>CAMAPE010000002.1:10105000-11357500 GCA_945859875.1 Cuscuta europaea
AGCAGATGAGGCACACTGATGTTGGATGAGGCAGCCATGCATATCGTCGGATGTGGCAGCGATGACACCGGAGATGGTGGCGGCAAGTGACGGCAAGGGTGGATGAGGTTAGAGATTGGGAGGGTTATGGCGCCTGTGGTGGCAGCGGCACTAACGACGGCGGTTCTGGTGGTGGTGGTGGCAGTAGAGGCGGTTCCAGAGGTGGTGGTGGTGGTCCCGCCGGCGGTGGCGGCATAGGTGGCACTGAAGATGTTAGTAGTGTTGTGCTAGAGGACTGTAATAGGCTTATTATATTTTCTTTTATTATTTTATGTTGTATTAGTAATAAGTATATTAATTTGTTCATTAAGGGTATTGTTGTCAAGTTATCTCTTTTAAGTCCTATGGATGTAACAGAAACATTGAAGTCCCATTATTACACTTTTAATAACTTTTAGTCCTAATTAGGAAATTATCTCTTTACTTTACCATTTCCCGTACTGATCAAACTTGACAAAATTTTGAGGGATGGAGGGAGGAGCATCATAGAATATCTTTAAATACACATAAAAAATGAAGTTATTTTTTAAAGATTTTTTAAAGATATACAATATGGACTACATTTTTAAATGAAAAATGACTACTTTTTTAGACGACCAAATCATGAAAGTCTATAAAAAATAAACTCGAGAGCAGTACGTGCTGATCCCATGTAAGCTCGCGTACGAGTCTAGTTTCAAAAAAGACCCCTATACATATTGTTTTTTTGTTTGTCACATATAGCTTCCTTGAAATTAAATGATTAAATATCACAAGGTGCAATACTTAAACAAAAGTTTTATATTATAAAAAATGATACTAAATGTACTTAGAAAACCTATTAATTAAGTACAACGTACTTGTCAAACAGTTTTTGATGTAAAAGTATTAATCAAACAAGTCCGCATAATCTATGTCAATAAAATACTTTAAATATTAGTAATTATCTCTAAATGTAATGGTCATAACTTTGACAACTTATTTTCATGATTTGAAATTTGAATATTTTTATGTAACTGAAGGTAAATTAGGAGGATACTAATTTTCTTATAATTAAGGAGCCAAAAAAAATGTAAGAACCAAATTTAACTAGAACCGAAATGATTTTAACAACTCATTTTTACTATAATTGATCTGAATTTAAAAACTACACTTTTTAAAACGGTTCTATCCAATTTCAACCAGAATCGTACCGATCCTAGGCCTAGGAGAATGATCCTGTCAGGTCGGTCTGAAATGATCCGTTGTACGGCCGCATCTATTTGAGGTGCTTTCTGGTGGAACTTTTTGTATGAAAGTTTGTGACCATATTCTTTATGAAATATAGATTATATTCATAAAATTTCAGCTTAATGTAGTGTTTTTCAATAATTTATTTAACTAAGTTACACTTCATGAATAACATGCTCATAAAATTTCTATCCTAATTCTATCCAAAACTTGTTTTTTCTAACAAAAATGAGAAAAAAATTATGGGATGGTGGGAACCATTTGTTCATATTTCAGACATTAAAACACATACATATTTCTAAAATTATTAAAGAGAAGTATTATTTCTGACACAAAAAGAAGATTTTGCTCGACACACGAGTAAATCATATGCAAAGTTCTAAAATTGGACTAAATACATTTTTTCATCAAAATAAAACTTGTGTAATTCTGTTAAAAAAATAAAAGAATATGTAAATTTGAAATAATTATGAATTATTTACAATAATGTGAATAAAATAAAGATTGTTCATAAAAATATGACTTGTAATTAAAGTAGTAATAACATAAAAAGTATGCCAATCTTTTAAATTTAAGTTATCATGACATTAGATGGTAGTGGGTATAAACTTTCCTATATAAAGTTGCATATACATTATTTTGGGATGAAAACAATGCAACTATGATTTGAAAAAACAATACACTACGACCCGTATACGGTGAGCACCGTATACCGGTACGGATTTATATATTTTTTTCCTTTTGTTTTTAAAAAATGGTAATAACTTTTTTATTTTTGATCTGATTTTTATAAAATTTATATCAACATTTTTTATTTTTCATGATCTTTCAAATGAGACCAATATTGCCTATGTAATTTTAACATATTAATGTAAAAAGATGTAACTCGCTCATAAAAAGATGTAACTCAATGTATTATCAAATGTAACTGAGGCCACTGATCCACTCTCACACAGATTCGATCTTCTATTTTACAAACCTATCATCTCCCAAATAGATTCGATTTTCCTTATAATCCAATACTCATTAATATAATAGTTCGATAATTTCTTAAAATTACATAAGCAATATTGGTCTCATTTCACAAACCTATCATCTCCCAAAAAGTTTAATTTCTCAAAATAAAACTTGTGTAATTCTGTTAAAAAATAAAAGAATATGTAAATTTGAAATAATTATGAATTATTTACAATAATGTGAATAAAATAAAGATTGTTCATAAAAATATGACTTGTAATTAAAGTAGTAATAACATAAAAAGTATGCCAATCTTTTAAATTTAAGTTATCATGACATTACATGGTAGTGGAGTGCCTATACCGTACGACCGGTATACAGTGCTCACCGTATACCGGTATACGGATATATTTTTTTTCCTTTTATTTTTAAAAAATATTAATAACTTTTTTATTTTTGATTCGATTTTTATAAAATTTATATCAATATTTTTTATTTTTCATGATCTTTCAAATGAGACCAATATTGCCTATGTAATTTTAACATATTAACATTTGCGTGTAAAATATGTAACTTTACGTGTTAAAATATGTAACTCACGTTCAGTCAGGCCAAATGCAACTCGTGTGTATAAATATGTATCTCTACGTGTAACAATATGTAACTTTACGTAAAAAAATATGTAACTCGCGTTCAGACAGGTCAAATGCAACTCGTGTGTATAAATATGTAACTCGCGTGTATAAATTTGTAACTTTACGTGTAAAAATATGTAACTTTACATGTAAATATATGTAAGTCGCGTTCAGGCATGTCAAAAGCAACTCACGTTTATATATATGTAACTCGCTTTTAAAAAGATGTAACATGCTTATAAAAAGATGTAACTTACTTATAAAAAGATGTAACTTGCTTATAAAAAGATGTAACTCGTTCATTAAAAGATGTAACTCAATGTATTATCAAATGTAACTGAGGCCACTGATCTACTCCCAAACAGATTCAATCTTCTATTTCACAAACCTATCATCTCCCAAACAGATTCGATTTTTCTTATAATCCAATACTCATTAATATAATAGTTCGATAATTTCTTAACATTACATAAGCAATATTGGTCTCATTTGAAAGATCATGAAAAATAAAAAATGTTGATTTAAATTTTATAAAAATCGGATCAAAAATAAGAAAGTTATCATCATTTTTAAACAACAAAAGCAAAAAAAAAAGGGGAAGCTGCGCCGTTTTGCAACCGGGCGCACCATCCTCATGGTGAGCCGGTTGCACGGTATAATTTGCCATGGTAGTGGGTATAAACTTTCCTAAATAATTTTTTTCCCTAAATAACATGCTCATAAAATTTCTTTTTAGACCAGCTTAATAGGGTTATTCTCCTAATTATGTACGGAATATAATGTAATGATGATGATATATAAAATTTTGAACCCCTATTTTTTCAGTTTTTTGGGCTTGATCTGAGGCTCAAGTCTCTCCAGCCTTGAACAAGCAACGACCCTGGCAGGCTGGCACCCTGCTAGAGAAGCTATGGGTTTTTTCAAAATGAGTATGGGCCAATGGGATATGTATAATATGCAAGGATCAAAATTAATTGCTTTATAGTTTCATATAGAAATAGTTAGATTACAATAAAAACGATTGGGCAAAATGTGACATCTTTTACCAAGTGGTTATATATATTAGTAATTTTAGCGATTATTATGTTCAAATTTGTGTTCTTATGACGATGAAATTATGCACAAAGTAGTTTTAATCACATTTTTACTCACAAATTTCATTTGATGATAACATTCTATGAAAAATAACTTTTGTATAATATAGATATGATAGACAGAATTATTTTAATTTGTGTCTCTTTGGTCTATATATAATACTTCGTAGCCTAGTTAGCTTTTTTCCGTTTTAAACGCGTACCGTTTTTTTGAGCAAAAACACGTTTAAAACGAAAAATAATGTCGGTCCGTTTAAAAAGGAAAAAAACTCCTACTTCCCGTATAAAACGTATTTTTCCCGTATTTTACTAAAAATAGAAACATGAATTAATGAATTGAATGGACGCATTACATGCATATGCGATCAACAATAGTGTAAAACCAAAAAAGAAAAGCTCCTCCATGTGACCCCATGTTTGTATTGCTAAAATACAATTATTAAATACTAAAATTAATTGCATTGCGGCTAAAGCTAACATTCTTAAAGACTAAAACTTAAAGTACTACAGACTACTAGATTTCTGATGTTTTTCCAAACAAGCATGTCAAAATTAAAGTTTTTCTAAACCTGACATTTTTTTAGTATAAACTTTTTACACATAAACAATAAGAAGCGTGCGTAGCAGTCGCATATGTCATCTGTCATCTTGATGAGAATGATGAATTTAAATTGAGTATTATTTGATGATCATATAAAGATAGTCATTTTAACTTATTCCCAATCATTTCTTGGACTTAATTACTATTTTTATTTTTGTCATCGACTTACGCAATTACGTACGAATTATTCTTTTATGTAGTAATGAGATTTGCTACTTGAATATATGTATATTTTTATTTCTTTTTACTATATATGTTATTTTGTGAAGTATATAATTTAAATGTTCAAAATAGTACCCATATTTTTTGTCTGAATTTTTGTAACAGATACCGTATTATACACGTATACATATTTACACATTTTTTAAAAGTCAACGTTTTTTTGAATGAATTTTTGACCGTTTTTCATTAATGTTACCGAATAAAACGCGTACGTACTAAACCTCATTTAAACTAACTAGGCTTCGTAGTACACACCAAGTTATTGACCTCTTATTGTTAAGACGGTACCCTTAACAGTTTGTTGGCCATAATGTTTGATCAAGTGGTGTCTTTTGTACTATTTCCATCAATTGACATTGAAACGAGTCTAATGGCTCATTTCTGATTTCTTTCAGAAATGGAGGGTGGGCACAAGATTACTAGGAGGAACCCAACAGGCTGTGCACCGGGGTCACCGGGCACGACACACGGGCAGAATCACAGACCTCTAGAGGTAGAGGCTGGGGCCGAGGCCGAGGAAGAGGTCGAGGCAGGGGTCAATGCCGGTCCTACATAAATTCGGCACTGAGTCGAGCTTCATAAAATGGGCCCTATGTCTACTGTTTGTCATTCATATAGATTCATTAAAATTTAATGATTAAATATCACAAAAATGCAATTCTTAAATAAAAATCTTACACTATAACAATGTAATGTTACATTTTGTGAAGATGTGCTCTCCGAAATGACTGTTTTATTCGAAATCAAGTACTTATTAATATCTCCGATCTGACTTGTCAATACGTGATTTCCTTTTTCTCTTTTGAAATCCTTAAAATATACTTCGTACGAAGTATAATTTAGTGGAATCCTTAACAATATATACTAGTAATTTTCTCTACAACTCTACAAAATATAAAGTATGTAATTTGATTAATTAAAATCCATAATTGCAATATTGATAATCCTAAATAAAAAGCAAACAACAATCAACTAGCATTTAGAAATTTACAAATTAACACATTAGACATGGACACATGAAAAATAAATTAATCAATTATACATCACATTTAACATAGCAAATCAATATAAAGTTAGAAAATCTCCGAAAATACACAAAAAATACCAACTAACTAAATTACTAAAAATAACTAAAGAGTAAAGAAACCAAGAAATTAAGCCAAAGGAATAAAAAATAAAAAATAAGGTGGATAGTGCTTGTGGCTTACCTAGGGGCCTAGGAATATGGCATCCCTGATTTTCTGCGAAGCCAAGAACGGAGAGGGAGGCCAGGGCCAACCGAAAAAACACTTCTGAAGCTCTAAATCGTCCTTCGTTGTTTGTCTCCTTCGCAAGCTCGCAGTAAAGCAGAAAGGGGATAGACGCTGGCTTGAGCAGGTGGGCAGATGGGCTAGAGAAAATACATAGGTATAACAGTAAAGTAAGGAAAAAAGGGCCCCTGATTTTTTCAGTTTTTTTTGGGCCCTGAGGCTTGGGCCTCTCCAGCCTTGCATAAGGCACGGGCCTGGCAGGGGTCGTGGGTGTTCTACAACGCCGACGGCAAGTAGCACGTGTGTCGGTTCTGTGCACCCGTCTTGGACCACCGAACCGGTCGATTTCACTTATGCTCCAAGCACGGAGCAAGAGGAGACTCTCACAATGGGGATGACTTTGATGAAGAAGATGAGGATGACGATTCTCACTATGACCGCATGAGCGAGGTACTAGAATCAGGTGCGGATCTGCCTTAGGGCCAGTGAGGGCCCAGGCCCACCCTAAAAAAAACTTATAGTATATACACTAATATATAGTCTGATGAAAGTATGGTATAATAATTAAGAAAGTCGAATTTGTTAACACACGTATGCATGGCACATGCATGGCCTCCAACACTCTCGGACGTACGCATGCATGGCACATGCATGACCTCCAACCATCTTGTCTACATACAGTGTACCTACGCGTATATAGCCTCATAGTAGGATATTCAAAATAATTCAAATATTTTGTAACTCATGCACAGATCACGCCGCACACTATGCGGCTGATATTTTTAGATAGATTATTTCAGTTACGATCCGCACACTTAATTTGTGGAGAACAATTGTATTTAAACACCACAAATGGAATGAGATCGATACGTTGAATTCCAATTTGGTATCAGAGCGCCATCTTTTCCTTTTTTCTTCCTCCCATGGCTTCCGCTAAATCTCCTTCGTTTCATCCCGCTTTAGCTCTCACAAATATCAAAAGCTTTATTCCTATTATTCTTGATCTCGAGAATGTGGAATACTCCTCCTGGTCCGAACTGTTTAAAATCGCAACTCGTGCCTACCAAGTTGAAGATCACATTTTCCCCGTGGTCACCGATAACTCCACTGCATCCACTTCTTCCACAACACCTCCCGATCAAACCCCGGAACAAGTTCTTGCCGCCTGTTAGAGCAAGAATCTGATGGTTTATATTGCATTAAAGAGGATTGGTCAAAGAAGTTAATGATACGTTCATAAGGCTTAATGATGGACGTTGTAATGTTTTCTGTACATTATTAGGCTCTTTATTGTGATTAAGGAAGGTATTAAATGTAATTGACCGGCCTTTATGACGAATTTTGAATTCGTCAGTACGGCCGGCCAACCCATCAATAACGTACAAATCCATTATGAGAGCATTAATTACCCTTCCTATAAATAGGATATCCCTCATTGTAACCAGACAACTCATATTTGAATGATACACAAGTTTTCACTCTTATTCACTCACTTGTCATCTTCTTCATTGCTCTTGTTCGAAGCCCATTCTTCATATAATTTTATTTTTTAATTAGTTTTAGCATATCAAAAAATTGCTTAAACAATTTGGCGCCCACCGTGGGGCATCGTGCAAGAGAAATATCATTGAGCATGGCTGGCGGTAATCCTTTGTTGGCAGAGTTTCATGCGCAGTTAGATTCGGCAAAAGAGGAAATCTGATGAGAAATGGCAGAACGAATGGCCCATCTCCAACGGGAGAACGATTTGCTTCGATCCCAAGTCCAATCAGCGGTATCAATCGCCTCCAGTTCTAGAGGCAACCGGAGAAACGATATCACGCCTGGTGGTACACGATTGAATTTGAATTCCATTCTGGCAATGACGGAATCACCTATCATCACCATTGAACCCGTCTCTCTCACATTGGGCCTCTCACCTTCCGGAGATTCACAACCTACTGTAATCTCTCAGGTCATCCCTTACACACCTCTCGTCCCTGAGACGACTCCCCTTCCCAACATACCGACTTGTTCTTTCCGGAGTCCCTTCATCCCGGACCAAGAACGACAGGCTTGCACTTGGCCACTCAAAACCTACCAATGGCTTCGGCCGTATCAGCCCCGACGGAACCGTGTGTCCCTCAGTACAGAAGCAAAACTCATGGTGAGCCCGGTCCGTCCAACTTTGTGCATAACCGCAGACGGAACATCTTTGATGACCTGCCACCTGATGTTCAGACACAACGACTGCGTAGACCAGTCACTTTAATGGCTGAGAATTGTGGGGGGCGACGTCCGAAAGTCATAGTCATTCCGTCACCAACCCGTCCCGAAGTGACACGACCAACAGTTTCAACGGAAGCACTACAACCAGGTCTGGCGGATACAATGTCTATGATGATGGACCAATTACGTCAGATGCAAGAAAAGATCAACGGGTTACCAGGAGTGCCCCCACCTTTGGATCGAGCATCACGAACATGTTATGCAGATTCCCTCTTCAGCAGACAGATCACCGACGTGGAAATACCAAGAAAATTCGCCGCACCATCAATGAAGATGTTCGATGGTATGTCTGATCCGCTGAAACATGTTGCTCAATACAAGCAACGAATGCTCGCCGTATCGCTTCATCTAGATCAAAGAGTGTCACGCCCAGACCGCATTTAAGCGCATGTACAACCGCCGTATGACCAAGTAACGTCACTCGCAAGTCAACGTGTCTTAATCATACAAGGCGTCCATGAACATAATATATCCATACTCAGTAGTTAACATACATAACAACATCACAATTTAGATTACTTGAATAATGGAAATATTCAATAATCAATCGTGGGCCACACATGGCCAAAACGTAGGCTCGCAGGCCAAAAACAATGTATTAATACAAAAGTATCCATGAGCATAGTTTATCGTTTGAAATAGTAGAGGGAGCACGAACCACGTCTTCCTCTGGATTCTCTTCACCCGTTCAAAGGTGTAGATGACAAGCCTTAGCTTCAACCTGAAATGGTGCCCCCCCGAAGGGGTCAGTACAAGTACCGAGCTAGTAGCAAACTAAATATAGAATAACTAGCGTTTCAAGTATAAGACCCAAACATAGGGTGATACTTATGTAAATATATAGTCCTTTCCCCCAAGTTAAGAAATACTTAATAGTATATATATATATATATATATATATATATATATATATATATATATATATATATATATATATATATACACACTTGGAAAATATTCGATCCGTAGATAACCGTTTCATTTGGGGAAAATAGTAATAGTCAATATTCTTGACTAAAAACCCCAGCCCACCCATATACTTATGAGTGTATAGGACTCCTCCTTATCTTTATTTTAATATCATAATCTATGAGTTTTGAGGATAACATAATCCTTGGGTACTCCACCAATTTATATTTGAGTGTTAAGGACTTTTAGTCCTAGGGTCCTCCACCAATTAATAATCCGAGTGTTAAGGACTTCAAGTCCTAGGGTCCTCCACCAATTTATAATATGAGTGTTAAGGACTTCAAGTCCTAGGATCCTCCACCAAGTTTAATATATGAGTGTTAAGGACTTCAAGTCCTAGGGTCCTCCACCAAGTTTAATATATGATCAACCTCCTATCAACCTAGATAGAGTCTACATCATATTCATAGCTAAATAAATTCATAAAGCTTATGTATCTCAATTCATGCAAAGCCATGCATTTATATCAATTTATAATTAAATAATACCAACCGGTATTAATTAATCCATCATCAATCGGTCAATGTTTTCGTGAACCGTCATTCCAAGCCTTATATATATCAACTTAGTCATCATATATATTAAGTTAATAATATTCATTCTATGCTTCCTTTACCTTTCAAACATAGCATGCAATTTCATAGAAATTCTTATATCATATTCCATGCATATTCATGTACTTCATTTCATACATGCCTAATCATCTTGGCTAATCACATGTTTAAATATCTTTTAAACATCGTTATGAATATATATAACATTTATTTAGGTAATCTCATAATTAACCCAAAAGTTATAAGATATTAAGCCGTCCACTCACCTCAAATGAGCTTTAAGAAGTTCTACTCTTCTTAGTTGAACTCCGGCGAAACTCCGGTGAAACTCCGGCGAACTACGGCGAAACTCCGGTGAACTATAAAAACCCTTTACTCCAGTTCCTAACAAGGTTTTATCATCATAAGACCCATATCAACACCAATAACCTCTAAAAGGTTATTTTCCGGTGAACCGGTAATTTTGGCTTCTAAGTCCGTTCTTGGACTTAGAACTACCTTCCAACCCATCACTCTACACTTTTAATATGGTAGAATACTACTTGGGTTTGCCCTAAATTTTGAATAATAATCTCTTCAAGAAAAGGAGGAAGGAAGTAAGTGAACTCATTACCTAGCTTTTCCTCACTTTTAGCACCTTGGCCCCTTTCTTGAGTTTCCTTCATGTTGAGCTCTCTTCAACAATGGAGAATGAAGGATGGAGAATTTTTTAGCTCTTGCTTGGTGTGTGATGGCCGCAGGAATGAGGGGTAGAAAGGGTGAGGATAGTTCTTTTGTCTTAATGATCAAATGAGTGTGGATGGAGCCCATCTCATTTTTGTTTGATGTCATTTCTTTCATCTCAAAATCCCCTCTCATGCCCTCCTATCCTACCAGCCGGCCACCCTCTTCATTTTCAAGAAAAAATTCGTGGGTTGGCCCCCACCCATGTGGGAGGTCAACCCTTTTTGCCCAAAAGTGTACAATCGATCCCGAAAGTTATATTTTTCGGACTGCTTTGAATATATTTTATTTTATCGGGGAAATAAAATATATTATGTGTTCTTAATCATTATGACCATTATAATGAATATACATTCCCCAACTTAAATATATAAAAGTTTCTGAAATCCAATTTCGGGCTTTTATCTGTTAAATTACCAATACCGGTATTTAGGCCACTTTTGACCAATCGGTCAACTCTGGGCCTTTCCATGATCCAAATAAAGTATCCGCCACCATATGAATATTATCTAAATCAAGATGAATAAAATATATGGTCTCGAGAAAATTGAGCGGCCCCCGCTCCCGGTGTGGGCCCCACGTGTGAATTTACTATTCACGCAAAAGAATTAATGAAAATTCACAACTTCGTTTATTCATTAACCATTCCATAAGGTTCAATACATTATTCACTTAAAAGTAAATACATTTGGGGACGGTGTTACAAGTGCACCCCCCCCCCCCCCTTATTTGGGATTTCGTCCCCGAAATCCACGTGTCTTCCTAATCGAAAAGAAACGGGTATTGCTCCCTCATTGAGACCTCAGTCTCCCAGGTTTCTTCTTCAACTCGATCACTCCTCCAAAGAACCTTTACCATAGGAATCTCCTTGTTCCTCAATTTCTTCACCTGTTGACCCACAATCTTCACCGGTTCCACCGCATATTGTAGATCTTCACGTATCTCTACCGGTGGTTTCTCAAGAATATGAGATGGATCTCGTATGTACTTCTTGAGCAATATGAGATGGATCTCGTATGTACTTCTTGAGCATTGATACATGAAACACGTCGTGTATCTTCTCAAGTTCTGGTGTCAATTTGAGCCGGTATGCCACGGCCCCAATCCTTTCAAGGATTTCAAATGGACCAATGTACCGGGGGTTGAGTTTTCCCCTCGATATAAATCGGATGATGCCCTTCCAAGGAGAAATCCTTCAGAAGACTTCATCACCGACTTCGAACTCCAATGGCCTCCGTCGTTTGTCGGCATAGCTCTTCTGCTGGTCTTGGGCAGTCTTGAGTCTATCCTGAATGATCTTCACCTTAGCCTTGGTGATCTCGACAAATTCAATCCCTTCGAGCTTGGCCTCGCCAACCTCGTCCCAACACAAAGGTGTTCTGCATTTCCTTCCATACAATGCCTCATATGGAGGCATGCCAATGCTCGCCTGATAACTGTTGTTATAGGCAAATTCTACTAAAGCCAAATGCTTGTCCCAACTCCCTTGGAATTCCAGGTCACACACCCTAAGCATATCTTCCAATACCTGTATCACCCGCTCAGATTGCCCATCCGTCTGTGGATGAAAAGTTGTGCTAAACTTTAGTTTAGTACCCAAAGATGCTTGAGACTTGGGCCAAAATCGAGATGTGAATAGTGGATCCCTATCCGAGACAATGGATATCGGCACTCCATGTAATCTCAGAATCTTCTCCGTGTATAGCTTTGCCAATCTTTCAAGAGGATAAGTAATGTTGATAGGCAAAAAGTGTGCACTCTTGGTGAGCCTATCAACCATTACCCATACAACATCATAGTTCGTGGTAGCTCCACCACGAAGTCCATGGTCACATGCTCCCACTTCCATTCGGGAATAGTAAGTGGTTGCAAAAGTCCCGCTGGGTGCTGGTGCTCCGCCTTAACTTGCTGGAAAGTGAGGCATCGGCTCACATACTCAGCGATGTCCCTCTTCATACCGGACCACCAATAACTTTCTTTCAGGTCGCGGTACATTTTTGTACCTCTTGGATGCATAGCATAGGCTGAAGAATGAGCCTCCTCAAGTATGGATTTCCGGAGCTCCTCATCCTTTGATACGCATACACGATCTTTGAACAATATAAGACCATCATCACGTACCCGCAAACTCTCAATGGGCCCCGCAAGGATCCGTTCGCGGATCTTCTGACATTCTTCATCAATGCCCTGACCTCTACTGATCTCACTCAACAACGTAGGTCTAACCTCAAATCTAGCTATGAACGCCCCGCTCGAGGACGCCTCCACGTGTGCCCGCAATGCTCGTAGGCATGTGAGTAACGTCCCCGATGTACTCTTCCTGCTCAGTGCATCGGCCACTACATTGGCCTTTCCGGGGTGATAGTCGATGATCAAGTCATAGTCCTTGATCAACTCCATCCATCTCCTTTGCCTCATATTCAACTCTTTCTGAGTGAATACATACTTCAAGCTCTTATGATCGGTGTAGATGTGGCATGTCTCTCCGTAGAGATAATGCCTCCAAATCTTCAGTGCAAACACTACTGCCCCCAACTCAAGATCGTGGGTAGGGTAGTTCGCCTAGTATTTTTTCAATTGCCTACAAACGTAGGCAATAACCTTACCGTTTTGCATCAGTACACATACGAACTTAGCCCCCTATCCCCTGTGTGGGTAGGGTGAGAACTGGTGCTTCGGTAAGTCTTTTCTTTAGTTCAAGAAACACTTTCTCGCATTTGTCGTCCCATACGAACTTAGCCCCCTTTTTCGTGAGCTTCGTAAGTGGCGACGCCAATACGGAGAATTTCTCAACAAATTTACGATAGTAACCCGCTAAGCCAAGGAAACTATGTATTTCTTTCGCATTTTTGGGTCGTTCCCAATCCATGATATCTTCTATCTTTGCATTGTCCACCGCAACGCCTGATCTAGATATGACATGCCCAAGAAAGCCAATCTCTTTAAGCCCAAATTCACATTTAGAAAACTTGGCAAAGAGTTGTTTCTCCCTTAACCGTTCAAGAACAAGCCTCAAATGATGTTCGTGCTCCTCCTCGCTCTTGGAGTATATCAAGATATCATCAATGAATACTATCACAAATTGATCTAGGTATTCACTAAACACACGGTTCATCAAGTCCATGAATGTTGCCGGTGCATTGGTTAAACCAAATGACATCACAAGGAACTCGTAATGACCGTATCTAGTGCGAAATGCACTCTTAGGTATGTCACTTTCCTTGATCTTCAACTGATGGTACCCCGACCTCAAATCAATCTTCTAGAATACTATTGCCCCTCGAAGTTGATCAAATAAGTCATCAATCCTAGGTAAGGGATACATGTTCTTGATGGTGACCTTGTTCAACTGTCGGTAGTCAATACGTATTCTTAGTGTACCATCTTTCTTCTTCATGAAGAGTACGGGTGCTCCCCACGGTGAATGACTGGGTCTTATGAACCCGTAGTCCAATAATTCCTGTAGTTGGACCTTCAACTCTTGAAGTTCGGCCGGTGCCATTCGATAAGGAGGAATCGAAATGGGTTTGGTTCCCGGCTCAACTTCATTTACAAATTCGATCTCTCTATCGGGTGGAAGCCCCAGTAGGTCTTTGGGGAAGACGTCCGAATACTTACACACGATACGTGCATCGTTGATGTCAACTTCTTTCTTTGTCTCGTCCACCACGTAAGCAAGGTACGCATGACATCCTTTCTGCATCATCTTCTGTGCCCTCACGGCAGATATGATGCAACTCGTTGCCTTGCCTCTGTCTCCCTCAAAGCGTAGGATCAATCCTTCACCGCTTTTAAGTTCGAGGACCTTTGTGTAGCAATCGACCCTGGCATGATGCTTCTCAAGCCAATCCATCCCGAGGATTGCATCGAATTCGATCATTCCCAGGGGTACAAATTCACACGTCAAGGTTTGGCCCTCTACTTCCACTTCACACGAGGGATAATGACTATCTCTTTCGATGTCATCCCCCAAAGGTGTGGAAACCAATAGAGTTTGAGTCATCGGTACTAGTGGTTCGTTGAACCCTTTGGCGAACGACTCACTCACAAATGATCGTTGCGCCCCCGTATCAATGAGGATTCTTGCATCTCTCCCGTTAATCTTTAGTGTTCCTACATTTATCAGTCACGTAAGATGTCTTTTCTACCATAACTATACACTTATGGAGGTTTATTATGTTCATACACATGTTTGGGATCAAGGAGGGGTCTTAACGTCGCAAATCGCCATGAAAAAACCCATGTTGGGCAGTCTGGGTGCCACGCACGGCGTGCGTAGGAGGCACGAACGCGTGCATGGCTCCGGTTTTTCACCTAGGGCTACTGCCCACCACACACGGAGGGACGCACGGGGGACGCACGGAGGGACGCACGCGTGCGTCACCCCACGCACGGCCGTGAGTCCGACAAATTTTTCCTGGAGGCTATCTGCCACCTACGCATGGTAGCACGCATGTGTGCGTGTAGGCGTGCGTGGCGTGCAGTCGCCATTTGAAACCAGTTTTGGCCAAAATTTTCCCGGTTCACGCCCCCGGGTGGACCGTACTCGGACCCTACGACCAATATCATCATTATAAGCCTAGAAACAGTCGAACAAAATAAGTGTATTACCTGCGACGAAGTCCGGGTTTGCTCGCGCATCCGCCTCGGTCATCGCGTACACCCACGCTGGGCCCCGCCTTGATTTACGGACGCGGTATGGCTTGTGGACGCGCCGCCTCTTTCTGTGCCGCCGTTTGACAGTCCAGCATGGTTTCTACCCGTCAAAGCACCTCCTCCAGACCCCGGAGCTCCTCCTCTCCCCAATTGTGGGCAATTGGCCTTCATGTGGCCCGTGTTTCCACATTGATAACACCTCGGGGGTGCGTTGCACTTCCCGAAGTGATTCTTCAAACAATTGACACACTTAGGAGGCCCTGTATGTTTAGAGGAGGATGAGTTCCACCGAGCATCCTTGTTCTTCTTTGCCGGTGGTGCCGGTGCCTTGAACGAACCACCACCTCCACCGTGGATATTCTTTCGTGCCTGCTCGGGCGGCCCCGAACTATGCCACTTTCTCTTTTTCGCCTCTTCGGCGTCTCTTTCTTTCCTATCATTCCACTGAGCCTCCCCAAGTAGGCCATGTTCCACCACCTCACTGAATGTCATGTGGCGAGAGTATGTAGCTCGGTCACTGATGTTCAAGAGTAAAGCGTCCCAAAAGTGTTCTGACATGCGGTCCTCATTGATCGCGTACTCCGGCAAGAACCTAACCAAGGTTCTAAAATCTTGCTCCAATTGCTTAACAGAACCACCCTCCTTCTGTTTAAGGTTGGTGTACTCCCTACGCTTGACATTTTAAGGTTGGTCATAGAATTCCTGCTCAAAATTTAACCATGAGACATCCCCACGGTATTTCCCTTCTACACTCTCCCACCACGTGGAAGCTATCCCTTCAAGCAGACGTGAAGCGACAGTCAACTTCACTTCCGGTGTAATTTGCACGTCCTTGGCCGCATCCTTCACCTTCTTTATCCAATCGGCGGCAACGGTAATGTCACCGGTGCCGGCGAAGGATTTACACCCCAAGGCCCTAGCCTCCTTGAGGTATTTAGAGATTCTCACACAAAACCCTCCTTCACGCCCACCTTGTGACGCCGCTGGAGTGGCCCTTGAAGCTCCCTGGTTTCCTTGACCCGAACCACCACGAGAGCCACACCTTGCTTGGCGCCTAAGGTCTCTCCCCAGTTTCTCCTTTTGATACCACTCAAGCAATTCGTCCATTTGGGCGAACTTGGCATCACTTTCTTCGTCATCATCGTCGGTGCACGTGTCACCCCCATCATATGGGGTCTCCTCATGCTCCGTTTCTGGAACGTATTTAGAGTCACAGTCTTTGGTGTTGGTTTCATACACCGAACTAACATGGCCGTCGCTCATAGTTTAAGCCAAATGACCTCCACGGCTCACTTGGCCTCCACGGCCTCCTCTTGAACTCCGAGATGCAGCCCGGCTACCCCTCATGGATGCTACCGGTGCTTGCCCCCTCGGATCGTTCCTGGTTGCCATTCGCCTACCCTCCATTTCTGAAAAGATATTTGGACGAGTCATTAGACTCCTATCAATGTCAATTGACGGAAGAACGTTATAGACACATATTGGCCCAAGTCACTGCCATACCAATTGTTAAGGGTTCCATCTTAACAACTAGAGACCTTGCAACCTAGGTAACAATAGTTCTATGAACGTCAAAATACAATGCTCATGCTTTTCGGTAAGAATTCTTTTTTTTTTCAAATATCTTGTGAGAGGTTGATTACATAGTTTAGAACTGAGATGGATTTGATACCACTAAATTGTCACGCCCCAGACCGCATCTAAGCGCGTATACAACCGCCGTATGACCAAGTAACGTCACTCGCAAGTCAACGTGTCTTAATCATACAAGGCGTCCATGAACATAATATATCTATACTCAGTAGTACACATACATAACAACATCACATTTTAGATTACTTGAATAGTGGAAATATTCAATAATCAATCGTGGGCCACACATGGCCAAAACGTAGGCTCGTAGGCCAAAAACAATGTATTAATACAAAAGTATCCATGAGCATAGTTTATCGTTTGAAATAGTAGAGCGAGCACGAACCACGTCTTCCTCTGGATTCTCTTCACCCGTGAAAAGGTGTAGATGACAAGCCTTAGCTTCAAACTAAAATGGTGGGACCCCCCCGAAGGGGTCAGTACAAGTACCAAGCGAGTAGCAAGCTAAATATAGAATAACTAGCGTTTCAAGTATAAGACCCAAACATAGGGTGATACTTATGTAAATAGTCCTTTCCCCCAAGTTAAGAAATACTTAATAGTATATATATACACTTGGAAAATACACGATCCGTAGATCACCGTTTCATTTGGGGAAAATAGTAATAGTCAATATTCTTGACTAAAAACCCCAGCCCACCCATATACTTATGAGTGTATAGGACTCCTCCTTATCTTTATTTCAATATCATAATCTATGAGTTTTGAGGATAACATAATCCTTGGGTACTGCACCAATTTATATTTGAGTGTTAAGGACTTTTAGTCCTAGGGTCCTCCACCAATTAATAATCCGAGTGTTAAGGACTTCAAGTCCTAGGGTCCTCCACCAATTTATAATATGAGTGTTAAGGACTTCAAGTCCTAGGGTCCTCCACCAAGTTTAACATATGAGTGTTAAGGACTTCAAGTCCTAGGGTCCTCCACCAAGTTTAATATATGAGTGTTAAGGACTTCAAGTCCTAGGGTCCTCCACCAAGTTTAATATATGATTAACCTCCTATCAACCTAGATAGAGTCTACATCATATTCATAGCTAAATAAATTCATAAAGCTTATGTATCTCAATTCATGCAAAGCCATGCATTTATATCAATTTATAATTAACTAATACCAACCGGTATTAATTAATCCATCATCAATAGGTCAACGTTTTCGTGAACCGTCATTCCAAGCCTAATACATATCAACTTAATAATCATATATATTAAGTTAATAATATTCATTCTATGCTTCCTTTACCTTTCAAACATAACATGCAATATCATAGAAATTCTCATATCATATTCAATGCATATTCATGTACTTCATTTCATACATGCCTAATCATCTTGGCTAATCACATGTTTAAATATCTTTTAAACATCGTTATGAATACATATAACATTTATTTAGGTAATCTCATAATTAACCCAAAAGTTATAAGATATTAAGCCGTCCACTCACCTCAAACGAGCTTTAAGAAGTTCTACTCTTCTTAGTTGAACTCCGGCGAACTCCGGCGAAACTCCGGCGAATTCTAAAAACCCTTTAGTCCAATTCCTAACAAGGTTTTATCATCATAAAACCCATATCAACACCAATAACCTTTAAAAGGTTATTTTCCGGCGAACCAATCATTTTCGCTTCTAAGTCCGTTCTTGGACTTAGAACTACCTTCCAACCCATCACTCTACACTTTTAATATGGTAGAATAGTACTTCGGTTATCCCTAAATTTTGAATAATAATCTCTTCAAGAAAAGGAGGAAAGAAGTAAGTGAACTCATTACCTAGCTTTTCCTCACTTTTAACATCTTAGCTCCTTTCTTGAGTTTCCTTCTTGTTGAGCTCTCTTTAGGGATGGCAACGGGGCGGTTCGGGGTCGGGTATACCATTACCCGTACCTGCCCCGTTTGATAATATTTTTCCCCGAAACCGCCCCGTTACCCGTCGGGTATTTTTTACCCGCGGGTAACGGTTTTCCCCGCGGGTAACGGTTTCCCCACGGGTAACCGTTTTATTAAAAGGTAATTTTTTTCTTCAAAAATAGTATAAATCCTAAAATGATGATTAACTACTTATAATTGATCACCTAAATTAAAAAAATCAAAATTAAATAGCACCACTTGTTTTATTAAAAGATATTTTTTTTCTTCAAAATTAGTATGATGATTAACTACTTATAATTGACCACCTAAATTAAAAAAATCAAAATTAAATAGCACCACAGATAAAGTTTTTTAAAACATCACAAAAAATTACAATCTTTTGAACCTAATATTCACAAATTATATATGTGTAGATTCAAAATTATGAATCTCTTACCACATCAACATCAAGAGATTAAGTCTTGTCTCGATAGTAAAATCTAAATATGAATCACAAAAATATTTAACTTCCAAAAATTCAATAATCATACCCCACCAGCATTCAATATCTAAATTTAAGAGCAGTAATGTATACAAGTAACATAATAAAAATGGGAAGTTTTTTTCCTGAAATATTACTAATAAAAAATATATGGACATAAATGTGGCTATAAGCTATCATGGGTAATATTTATAGTCACTATGATATAACACTTGAATAAAATTATAAACACTAAAGTTACTAGAGTCGCATTTTTGTCCACGACTTTTATTTTGATTATAGATTTGGAATTATTTTTAAAAAATGTACTTCTAATACTTTGATTTAGGTATTCTCGTAGTTACTGTTTTAGAAACCTCATAATTTAAATTTAAAACTTGATATAAATTAGAGCAACCAATCAAATTAATCTAATCATCCAATACACCTCTACAAAATTATTAGCAATTACATAAATTAAAGCAATCTAGAGTAATGTTTCCCAATATTTGAACTTTAAACTCATATGTGAGCTTTATGAAAGTTATTGAGTGAAAAAAATAAGAGAGTCACAATGTGAAAATTGTGTACAGAAAATCATGGAAATCAAATAATCAATATGTGAAGAAAATAAATCTTGTAGAAGAAACCAAGGAAGGATGATGAATGAAGTTGAAAATTAAAAATCTAAAATAGTGAATTTTGAACATCAACTCATCAGAATTACAAAGGATAGCTGATTAGTTGAATATTTTTCAAAAAACAAATGGAGGGAATAAGTGTCATATACTAATGTACTACTATTCATATATACTTAATACTCCATATATTAAATAATAAATACATAAACTATTAAAATATGTAAGTTAATTGTGTGGATCGGGTAATGGTGCGGGTAACCGTATCCAAATTAAACGGGGAGGGTAACGGGGCGGGTAACGGGGCGGGTAACGGGGCGGGTAGGTATAAACCCATAACCGCCCCATTACCCGTTTACATAAATCGGGTATTCGCCGCCCCGTACCCGTTACCCGGTCAAAGCGGTTTTCCCCATTTTGACCGGTTCGGTTCGGTGCGGATAGCCATCGGGTCGGGTTAAATTGCCATCCCTAGCTCTCTTCAATATGCCATTTCTTTCATCTCAAAATCCCCTCCCATGCCCTCCTATCCTACCAGCCGGCCACCCTCTTCATTTTCAAGACAAAATTCGTGGGTTGGCCCCCACCGATGTGGGAGGTCAACACTTTTTGCCACAAGTGTAGAATTGATCCCGAAAGTTATATTTTTCGGACTGCTTTGAATATATTTTATTTTATCGGGGAAATAAAATATATTATGTGTTCTTAATTTTTATGACCATTATAATCAATATAAATTCCCCAACTTAAATAAGTAAAAGTCTCCGAAATCCAATTTCGGGCTTTTATCTGTTAAATTACCAATACCGGTATTTGAGCCACTTTTGACCAATCGGTCAACTCTGGGCCTTTCCATGGTCCAAATGAAGTATCCGCCACCATATAAATATTATCTAAATTAAGATGAATAAAATATATGGTCTCGGGAAAATCGGGCGGCCCCCGCTCCGGGTGTGGGCCCCACGTGCGAATTTACTATTCACGCAAAAGAATTAATAAAAATTCACAACTTCGTATATTCATTAACCATTCCATAAGGTTCAATACATTATTCACTTAAAAGTAAATACATTTGGGGATGGTGTTACAAAGAGAAGCGTGCATGTGCCGAGGTTTCAGAGTGACACTATCTGGTCCCGCCCTAACATGATTCGTCAACCTACCAAATGGAGGGATCAACTCGTTTGCGGAACTAGTTGATGCATTCAGCCAACAGTTTGCAAGCAGTCTAGTTGTTGAGAAGCAGACAAACGATCTTTACAGAATCATCCCGCGTCGAGACGAGTCACTGAGAGACTATCTGCATCGCTTCAACAAATAAAAAGTGTCGATTTCCAGGTGTGACATTTCGACAGCAGTGGAGGCATTTCGGAGGGGTTTAATCGACGATTCAGAACTGTACAGAGAACTGACTAAATACCCCTGCAGAACCTTCGAAGATGTCCAGGCCAAGACCTTAGCTTTCATCAAGCTCGAGGAGGACCAACAATCACGGCTTCGACATGATGGATATGACGGGGGGAAACGTAAATCCAACACGTCCAGGAAGCACGATTACCGGACTGACAAACCCTATGCCAGAATCAAGGATCGGCCAGTAGCGTCAATAGCAAGATGGCTTGATGATCCAGATTTGACACCCGTCATCCCGGATTATTGCTTTAATGTTACCACCCCGGGACTCATCCACTCTTTAGAGAAGCTGGGGGAAAGGGTTCGACAGCCCAAGAAAACCGACAAACTAGTGGGACGTCGAGATCCGAGTAAGCATTGTGATTTTCACAATGACATTGGGCACAACACTAAGGATTGTGTCGCGCTGCGGAAAGAGGTGGCATACTTGCTGAGGAATGGCTATCTGACAGGAAATCATGTCTGAACATACCAAATCGCTTATGGGACGGAATGTTAAAGCGTCACAAAATGAACAGAGACCTCCTTCACCGTGAGCTCCTTGTAAGGTAATTAATTTCATTAATGGTGGATCTGATTTATGTGGACTAACATACTCCGCAGCAAAGAGACACGCTCGAGATTACTCCTGAGACAAGTCATTGTAGGTTTGCAGGGTAGAGAAGCGTCAAGAGGATTGGAGAAATGCGTCAATTACCTTTGATGAAACGGATATTCCTGATCCGACACATTCTCATCATGATACATTAGTCATCTCTCTTAGAGTGGCAAACTGTGAGGTCAAGCGAGTCCTTGTGTATAACGGAAGCACAACAAATATCACCACCACGAGAATGCTAAGAGAGATGGGAATCATGGAAGAAGATGTGATGGAGTCCGGATCAAGCCTATTCGGATTCAACGGAGAGCCAAGTCGAACCTTAGGTAACATATCTTTGCCTGTGTATGCCCATGGTCTTAATGTGCAGGTCAAATTCGATGTGGTCGAAGACCTACCAGCCTACAACATGATTGTGGGAACTCCGTGGCTGCACCAAATGGGAGCGATGCCGTCAACATACCATCAGTCTACTACGTGAGTAAGCCTCTAAATGGACCAGAATCCAGGTACGCTTTACTTGAAAAGTTAATTTTGGCATTAATTGTGGCTTCAATTAAATTACATCCTTATTTTGAGTCCCATACAATCTGTGTTCGGACTTATTATCCCATGAAGTCAATCATGAGGAAACCTGAGTTGACAGGTCGCATGGCCAAATGGTCAATCCAATTGGGAGCTTACGATCTCAGGTATGAACCAAGAACGGCTTTGAAATCACAAACACTCGCAGACATTGTGGCAGACTTTAGCCCAAAACTCCAAACCGAGGCAGAAGAGGAGACATGCTTGCTAATCGACGGATTGCCCCGCTAAAGATAGACGCTACACACTGATGGAGCATCAAATATGAATGGAGCAGGCCTGGGCGTAATTCTAAAGTCACCACAGGGGGATACCATGCTCCAATCAGTCCATTGTGACTTCAATGCCACGAATAATGAAGCAAAATATGAAGCGTTGATTGTCGGTCTTACTATGGAAAGGGATCTAGGCGTCAAATTCCTTAAGGTAAAATGCGATTCGTTGTTAATAGTTAATCAAACTAATAGTGTTTATGCAGCGAAAGACCCCAAGATGACGTCTTATTTACAAGTCGTCATAAAGTTGACAGCATCATTTGAAAAAATTACCTTCGCGCAAATCCCAAGGGAAGAAACGTGCAAGCCGACGCCCTGGCAACAATCGGGTCATGCCTGGTGGAAGAAGTTAACAACAACATTCCTTTTGTCCATTTGTCAAGACCGGCTATTGACAGGATGGAATCCGTCGCTGTTATCAGATCATCACCACAAGACGTCTGGATGCAGCCGTACATAACGTATCTAAAGTACAATATCCTCCCAACAGACAAGAGAGAAGCCAAGGCATTTCTCTCAAAGGTAAGTAGTTTTCTACTAATTGAAGGTGTCTTGTTCAAAAGATCTGTAGCAGGTCCATATCAAAGATGCCTGAAGCCTAAAGAAGCTGTCAAAGTGCTAAAAAACCTTCATGAAAGAAATGTGACAACCACACGGCCGAGCGAAGTCTATCTAACAAAGTTCTCAGATTCGGATACTACTGGCCAACCATGAGAGAGGACGCAACCACCTTCACTCAAAGATGTAAGCCTTGTCAGTTACATGGACCAATCCGTCATCAACCCTCCGAGTCACTTCATCCAGTCCTATCGCCTTGGCCCTTTATGAAGTGGGGAATGGACATCGTCGGGAAATTCCCAGAGGCACCAGGACAAAAAGTATACATGCTGGAGATGATGGATTACTTCTAAAAATGGGTATAAGCTGAGCCATTTCGTCAAGTATGAGATGACCAGATAATTTCATTTATCAAAAGAAACATACTATGCAGGTTCGGTATTCCGTCAAAAATTTTCCGCGACAATGGATCTCAGTCCATAAGTGCAAAGACCAGACGGTTTTGTGAAAGGTACAATATCAAGTTGGAAACGTCAACTCCAAGGTACCCGCAATCCAATGGCCAGGCTGAATCCAACAACAAGATCATTGTTACCAACCTCAAGAAAAGACTTGAGAAAGCACAAGGCAAATGGGCTGACGAGTTACCTTGATACTATGGGAAGACAGAACGACTCCAAAAAACGCAACTGGACAAACCCCTTTTTCTTTAGTTTATGGCTGTGAAGAAGTCATACCGGCAGAAGTAGAGGTACCCTCTTCGAGATACAGACTTATGACCGTAGAACGAAACAACGTGGAATTAGTACATGATTTGGACACCATTGATGAAGTTAGAGAGAAAGCCAATATCCGACTACAATCTTATCAACAAATGGTGGCTAAGAGCTTTAACAAAAATGTCCGAGCTAGAATATTCAAGAAAGATGACTGGGTTCTACGAAGAGTATTCGGAAATGAAGCAAGTGGAAAATTCAGTCCCAATTGGAAAGGCCCATACAAGATTTTCGACATTAATGGACACGGGGCATAGCGATTGGAATCAATAAATGGTAGACAGGTTCCTAGAAGTTGGAATGTGGTACACCTTAAAATTTTCCATTTTAATTCTGTTATGTCTTATTTATCATCCCAGACGATTTACTGACTTAACCATCGGAGGGCCGTTGGCCCAAAACCAATTGCCAACCTTGACGTTTTGTGATAAATGCAGGACTATGTTAAGACTTAACATCACGCAGATATTTAGGCGATCTACAAGGGGTATAAAACGTCATTCATACCCACATCGAACAAACATATTTCTTAAACATCAAAATGGGAAGGGTTAGGCTGCCCGTGAGAATATCATGGATCACAGTCCTAACAGAGCCCATCCAATACATTTTGGACAAAACCTACAAACATATATGACAACGCACATGCAACCAAAAATACAGAACTACACAACATAAGCACATGGTTTAACATAAGGAGATAGTACAAACGACAAAAGTAATGTTATTTAAAGTTTTTTGCAGGGTGTGGACCAAGTTCACACAACCCATCTCGTCATCTTCAAAAGACGGATGGTGTCCCCTTTGCCAGCTGACATATCGACATCAATATGAAAGATGGAAATTTCTGTCATCTAGTCGAACCAGGCAATTTTGGAGGGGAGAAGATAACATGTCAGCTTTCAGGTTTCGTCGTTTTAGTTAAGGAGACAGATTCGATCGAAGGTTATTCCATAGAAAGAAGGGAACATTTCATCAACCGAATTGATCAAAACGTCACGACGAGTCGTTGATGAGTCAATACACGCTAAGAACCGTTGAAGATCATTTTATTGTGAATCAAGCTTGTCATATGTCTTGTAATAGATTAGCTTTTATTATATCCTTTGTTATTAATGTTTGTATTTATTAGGGTATAAAAGATATGGGGCCAATGTGTCAGGCCCATATCAGGCAGAAAGCCTTTACGCAAACCTTTAACCTGCGCATATAAAAAGGCGCTTTAGGTTTAGGTTTGCGTTAACTTTGCATATTGATCTTATTAGCCTTAGCGCTCATCCTTGTGTTTGTAAAGTTCACGGTATATCAAAGACGAGTTTAAGGATCTGAGTGTATATCTTTCTGCTACTCTATCTTTGTTATATCAATCTCTATTGCTGTAAATCGTATAAAAAGGGACAAACAAGAACCAAGAGGTGAAGTGTAGCTCTTTCAAAATTTCTACAAATGGCCGCTTAATGATCCGACCCATGCATCATATGCGTCAACTTCTCGAAAGGGGGCAATTGTTAGAGCAAGAATCTAAGGTTTATGTTGCATTAAAGAGGGTTGGTCACAGAAGTTAATGATACGTTCATAAGGCTTAATGATGGATGTTGTAACATTTTCTGTACATTATTAGGCTCTTTATTGTGATTAAGGAAGGTATTAAATGTAATTGACTAGCCTTTATGACGGATTTTGAATTCGTCAGTATGGCCGGCCAACCCATCACTAACGTACAAAGCCATTATGAGAGCATTAATTACCCTTCCTATAAATAGGATATCCCTCATGGTAACCAGGCAACTCATATTCGAATGATACACAAGTTTTCACTCTTATTCACTCACTTGCCATCTTCTTCATTGCTCTTGTTCGAAGCCCATTCTTCATATAATTTTATTTTTTAATTAGTTTTAGCGTATCAAAAAATTGCTTAAACACCGCCGCTGCTGCCGCTGCCAAAGCTGAATCCGATGCTCTTTCGAATCGACTCGATGCCATAGTGTTACAATGGATTTATGGGACCATTTCCCATGATCTTTTGCACACTATTCTCGAGCCCGATTCTACTTCCAAACAAGCTTGGGATCGTCTGTGATGGAGTATATGGCCCGGGACACCCCGGCCCACAGACTCCTGCTTCTTCTACACAGGCCCATTAAGCCTGATGAGCACACAAAGCCCAAACGTAGTGGCCCAAGCATGAAGAAGCCCACACTGCACATGTGGATGCCTTCAGCTCTATGGCCGAGGGCTCCAAATTCTGGGAGACATCTTAATATGGTCCTGCAAAGCTTCTAGAAAATCCTGGCTAAAATGTTAGCCTTCGGCCACCCGATGCCTTCGGCCACATGATGCCTTCGGCCACATGATGCCTTCGGCCACATGATGCCTTCGGCCACATGATGCCTTCGGCCACACAATGCCTTCGGCCACCCGATGCCTTCGGCCCCCCGATGCCTTCGGCCACATGATGCCTTCGGCCACATAATGCCTTCGGCCACACAATGCCTTCGCCCCCCCCGATGCCTTTGGCCACATGATGCCTTCGGCCACATGATGCCTTCGGCCACATGATGCCTTCGGCCACACAATGCCTTCAGCCATATGATGCCTTCGGCCACACAACACCTTCGGCAACAGAACTATCGACGAAGATTTCTTTTAGAGACAGCCAACCACCGCATTTAATACGACGTCACATCCACCCACCGCATTTAATGCGGTACACATGCATATGTCGGTGCCACCCCGATTGAGGCGACCCCTCGGCTGTTAGATTGTTGACACGTGTACTCTCATCGCATTTATAGATGCTATAAATAGCAGCCCTTATTCACCTTGTAAAAGGGAAGGAGTTCATTTTATACATTTGACTCTCTTCCTTACTTACTTGCTCTGACTTCTCTCTAGGTTATTCACCGTAATAACCCCTCGGATAAGCTACCCCCGGGTACACTATCCATCATTTGGTGCTTTCATTGAGAGGTCGAATAATCAAGTAAGAAACCCTCCCCTTCGGAAAAACAAAAACACTCATCAATGCGGCTCGTAACCAGGCCCCCGGCGCCGCCACGGCTGTCGAGGACCCTCGGAACGAAATCATTGCCCAACTTGAAAGAAGGCTCGTTGAGATGGAAGCAAGATAACTGGCTGCCACTCCTACGACCAACTCATCGGGGAATCCCGGCTTTGACACCCTCATGAACAAACTCAGTGCTCTGGAGAGGGAATTCGCTGAGGGGCGCGGTGACCCCATCATCCAGGTCATGACCAAGACCCCCTTCACCACCAGGGTGCTCTCGGCCCCAATACCCTAGAAATACCGGGGAAGCACTATGAAGCCGTATGAAGGCCGCACCGACCCCCAGGAGCATTTCAGTCGATATCAAAACAACATGTTGATGGTCAATGCATCTGACGAATATTTATGCCGTTGGTTCCTCTCCACTCTCGAGGGACCGGAGTACGAATGGTTCAACGCGTTGCCTGAGGGGAGCATAGACTCATGGCAAGATCTTGCCCAACGCTTCCTCACCCATTTCGCCGGAAGGAAGCGCGCGAAAAAGAACTTCTCCCACCTCCTCTCCGTCAAGCAACAGCCTGATGAAACACTTCGGTCCTTCATTGACCGGTGGATGAAGGAGACAGACGAGGTCGAGGGCGCCGATGAGCGTACCCTCCTCATCCTCTTCCGGGGGGTTCTCCGCAGCAGCCCCTACGCACAGAGCCTCATCACCGACCCCCCAAGATCATACCTCAAAGCACCCCAGCGGGGGAGCCTATACGCCGACGCCGATGACCTCCACTCCTTCAAGAAGGACGGAGGCCAGCCCTCGAAGAGGACAAACAACATGCCGGCCCCGAATGCACCCTCGGTTAGGGGCCGAGACCATGGAAGCCACACCCAGCAGGGCCGGAACGACCGCCAATGGCGCCCTCGGCTGGACATGCTGAGGACTCCCCTCACGCACCCGGTGAGCATTATCCTCAACTATGCGGAAGAGCAGGACCTTTTCCCGAAGGACCCTCGGTCGGCGAAAGAGATCTACGCCGTCCACCAGGGCGACACTTATTGCCATTACCACAGAAGCACCTCCCACGATACTGACGATTGTGTCTCGCTAAAGAAAGCCATTGAGCTCTTGATTCAACGGGGTGAGCTCCACCAGTTCATAAAAAATGCCCCAAGGAAAAACGTCGGGGAGAACACCGATAAGAAAGAAGCGGACACCTCAACGAAGAAACGTGAAATTGGGAGGTTCAGCGACGACGAGGAATTCGAGGAGCCCCAGCCGAAGAAGCGCCACCTCCGCTGAATCATGTTCTTCGCCCTCGGCCTTGGTCTCAGCCTCGAGCCCTCGACCTCGAGGCACATTATCATCCCCTCGGCCTAGAGCCCTCGGCCTCGAGCCACTTTTCTTAACAAAGCCGTTGTCAAAACAACGCACCCCTTGTATTCCGCTTATTTCTATGGATTTAAATAAACTACCACACAACCCAGACATCTTATCGGCCTCTTCGAGGCCAAATGCCCAGGTATGGACGATGATGTCTAAAGACTAGGGGCCTGCAGAAGGCCCGCGTTTTTGGAGCGGGACGCTCACCACGTCACCGGCGCGCAACGCACGGCGACAGGCATGAAAGAATGGTTGAGGTGACAAAATCCCCACACTTGGGTGTGAAATGGCAGTCGTCAGAAACCGACGAAGCCTAGCCCGCGCCGTAAATAGATGACGGGACCCCTGAAGGACAAGGGACGGTTCAGCGCCGGGGGACTAACAGACGAACCCCCGGACGGATCACTTGGACCCCCTTCCGGCCGAGGCAGGGAAGCAACCCCCTCGGCCGAAGCCTGAAAGAAGGAACACACATCAGGAGGACCAAATCGGGGATGGTCATCACTATTGTCTTCCCGGGGCAATCCCGGATCATTATGAAGAACCCATCCAAGATGAAGATGATGAAGAACCCCCAATCATACCCGAACAACCACAACCTCAAGCATTCCACTACACACCTTTCGAGCAACAAATGCTCGATAACATGGTCACGCTCAACCAGAGCATTGTGAGGATGGAGGAGCAGCGGCAAGCAGACTGACGTAGGTATGAGGAAGACAGACGGAGATCTGAGGAGGATCAGCGTAGAACCTTTGGTCCGATATACTCATATATAGCACATCAGGGCTCCTTTTCCTCTATGACCACTCCACCTCCTGCACCATCATGGTATGACCCCTCTCAGTGGGATTTCTTTGGAGGATCGAGCTCCGGTGGTGGAGGCTACGATGGTGGTTATGGCGGGGATTACATGGATGAGGACGGACACCAAGGTGGAGGTCTAGGCGGACACTAGGGACAGTGTCAGATCCTAAGTGTGGGGGTGAAGAGATCTTCCCGGTATGTTCACATTCACACTCTTTATTCTTGTTATCTCAAATAATAATAATAATAATAATAAAAAAAAAAACGAAAGCTTGTTGAGTTGAAAACCCACAAAGGGCAGCTTAAGCAAAAATAAAGCAAAAATAAGAGTGAGTTTGTGAGATTTGAAAAAAAAAATAAAAAAAAAATAAAAATAAAAAAATGTGGGAAGCTGGGTTGAAAACCTGAAAGGGCACCTAGGCAAAACGAGAAAATGAGAGAAATGTCTATTTTGCAGGATCTTGAAGGTGATAAGTTCAAAAGAGAAATGGAGATAAAGATGAGGTTGAAGACCCCCATTTACTTTAATTATTATTTGGGGATGCTTTGTATTGTGGTAAAAACACTCTTGGATGTTTTATACTGATATTCTTGTCATTTAGGACTTCTTGGATTTGATTTGATTTACTCGAGACGAGTAAAGGTTTAAGTGTGGGGGTGTTTGATGCACACTAATTAGTAGTGCATAATTACATGTTTTTATGTGTGATTTATGTTAATTGTTTGACGTTTTATTTAGTTTGTAAACATTTATGTGATTTCAAGTTGTAATTGTATTTTAGTCTATTTTTATCAGTTGTAAAGTTTAGTTAGGATTTATGGTTTGGAAAGGAAGACTTTGAAGTGAAGAAAAAGAAGATTTGGCTGCCCAGGAGCAAATACCCGACCGGGTATAATACTTGACCCAGTCGGGTAAGAAGTGAAAAACGAAAATGCAAAGAAAGTGCATGGCCCGGTCGGGCCCACTACCTCACCCGGTCGGGTGAGAAGTGACCGGGGACAACCCGGTGTGCAAAGATCACCCGAACGTGTAGAAAATCCAATTTTTGCACTCACCCGGTCGGGTCCCCTACCCCACCCGGTCGGGTCTCACTTGACCCGGACACTTTAACATGCTGAAGATCGCCAGAACGTGGAGGATATTTGATTTTGACATGGACCCGGTCGGGTGAGTACTTTACCCGGTCGGGTACCCGGCCAAAGGTGTTGAAAAATACCTCTAAATAGCACTCTTTTTCTCCTCTAAACATCATCCTTTCTTCCATACTCTTTAGCTCAATTTAGAATAGAATTTCTTTATATTTTTCTAGCTATGTTTAGTCTCCAAATGAGGAGCTAAACTTCCATTCTTGGTGTTGCTCTTGAAGCTTGTTGATTATTAAAGTTGTGAGTTATTTTCTTAACTTCTTTCCTTGAATATTAATTAATAGTTCTTTCCTTAATATCATCTCTATATTAATGTTGGGGAGTGTTGCTAAGATGACAATTAGTTAACATCTCGACATTAGTTAGAATGGTATTTTCTTCCTCTATATTAATATTGAGGAGTGTTGCTAAGATGACAATTAGTTAACATCTTGATATTAATTATAGTAGGATTCATCTTCATTAATAATATTCTTCCTTGAATATTAATTAATCCCTACTCTTATTTCATATTAATATTTTGAACATTACTTAAAGGATCAACTAGTTTTGTTTCATATATTAATTATTACTAGAAACGATCAACGAATCGATGGTTAATCGTTGATGGTTTCACAAGTAAGTAACTTCGGTTTATTAATGCACGGTCGTGGTTAATAAACTTAAGAGGGATTAATTTTGTTGGTTAAACCGAAACCGCTTGTGTTGAGGTTATCAATCTCAATTGATTTCATCAAAGAGTTAGAAAGATTAAATGCTACTATTAAATCGGTATAAGGCGTTGTTCTATATTTGATTAATAGTAAGGGTTATTAATGAACGGTCGTTGTTAATAACTACCCTCGATGAAGTGGATATACTCCCCGATTGAGTATTCGAGAGGGAATAAGTTATAGATATAACAATGATCGACTAAAATATATCAACAAGTGGAAAGTAGCAATGCCAAGTCCTTTTTATCTTTGAATTAAACACATATAGGTTGTTCATCTTAGTTCTTAATTAAATTAAATTACTCAATCCAAATCCCCCTTTTTATTTACTAAGTATCATAAAAAGAGAATTATTCCTTTCCCTGTGGATACGAACTCTACTACGCTATACTACGTATAAGTGTTTAGTATTGAAATTATTTTGACGCACCATGACAAAGTGCCCGTCAAATTTGGCGCCGTTGCCGGGGAAAGGCAATTCTTTTTCTTTCTATTTTATTTCAAAGAAAAATAAAAAAAAATTATATATAAAGATTTCTATTTTGGCTGAGCTTTGTTTGAGTATATGGTTAAACACCGATCTATAAACCAAATCACCTACCAAACAAAGCCCGAAACAGAACAAGCCTTCGAGAGGTTCAGGAATCTATTTCCGAATACTTCTTCGGAGGAATCATCAAGTGCTAGTTCTCATTCTAGCGAATCCGAAGAGTCCTTCCACATGGCTCTGGAGACAAGAACGTTGAGGGAGCTCACGGCTCCGAATCTAAATCAACAACCCTTATGTATCACTTTTCCAACTCTTGATACGGGGGTCACATTCGAGCTAAAATCTGGGCTCATTCATCTACTTCCCTCTTTCCATGGCTTACGAGGGGAAGATCCAAATAAACACCTGTCAGAGTTCCATATTGTGTGCACAAGCATGTGCCCTAATGGCGTGTCCGAGGAGCAAATCAAGCTGAGAGCCTTCCCATTTTCTCTCAAAGACACCGCCAAAGATTGGTTATTTTATCTTCCCTCGGGGAGCATCAATACATGGGCTCAAATGAAGAAGAGCTTCCTTGACAGGTACTATCCCGCATCTATCTCTTCAAGTCTCAAGAAGCAAATCAGCAACATTGAGCAAGAAGATAATGAGACCTTGTATGAATATTGGGAGCGCTTTAAACAATTATGTGCTAGTTGCCCATATCATGGATATTCAGAACAAGATCTCATCCTCTACTTCTATGATGGACTTGTTGATCAAGATAGACGCATGGTGAATGCGGCATGCGGAGGGGGTATTGTCAACAAAACCCCTTCTCAAGCAAGAGACCTCATTTCGGAGTTGGCCGAAAACTCGAGACATTACAACGGAAGGTCATCATCGAGACGAGTCATGGCAGCGGAATCCAACAATTCGTTGGAAAGTCAAGTAGCCGGCTTGACTTCTTTGGTTAAAGATTTCCTTTTAAATCCAAAAACCCAAGAAGTCAAGGTCTGCGGCATCTGTTCAACGCAAGGGCATCCCACAGATTCTTGCCCGACACTACAAGAAGAGAACTCCGAGCAAGTCAATGCTTGGGGGTTCCAAGGTCAAAGGAGGTACGATCCTCAAGGAAATACTTACAACCCGGGATGGAGGGATCATCCGAATTTAAGGTACGGAAATTCTCAAACAAATCCTCCCCCTCAACAATACAAACCCCAAGGCCAAACATCGAACTCGAGTATGTCCACCGAAGACATGATTCGAGCGCTGGCCGTTAATATGGGAACAATGCAGCAAAGCATGGGGCAATTCCAACAAACAATGATGCAATTCCAACATGAAACCAAGTCGAGCATTCAAAATTTGGAAACTCAAGTTAGCCAAATTTCAAATGCCGTAAGTCGACTTGAAGCAAAAGATTCGGGTAGGCTCCCCTCCCAAACTGAGCAAAACCCGAGACAACATGTCAATGCAATCATGTTGAGGAACGGTAAAGAATTGCAACCACGGGAAGTTGAGGAGGAGAAGCAAGAGGTTGATCTTGAAGCAGGCTTTCAACAAGAAGAGGAGAAGCCAACGAAGACTAAATTCCCTCCACTGTCATCATATGAACCACTCCCTCCATTCCCTGAGGCATTGAAAGACACGAGGAAGCTGAAGAATGATCGGGACATCTACGAAACATTCGTCAATTCTGAGGTAAACATCCCACTCTTCAAACTGATCAAAAGTGTTCCCCGTTATGCAAAGTTCTTAAAGGAACTATGCACAATGAAAAAGAAAAATAAACTGGAAGGGAAACAAAAAGTTGAAGTGAGTGAACGTGTCTCGGCCATTTTTAAATAGATACTCCCTGAGAAATGTAGCGATCCAGGCATGTTCACTATTCCTTGCAAAATAGGGGATACCTTATTTTCTAAGGCCTTGTTGGATTTAGGAGCGTCAATAAATGTCATTCCTTTTTCTTTGTACAAATCCTTACAACTCGGCCCACTACATCAAACTGGTGTAGTGATTCAACTAGCGGATCGGTCTAATACCTACCCGAAGGGTGTAGTAGAAGATGTGCTAGTAGAAGTAGAAAATTTGATTTTCTCTGTCGATTTTTATGTTCTGGAAATGGGAGATGATAATCAAACTACACCCATCCTCTTGGGTAGGCCTTTTCTGAAAACCGCAAAAACAAAAATAGACGTGGCTAATGGTTCATTAACTTTAGAGTTTGATGATCAAAAGGTAGAATTCAACATTTTTGATTCTACGAAAAAACAAATTAAAAACCAATCTCTTTGTGCTCTAAATGTTTGTGAACCACAAACCCCGAATATTTTTGTTGGAAAAAAAAATGAGAAAATCAAACTTTTTGAAAAAGAAGAATTATTCAAATTTTCAAAGAGAGAATGGATCCCACCTGGGATTGAAGTGATACCGGGAAAGAAATCCCGGCCTTACTGGAGAAGGCCGAAAAGGAAAAATGAAACAAGGGATGTTCACGATCCCACATAAAAACAAAAAAAAATATAAACTAAAAATAACGTCGTGCCGCGACATTAAATCAAGCGCTTCTTGGAGGCAACCCAAATCTTTATTTTTAATTTCATTTTTTTTTCTCAGTTCGTGTGTTTTAATTTTTTCAAAAAAAAAAAAGAGCCTGGGCTGAAATCCGGCCGGGTATCCCAATCAGCCCGGTCGGGTTTACTAATAAAAAAGGAACACCCAGGCACAAGGCCACCGGGTTGCTAGCAAAAACAAAAAAAAAACATATACCCGACCGGGGCCTTCCAGAACCCGACCGGGTCTACGCATTTTTTGGCTCCAAACACACTGGAATGCATACCCATTCGGGTATTTCTGAAACTCGGGCGGGTACGATTTTTTTTAAAAAAAATCAGAAAGACCCGACCGGGTACCCTAAAGCACCCGACCGGGTACTCATTCCAGTAGCTACTGGATAACATAACATTGCACAGCCCGACCGGGCGGGATACTTCACCCGACCGGGTGAACGGGAAATCACTGAATAACAGGTCGGGCTCACCCCCTCCCCTCCCACTTCTCCTTCCTCCCACCACCCAAAACACCCAAATTCCACCATTTTCAAACACTCAAACCTTTGAATATCCTCATTCCCTTAACCAAATCCACTAAAAACCCCATTTTCTTCATCTCCTCACTTCCCTCTCCATCTCTATACCCATAAAATCCCCCAAAACCTTCCCAATCAACAAACCCAAAAAACCCTACCCAAAATTCGAAAATCCCCATTCTTGGACATTCAAGGTCCGAAATCTCCCCAAAAATCCTCAACCAATACCATATTCTTACTCTACTCATCATCCTCTTCAACCACATACCCATAAAAGCCATCCAAATCCCACCCTACCCCAAAGTCCGAAAATCACAAAAAAAAAATTCCAATTTTTTTTTTTTGAACTTCAATGGCTCCAAGAAAGTCAAAAGCCTCTTCCTCAAGGGGAAATCGAGCTATCCCACCGGTAGCGGGCTATGAGAGCGTGGAGTTTGCTACGGAGGCTCAACGGAACAACTTCATCAACCAATCAAAAAGGGAGGTAAAGCAATCCCGTTTTATGTGCTTAACTACTTTAGCGCTACTATGGATTGATACTGTGATGCGTGACATATTTGCAAGAATTGGAATATCTAGAATGTTTGAAATGCAATATGTGACATATCCTCATTTGGTGTATGAATTTTTTAGCTCATTTGCGTATACAAAAGATGTGAATGATCATGCAAATGACATAATCACCTTTCGTTTACTAAATGAGGATCGTTCATTAACCAAACGAGAATTTGTTCAACATTTTGGTCTCCCATGGTTTGATGAAGCACGTACATATGATTCTCTTGTGGGGTATGAATTGTGGAGAAGAATGACCGGAAAGAATGTGGTTGATCTATCTAAACTGAGTGTGAATCGTGTGCAACATCCGGTCTTCCGACTATTCTTAAAATTTTGCTCAAATTGTTTCCTCGGAAGACCGAATAATCATCACACACGTATCTGGGATGTGTGTGTTCTAGCACAAGCTGTTTTGCCGGGTCCAAATCAAGTTGATGTTGCCACCATCTTATGGACTCATTTCAACAACGTGGCAACATCAACAGGACCAATTGCTATGGGGGGCCTAATCACACATCTAGCCACTTTATATGGTTTTATAGACCCCGGCCCCATCACCCCAAGACACCTTATTTGCACTGAATGACTTTTACAAAAGACGCTAGACTTGGTCCCCTCGCACACAACACCAACTGGGGCACACATCTATAATTGGCGCATTCTCCCACGCACTTCCATCTACCTCCAGATACCCTCAGCCGGCGTCCCCCTAGATATCATCAATCACCAAATCGGGGATGGTCATCACTATTGTCTTCCCGGGGCAATCCCGGATCATTATGAAGAACCCATCCAAGATGAAGATGATGAAGAACCCCCAATCATACCCGAACAACCACAACCTCAAGCATTCCACTACACACCTTTCGAGCAACAAATGCTCGATAACATGGTCACGCTCAACCAGAGCATTGTGAGGATGGAGGAGCAGCGGCAAGCAGACTGGCGTAGGTATGAGGAAGACAGACGGAGATCTGAGGAGGATCAGCGTAGAACCTTTGGTCCGATATACTCATATATAGCACACCAGGGCTCCTTTTCCTCTATGACCACTCCACCTCCTGCACCATCATGGTATGACCCCTCTCAGTGGGATTTCTTTGGAGGATCGAGCTCCGGTGGTGGAGGCTACGATGGTGGTTATGGCGGGGATCACATGGATGAGGACGGACACCAAGGTGGAGGTCTAGGCGGACACTAGGGACAGTGTCAGATCCTAAGTGTGGGGGTGAAGAGATCTTCCCGGTATGTTCACATTCACACTCTTTATTCTTGTTATCTCAAAAAAAAAAAAAAAAAAAAAAAACGAAAGCTTGTTGAGTTGAAAACCCACAAAGGGCAGCTTAAGCAAAAATAAAGCAAAAATAAGAGTGAGTTTGTGAGATTTGAAATAATAAAAAAAAAATAAAAATAAAAATAAAAAAATGTGGGAAGCTGGGTTGAAAACCTGAAAGGGCACCTAGGCAAAACGAGAGAATGAGAGAAATGTCTACTTTGCAGGATCCTGAAGGTGATAAGTTCAAAAGAGAAATGGAGATAAAGATGAGGTTGAAGACCCCCATTTACTTTAATTATTATTTGGGGATGCTTTGTATTGTGGTAAAAACACTCTTGGATGTTTTATACTGATATTCTTGTCATTTAGGACTTCTTGGATTTGATTTGATTTACTCGAGACGAGTAAAGGTTTAAGTGTGGGGGTGTTTGATGCACACAAATTAGTAGTGCATAATTACATGTTTTATGTGTGATTTATGTTAATTGTTTGACGTTTTATTTAGTTTGTAAACATTTATGTGATTTCAAGTTGTAATTGTATTTTAGTCTATTTTTATCAGTTGTAAAGTTTAGTTAGGATTTATGGTTTGGAAAGGAAGACTTTGAAGTGAAGAAAAAGAAGATTTGGCTGCCCAGGAGCAAATACCCGACCGGGTATAATACTTGACCCAGTCGGGTAAGAAGTGAAAAACGAAAATGCAAAGAAAGTGCATGGCCCGGTCGGGCCCACTACCTCACCCGGTCGGGTGAGAAGTGACCGGGGACAACCCGGTGTGCAAAGATCACCCGAACGTGTAGAAAATCCAATTTTTGCACTCACCCGGTCGGGTCCCCTACCCCACCCGGTCGGGTCTCACTTGACCCGGACACTTTAACATGCTGAAGATCGCCAGAACGTGGAGGATATTTGATTTTGACATGGACCCGGTCGGGTGAGTACTTGACCCGGTCGGGTACCCGGCCAAAGGTGTTGAAAAACACCTATAAATAGCACTCTTTTTCTCCTCTAAAAATCATCCTTTCTTCCATACTCTTTAGCTCAATTTAGAATAGAATTTCTTTATATTTTTCTAGCTATGTTTAGTCTCCAAATGAGGAGCTAAACTTCCATTCTTGGTGTTGCTCTTGAAGCTTGTTGATTATTAAAGTTGTGAGTTATTTTCTTAACTTCTTTCCTTGAATATTAATTAATAGTTCTTTCCTTAATATCATCTCTATATTAATGTTGGGGAGTGTTGCTAAGATGACAATTAGTTAACATCTCGACATTAGTTAGAATGGTATTTTCTTCCTCTATATTAATATTGAGGAGTGTTGCTAAGATGACAATTAGTTAACATCTTGATATTAATTATAGTAGGATTCATCTTCATTAATAATATTCTTCCTTGAATATTAATTAATCCCTACTCTTATTTCATATTAATATTTTGAACATTACTTAAAGGATCAACTAGTTTTGTTTCATATATTAATTATTACTAGAAACGATCAACGAACCGATGGTTAATCGTTGATGGTTTCACAAGTAAGTAACTTCGGTTTATTAATGCACGGTCGTGGTTAATAAACTTAAGAGGGATTAATTTTGTTGGTTAAACCGAAACCGCTTGTGTTGAGGTTATCAATCTCAATTGATTTCATCAAGGAGTTAGAAAGATTAAATGCTACTATTAAATCGGTAAAAGGCATTGTTCTATATTTGATTAATAGTAAGGGTTATTAATGAACGGTCGTTGTTAATAACTACCCTCGATGAAGTGGATATACTCCCCGATTGAGTATTCGAGAGGGAATAAGTTATAGATATAACAATGATCGACTAAAATATATCAACAAGTGGAAAGTAGCAATGCCAAGTCCTTTTTATCTTTGAATTAAACACATATAGGTTGTTCATCTTAGTTCTTAATTAAATTAAATCACTCAATCCAAATCCCCCCTTTTTATTTACTAAGTATCATAAAAAGAGAATTATTCCTTTCCCTGTGGATACGAACTCTACTACGCTATACTACGTATAAGTGTTTAGTATTGAAATTATTTTGACGCACCATGACAAAGTGCCCGTCACTCCGGCATCTTTATTTGATGCCAGGGGCTATCATACAGGCCCCTCGGCCTCCATCCCTCCGGCAAATGTATTTGATGCCAGGGGCTCTCACACAGGCCCACCTATCCTTGCACCCCTCCATCACCTTTATTTGATAACGGGGGGTCCTTACAGGCTCCTCAACTTTTTCATGCAGGATCTAAGGCTGGTCTTGGATATCCCCTCAGCAGACGGACACAACCACCGCTCAACAATCTAGGCCGAAGGGTGCATTCCTTTTGCTTCATTCTGGGGGCATCCGGTGTACTCTTTTTCCCTCATTAGGATTTTTTCCCACAGGGTTTTTTCCTAATAAGGTTTTTAACGAGGCATCTCCCCATTGTGGAACAAAAGGCGTCACCCCTTGGCGGCTCCTACTGAAGGCATGCATCACTCTACTCCTGTTCCCTCGAGAAACTCTCGGCAAAAGGAGTGGGGGACTAGGGGACTCTCCTCGGCAAAACACGCAAATGTTAAAAATTTTCTATTTCTCAGCTACAGCAAGCTGAGACAAGATCACAACGACAATCTACTCCCTTCAGCAAAAATAATCAAACTTGAACATTCTTATTTTTCAGTTGCAGAAAGGGAGCCATCGGCAACTTCAAGACACTACTCCTATTTCCCGCGAGAAACTCTCGGCAAAAGGAGTGGGGGACTCCTGATGGAGTATATGGCCCGGGACACCCCGGCCCAAAGACTCCTGCTTCTTCTACACAGGCCCATCAAGCCCGATGAGCACACAAAGCCCAAACGTAGCGGCCCAAGCATGAAGAAGCCCACACTGCACACGTGGATGCCTTCGGCCCTATGGCCGAGGGCTCCAAATTCTGAGAGACATCTTAATATGGTCCTGCAAAGCTTCTGGAAAATCCTGGCTAAAATGTTAGCCTTCGGCCACCCGATGCCTTCGGCCACATGATGCCTTCGACCACATAATGCCTTCGGCCACACAATGCCTTCGGCCACCCGATGCCTTTGGCCCCCCGATGCCTTTGGCCACATGATGCCTTCGGCCACATAATGCCTTCGGCCACACAATGCCTTCGGCCACCCGATGCCTTCGGCCACACAATGCCTTCGGTCCCCCGATGCCTTCGGCCACATGATGCCTTCGGCCACACAATGCCTTCGGCCACACGACACCTTCGGCAACAGAACTATCGACGAAGATTCCTTTTAGAGATAGCCAACCACCGCATTTAATACGACGTCACATCCACCCACCGCATTTAATGCGGTGCACATGCATATGTCGGTGCCACCCCGATTGAGGTGACCCCTCGGCCATTAGATTGTTGACACGTGTACTCTCATCGCATTTATAGCTGCTATAAATAGCAGCCCTTATTCACCTTGTAAAAGGGAAGGAGTTCATTTAAAACATTTGAGTCTCTCCCTTATTTACTTGCTCTGACTTCTCTCTAGGTTATTCACCGTAATAACCCCTCGGATAAGTTACCCCCGGGTACACTATCCATCAGTCTGGTTGATCTCTTTGTTGACAACAAACATTCTCGAGCACTCCATCTTGAGACCAAATTTTCCATTACTCGGTTGGAAAGCATCCCCAATATCTCTTCCTATTGCAAGGCTCTCAATTCCTTGGCCACAAAACTCTCTAATGTTGGTTCTCCCGTAGGTGAACGACGCTTGCTATTGCGTCTTGTGAACGGTCTTCCACCATCCTATGACACGGTTGCTTCATTTATACAATCAACCGTTCCTCTTCCTATTTTTTCCAAGGCTCGATCCATGCTTCTTCTTGAAGAAACTAGGAAGGCTCAACAAAATACATCTTCTCCTACTGCCTTGGTCCATACTGGCGTTCCTCCATCTGTGCCGCGTTCGGACGATCACTCTGGCCATCCCTAAAATCGTGGCCGGGGACATGGAAATTCACGGGGTGGCCGCAATCGGTCATCTGGGTCTCCACCGGCAAACCAAACTGCCACCCCTTGGCAAATGCCGCTGTGGGGATATTGGCCGCCTCCATGGAGCATTCCGCCATGGCCCTACCCGTCAACTGCATGGCCAGGCAACCAAAGCTCACGGCCTGCCACGTCTAGTGTCGGCATCCTTGGTCCACAACCTCCACAAGCTCATGTTGTCACTCCTACTACCGACATCAACTCGGCAATGGCAACCATGTCACTCACTCCTTTGGATGATAACTGGTACCTTGACACGGGGGCAAGCTCTCACATGACATCACAAGGAGGTACTTTCATGTCTTATTTTAATTATGGTACCGAACAACGTATTATGGTGGGTAGTGGTCAATCCATTCCCTTCACGGGTTTTGGTACCTCATCTCTCAAACCTCCCTACCCACCCCTTCATCTACAAAACATTCTTCATGCTCTCCAATTAGTTAAAAATCTAATTTCAGTTCGTCATCTCACTACCGATAACAATGTTTCAATTGAGTTTGACCCTCTTGGTTTTTCTGTGAAGGAACTCCGCACGAGAATGCCTCTTATGAGATGTAACAGTTCGAAACATCTATCACTCCAGCCTGTGTCAAGTCATCATCCCCCACCACGTTCGTTGCCATCACGGCCGAGACATGGCACAATCGCCTCGCCCATCCCGGCAACCCCGTTTTCCAATTTCTCAATTCTAATAAAATTATTCCTTGTAATAAAATGTGTAGTCTAGACTGCATGGCTTGTCAAATGGGCAAACATCACAAACTCCCATTTGTTTCTTCTGTATCTCAAACACATTCACCTTTTGATATTATTCACAGTGATCTTTGGACTTCTCCAATTTTAAGTTCAAATGCTCATCGTTATTATGTATTATTCTTAGATGATTTTTCCAAATTTCTTTGGATTTATCCGTTACAACACAAATCTCAAGTCTATGCTACTTTTGTCAAATTCTACACCTATATTTATACACAATTTAATCAAAAAATCAAGACTCTACAATTTGATAATGGTAAAGAATTTGACAATTCATCCTTCACCTCCTTTACTACACAAAATGGTCTCCATTTCCATTTCTCTTGTCCATATACTTCCCCTCAAAACGGGAAAGCCGAACGCACCATACACACTATCAATAATATGGCCCACACATTACTATTACAGGCTTCAATTCCTCCCAAATTCTGGCTTTATGTCGTCCCAATGACCACCTATCTCCATAACATTCTACCCAAGACCTCTCTCTCCAACCTCTCTCCTACACATCTCCTATACCACAAAACACCAACTTATGAAAACCTCCGAACTTTCGGATATTTATGTTACCCACATCAACCCCAATCTGACATTCACAAGTTAGATGCTCAATCCATTCCATGTATTTTTCTTGGATTTCCTACACACCATAAAGGATATATATGCCTTAATCCCCACACGGGCCAACTCATTCTCTCCCGACATGTGACGTTCAATGGAAAAAAAATCCATATAAATCCATGACCGACACACATTCCCAGACTCCTTACACTTTCCTACAAACTCCCCTCCATCTCCTTATCTTATCACATCTTGGGAATATTTCCCATGACCAACCGACACCCTCTGCCACACCCGTATCCACTCCTCTATAATGCCCTCTCCAGGCCCTTCTTCACCTATAATATCCCAACCAACCAGCTCACCACCCAGTTCACCACCAAACGCACCGCCTCCCATAATTCCTACTCACCCCATGCTCAAACGTAGCAAAGTAGGAATGTATAAACCCAAAATTCCTCTATCCTTATTAACCCATACCTCCCCAATACCGTCCCCTAAACCCAAGTCCCCCCTTCTTGCCTTACGAGATCCCAATTGGCTATCCGCCATGAAAGACGAGTTTGGTGCACTTATTAAAAATAGGACGTGGGAGTTGGTTCCCCGCCCTCCTAACGTTAATATTATCCGTTGTCTTTGGCTTTTTAAACACAAATAGAGGTCTGATGGAGCACTTGAACGTCACAAGGCACGACTTGTGGTCAACGACAAATCACAACAACCGGGCATAGACTGCAATGAAACCTTCAGTCCGGTGGTCAAACCGGCCACCATTCGGACGGTGTTATTTATTGCACTACATGACTCTTGGCCTCTCCATCAACTTGACGTCAAAAATGCCTTCCTCCACGGACACCTTGAGGAAACAGTGCACATGCATCAACTTCTCGGTTTCCGTGACCCCTCTAAACCTCACCATGTCTGCCGCCTTCTCAAATCACTCTACGGTCTCAAACATGCGCCCTAGGCATGGTACCATCGTTTCTAATCATTTCTCTCTATCATTGGGTTCCGCCACAGCATATGCGACCCATCCCTATTTATTTGAAAGAATTGCCCTCAATGGGACTAAAACATAGTCTAAATTCCACAATAGAACTAAGTTTATTATTCACTAAATAGGACTAAAGATTACATTTTTACCCCTCATCGACCTAAGCGACTCATATCGTCTACCTTCTGCAATCGATCGCCGCAATTCATCTTTACTCTACCATGACTGCACATCGTTGAATTCTCTTCTTCTTCTGAACCAAATCCAAAATCCAAAATTCCCCTGCACCCAAACAAACCCAAGCGAACAAATGCAGAATCTTATTCGATGTACGTACTTCTTCTTCCTCTTCTTCCTCTTTTTCTTCCTGGTTCTCAACTTTCTTTTTTTTAGTTTTTATTAATCAAATTTTAAATAAAATTTTGAATTTCGAAAGTTTCACATGAAGATATATCTAAACTTGAATTTCTTGTTATCAATTTTGATTAATTTGAATCTGAAAATGCCCCGACTAATGATTTCAGAAAATGTCACTTTTTGAATAAGAGAATGTCATAATTATTGGGTATTTTTTAAAAATGTCACTTTTATGTCATTACAATTTTTGAAAGATTCATATTGAGAATGTCATGTTTCTATACACTACAAAAAAATTCGCCTGTAGTCACGGACTTAGTCACGGACCGTAGTGTAAAAAGTCCGTGACTAACACTTTTAGTCACGGACGAAGTCACGGATGAAGTCCGTGACTAGTTCAGTGACTAATTCCGCGTGACTAGAACTTAGTCACGGAACATTGGCCGTGACTAGGTGTAGTCACGGATTAGTCACGGCAGTCGATCCGTGACTACATCTTGACCGGAATTAGCCCTCCGGCACGTTAGTCACGGACCGGATCCGTGACTACTTCTAATTTAAATTTTTTTATGTTAGTCACGGACACGAGCCGTGACTAAGTTTAATTTAAAAAAATTGAATTTATTCCGGATAAAATTTAGTCACGGATCTGGTCCGTGACTAATGTTTTTTGTTTTTTTAAAAAATCGATTTTAAATAAAAAATAAAAAAATGAAAATTGAATTTATTCCGGATTAAAAAGTAGTCACGGATTTAGTCCGTGACTAATGTTTTTGATTTAAAAAAACAATTTTAAATAAAAAAATAAAAAATTATTTTAATTTTATTTTAAAGCAATTAAAATAAAAATAAATTCCATACAATCTTAAACATAAAAAATGTTATTACAGACAGAATTATAAAAACAAAATCCATACAATGTCGAACAATATTATGTAATTACATGCTCGTACGTCGGACTCCATTATGATAAAAATTAGAATCATCATAATCATATGCATCATCATTATCATCATAGTCACGATGATGATCCTCTTCTGCATCCACGGAGTCCAAGGGTCGGGAACTTCCTCGGCTGCCTCGGTTGCCTCCTCGATTGCCTCCTCGATTGCTTCCTCGGTTGCTTCCTCGGCTGCCTCCTCGGTTGCCTCCACCGGATGACTGAAACTGATTGAGCATATCAAACGACAGAGATCCGAATGTCGACCCTATTGCAGGCATAGCACCATAACCGGAGTTAGAGTGGTAACCCATACTACCCATGTGCGGAACCTGAGGAGTCTGCTCAACGTGCATCATGTACCGCCGAGGAATAGGCTGAGGCGGAGGCTGATATCCAGCAAGGATCCGTTCCATTGCTTCCAGCCGGGCCCTTGTTTCTTCATCATTCTTCCGTTGCTGTTCAAATGCCCGCTGCTGCTCGCTCCAATTCTCGCTGCTCCTCCGTTGCCGCTGCGATCGTACAAAATACGTTGACCCTCAGCCCCGAGGCATGGAAGCCGACCCTTGCACACCCCTGCTGCCTCAAGGATGGCATCATCTTCCACATCAGAATCGATGTCATCTTCTTGAGTCAAGCCTAGTTCCGCCCGCTTCTTTTCAACATTTGCGTTATACTTTGTCTACAAACATTTAAAAAAATTATTCAAATGATATTTACTTCAATTTGAAATAATAGTATTGATGTTACATACTTCGATTTCAACAAGGCGGGGTGGTAGATTGGCTGGCGACTCAACACCGTTCTTCGTCCAACAGTGTTTGATTACACTGAGGATAGGGACCCTCTTCTTTTGAGGCCCCGCCTACAAGGTTAGAAAAAGGTTTAAATAAATGTAAAAAAATAAAAGGTTAAAATGGTGTAGGTTTATTTGAATAAGACTTACAAGAGCTTCTTTATGTTTACTCTGGGGTTTGCGGCCTCCGTTCCTTTGTGTCGTCAATGCCTTCTCGGACATCCGATTTTTCTTCCCGGCTTCGCTTCTAGCCAAGAAAGTCGGATCCGAAGACCAGTGGCGGACGAGGTTTTCCCATACCTCATCCGAACACCATTGAGGCCTTACCCCACTGGCTCGGGCACGCTTAAAAGTGAGACGAAGCCAGTTTGAAACTCTGGCATTGTACGCCCTTAGAATAGCGGGGCCTTGTTCTTCAGTCCAGCGAAACCGGGCCTTTATTAAAAAAATAAATTGACTTATCATTTGTCAAATTTTAGGTTACATCAATGACGAAAAATTGATTTTTTTATCTTGAACAAGTTCCACCAAAGTTCACGGACCTTAGGGTCAACATCCGTGTACGTAGCCCAGTTGCCAAGAAAGTGTCCACCAATTATGATTTTGATTTGGTTGAGCACATCTTGATCGCTTCAAAAAATTAATATTTTTTTATAGTTAGATGATTTGACATTAGATAAAATTATTTGACATTAGATAAAGTTCATAGTTACTTACTTAGCAACCATGTGAAGTGTCACCCATTCCGAATCTTCATTGTTGCGCTCGGCTTGGGTTAAGGGCGCATAGTTCGGGCGAGCACGGGATGTGGATTGTTCATTGCTCATCTAAAATAATTGATTAATGAGGAGTATTAATTTACATTTTCAAATAATTGTGTAAATATAATAAAAGATCAAATTTTGATTGAAATCTTAAATAGGTTTTCATATTTAAATTTATAAAAAAAAAATTAAATAAAGGCAGTTTTTAAAAAGCAGTTTTTATTAAGCAGTTTTTTATAAAGCAGTTTTTTATAAAACAGTTTTTTATAAAACAGTTTTTTATAAAACAGTTTTTTATGATCACGTGGTAGCATCCCGCCTACTGACTGCAAGACTCTAGTCATGCAAGTTTCAGGGAGACTGTATTCAGCTTTTATGTTCATAAACTCTGTAACGACGGATAGCTGAGAGTATCCCTCACAATCAGCATACAAGGGTTGATCAGCTGCTTTTAAAACATCTTGAAATCTTTCAGCTAAACCTTCATCCACATAAGGTTCATAAAATATCGGATTTTCATCCTCATGTGGTTGATACGAGGTCGAAACTTCAGGAGGATCGTTAGATGGTTGTGGGGGGTTGAACTGAGACATCGATGCACCGTATGCGTCATATACCATACGTTGCTCCCATCTCATTTCAGCAGGGTCTCCCCACGCACTCATCTCTGCAGGGACGTTATGAGACGAACCTACCGTTTGTGGTAAACTATAAACATGCACAATACGTTAATGGCATTAATTTAATCCACAATACTAAAATTATCAACATCTTAATCTTATTAATAATGCACATTTAACAATTTACTAAATTAAATAATATGAGCAAATCCAATAATTTGAGCATATATATAATAAACACATTTAAATTAAATTAACTAACCCTAATTTAAATCATTATTTATCCTAAATTAGGCCGCCTTAATTAACAATAATTGCCAATATAAAGAAATCATATACTTATATTTAATTATATATATATATATATATATAAAGTCATTTGAATTAAATAATACTTACATTTAACTAATATTAATAATATGCATTTAAATTATATTTAATCATATATACTTACATACGTATTTAACTAATTTACGTAATTTTAACCCTATATTTTAAAATTAATAACATATGTATTACCAATATTATATTTAATAATATACTAACATATGTATTTATTAACAAATTTACATATTTAACTAATTTACAAAAAATACGTAATTCAAATTACATACCTTATCTGCATAAACAGGAAAAATGATATGAGATGGGTAGATTACATCCTTCAATTCTATCTGGAATTCTATCTGGAGTAGATGGTGTGATTTTGTTGAATGAAGCGAAGGCTGCATATATAAAATTTGTAGTCACGGACTTAGTCACGGATGTGTCCGTGACTACATTTTTTTGTACGAATTGTCGGTGCACTTTAAATTTGGAACGTTGAAAAATCAATTTTGCACTTGTCACGGAATTAGTCACGGACACGTCCGTGACTAACTGTAGTCACAGTACTAGTCACGGAACCATCCGTGACTAATTTCAAATTTAAAAAAAATCCCGCCGGAGGTGAAAATGGGTTGGCCGGAACACTTTAGTCACGGACTAGGTCCGTCACTACCTATAGTCACGGACGTAGTCACGGACAAATCCGTGACTACTTTTTTTTAACCGTTCTGTGACTAAACCGTGCTTAGAACTGTGACTAACTAGTCACGGACCAAATCCGTGACTACGGTCCGTGACTACAGGCGAATTTTTTTGTAGTAATATGAAATTGTCATTATTGTGTCATTATTGGTCATTTTTAAAAAATGTCACTTCAACACCTGAAAATGTCATATTGAGAATGTCATGTTTCTATATGAAAATGTCATTATTGTATTATTATGCATATTAAGTGGCATTCTCGCATATGAGTGGCATTCCTCATGGAGGTCTGCACAGACTCACTCGAAGGCAAATCTTTGTTAGAGAATGATGGCAGCGTACTCGCTGAGGGGTGGCGATGGTGGCAAACTTGATGGATGGTGGCAGAGGCGTCATTGGTGAAGGCTTCGACTCTTGGAGGCTTGGAAACGCACATGGCAAAGCTGCGTAGGCAGCGCAGCATAGGGGAATTCACATCTGCGCAACAAGACCCCTGCGAACTCTTAATTTTTTCATTAAGGGTATTTTTGTCAGATTAGTTTTTATTAGTCCTATTTTTGTCCAATAAAACATAGTAGTTCTGTTTTTGCAATTATACATTCTTTTAGTCTTATTTAGGGAATTCTCTGTATTTATTTATCACCGTAACAACAAAACTGCCTATTTACTTTTGTTAGTTGACGACATAATCCTCACCACTTCTTCAGATGATCTTCGGTGCTCTATCATTAAAACCTTAGCCACTGAATTTGCCATGACGGATCTCGGTCCACTCACTTATTTTTTGGGCATAGCAGTGACTCGTCACCCGCATGGCCTCTTCCTTAATCACCAAAAATATGCAGGTGAAGTACTCTCCCGTGCCAATCTTTCTGACCGCAATCTCATCTCCACCCCACTTGACACCAGCTCCAAACTAAGTGCTACTGTCGGCCCTCCGGTCGACGACCCCATGTTATACCGCAGTCTAGCTATGGTGCTCTTCAACATCTCACTTTTACTCGCCCGGATATATCATATGCAGTTCAACAAATATGTCTCTTCATGAGCGACCCACGTGCTCCTCATCTCCATGCACTCAAGCGGATACTACGCTACATCAAAGGTACATTAAATTTTGGACTACATCTCCACCCATCCTCCATTACTAGCTTGATATCCTACTCCGACGCTGATTGGGGAGGCTGCCCGGACACACGCCGCTCTACCTCCGGCTACTGTGTCTATCTTGGTGACAACCTTCTCTCGTGGTCATCCAAAGAGCAACCAACCCTTTCTCGCTCAAGTGCCAAAGCCGAGTATCGGGGTGTCGCTAATGTAGTTGCGGAGACTTACTGGTTGCGAAATCTCCTCTTAGAACTTCATTGCCCACTCTCCAAAGCGACTATGGTCTACTGTGATAACATCATTTTCCGTCTGCATGTCCGGCAATCCGGTCCAACACCATCGCACCAAACATATCGAAATGGACATCCACTTCGTTCGGGAAACGATTGCTCGTGGGGAAGTTTGTGTTCTTCATGTTCCTTCCCGACACCAGTTTGCTGATATCTTCACAAAAGGTCTACCTCGCATTTTATTTGATGAGTTTCGCTCCAGTCTAAGCATTCGGCAACCTCCCGCTTTGACTGCGGGGGGGGGGGGGGGGGGGGGGGGTAACACACGTATGCATGACACATGCATGGCCTCCAACACTCTCGGACGTACGCATGCATGGCACATGCATGACCTCCAACCATCTTGTCTATATACAATGTACCTACGTGTATATAGCCTCATAATAGGATATTTAAAATAATTCAAATATTTTGTAACTCATGCACAGATCACGCCGCACACTATGCGGCTGATATTTTTAGATAAATTATTTCAGTTATGATCCGCACACTTAATTTGTGGAGAACAATTGTATTTAAACATCACAAATGGAATGAGATCGATACGTTGAATTCCAATTGAATTGTTTACAAAATGCATGAGGCGAGATGGAATTAGATCAGAGGTGTGAAGGCGCTACTATTTGAACAACCTGGGTTTGAGTCCCCTAGAGAGCATGATGCTCTAAATTTTGCAATGGAGAGCATTATATATTCAAATTTCATTTTCCCCCTTAAATCTCCTTGAGGTACTTGGAGATACGTACCATCATCATTGCCATCAAATGACTTGCACCCCAAGGCCTTGGGGTTCAAACATAAGTTACCATGAAACTACATTGTAATAACGATTAGTCATATTTGTGTAAATAATTTTATTTTAGTATTTTTTTTTTTGAAAAATACCCAAATTCATAACTCATTAAATTTATACATAAAAACATATTTAAAAATTGCACTTCTCAGGATATTCTTACTTTGACCGTTTTCAGTCTCAGATCAAATCACACCAGACCTGATCAGATCTGATCAGACCAGACCAGACTTGAAAAGTTATAAAATACACAAAGATTAGACATTTACCGGGCCAGACCAGTTCAGACCAGACCAGACCATAAAATTCTATTCCAAGTAAAAACATCCTTATTTTTGACATTTGGAACACACGTGCCATAAAGTAGTTTATAACTATTTTTTACTCGTCTTAAGTACACTAGAAAAGTATAAAAATAATCAAAATATAATTCTCGAGTTCCAAAGCACAAAAATCTTTTTAAATAATCCTGAAAAGCCTTACATTCAGATTTGTTTATTCTTGGTCTGATTATATCTAAGTCGGATATAGTATAGTCTGATATGAGACTAAAGTGAGTTCAAGTAAAAATATCCATTACATTATACAAGTTTAAACACAATTAAAAGTCATTTATGGTTATTTAATATTAAAAAAGTCTAGACAAATAAAAATATACTACCAATAAGGATGTTTTTAATTGATCTGATCTGATCTTGTTTGTTTAAGTTTCGTTTAATGAACTAGTCTGGTATGTTAGATACTTAGATGTATGTTCTATGTGTGATACACAACTATCAAAATTTGGCTGATCTATCTATTTACGTCTTGTCTCGTCTGGTCTGGAATTGAATATAGTCAAATTCAAAATATCATAATTAAAGTGTCAATTGCAGTTATTCCATATATAATAATACGTAGTAGAATAAAGGGAAAAGGGGCAAATAAGCCCTCGAACTAACCGAAAAAGTGCAAATCACCCCTTTCATATAGGAGCCTCTGTCCAGTCGTCGCCATCTGAGGTGGTTCGAGTGCTTACTTGCACCTTTTCCCTAGAATAAAGTTATATATTATTCCGTACTACGTATCTTTATATTATATAAAGTAGCAAAGTTGCTACAACTATTGGAGGGAAAAATCCCGCCCAAATAAAAGGTAAAAATTTAATTTGTGTTTGAAATATATACTCCCGTCCAGTCCATGTATGTACGTTGACAATGGATTCATTAATAGAGTATTTATTTCCCTTATTTCCCTTATAATAAACTAGGCAAATAAAGAGTACATACGTGTGTGTGGAAATATGTATGCATTGAATGCTTTCCTTTTGTTTCCAATCACATGACAATGATGACATATGATATTACTGCTAATAAATACGCACTATCACCGTTTTATAATAAGGATAAGAATATCTTTATATTATATAAAGTAGCAAAGTTGCTACAACTATTGGAGGGGAAAATCCCGCCCAAATAAAAGGTAAAAAAGCAATGTGTGTTTGAAATATATACTCCCGTCCAGTCCATGTATGTACGTTGACAATGGATTCATTAATAGAGTATTTATTTCCCTTATTATATGTGCCTAAATTATACTACATTTGTGTGATCAATTGAATAAACTAGGCAAATAAAGAGTACATACGTGTGCGTGAAAATATGTATGCATTGAATGCTTTCCTTTTGTTTCCAATCACATGACATATGATATTACTGCTAATAAATACGCACTATCACCGTTTTATAATAAGGATAAGAATAAGAATAGGTTAATGCTAAACCATTTTAAACACATGATTTATCTTGATCTAATTTTGACTCCATAAACTTTGTCTTTATATTATATAAAGTAGCAAAGTTGCTACAACTATTGGAGGGAAAAATCCTGCCCAAATAAAAGGTAAAAATGTAATGTGTGTTTGAAATATATACTCTCGTCCAGTCCATGTATGTACGTTGACAATGGATTCATTAATAGAGTATTTATTTCCCTTATTATATGTGCCTAAATTATACTACATTTGTGTGATCAATTGAATAAACTAGGCAAATAAAGAGTACATACCTGTGTGTGAAAATATGTATGCATTGAATGCTTTCCTTTTGTTTCCAATCACATGACATATGATATTACTGCTAATAAATAGGGAGATTTGCCTAAATAGTACCAAAACATGGCTTTTTCCCAAAATATGACCGATTAGTTTAAACATTCTTAAATAGGACTTTTTATGTGTGATTGGACCAAAATACCTCCACCGCTGCCCCTCGACCTCCGGCCAGCCGCCTGCCGCCAGAGCTCCGGCCACCACCACCGCCGCCGCCGCCGGAGCACCGCCGGAAAATTCCAAAAAATGTTTGGCAGACTGCCAGATTCTGCCGCCGCCGCCGCCCGCCGACGCCGCTTCCTCCGCCGCCGCCGGAGCACCGCCGGAAAATTCAAAAAAAATATCTGGCAGACTGCCAGATTCTGCTGCCGCCGCCTCCGCCACTGCCGGAGTTCTCCGCCGCCGCAATGGTGTTTATCAGAATTTATTGTTTATTTATTGTCTACTTATTATCTATTTATTGTCTATTTAATGTCTGTTATTTTCTTGCCGCCGCCGGAAACCGCCGCCACTGCCGCCGCCGCCACCGGAAACCACCTCTTCCGCTGCCGCCGAGCTGCCGCCACCTCCAGACTGCCTTGGTTGTGAAAGGAAACTAGGGGGGGGCAATTATTTAGATCAATTAATTAATTAAATAGAATTAGGGGTAAAAAAGGTAAGGTTAGTTCTGTTTAGAGAAAAACATGCATGTGGTCCTATTTTGAGAAAAAAGTTGAGTTTTAGTCCTATATTGGACAATTTTCTCTAATAAATACGCACTATCACCGTTTTATAATAAGGATAAGAATAAGAATAGGTTAATGCTAAACCATTTTAAACACATGATTTATCTTGATCTAATTTTGACTGCATAATTCCATGTAAAAGTGTAATTTAGTTATAAAAGGTAGTACATCAGATTTAGTAATGAAAACTTTTCTCATTTTTTAAAAATAGTTGTACTACTACTACTACTACTACTACCACCACCACCACCACCACCACCACCACCACCACCACCACCACCACCACCACCACCACCACCACCACCACTAATAATAATAATAATAATAATAAAAGTATGAGTTTTGTATAAAAAAAATTGTCTCGATCATTTGTTTTTTTTTGTTTTAATTTTATATATATAATACGGAGTAATTTTGTGTTATTAATTTTAATAATGGCCATCGTCCGTTAATTTTGTTTTCCATATTTATTTCTATTCTTGAAATATTTCTTTTGTTATTTTGGCCAAGACATGTGGAATATAAAAAATCAAATGCTAGAGCCAAAGAGACTATTATTTGATGAACCGATTGTTGATTCATAACAAAGAAGCATACAATTTAGTCATCCATTTTGCTTTCTTCCATCATAATTCAAAGCTATAAAAATATATGAGTCTTTATTACATAACTATGAATATTAATGATTGTATATAGCACATATTGTGTAAAGATGTTTTTACTTGGACTGTTTTCAATCTCAATCAGTCTTTGTATAAAATATACAAAGACTAGACAAATAGCAAACCCAACTATACTTAAACAGATCAAACTAGATCAGACCAGACCAACAAATTACCGTCAGAGTAAAACCATTCTAAATATATTCTAAGAAAGTTGTGTTTTTGCTTTCGTTTTTATAAATGATTTATTTAAAACATTGGGTGGGAACTGATTAATAGTTACAATTGGTAGTGCTTCAAAAAATTCTTCCAAAAAAAATTAAAAAGTAAAAGATATAGTTTTCAACCTCAGAGGCTCAAGCTAGATCATAACAGACTGGACTTAAATAAATCGTATTAGACCAGACCAGAATAGTAAACTTATTATATAAATGTGTTAGAGCAGACAATTGCAAAATACATAAAAATAGACATCAACCAAACCTGGTCAAACCAATTTAGACCAAACAATATCATATAATTTAAGTCCAATTTAAAACATAGAAACTACAACACAAATTACTAAAATATCACTACACATACCAATGGAATTATTATTTTCAATACTCCATGGATATTGAAATGTTTGCTACAATTAAATTTGACAGAATATTTAAAGTTAAGTACTAAGGGTAACGAATATTTTAGAAAAAATAGGAGAGATTGGAAATGTATGAAAGATAAGAATTCATAAGATGAAAATATAGAGCAGATAATGACATTTGAGTATTTCAATGAGAAAACTCACCAAAATGGGAAAATGTAGCAAAAATTAAAATATACAACAAAAAGGAAATTATAGGGAACATTTCAATATGGAGGGAGTAGACATTTGAATAATTATATTGTACTATGGAATTAGACCACAACCCTATTGTAAATATATTTTATATCTGCACTTCAATGCCAATTGCAACAACAACAAAAATCATACATGATTCTTTTCCATGTTTTGAGTGAACTCGACACAACTGTTTTTAATATATGAATGAGTTATATACAAAGTACATTTTAACAATTTGATGCACTGAAATAGAGTTGTATGAATGAGAATACAAATTGGATTCTCGCTCATATATCAAAAGTTTTTATCAAAACATTTTGATTACACAAATTTTTGGAATGAATTGACTTAATTATTATTGATAAAAATTACATTAATAAAATTCAAGACTACAATAGAACGTGACATAAAAACGAACGATTCAAACAAAAAATGCCTGATCCTTGATCATGCAAAGTTGTAGACTCTACCTACAGATTGATTGTTTCTGCTACGACCACAATAATTACAAAAAAAGTACTCCCTCCGTCCCGAAAAGGTTGGTCAAATTTCCTTTTTTGAATGTCCCAAAAAGATTCTTTCCTATGCACAAATTTCAGCCACACAGTTTTTACTTTATTCATCCACGTGAAAGTCAACTTTCGTCAACCTTTTCTAGACGGAGGGAGTATTAACTTTTCCGGTTTTCCAACAACGAGTAAGGAGTCAGGTGTATAGTAGAATTTGTTGCAAATTCACCAGCAACCAGTGGCTTATCTAGAAATTTTTGTGAGTGGGGGTGAACTCGCACAAGAATTTTATTATTTCGGAAATATCACAAACAGTAAAACACATTCAAAATATTGTAAAATTAATTATAAATAACAAAATATTTGTTCTACAAATAAATTACGATAATGCTTAATAATTTAACGTTATCAGCAACAAACATGCCATACAATTTTATATTATTTGAAATTATGTTAACAAATCAGTGAATCAGATAATTAGAAAGGGATGTATTTAGAATTAATTTAAGTTGTGGATATAGAACTATATGTTGAAAATAGTTGTATTAAATAAAAATATATGTGAAATTAGAATTGTAACTATATTAAGTTATTTTAAATCTTTCAAATCAGGAAAAAAATTAAAGCAATGATGCACCACTTAAAATTCATTGTAACTGCTCAAGCTTTAAAAAATGGCTAAAATGAAAAAATATGGATCAAAAATTCAAAAAGGGATTCGATCCCTTGACCAAGGGAGAATGGATGACACACACCGAACTCACAAACCAGTGAGACAGATTCTCTTTTCCAAATAAACACTATCATTGATGTATAAGATCTTGATATTAATCACAAAAAATATATAATTATATATTAAATTAAATATAGATAGGGGTTGGGTGGGGGTTGAGTGGGGGCAGCTGCCCCTTGCCCCCACGTTGGATCCGCCACTGCCAGCAACGACAAAGAAAGCACTCAATGTGATCCCACCTTTCTAGAACAACTGTGGTTCAGGAGTGGGTGATCCACCTTAGTATTAGTTTAGAAGAAAATCAGGTTCATGATTGATGAAAAGATCACTACAAACCTCTTAGTAAACACAAGATCATCCAACCAAAGATGTCGGGGAATATGGATATGACAAGCGACACTCCATCACCGAAACCGGAAACACATATTAATGATCTTTTTTCATGATTGGAGTCAAAGAAGATTGAAAGAATAGATGAAAAGAAGATAAAAAGAGGAGGCTAAGGTTGAAAGAATAGAAGAAAAGAAGAGAAGATTGAAAGAAAAGAAAAGAAAAGAAAAAAAGAGGCTAAAGTTTCCTATTTGCCGCTACTCTCTCTATTGTAATTAATGTAAATAATTCTCAGTCATCGTTTCATTTGTCATGATAATAAATAAAAGTCGTAGACAATCTCTGCATCGAGTGAGCATATATCCAAAATCCATTTTTACGTATGATCAATTGTATGTTGTCATGTCAAAAGTCACCTCAAAAAGTGGGTTGGAAGTTTTAATACACATACGATGGTCATGCTATTAACACCACTAATAATGTAGCCAGTAAAAAGTTTTCTGAAAATTCATGATACGTTTTGTGCATTATCAGGCTTATCAGCCAATTTTTTCACCAAACACGTAAATTTTGCTTTCACGTGCTAAATTGTGTAATAAGCAGAAAAAGTAGGGTTGAAGTTACTTTTCGGGCTGTATTGGCTGAAGTGACTGTAGATGATCATTTTAGCTATTTTACATTTAATTATTTATTTATTTTTTTAATAAAATAAATTTTATTTTTTTTCCTTAAATCAGCAGAATCATTCAATGCACCCACTTCAGCCAGAACTTTATAAATTTCAACAGAATCAACCAACACAGCCGATTTTTCGTGCTACCAAACGGGCTCTAATCGTAACATAGAGCTTATTTTCACACTATAGTTAATTTTAATTTTATAGAAATTGCCCAATATAGGAGTAAATATAAACATAATTGCACAAATAGAAGTAAAACTTAAAACTTCCTTCAATAGGAGTAAAAATTAATTTTGTACCATTAATATCCCTAACCTAGTTAATTCTAAAATATGAATTATTTAATCCTAACCTAGTTAATTTATGACTTATTCGATAATAATAATTCATTTATTTATTTATTTTTCAAAAAATAAAAAAATATAATTTTTTAAAAAAATAAAAAACTCAAAAAAAAAAAATCACCGCTGCCTCTGCCGCCTCAGCACCACCACCTCCAGTCACCAGAGGAAAAAATGCCAAGTTCATTACGAATGTCATATTTATGGCAGAAAACAATGAAAATGTTGGCATTCGCAAAGAGAAATATGCCATGTTTTTGGCATTTTCAGAAAAAAGACAATTTTTAGGAAAAATAGATTATTTTTTCACTGCCCGGAGGTGGTGGTGCAGGGAGGTAGTACAAGTGGTGGGAAAGACATCCATATTTTTTAATTTTTTATGGAGTTTTACTATTTCTTATTAATTTTTTTAAAAAAATAAAAAATTTAAAAAAATATTTTTTAATTTTTATTTTATTTTATTAATATTTTATAAAATTTTAAATTATTTTTACACGATTTTTTGAATTTTTTTCGAATTTATTATGAATTAAACATTTAATTAAAAGTTGTCGGGGCTTGGGTAGGGGTATACTTGTCCAAACACTAAAGTTACTCCTATTCAAAATATGGTAGTCCTATTTTTGCATTTTGCCTATGTTTTGCTCCTATTTGGAGAATTCTCTCTTAATTTTACTTGCAATTTTCCATATTGCCGTCCAATTTCATATCCGTTCAATTTCTATTATTTTATATATAATAAAAGATACAACAAATAAATTCTTTTGTCTTTTTATTAAAAAAATTAAACATTACATACCATCTGAATAAAATATAATTTTAGACAGTTTGGTACGTAGTATTATATTCTAGATGCTCGTACAGCTTGGTACGTAGTATTATCTTCTAGATGCTCGTGCATCGCACGGGTACTACGTCTAGTTTAGGAATAACGTTAGATACGGAGAAAAATTAAAGTAAATATAACGGTTGTTTTGCTAATTTGCTTTATAAAGAAAATTGTGAACCATTGTTCACCGGTGCTCCACTTTCAGATTGATTATCGTTTGGCACGTTCTGCCCACCAACATTTCCAATTTCTTGCGAAGCCATTTTAACGTTTTCAACATTATCCGAAAACACAAAAATTAAGTTCGTTCACCGAAGTGACAAACTACGTGTTAAGATTGTATACCCCAGTACAACAACCAAGGAAAATACGTTTTAGGATTGTTTACCAGAGTAGAACAATCACCGAATACGTTTTAAGATTGTTGGGTGTGTTTCGGAAAAAACGAAGAAATATTAATTAAATAAAATTAATTAATAAACAAAATAGCTAAAAGAAAACAGAAAATAAGATGGTGCAGATTTTAGCCAGAGCTCGTGCTACGCATGATGTCCTTAAAACGTATTCGTTGCCTCCCACGGTGCTAGGAGCGTTGCAACGACCATTTCCCAGGATACGGTGGCTAACGAACGATCGTTTGAGCACACAAACGAAAGTCCCGGCGAACTGGAACAATAGCAGAACACTAGGGAAATTTGGGAGTAGCTGGAAGAGTTTTTAGCTCAAGAAAACGTGAGGAAAGTATTGTGCGTTGTCAAACCGTGTGTTTGTTGCAAAGCACCTGCCAGCTATTTATAGGGGGATTTGTTGTGTGTTAAAAGAGAAGAACGTTGGGCATTAATTGTTGTAACGGAAGAATTGCGGGACAGAAGACCCCAACAGAACACCCCTTCGAGGGGTTCTGTCCGAATCCAACAGAACAAAAATTAACCGTATCTCTTGAGAGATAGTTTTTTGGACGGCATTCGTGTCCGCAGGTCGCCTGCGCACACGAGTCGCGGTTTTTCTTCTCCGTTTCGGAGATTTGATCGGCACCCCCCCTGCGCGTTTTGAGCGTACCATATATCGAATTGTAGCCCTTAACAAGGACAATCCGAAACCACTTTAACTCGACCCAAATCGGAAGTGGACCCTACTCAAATAATTGCCCCAAAATGACCATTTAATGCAATTTTTAACACATTTTTTCAACACCCGGCACCGGTTTCAGGCCTACCCGGCGCCGGTTATGTCTTGTACGCAGAAAGTACCTGGAAAGTTGGGGGACCCGGCGCCGGCCATTAAGCCTACCCGGCGCCAGGTAAGCTACCGCCTCGCGCACTTGGCTTGCGCAAATTGATGGACCGGCGCCGGTTATGCCCAAATTTGTATTTCTCCGCTTTTCGCTCCATTTGACGCCCGTTGTTGACCCCGAAGTGTCAGTTCTTGGTGTCTTTTTCCCATTGACTCTCGTTTCTTCATTTTTGACACCTAAATGCGGTTTTGCTCAAAGTGGGATTTTTACCTATTTTATCTTTGAATGTTTGTACAGATAATCATAGTTACCTATATAAAATATAGGTAATTATTGTGCTTATCAAATACCCCGACATTTGAGCGTTGCTAGTCCTCGAGCAATATTGTCACCTTTGGATGCCTTGGGTTAGTTCAAACAATGACATATGTACAAAATAAATCAATTTTAAGATAGGTAAAACATAGAAAAAAAATGACATATAAACTCTTTTATCATTCTCGGTCCAAAAACCAGTTTTTTCAATTAGTCACAAAAAAGTATCATTTGTATTTAGAAAACTTTTTATACTTTTGAGAATAAAGGAATGATTTGTGACTATGACTTTTTGGGTGAATGGAATGACTTTGTGGTTTTATTGACTTTTCAGTTGTATGAATTAGTTGAACTTCCTAACTGAGACCATGAGTTAATATTATTATTTTTTCTTTTTTTTTAAATTCATTTGGAATGGTCTTCAACAAGTATTTACTGAAAGTCATTTTGATGATGCCAATTTATTTGATGAGGTGTGAGAGTGTATTCAAAAATGGTGCTTGAGTATTTGAGATGTATTTGACCATTTTTGAAATGAAGGAAAGAGGTGTTTTTAGTCACAAGAGTTCTTTTGGGAATGTTTTTCAAGAGTAATAAGTAATCTAAAAAAATGATAATTTTTTGTAAATAATAAAAAAAACTTTCTCAACCAAATACCCATTAAAAAGAGAAATATGACAATTGTTTTTTAAAACCCCCCTAAAAAACAATTTTTGCACACAAAGTTTGTTTTAACTACCCATGAGATGCACCCCCCACACTTAAAATACATTGTCTCAATGTATAATGCATAATAAACAATTACTCCATCAACATCCACAATAAAGTGTGTTTAGAGGAAAGTAATGTTATGGGAAAATGAAATAAGAATACGGGGAGTCAATGGTGTGGATCGGTAGGGGGGTACCCATGTTGGGTGTAGTAGTAGTCGGTGAATCTCTCAAACCGCTCCTCAAACCTCTGTTGTCGTGCTTCTTGCTCATCCATCCGCGTGTGCATTCGAGCCATGGAGTGCATTAAGTATGCCATCGCGGGGTCGGTAGTGTGTGGCGGCTGTGGTGGCACCGGTGGCTCGGGGGCAGCACCATCATCGTGAGCATCCACCATGGCTTCTTTATGTTCCTCTTCTGCCTCATCATCATCTCTCCCCAGGCCTATTCCGTTGGGGAAATACCACTTCCCGGAGTTGGATAGTTTATGTTTGAGGGCGATCATGGTCTCTTTGTTCAAGACATTAGAATCGTTGGTATAAACAACTTCCTCACAATTGGGGGGTAGCCGAAGGCATCATATAGCCGAAGGCTATGTATAGTCGAGGGCATGAAATAGCCGAAGGCTAACATTTTTGCTAGAACTTCCCGGAAGCTTTGCAGGTCCACATCATGTTGTCTCCTAGAATTTGGAGCCTTCGACCACAAGGTCAAAGTCATCCACGGGTGCACCATGGGATTCTTCATGCCTGGGCCGCTACGTTTGGGCTTTGTGTGCTTATTGGGCTTGATGGGCCCGTGTAGGAGAAGTAGGAGTCTGTGGGCCGGGGGTCCCTGGGCCATATACTCCATCAGGCTTCATCAAGCTTTAGAGACCAATCTTTCCTCGAAGAATTGACCGTCTTCTCAAGAATGGATTTTATTTCCCGGTTAGAGACCTCCACTTGACCATTATTTTGAGGATGGTACGTGGCGCCGGTTTTGAACATGTATCCATACTTCATTAAGAGGCCGGCAAAATGAGAATTCTTGAAATAAGTACCATTGTCACTAATGATACTCCTAGGAACCCCAAATCTTGAGAACATGTTCCTCTTTACAAACTCTACTACCGATTTGGCCGTGTTGCCCAGTAGAGCAATGGCCTCCACCCATTTGGAGACATAATCAACATCAACAAGAATGTATTCCTTGCCATGAGATTTAGAAAAAGGACCCATGAAGTCTATTCCCCATACATCAAATATTTCAACCACAAGAATCATATTTTGTGGCATTTCATTCTTCTGGCTCAGATTTCCTGTGTGTTGACAACGGTCACAAGCTAGGACAAAGCTTCTTGCATCTTGAAAAAGTGTCGGCCAGAAAAATCCACATTGGAGGATTTTAGCCGCTGTTCGGTCCGAACCGTGATGACCTCCACAAGGAAGATTATGGCAATGCCTAAGGATAGATAACATTTCTTCATTTGGGACACACCGTCGTATAATTCTATTGGCACAATGGTTGAAAAGATAGGGCTCATCCCAATAATAATGTTTGACATCTTTTAAAAAATTCTTCCTTCGATGGAAAATGAGCTCTTGGGGAAGAGTTTCTTTGGCATGATAATTCACAGAATCTTTGAACCAAGGTAAGGAAACTCCTTTCACCTCCATAAGTTGCTCATAAGGGAAATCATCATGAATTACCTTCATATTAGTCGTGGCATTTGGCTCAAGGCGTGAGAGGTGATCCACCACAAGATTTTAACTTTCTTTCTTATCCCGGATTTCAAGGTTAAACTCTTGAGGTAATAGCACCCACCGGATTAATCGTGGCTTTGCATCCTTTTTGTTCATGAGGTACCGAATGGCTGACTGATCAGTGTAAACAATCACCTTTTGGCCAATGAGATAAGACCAAAATTTGTCAAATGCATAGTTCACGGCTAGAAATTCCTTCTCCGTTGTTGCGTAGTTGAGTTCTGCATCATGAAGTAACCTCGATGCATAGTATATGGCATGAAGTTTTTTCTCTCTTCTTTGGCCAAACACAACTGCAATGGCATGATCACTAGCATCGCACATTAGTTCAAATGGTAAAGATCAATCCGGTAAAATGATTATCGAGGCCGTAGTGAGAGCCTTCTTGAGAGTGTTGAAAGCTAGTAGGCAAGGTTGAGAGAATTCAAAAGTGACATCTTTGGCAATAAAATCGCAAAGTGGTTTTGCGATTTTTGAGAAATCCTTGATGAATCGCCGGTAAAAACCGGCATGCCCCAAGAAGCTTCTTATGGATTTTACCGAATGAAGGGTGGTAATTTTTCAATAACCTACACTTTAGCTTGATCAACTTCAATGCCTTGAGGGGAGATTTTATGCCTCAAGACAATGCCTTCGGTCACTATAAAGTAACATTTCTCCCAATTAAGAGCAAGATGAGTTTCTTCACACCGTATGAGTACTTTTCAAGATTATTTAGGCATATATCAAATGAGTTTCCAAAGACTGAAAAATCATCCATAGATACCTCCATAAAATCTCCCACCATATCCGAGAAAATAGCCATGACGCACCTTTGAAAGGTCCCTGGTGCATTGCAAAGTCCAAAAGGCATCCTCCGGTAAGTAAATGTCCCAAACAGACATGTAAAGGTTGTTTTCTCTTGATCTTCAGTTGAAATAGCTATTTGAAAATAGCCGGAGAAACCATCCAAGAAACAATAGAATTCATGACCAACTACTCTCTCTAGCATCTCATCCATGAATGGTAGAGGGAAATGATCTTTCCTTTTGCCAACATTCAATTCCCGGTACTCAATGCACATCCTCCACCCGGTAACCATTCTAGTAGGAATTAATTCATTCTTACTATTGATTATAACAGTGATTCCTCCTTTCTTCGGGACTACTTGCACGGGGCTCACAAAGTTGCTATCGGATATGGGATAGATGATACCATAGTCAAGGAGTTTGAGAACTTCTTCCTTGACCACCTCCTTCATATTTGGATTGAGCCTCCTTTGATGTTCTACCGTTGGCTTGTGATTTTCCTCCATAAGGATCCGATGCATGCATAGAGTTGGGCTTATACCCTTGATATCCACCAAGAACCAAGATATTGATGACGTGTGAGCTCTCAATACCTGGAGTAATTTCTCTTCTTGTAAGGGAGAAAGAGTAGAGGAAATTACCACCGGATATGTAGAATCATTGCCAAGGAATGCATATTTGAGATGTACCGGTAGAGGTTTGAGAGTAGGCTTTGGAGGAGTTTGACTTGATGGTTTGAGGATGGTCTTTCTTTGCCCAAGGTCTTCAAATCTTTGCCGGTAAGGTCTATGAATGGTTTCACCTTGCAAGAACATCATTTGTTGGAAAATTTCAGAATTTTCTTCTTCTTCGGTGTGTCCTAGTGTAAGACAAGCTTCAAGAGGATCTTTGTGAAGTTATTTTTCAAACATCTCCCTAGTTATAGTATTAATGATGCCAATACTAAAACATGTGGAGATATCATGATGTTTCCTCAATGAATCCCAAACATGGAATTCTTGTTCTTCTTCTCCTACTCGAAACTTGACAACTCCGTTCTTCACATCAATGAGGGCGGCAACGGTAGCTAAGAATGATCTTCCAAGAATAATTGGAATTTCCATTTCTTCCATTTCCAAAATGAGAAAATCTACCGGAAAATAGAATTTTCCCACCTTGACTAGGACATCTTCCATAACTCCCAATGGATAGCGGATTGTTCTATCCGCCAATTGAAGAGTAAGCGTTGTAGATTGAAGTCCCCCCACACCAAACTTTTTAAAGAGAGAATGAGGCATAAGATTTATACTAGCTTCGAGATCACAAAGAGATTTCACCTCTCCAATTTTTCCAATAGAGCATGGGATGGTGAAGCTTCCAGGCTCCTTCAATATTGGAGGGAGTTTATGATAGATCATACACTATCGAGTCCATTTTGAAGGATTGCACTACACTCCTCCGTTAGTGCCATGATTGCAAAGTCCGCTAGTTTCTTTTTGTTTGAGAGAATCCCCTTTAGAAATTTGGCATAAGAAGGGATTTCCGCAATAGCCTCCGCGAATGGTATGTTGATGCTTAACTTGGTAAAAATATCAAGAAACTTCTTGTATTGTTTACCATCATCCGTCTTCCTCAACCTTTGTGGATATGGGATAGAGGAGACATAATTGGCCATTGTTGATAGTGGCAGTATATGTTCCTCCAACAACTTCTCATCTTGTGTCGTTGGTGCCTTCTCCGGAGCTTTAGGGTCCCCCGTTTGTTTGCCACTTCGTGTTGTTATGGCCATGACATTTTCCCTTGGGTTGACTTCCGTTGTTGTGGGGAACCGCGCTTGCTCTCTAGTGCTTTTTCCTTGGGCAATTTTCCCGATTTGTACCTCCAAGCTGTGAATAGATTACTTGGTGTATTGTTCTATGTTGTCCATGCGTTGGTAAAGTTTCCGGTTTTGATCTTCAAACCGGAGATCAAGCTTTGTGAATTGTGAGTGGAGATTCCCAATGGATGCCTCCACTCTACTATGATTCTCCTCATTTTGGGCTTTTACACTAGCCACAACTTTTTGAGTGAGAGTTTTCATCATCTCCTCCATTGTTTGCCCTTGTGAAAAACCTGATGAGGGGTTAGAAGGTCCTCCTTGTGGTTTCCAAGAATTATCTTGGTTAAACCTTTGTTGATTGTTGGAATAGTTGTTGCCTCCTTGATTCCCGCTATTCCCATATGAATTCATATAATTCACATCTTCAATAGTTTGAGGTGAATTACCTTCCGGTTGTGATATACTCTCTACATTGGCCACTTGATTAGCCCCTCCAATCACGGCTTGTAGAGCTGTGTGAATGGAAGCTTGAAGATCTTTGTTCATGGCTTGTTGAAAATCAACAAACCGTTTGTCCATTTAATGAGCTATGGACACCTCACTCACACCAGCCACTTTTATATCTCCTCCTTGTAATTGAGGATTTGACACAATGGATTCGAGGATTCTCAATGCTTCCGTTTCAGTTTTGTTGCCAATATAGCCCTCCGCACGGTTTGTTGGAAAAATGTGTTAAAAATTGCATTAAATGGTCATTTTGGGGCAATTATTTGAGTGGGGTCCATTTACGATTTTGGTCGGGTCAAAGTGGTTTCGGATTGTCCTTGTTAAGGGCAACAATTCGATATATGGTACGCTCAAAACGGATAACGGGTGAATGAGAAATTGATTCTCGAAGTTCACTCGTTGAAATGGAAAAACTGGGAAAATGATGAGTTTCTAGTGTGTTTTATCCCACACCGAAAAACTCAAGGGATTTTCACCCCCTTATAAAGGGAAGCCTCTTTTAAGGAGTTAAGATTCCTAAGGGTAAAGGCTCTCTCTTACGCGCAGGGGGGGTGCCGATCAAATCCCGAAACGGAGAAGAAAAACTGCGACTCGTGTGCGCGGGCGACCTGCGGACAAGAATGTCGTCCGAAAATCTATCATTCAAAGATACGGTCTAATTTTTGTTTCTTCCCGTAACGTTTTATTTTTCCCAGTGACGGAAGGGGTGGAGTTCTGTCCGGAACAGAAACCCTCGGGGTCTTCTGTTCGCAACAGAGACCCTCGAGGTCTTCTGTTCGCAACAGAGACCCTCGAGGCCTTCTGTTCACAACAGAAGGTCTTCTGGTCCGTTACAATAATTAATGTCCAACGTTCTTCTCTTTTAATGTTGCATTAAATGGACAATTTATGGACGATTCAATGCCCAACGGACTGATCATTGATGTCCAACGTTCAGGTCCATTAACACCCCATTTAACACACAACAAATCCTCCTATAAATAGCTGGCAGGTGGTTTGCAACAACAGAACGCACAATACATTCCTCACGTATTCTTGAGCTAAAAACACCTACAGCTACTCTGAAAATTCCTTCTGTGTTCTTACTTGGTTCTCGTTCGCTGGAACTCTTGTTTGTGTGCTCAAACACTAGTTCGTAGTCATCGTATCCTGGGAAACGATTGTTGCAACGCTCCTAGCACTGTGGGAGGCAACAAATACGTTTTAAGGACATCGTGCGTAGCACGAGCTTTGACTAATTCTGCTTCATCTCCTTTCTTGTTTTTCTCTAGTCATTTTATTTAATTAATTTATTTTAATTAATTTTCTTTATTTTCCGAAACACACCCAACACGGTTATCTACAATGGCTTGGCATGAAGAGTTCAAACCATTGTAGAATGTGTCAATTTGAAGATCAAGGGAAATGCGGTGGTGTGGGCATTCCTTCAACAAGGCTTTGAAACGCCTCCATGCGTCTTGGAATAGTTCTCCAACTTGTTTGAAGTTGAAGATTCGTTGCCTTAGCTCTTGACTCATCGTGGGTGTGTAATACTTAGAAATGAAAGCATTATAAATACCTTCCCACGTTGTAAAAGTCGTCGGTGTTTGCTCCAAGAACCATCCCCTTGCCACCCCTTTCAAAGTGTAGGGAAAGCTTTTGAGTTTGAGGTCATCCTCGGAGAGACCATGCCTATGAATTCCTTGGATGAATCCGTATAACTCGGTGATGAAGTTAAGTGGATTCTCACCCGGAAGACCATGAAATTAAGGCATAGCAATGAAGTAGCTATCCTACATTTCATAGTCCCTTGCCGCCTCGCTTAGGACAATGCATGAGGGAGTGGCGGCAACCATGGGCCTCTTCCTTTCATTGAGTGTTGGCATCATTTTTGTTTTTTTCTTTCCTTCCGGTTGTGTTTGAAGGTTCTTTCTATTTCAAGATCAATAGGTTCAAGATGTTTAGAACCTTGACTTCTCAAATGCATTCAAACACAAAGGATAGGCTACACACATGAAATGAAAAGTACCACAAGAACAAGTGAAAAGCAATGGGAAATAAAAAAAACGGGATTTTTTGATAGATTGATTATATTTTTTTTGGACTTTATTAAGCAAGACCGTTTCCCCGGCAACGGCGCCAAAAACTAGACCGTGTTACACTTGCAAGTGTACAAGTACCGATATAGTAATAAATTCTGGTAAAATACCGGGTCGAATCCACAAGGAAACGTTGCTTAATTCAAGTCTGAGAGTAGATAACTTTAAATAAAGAAATGATTAAAGTGCAGGGATTTTGATTTGTGTGTTGTTGTGAAAACAACAACTTCGTTCTTTTCTTTAATTTTCAGGGATATAACTTAAATTAATTTGAGTTTAAAGTGATTGATAACAACAACTAAGGCTTCAGGAATCACTTAAATGCTTTAATAGGGTTGAACAATGTTCTAAAAGGCGCTAGGCGCTAGTCGGGCGCCAGCCCAGAGCCTAGCGCCTAGGTGGCTAGGCGGGCGCCTAGTCGGGGACTAGTCGGAGACATAGAAATTGCAATTTTATCTATATTTTTGCATAAACTAACTTAAAGTGTTTAATTAGTCCCTTATTTAGGAGGTTCTGTCCGGCCGTCGCCAATTGGGGCGGTTCCCGATGAAATGTTTTGATGAATTTTTTGGAACATCTTCTTCATTAAGTCTAGTTTATCCATACCAAATTTCAGCTAAAAATTAAATCAGGAAGGCAGCCAAATGATTTTCCGAAATGTACTGCGTTGTTTAACTGCACAGTTATCTTCAAAAAATAATTTGACTGCCTTCCCGGTTGAATGTTTAGCTTAACTTTGGTATGGCTAAACTATACTTAATGAAGAAGATGCTCAAAAAATTTCATCAAAAAATTCCACTGGGAACCGCCCCAATTGGCGACGGCCGAGTAGAACCTCCTATATAAGGGGCTAATTGAACACTTTAAGTTAGTTCATGTACCTATTTGACCCTTTAGCCTATGATAACTAATATTGTATTTTTGTGTGAATAAAACACATACACATATACATTAAAAAACATGAATGATAGAATTATCACATTTAATCATATGTAGTATATGATAACTAATCATTAACTTCATTATGTTGTAAATATAAATAATGATAAAATTTAGGTATATATACAAACATACATAGTTGAGTGATGCTTGGTGTACCCCAAATTTGTACACAAAGTGTACACTGCCTGTGTACACAAGCATTTTGACAAAAAATCCTACCCTTTTCAAAAGAATTGCCTATGTACACAGGCAACTAGGGATGTGTGTACAAATTGGGGTACAAATTGAGATACATATAAAATTTGTGTATATAATTTTATCTTAATTTACAACTTCATTTATTTATATTCATGACTAAATTTAAAGTACGTATATCACTTAGAAAATTAAAAAGTAAAGTAATGTTCAGCGAATTTAGACGACCTAGGCGGCCGATTAGGCGCTTTAGACGGACAATTAGGTGCCATAGACGGCCGACTAAATCACCTAGACGGAAAACTAATTAGTCGGAGCGCCTAGACGAAAATCAGGGCGCCCGACCACCGCCTAGCGCCTAGGCAGGGACTAGTCGAGCGCCTAAAAGGATTTTTAGAACAGAGGGGTTGAATATTAGTTCTTTGCCAATAATTATGAATATGATGTCACTAATATATTCTCAACTCCGATTAAGGCAGCGCGAGCGTGGTTTTCGTTATGTGTAAGTCCCGTTACGGCTTACATTCATCTATCGAAAACCCCGTTGAATATCAAGACATCACACCCGTATCATATAAGACCGGATATATTTGTATTCTCGGTACTATATATATTTTCCTTTAATGTTCATAGTTTAGACTTCAATGTTAATTGCAAGCATAAACTAAATTTACCATACTTCTATGTTGTACACCATAGTCATAAACAATTAAAATATAAAGGATAAATCACAATTTATTGGTTTAGAACTTTTATCAAACAACTAGTGGCCATAGACGTTCATCCCTAACCTTAGCTAAGAATTTAGCTACTAAAGCTCATATTAATCACAATACAATAATAAATGTAATGAAACATGAAATTGCAAAGGAAATAATACGTAAACACCAATGATTTTGGAGGATGAACTTCCCTCCTCAAGAACATGAAGGAAATACCAAGATCAAAAATATAAAAGCTAAGAATTAATCTATGGAATGGAATGTGTTTGTATGATAAATTGAGGGCATTATATAGGCTAAAGAATGACATCTTTTAGTCTATTCGAGCCCAACAATCAGGTATGGAGCAATATTTGATACAGAAATGAGGAAGATGGAGTATTCCTATCAAGAATCCTCTTGCACGTTGCTGTGTTTTAGAAGAATCCGACCAACCCGACGTCGGTTTCAGGCCTACCCGGTGCCGGTTATGTGTTGTGCGCAGCAAGTACCTGGAAAGTTGGGGGACCTGGCGCCGGCCATCAGGCCTACCCGGCGCCGGGTAAGCTACTGCCTCGCGCACTTGGCTTGCGCAAATTGATGGACCGGCGCCGGCTATAAGGCCAGACCGGCGCCGATTATGCCCAAATTTGTATTTCTCTGCTTTTCATACCGTTTGACGCCCGTTGTTGACCCTCAAGTATCACTTCTTGGTGTCTTTTTCCTGTTGACTCTCGTTTCTTCATTTTTGACACCTAAATGCGGTTTCGCTCAAATTGGGACATTTACCTGTTTTATCTTTGAATGTTTGTACAAATACTCATAGTTACCTATATAAAATATAGGTAATTATTGTGCTTATCAGGGGTGTCGTTTCCCTCTCCGGAATTCATGGCAGAGCGAAGTATACTCTTTTTCCTTCGTTAGGATTTTTTCTCATAGGGTTTTTTCCTCAGCGGAGTTTTTTAATGAGGTACCCCTCTGCCTATGACTTGGGAGGCGCCAAGGGTATTAGATGACGACGTACATTGGATTCAATTCTACTTCCTTATGTCCCGCGCACGCTCGAAACATCAGTAGTGGGGCACTTGTGTTGGCTTAATGGCCCAATAGGGGTGGGCCAATAAACCCTTAAGGCCCACCCTACGAACGTCTCCATAAACACAACACCACAAGGATTGGGCCACGCGACGAACGTCTCCAGTAGCAAAACCGAACTGGATCATCCTCCCCGAATCAAGGCAAAGCTCGGCCCCAACAGAGCCAACCCAGGCGACGTACGTATCCAAGGGTAAGTGCTCTGACCTAGGAACGGCACGAGACGTTAGTCTTGCAAGACTTCGGGCCCAGCAGGAGATAGGGGACAAGCCCATGGGAACGAACGTTCCCAGAAGGCCTAAGACAATGGGATACCCTTTCGATTATCAAGGGGACGTACGTATCCTAGCGTAGACAGATGCCTTGGCCCAGGAAAGGCACGAGACGTACGTCTTGCAGGACTTCGGGCCCAGTAGAAGACAGGGGACAAGCCCATGGGGACGAACATCCCTAGAAGGCCCAAGACAACGGGATACGCTTCTGATTATCCAGGGGACGTACGTATCCTAGCGTAGGCAGATACCTTGGCCCAGGAACGGCACGAGATGCACGTCTCGTAGGACTTCGGGCCCAGCAGGAGACAGGGGACAAGCCCATGGGATGAATGTGCCAAGATCCTGGCAGGATTCTGCATTTAATACAGAAGATCTGGTGGTTTAGCATTGAATGCAGAAGATTTGGTGGTTGGGTTCAACGCATCTAACTACGTATTGGCAGTATAAATAGTAGCATTTATTTTATTGTAAAGGGAGGCAACTTAGCACTCTAGTATTATAGCATTCTTATTATCTCGTATCATAGCATTTGTACATACGGCCTCAAACCTTGTAGGTACGAACGACCTCACGCCTTGTAAAAGTGGAATTCAACCAAGATTTGTTATTGGGCCTCATCTTACTTGTTTGACCTTATTCTTCTAAACTACTCACTCGAAACTCTTAGATTGTGTGTTGGGCCTACGGGTTGAAGGGAATACACATGGGCATTGAACATTGGCATTGAACATGGGTATTGAACATTGGCATTGAACATGGGCATTAAACATGGGTATTGAACATTGGTAGGGAACATGACTATAAGTGCTGAGTATGAGCAAGGGAATATGAATACAAACATTATTGTACATACATTGAGGAAGTTTGTTGTGCAGTGATTATGACCAGTAAGGCAATAACACAGAGCAGTAATGTCACCATGAAATGCAATATACTTAATTCTACGTAAAATAAAAAACTTATTAAATCTAAAAAAGTAAAAAATAAAAACTATAAAAAAAACCCAAAGTAAATGAGAAGAGAATTAATTTTGGCGGAAGTGCAATGATTATTACCAGATGTGCAATAATGTCAAGCAATATAAAGTGAATTAATTTTAATTGGACGAAATTAGTGCAAAACACACATATTTTATACTCCCTCCGTCCTTAATAGCCTTGCCAAGTTTGACCGGCACAAGGATTAATATAGTAAAATATGTGTGGTTGAGGTTTGTGCAGAGGAGAGAAAATTAACTGAAACCACAAATTCTTTACTTAAAAGGAAAGTGACAAAGTTAATGGGACATCCAAAAAAAGAAAGTTGGCAAAGTTATAAGAAACGGAGGGAGTATAACAATATTTTAGTTATTCAACAGTTAAATATACACGTGGTTTTCTTTTCTTTTTATATAGATTTTTGGTCATACTAATATCACAAACTAAATTAAACAAAACTCAATGATCCACATTCATGCTACTCAAATAAACGGATTTTTCATGACACGTGGGTTGACACGTAGATTTTGTCAAAATAATCTCACACTTTCTAAATTACATCATTCATCATCTCAAAATAATCAGATCTTTTGTGAGTCCCGCACTCACCGATTAATACTAGCTGCATAATAATCTTGAGATAATCTGGATTCATATTTCAATCCAGGATTATTTTGTCAAACTATTTCACCAAATAATCTTCATCACTCAATCATGATCCCAAAAATAATACGCCACATCACTAATTTAATCCTTAAATACTCCTATGGGTATGCCTACGTTTTAATCTTGGAAAATTTTTCTATAACGTGAACAGTGGCGGAACTAGGGGGGGGGGGGGGGGGAGCCGGTGCTGCCGCCCCCCGTTCGCCGGAGATGGTGGTGTATATATATGTATATATGTATGTACAGCCCCGTCTCAAAGTAATGTAATAAATATACACCGACCTGTTTTGTAAACAATAGTTTATGTAGCAGAGATGGTAGAACTTCACTTTAGCTTTCTTACAAACCTGGGTTCGAGTCCCCCTGGTGCCTGGAGTCTTTTAATTTTTTAAACCTCCTCTACTTTCTCTTCTTTTGTGACTGTTTTAGTTTTAATTTTAGAAAAAATAATTAAAATACCCCAAAGTTTGATGGGATGTGAGATAAACACCCCGAACTTTCATATGTAATTTAAATACCCCAAACTTTATATAAAAAGTTATTTTAACACCATGGTTATGTATGATTTCTTTCAAAAATGTAAATATATGGTGTTAAATACATAATTTAAAATAGAAAATTGAAAACATTAGAATTATATATAGTGGTGGGTAATACTATTTATTTTACTATGGAAGTTTAGAATGTTAATTGTATCTTTATGAATACTAAAAATTATCAAATTATGAAATAAACACCAAAAATTAATATTTTTGAAAGAAATAATACATGAAGATGGTGCTAAAATAACTTTTATATAAAGTTTGGGGTATTTAAATTACATATGCAAGTTTGGGGTGTTTATCTCACACCCCTTCAAAGTTTGGGGTATTTTAATTATTTTCTCCTTTAATTTTTTCCTATCGCACTACATTTCTTTTACTTTTATTATACATTTTTATTTTTCCAATTTATAATATTTAACTTTTTTTACTTTTTCGAATATTGACATGTTATTTATATTTTCTGTTTAGTGCAATGACTATAAAGTTTTAACTTAACATAACTATTTATTCTTTGCTTTAATACAAATATGCCAAAACTTCTTGTTAATATTTGAAATATGCGACTTTAATTATATGTGTATAATTAAATTTATTTAATAAATTTGCATAAATAAAACAATTAATATCCGATCCTTTTAAAAAACAAATAACCTAGAAACAACTTTAAATTGAAAAGAGTAAAACAAAATTATTATTTTCTTGATAAGTTAGTAACTTACATATACTCCGTATGGGAGTTTTAATTTATCTTCCTCTATTTGTTTAGCTATATTTCTATTTAAACCTTGATATTTAAAACGAGCGTATTAAATCGAAATTTAAACAAAACTTTAAAATAAAATGATAAGCATTTTAAATCGAAATAAACTCGCGTGTTAAGAGAAAGTCTATTGTTTTGTTTGGGCACTAGAAAACAAATATAGATGGAAATATATGTGATTGTATATATATGTATGTGTATGTGTGCGCTTGTGTATATAGGTCTAAATAAAGAGTCACTTCATGAAAATGAAAATATTTCTTCTGTATTCAATTTGAGATCAAATTAATATATATAAATACATAAAAAAGAATATAGTAGAGATTATATATCTTTCCAACTCGATGATTTGATTTTTTTTCGCCCCCTCAATTTTTGTTCTGGTTCCGCCACTGAACGTGAATAGGCAAGTTGTTTTCAAATTGAGCGGTAGTTGGTAGTAACGGTATACGTTTCAGGGGAATCACATTTTGCTAAAAGATCCCATGGTATTATGGCATACACTATCCGCAGCTAATTAAAGTCGTTCAAAATCAACCTTCTTCCATTGACGGCTCGCACTGTAGTCACACAGCAAAATGGCTTTTATAAAATTGTCACTCCACTCAAGTGTGCAACAAACAAAAATACGTTTTGCATCATCATGTATTCATGTTTATATAATCATACACGAGTACATATGAACAAAATTACATTCTATTTATATTTTAGAAAACAATGAAATTCATAAATAACAATTGAGATAGTTCCAAAACTTAACAATCAAACAATCATAACAGCATATAGAAAGATATCAAGATTAACAACACCTTTGGTATACCGTGTAAACTGGCCGCTGCTCTCCCTGGAGAAGGAGAGCAGTGGCAAACCCTAATCTCTCTATCTCTGCGCCTCTATTCTCTAAAGCCTCGAACGTTAGGGTTCCCATAAGTCAGCCTCCTTTTATAGGAGAATTTGGCTAACTTACGGGTTACAAAGAAGCTAACGGGTTGATACACATTTGTGACCCGTATTACACGTTTAATTATTAACTACACAAAATACAAAGATATTTAATTAGATTGGACACCATAAACTATTCCCAACAATCCCCCCTTGGTGTTCAATCGTGTTGAATCAGCATTGCAGCACGGTTATCTTTGTCTTTATTGTTATTGAGCTTCCTGTGTCTTTGAACTTGACTTCTTGAGAAGGCTTTATGAAGAAATCCTCGCAATCTCCCCTTTGATGTTTTCTTGGCAGTTTAATCTTTGATGACGGGGTTTGAGGAATCTTTTTCTTGTAATCCTTACCTTCCAGAAGTTGCTCTTGATCAGCTTAGATGAAGTCCGGTGATGCCTCTAGAATGAATATTCTTTGAAGAATAGGGGGCGCGCACGGGATTCTTCTTCAGTACATGAGTATTTGACCTCTGTCTCCTTCACAATGTAGTCTTTTTGACTATTTGGAATGAATGCATTTGAGGAGAACTTGTCGGTGGCACAACGGAACATAATGATGGTTGACTTGTGAGCGTAGCTGACCATTTGAGGAGAACTTGTCGGTGCCACAACGGAACATAATGATGGTTGACTTGTGAGCGTAGCTGACCATTTGAGATGCGGAGATAGTAGAGAGAGTGTTGGAGGAGAGAAGTGTCACAGAATGATTTTTTTTTACAGTTAACAGCATGTGGACCACTCTCCCCCTCATGACGATCCGATGACTCGGGGCGTAATGCCTTTATTCTTTCATTCATCGGAAATAAAACAGGAAAAACAAGCAGAATAGTAAAATGATAATAGCTCCCCGGGGTCGTGTAGACACCCGTTTTTATATCTATAGCAAAGGCCTGAAAATGTTGGTGATTCTTATGTTGCAACAGCAGGACTTCCTTCCAATTATTGGTCTACATCTGTAAAAGATGAGCCCTATGGAAGTTCTCGCAAGTCAAGAAGACCTGCAACTGACTCTAAAAGTGCATCTGTGTCCTAGAAAATTCAAAACATTTGGGAGTGAGGAAACTAGACACGACGTGATAAATGAAAGTTCAGTGGCATGGGGCTGAGGCCACTGTAGTCAGTATCACTTGCCTCGAAAGGAGACAATAATGAGAGATGCGGTTCCCCGTGAAATATGATTAAGCACCTGTCTGTTGGGAGACAAGTGAGTGGTCTTGGGTAGGGTTAAACATGCACTATTGGACAAGATGCAATGACTTCTACCCAGGATCTGATTAAATCAATCTTGAACCTATTTCGGAATTGTCCAGAGTATTTGAGTGGCTAGGAGTAAATGTTCAATACATAGCAGGCAGTTGAGGTAGCAGACTCATCATTGATTATTGTTTTCCTTCTCTAACTTGAGCCTTCTACTTCCTAACTCTCATAATGATTACTCACTCACTCACTCACTCACTCACTCACTCATTCACTCACTCACTCACTCACTCACTTACTCTCGGCTTTGTCCCTTGGGTAGGCTTAGTTGGGTTTACTAAGCCATATGAACATGTTCTCTCATTGATTTTCTCTCTGTACTTCTCCTCAACTGGAGCACTCAGTATGCTTTGTCATTGTTAGGCAACGGGGAGGATAACATTGAACACTTCCCCTAGAATGTTGCATCCGTTGAGAGATTCCTTGCTTTGTCGGTGTAAGGCGCCAGGAGGAGAAAACTAAACTCCCCCTCAGAATATGCAAGGTTTGATTGCTCGCAGCTCGTCATATTCGCCATGTGTGTGAAGCAATCTGAAGAAGTACCACACATGATGGTTTCCCTAATCTCATCATTTGGAATTTCAGCATGTTTGAGGATCACACAATGTTGATGAGTTAGGGGAGGCTTCAACAGTTGATTGTTGATTGTTGTAAGATGACCGTTGACGCGAGATTGATTGAATTATCTACGATTTTTGGACCTCTACAGTGGAGCTTAGACCTTAGGTTTGACTTTGAAAGAATTTGATCAGATTTGCCTAAGTTTTGACCTTTACATCGGTGATTTACAAAGTTTATCGGAAAACTAATGTTTTGACCCTCAAGGACTGCGAGTGAGGGCGCGTGAGAAAGGGTTTTGGGCCATAGCGCATAATAAATGTAGATATTTTCGTTAGCTTTCCAACAACAAAAAGTTTGCTAAAATCGGATCACCGAGTCAAAAGTTATGTCCAAAACAGTGCGGTGTCGCAGAAAATCTCGAATTTTGAGTTTTTTTGAGGAAACTCTTCGAGGTTGAGGTTCTCGATGTTGAATTTCGAGAGCAGGTGAAATTAAACAAAATTCTAAGGCAAAAACTCGAAATGCTAATCTCGAGGTTTAAATGTCGAGATTTTAATTCCGAGTTTGCCTTGAAGAGTAATGGCAAAATCCACCTGCAAAACAAACCTCAGAAAATAGAAATTTTCAGAATTTCAAAATGTTTGGAACATCGAAAACTTTGGAGTATCGAAAACCTTAGAAAATCGAAAACTTGCTGTTTGAAAAACATCAGAACATCGAAAACTTCTAAAAACTTTGATAAACAGAGATTCATTCAGAAATCCTAAAATGTAAAGCTTCGATGAACTGCGAAGAATGTCAAGTTTGAAGAATTCTGAGTTTCAAGAAACTGCAAACTTTGAAATATTCAAAACATGGAGAAATTCCAAAAATCTCGAAATCTTTCAGAAAGTCGAAATCCTAAACATCGAGTTCCTAAAACTCGAAATTCCAAAACTCGAAATTCCAAAACTCGCAATTTTAAAACTCGAAATTTTAAAACTCAAGTTTTAAAACTCTCGAGTTCAAAACTCTCGAGTCTTAAAACTCTCGAGTTTAAAACTCCCGGTTTTAAGACTTTCGAGTTCTAAAATTCTTGAGTTTAAAACTCTCGAGTTCTAAAACTCTCGAGTTCTAAAACTCTCGAGTTCTAAAACTCTCGAGTTTTAAAACTCTCGAGTTTAAAACTCTCGACTTTTAAAACTCTCGAGTTTAGGAATTCGAGACCCTAAATGTCGAGTTCCTGCAAAATGAAAACTTCGAATTTTGAGAATCTGAAAACTGTTCTGAATAGCCCTGAAGGTCGAGATTACTCCTGTATCGGTTTCAAGTCAAAATCGTTTCTGCAGCTATGTAAAAGCATAAACTCTACATTTCATGTAGAGTTCGTCAAAGTTGAAAATTTGCAGAGATCGAAAAAGAGGATATGCTGTAGAATCGGTTTTGAAAGGTGATTCCAACAGTATAATTTTTACAGATTTTCGTTCACAAACAAGATTACAGGAACAAAACTCTATGTTGAAGAAAAAGAGAAGAAAAGCAGGGCAGTTCTTCGTTAGATCCAAAAAAATCGCAGATAGATTCAACCTGTTTCACGCCTCGGCTCTGATACCAAATGATAGTCCCAAAACTTAACAATCAAACAATCATAACACGTATAAAGAAGCAGATAGAAAGATATCAAGATTAACAACACCTTTGGTATACCGTGTAAATTGGCCGAAGGGAGAGCAGCATCAAACCCTAATCTCTCTATCTCTGCGCCTCTATTCTCTAAAGCCTCGAACGTTAGGGTTCCCGTAAGTTAGCCTCCTTTTATAGGAGAAGTTGGCTAACTTACGGGTTACAAAGAAGCTAACGGACTGATACACATTTGTGGCCCGTATTACACATTTAATTAATAACTACACAAATACAAAGATATTTAATTAGATTGGACACCATAAACTATTCCCAATAACAATTTTCACTGCTAAAAAAACCTCGATATAAGCACGGATTTTGGCTCGGATAACCTCATGAAATCCCCAGACTAGCGTTCTTGGCTCAGTTTTTGCTCGGAAACAACATCTGTGCCACCTGGGTCGATCCAAACATGTTGGCTCGGAATATAAGATCTGTGTCGACTCTTGGCATGACCTTTGTATCGAATTTTGCGTCCCAGACTTAGCATCCAAATCCCTCAAATTTGGCATGGAATTTCGTTGTCTCAAAAATTGCCTCAGAATATAATAACCCAACCGCCTCAGTTTTATATCGGTTCATGGGTCGAAAAATTTCCGTGCCAAAGAGCATTTCGGATAAAAAAACGTATACCGTACTTTAGTACGGTATACATTTTTTTATACATTCTTTATACGTTTTAAATAATTTTTTTAACTAAACTATAATATTTTTGACCACACATAACAATTCACAATTCACAAATACAACACCACATACATACGCAATAATCACATTTCACAACCAAATGCATAACATAAAGTCATAAACAAAACTAACATAAACCGTAATAAGCAGTTCAAAGATAAAACAGTACAAATATAAGCAGTCCAAGCAAATGGCTAAAAAATCCATTAGAAGCAGTTACAATAAAAAAAATGTTCAGAGTTTTAAAAACCAACATTAACGGGAATGTCATCAAAAATATCATCCATGGGCACTTCATTAGAGTTGTTCAGAAGGCTGTTAATTCCGTGAGGGGTCGGTGTTTGGGAAACCAGAGAACTCGGGCAGCGGGACTGACGGGTTGGCGCTCCGCACCTGCTCCAAATATGACATGAACGTATTCGTCATGTTGGTCATCTGGGTTTGCCAAACCTGCTGCTGCTGGGCAAAACGAGCGTCAACCTGCTCCTGGATGCAAGCATCGATCTCTTCTTGGCTCGGTCTTATGATTCGGCTTGAGCAATCCGTGCTGTTCGATAGCACCTCTGCCTCAGAACCCGTCCCAAACTGCCGCCCCTTGTACTCCGGCACAGCCTTGCAAAACAACTTCGAATCATCAACGTCAAAGAACTTCCCCTCAGATCCTGCTTGGACCTTCAGCTCATTGTATTTTTCTGCAAACCATTACAAATCATTATATTCAGCAAGTAAAATAACTACTATATTTAATTAATTATAAACCTCATGTATATATATTTAATGTACCCTCGTTTCAACAACTCTTGGAGGAGGATCACCAGCCTTGGGCACATACACCTTTTCAAAAACCTCAATCTTCAAAGGCTTCATCTTCAATTTCAATAAGAGTAAACATTAATTTTGTACCCTTAATATCCCTAATCTAGTTAATTCTATGTTAATGAACTGTTAGTATAATAGAAATTGCCCAATATAGGAGTAAATATAAACAAAATTGCACAAATAGGAGTAAAACTTAAAACTTCCTTCAATAAGAGTAAACATTAATTTTGTACCCTTAATATCCCTAATCTAGTTAATTCTAAAATATGACTTATTTAATCCTAACCTAGTTAATTTGTGACTTATTCGATAATAATAATTTATTTATTTATTTATTTTTCAAAAAATAAAAAAATATAAAAAAAATATAAAAAATAAAAAACTCAAAAAAATAAAATAAAATTCAACGCCGCCTCTGCCGCCTCTGCACCAACACCTCCAGTCACCAGGGGAAAAAAATGCCAAGTTCATTACAAATGCGATATTTATGGCAAAAAACAATGAAAATGTTGGCATTCGCAAAGAGAAATATGCCATGTTTTTGGCATTTTCAGAAAAAAAAAAAGGTAGTTTTTAGAGAAAATGGAATTTCTTTTCACCGCTCGGAGGTGGTGGTGCAGGGAGGTAGTACAAGCGGTGGGAAAGGCATCCATATTTTTTTAATTTTTGTTATGGAGTTTTACTATTTTTTATTAATTTTTTTTAAAAAAAAATAAGTTTTTTATTTTATTAAAATTTTATAAATTTTTTAAATATTTTTCTACGATTTTTTAAATTTTTTTCGAATTTATTATGAATTAAACATTTAATTAAAAGTTGTTGGGGCTTGGGTAGAGGTATACTTGTCCAAACACTAAAGTTACTCCTATTCAAAACATGGTACTCCTATTTTTGCATTTTGCCTATGTTTTGCTCCTATTTGGGGAATTCTCTCTTAGTATAATTGAAAAAAAAACACGATTTTTTTGAATGGAACTTTAATTACCATTCTTTGCACATGTGTGCTCACCGGAATCCGACCTCCACGGTATTGCGAACCTTTTGTTGCCTCGTGTTACAATTCTTTTTCCCTGCTACACTTTTCTTCTTAAATTCTTGGGAGAACTATCAAATAAGTCCTCGAACTTTCATAAAAAATGCAAATAAGCCCTTTTATAGGAGCGGTTTCCGGTGGAATTTTTTAATGAATTTTTTGAGCATCTTCTTCATTAAGTCTAGTTTACTCATACCAAATTTCAGATAAAATCAGGAAAGAAGTGAAATGAATTTTTGAAGATACCTGCGTAGTTAGGCATCACAGTATATTTCAGAAAATCATTTGACTGCCTTCTCGATTGAATTTTTAGCTGAAATTTGGTATGGGTAAACTAGACTGAATGAAGAAGATGCTCAAAAAATATCATCAAAATCTTCCACCGAAAACCGCCCCAAATGGCGACAGCCGGACAAAGACTCCTGTAAAAGGGCTTATTTGCACTTTTTATGAAAGTTCGAGGACTTCTTTCATACTTATCCCTACATTCTTCAAAACCCCATTACTTCTTTAGAACAGTTGAATGCTCCTTTGAAATCCAGTCTGGCTTCTCATCTTTTCGTCTAGCTCTCCCAATATTTTTGCTCAACCACGATGATGCACGAGATTCAAACCACATCTTTATTCTTCCTGTGGATGTAGGGATCCCATTCATATTTGTTCTAAACAATAAAAAAACAGTGTCAAATAAAAGCTAAATTGATAAATCAATTTTTAGCAATGACATTGAAATATAAATAACCTGAAACAGATTCCACCAACGCTCATGCTGGGACCCATCAGCGTGCTTGAAAGAATGTGTTGGATGTGTGGGCATACTAGGAAGGACCGCGTGAGGAATGAAACAATCAGACAAAGGGTGGGAGTAGCACCTATTGAAGACAAGATGCGGGAGTCGCGCATACGGTGGTTTGGTCATGTGCGTAGAAGACTGAGTGATGCACCTGTCAGACGAGTTGAGATGTGTGGAGAAGAGGTAGGGAAGAGAGGGAGAGGAAGACCCAAACAGACGTGGGTTAGGGGAGTTCGAAGTGATATGCTTCTTCTGGGGTTGGAATGTTGGATGAGGGCATAACTTTGGAGAGAACTAAGTGGAGGGCGGGTATTCGCGTGAAGGAGTGATCTCGTACCATCTTTTTTCCTCATCTTTTTTTTCCTTGTTTTTTATCCTTATATATATATATATATATAAGCATTATTTGTAGCATTTTTATTTTATCATTTTTATGTATATTCATCTCTTTTTATATTATTTTTTTATAATAGCTTATCTTTTTTATCTTTATTTTCTTTCTTTTTCCTTTTGATTGTGATATCATGTATCGATTCATGTTATCCGACTCCAATATCTTTTGGGACTAAAGCTTGGATGTTGTTGTTGTTGTATTGATTTGTGTTGGTGTTATCATAATGAGGAGATCGAAAGTGAGAGAGAGAGAGTGGCGACCGGCAGGGAAGATGCATTCTAGAGTTGCGGCTGAAGAGAAGCAAATTGGCAAGGTTGATAAGACGATGTTTTCCCGGGAGTATCAGATGCATAGTATTTTGTTTACATATATACTCCGTTAATAATGGCCAAAATGCTCTGTTTGACTACATTAAGCTTTGGGCTACTGATTTCTAGATCAAGATAAAATTTATTAGTTTTTTTGTTAAATTTAGTCTTCACACACACACCATCGAAAAAAACTTACGAGTTTATGGTAGGGAAAATTTTCTAGATATGACTAGAAGATATACAACTTCTCAAAATATGACTAGAAATCTCTAGTATGTTTAATATGACTAATTTGTAGGTAAAAGGCATACGGTGCCATAATACATCAGGAGTAAATATCATTAATACCCTTAGCTGTTAGTTTTGTAAAACAATTCTTCCTCCGTTTTATTTCTTCAACTAAGGAATCATGTGTTTTTTTTGGGTGGAGTCATCCATACGGATCATACATTATTTCATCCGGATTATAAAATTAACTTTTCTGTCCATGCACTATTTTCTCTAGCATTAAAATCTATTTGAACTAAATATACCACAATGAAGGGCAACAATTGCACATGCATGTGTTGTGTATATTGAGCATTAAAGAGTATAGGTTCTTGTGCAATATAGAAGGACAATAAAATACATAGACGTGTATTCATATAATTATGAGCAATATATAATACATACAGTAAGTATATTTAGGAGTATAGAGAGTAATATTACGAGCAGTGAAAATATATCTATGGTACAATATAGAGGGGCATTAAAATACATAGACCGGTTTTCATATAATTATGAGAAATACATATACTCTATATAATATAAGCAAGAAGTAATTTTAGAAATATAGACCGTAATAATGAACGAGCAGTGAAAGTATATATACGGTGCAATATAGAGGGACAGTAAATTACATAGACATGTGTTCATATAATTACAAGCAATATACGTAGTATATATAATATAGACAGTGAGTAATATTTAGGAGTATGGACAGTAATAATGAACGAGCAGTGAAGTTATATCTACGGTGAAGTTATATAATAATATTATACCTAGTATTTATATTATGATCAATATTTATATTATATATATTATAATATATTTATGAGCAGTATGTAATAATATTATATAGGCAGTAATTATTATAGCCGGAGGGTTTGGAATGAAAACAAGGTTCCGAGTATACATCTATTCCCTAAATTAATTGTGATTTAAGTTATTCAATTAATTGTTATATTATATGTCCGTATTTTTAGGAATAGTATTTGTTATGCTAGCCGATCGTTCATATATCATATGCTAGAAAATAGGAGAAAGACTCTCCATATTTATTGAGTAGTACCAAATACCAATAGCAGTTACCATATATGAATAACTCCTCTCCTTATTTTTAGGAAGACCAATAATGAATACAAATTTTACTCTTTCGTGCATATCACAAGCGGTTAAATAGGATTAATAAATGAGTTCCTATATTTAAGCTTGAGGGCAGCCGGGGAATAAAAGGAACCGTGAATGTCAATGCATACATCCATGTATCATATACTTAAAATAATAACTAACAAGTCATACATTGGGAAATTTATGTAGTTTTAGTCATATGAGAGATAATTTTCTCTTTATGGTATGTGGTGAAAAAGTTGTGTTTATCATTATATATTGAAAAACCATAAAAGTTCTTTCGTTATTTGTTCGTACGATTGTAATCTTTCCAGTTTCCACACAGTGTCAGCGTACACTAACATCATTCTTACGATCATGCTTTCTTTACGTACTTGCAAATCAAATGGTGTTTTCTTCTTCTCTGCAGAACACAACTAAGTTTTATGAGGTGGTATGCTGATTGAAATCGTGCTACCAGTTTGTATGTTTATGTATTCCCGATTCATATGAAATGCTCTCATTCCTTTCAGCTCATGGACTTGAGCAGGCGAAAAAATATGTACGTGTATATTTAATAACACAATATGCTTTTCGTATAAACTTCTATTAGCAAAGTATTTTTAGAGTGCGATGGGCAAACCACCTAAGTCAGTAGGACAAATGTCAGAGAATCAATAATCAAATAAGAGTTAGACCAAAGTAAACGTTGAAATGTTTTTCATCGCATGATGATTTATATTTATTTTTATGGGAAAATAATTTAAACATCCCAAACTTTGAAGGAGTGTAAGGTAAGTATCTCAAACTTGCACATGTAATATATATATACCCCAATATTTATACAAAGAGTTATGTTACCACCACGGTCACATATATTTTTTCACAAATGTAATTTTATTGTGTTAAACACGTAATTTAGAATACGCAAAATGCAATTAAAATTAGATTTATCTATGTAATATTATTTATTTCACAAATGAAATTTTAGAATGTTAATTGCATCCAAACAAAGTTCAGAATATTCTATAAGTTTGTAAAAAACATATAGTCATGGTGTGAAGATGACATTTTATATAAAGTTCAAAGTATATATATTGTATATGCAAGTATGAGTGATTATCTCATAACCCCTTCAAAGTTTGGGTATTTATATTATTTTCCCCTTAATTCTACTACTTATTTCTTAATTTGCTTTTATAATAATACCTTATTTTATTTTTTAAATGTTTTCAGTAAATCGGACCACTATCAAGTTTTTTAGTTTTAATATAATTGCATCTAAATTATTATATAAGTACTTCAATCCCGTTCAACGCACGGATGAAGTAACTAGTAGTAGTAGTAGTAGTAGTAGTACTAATAATAATAATAATAATAATAATAATAATAATAATAATAATAATAATAATAATAATAATAATAATAATAATAATAATAATAATAATAATAATAATAATAATAATAATAATATGATGATGATGATGATGATGATATGAGAGAATACAACAACAACAACATTCAGGATTCATATTTATTGTTTGAAGGGAATGTCAAACACCTACAAATTAAAAAAAGTATCACTACAAAAAAAATGATTTATAGAGGCAACTCTTCGAGGCAAGTTATATTCCGTTGTCCCTAAAACTATCATTTTAGATAACCATATTGTAATTGCCTCTAAACCTATCATTTGGGAGCAACCATGCATATTGTTCTTGTCTCTAAAAACTATCATTTGGGAGCAACGTTTTTATGTCTGCCTCCAAAGTTTGACACAAAAGCATAACTGCCTCTAAAACAAATGCTTCTAAAAGTTTATTGAGGCAATAATAACACATTTACGCCTCTAATATATATATATATATAGGGTTGGGTTCTAATAAGAAGACATCTTAACGTGAGAAGTGAGAAGCTTCACATTTGTCTCTTTCTGATGCACTTTTTCGCTAATCTGATGCACTTTTTGCGATGGCAGAAAAGTTCCGATTAATTACGGATATGCCACCGCGTCTAGCATCACTTTTTTAATATTTTTTGCACTTTCTCGTGCACTTTTTTGCTAATCTGATGCACAGATCTTAAAATGAACGCACCAGATGCATTCTCACTTCTTACGATAAGCACTCTTCTCATTTGATCCTTATTCTATATATATATATATATATATAGATATATATATATATATAATATATATATATATATATATATATATATATATAACGTTAACTAAATTACGGTTGCCTCTAAATGTGTGTATACACGTAATTGAATTTACACAATAAACTTAACATTTTCAAACATGTTTACAGACTTATTATTATTAATTTTATTGGGGAGTAAACTTTAATTTTTTTTGTTGCTCACCTTTAAATTCCCCTCAACTTAAATTTTATATATTTTTTTTTACTAATAAGAAATAAAATATTTGAATGATCAAGGTTACACATTAATAAACGTGAGAATAGAAACATTGCAATTAAAAATGAATAAAAGAAGTGTTACTTTGTATTGGTGCTGCTTATGACGGAGTACCTTTAATTTTAAAGATAATAAAGAATTTATCCTTTGAGTCCCAAAAAATTGATGCATGTCCCAATAATTGCATGTGGTTTTGGAAGGAGTATGCGGATGCAGAGGAGTGTGTAAAATGTAATGCTTGTAGATGAAAAAAAAGAGAACATACTAGCGTTCCTCCTACTTCAAAGTCTAAGTCTAGAAAGATTCCTTATAAAACAATGCGTTATTTTCCATTGATCTCTAGGCTGCAGAGAATATATATGTCTTCCAAAACAGCTTTAAATATGAGATGGCATCAAGATGAACGAGTTGATGATGGGGTAATGCGAAATGAAAGAGGTTCAACAAGGTTAAAACTTGCACTTCAATTATTGATGTCATTTTTCTATTACTTGCGTATTCATGGACATTAAAAGTGAAATATATGATTAGACATTACTAGTTCGGAACAAGAGGCTGATCAAGTCACCATTGCTTTTGATGAAGGTATACAAATACCTTCTAATTAATTAAAGCAAAGACACAAACTCATACACATGCATGTATAATTAAGTATATTGTAATAACTATATTTTATCGGAACATGCATGCTATAGATATGGAGGAGCAACATAATGGAAACAGTGAAGATTCTATTATGGAGAAAGGTATATAGTATATGTGTGTGTATATATATATATGCATTAAACTCATTATAGCATGTGAGTTTTTATTATGTTGCACTCGTTATACGTAGATGATGAATATATGTTAAACTCATATATATGATGGATATAGTCTTGTTCAGGATTTGAAGTGCTTTGTGTTTTCTGTAATCTCCCTCCACTTCAAAATCAAACCATTATGACTTGATTTCTGTTAATACTCTGTAAGCTAGACTTTTGTTAACTTGTTAACTCCAGTGCAACGTACTGGAGTTGGAAGAAGCTAAAACGGGCCTGTAATGTTGCAGTTTGAGTTGAGTTGTTCTTAAGGAACCTAATCTCTTGTACACTATGTATTTTATAGCACCTCTAGCCCATGGTTTTCGTTTCTACCAACTTATGTTTAGCTAATCCATTGATTGATCAGTGAATGCTATATTTTGTTTGTTGGAGATTTAACTAAAATCGTTTTTGGTGCTTTCATTCACGCAAAATAGAATAATCACATTTTTTGTATTGAAAAGAAAAAAATAAATACATTATACTTTTGTTTCAGTTGTTGTAACAAACAATTGATTTCTTGTTATTTTATGTTATTTATTATACTAAATATTAGATGATGATGAAGATGTTGCCACTCTAAGTATTAGGACTAGATATGATAGTGATCCACCTGATGCTCTCATGGAAAGAAATGTTAAAGCTCATGGTATGACTTTTTTCCATGTTTATTGTGTTTTTATTGTAACCTTTGTATAGTATAACACTTGTTGTATTAATATGAATTAGCCTGTATTTAATTAAGCTTGCTAACAATTGAGCGGACGAATTTTCTCTCCCATATGTATTGCTTTTAGGTATTAGAAGTTAAAAGATAAGCTTGCTAACAATTGATGACTGACATAACTTTCTCTCATATGTAATAATAAGAAACTAGGAAGATAAACTTACTAACAATTGAGTGAGAGAACTTTTTCTATCATATGTAGTTCTTTTTAAGTATAAGATAATCCGGCTAGAATTGAGCGAAAAACTTTTCTCTCCCATATGTAGTGTTTTTAGTTGTGACATACACCCGCTAACAATTGGACGAAATAATTTTCTCTCTTATATGTAGTGTTTTTAGATATAACAAGATAAGTTTGTTAATAATAATTGAGCGGAAAAATTTTATGTCTCATATGTAGTGCTTTTGGATGGGTGTTTTTTGATCATCAAAACGGCTTTCCATTAAAATAGAGCAAACATGCAACACCAAATCCAGACACATATTACAGATCCGATTGTAAGCCCTAGGAATAAACTTAGAGTCAGCCACCCATACAAAGCAACATGACTCGCCAGACACAAAACGGGCAAGAAGATCAGAAGCCTAAGACGACCGAAAATGAAACACTGCCTATCAAGTATCAAGAGTTCATCAAAAATCAAAATACTCCGACCACACCCGGTCGAACTGAAATAAAAATAAGTACTGCGAAGGGAAAAACAATACGAAAATAAAAACTTTCCCCAAATTACTTCCTCGCAGGGAGGTGGTTCCGGAGGAGGGTGAGTGACGTGCACTCGTCGTTAGGTGCACTCAAAATAATTAATCAATACAACACTAATACGTAGTATAGTGTAGTAAGGTTCGTATCCACAGGGAAAGGAATACTTTTCTTTTATATAAATAATAACAAGGGGGGTTTAGATTTGTTTGGTTTAATAACACTAAGATAAACGACCTATATGAGTTTAATTCAATGAGATGGGGACTTGGTTTTGCTTTTATCCACTTAATGAAATGTTCGTCGATCCCGGTTATATCTTTAACTATCTTCCTCTCGAATACTCAATCGAGGAGTATATCCAGTTCATCGAGGGTAGTTATTAATAACGAGATGCGTTCATTAATAAAACTTACTATCGAGTCAATATAGAACAAGCGCCGTATATTAACTTGATAGTAGCAATAAACTTAAGATGAAAACGATTGAGATTGATAACCTCAACACAAGCGATTTATTGGTTTAATCATTATAATTAATTCCCCTTGGCATATTAACCATGAGATGCATGCATTAATATTTCAAGTTTACTACCGTTGAAAGAACCGGATTAATAACAAGCGTATTAACCGATTGATTCTAGTAATAATTAATATGAGAAACAATACTAGTTGATACTTTAAGTAATGTTTAAGATATTAACATGAAATATGAATAGGAATTAATCAATACTCAAGGAAGAATATTAAAATATATGAATCCTACTATGATTAATATCAAGATGTTAACTAATTGTCATCTTAGCAACACTCCCCAATATAATCATAGAGGAAGAAATAGCTATTACTATAACCAATGTCAAGATGTTAACTAATTGTCATCTTAGTAACACTCCCCAACTTTGATATAGAGATAGTATTTTGAAAGAAAGAATTAATATTCAAGGAAGAAGATTAAAGAAAATAACTCACAACTTACAAATTCATTAAGCTTCAAAGTAGCAAAACCAAGATGGAAGAGTTTAGCTCCTCATTTGGAGACTAAACATGATGAAAAATATAAAGAAAGAGCTATTCTATACTGAGCTTAGATGTACAAAGGAATTGGATATCTTTTTGTGAAGGAAAGGAGGTGTATTTATAGGTTTTTGGGATGAGATTCGGGTACTCGATCGGGTATATACATGGTACCCGATCGAGTATATGTGTAACACCCGATTCGAGGCATACTCGACCGGTTTCAGGCTATTTTCTAAGTGTATACCCGATCGAGTATATATGAATACCCGGTCGAGTATGCTTAGAAAGTGGTATTCGGGCTATACTCGACCGATCTTCGTTTGCAATTTAAAGGCATACCCGATCGGGTATGTCGGTCTACCCGATCGGGTATAGACATAGAATTGTGGCCAAAATCTTCCCTGCATGTTCCTTTGTCTTCGGATCTGATCCGATTTGAAGTTCCAACCTAATACCCGATCGAGTATAGCTAATACTCGACCGAGTATAGACCAAAATTCAGGATCTTCTTTTGTCTTTGAACTTTTGCACCTTCTCTTCACTTTTTGGGTTCACCAACTGTACTTTGGGTGACCAAAACCTGCTTAAGCTCAGAATATATCTAATCTAACCTATTTACAAGAATTTAACAATCTAATCTATTACACCAAAAGTGTGTAATTTCCAAAGTAAAAGTCAAGCAAAACTAATTAAAAACATAAACATAGAAATGGAAATTACGAACGTATCAACTCCCCCACACTTAAACCTTTACTCGTCTCGAGTAAGATCAAATTTTTACAAGTGTCAATGTTTGTCCAAAAGTTCCACAGTTCAACAAAAATATAATGCAAACACAAAGACCACCAAGGATTACAAAGAAAAATGAGTTTTAAACTCAAATTACAAAAGAGCATCTTGGGTTTAATGGCCTCCTAGTGTTGTCTTCTTTTCTCCTCCTCTCTTCTTCTTTATCTTGAATCTTCATATTCTTCATAAGGATACAATGAGTGCCTGCAAGAACAAACATTTCTCTCATATCTCTCATTTTGCCTAGGAGCCTTTTCAGGTTTTCATCCTAGCACCTCTTTTCATTTTCCATTCTATCCAACTCACTCATTTTTTTATAAGCCTTTTTTGCTTAGATTGCCCATTTTGTTGGGTTTTCAACCTAACTAGCATTTATTTTCTTTTGTTTATTTTTTTGTTTAATTTTTTTTTTGTGTGTAAAAGTTCAAAAGAATTACATGCATAGTGCTAGGTACAATTGAGAATTACATACCATCATGAGTGTCTCCCCCGCACTTGAAACACGCACTGTCCCTAGTGCCCGCCTTCTCCTCCGTAGTAGCTCCCTCCAAAGCCGCTCCCTTGGCCACCATCTCCCATGTAAGTGTCCCCGCCATCTCCGCCGTCGTACCCTCCACCACCGGAGCCAGATCCTCCAAAGTTACCCCAATGAGTGGGGTCATACCATGAGGGTGGTGGAGGAGGGTTCGTCATGGTATGGAAGGATCCCTGCTGTGCCATAAACGAGTACATAGGCCCGTAGAACCTATGTTGGTCTTCCTCATACCGGTATCTATCGGCCTCCCGGAGCTCCTCCAAACGTTGAAAGCCGGCCCTTTGCTCATCCTCCATTCTTTGAAAACCGGCTCTTTGCTCTTCCTCTAATCGGTTGAGCCGGTTGTCCATTTGGGCTATTCCCGTAAGTTGTTGTTGACCCTCCAGAAGTTGTTGAAAGAAGTCGGGTGGTGGAGGGTTTTGGCTATGTTCTGGGAAATCATGGCTCATGGTTGGATGGCTATGGAGTTGCTCATAGGGCTCGTCATCGGGTTGGTTTTGGGGGAGTTCCTGTTCCGGTTCTTGAAGATGTGGTGGGAGGGCGTTTGGGAAGAGGTAATGTTGATCCGGTCTGCCTGTTTTGAAGTGGAGTTGGGGGAGTTCTGGGTTGGGCAAGAGGAAGTATTTGAGGGGTTTGGGGTGGATGTGCCAGTTGTACATATTTTTGGGCCTTTCTTCACCATAAACGGTGTGTGAAAAAGATGTACAGCCTGAGTGGCCCAGCCAAGATATGTTCATTAAACAGTAGTCGGGTATAGGAGAGTCATCCGTATACCCGAACTTTGTGGCCAAGTGCATAATCACCCCGCCCACTACGATAGCACCCTTTGCCACACTTTCCTTCTTTAGATGAGCCCACATGAGATTACAGAGGTTGAAATCCACGTGGATACGGAATAAGGCTACCGAGGTGAGGCATACATCCCCCATCCTTGTATGATGGTTGTTGGGACGTCCAAGCAAGGAGTTGGCAAGGAATTTCAAAAATAGGCGTAGGACTGGATGTTGGACATGACTAATGTAGAGTTGGGAGGAGCTAAATTTGGTCTCCCCGGTCATCTTGGTCCATAGGGTGTGGCCGAAGGCGGTATTGTCGGATATAGACTTTTGGTACGGGACCGGAATACCAAAGTGTTCGGCAAACTCAAGTTTCGTGATGGTGTGATTATGATTAAACAATCGAAACCTGAGTTTATCATCCCTAAAGTCCTCTTCATTGTTCTCAAAGTGCGCCGAGCTTAGGAATTCATAGATAATTTTTTCATTTGAGTTGTATTGCATTTTGAAAATTTTATCCATATGCAACTCATGAAAAAATTTCTTCATTATTGTGTATACTCCTAACTCCTTTAGAGCATCAAGGCATAAAAAGCGGGAAGGTTTGACTTGCCTTTCAATTGTGGACATGAAGCGTGTGCGTTGTTCGTTGTCCACGAAGAGGATGTCCTCGTAGCCCGGGATGATTGCCCTAGTGCTTGAGCTTTGCCCTTTCTCTTTCCTTGGAGCCATTTGGAGTGAATTTGGCCTTTGAAAACCGAAATTGGAAGGTGGGGGTAGGGTTTTTTCAGACCTCTGAAAGTTGGGGGAGAATGGGATTGGTGGGTATGAATGTGTAGAGGAGGATGAGGGGAGTGTTTTGGCGTTGGAATGGGTGGATTTGGTGAAGATTTGGAAGAGATATGGTAGAGAGAAGGTGTAAAAATGGGGTTTGGGCGTTTTTTGTTCGAGATAGGGTTGGGAATTTGGGGAAGATGAAGTGTTTTGGGGCTGATTTGGGGTTATAAGACCCGTATACCCGATCGAGTATGTGCTGGTACTCAGTCGGGTATGGCTGGAAAGTGTAGTTTTTGAGCGGCCTGCCTCCTGTACTCGATCGGGTAGGGTGGGGTTACCCGGTCGAGTATGCTTAGAAAATGAACTTTGTGAGCAGCCTGTCTCCTGTACCCGGTCGAGTATTTCTCCATACTCGATCGGGTATGTGCTTGTTTTTTTCCATTTTTGAAGCGGGTACTCGGTCGAGTGTGGGAGTCAGTCCCCTTCAATTTTAGCATTTCTAGCAATACCCGACCGGGTGTATAGTGATACCCGACCGGGTATTGCTTATTTTTCATTTTTTTGAATGCTCCCTCGATCGAGTAGTGCCCGGTCCCTTTTCTTTTTGCTCATACCCGACCGAGTATAAGGTTATACTCGATCGGGTATGTCCCCAGATGTTCCAAAACCTGCATTTTTTTTTCTTTTCTTCCAAAAACCCATGATTAGTACCCTCCCTCACTGATCTCTCAAATAATTAGACAAAAAAAAATGAATTAAACACACTTAAATAAAAAATTAAAATAAACTTGGGTTGCCTCCCAAGTAGCGCCTTAGTTAACGTCGTGGCACGACGTTATTCATTTTTTTTTTGGTTTTGTTTTATGTAGGATCATGAGTATCCCTTGTTTCACTTTTCAAGGCCCTATTTGGCCATTTTTCATTTTTATTTTTCGGCCTTTTCCAGTAAGGTCGGGGTTTCTTTCTCAAAAGACATCTGATTTTATCCGCTTCTTTGAAAAACAGCGGTTCTTGTGGTTCAACAACATGTAAAGAACACAGAGTTGGATTTTGCATTTGTTTTTTCGTAGAGTCCAAGATGTTGAACTCCACTTTTTGATCATCGAACTCTAAAGTTAGTGAACCACTAGAAACGCCAATTTTCGTTTTTGCGGTCTTCATGAAGGGTCTACCCAAAAGGATGGGTGTTGTTTGGTCATCAGTTCCCATTTCAAGGACATAGAAGTCAACAGGAAAGACCATATTTTCTACTTCTATTAGCACATCTTCTACTACACCCTTTGGATAAGTACTAGAATGATCTGCCAATTGAATCACTACACCTGTTTGATGTAGTGGGCCAAGTTGTAGAGTTTTGTAAACAGAATAGGGGATGACATTTATCGATGCCCCTAAATCCAACAAGGCCTTAGGAAATGTGGTGTTTCCTATTTTGCAAGGGATAGTGAACATGCCTGGGTCGTTACATTTTTCGGGGAGTTTCCTCTGAAAAATGGCCGAGACGTGTTCACTAACTCTAACCTCTTGTTTCCCTTTCAATTTATCTTTTCTTTTTGTTTTGCATAATTCTTTTAAGAATTTAGCAAAACGAGGGACATTTTTTATGAAGTTAAGAAGCGGAATGTTTACCTCACACTTTGCGAAGGTTTCATAGATGTCGGCATCTTTCTCTAGCTTCTTTGTCTCCTTCAGCGCCTCAGGAAACGGGATTTCTTGTTCATATGATGAGGGTGGGGGAAGCTTGGTTTCTTTGTTTTCCTCCTCCGGTGGAACTACTTTTCCAGGGTCCACACCCTCAGTCTCTTCATCGTTCTCTTCTACCTCTTTCAACGTTGCACCACTTCTCAACGTTATAGCATTCACATGTTGTCTCGGGTTTTTCTCCGTTTGGGATGGGAGTTTACTCGAGTCCTTTGTTTGAAGTTGGTTCACGGCATTTGCAATTTGACCAACTTGAGTTTCCAAATTGTTAATGCTTGACTTTGTCTCATGTTGAAATTGTACCATGGTTTGTTGAAATTGTCCCATGTTTTGTTGCATGGTGACCATGCTTGAGGTCAAAGTCCGGATCATGTCATCAGTTGACATACCAGATTGAGAAGATGAGTTGGATTGTTGAGGGTTTCCATACCTCAAGTTAGGATGATCCCGCAATCCAGGGTTGTAAGAATTTGAGAATGGATCATACCTCTTCTGTTGATGGCCTTGGAAACCCAAGGCGTTGACTTGTTCTTCTTGGAGGGATGGGCACGAATCAGTGGGGTGCCCGGTTGCTGTGCAAATGCCACAAGCTTTGACCTCCTGAGTGTTAGGTTTCAGAAGAAGTTCTTTGACAAGAGAAGTCAAACTGGCAACTTGGCCTTCCAACGAGGTGCTGGATTCTGCTGCGGCAACCCTTCGAGTTGAGGATCGCCCACTGTAATGTCTGGAGTTCTCGGCCAATTCTGAGATGAGATTCCTTGCTTGAGAAGGGGTTTTGTTAACAATTCCCCCTCCACAAGCCGCATTCACCATGCGCCTATCTTGATCCGCAAGACCATCATAAAAATAGAGGATGAGGTCTTGCTCGGTGTACCCATGATATGGGCAACTAGCACACAACTTTTTGAAGCGCTCCCAATATTCATACAATGTTTCATCTTCTTTTTGCTCTATGTTGCTTATTTGTTTTTTTAAAGAAGATGAGATAGAGGCGGGATAGTACCTATCCAAGAAGCATTTTTTCATTGCTGCCCATGTGTCTATACTTCCCGAAGGAAGATAGAATAGCCAATCCTTTGCAGTGTCTTTGAGGGAGAATGGAAAAGCCCTCAATTTGATTTGTTCTTCCGAGACACCGCTGGGGCACATGCTTGTGCACACAATATGGAACTCAGAAAGGTGTTTGTTCGGATCTTCTCCTCTTAAGCCATGAAAGGATGGCAGTAGATGTATGAGCCCAGATTTTAGCTCAAATGTATTACCTTCATCGAGTGTAGGGAAGGTAATACATAACGGTTGTTGATTGAGATTTGGAGCAGTGAGCTCCCGTAGTGTTCTTGTCTCAAGAGCCATGGTTATTGACTCTTCGGTCTCGCTAGAATGAGAACTAGCGCTGGATGAATCTCTGATAGATGATTCCTCCAAGTCGGTATTAGAAAATTTACTTTTCAACCGCTCGAAAGTTTGTTCTATTTCTGGGTTTGTTTGATATATGATTTTGTTTATGGAGCGATGTTTAACCATAAACTCCACTAAGCTCAGAAATAGAAGAAATAAGAACTCTTTATATTTTTTTTTGTTTGGTATATATATATTTTTTTTTTATTTTTCTTGATATGAAATAAAAGAAAAATTTATTGCCCTTCCCCGGCAACGGCGCCAAATTTGACGTGCACTCGTCGTTAGGTGCACTCAAAATAATTAATCAATACAACACTAATACGTAGTATAGTGTAGTAAGGTTCGTATCCACAGGGAAATGAATACTTTTCTTTTATATAAATAATAACAAGGGGGGTTTAGATTTGTTTGGTTTAATAACACTAAGATAAATGACCTATATGAGTTTAATTCAATGAGATGGGGATTTGGTTTTGCTTTTATCCACTTAATGAAGTGTTCGTCGATCCCGGTTATATCTTTAACTATCTTCCTCTCGAATACTCAATCGAGGAGTATATCCAGTTCATCGAGGGTAGTTATTAATAACGAGATGCATTCATTAATAAAACTTACTATCGAGTCAATATAGAACAAGCGCCGTATATTAACTTGATAGTAGCAATAAACTTAAGATGAAAACGATTGAGATTGATAACCTCAACACAAGCGGTTTATTGGTTTAATCAATATAATTAATTCCCCTTGGCATATTAACCATGAGATGCATGCATTAATATTCCAAGTTTACTACCGTTGAAAGAACCGGATTAATAACAAGCGTATTAACCGATTGATTCTAGTAATAATTAATATGAGAAACAATACTAGTTGATACTTTAAGTAATGTTTAAGATATTAACATGAAATATGAATATGAATTAATCAATACTCAAGGAAGAATATTAAAATATATGAATCCTACTATGATTAATATCAAGATGTTAACTAATTGTCATCTTAGCAACACTCCCCAATATAATCATAGAGGAAGAAATAGCTATTACTATAACCAATGTCAAGATGTTAACTAATTGTCATCTTAGTAACACTCCCCAACTTTGATATAGAGATAGTATTTTGAAAGAAAGAATTAATATTCAAGGAAGAAGATTAAAGCAAATAACTCACAACTTACAAATTCATTAAGCTTCAAAGTAGCAAAACCAAGATGGAAGAGTTTAGCTCCTCATTTGGAGACTAAACATGATGAAAAATATAAAGAAAGAGCTATTCTATACTGAGCTTAGATGTACAAAGGAATTGGATATCTTTTTGTGAAGGAAAGGAGGTGTATTTATAGGTTTTTGGGATGGGATTCGGGTACTCGATCGGGTATATACATGGTACCCGATCGAGTATATGTGTAACACCCGATTCGAGGCATACTCGACCGGTTTCAGGCTATTTTCTAAGTGTATACCCGATCGAGTATATATGAATACCCGGTCGAGTATGCTTAGAAAGTGGTATTCGGGCTATACTCGACCGATCTTCGTTTGCAATTTAAAGGCATACCCGATCGGGTATGTCGGTCTACCCGATCGGGTATAGACATAGAATCGTGGCCAAAATCTTCCCTGCATGTTCCTTTGTCTTCGGATCTGATCCGATTTGAAGTTCCAACCTAATACCCGATCGAGTATAGCTAATACTCGACCGAGTATAGACCAAAATTCAGGATCTTCTTTTGTCTTTGAACTTTTGCACCTTCTCTTCACTTTTTGGGTTCACCAACTGTACTTTGGGTGACCAAAACCTGCTTAAGCTCAGAATATATCTAATCTAACCTATTTACAAGAATTTAACAATCTAATCTATTACACCAAAAGTGTGTAATTTCCAAAGTAAAAGTCAAGCAAAACTAATTAAAAACATAAACATAGAAATGGAAATTACGAACGTATCAGTGAGCTGTTGTAGTATCATAGAAGAGAATTACAACCTCCTGAAAATTCATCTGAGAACCTATCATGCCAATCACCGGAATGGTCACCTTCCCATCTCGCCAGTTCTTCTTCTTCCGCCCCAATTGCCATCTTTTTGTATTGATCACCAATATTCTCCATAAATCTCTATGCCTTACCAAGCCGACTAAAAACTCCGGAACCGCTGCTGCACATACCAATCCGTCCGCTTCACTGCTTCATTAAACCCGCCAAACGCCTCCCGAAGCGCCGCTGCTCAAATCTTCCTTAATGGATCTCACCCCGCAATGATCTCTGTAACTTCCTGACCGACCACCTTCATCCACCCTCCAGACAGATCAATAATAACAAAGCAGTGAAGCGGACGGATTGGTCTGTGCCGAAACCGAACCCCGCTCCTCGGCTAAGCCGATAGCGGACACACCAAGGCTAAAGATCGCCTTGCAGCAACCCTAGAAGAAAGGTGTCATTCTCCAATGAATTATATGCTTTGGAAAGTTCATTCCTCATCATCAGCATCACTATCATCACGATCATCATGATCATCATCATCATCATCACGACCACCACCGACATCATCATCATCATCATCATCATGGACTTTTTTATGCTCCTTTTCAACCTATCACGTATAATAACGGTAGAGAAGTATTTTCGGTAACTAAAAAAATATAAACTGAAAATAATGAAAATTAAACTACTGAATTACCTAATTCAAAAATAACTTTGAAAAATCGCCTCCCATAAGGTTGAAAAACTTCCCCATAACACCCTTCATAATTCTTACTCTTTTTTTGAAAATTTTCACCTCCTTAGTGAGCATTTTATTTTTTGCATTAACTTCGTGAGCTTCTTTTTTAGCCTCATTAGCTTCTTTCTTTGCCTCTTCAGCCTCTTTGCGAAATTTCTCTCCTTCACTAATCGACCCAAACATGAAAGTAATGGACGAGCTTACTCCCTCTCCACGATCACGGCCATTTTTACCTTTGGGTTTAACATTTGCATAAATTTCTTCATCTGTCATGCTGATTTTTCCTTGTTCACGCTGCTCTACAAGCTTATTTATTCTTAACTGCATCCAAATATACAATATATGCAATTAGTATAGGTCAAAGAATCAAAGAAACAAGCTGTACCTGCAATTGATATAATTAACCTTATAAAAAATCTGCATTTACTAGTACTGGTAGTATATACAATCTATACTAGAAGTTTATAATTAACCTTATAAAAAATCTGCAACTATGTAAAATCTGTAACTATGTAAATCTGTCACATTTTTTTTATTGAACACTCACTTTTTATTTTACATGAAAAGTTTATACCAAGAAGGCAACACAACAATAGTTAATAGGATAAAAACTTAGACAAAGATAGAGGCAAACGAGTGTTTCTAAAGCACTGGGTGGGGTTAACATTAAATAAAAGAAAGCAGTCAAATACTTCCTAAAAATAAGTCATTTTTTATCTTTCCTAGTACAACAGTAATGCCTTGACCAAGGACATATGATGATTCATGTATGAAAGAAAGAAAAAATTAGCACAGATGGCTGGTACACTACAGACTAAGCTGGGACGTAAACCAACATGTACATGCACATAAATAAGATGATGCAGAGACGGAAGGTGAAGCCTATAGTTGCAGAGATAAACTAGTATAGTACCCGTGCATACGCATGGGAATAGCAGTTGGTGTATATATTTTTACTCATTATCTAATTACATATTAAAATAAAAATAACTATGTACAATTCAACATTTTTGAAATATAAGAGTACAATATATAATCTAATACCATAAAGTATAAGGTCATACAATAAATATTCAATGATGAGTATATTAGGAAAATTAATTGACACTGCTCATTAGAATTTGCTAGTTATAATTTCCATGATTAATTAATTTTAAAATTAAATATTATTCTAAAAAAGTTAGTACAATAAGTGAGTGACATAAAGTTTAAGTGAATACAATAAATATTAAAATTAACGAATAATAGTTAACTAAGAATATTTTACTCATTAGTTAAATTAGTGCTAACATATGACAGATAAAATTGTCACACTCAATTAATTTAAGCTAAAATTTGCCTTTCTATATCATTCCACAAAGCAAGCATTTAATTACTTTGTTGATGCATGTTATTAGCTATTAATTTATTTATATATTTATATATCTAAAGTACAATGAACAATGTATGGTATATTAATATACGACAAAATGACAATGATATATGGCTGCAGGGGCGGAGCCAGAACACTGGGCTGCACTTGGCCGGTAAAAAGAATATTTTTGAAAAAATAAATTACACAGATTTTTTACACTAAAAATATAGACATTTTTTAAATTTTGGCTGGGCCGGGGCCAGGGTTGATCCCTCCCTAGCTACGCCCCTGTATGGATGCCTCTAAAAACAATTCACAACAATACTAAAAGTTGTCTCACAGTATTATTTATTTATAGCACAATGTAATATAGCCTCTAAAGACTTATTGAGTCATTAAATATGGTTGACTCTAATTGCATTATAAGACAACATAACATGATTGCCTCAAATGACATTTTGAGGTGAAATAATATGGTTGCCTCTAAATATGACTTTTTAGAAGCACATCCTTTGTTGCCTCTAAAGGGGTTTTTTAGAGGCAAACACCATTTAGCGACCAAATGTTTCACTACAAGAAATATCATTTTTAACTACGAAAATTAATGACGGGTAGAAAATCCCCTCATTAATGATGCTATTTGTATAGCTTTTGTGAGGGTAAAATTCCTCTAATTAAAATTTTTACTTTTAGTGAGGAATTCTTATTTTTACTCTCATTATTTGTTATAGATAACCCTAACATACATTTTGAAGAGGGCCAAATGTTAAAATTCTCCGGCTGAATAACTAAGACTCCACTAGATTGCCTCCAAAAACCTTTAGGGCTATTTTCTTATATTTAGAGGCAATTATGTAATGCCTCTACAAGCCAATTTTATTGTAGTGTATAGATTAAAAGGCAATAATGTTCATTCATCTGAGTCAGGATCTAAGTCAGGATTGTCCATGTACTCTTCATCATCAGTGTCCTCTGGCTGAAAGTTCCAATCGTCTTCTTCATACTGAGATCTTTTGATTAGGCCGTCGTTGGGATCAGGGTCTATTTCTGCGCTAGTTGGATCTTCCAATTGGATATGTCCCGCGTAAATTTCTGGAGTTGGAGGTTGGAAAAACTCCTGTTGATAAACATCAATATCAACGTTTTTATGTATCGCATGAGAAACAATTTTTCTCGGTCTCATTGTGCATGCGCTGACCCACACAGAAGGTTTTTTCTTTGTAGTCGGATATTCCGCGTAATAAACTTGGACAGCCTGTTGAACTAAAATGAATGGCTCATTTTTCTTGTAAACTCGCGTATGATTAACATCGACTAAGTTATGTTTTTGATGTTGTATCACACTCCTCACAAGATCAACCCAAGTGCATCGGAATAGTTCAATCGATAAGTCATTTTGACCTGGAAACTTCATCTCGAGTATCTCGTCCACATATCCAAAAAATGAGACTCTGAATTATCATAATTGCAGGTCGGGACACTGACACAGCTATTCATTGTGGGTTTATTTTTTCCGTAGGCACGGGTATGATATTTGGACCCCATGCTAGTGAAACCAAAAAGGGATCAACGATACCTTTTTTATCATCACTCATTGATAAGTCCATATTCAGACACACATTTGATGCGTGTTCAGGTTGGATTTTGATGGTTTTCCTAACTTTAAGGTGTTGTAAGTCTCAATTTTAGCTCAAGTTGTGATTACCAGGCATTGGGTCGAGTTTTGTTGCATTTGGAGTCAAATTGAAGAAGTTAGAGTCTGGCAATCGGCGCTTGAGAGACAATCGGGAGGAGCTAGAGAGCAATCAAGAAAGATTTGAGAGATTTGGAGGTAACCGGGTGATTCACGGCGAAATTTTGATGAAGTAAGAGCATTTGGATTGACACCATTTGCATGCGGGAGCGTTGGGGCAAGAAAACAAGAAAAAGGAGAAAAAAAAAGGGGACGCACGGTCGTGCGTCTGGTACGCACGATCGTGCGTCGGATACGAAATCACGAAGAGATGTCTGCCTGCTACGCACGATCGTGCGTAGTCAGGTACGCACGATCGTGCGTAGCCCTGAGTTACGCGCGGTCGTTTCCCACATCGACCAGAATTCTGATTTTTCCCCTCTTTTCTTTAAAGGCTAAAAGGTCAAATAGGTACATGAACTAACTTAAAGTGTTCAATTAGCCCCTTATATAGGAGGTTCTGCCCGTCCGTCGTCAATTGGGGAAGTTCTCGATAGGATTTTTTGATGAAATTTTTAAATAATTATCTTTATTAAGTCTAGTTTACTTACACCAAATTTCAGCTAAAAATTCAAAGGGGAAGGCAGTCAAATGATTTTTTGAAGATAACTGCGCTGTTAAACAGCGCAGTACATTTCGAAAAATCATTTGATTGACTTCCTGATTTACGTTTTAGCTGAAATTTTATATGGGTAAACTAGACTTAATGAAGAAGATGCTCAAAAAATTTCATCAAATTATTGTACCGGGAACTGCTCCAATTGGCGACGGTCGTGCAGAACCTCCTATATAAGAGGTTAATTGAACACTTTAAGTTAGTTCATGTACCTATTTGATCCTTTAGCCTTCTTTAAATAAGGCCTCCCTAACCCTTTTTAGGGGGGGGCGAACATTACGGAGACGCCTAGGGACGAATTTAACACCGTTTTTACGCTATTTTCTTCCAAGACCCTGGGATTATTTGTAAGTTCATCTTTTTAATTAATGACAATTTATTCTATTCTTCCCAATTCTGTTGATTCTTCAATTATGAATAGGGAGTAGTTTTAATTAGGGATTTGGGGTTGATGAACGGGTTAATCATGATGTGTGGTTAGGTTCTTGATGGTGTAAATTGCATGAATGCCGTTTAATTTGTGTTTGAATAATTTAATTGATATCTTTTGTAACCTAGAATGGCCACTAGAATTACAATTTCATATAGAATAAATTAAGAGAGATCTAATTTGTTGTAGGACACATTCACAAACACTTAATCGTTCGCTAAAAGATTAGTGGCAATTAAGGGGCCGTAAGCTCGTTCGTCGTGGCAATAATTTAGGATCCTGTCGCATGAGAGATCAGCCTGGTCCCCTAAATTATTGTACTCTACGCCGTGAGAGCAGTAAGAACTTAGTATTGATTAGCTAGGCTCAATTAAATTAAATTCATGTAATTAAGCCTGATCTGCCAGAAATCTGATTACCCCGGAATCAATCTTTGTTCCCTTCGTCGTTCATTAAGAAGAACCCAAATATTTACTTTTAGTCGTTTATTTGCAATTTTAGTTTTCTCAAACAACCAAATCTCGCACGACCGCATTTGTTTTATTTATTCTTTATCGCTGATTTTAGTTAATTCTTAATTCCCTTTTACTGTCCCTGTGGAGACGATACCCGTACTTTCACCGCTATATTACAATCTTTTTAAGTGCGAGAAAACTCACATCAGTTTTTGGCGCCGTTGTCGGGGACGGTGTCGGTATTAAAGGTTAATTTTACTCAGCGACTAGTTTTTAGTTTTTCGTAGAATTTTTGTCTGCTAACCTTGCAGGTCAGCTCTGTTTATGCATACACGTTGTAAGAGGGGAGAACCGCTAATCCCTCTTAACCTTGAGATTGAAAAGCTCGCCAGACAAAACCGCAAGTCTCAAAAGGAAAAGAATAACATGGACCACCAGTCTTCATCTGGAACCGCAGGGATGTCGGGTAACCCTAACCCCACATCTCAGCAAGATTTCTATGTAAACACATCACCCCAGTATTCACCACCAATTTCACCTAGAAACCCTCCAGGTTTTCAAAATTACCGCACTCCGATTTTTTCCCAAAATCAGCCTTCACCACAATTTAATCTCCCTCCATTATTTCACCTCTTTCAAAATACCCCTACTGCTCCTGAAACTAATTTTCGAAATCAAGCTTATGGGATGCAAGGAGCAGGGCAGAGTATTCCCGTTTTCCAACCGAGACAGAACCCACCTTCAATCAATCAACCTACATTCCAAAATCAGCCCCAATACCAAAACCCATACCCCAATCAGTTTCAAAACCACACTCAAGTCCCACCTACTCAGCCACAACCAGCCCCTCAACCTAGACATCAGGAGCCTCCACCCAATCCCTACATACCGCACAACAATCCACTCTATCAGCGTCAGACCATTGCAGAGTTCCTTACACCAAACGTTTCAGAGTACGATAGCATTCAAGTGCCGGGAATTACTGCCAACCGTTACAAGATCAAGTCGGCGGTGATTCGCATGGTATTACCCGTTTCCTGAGGATATGCCAGACTTTCAAAATTCCTGGGCTTACTGATGATCAAGTGAGAATGATGCTTTTCCCGTTCTCACTGAGGGATGATGCACAAAGGTGGTTGGACAGCAATCCTCACCACCACCTCTAGACTTGGGACCAGCTGCATAGTGCCTTTATTAAAGAATACTTCCCTACATCAAAAGCTCTGAAATTGAAGAAGCAGCTACAAGAGTTCAAACAGGGATCTCTGGAGACTTTAGCTGAAGCATGGAAGAGATTCAAGGTGCTGAGGAGAGCCTGCCCTCAGGGCAATTTGACTGATTGTGAGGTTCTTTTTTACTTCTATAGCGGACTCGGCAATGAAGGGGAGATTGTGCTTGATGCTTCAGGTGGTGGAGCCTTTCCTGATCTACCATCCGAGGTGGGGGAAGAACTAGTGGAGAAGATTGTTACAAATAATGCATCTTGGTACAGCGACAGGAGTGCTCCTCAACAAAAGGTTCCGGGCTTATACGAGATCAGTGATAATTCTGCCCTCTCTACACGAGTAGATACATTAGCAAGCATGATGCAGAAACTCACAACCAGTGTGTCTGATATGGGGAAAAAGATGGATCTTGCTCTCTCAGTGCCCAGTGTTAATATGGTAGCCCCCAGCCCTTTTAGTCCCTCTTGTACTATGTGTGGGGGACTCCATTCGCCACATGAATGTACTATGATGGCACACTCGGCAGCCCCTGGAGTAGAGCAAGTGGATGCGATGTATTATCAGCGACAGGGCTACTACAATCAGCCCTACGGACAGCAGCAGCAAAGAAATTACGGGCAAGGAAATTAGCAGCAGCAGTCTAGAAACTATAATCAACCCCAAGCACCTCAAGACCAGCAACAAGCTTCTCAACCAGTGCAAGGGAGCTTTAGGAGAGAGACTGAACAAAGATTTTCTAGCATAGAAGAAACACTCAAGAAATTATTGCAAATTCAGCAGCAATAAATGCAAAGTAACCAGCAAGCAGACACAAGGATGCAAAACATGGAAAAAACAATTGGGTAGCTCGCTAAAGCCATGTCTGAAAGACCGCAGGGATCCCTCCCTAGTAATACTGAGCCAAACCCAAGAGAACATGTTCAGGCAATCACCTTGAGGAATGGAAAAGAGCTGGATCCTGCTGCCACAAAAAAGAAGCCCGATGAAGTTGAAAGTGAACCAGCTGTCCGTGAAAAAGAAACAGAGAAAGATGAGGGAAGAGAGGTGGCGGCTGCACCAAAACAGCCCGTTCCAGTCAAGAATTACATCCCACCTCTCCCCTATCCGACGCGATTGACTAGAAAGAATAACAGTGACCAGTTTGGTAAGTTTTTGCATCTCATGAAACAAGTGCAAATTAACTTACCATTCGTGGATGCACTAGCACAAATGCCCATGTACGCGAAATTCATGAAGGATCTACTGACGAACAAGAGGAGGTTGGAAGAAGCGTCAACTATGAAGCTTAATGAGGAGTGCTCAATTGTGATACGGACAGATCTGCCAAAGAACCTTAAGGATCCAGGTTCTTTTACTATTCCCTGCTTTATAGGAGATCTTACTTTTAATAGGGCCTTGGCTGATTTGGGTGCAAGCATTAATTTGATGCCTCTTACTTTATATGAAAAGCTTGCACTCGGTCCACTTAAACATACAGTTGGCTGATCGATCCGTAAAATATCCCCAAGGGATTATTGAAGACGTGTTGGTTAAAGTGGACAAATTTATTTTTCCGGTAGACTTTGTTATTTTGGACATGGATCAGGATCGGGAGGTACCATTGATTTGGGCAAACCATTTTTGGCAACTGCCCGAGCGCTTATTGATGTTGGAGACGGTAAGCTTGTCCTCCGTGTTGGGGATGAGTCTGCCACCTTTGACATGTCCAAAATAATGAAGAGGCCCTGTCAAGATAGTGGAGAGTGTTTTTACATGGATGTGATGGATTATTTAGTGGAGGATTGCATTCCTAACATGCTTTCTGATGAAGCCTTCTTTGATCTTCTTTTGGATGATAGTTTTTCAGCAGAGGATCTTGAGCTCCTCCCTAGTTTTGATTGTCTCAAGATAGGTGGAGAGGAGGACTCAAGTGATGCTAGTGATGTGAAGGGGAAGGAAGAAGATTTAGATGAGGTGGAGAAGGAAAAGTTTCAAACTGATTCTTCCATTATAACACCTTCTCCATTAAATCTAAAACATCTTCCCCCCCACCTTGAGTATGCTTTTCTTGATGATAGTCCTGACCGCCATGTTATTCTTGCATCCGGGCTTGAGCCATCCCAAAACTCTGCATGTCTTGATCTACTTAGTGAACAAAGGGAATCTCTAGCCCGGAAACTTTCTGACATGAAAGGAATCAGCCCTGCTTTCTGCACTCATAAAATTTTGATGGAAGATAATGCTAAACCGGTAGTGCAGCCACAAAGAAGACTGAATCCTAACATGCAGGAGGTGGTTAGGGAGGAAGTCATCCGTCTGTTAGATGTAGGCATTATTTATCCGATTTCAGACAGCCCTTGGGTCAACCCGACCCAGGTGGTTCCCAAGAAAGGGGGGATGACTGTGGTTAAAAATTAGAAAGATGAGTTCATTCCGATGCGTACGGTCACCGGATGGCGGGTCTGCATTGATTACCGAAAATTAAATGCCGCCATCCGAAAGGACCACTTCCCCCTCCCCTTCATTGATCAGATTTTAGAGAGATTAGTAGGGCATAAGTTCTACTGTTTCCTTGACGGGATGTCGGGATACTTCCAGATCCCCATAGCCCAGAGGACCAGGATAAGACCACGTTCACATGTCCATTCGGTACCTTCGCATATCGGAGGATGGCGTTTGGATTATGTAATGCCCCTCCTACCTTTATGAGATGTATGTTTGCTATTTTCGGGGATTTTATTGGGAAGTTTATGGAGGTTTTCATGGATGACTTTTCTGTGTATGGTGACACTTTTGATGAGTGCTTAGAGAATTTGAAGAAAGTCCCGGTTAGGTGTCGAGAGGTGAATTTGGTGCTTAACTGGGAGAAGTGCCACTTCATGGTTAGTGAGGGAGTGGTCCTAGGGCATAAGATATCGAGTACGGTGATTGAGGTTGATCCGGCTAAGGTTGATGTAATTTCTAAATTGCCTCCCCCTACCTCGGTTCGTGCCATTAGGAGTTTTCTAGGACACGCAGGTTTCTACCGTAGGTTCATCCAGGGCTTTTCTAAGATAGCCCGACCCATGACTAAGCTTCTTGAGAAGGACGCACCGTTTGACTTCTCAAAGGAGTGTTTAGAGGCTTTTGAGTGTTTGAAGGAGAAACTGGTCAAGGCACCGGTGGTAGTAGCTCCTGACTGGTCTTTGCCCTTTGAGATTATGTGTGATGCTAGTGATTTTGCAGTAGGATCCGTTCTTGGGCAGCGTCGAGAGAAGCATTTTCAGCCTATTTCTTATGCTTCTAAGACTCTCGATAGTGCCCAGGAAAATTACACTACCACCGAGAAAGAATTGCTTGCTGTTGTGTTTGCTCTTGACAAGTTTCGTCCTTATTTGATTTTGTCTAAGGTAGTGATATTCACCGATCATTCTGCTCTTAAATATTTGATGCAAAAAGTGGATGCTAAGCCTAGATTGATTTGGTGGATATTACTACTCCAGGAGTTTGATATTGAGATAAGGGATAAGAAAGGGGCTGAGAATTTAGCAGCTGATCACTTGAGTAGGTTAGAGAACCCCTTTCTTGATTCCTTGAGTGAGAGAGATATTGAGGGTACTTTTCCTGACGAGAGACTTTTGCGTATCGTTGATGAGGTGCCCTGGTTTTCAGACATCGCCAACTATCTGGTTGGGGGTGTTGTTCCTTCTGATTATACACCTCATCAACGAAGGAAATTTTTTGCTGATCTGAAATATTATTTCTGGGAGGAACCATATATGTTTCGTATTTGTGCTGATCAGGTTGTTAGAAGATGTGTCCCTCTTTGTGAAGGAGCTGAAATTCTAAAACATTGTCACTCAGGATCCACCGGGGGACACTACTCTTTCAACCGGACAGCCCGTAAGGTCTTGGAATGTGGTTTCTTCTGGCCCACTTTGTTTAAAGATGCTCTAACGTTTGTGCAGGAATGTGACAGGTGTCAACGCACCGGGGCGGTTACCAAGAGGGATGAGATGCCCCAGAATTTTATATTGGCTTGTGAGGTATTTGATGTTTGGGGCATTGACTTCATGGGACCGTTTCCGGGTTCTAAGGGTAATAAATTCATTCTTGTTGCTGTGGATTATGTTTCTAAGTGGGTTGAGGCCGAAGCTCTGCCCACGAATGACGCTAGAGTAGTGATTCGTTTTCTGAAGAAATTGTTTTCTAGATTCGGAGTGCCACGAGTTTTGATAAGTGATAGGGGCACCCACTTTAGGAATGATCCCATGACACGCCTTCTGGAAAAGTACGGGGTCACTCATAAAGTGGGCGTCCCATATCACCCTCAAACTAGTGGCCAAGTTGAGAATTCGAATAGAGACATTAAGACCATCCTTGAGAAGATCGTTGAGACCCATAGGAAGGATTGGTCCGATAAGTTAGATGATGCGCTGTGGGCACTCCGTACAGCGTATAAGACACCCATTGGCACTACTCCGTTTCACCTGGTTTATGGGAAGGCGTGCCACCTTCCGGTAGAGATTGAGCATAAGGCCTACTAGACCTTGAAAACGCTGAATAAAGATCTTTCATTGGCGGGTCGTGAGCGGCTTTGGAAGCTCAACGAATTGGATGAGTGGAAGCTTATGGCCTATGAGAACTCTAAGATTAGTAAGGAGCGTACTAAAGCCTATCACGACCGGCATATCAAACAGGGTAAAGAGTTTCGTAAGGGGGATCAAGTTCTGCTATTCAATCCCCGAATGAAAATTTTTAAAGGAAAATTGAAGTCTAGGTGGTTTGGCCCCTTCGTAGTAAGTGAAGTTTTTCCATACGGTACAGTTGAGATAGACCATCCTAAGAAAGGACGTTTTAAAGTCAACGGCCACCACCTGAAGAAGTACTACGGAGGACCGTTAGACCGCGAACGTGAGGTTACCTTTGTCACGAATTTTGAGAGATGAGTGCGTAGTTGCGTCGGGAAAACGACGTTAAAAATAGCGCTTCTCGGGAGGCAACCCGAGCGTAATTTGTGTTTCCTTAGCTTTTTTTACTGTTTTCCCGTGATTATTTTTGCAAAACAAGGCAGGCACGGTCGTGCCTATCATCAGGCACGTCGTGCCTGATTCAAAAATTGGGAGTTTTCTTACTGGGAGGCAGGCACGGTCGTGCCTGGAAGTCAGGCATGCCGTGCCTGATCTCTTGAAGCGAACAAAAGTCTCTGGAGGCTAGGCACGGTCGTGCCTGGCAGTCAGGCACGCCGTTCCTGGCGAAAATTACGAAATTACCCATGCGTATTAGTATACCCCAACTCAGACAGCTTTCCTCCTTACGCATTTTTTTCCGAAGAACAAGAGCCTCCACCTGCGACCGACGGAACGCCGCCCTCGCTTACCACCGCCCTCGTAGACCACCGCACCACTCCCTTCTCTCTCCTCTTTTCATTCAAGGTAACCTCCTTCTTCCCTCTTCTTCTCTTCTCCATTAATGGAGGTTTCTCCAAGCTTTTCTAACAAAAAAAACCGAAAATTTATGCTCGAAAATTAGGGATTTGTTTAGTTATGTTTAATATGAGGCATGTGTTGATGATTTGAATGCTCTTGGTTAATGAATTTTGCCTCTATAATCCCTAGTTTTTGAGTTGATTTTGCCAATTTAGGGTACATTTTGCCAATGTGAAAATAATTTGGGGGTTTTTGATTTCTTTGCTTCCTATGATGCCTAATATATGCTTATGATGGTCTACCAATTTTTTTAACTCCATTTGAGCATAAAACCCCCATTTTTGAAGCTAAACTTTGTCTAATTTGAGAATTTTGGATTTTTCCCCCAATTTTGATCTTGTTGTCAATTATTTCTGTACAAAACTCTATTCTCAAACACTGTTTTAACGAATGATTCTTGCTTGTGACCTTGTTTATACCGTGTGTCGTTGAAATCTTGATTTTTATTCAAAATTTTCAAGTATTCTGGTTAAACTTGATTTTGTTCTAGTTATGTTGATGCTCTTGATAGACTAATCGCTGACGGGGTCATTACTTTTTGACTTGTGAGTCTTATTCTAATACTTGGAAGCCCCGTTGGCATTGTTGTTGCTGAATTGTTTTGACAGATGCCACCAAAGAAGCGAACTAAGAATGTTGGAACCAGCTCTAGTCGGGCAACGAGGGCCCGCTATCAGCCTCAGTTCCCGGAAGACAAACAGTGGATCACATACCTTGACTTACTGACGAAGGAGGTGGGCACTTTTCATTATCCTGATGAGCCCACATTGACAGCCGCTGGGCTACATGACGAGGTGATGACGCTGCTGCGAAGGGGATGGTGGCAACACCTTTTCTTTGGCATCCGAGAGCCGACATACAAGGAATTGACTTGCGAGGTTTTGGCCACGATTAAGGTGCCCCGATCCATCCGTTCTTCAGATATCCACCGACCCATGATCACATTCTGGGCATTCAGTGAAGACCATACCATCTCCATTTACGACATCAAGCGGCATTTAGGTTTTACCCGGATAGAGGACAGAGCAGATAACGAGGCAGACTTGACTGATTTTCCACCAGATGATGACCGCCAGAGATTTTGGAAGAGCATTTCTAGAAATGGCGGCGAGTATAACCCCCGAGACACCCCTAGCACCTTGTTGTACCCACGAGCATACCGAGTCATCCATTCACTCCTTTCATCCACCATCACTGGGAGGGCCGAGGTAGCAAGTAAGGTCTCCACCACAGACCTTATGTGCCTTTATTGCATGATCAACAACAAGCTGCCACACATGGGTGCTCTCATTGCTAGCCTCTTCCACCGCCAGTCCACGTACCAGATCAAGGCCATCTTTTCTGGACCCTACATCACCCGCCTTCTACGGGGAATGGGTTACGGCGACCACTTTGAAAACATGGAGGAGAGTTCTTACTATGAGCCGTTGACCAAGCTTCCAGAGTTGAACACCGGAGTGGCCAGAAGGAGGCGCCTAGCAGAGCAACCAGCTAATGGAGAGGAAGGGGTACCACATCAGGCAGGTATCCACATTTAGGGGGGAGGTGGAGCAGCAGCTGAGGATTCTGGACACATTGATGGGGGTGGGGCAGCCATGGACCATGACGCTGCCCATGCTATTCCCGACATGCCTCCTGATTTTGAGGATGCTTTTCAAAGATGGCACGACGAGCAGCAGGAGTACCATGAGGAGTGGCGAGAGCGACAACAGCGCTATTACTCAACGATGCACGCGAGTCAGAGTCTATTCTTCAAGGATATGCGTGAGGCAAACCAGCGTCAGCACTAGTTCTTTCGTGAAATGAGGGTGGACTAGCAGACGTTCCTTCGGGAGGTCCGGGAGGAGAGACAGACATACCGTAGAGAGCTCCAGCAGACCATTCACGATGAAATTTCGGCCGGGTTCTCCAACCTGCGCATCCAGTACGCCGAGTTGGACACTCGTGTCACATCTTTGGAGACTAGCCGGAGTTCATTCTTTGATGCACGACGACCACCGTCACCTCCGGAGCAGTAGTTGATTGCGTAGACTGTCTTCCGATAGCCTCTGTGTTCTGATTTTATTGGATGACTGTACCTCTATTTTCACTCTCACACTCACCCACATTAACTCTTTATTCTTTCTCTTTATTGCTTGGATATTGTGTTTGGATTGATGATTGCAGCCTACAAGTTCATTGGATGAATTGCCGAGTTCATTTGACCCAGTTGAGTTCTACACCGACCAGCAGCATAGGGAAGTTTCTTTGACTCTTGTACTCGTGATAATGACTTGAGTTGATTTTGAGCACGCGTGACCCTTTCCCTTTACCCTCTTGTGCAGAGTGCATATTTGGTCATCGAGGGCGATGCCAAAGTTTAAGTGTGGGGGAGTGAATTGGGCAGTCGGGCAGTAGTTGTTACATGTGATTATTAGAGTTAGCATGCGCAGATGTTAGTTGTATATTCATAGGAAATTCATGTCAAAATTTTTGAACATTTTTCTCTAAACTGTGTCTTTGTGAGCTGGCTAGCATTTTGACTATGCTTTTAGAACATCTTTGAAGTGTTTAGGATTAAATTGCTTGCACTATAATCTAGTTGTTGAAAGGATGAAGGCATTAGTCACCCATTGAATTAATTCATAAATTTTCCATCCCACCTGAAAAAGTCCTTTAGGAGAAGCCACTTTGAGCCTGACCATTCCTTGTTTACCCAATTAATTGAGCTACATAGCCAAATAGCCTGTTTTCTTACCCGTGAATATTTCTGACTCAGTCTTGATGTTTAGGGAATTAGGGGATTAATTTGTTAAGTTTAGGGAATTTGTGTAGGAGCCATTTTGGCACTGTTCCTATGCCCCAAATGGGGTAAGAGCAGTCACTTTTTAGGAATTTGATACTTTCGAGGACTGCATTGTAGGCATGGATTCACATTAATAAATGAACTTTAACTGCTATTTTTCTTTGGTGAGGCCGAAATTAGAATGGGGTAATGTCTAGTAAGAATTTGAAAGGTGAAAAAATAATATAGCTAGACCTCTTACCTTGCGAAAAAGAGAATGGGAGCACGGGTCAAAAAGCGTAAGTGTTTTGCACAATAAGATGAGACTTGGGTATCTTTCAAAAGAAATGACGTTCTCGTGCCAACATGACAAGGAAAACTAAACATAATTAATGAACTTGGAGGCTATTGCAGATTAGCTTTAGTCCTCCGTGTACTTCAAGTATACGTCAAAGCACCAATGTGCCGCGGCGGTTTAGCTTAGTTGTACACCATGCCTTCTCTTTGCATAGGTTTAAATGATTGTTCCTAAATTGTGGCCTACTAAGTTACTTGATCCTAAGATTAGCCCTAAAGTTCCTAAATGCATTGAGTCTTTGTTAGAATATTCCAATCTCTCAAAAGAAAGAGACTGTTTTTTTTACCATTCACCGTCACCTTCACAAGTCCTTCTGATCAATAGCTAGTTTATTTGTGTATGCTTCCATTACTTCAAGGATGTTGTGAATAATTTTGTCATTTAAGTTAGCTAAAATACAAAGATGCAGTTTAGGGAAGAATTTTCTGGATTAAGATTGTCTGTTCTGTGAATATCCCTTTAACTACGTGTGCATGCTAACTGTTTTAAATTCTGTGTGGTGATTATCGTAAGTCCCGTTGTTCGATTCGCTTGAGGACAAGCAAAAGCTTAAGTGTGAGGGAGTCTGATAAGTCCATATTCAGACACGCATTTGTTGCGTGTTCAGGTTGGATTTTGATGGTTTTCCTAGCTTTAAGGTGTTGCAAGTCTCAATTTTAGCTCAAGTTGTGATTACCGGCAATCGGCGCTTGAGAGACAATCGAGAGGAGCTAGAGAGTAATCAAGAAAGATTTGAGAGATTTGGAGGTCACCGGGTGATTCACGGCAAAATTTTGATGAAGTAAGAGCATTTGGATTGACCCCGTTTGCATGCGGGAGCGTTGGGGCAAGACAACAAGAAAAAGGAGAAAAAAAAGGGGACGCACGGTCATGTGTCTGATACGCACGATCGTGCATCGGATACGAAATCATGAAGAACTGTCTGCCTGCTACGCACGATCGTGCGTAGTCAGGTACACACGATCGTGCGTAGTCAGGTACGCACGATCGTGCGTAGCCCCGAGTTACGCGCGGTCGTTTCCCACATCGACCAGAATTCTGATTTTTCCCCTCTTTTTTATAAATAAGGCCTCCCTAACCCTTTTTAGGGGGGGCGAACATTACGGAGACGCCTAGGGACGAATTTAACACCGTTTTTACGCTATTTTCTTCCAAGACCCTGGGATTATTTGTAAGTTCATCTTTTTAATTAATGACAATTTATTCTATTCTTCCCAATTCTGTTGATTCTTCAAATATGAATAGGGAGTAGTTTTAATTAGGGATTTGGGGTTGATGAAGGGGTTAATCATGATGTGTGGTTAGGTTCTTGATGGTGTAAATTGCATGAATGCCGTTTAATTTGTGTTTGAATAATATAATTGATATCTTTTGTAACCTAGAATGACCATTAGAATTACAATTGCATATAGAATAAATTAAGAGAGATCTAATTTGTTGTAGGACACATTCACACACACTTAATCGTTCGCTAAGAGATTAGTGGCGATTAAGGGGCCGTAAGCTCGTTCGTCGTGACAATAATTTAGGATCCTGTCGCATGAGAGATCAGCCTGGTCCCCTAAATTATTGTACTCTACGCCGCGATAGCGGTAAGAACTTAGTATTGATTAGCTAGGCTCAATTAAATTAAATTCATGTAATTAAGCCTGATCTGCCAGAAATCTGATTACCCCGGAGTCAATCCCTGTTCCTTTCATCGTTAATTAAGAAGAACCCAAATATTTACTTTTAGTCGTTTATTTGCAATTTTAGTTTTCTCAAGCAACTAAATCTCGCACGACCGCATTTGTTTTATTTATTCTTTATCGCTGATTTTAGTTAATTCTTAATTCCCTTTTACCGTCCCTGTGGAGACGATACTCGTACTTTCACCGCTATATTACAATCTTTTTAAGTGCGAGAAAACTCACATCACTAATCCATATCTGCAAATAAGAAAGTGTTAGTGAGATTTTAAATCGGGTGATGAATATTACAATGAATAATTGGTGATGAATATTACAATATTTAGAATTCAATAATGTATATTGACATACCACTCTCTTGAACCATGATGCAAAATCTGTCTCGATCATCGCATCGACCTCCTCATTTGAATAATCTTGAAAATATTCTCTAAACTCACTATATGGTACAATGAAATATGACAGGATATGAACTTCGTAATTCAATAGGTTAGATTGAGAAATAAATGATTAAGTTATTTCATAATTATCATACTTGTAGAAGGGAATAACTTCTGGACAGTTCATCAAAATGTAGGTGTGTGCAATTCAGAACTCATCTCCCACAACATGACGGTGTGTTCCTCTACCATAACCTTTCCCGGCATAGTTGAAGATTGAAATCATTTGGTCATACAATCCTGAATCAATATAGTCATTTCTGGCAGGTCTTTTTAACTTAGTCATGACTTCTCTTTCAAAATAGGAGGAAAATGTAGAAACCTCTGGCAGATAGAAGCTCTCATGTGTGCTTTATTTGTCACCTTTTTTTTCAACTCCCGCAAAAACCTAATAAAAGCATACATAATAATTAAAAGCATACTTTTTTCACCAAATGTAATAATAAAAGCATATTTATTGTTTAGTAACAAATTTACCTCTCAAATCCGTACATCCATCGATAAAATGCAGGACCTCCCTTCATAGCTTTAAATGGAAGATGGACAAGCAAATGTTCCATTCCATAAAAAAAGATGGAGGAAAAACCTTTTCCAGATTACACATAATTGTGGGAGCTTTGCGGTGAAGTTCCTCCAAAGCAGTTGAGCTTAATACAGGCAAGCATATTAACTGAAACGATTGACAAACATCACTAATGCACGCTCATACATTATCTGGAAGATTTTCCTCCAAAGCAATTGCATGAGGACATGACAATCATGGATCTTCATACTCTTCATTGATAACTTCTCTAAGTCAACACATCTATGGAAGTTGGATGTGTACCCATCAGGAAATCATAGCTCAAAAAGCCACTCCAATATTTTTGGTTTCTGTTCATCGGTCACCTGGTAAACTGCTTTCTTGAAAGGACCTTTATAATCTGGGCCGATAGCAATTTCCGGTCTATCACAATATAATGCCACATCTTTTCTTGATGATAGTCTGTCCTTGGTTTTTCCCTTGAAGTTAATCACTCTGTTAAAAATGTTATCAAACACATTTTTTTCAATATGCATCACATCCGATTTATGCATAATAAGAAGATCATTCCAATACAGCAAATCGCATAATATTCTTTTTTAGTCCATTTAAGATGAATCAGATATCCCTCCGGATACTCAAGAGGATCATCTATGGCAAGAGGGATGGAGCGCACACAATCATAAATTTGATATCCTGTCAACCTCATATGTGGTGGATCACGCTCAGTGTGTCCCTTTAGAAATGACTTCTTATCCTTTCCATATTGATGGTTCTAAGGAAGGAATCTTCGATGACAATCAAAGTAAGATGACTTGCGACTATTCTTGAGCCAAAATGCATTTGACTTCTCCATACAAGCAGGACACCCTATCAAACATGCGGTGCTCCAGCCAGAAAGCATTCCATATGCTGGAAAATCACTAATTGTCCACATAATTGCAACTTTCAAATTAAATATTTGATTCTTGGAAACATCATATGTCAGAACACCTCGTCCTATAACTGTCTGAGCTCTTCCACTAATGGCTGCAGGTATACATCAATTCCCTTCTTTGGATTACCTGATCCTGGACACATTAATGACAAAAGCATAAAATGTTGTTTCATACACATGTCAGGAGGGAGATTATATGGTGTAATGATAATTGGCCAACATGAGAATTGTTCCCCCAATTGACCATACGGGGCAAAGCCATTATCACATAACCCGAGTCGAACATTGTGTGGCACAAAAGCAAATTGTGGATAACACCGGTCGAAAAGCTTTTACGCCTCGGAATTTGATGTGTGACACATTAACTCATCTTCAGTCTCATGTTCAACATGTCACATCATGTGTTTAGCGGTGGAATTTGAGGCATATAACCTTTGTAACCGTGGGGCTAATGGAAGATATATCAACTTAGATGAAGCAGACCTTTTGCGTGGTTTCCGATTCATAGCTGATATAGGTTTTTTATCTATCCACATTACAAAACTTACAATGGGTCAATGCCTCATCGTTCTTCCAAAATACCATGCATCCCATTGGGCAAGCTTGAATTTTAATCATGGGAAGACCTAACTCTAAGATGATTTTTTTCATGTTGTAATAAGTATCAGGTAGACAATGATCACGCGGTAACATGCTGCCAATAGAGTCTAGTATTATTGACATGTAATTCTCAGAGAGATTATATTCAACCTTTATATTCAAAAATTCAGAAACCGCTGATAACTACGAATCACCATCACAATCACAATACAAAGGTTGATCCGCGCTTTTGAGGACTTCTTGAAATCTAGTGACTAGCGCATCTACCTCATAATAAAATGAACTTGGTTCCTCATTCACATTACTGTGTGAAGTGAAATCATTATCTGGTTGGGTATTGTGAAATGTTGAAAGACCGACGAAATCATAAATCATTTTCTGCTCCCATGGCATTTCTTCATAATTTCCCCAACTAGCCATCTCGTTAGGAACAAAGTTAGATGTGCCTAAAGTTTGGCAAAATACATGTATCAACCGGTTCTCTTTGAGAAGTCCAATTGTAATAGTTATCAATAAAATCGTGCGTATATAAATCCCACTCCATGATATCAGGATCAAGAAACTTGGCATTTCCATCCATGATATCAATATAAAGTCCATTGTATCTACACTATGTACACGAACATCTTATTTTATTTCCATCCGTGTATCGTGTTTGCTTTTGTGCAAAACTAATAAATTCAACAACTCCATCGGTAAATTCTTTAGTCAATCCTCTACCATCTTATTTATATCACCTATACATCCAACTTCTACTTTCTCTATTCATTGGTCCTGAATATATAAAATAAATTAATAAATATTTATTTATTCCTATTAAAAGTACACGCTAGTAAGTAAATTTTTAAAACTTATCACACGACATTTTATTGGTATAAGACAAATAATGACAATAATTATAATTCAAGACATGAGATATGTATTGAAAGTGATTAATAAAGAAAATAAAATTACATACCTTATAGCCCGAACATAATTCTTCTGAGGAATCCAAATATAAATATTCCACGTACCAAACACATAATGAGACCACATTCCTTTGTTCCCAAAACTCATGACTTAGAATAGTTCATGTGTAGATGTATACATAAAAGAAGATGTATTTTTTGCTTAGGAATGTGCAAGGATTTGTAGTTTTATTTGGCTCGGATTTTGGCAAGGTAATTTTAATTGGATACCAAACGGTCATATTTTGGCACGGATGTTGGACCAGCTTAATCCGTTCGATTCAACCGTTTGAAAATCAGTCCTGGAATACACAACGGTAACTTGTTAGCTCGGAATTTGACACAGCTTTTGCGTAACGGTCAACTTTTGGCACGGAGTTGTCCATTTGAGCCAAAAGCGTAAAAAAATTGTATTAAAAATTGTGGCACGGAGTTGGCTCAAAACCGTTGTCACAGATTTTGGTACTGTCCAACAACTATGGGATAATCTCGATTTCGGAACAGATATATCCATTCCCGTTGAAACGGAATTAGGTTGGGAATGGTTTGGCTCGGATATATTTGAGTCAAACATTGAAAGTTCAAATCGGTGTTAGAACGGATGTAGATCCGTGCCAAAATGGAACACAAGTTGGATCAAATTGTTTAGAAGAAAAAAAATTGGTTTTTTTTCAGTTTGGGATCGTGTTTCGTTTCGGAATTTCCGAGCCAAACTCTTGAATCGGATATATCCGTGCCAACAAATATACGACCCCTTTTGTTTTTCCCGCGTCAAACGTCGAGACAAATTTGGCAGGGATTTTATCCGAGCCAAAATCCATGCAGATGCCGAGGTTTTTTAGAAGTGTTAATCATTAGATATTAAAAACAGCACACTCATAACATCAAAATTATCACCAATGACTTATTTATGTTATATACCCATCAAAACTATTTTTCAAAATACATAATCGAATTACCTTATTTAATTATTATTATATTGTCTAAACAATTGTTCCATTTTTCAATGAGAACTTTATCCCGGATCACAAGTAGTATAAGTTTAAAATAGATAACGAATCACTAAACCGAGTGAATCAGCTAAATCTGTTTAAATTGGTGAAATGCTGGCTGAAGTGGCTCACTACTACATTTTTAGACCTAATGTAACATTAGAGATGTAACATATCTATAATAGTGTTACCTATTTCTCTAATGTAACACTTTTTAGACCCAATGTAACACTTTCTAGAAGTATAAGTGTTACATTAGGTACTATAAAGTGTTAGAATATGTCAAATGCAACACCAGCAAATGTAATGGTAAAACAATGTTACATTTTCTCTGAAAAGTGTTACATTAGAGAAAATGTAACATTTTTTTACCATTACATTTGCTGGTGTTGCATTTGACCTATTGTAACACTTTATAGTACCTAATGTAACACTTATACTTCTAGAAAGTGTTACATTAGGTCTAAAAAGTGTTACATTAGAGAAATAGGTAACACTATTATAGATATGTTACATCATTAATGTTACATTAGGTCTAAAAATGTAGTAGTGGCTAATCTACTGAATTCTTAGAACAATATAAAATACTATCCTCCGTATCACATTAATCGCAACATTGGAATATATACACTATTCATGTACTTTACATTGACTACATTTTATTTATTAATGTATGTGAATTATTTTTTTGGAAAAATATTGTTAAATTCATCTCATTACGAAGTTTTATAATCTGATTTTTATTTTATTTTTACTAATACAGAATTAAATATAATGACGGTCAAAGTTGTGTGTTGACAAATGTGAAATGTTGACTGTTGCAACTAAAAAGAGACGGAGGAAGTATATTTTATTATTAATATATTAAAGTAAATAATATATGAAAGCATAGCTAAAGGGATATTCTATAGTAACTTCACTCGGTTCATCCAGAAAAGCAACTTCAACCTTACTTATTCAGATTATTACACAATTTAGTTTAATTCGAAAATCAAAAGTTACATACGTGTTGTATAAGACCGATAAGCTGAAAATAGAGGTTACCCAACGGGCTCGTAATGATTAAATTCTACCCAAAATAAGAGATGATCAAGGAAAATGAAACTAGTTTTTTATACATGATATTTTTTCTTCAAAACTACATCTAATACAAAGTGATAAGAGATATTGTAGCTAGAGTGAATATCTCTCACTGTCGGGAAATTGTCGACCTATTATAGTATCTCCTCTTGATACACAATATATTGTTTATAAATAGTTACGGAGTATATGATACTTTTCCTAATAAATACTCTAGAGATGGTAGAAACTAGAAATTATGCGTGAAAAGCCTTGCCAAAGTGGTGTTAGGGATTTCTAATAATAATAAGATTTTGAAACGGTCAACATTTCACATTTGTCGAGACATAATTTTGACCATTAATATACTAGTATATAATTACTCCCTCCGTTCCTAAAAATTCTTCCCGATTTGACTTGGCACGCTTATTAAGAAAGTAGAATAAAGTGGAAATGTATGGTTGTGGTTGTGTAAGAAAAAGGTAAAATGAATGTGAGCCACACAAATTATCCAAAATGGGAAAGTGGGAAGTATTTTTGGGAACGGCCCAAAAAGAAAAGTGGGAAGTATTTTTGGGAACGGAGGGAGTATCTATTAATAAAAAAATTAAAAAAAAAATAGATTTTGAAAATTTACAATGAGACAAATTTAACAATAATTTTTCAAAAATATATATTCATACATTAATAAATAAAACGTAGTCAAAATAGAACATGTGAATAGTGTGAAATTCAACATGTTGGATTTATTTAAGAAGGGAGGTAGTACTATCACTTAAAAGAAAATATAAGAACACGGTAAACAATTAAAATCTGTAACACAAACACTTATTATATAATCGACCAACCAAATTCATATCTTGATATCTAGGTATAATTTGTTATATTTTAATTTGTATGAAGTAGTAATCACAATAACCATCAAGTAATTATAAGAACGATGGTAGCTAGTCATTTTTATCATCTCTATGGATAAAAAAATTCAAGGATGGGAAGGTTTATGATTAACTTTATACTCAGTACTAATTATAATATGAGCTTTTTACATGAATATTACTAATTTAGAACCAATTTTTAAAAATGTGATCACTTTTATAAAAGGACAAAAATGTGACCAAGGAGGTCATATACTTGGAAAAACATAGTTCTACCAGATTTTTATGTCACTATTATTTTTTTATTTCACTTGTTTTATGTCACTTTTGAATGGTCACTGGTTTTATGTCACTTTTTAATGTCACTGCCGGTTTTCATGTTACTTTAAAATGTCACTTCCGCCGTCAAATGTGTCATTGTGTCGCCATCAAACGTGTCACTGTGTCGTTAATCATCTCCGTTCCAACCTCTAGCCACAGTGACATCTCCACCGTCAGTGTCACTATGATTGACGGAAACGTAAATTTCAACCAAATTTGGCCGCCGCACCAACAACACCGCCATTACCCGCCTCCCCAACCCCCATACCCGCCCCCTTTCCACCCCACCAGCCCCCTCCCCAGCATACCAGGCCCCCTCCCCAGCCCTCAAACCCCCCCCCCCCCCCCCCCCCCCGTCCCCAGCAATCTCCGCCCATTCCCTTCCCCAACCCTACCACAAACCCTTCAACAAACATTCCCTTCAACATCTCCTCCAAACCAACCATCTCAGTTATAAACTTCAGCAAACAATTTCAATTGCAAAATCATCTTCCTAATCCCAATTAACAAAAACCAAACCCCAGCCCATTCCTCCACCCAGCTCTCGTCTTCAGCTTAGAATGAATGCCACGAAAGCCGTGTAGAACCACTGCTTCAGCGATGGCGAACTAGAGAAGAAGGGTTCAGACCTACCACGACCCCTTATGCCAGCCCCAGCCCCCTCCCCTGCTCCCCAACGCGTGAAATTGCCGGAAAAGTGACCAATGGCCTCCGTAGCCCCCTCCAACCCCTGCAACACCCAACCGCTGCCCCACCTGTTGCCTCTGCATCCAATTGCACCTCCGCCCAGCCCTAGCCCCATCCCAACCCCCGTAACTCCAGCCCTACCCCAACCCCCGTAACTTTAGCCCCATCCAAAACCGTAACCCTAGCTCGATCCCAACCCTAACTTGCAATCCCAATCCGATGGTAAGCGAGCTGACTAGATTCGTCCTCTTTATCGATGAAATCGGACAAGGATGTCCGCAGTCAGGTAGAAGAAGAGCTATGATGTGAAGGCTATTACGGGCGAAGGTGACGAGTGAAGAATCTGATGGAGAAGATCACCCGGACATGAGCGGCAATGAGCGGCGACAAAGAGGGTTTGGGGTGCGGCAGCGACGCAGCATATCTGAGAAGCTTCGAATGATATCTGGGGTGCGGCTGCGGTGCAGATTGTTCATCTACAGAACATCGATGAAGGAGAGATCTGGGAAGTAGGTTAGGGTCAGGGTTATTTAGATGAGGGCTGTATGACGGAGAGAAAAAGCACGGCCGTGCGAAGGAGAAGGCTCTGTCTTCCTGGAGCTGCGAGTGTGTGAGGGCTGAGAGAGAAGACCGAGTCATATTTTTGGAAAGAGTAAAAGTGGTCATATTTATGTCCACTCAAACTATAGGAGTAATTTTTTTGCCATTATTTCAATTAATATTTGTTGAATAGTTACAAGATCGGTATTGTACTTCTTACAAAATTAAAGGTTATATTATGTACACAATTTTTTGATGAAAGTTCAGCTAAAAAGCCTTTTGTTAGTACAATACCAATGAAACTAACATAGGATGATAATATAGTTTACAATATATTAGGTTATATACTTGAACTTAATTTGTTTAACCTTTAATTGGTATTGTACTAGAAGTTTAATCGGTATTTATTTTGATGTACACAATATATTGGTAAGAAGTTTAATTTTTTTTATAAGATTATATACTTAAACTTATTTTTTTTAGCATCGTCTTCATTAAGTCTAGTTTACTCATACCAAATTTTAGCTAAAAATTCAATCGAGAAGGCAGTCAAATGGTTTTCTGAAGTATACTGCACTGCCTAACTGCGCAGTTATCTTCAAAAATTCATTTGACTGTCTTCCCGGTTGAATTTTTAGATGAAAATTGGTATGAGTAAACTAGACTTAATGAAGAAGATGCTAAACAAATTTCAACAAAAAGATTCACCAGAAACCACCCCAAATGACGACGTCCGTACAGAGCCTCTTATAAAAGGGCTTATTTGCACTTTTTATGAATGTTCGAGAGCTTATTTGGTAGTTCTCCCACTATATTATCATCCCTAATCAAACAAATTAAGTTTGAGTGAAGGAGTAAAAATAAATGAGACTATCATAACCTCTATACATGGTGTTATGTAGTGCGCCTGATTTCCTTGGATTCTCCATATTGGAGTATTGGACTATCAAACTTGACATTACTAAATCATTTTCAAATCTTGTGTTTTGTCTTGTGTTAACTTTATCCCGGCACTAGAAGTGTTTTTGCATGGAAGTCACCCCATAATCCCCTCGTGTTTAATTTGAACACAAACTTATACCGTTTATTTCAGGTCACATACAGGAGTAATTTAATAGTCCGTTATTGAACTATTATGAAGAAGAAAGGAGATTAGTTGATTCTCCAAATCCCTCCTCCTTTCCTATTCATGGTGTATATATAAGAATGAGATTAGAAGGCTAAACTATCAAAAGCTTAATTTAATTTCTAAAGCCAATTTATTAAGATGAACTTCGTTTTGAGGCTTTCATGGCTGCTATTACTCATATCTACCTTCTGTGATGCTAGTCAGATCAAATACCTTCACAAGCTCATAGAGTCTCAAAGATTAAGAAATCTTGATCTCCAACAAGATCAGGTTTGGTCTGATGAAGAAGATGTTGCCAAAATTATCCATCCAGTGTATATTGGACCTCAAGAAGGGCTTATGAAAGCTGACAGGATTGATTCATTGCCAATGCAGCCTCCAGTTAAGTTTAATCAATATGCAGGTTACGTGACCGTTGACCCGAACGCAGGAAGAGCTTTGTTTTACTATTTTGTTGAATCCCCGGAGGATTCTTCAACCAAACCTCTACTCTTATGGCTCAATGGAGGTAATAAGATTTATGACACTTAACAATCACACACCGGTAACATATAAAGTCTTTCATCTACTTTTTATCTGATCTCCGATTGACTTTTTAAGATGAAACTTGAAGCACCTATAGCGTATTTAATATGATATCAAAGTATTTAAGTTAAACTCGCGCGTGATGGAACCCAAGCTTAGCTTAATAAAGAACATAACCACACAAAAAAATAATGAATATAATTAATGATATAAATGTGTTGGCCAGCTATCTATAATATAAATCTAACTGCTGATTTAATTGTTTACAAAAATACGACTGATAGTTTATAACATAGTATCTATAGTCACTTAATTGCAAAAGTTGAACATAATTTACTATGACTAATTACTACTATAGCCATTATATATAAAAGGTCACATTTTTGTAAATAGTCTTCATTTATTCATAAATATATAATTATTTCTAGGGCAATTCTAAACAATAACATTAGTTTTTTTAAATAAAGACACAATTTGAATCATAATTGAATAATCCTTGCAACTTTTCTGATTTGGACTTAGAATTCTAGTTATTTTCCATACTATAGACGGTTGTAATTTCAGTTTCGAACTAGAATCATGTCCAACATTGTCATGTCACAAAATTTGGTGGTATTTGTTTGAAATATAATACTATCATATCAAAACAAGAAGTGCAATTCAAGCGTACAATTTCATTCTTCCACACAACTCTATTTATTTAATAATCCAATTTGCTCGAACTTTTATCATAATACATTCTGAAAAATCAGGGGAGTCTCACACTAATTTACCACAAAATTGACACATTTCTTTGTCAAAACCGCTTTTGTCACACTAATTCATTCAAGATTAGTTTTTGTGCAACAGTCAAAACAACTAATTGCAATTGATATGAACTTTTTTCATGTTAAGAGTCTTCAATCTATTAAGTTAATCTGACATAATAAAAGCTCCATCGTATCTTTCACCTCTAATTTTGGACAACGATAATCTATACTTGGAAAAAAATCATCAATGCAACTTTTTAGACAAAGTTATTGGCCGTGTCATCATATCTAACTAACTATAAGGAATCACTCCATCATAACTCTGTAATTGTTTACATATCGAATCTGATATCTCACAACCTTTATCAAATGATCTTTGATGTAATTTTCCCTTTCCCTAATATTTTTCGGATAGGGAGCACTTACCTTATCAAGTACGAATACTCCCTTTGTCCATTTAAATTTTGTCAACTTTCCTTTTTTGGATGTCGTAATAACTTTGCCATTTTCCCTTTTAAATAAAGAATTTATGATTCCAATTAATTCTTTCTCTCATCTGCACAAACATCAATCACACAATTTTTACTTTATTAATACTCAAAGTGATATTAAAAGATGGAAGGAATATTAAATTTTGAAGTCGAAAGCAAGGGCGCACACTAATTTTATTATAAGAACTAATACTCTACTAAATTTAAGGGTCGGAGTAGGGGTACTGGGGCACTTACTCCTAAACCCGCCTAGTTTCTCCATTGTTGTCCTACTACCTTTCTAGCTAAATGTATCTCCATTCATGCTCCTCAATTTTACGGTTTTTTAGGTCTTGTTATTGCCATGTCACTTCCATATGAGAAAATCTTAAATAATATCCAAACAATTAATTTCTCCTCAACCATGATTTCAATTTACCTAGATTTTTTAATTCCCAATACTTGCTTTTTGGAAGTGATGGATTGATCACTAAACCTAAGTTTAGTGGTTGTGACTTTTCATATTTCATGTTTTTGGAGAGGAACCTAAAAGTTTAAGAATTATCTTCAATAATCCCAGATTTAAAATTTTATACCAGATGTTTTGATCAAATAATCTTTTCAAATAATCCTAACGTCTCAACCATGATCTCAAATGATATATCATCCACATCATCAAAATAATTCTCAAATAAAGATGATGCCCAAACAGCTACGGATAATAATGGTTTTCACAGGGCCAGGATGCTCATCTTTGGGGTATGGCGCCATGGAGGAAATTGGACCTTTCAGAGTTAATAGTGATGGAAAATCACTATCCGCGAATGAATATGCCTGGAATAAAGGTACTGGCTAATTAATACTTCGTATATATAGCCGCATTGAACAAAATTTGGAGCAATAATCAATTTTGGTATATTGCTTTTTTAAAAAAAATCCTCAAATATTACTCTCTGAATCTCATATAAAAGTTTTCATTTCTATTTTAGAAAAATAATTAATAATCTTCAATGAAAAACAAATCATTAAATACTATAAAAAATACATTTATGATATCATTTTTATAAACACTAACCCTAATATATATATATATATATATATATATATATATATATATATATATATATATATATATATATATTATACCTATTAAAATTATTTCATAAAATATACTTGAACTATCTTATTTAACAATTGTCCGAATAACCGTGTAATTATTAGAAGAAAATTAAATATTACTTAGTAACTATTAATGACTATAATTGTGTTCAAGTTTATGTCGTAACTAGTAACTTATATGTAAATACTATGGTGTAAATTTGAGCACAATTAGTCACTAATAGTTACTAAATAATATTTTGTCCACTACATTTTAAAGAGTAATATAAATGAAATTGTTTCTTTCAAAAACTAAGTGCCAATTCAACTATTCGAGAAATCTTGGTGGGTGAAAAAACGCAGTATTTATATCTGACTTCAATTCGTATAATTTTATTAAATTTTATTAATATTATTTTAACTCTTTAGAATGTTTTTATTCGGATTGTTTTCAATCTCAAATCAGACCAGACCATACTAGATTAGATTTGAACTATTATAAAATACACAAAGACCAAACATCTACCAGACTAGACCAGACCAATTCAGACTAGATCAGACCAATTGAAACTAGATCAGAGCAGACTAGATCAGACCAGATTTGACAAAAAATTCCAATTCAATTAAAAATGTACATCCTTATTATATTTGTGGATCACATAAATATATATTTATATTTTTTACATTTAAGGTTAATCAAATATAATACTATACTAGTCCATAATTAATAGTAATTCTAGTCACATTTTTATCAATTAACTTCGTTTCACTAAATTCCATAAAAACACATTAAACATTGTCAACATTCCTTATTTAGTTATCTTAATAACTTTTTGTTATGTACTCCCTCCATCGGTTATAACTTGCATGGCCAAGTTTGACTGACACGAATATTAATAAAGTAAAAACTATATGATAGAGGTTTATGCAGAAGAGAACGAATTAACTGAAATTACAATTTTTTTACTTAAAAGAGAAAGTAGCAAAGTTAGTGGAAACAGCTAAAAAAGAAAAATTGACAAAGTTATAAGTGACGGGAGGGGGGGGGGGGGGGGGGGGGGGGATAGTTTAAATTAGGGAAAAGGTACAAATATATTTCTATAATAATGTGGGTGTGAGAACAAATATATCCATGTTCTAGTTTTTGGAACAAATATACCTCTAAAGTTTATGTAGCAGTGCATACTTACCCTAGAACTTTTAGAGGTAAGAAAATACCTCTCATGTTCTTATAAAAGAACAAATTTACCCTTATTGACTTTAAAGATATAAAATAAATTTTAAAAAATACCAATAATAAACAATAAATCCAAAATGAAAAAATTAAAAATTAAAGATTTGGAAATAAAAATTTATTTATTTGTTAAAATATTAACTCTTCAATTTTAAATTGAAAAATTATTATTTTTCTGTTGTAAATGAACCACTTCAAATTCTTAAATATTAATTTTAGTGTTATTGCGAAAGTTTGAACACATTCCTACAATTTTTTGAAATAACATTCTTTGATTTTGTTTAACCTTAATAACATTAAATTCACTATTTTGTAATCTTGGGGTATGTATCATCATATAAAATACATAGTATGTAATATTATAGTGCAAAGAACACAAAAAAATAATGATTTTTTTAAATATATAGTACAGTATTCAAATAATATTTTATACTAACAATATTAAATTTTGATATAAAAATAATAAGGAGTGGTTCATGTGTTTGAATTCCGTTATCATAAGAGGGTCACACTGTTAAAAACATCTGAAAAAGACCGTTAAAAGTAACTCTGATTTTCAAAAGTGCCCGAAAAATTAAAAGAAAAATACCGGAAGGTGTGCCTTAATAAGATGACCGCTAGGCCATCTTCGTTTTTTGTTTTCAGCCACCCTTGTCACCGGAAAGTCCATCGGAAAAGTGATATTAGCGAAATCATTTTAAAAAAATAAATTTAACAGATCTGAAAAATCCAAAGGCGAAGGTGGTCTAGAGGTCATCTTGACGAGGAGCACCTTTCGGTATTTGTCTTTTAATTTTTCGGGCACTGTGTAAAATCGGAGTTACTTTTAATTAACGATCTGTTTCTGACGTTTTTAACGGTGTGATCCTCTTTTGATAACGGAATTCAAACACATGAACTACTTTGATAAAGAATGAAACACATGACCCTATCTGAAAACGGGTCCAACCACAAGTACCTCTTCTGTACTTTTCCCAAAATAATAATAACAGGGAGCATTGGACACAAGTGCAATTTTTTTTTTGAATTTCAAATTTACAATTTTTTTTATGTTTTTTGAAATTTATCTTTGATGTTTTTTGAAATTTGTTTCTGATGTTTTTTGAAATTTATTTTATCTATTTAGAGTGAATAAGGGTAAATTTGCTTTTTTATATGAAAATCAAGGGTATTTTTGCACCTTTTAAAAATTTAGGGATATATATGCACTTCTACCTAAACTTTAAGGGTATTTTTGTTCTAAAAAAAGAATAGGTATATATTTATTTTCAGACTCATACTACAAGCTAGACTAGTTTTTGTACTATTTTTCATAAATGGACAAATCACATAAGACAATAATCTTTACTCTTTAATTTTTGTACATAGTCCTTGATATATCTATTTCTACATGTCAACAGTGGCTAATGTGCTTTTCCTAGAATCCCCGGCCGGCGTGGGGTATTCCTACTCAAACTTAACCTCAGACTATAACACCACTGGAGACAAGAAAACTTGGGAGGATTCTTACACTTTCCTAATAAACTGGCTGGACCGATTTCCTCAGTACAAAACTCGGGACTTGTATATCGCAGGAGAGAGCTACGCCGGACATTATATACCTCAACTTGCATCCTTTATACTCGCCCAAAATTATGTTTCTAATAATCGTTCATCTATCAACCTCAAGAGTATTGCGGTAACATATTAATTATGGAGTAATTATTTCATGTTCAGTACTTGGTTAAGATTGATTTGAGATTTCGTTACGTTCTAAAGAGTCTACCCCACATGAGGAGTAACCAAAGTCTAATACAGCATTTTTATTGTTTATATTGTTTCAGTGTGAGAAAAGTACTTTAACGCACCCGGCCTCCTATTACAACCGGGCTGCACAAATAAATTGTCAAACAAACTTTTAACAAGTTATCATTAATCGTAGAGGCCAAATAAGTAGTCAATTACGACCCAATTTGACTCTAATATCTTGTTAAGACTTAACGTTTCATCCTAAAATGACATTTTGTTACTACCTCCTTCCCCAAAAACATTGTCGATCATTTTCAAAAACATTGACCAACTATATATTTTTATTGGAAGCTATTTATTAAGTAGTATATAAAAATTATATGAATAAATAATCATATAATTTTATATGATAAATGTATGAAATTTATAACTTTCATAATATTATACTAATCAAAATCATGGTTCAAAGTTTCTGAAATGGTATAGTTTTTTGGGACGAAGGTAGTATGTTATGCGAGCAAATAAAATAAAATCGTACTCATCAGGAACTGTTTTTTTGTAAATTATTTGAAGAAGGAGGGTATACATATCTTACTCTTTAAGTTGTGATGGACAAATATATTACTTAGTAACTATTAGTGACTATTATCGTAGTGATGGTCAAAGTTTACATTGTAGTAACATGTAATTACTACGACATAATTTGAACACAATTATAGTCACTTATAGTTACTAAGTAATATATTTGTCCATCACATCTCAAGTATATCAATGGAATTTTTTCTCAAAGAAATACTAATTGCCCTAAATATATAGGACAAAATGGAAACTTAATTGCACAAATAAAATTAAAATCTAAATCATTCACAAATAGGACTAAACATTTATTTTCTACCTTTATTACCCCTAAGGATATTAATTCATAATAAAATTCTTTAACATATAATAAAATCGTAAAAAATAATAAAGTTCGTAAGAAAATAATAATACAATAATATATATATATATAATTTTTTTTATAAAAAATGAAAATAAAACATTAAAAAGTTAATAAAAACCAGTGAAAACACATAAAACTAAAAATAAACGTGTTTCCTTTCCCACCGTCCCTATCGTCTCCCAGCACTACCACCTCCGATCGGTAATAAATGTAATTTTGAATTAAAAAATGTCACTATTTCTAAAAACCTCAAGAAATTGACATTGTTACTCTTTGATAATGCCAAAATTGTCACCGGAATTATCATCAATATGGATTTACTAATTCATGTTGAAATGTTTTCTGGTGAACGGAGCTGGTGGTGCTGGAGGTGACAGAGGAAGCGGAAAAGGAACATGATAATCCTATTTAGAAAAGTTAAAACATGATAATCCTATTTGTGATTTTTAAGCACATGTTAGTCCTATTTTACTATTTAGGTAATTAACTCCAAAACAAACATTAAATTGTGTGCATGTTTTAAATATTCCATATGCGTAGTACTAGTACATTACTCCCTCCATCCCGAATTAATTATCTTGTTTAATTTGCTTTTGCACAAGTTTTAAAAAGTGATTGAAAAGTAAAAGTTGTGGTTGAGATTTGAGTAGAAAAAGATGAATTGATATGAACCACCCATTATTGCTAAAAGATGAAATAAGACAATTATTTTGGAACGAACATAAAAGAAAAACATGACATTTATTTCGGGACGAACGAGTACTTGGCCTTGCGGGCGCGCCACATTATTCATTTACGTAGTACGGAGTATGTGTTTTAAAGTTTTAATTAATTATTTCCAGATTGGGAATGCTTATGTAGACAGTGGGATGAACGATAAAGCAACGTTTGACTATCTGTGGACCCATGCAATGATTTCTGATGCAACTCACCAATCAATTACCAAGACTTGTGATTTCGCTCGCCCAATCTATTCAGACGCATGCATACGATACATCACAAAAGCATACACTGAAATAGGCGATATAGATATGTATAACATTTATGCTCCATTCTGCGACGATAGTGAAGATGATGCAAAACCTAGCTCGGCGTCTTTTTATTTGGTGAGTGTCCATTGATCATGCTAAATAAGCAGATCAGAGCTTAATTTCAAAAATATTACTAAAACAAGTCTTATTTGTAAAAATATGATTAAAACATACTTCCTCCGTCCCTTAAAATTTTACCAAGTTTTACCGGCACGGGGATTAATAAAGTAAAAAATGTGTGATAGAGAATTCATTATATCCACAAATTCTTTACTTAAAATGGAAATTAGCAAAGTTAGTGGGACATCCAAAAAAGGAAAGTTGTCAAAGTTTTAAGGGACGGAGATAGTACGTACTACTCTCTCCGTTCCTATTAAAACTTCCAAATAGGTTTGACATACAGTTTAAGATAGTGAGTATTGTGTGGTGGAGAGTTGTTCAGAGGAGAGAGAAATGTGTAAGAAATGTTGTGAACCACAAATTCTTTACTAAAAAGGGAAAATGAAAGTTTTAATTGGAACAGACGAAAAAAGAACGTTCAAAATTTATTTAAGAACGGAGGGAGTACAATACAATATAGTGTTATGATCATTCAAGAGGTCACACTTTTGTTCATCTTTATTTCTCACATATAGGAATATTTATATTTTATGCCCAAAAATTTGTCTTATTTTATCTTATTAAAAATGTACTACGTAAAACTTTATCAATAAGCCATGAACGAGTCATGTTTTAGGAATAAGTAATGACAATCACTTTTCTTAACTTCTACTTTTCTTATTCTTAGAACCTAGAATTGATACATAAAGAATTTCTCGTTCGTGAGTTTAAATGACACATACTCATCGAGCTAAATAAGGAGAGCTTAATTTCTTACCGCATTTTTTTAAAAATATTACTAAAAGAGGACTTATTTTTAAAAATATGATTAAGCATTACTACAATATTGTTATGATCATTCAAGAGGTCACACTTTTGTTTATCATCTTTATTTTAGACACAGACAAAGTGTGCACGCTCGCATATATATAAGAATATTTATATTTCATCCCCCAAAATTTAATTTGTCTTATTTTATCTTATTAAAAATGTAAGACTGTATCAATAAGCCATGAATGAGTCATATCTTAGGAATAAGTAATGACAATCACTTTTCTTAACTTCTACTCTTCTTATTCTTAGAACCTAGAATTGATGCATAAAGAATTTCTCGTTCATGAGTTTAAATGCCACATACTCGTCGATATGGATCATCATTTAACCCATGAGCTCATGAGCTCGTGGGGGCCTATTCATTCCATAAGTTAAAAAGCCAAGTCTGACCGATAAGGGCCACGAGCTGTCCCTGCCCACCATTTGAAGGAGTGGGCATAGGGTAGAGTATTTGAAATCCTGTCCAACCTATTGGTTTGACACGTTGAGACACAGTACATCTCCGCCTAGCATACGAAGCCCAACTGAGCCAAGCTCAATAGCCCTTGTATGCATTATTAATTTATACACTAATTTTAAAATTAGTACGACTTTCTGTCTTGTACAAAGGTTCTTGTCCATTATTTTCGATCCACGTAAATTCTTCTCAACCTCTTACTTTATATTTCTAACTTTTGTCAAATGTTGGTTTTTTTGTCGACTTTGAAAAACTATTGATGTAGTTTCTGAATACGTTAATTTTATTTACTAAAAAAATCTAATTATGAACATGTAAACCGTGAGTGAACCTCTCTTCAAGAAACATGTAGTAACATTTAAATGTAATAAATAATACTATCATCCGTTCTGTTTTAATCGCAACATGTTGAATTTTACACTATTCACATGCTCTACTTTGACTACATTTTACGCTATTATTTTATGAAAATTATTTTTTTAAAAAAATATTGTTCATTTCATCTCATTACAAATTTTTAAAATCTGATTTTTAATATTTTTTACTAATAGAATTAAGATATAAATATGGTCAAAGACGTGAGTTGACAAATGTGAAATGTTGATTGCAACTAAAAAATGGAGGGAGTATGTAATAGTAGATAGAAGTAAATGAAGTTCTGGATGATTGTAATTAGGTGATAAAGCTTGTGATAGCTCTTGAGAAGTTTATATAAAGAAGAATAGGTGTGATAGTTCCATAGGTGTGATAACGCTCGAGGTCTTCTGTTCGTAACAGAGACGCTCTAGGCATTCTGTTCGCACCAGAAAATCTTCTGGTCCGTTACAGCAATAAATGTCCAACGTTCTTGTCTTTTAATGCTGTGTTAAATGGACAGTTTATGGACGATTCAATGCTCAACGGACTGGTCATTAATGTCCAATGTTCAGGTCCATTAACACTACATTTAACACACAACAAATCCTCCTATAAATAGCTGGCAGGTGGTTTTCAACAAACACAAGTTCTTTCACGTTCACAACCAATCATACACGTATTTTAGCTCTCAAAAACACCTTCAGCTCTCTGAAAATTTCCCAAGTGTTCTGCTATTGTTCCAGTTCGCCGAGACTTTCGTTTGTGTGCTCAAACGATCGTTCGTTAGCCATCGTATCCTGGGAAACGGTCGTTGCAACGCTCCTAGAACCGTGGGAGGCGACAAATACGTTTTAAGGACATCGTGCGTTGCACGAGCTCTGGCTAAAATCTGCTCCATCTTATTTTCTGTTTTCTTTTAGCTATTTTATTAATTAATTAATTTTATTTAACTAATATTTCTTCGTTTTTCCGAAACACACCCTACAGTTCTCACTTTTCAAAATTGCACCGTACCACCAAAAACTTATATATATAGGTTATTTCAACTTTCATTTTACAATTACATTTTTTGGAGCAATAATTTTTTCACTCATTTAGTTAATTACATTAGATTGTGTAATACTCGTGTGTATATATATTTCGGGACGGAGGGAGTATTTTTCTTGTAAGCTCATCTAGCCTTAACTTTATTGATGACATGTGGGCCAAGTCAAACTATATAGACAATTTGAGGATATAATTGTATTATAGAGTCCGGCCCAGACCGAACTCATTAGTTTTGGGCCGGTGTAGCTCAGCCCGTTGATGATCTCTTCAAGTCATCAAAAAGAACAAGTGCTGAACAACAACTAATGGTGGACCACTTATAAATTCCACCGTCACTTCAAAAATTATTACGGAGTAGCATGAAAATTAATTAATGTTCTCAACTTGCGGAGCACTTTTGAAAAAACACTTCATAAATGATTTTGGACAAAGTTCGTGAAATAGAAGAAATCGAGTTTTGAAATTGAGATATAGTACTAATATGTTTTTGTTCCCCAAATATGAGTAACATTGAGTAACAATGCAGTATTTATTATCATTTTGGAGGCATTACTGTAAATAATTGCAGTAATGAGAGTTTTTTCCGATTAAGATAGTTATGACTCTAGCAATCCCAGTTGACAATTTCAAAACATATTTACTTCTGTTTACTGCAATTCCTCACTTTTCCTGCTCGACTAAATTAATCTCATTTGTGGAATTGCATACAATTAAAGGGATTCGACCCTTGCACCGACAACTACGTGGAGTCTTACCTCAACCGGGAAGAGGTGCAAAATGCTTTCCATGCCATTGACACCACGTGGTCCCTTTGCAGGTATATACGTTATCGAAAAGTATAATACTACCTCAATCCCTAATAACGTTATTAAGTTTGACCGACACGAGGATTAATAAAGTAAAAACTGTGTGATAGAGGTTTGTGTAGAGGAGAAAGAATTAACTGAAACCACAAATTCTTTACTTAAAAGAGAAAATGGTAAAATTAATTGGACATCCAAAAAAAAGAAAGTTGACAAAGTTATAAGGGACGGAGGAAGTATGGGCAAACAAAAGAAAAAATACTGAGATTTGAGAAGACACTAAAATAGGCTTGTTGAGGAAATTAAGTAAATAAAAGTACCTCCGACCTCGATCTATGAGTTTTATTTAGTAAGGAAATTTTCCTAAACAAGAGTAAAAAGAAGGGAAAGTTCCCGAAATAGGACTAAAACAGTTTGAAAATTCCAAAATAGGACTGTCTTGTTTTTTATTCCCAAAATAGGAGTAATTACTGCCAAGTTTAGAAAATATTGCCATGTTTGAAGTCTGGTACTGTCAAAACATGATAGTAATTAGTTATATTTTAGAAATATAAACATGGCAGTCCTAATTTGAAATTTTCAAATCTTTTTAGTCCTATTCGGGTAATATTCTCTAAAAACAATTATGAATTTCAAAATAGGATATCCATATTTTTATTTCATTAATAGAAGTAATATGTCATTTTTGACAGTACCAGACTTTAAGCAAAATAATATTTTTCAAACTTGACAATAATTATTCATATTTATGATATAAAAAATGATAGTCATATTTTGAAATTTTTAAAAGTTTGTACTCCAATTTATGGAATTTTCTTATTTATTACGGAGTAATGAGCATGGAGTGACCGTAAGAGTTGTGTCAGTGATCTGTCTTGGATTTGGTTCTATCTGATGTATAAATCTAATCATTTATTTAATTATTACAGCATTAATTAAGTTGATGTATATAAAAATAAATTAATTATGAGCTTTTAATTTGCTTAATTAAAACTGTGAACATACGTACAGCGATAAAGTAGGACCGCACAATTGGATAGATTTGCCGAGAAGTGTCGTGCCCTTATTCAAGAAGCTCATTATCGCCAATAAGATAAACATTTGGCTTTACAGGTACATAACGTATACTCCGTATATTAAATACATCGACCTGCTGGTCCCAGACTCTTAAATTATTTAATTAATTGATTATTCACTAATCCCTCAATTGTGAATTTGAAGGACAACAACAAATTTAGAGCCCGTTTGGTAATACAAAAATCGACTGCATTGACTGATTCTATCAATATTTATGAAGTTCTGACTAAAGTGACTGAGTTGGTTGATTTTGCTGATTTATGGGGGGAAATGTTTAAAATATATTTTATTAATTAAATAAATAAACAATTATATAAAAAACCTATAACAATACTTTACACCAATTTCAGCCAGTACAACTAGAATGTCACTCCAACCTCATTTTTGTCTTACTACATAGTACGAATTATTACACAATTCAGCACGAAAAATCAAAAGTTACGTGTTCGATAAACCTGATGATACGAAAAACATCATCGCCAAACGGGCAAATGGGCCCTTCATTTGCTAGTCATAACCAATTGGTATCAAAACTTCATGCATGCAGTGGGGACACAGATGCGAACGTTCCGGTAACATCTTCTAGGTACACAATAAGCACCATGAATCTTCGATTGGACGCTTCTTGGCGTGCATGGTATTCTAAGAATGGCACGGTACGTACTCGCAAGAATGGTACTCCCTATCTGATTAATTGACTCATTGATTTTAGGCGTACTGTTGCGTTTGAGAAAAAAAAGACAGAATTTCCCAAATAGGAACAAAACGTAGGCAAAAACGCAAAATGCAAAAATAGGAGTATCATGTTTTGAATAGGAGTAACTTTAGTGTTTGAATAAGTTTTAATTAAATGTTTAATTCATAATAAATTCGGAAAAAAATCAAAAATTCGTAGAAAAATAATTAAAAAATGTACAAAATATTAATAAAATAAAAAATTTAAAAAAAAATATTTTTTAAAAAAAATAGTAAAACTCCATAAAAAAATTAAAAAAATATGGATCTCTTTCCCACCGCCTGTACAACCTTCCTGCACCACCACCTCCGGGCGGTGAAAAAAAATTACATTTTTCTTAAAATTGCCATTTTTTCTGAAAATACCAAAAACATGACATATTTCTCTTTGCGAATGCCAACATTTTAATTATTTTCGGCCATAAATATGACATTCGTAATGAACTTGACATTTTTCCCCGGGTGACTGGAGGTGGTGGTGCAGTGGCGGCATAGGTGGCGGTGAATTTTGTTTTATTTTTTTGAGTTTTTTATTTTTTTAAAAAAATTATATTTTTTTATTTTTTGAAAAATAAAGAAATAAATAAATTATTATTATTGAATAAGTCATAAAATAACTAGGTTAAGATTAAATAAGTCATATTTTAGAATTAACTAGGTTAGGGATATTAAGGGTACAAAATTGATGTTTACTCCTATTGAAGGAAGTTTTAAGTTTTACTCCTATTTGTGCAATTATATTTATGTTTACTCCTATATTGGGCAATTTCTAAAATAAAATATACTTAGTACTACATTAAAGTAGCCAAGTAGGGTTGTGTCACAAAAACAAAAACCGAATCAAAATAAATTGAATCGTAATAAAATTAAAGTAAACTGCTAAAGAAATGAAACTGAATGTAAAAAATTGAACCTAACCATAGTTGTTTGGTTCGATTTGGGGTTTTACCCTTCAAAATCGAACCGAATGAATAAATCGAACTAACCAAAATATAAAATTTTATTTTTTAATTGTTAAGCATTAATCATAATATTGTCAGTCTTTGGTTTTCTTGTGCTAGAAAGTTAATCGGTGGATAAGATTTGAAAACCTACATACTCGGTGCATAAAAAAATTCAACCATATTTGGTGCATCTGATTCGAGAACCTCCATACTACACTAGTCCATGAGATAAGATTTATTTGAAAAATGCATCAGATGAAGTCTATTGTGCATCAGATTAACTTTTTAAACGTTTGAGATTAATTCATATTTTATACGTTAGGACCTTTTTTTATTTGATCCAAATTCTATATACACACACATTTTTCTTTGTAACGAATGAGATCGGAGTTTTCTTTGAAACTAATTAGTACTCCGTATTATTTTGCACATGCAGGAGGTTGGAGGATATGTGGAAGGGTACAAAGGACTAACGCTAGTAACAATTAGGGATGCCGGGCATGACGTTCCTAGCTACCAACAAGAACGTTCACTCACAATGATTTCATCATTTCTTCAAGGAAAATTGCCCCCTTTCAATATGTGATCCGGGTCGACAGATTATGAGACTTTATATCGGTTACAAAATTTAGTTCTCAATTATCTAATAATAATAATAATAATAATAAATACATCCTCAATTAACAAACGTAGTATATGTAATGAAAATATATGAGTTTGATAACAATTCATTATACAATGATTTCTGCTATGCATTTTATTTCTATTCTAATAAAAAAGGAAGAGATATTTGTGTGAACCGCATCTTAGAGACACAAGATCTCTTCGACCAGTAATGGGTAAGGATATGATCTAAAACCGCCAAAGGCACGGATTTATTGGATCTCTGTAACTATACGAGGATTTATTGGTTTTACTCGGTTTTTATCGATTTTGGTTCATCAATTTGATTTAATCCGGTTTAAAAGAAAATACTACCAAACTGAAACCAAATTTCATACGATTCGATTTCAGTTCGGTTTAATTCAGTTTGATATTGATACAATTCAGTTAAACCAAACCTAAACTTATCTCCTTTAGAATTTTGAAATCCTTTAATCCTCCGACTTCCTCGAGCTCAAGCAAAAGCACCCTAGAAAACTACGGAGTATTTGGCACACACTTTTGCAAATTGGAAAGGGTTTACAGAATCTCCTTGCTCAGCCCCTATAAGACTTTGGAGTTTGGACACACTAATTAACTCCTCGACCATAAGGATTTGGCGACGGCCCTTCTCGGATGTAGACTTGGACTCGGGCCGGGCCTAGGCCCGGTCGGGTCGGCGGTTCTGAATAGCTGGACCCAGGACCGGCCCGGGTAGCCACCGGGTCCGGTCCCGGTCCAGGCCGGGATGGGTCGGGCCTCGGGTTTGGTTAATTTTTTTTTTTGCTTACCTACCCATCCCTAACCTCCCACCCCCAAACCCCTCCTAATCATCAAGCCCAACCCGGGTGGAGCCCAAACAAATGAAAAAAGTCAAAAAAAAAATCAATTTGGCCCGAAACGGGCCTGGCCGGGCCGGGCCTTGTTTTTGGTGACCCGAGCCCGGATCGGAAACACATCGGGTCGGGCCTACCCGGACCGGTCACTGACCGGGCCACCGGTTCGGGCCGAGCCGGACCGGAACAGTACCGATCCCGGGCCGGTTCCGGGTCGGGCCACCCGGCCCGAGTCCAAGTCTACTCGGACGTAAGGACTTATCAACAAATCATCTTAACGGTATATATAGAAATGTGGATTTTCTTAAGATCTCCTTGATCTTTACACAGCGGATATATGTGTACTGAATATTGATGATTAAACATGGTGTCATGAGGAGTCACTAACCGTCCGTTAGAGTGAGATCGATCTTCAGCCGGGAGATTGAATTAGAGGGAAAAAATAGAGCATCTAGATGAAGTGGAGTGATCGTTATACGGATAAGTTTATACATGGCGTGGCAGATGAACATACAGCAATAGACCCACATATAATATGTGGGCTGAATTTCACGTGTTGAATTAGATAAACAAGTGCCTAAGTTTGGGACAAAGGGATGTGTATGGTTTAGAAAAAATATAATTGTGTGGTTGATAAATTTAATGGTAAAACGGGACAAATTTAGGAGACGCGGGGAGTATTTACTTTAGTTCTAATGCACTCTATGAAATCTTTTGTTTTATATATTAAAGCTGCACAAATTATATCGTGGGATCAGTCCACCTTCCGCATGATGTGTCGATCCCACTTTAGGCAAGTGTCTTTCCTTTTCTTTCATTCTGGAGCCATCAACGTTCATTCCTTTTCTTTTATGTTTCTTTCTTTATTTTTCTTTTGTTCAATTCTTTTCTTTTATTAATAAAACGTTCATTCCTTTTTCTTTTATGTTTCTTTCTTTATTTTTCTTCTATTCAATTCTTTTCTTTTTGCATCAAATTAAAATACCAAAAATTTAATGGCAATCCTACTTTTCTTTATCTTCATCTTGAATTATAATTGAATCTATTTTTTTTATTCTTTATCAATACATAACAAAAAGTTTATTAATCTAAATAAAATAAGTATATTGCATTTCATATTCATACACTATTTTTGTATCTGTAATATTTTTTAATTATATTCATATACTTTTTTTGTAATATACTTTTTATATGCATACGCTTTTTTGTATTCCCTCCGTCCCATAAAATAAGTCTCATTTTTCTTTTTGGGCTGTCCCAAAAAATTATTCCCATTTCCCTTTTTGGAAAGTTTTGTGTGGCTAACATTCATTTACCTTTTTCTTACTCAACCACAACCATACATTTCCACTTTATTCTCACTTTCTTAAACTTCGATCCAAATTGAAATGAGACTTATTTTATGGGACGGAGGGAGTAATATTTTTTATATGTATACACTTTTTCTATAACGTAATTTTTTTATCACTTTTATATGTTTTTAGAGGGTTTTAAGACATTGAGTTTGTTAATTTTGATTGTTGAAGTTACATTTAATAATATATCATGAAGTTACATCTTCTTCTGTGCGAGTTACATCTTAATATAATGTACGCGAGTTACATCTTAATATACGTGAGTTACCTCTTAATGTGTACGTGCATGTTACACCACGGAATAAACCCCTGTTATATCATTTTTATAGCTCTAATATTAAAAATAAAACATATTCACAATTTAAAAAAGTAATTAAGCTATTAGGATCAAATTTTCATTGTTTACATTGAAATAAATGTTTATGATATAAATAGTATTCTCAAACACACACAAAAAATTGTTCAATTCTCTAACAAGTTACATTCTGTATACACCTAAGTTATATTTGTCATCAACGCGAGTTACATTTGTAATAACATGAGTTACATTAAAAAATCAATCCCTGATATTAAAACAAAAAAATGATCTTTTAAAAAAAAATTATGGTCATGATATTAAAAACAAAACATATTCACGGTTTATCTAAAGCAATTGTGCAATTAAACTTTTTTTTCATTGTTTACATTGAAATCAATATTGTATTTCTAATACTATGTATTTGACAAGTTACATTTCGAATGCACTTGAGTTACATTGATCAATAACATAAATTACATATCTTTACACGCGAGTTACATCTCTCATGCTATTGGGACAAAAAGAAAGAAAAAAATGTTACTGTACACGCGTGTACTGTTCACGTGTGTACTGTTCATGCGAATTTTTTTAAAAAAAATTGTGCAAAACTACGTCGTTTTGGGAGTGGAGCGCGGTGCTCACCGTGGGATGATCTCACAGTATACGAACTGGTAAAATTGTGTTATAAACCGTTGAATGTCACTCTGTTATTGGTTAACAATAAAATCTATTATCACTACTTTCAAAACATTTAACTAATTCCGATTAATATATATTTAAGATCATTCTTTTATCCTAGATTTAATCGTTTAAACGGGTTGTAAAAAGAGAGACGAATAGCACTCTAATTTGAATAAATGTTTAATACGAATGGGAGTCTAGTTTCATCATACGACATTATAATTGTTTTACCATTAAACTAGATTCGCACCCGCGCGATGCGCGAGATATTAATATGTAATGGTGATATGATATTTTTTGTAAATATTACTTGATCGTGTGAAATGAATGCAAATTGTCATAGACGTAACATGTATAATGAATTATAAGTAAAGATCGGACAGTGAAAACTCAGATATAGGTAGTAAGATTGTTTTGGAATAAGTAGAAATAACAAAATGTTATAAAATAGCATGTCTCAGTATCTTCACCGCAGATCAATATCTCCAGTGCGATAACTTACACATTGTGAAAAACTTCCTTATAAACTACATTGGTGGCATGATCAGTTGGTTGGTCATCTTCATCGCAGATCAATATCTTCAAACCCTTACGATTTGTTACTTTTGACACTGCAACATACAGTTGATAATGCGTGAAGGTCGACTTTGTAAATAATAGTCCAACGTGAGAGAAAGATTGTCTTTGACTCTTATGTATGAGCGATTCACTAATAGTTGGAATTATTATCAATATCATTTTTTTCTATCTGTACATTATAACAACCTAAATAATTACAAACAAATTACTTTCCTAAAATTAGACTCCGTAATACCCATTTCCAATTATAACAAATTATCCTGTCAATTTTTAAATATTACTCCGTAGTACTTATTATGGACAGCCCATTCTATTTTTTTAAGAGAATAGTAATACCCATTTCAACAGCCTACGGACCATTTTAGCCCAACACCAACAAAACCTAAAAGAATCCAATATAAGGTTCCATTTTCCATTGTCGTACAACTCATATGCAGACCATCGGCACATCCGATCGGTTCATCTGATACCTCTCATACTGTTGAGTGTTGATCGCGGTTTATTATTTATAGAATCAGTGTGATTTTGTTGTGACTTGTGTGATGCCATTTTATCCGAGTGTGTGAATTTATACGATGGATGGGGATACTGAAGGACCTGAAACCATGTATAGTGCCCTCTTGCAATTTGGGTATGTTCATTTCATCTCTGTCTTCAGTTTATATTTTTTGAATGATTATTGGTTACTATGTTTCTATCACTTTGATTTTTTGTGCATGGCCTCAATTTCTATCACTTTTTCGATTATATTGTTCACACAATCAGGAATTTAGTGATATTTGTTTTATTTTAGAAAGGGGGTCCGATCTGATTTTCTATGTTGGCTGCTGAATTTGTTCTTAATATATCCAAGAAGAGTGTAATGTTTTCAGTTTAACCTAGCAATCAATTCACTCTTTTAACTAAATTTCGGATATACACATATGAATACCCATTAGTTTGACATAGTACCTTGCTTTGTCTAGAAGAGTATTGATGGTGGATTGTACTTCATTGAATGCATTTCGTAATATTGTTTCTATTATTACTATTTTTACTAAATGATAATTATAATATTTTGATATTATAATATAACATAATGATATGGTGCATATCACATGTTTTGAACAGTCAATTTTTAAATATTAAAGGTTATTAAAAAAGTTTTCATTTGTCATAATACCCTGGCTTGTAAACCTGTATATGTTATAATGATTTTAAGTTAAACAAAAAATGTTCAAGGGAGTAAAGCTTAAGTTCTTGCTTCATTTATATGAAAACCTATTTTATTTTTACTACATTCTCCAACTTTTTATAATCCAATGTATTGAAACAAAAGATCACTTCTTTTTAAAGATTGTAGACGTATATACTATTACTAACCTTGAATAAAGCCTACTACCTGCCTTGGTATTTCAATACTGAATTACTTGGTCTTAAATTTCAAGGCCAAAATAAATATGCTCAAAAAGTTGAAGTGCAAACAACTTCTTAAGAATAACGGTCTCATTTTTTCCTTGTTTCGTGCACAAAACTAATACTCTTTGCGTGTCTTTTCAAAAAAATAGATTTAAACGTTCTTTAAAAAGTTAGATGTGTTTGGTTTTACTCTATAAATTGATAAAGTGACAATTTTTAAGAAACATGTTCACTGTTTTTTATTGAACTCAACTAATTTGAATGTGTTGGAAGTTTTTTGCAAGGAAGAAGTTGCTATGCTTCATATCATATTGTGAAGGCATGAATGCTTGAATGTTTTTGAAATACGTGTCTTTTAATTTGTAAAATTGTAATTAACATTTACTTATTTCAGTATCTTATTCGCCATATATTTTGCAGGTTTGCTTGTCCAAGATGTTTTTTATTTTATTTTTACCTATTAGGTTATCGTATACAAAATGTATAATTAATAGGTTCTGGGACCTAAATGAGGTTCCTAATCATGTAATATTCGTAATGAAAGTGTAATTATTCATTAGATTAAAATAGGATATGTTGGTTTGCAGTTTGTGCGGCTACAAAGGCAGGTATGAATCTCATTACAAATATCATTTTTATTATTTCAGGAACATTTTTTTGCTTCAAATATGTTTATTTTTTGGGCAAATCATCCAACATATATAATTCAACAGCACATGTTAACTCTTGATCATTAAAGGTAACTTATAAAACCTTAGTTTCAAATAACCCCATGTTTTGGATGCTTCTTGTGGCACTCGTTGCTTTTCCCAATTTTTTAGAATAAACATCACCTGCAAAAAGAAATTGCCCATCACTAATTAACAGATCTTCACAACACTTTTGTAGCTTATTAGTTTTGGCAATGGAAAAATTATATACATGAAAGATGTATAACATTTGAAATCATAAAAATACACTCATATCTTACATGTCTTTTTATTTTTGACTTGCATTCTAACCCGTGGCATTTTCATCTCTCTCTGTAAATATATTTAAATATAATTATTAACATTAGATGAACACTACCAGTTTGGCATATTGAGATATGTTATACCTCTTCATCACATCTCCGTTAACATTGGTGATCAATGTCTTTGATCAAAAATCACATTCCTCTTTAGGTTGATGAACCTGCCATAGATCAAGTAGTAGTAGTAATTGGTTGTGAAATGTTTGGTGGTGGTGTGGTTTGCAACCAATATTGAGGGTATTTATAGTGGCAGAATAGAGTGTCTTCTAAGATCAAATTGGTTTTTATCCAATGGTCCATTGTACCAAAATCTTTATAAAAGATTTTGTAGTACAATCATTAAATGAGTTGAACATCCACCAACATTTTCAACCAATAAGCAAATTGTAGTACAGTCATTAAATGAGCTTTGGTGACACATTTCCTTTTAATCTATCCATGGGATATTGAAAAGACATTCAAGGATTTTGTAGTACAACCTAATTAATTCGATATGACACAGACCATTTTTAAAATTAAAGTTGGTTCTCTCTTTACCATAGTGATTCGTGCAGCCAACAATAGATGTCCTTTTTATTGAGTCTCACAATGCTTTATTGGTTATTGGGCAATGCATTTAATGTTAATCTATTATTGGCCTCATAATAAGACAACATTGTGGTTTACATGTCCTTTTTATGGAGTCTCACAAATTGCTTTATTGGTTCATGGACTTTGCATTTAATGCTCTAAAATTTTATTGAGCCTCATAATTTCAGTTTACAAATCCAATGTAAGTGACTCATATCTGAAAATCCGACCCGCCTCCCTGTAGACCCGGCCCGACCCGTGAGTGTGATGTTTTTGAGCGGGAACACTATTCATAGTTACTGTTCACATTTTATCCTCCTTTTGTATACTAGAAGATAAGACTCCGTATTCCGTAATCTAGGAAAAATCATTACATGGGTTCAATTATAAGTTACGAATAAAATAGAGAAAAGAGTCAAATAAGGCCTTTTACTATTATGAAATAGTCACATAAGACCATGTACTCAATAAAGTGTCATATAAGTACCTCTACTTGTATAAAGCAATCAAATGAGTCCTAACGGGTTATTTAACACCTCATAATCCCGATTTTAGCCTACATGTCGATTTTTGGACTTGTATTTCAACCAATCTTAGTTAAATATTCGACATATGCCGTATAATGTATTCTAAAAAAATGGTCAGAAGTACGTTGAAACCGGGATTAAGAGGTGTTAAATAGGCCATTAGGGACTCATTTGACTGCTTTTTACAAGTAGAAGTACTTATATGACACTTTATTGAGTAGATGAACTTATGTGACTATTTCATAATAGTAGAAGGCCTTATTTGACCCTTTTCTCAATAAAATACGAAAGTTCATATGTAAATCATATTGGAAAAGTTTGAGCATACTCTTATATTAAGTTATTTTAATTAATAATTAATTAAAATATATACTACTACGTAGTAGTTGTGTTAATATGTTTTGTAAACAAGAATATGGATTACAACAATCACCCGATTTCTTTTAATCCTCTTAATTCTTAAAGGCAACGATAGAAGCAGCACAAAATTTCTGAAAATGAGGTATTCTACTAAACATATTAGTAACGTAAGGGGGCAGTAAACATATTATTTGACCTTTTTCTCTTAAAGGAGGTACTCTACTATTATGAAATTCTCACATAAGGTCATGCAGTCAATAAAGTGTTATACAAATACGTCTACATATAAAAAACAATCGAATGAGTCCTAATGCCCAGTTGATAACATCGTAATTCCGATTTGAGCATACGTTTGACTATCTTTTCAAAATGAATAATAAGGATGACATGAAATATTTCGCTAGGATTGATTTAAATACAAGGCAAAAAAATAACGACACGTTTTCAATGGGTCATTTTGACTATCTTTTCATGGTTAAGAGGTTGTCATGGGTCATTTTGACTCATGTGATTGCTTTTTATAAGTAGACATATTTATATGACACTTTATTGAATACATGACTTTATGTGACGATTCTGTAATAATAGAAGACATTATTTGACCATTTTCCCTTATTTTAATCAACATAGAAAACATTATTAACAACTTATATAGATGATCGACAGCCTTATTTATATTACCTTTAATTCATATCAAACCTTTGCTATCCGAGGTATGCCCCGAGTGTTACACTAGTATGTGATTATTTGTTCATCTTATACCACTATGAAGAAAAAAGAAACATCTGATCTATCAGGTTTAGAAAGGGTATTTTAGACCATTTTAAGTTAGTCACATTTCCTTCCTAAATGGAAATTGAACACATTTTTGCCTATATATTAAGGAAATTTCTACGGTACCTGTTATTTTTTTTGCATACCGTGCATCTGCCTTGTTGGACCAATCAAAATGATACGTATGGATTATTTAAACACGTATAGGAAACCCATTTATTGTATATCATTCCCTGTGGTAAAGCTTTATTTTTTGAGGGAAGAATTGAAGGGTGAAACTAAACGGAGCATATAAACATCGTATACGAAGCTGTATTTTTTACAGCGTTGTTGTGCTGTAATCTCTTAGACGAACGCAGTGAAAAAGAAGGCAAAGGTATTTACTCTAGCTCTTCCAAATTGCTAGCGGCGCTGAAGTTAGAGCAACCCGGAGGTCTTAAACTCAGGAGAGACAACTATGACGGCAAAAGCTCCGGTTTAAAGCAATTGGGTTTCCTTTGCTCCGCAGCGGCGTTGCCTGAATTCATCCAATGATGGAGGCAGTTTTTCCGTGCTAGCTGCGCTCAATTTTCCTTGCCCCATTTTTTCAGATCATATTTTATCGATTATATTGCAGTGGTATGCTCTTGTATCATCAACTCTTATTGGGTATGTTTGGCAAATGGCTTATCAGTCAGCTTTTAGCTTGTTTGACCCATTTCAACTGTTTGATTAGTCAAAGAAGCTAATAATAATGTTTGGTAAATGGCTTTTAAAATTAGCTTGTTGAGTTTGAAAAGCTGAAAAAATGGATTGTGGAAGAAGCTAAGGGGAGCAGCTTCTTCATTTGGCTGGTTCAATTTACACTCTATCAGCCATTTCGAAAGAGCCAATTTTACCAAACAGTTATTTATAATCAGCCAACATAACCAGTCGGTCAAAACAGCTAACACAACCAGCTGTTTCGCAACAGCTGACACAACCAGCTACCAGCAACAGCTAACAACCATTTACCAAACAAGGCCATTATTAGCTAAATGTGAAATTTTATCACGAGCACAAGTTGTAAACCCAATTTTGATGATTAGCTAAGAATGAGGTTTCAAAAAGGGTGATTTCTTTTTTTACGGGAGTGCCGCACATAGGTTGCCGAAATACGAGACTTTTTCTAGGGTTTCTAAAAAAACGGGAAACGTGTTCCATGAATCCGAAATATGTAGGGTTTTAGGTGGGAAGTTAAAAAACGGATTAGATGAATCCGAAATATGTAGGGCTTTAGGTGGGGAGTTAAAAAACGGATTACATGAATCCGAAATTTGGTTTTCATTTTTTTGCAAACTGCTGGAAGATGCTGCGGAAGGTGTAGGGAAAGTAAAAAAATGAATTATTTAATTTTTTAATTTTTTTTAATAGACTTCTTAGGTTTTTTAGATTGGTTAGTTACATTTTTTTCAAAGAGGAAAACACAAATATTTCAATAAAAATTTGTGAGTGGGATAAATAATAGAGCATATGAAGCATAATATGTACAAAAATAAATAATTTAGTGATATTTATAGTTGGAAAGATGTGTATTATTTTATTAAATAAGAAATAATCAATTGTTATGTTAGAGATTGTAATAGTGAATATACATATTTAATTATATTGTATTACGAATTTATTCAATGTTCCCGCAAAATTAAATAATATAAATATTTCATTACTCATTTATCTTGAACAACAACATGACAAAGAAATACAAATTTTTATTCATTGAAAAAGAGTTACAAAATACATATAAATATTTACTCTTGTGCTCTCCTACTCGGACGCATATCCATTTCATTTGTAAATCGTGTTCTTTGAGGCCTACCGGTTTGACTGCGTCGAGCACTTTGAGGCGGTATCACTACATATCCGGTATCAGGCATCGCACTTACGTCATGCATAGGCATAATATCTGTAGCATACGTACGGATGTACGCACCTAATTTATACACGTCCGGGATGAGATGATCTACAGTTATTTCTAAGAAATGGCATGTTGCTTTTCTAAGAAACGCCAGAAACTAGAAAAGGACTAGTTCTAGACATAACATTTGCCAGAAACTAGAAAAGGACTAGTCTAGACGAGCTTGTGAAAATTTTACCGGTATAGTGTAATTATAATTTATGTTCGCTTTTATGGCTCAATTATAATACATGTTATGGAGTATGAACTAAATTATATTACGTAGTATAATGTTATTTGGAAATAAGTAGTGATGACTAAATTAAAATGTTCAACTAACAAAACTAAATTTAAATTGTAATCGCAACGTAGTCTCAAATTACCATATACACTAATTTAGTACTCCCTCTATCCTAGAAAATTCTTCACACTTTAAGTGTGGTTGTAGTTGTGTAAGAAAAAGGTCAAATTAATGTGAACCACAAAAAATGTCAAAAAATGGTAAGTGGGAAGAAATTTTTGGGACGGTCCAAAAAAAAAAGTGGGAAGAATTTTATGGGACAGTGGGAGTATTTAATACATTAGTAACAAATATTAGTGAACCAATAATTAGAGTAATTGAAAAACAGTAAATGCGCTTACATTATCAACATAAATTAACTACTGTAAAGGAAATACTACAAATAATTATAAGTTGTGGGCTAATTATTTCTATTGTATATATTTAGTATGACATATATCAACAATCTTAATAGCAATTAAGATTAATTACATATTAATATTAAGATTTTCGAAATATTCAGGCTGACATAACACAACCAGTACAAAAAATTAACGGTAAAGAGTAAATATATAATTAAAATTCTAACCTTTCTTTGAAAAACTCGGAGAATAGAATTAGCAAGAACACTCAATAGTTTTTTGTAACTAAATTTATTTTTATGGTAGTAGGCTGAATATGATGTTGAAGTGATTTAAATAGGTGAAGTTTGAGATTGGGAGTATGGATTTTCGTGCAAAACAATGGACAGTTGGGATGAGTTTGTTAAATCCTACGGTTGAAAAATGAGGTGAAGAAGCACGATCCGGGTAAACTTGGACTGACCAATCCGGGAGCTTCATATTTCGGATTAGGGAAATCCGAATTTCTTTCCCACAGTACCACTACTGACACACGACTTACACTCCTGACATCCGATTTCTTTTTTTTGGTTTTGAACATTTCGGATTCACCAAATCCGTTTTTCACCGAAAATAAAACCCAAAGTCGGATTAGGAGAATCCGAAAAAAGGGATGCTGACAGCTCTGCAAACCCTAAGAAAAGTCGGATTACCCAACTCCGTTTTCCGTAAATTGGTACCCTAATTCTGACATTCGTATTTTGGGAATGGAGGCATCAAACTCCCGTAAATCCATCCTTCCTCCTTTCAAAAATAGAAATGGCTTTGGACTTGAATCAAAACATTACAACCTTAACCTGAAATGAGAACTTTATATTACAAGCCTTATTCATTTATGTTATCGGATGTGGAGGACCTGAATTGCATAACCCATGGGAATTTTTTAGTATATCTGTAGCAAAAGTTGCAAATTAATAATAGGCAGACCTTTGCAATTGTTGATTAGGAGAATTTTTGCAGTTTGAGTATTTTTTTCACTTCATTTTGTAATCTTCGGCCATATCTTCAGCCATACTCAAACCCCTTTATCTTTGCAGTTTGAGTATTTTTTTCACTTCATTTTGTAATCTTCAGCCATATCTTTGCTATTATTAAATCTTTATCTTTATGGAAAATATAAGACTTGAATTGTCAAAGTTATCTTCGATTTCATATACTATCGTATTACTTAAATCCCCTATTCTGATTCTCATTTTGTTGGACTTGTCATACAGGATTGCTACTCAGTTCACTGCAATGACAAACAGGGATGGATTTAAGGGGGGGCGCGGGGGGCGACCGCCCCCTTGGACTTTCAAATTTTTCTACTATATATGTAATATTTTCATACTTTAATTAGATATATATGTTTTCGCCCCCCTTAACTTTTAGTTTTAAAAATTAATATATAGCATTACATAATGTAATACGTAATTGGAGATTTAAAAACAGTAACATCTAAAATAATTTACTTAACTTAAATGGATAAAAATAGCACAACTCATTGTTTAAGACACGTGATACCTATTATATAAAAATTTCTAGCTTTGTAACATTTAATTGTCTTTATTAGATAATTAGTATTCGATTTTGTAAAATATCGAACAATATTAAATACCATACACACAACTTAAAATTTTTTAGATCATGTGAAGTGAATCTAAAATATAAATGTTTATTGACATTAAATTACACAATTCATTTACTTATTACTTTCTAAAAACAATTTGTTGCATAGATAATAAACTTGAACTTATTTTAGCATTAATACAAATACAATATGCACCATATATGTGAATAACAATACTATGTATTATATTACTCTAAAAATAATAAGATCGCACATACTATTGTAATATTAAGAAAACTTTTCGTGATCCACGAACACCATACTTAGTAGACAAAAATTGCAATTCAAAAATCAATTCTTTATTCTAATAAGATCATATGTATAAACAAAGCAGAAGTTATTTAAAAAGACTTGGTTGATGTGTACTTCTTACACTCTTTACCTTCAAATAATGTTCATTTGATTTGTCATTTCTTATGTTTTAATGTATCGATACTTTGTTTAGACCATTTACAATTATAAAATTAAAATTATTTTTCATTGTTTAAACTTAGAATGTACTCCCTCCGTCCCCCTAACTTTGTCTCGTTTTACCTTTTTCGTCTGTCACATTAAGTTTGTCTCATACCATATTTGGTTATATTTGAGTGGTTAAAATTCATTCTTACTTTATTCATACTTTATCAATTCAATATCAACAACACAATTCTACTTTTTCTTAAAAACCACACTACACCCTTTTGTCCCAAACTTAGGGGGGACAGAGGTAGTAATATTCTTCCACCGATGGATTTAAATATCATCGTGTATGTATCGATGGATTTTTTTGAATGAAAATTAGCCGCAGAGCCTTATTATGCTAGCGAAAAAATTCACCCCACTACACAAGCGGAAAAAATTGCCACGATTTTTTCACCCCCTATACTAACGGGAAAAAATTCGCCCCCCTTGACTCGAAATCTTGGATCCGTCCTTGATGACAAACTAAAACTAAAATGATTAACTTAGCTGCAATACCCACTAGTCACTACAATATAAATATGAGTATATTTTTGTGTATTTTGGTCTTAAGTGGATACTTCTTATCAGATGATTGCTTACTTTTGGGGCCTTTTACTTTTTGCAGCAGAGTAATAACACAGTTTTTCACTTTTAAAACTTGCCCCGGAGGTGTGCTGTCGTAGTTGTCTACTCCTCACCTCCTGTGTTTACTTGCGGTCATATTATGGAGGTATTTTTTCCCATCTATCGATGCTCAAATTTTCAATTTAACTTGTCGTCAATTTTGATTAGGGCAAATTTAGTGGTAGGATTACATTAGATTTGATGCTCTTGTATGATCAATTATCAATTCATTAGATGAAAACCTAGCCTCTAAGTAGAACAAATTGCATCACAAATTCACAATTGCAGTCCATTCCAGTACAAATTGAATGTGTGTTTATTTTTGCAATAGTACGTAGAGACAAATGTTTGATGGACATCAAGTTTATTTGGTTGTGACAATGATAATATTATGACCCCATATTGCTAGCAGACACTAAGGGATTCATGAGATCCAAGACGGAAATGATTGTTCGAGCTTCGACTTGGTTGCTAAAGATATTAGAGTTATCAGTGAATCGAAATGCGCATTCATTAACTGGAGCTGTTTGTTTTGGTTTAATATTCCCCCTAGTTTTGTAATCAAGGATTTGGAGTTTTTTTTGTGAATAATTAATCAACTGTGACATTACAATCTGAACTCATTACTTCCATCCTGATCACCAAGTGACAATCTTGCTAGTTATGATACTTGATTAATGAACATTTTTGTTTTCGTGCTAGCATTGAATTATTGTGATAGCTGATTCATTCCAAATTGTCTTCACAATCTGAAAGTAGAGATGGGCAACATCCGAAAGTGTTTTGGACAGAATGGTGATACTTGTAAAATGCACATAACATGATGTGCTGAAGAAAATGAGCACACTTGTGTTATTGCTTGTCCACTATTATATGCAGTATAATATAGTTGCTGCCTTTGACCTCTTTAGAATGACTAATTTTGCACACATACTTAAAAAGTGAAAAGTTAGCTGAAAGCTGAAAAACCAGTGATTATAAGTAAAAGTTGATTTTTTTAACGATGAATGAAGTGGTAAATACAAAGACACAAAAGATTAGGGTTTTAAGGCCTTGTGCATTAGTAAAAACTAGTTTAAGCTTATCCCTCTGTATATCTTATTAAAGCTATTAGCTTTACCAACTTTAGCCTGAGTGTCATGTCACTCTGCACCTAATGAAGTTTTCTTATATTAGACACGTTGTAACTATCATCCTGTTGTATAAAATCTTGTGAAGTCTTCCAAATATAAAAAAACAATATCGTACTGTCTAGTCAAAGTTTGATTTCATACAGTTGATTACTTTTTATCTCTTCTGTCATTTTTGTCAATGTTTTACGTGAAAATTGTTTGGCCTGTCAAAAGTTTTTTAGGGACATTCAGGCGATGCCACCAAGCACGAGGTAATTGGCACGTTTCCTATGAACATTTGAATTTGATACTTTTGAAGTTAGTTACATAAAAAGCTTGTTATAATACTTCATAAAACATAATGTTATATTTCCAGCTTTTAACTATTAATTTCGTCATTTGTTTAAATTATTTCCGGTATTTCAAGTGACTGACATTCTGGAATCTATGAATCTTCTTTAGGGACAAAAACAGTCAACTGTTACAGGTATATTGGTCTTGACACAAAAAGCTTCTCTACAGGTAGTAAGTAGCACTTGTAGCCATAGTAGTAATTATACGGTTGAGTGGTGTGTTGGATCTTCTCTAATCCTACTTGTCCCTACATTCCATTCCTTGCGTATTGTTGCCACATTTGCTGCTCTTCTAGTAACTGTCTCTGTTTCTTATCTATATCTGACATCTGCACGTATGCTGGTGGCGCTTCCGAAAGTGAAGCAGTGAAAGGGTCTGTTCCTTGGGCTGAATTGGTTGCCCCGTTTGTGGATGGCGGTGCCGGCAGTGCTGGCATTGCCGGCTTCCCGGCTGACCCGAACGCGACACTACTTGCACTGCCTGTTGCTATGATGCCTGAGGACGTAACCGCCTGGTTTAGCACACCCTGATGATACATTCCATCTAACATCAATTGATCGAAGCCACCTGGAAGTTGTACCTGCCAAGTCATCACAGAATATATATCACCTATTAGCCTGGACCTTTTAAGGTGTATCAAATTAAGTCTAAACCACTCTCAAATGATATCCAAGAAGGTTTATCTCATACTTATGTTGTATATAAAAGACTCAAAAACGGGAAAAATCTTAGATGGGACACCTTAGCACACCGAGTAGCCTAAACCAGATTCAACAACTGAGAGATGGATAAATGTGATAAACTAACTCGAGACGAACTCTCCTTAATACCAAGTGTCAAACTAAAAAAATAAATGGCAGTTTAATCAAACTTAGATACTTCATTGAATTGGTCTGAGCTCACCTAAAAAAGATCCTAGGAGGTGAAGTTTAGCTTATCCAAACTTGAATAAGGGATAAAGGAAAGTTTTTGTAACTTTAGCTTATCTTTTTTAGTGAAGTAAACACCATCATATTTGTTAAACTTAATCTCAACTAGTTGGGCCGATGGCATGGAAGTTGTAGTGCCAATTGATTGTCTAAAATTAGTCAAGACTATAGAATCATGTTTGAACAACATGGTGGCAATGTTTTACGACAGTACCCTTCTAACGGAGGAACAATGAGATGAAATTCTAAACCCATCATCATGATACATTTGCACGTGAACAGAAAATACTAGGAAAAGACCGATGAAAGAAATAAAAGATGAAAAGGGGTGTGATCATATACCATTCGCTGAAAAGTCTAATGTGCGGTTAAAATTAAAATTTCTTAACATTTTATGTAACATGTATCCCTCGTGAACTTAAGCATGCAAGCTGATATTGTAATACTTTGCTTTCTTTACTAATTTTATAAACAAAAAGCCCGGCATAAAGAACCTGAATCCAACGGCGACAGAGTTCTTCAGTTGTGTTTTCTGAAAATCCACATATATCTGCCCCAACCATTGGTATGGCAAACAGCCCAGAGTTAAGGATACCAGGAATCGAATATGCCAAGACGGCCAAGTCGTTCCAAGTAGGCAGTAGCAGCATTGTCTCCAGTCCAATGTGCAGTGTATTTCCCCGAGCCAAGAAATGTCGACCTAGCAAGTATAAAGGGCCTTTTACTGGTGATTTTCACCAACGCACCATGTGTTGCTTTGGACTCTAACAATCCATACAGGATGTGAGCATTCTACTCGGTAACATTCTCATATTGAAGAGTAGTAGCTTGAACTGTTTTATAATTTATTGATGCTTTATTTCCCGAGTTGTTGATCTTGTATGGAGGATTTTCAAGGATAGATGAGTTTCCAGAGGATGATATGAAATTCAATAGCTCATTCATGTCAAGCCAAATGCCATCTATAGGGAGATGACTGTGGAACTTGCTAATTTCATTGTTCCAGAATATTCCACTAGATGGATTTAGAAAATCATGATAATATACATCCCCTACCTAAACATCTCCTTTATAGGACTTATTCTCATGTTTTATGAAGATGTCGGCTTCCTTCCCTTTGATGTAAGTCTCATAAGTAGCATTAATGCTAATACCTATAATAAAGCGATGTGATCATCATACTCATTGCCATTGTCTATAGAGTGTGGGGTACAAAAATACAGATGCTTCAACCTGGGATTTAACAAATATGATTTACCTGGATCAAGTATCAGCACATACTTTTGTCCATTTCGATGAAGCCTATCAACAAAATTCTTCATCAGGTCCAGAGGAAAGTCTTTGCCTGCTATTTTCTACTGTTAAAATCAGTTTTCCTCCGTTTAATTGTGCCGTCAAAAGAAGGATCGAATGGCAAATAGTAATTTTTTGTCTACGTGGTTTAATATTCCCATATGTCAAGCTGCTATTGGCCCAGCAACACATATGTACGGTACACTCTTAATTTTAAGAGGTACCCTAGAAGAACCCATATACTCCTTCCGGTTCTTATTAAAGTTCTCACTTTCCTTTTTGGGATGTCCCTTATTTAAGTTCACACTTCCATTTTAGGAAACAAAACAGTGCAAAACAGTGCCAAACAGTGCCAAACAATGTCCAAACAGTGCCAAACAGTGCCAAACAGTGCCAAACAGTGCACTCCACAGTAAAGTCAAATTCATTTTCTTAATATGTGTGAAGTCAAACTAAGAACTTAAATAAGAACCGGAGGAAGTATTAAATGTCCAACAATATTATGTTTTTAAGACGTCAGTTATTCTTTACTTTTTCTTATAATCAGTAAATTTTGTATCTTGCATGTCTTTTGATATGTTTTTCATTTTACGAATTTGCAACTCATTTTATAACGCTAAAATAAATAGGCATAATCTATTGAAGTTATTGAATGTATAGCTAAAGCGTTTTACTTGACTGAATTTGTTGAATTATTATGAAGTTATATTTAAAAATAATTCATTATTAAAATAGAGAAACATGTGTATAAAAAAGCTAAATAGTCTCATATCACCAATATAATTCAGTTACAAATGTAAATTGAGCCTATGTTAGTGCTTGTTTGGTCACAATAAAAATGAGTGAATCGGCTGAATCTGGTGTAGGCTTGTAATGGATAGAGTTATAGCTAAATGTGCTTAATTGGTTAAATCTACACACACATACACATACACACACATACTCCCTATGTTTCAGTTTCTTTGAAACACTTTCCTTTTTTGGTTGTTTCAAAAAGATTGACACACTTCCTTATTTGCTTATTTGGTAAACAAATCTTTACAAATACAGTGCAAAACAGCGCCAAACAGCGTTCAAATAGTGCCAAACAGTGTACTCTACAGTAAAATTTACCCCTCAGTAACATTTTTTCCTTAATTCTTGACAAAGTCAAACCGTGTCAAAGAAATTGAAACGGGGGAGTATATGTTTTGGTTCAAATAAGAACATGATCTTAGGAGAGAAATGCGAATGAATCTGGACCGTTAGATTTGCTTTAACTGAAATTTAATGTGCATTAGATAAAACTGTAATGTGCATTAGGTGAAATTGAAATGTCCAGCACAAAGGATATGATACAGTGGCATTATAAGAAGTTGAAAGTACATTAGGTGAAATTGAAATATGCATTAGGTGAAATTGAAATATGCACTAGCTGAAACTAGAATGTGCAGAATAAAAAGTACGATGTGATGTTATTTTTGTACATTTTATTCCGCACATTTCACTTTCACTTAATGCACAATTGAGTTTAAATTTTTATTCCACACATTTCAATAACATAAAATGCACATTTCGATTTCACCAAATGCACAATTCAGTCCTAAATAATACAATCCAAGGATCCATATTAATTCTCATTTATATATATATATATATATATATATATATATATATATATATATATATATATATATATATATATATATATATATATATATATATATATAGGGAAAAGATCACGTGAGAACTATGTCTTAGGCTGAGAACTGCGAAGTTTAACTCAGCGGCGGAACCAGACAATAATTTGAGGGGGTGCTCTTATATTTTTTTTTTGAAAAACAATTTTTTATTAGGATAAAATAAAAACGAGTGAAAAATAATTATTAATACATATAGAGTGAGGTTCTAATAAAAAGACTTATTCCCGTGAAAAATGAGAACGGGCGCATTTTTTACTCATTTTGGTACACTAGTAGATATTTATTTTACACTTTTTCACAATGAGAGAAAATTTTGATTTATTTATCAAATTGTCACCGAGTTTTTGATAAAATATAGTGCATTGTTGACTGATTTTGACTCATCGGATCTCAAGTTAAATGCACAAGATTTATTCTCGATCAATATTCATGATAAGAACTCTTTTTATTTGATCCGAAACTTATATATATGTATATGCAGTGTGTTTCAAATAAAAATGCTATTATACTAAACAAAAGGTAAATACTTATATTAACTTAAAGTAGTTTTAGAATTACTCTTGACATTAAATGACAACGTCCGTATATGTCATTATTAGAAGAAGAAATGACAGCGACTCCACTTTAATATATGAATACTTTCTGAACCGGGGCTGAGATATATATATATATATATATATATATATATATATATATATATATATATATATATACAGAACCACCGCCGGAGAAGGGGGAGCGCCGGCACCGGCTCGCCCCCTAGTTCCGCCACTGGTTTAACTAATAGACACAATAAGGTAGCTTATATAACAGAAATCATAACTTATAAATCCAACAACTCTAAATCAAAAGTATAATTTTATTTTATAGTGATAAATTGAGGAAGTTTGAGATTACAATGAAAAACACTAGAAGTAGTTGACAAATATTTACAAAAAAATATTTATCAAAAAGATATTTATTTATTTACCAAGACATATATGTCCTAATAAACGATTAATACGTTAAACATAACTTATAAAGCCAAATATTTAACTTTTACAACTTTTTAAATTACTTCGCAGTTCTAAGCCTAAGAAAACTTCTCACCTGATCTGCTCCCTATAATATATATATATATATATATACAGAGAGAGAGAGAAGATCAGGTGAGAAGTCCCCTGATGGGGTTATGGAACTAAACCCAAAGCCTAATCAGCCCACGCCCTGAACTTGGACCAGCAAGCCCAAGCCCAGGAACCCAGAGCTAGAGTCGGCCCAACCGATCAGGCCAATCAAGGAGCGGAAGCCCAAGAGAGCTTGTCGTCCAGCCCAGCGGGGAGCCTGCCTTCCAGCCAAGCCAGGAGCCTGCCTTCCCGCCTAGTCAGGAGCCTGCCTTCTAGCCCGGCATGCCGCCTACCTTCCAGCCCAGCCAGGAGTCTGCCTTCCAGCCCGGCTAGCGGCCTGCTTTCCAACCCATCCAGGAGTCTGCCTTCCAGCCCGGCCAACGGCCTGCCTTCCAGCCCAGCGGAAGCCTGCCGCACGAGGAGCTCAAGCATTCTGTCTGCCAGCCAGGCCGACCTGCCAGCCAACCAAAAAGAGTAATGGCCAACAATCAATGCACTATTAATTATGTATTTAATTCCGTATTAATGTTGTAATTAGTTTAGTCATCATTATGTTCGGCAGTTACCATTTGTAATCGCCTATAAAAGGCAATTCGAATTTCAAATACAGATATGCTATTTCTGGCAACTAAAGACTTTTAGCTTCTTTTCTTATTTGCATTATTTTCTTGATTTCCTGCTTGAGTTTCGTACGTAGCTTTCCTAAAAGCATACGCGCGTCCTATTTTGGACCAACATTGGTGCTTTCATTGAGAGCTTCTATTGTCTCTCACATTGCTCGAGTAGGAACCACAAAGGAAGATGGCCGGAATCTCGTCCCGACATGAACATGTCTCGGTCCACACCGAGGAATCCACCCGGCCTAGCCGCCAGCGTGCCCTCGACAACCATTGACAAAGCAGGGGGCAGCGTGCCAAGGCGACCTTCGGAACCGGTTGTTAGGCCACGGCGACCTGAGGGCGACGCTCAACCACACCCAGGGTGAGCGCTCGGTCCGCAGCCGGCGGGGGGGGGGGGGGGGGGGGACGTCATGCTCTGCGCATGGACCCGGCTCGACTCAATGCTGGCGTGGAAGCCCTACAAGAGGCAACTCGATTTCTGGGGGCCTTGGCTCAAAGTTTCCAGCAAATGGTATCTGGCGATAACATGGATGAGCCTGCCCGTCAACAGACGTTGGCAGATGTGGAGGTGTCTTCAAGGCGGCGTGATGAGCGACGCTTTGGATCCAACCAGCAAAGGAGGGAAGAAGTCTCCCAGCAGCTTAGCCGGTTCCATCGGCTGGCTGGGAGGGGTGCCCGGCAGGGGCGCTCATTGCAAATGGAGGGAGGCGAGCCCTCTCGCCACTCTCACCGGGCGAGCAGTCGGACTGGCTCCATGGAGAGGTAAAACGTGGGGCCCCGACCTCACGTGCACGGACGACTTGGAGGTGCCGCTGGACTTGCCCAGCCCCGCGCTGGGGCTGTCCGGGGAAACCGACCGCCGGCCGAGGTGGAAGATCTACGACAGCACCTCGACGAGTTGAGAAGAAGGGTTGTCGGGGGGAGCCTTACACTGCCGACCTCCGGATACCTGAACCTTTCACCCGGACGGTCATGGATGCGCCGTTGCCCAGGGGCTACAAGCCCTGCGCCATCGAAGCATACAAGGGCGCTTCGGACCCCCAACATCATGTATCTCGGTACCTTTCCTACATGGTGATGATGGGGTACGAAGACGCCATCCGATGTCACGGTTTCTCTGCCACTTTGGATGGCCCGGCTCATGAATGGTATGACTCTCTACCCGACGGGAGTATCATGAATTTTCGTGAGTTGGCTCAGCTCTTTCTCTTGAGGTTCGCGAGCTCCCGATACGTCAAGAAGAAATTCAGCCACCTGTTCAGCATAAAACAAGGGAAGAAGGAATCATTGTCGACCTTCTTCACGAATCGAAGGGCCGAGTTAGTCAAGGTTCAGGGCCTTGATGATAGGACCGGGGTGGCCATGCTCACAAACTCTATTTGGTCGGGCGAGCTTTACAAAGATTTCGTCAGAAGTCCCCCTACCTCGTACGAGGAGGCGCTCGTCCGTGCCCACCGCCAAGCCGAGGCGGAGGACGCCTTGCAGAGGAAAGGAGATGAGAAAGAAGGCGCAAAAGAGGAGAAGAAGAAGGAAGTTGGTTCGGGTGCTGAGAAAACTGATGGGAAAGCCGACAGCAAGAACAACAAGTACAAAGGTAACAAAAGCAAAGGCAAGGGCAAGGCGGACGTCCCGAGCGGACCACTCCTGCCTGTCAAGCAATTGAATCCACTTGCTCAGCCAGTCAGGGCCATCCTCGATTATGCGGAGGAGCAAGGTTTAGTCGACTTTCCGGAGGAGTGTGATGTGGTGACCGCCAAGCGCAACCACGACCAATATTGTCGATTCCATCGGAGAGTAGGGCACGACACGGAAGATTGCGTCATTCTCTGACGGCAAATTGAAGAACTCATCCAGAAAGGGTACCTGGACCAATTCTTTGGCAAACAAGGAGGCATCCCGCAGAAGAGGAGCCTGACGTGGCAGTGGTCCGACCAAGCTACCACGTCAAAGGAGAAACAGCCTACCAATAAGCGAGAGCTCGGTGCCTTCTATGAGGAAGATGATGCCGACCTAGGGGACAGCTCCCGGAAATACCATTGATGTTCATTCATATTCGGGGGACCCGAGGGAGGTGACACCTCTGGAGAACGGAAGCAGGGAGCCCGAGCCCTGTACGTCGGGGAGATTACCATGGCTCCCGCCGAAAATAGGGTGAACAGGGATCCAATCTTCTTCACCAACGCAGATTTGCCACCGATGCCTCTGCCGCATAGGGATGTCTTGGTGATCAAGGTCGAAATCAACGACACCATCGTCCACCGAGTCCTGGTGGACAATGGGAGCTCTGTTAACATCATGTACTATGACACCTTCCATGGTCTCGGCTTGGACCGAAAAGACTTGATCCCAGTAAGAACCCCACTCTCGGGCTTCACCAGGGACTCCATTGAGTCGGAGGGTAGCATAGTCCTCCCCGTGATGGTGGGCTTCGAGCCCCGCTATCCAAGTTAGACGTCGAGTTTATCGTCGTACGCCTAATTTGTGGGCATAAGGTCATCATGGGTAGGTCGGACATGGAGGACCTCAGATGTGTGATATCCCAGGAGTACCTATATATGCATGAAGTTCCCCACTCCGAATGGCGTCGGAGTTGCCAGGGGAGGACAGCGGATGGTGAGGAGCTGCTGTCTGAAAGCTTGCAAACAAATCGGTCAGAAAGACTTGAGGGTCCACACCATCAACAACAAAGCCGTGAAGTATGAGGATGGTCAGCTCCGCGCTGAACCCACCTCAGAAGTGGAGGAACCAGGCTGGAGTGGAAGGTCAAGATCGGGACCAGGCTCCCGGTCAGCTTGAGGGAGAAGATCATCCAGGTTCTTGTCCTTTTTAGCGTCGTCTTTGCATGGGGACTGGAGGACATGCCCGGCCTCGACCGAAGCATCATTGTCCATCAGCTGGCAGTCGACCCAACAGCGAAACCCGTCCAACAGAAAAGAAGACACCTCTCAATCGAGAGGAGGGAATTCGTGAAGAAAGAGATCAATATGATCCTGAGTATCAAACACATTCAGGACTATACCCGGTCTGGTTGGCAAACGTGGTCCTGGCCCTGAAGCCGTCAACCTGGAAGATGTGTGTTGACTACACCGATCTCAACAAGGCATGCCCGATGGATCCATTCCCATTGCCTAACATCGACCAATTGGTCGATGGGACGGCCGGATGTGAGCTCCTTAGCTTGATGGACGCTTTTCGAGGATACCATCAGATTTTCATGCATGAAGACGATGCAGAGAAGACCTCGTTCGTCACCCCAGAGAGGATTTTTTGTTATCTTGTCATGGCCTTCGGTCTGAAGAGTTTTGGGGCGACGTACACGAGGATGGTGGCCAAGGTATTTTGGAAGGTGCTTGGAAGGAACATGGAGGCTTATGTTGATGACATGATCGTCAAGAGCACCCGGGCGTCCGATCATGCAAATCACCTGGCAGAGATCTTTGGGATCATGAAGGCAGTCTGACTGCGTCTGAACCCGAAGAAGTGTACTTTTTCTCTCCAGGGACGCAAGTTCCTGGGGTACATGGTTACACGGAGGGGGATTGAGCTGAATCCCGAGAAGGTAAGGGCAATACTTGACATGGAACCTCTGAGATCGGTGAAAGAAGTCCAAATTCTCACCGGCCGGCTAGCAGCCCTCGGACGCTTTATGTCCAAGTCCGCTGAGAAGTCCCTACCCTTCTTCCAGGTCCTAAAGAAACAGAACGGTTTCGTTTGGAATGATGAGTGTCAGCAAGCCTTTGGGGACTTGAAGAAGTACCTCCTCTCTGAGCCTTTGCTCAGCAAGCCGGAGAGGGGGGAGACGCTGATCCTTTATCTCGGCGTCTCCCAAGGCGCAATCAGTTTCGTGCCGGTTCGCGAGGAGGAAGGCGTTCAACATCCCATCTACTATGTAAGCAAGACCCTTCAGAATGCTGAGCTCTGGTACACCCCGCTCGAGAAGACGATATATGCTACCTACATCACTACCAAGAAGTTGACACACTACTTACAGGCACAGCCGATCCGAATCCTATCGGACCAACCTTTGGGCGCCGCCCTGAGGGCGCCTGGCACAACCCGGGTGGTGAAGTGGTTGATGCTCGTCAATCAGTATGAGGTTGACTTCCAGCCTCGGACGTCCATCAAAGGTCAAGCTCTGGCTGATTTCATCGTGGAGTGCACAACCCGAGAGGTGACGGAGAAGCAACAGAAGAGCAACGAGCAGTGGTGGACCCTAGCAACTAACGGGTCGGTCAGAGCAAAGCGATGCGGGGGCGGAATCGTCCTCATCTCAACTGAGTAATTCCGGGCCTACTACGCCTACCACTATCTTTTCAAAGTATCCAACAATGAAGTGGAGTATGAGGCCCTACTGTCCGGGCTACGGCTAGCAGCCGCCATTGGAGCAGAGTGTATAACGGTGAAATGTGACTCCTAGTTGGTCGTTTCCCAGGTAAAAGGTGAGTTCAAAGCGAAGGAAGAAAGAACGATGAAGTACTGAAATGTTGTTCGGGAGTTGCTCGAGCTGTTTAAACAAGCAGAGTTGATCTGTGTCCCGAGGAATCAAAACTCGGACGCTGACCTCCTCTCGAAGCTATCCGAGGAGCTTCCTGAACACATATTGAGAATCGCACGCATTGAGGAGATGACGAGCTCAAGCATAGCAGCCTCACCGTCCATCAAGGTCCTTCCCCTGCAACAGGTCGCCTGGTGCTGTGTGGATGACCTCCTGCGCTACATAGCCGACGGGACGCTCCCCGATAGAAAAGAGGAGGCAAGGCTAGTCCGGCGACGAGCTCCGGGCTATGTCGTATTAGATAGAAAGCTGTACAAGAGGTCCTACAATGGGACCCTACTAAAGTGTTTGCGCCCACACGAGGCGGACATGATCGTCTCTGAACTCCACGGGGGAGTCTGATCTGCACACCAGGGAGCATGCACGATAGCTAGGAAGGTCGTCCTCCAAGGGTACTTTTGGCCGACAATAATGAAGGATTGCGCCGACTATGCAAGGAGATGTGAGACGTGTCAGAAGTTTCAGAAGAGTTCCGGCCGGCCAGCAACGATGTACACACGATCAACACCGCCCTTCCATTCACAAGATGGGGTGTCGACCTCGTTGGTCCCTTGCCAACCGAGTCGGGAAACCGAATGTTTGTCATCGTCGCAGTGGACTACTTTACGAAGTGGGTTGAGGTCGAGCCGCTCGCCAGCATCACGCATCTCCAATGTAAGAAGTTCATATGGAAGAATATTTTTTGCCGGTTTGGGGTTCCCATTCAAATAATCTCCGACTGCGAAGCTTTCTGGCAGTTCTGCGCAGAGTGGGGCGTAGAATCCAGCCGGGTTGCGGTCTGCTACCCTTAGGCAAATGGATAGGTGGAGAACACCAATCGGATAATCGTCGATGGATTGCAAAAGAAGTTGGAGGCCCTCAAGACTGCCTGAGTGGAGGAGTTGAACAATATACTCTGGACCTTCAGAACAACCCCAAGGAAGGCAACCGGAGAGACCCCCTTCGCCTTGTGTTATGGCTTTGAGGCAAGGGCACTGTTCGAGGCCGTAGTCCCCAGCCGATGAGTGGAAGAGTTCGAACCAGCCACCAATGGGGAGAGGCTCCGAGCTGAGCTCCACCTCATTGAGGAAAGAAAAGACTGTGCCTTCATCAAAGCAGAAAATTATCGACGACAAGTCAAAGCATACCAGGACAGTCAAGCCCGGCCTTGGAATTTTGACGTTGGTGATTACGTCTTGAGGCGAAGGAAGACCAACAAGCCGACAAAGGGAGGTACGCTTTCCATCAAGTGGGAAGGCCCTTAAGTGGTTGATGCCGTGATCGGCCCTGAAACATACAAGTTGAAGACAACAACAGGCCGGCTAGTAGACCGCGTCTGGAATGCGGAGCATCTGATGAAGTTTTACCAGTAGATAATCGAAGTCTTATTTTTTTTTCTAAACTTCTGTGCTCCGAGCACAGGATTACAATTTGTAATTCTTCTTGTGGTCCGCCCACATCATGAATTCAATATACATTGCTAGCGATATTTTGTCTTCAAAAGAGGCCTGACCTCACTTAGCAATAAAGGGCGGAGGCATAAAAAAAAGAAAAAAAAGAAAAAAAACAAAAGAAAGGTACTATGCCCCCCCTCGGTGTTTGGCCGACCTCGGCCAGGCTTTTGAACTGAAAATAGCCAAGCGATTTTTGAGAATCCGAGCAATTTTCTAAACTAAAGAGCTATCCGCGACAGTCGAGGCGACAGTAGGGCCAACCTCCGGGTCGAGGGTGCTCAGGATGCTGACCTCCGGGTCCTTTCGAGTGCTCGCCGCCTAACATCGTTGGCCAAGCAGCTCGCACTCTTGCCATCCCCGAGATGGGGGTGCGGGTCCGTTCTAGTGGATCATGCAGGGTCCGCCCCTGTTGTTTGGCTATCCCAGCGAGAGTAACCAGATTATTCCCAAGTCCGGGCAAACTTGATGGGTTAAAGTGACAGTAGGACTTACCCCCGGGTCATGAACGTTCGGGATATCGACCAAAGGGTCCTCCTCGCAGGTTCAATGTCCGACCTCGGTGGCCGAACAAGTCGCATACTTGTTGATTCCATATCAATAACGAACAGATCACTTCTATCCAACCAGGAGGGGCATGGATAGGCTCGGCCACGCCAGCCTAACCGCCCCCGGGAGGTTAGAGAAGCCGGATCCCCGAACAAATTGCTAAAGTATTCGTAATGCAAAGTATAGAAAAGGAGACATTTTAATTAAAAATTAAACATCCATTCGAAACATAGAGTATTCAAGTGGAAAATAAAGGAAATACAAAATACAAGGTCATGAGAGGTGCATCGCCATTAATCTCGAGAATATCATCTAACACACCAACAAAGTCCCGACCGGAGGCCACAGGTGTAATACTTGAGATTTAATTTAAACGGATTAATAGTACTACTCATACCAACAGAGGTGCATCTCCTTTTAAGGGAGCTCATCACCCAAGAACTCCAAAGTTAAGTGTGCTTGCACGAGAGTAGTCTTGGTATGGGTGACCCCCTTGGAAGTTTCTCAGGGCGCACATAAGTGAGGACAAAGTGTGTGGTAAAGGCTCGTGGTGGTTTGTGAGGACAATATTAGAGGTCAGAAGTAACTACCTCGGAGCCTACGAGGTCGGGGTGTTACAAATGGTATCAGAGCAACCTTGCGACAGTGTGCTGATCCGTTGGATATCGGGCGAGCACTTAGCAGGGGAAAAGATTTTGGGATATGATTGAGATTGGTTTATGGGCGCAACGAGGATGTTGCGTTCCTAAGTGGGGGTGATTGTAATACTTGAGATTTAATTTAAACGGATTAATAGTACTACTCATACCAACAGAGGTGCATCTCCTTTTAAGGGAGCTCATCACCCAAGAACTCCAAAGTTAAGCGTGCTTGCACGAGAGTAGTCTTGGGATGGGTGGCCCCCTGGGAAGTTTCTCAGGGCGCGCATGAGTGAGGACAAAGTGTGCGGTAAAGGCTCGTGGTGGTTTGTGAGGACAGTATTAGAGGTCAAAAGTAACTACCTCGGGGCCTACGAGGCCAGGGTGTTACAACAGGAGTCATGTTCGCCGGAGTTGAAGGAAAGAACCAGGCCCACTCATTCGAACCACCAAACTCCTCCTCCTGGCGGACGGCCTCTAGGGGAAGAAGGGATACCGCCTCTGTGGGTTTCGTCATGCAACCAGGAAGGCCAAGTGTGGAAGGATGAAAGTCAGGGCCGAGATCCTGCAACCGGCCGTACAACTTCTGCTGCATCAAATATTTGCCACTCTGGAAGGCATAGAGGACTTCACCAGCGCGCCAATACTCTCCGTCGGGGGTTTCCAGCCACCGCTGCACTAGTTCGGACTGTTCCGTTTGCACCCTCGCAGAGATGATCTTCTGGAACTGCTCGGAGGCCTGGAACTCGGAGAGCACTTTCTTGTCTCTTTGTTTGGCCGCTTCTTCACATTCTTGTGCACGCGGAGACTGTAGCTCAGAGAAGGCTTTCTGGTTAGCCCTAGCTCCGTCAGCCTCACGTTGGAGCCTGGTCTGAGAATGATTGGCTGCGTGGAGTGCCCTGATGGTCTTGGCGAGCCCCTGCAAAATAGATAAACGAAAATGTGAGGGGACTTAGGGATAAACATAGTTTATGCCAAGACGTGGTCAGCCTACCTCAATATGTGACCGGATAGAACCTTCCATGAGTGGATGAAACTCCTGGGAAGTCGTAAAAGCAAGGTCGCCCCGTGGGAGGATCAATGAAGCGTAATCTACACCCGTTCATGATCGAGGTGCTCAATGATGGGAAGGCGTAAGTAACTATATGTTAGGTGTCATGGCTGATCCGTTCAGCCATCCTCTCATCTACACCCTCATGTACCAGCTCAGCGGACTAAAACTCTGGGGCGACCTTCGCCTTCTTCGAGACTTATTCCGCTCGGCCCGGGAGGGGGCTCCGTTCTCTTTCCCCGCAACAGCCTGACGGACTACAAGAGCAACGGCTGGACAAGGCTCCTCCTCCTCGTCGTCAGATCTGTCCAATTCGACTAGCAGGTCGACGAGTCCCCCCTCATGCTTCTCCTGCACTGGCACAGCTGACCGAGGCCCAAAGGTAACCGTCATCCTTCTCATGATCTGCGCCGCACGCTATGGGGGGCTCCGTGCTCTTTCCCCTCCGCGGCCGCAGGAGCTGCAGGGGCGATGACTTATTGAGGCTCCTCCTCATCGGATTCGGCCTCGACAGTCGGCTTCTCGGGCACATCTGCAAAAGAAAAATATGAGGATAAGGAAAATAAATACAAAGTGGCCGCCTACGGACATTTTCTCAATGGAGGATTTGAGATCAGGGAAGAGGGCGACACGGTCACACTTCCGAACCCGCTCACCCCACTGAAACGGAGGTGATAGGAGGTTGGGGTCAGACACCCAGAGCCATCTCGTCTTCTACCCCTTGCCTGAAGTGGGGTAACCCGACCGAAATAGTTTGCTCACCGGCCTCTGGGAGCCTGAGGCGAAAAAGCTAGAAGCACGCCACTGGAAGCAGCTAAAAAAACAAACCAATCGTGGGAGTGAGGCCCACATCCTCACATCGCGCCATAAAAGCTGCAACAAACTTGTGAGCCACCGGAGCTAATTGACCCAGGTCTACACCCAGAAAGTGAAGAAGCCAAACCAGGAAGGGATGCAGTGGCACGGCCATTCCTAACTCCAGAGAGCGGATATGGACCCCTAACTAGGGAGCTGGTGGATCGCTCAATACGTCAGTAGCCACCGGAGGTTCCAATAAACAATTATCACCAATCAGACTATATGTTATGGTGAGGTCCTCTTCTGTGGCGCGAGAAGGAAGGCCCGGTATTTCGCTGCTATCAAGGTCCCACTAGGAATTCAGGTCTGCCCGAGTATCAAAATCATCGTTAGAGTCTAGTACGTTCACGGGTTGGATGTGTGCTATGTCTGGAACATTGAGGGGTCGCCCCTCAGAAGTAGCAACCCGTCTGGCTGGAGCCAACTCAGGGAGAACATCAGCTTGCCGCCCAGTAGTAACACCCGTATGCATACGTGGCCGAGGGCCATGGCTAACCCTCATGGGTCTCGCGCCCGCCCCGCGCTCTGCTTCAATACTAGCCAACCATCCCAAATCCACATGACCGTTGTTTTCATGGGGAGAGCGTCTGCCGCCTTGCATGATCCAAATAAAAGGAGCACGCCTACACACATAAAAATCTACAAGAATTAATGAAAATACGAAGTGTCAAGCTTGATAAGGGGCTCAGCCGGATAGTAGGAAGGCAGTCACCATCAATGGGAGACCGCCGCATCTGCCGCACAATGGACGACAACTGAGTTCTGGCCTGCCGCCAGCCCTATGGTGTGGACGTCCGACCTGGGTGGAGTCCAATATCCAATTGCTAGGCATTGGACGACAGTTAGCACGCTGCTGCCCTAGGGAGCCGCCGACCAGCACGGAACGCCACGGCCAGCTCAAACTCCGGACGATACCGGACGTCGGGGAAGACGGCCTGGGGGATGCCGTCCGATGGAGGAATCGCACGGCTGCAAATAGCCTGGCCGCCTGAGAGAAGAATGCCACCCAACTTGGACCCGGGGGACCACCTGGCCGCTCGGCTTCCTGGGCAACGACGGTTGGCCGCATATGAACTTGGCGGCGATTCTCCGGAAAACCTGGGCGCCCGTGAGAGGGACAAATCCATCCGGCCTGAGGGCGCCTAGCCGCCTGGCCAACCGGCCGCCAGCCTCCTAGGCGAAGCCGTCTGACAATGTGGTGGCTGCCAATCCCTGTAGCTAGCGCCGGCCACCACAGGAGCCCAGTCCCGCCGGCCAGATTCACCGGACTGCAGGGGCGACATCGGCGACTGGTGGGTGGCACAAGACAGCCGCTTGGGGCAGCAGAGGACGACACAGGAGCCGCCGGGAGAAAAACGGCGGTCAACCCAGTGGCCTTGTTGAGTGCGGCGCTGGGGCGACGCGAGGAAGACGCGCGCATGTCCGAGAGGAAAGAGAAGAAAGGAAAGAAAAAAAAAGAAGGAAAAAAAAGAAAAGGAGAGAAAAGAAAAGGAAGGAATAAAAAAATAAAGTCCGAAAATAATTAATGAAATAATAATAATAATGAATTTCAGAAATTCTTGGAAGCTGACCTGAAATCTGAAGTTTGGGAGAAAGCTGACTGCTGGAATGCTAGGATCCTAAGGGAATTAATTTGGAGCCTTTTAGAGCTGGGTGCCTAATTCAAAATTTGGAAATCTCCATAAATTGTGGGGTTGACAGAATCCACAATTATGGCTCTCTGGTATGTGAATATCTTTTAATTGGCGGCTGACTTGAAATACTCCTTCTTAGCTGAGTCTACTACTCGACTAAGGGAGTGGGGGGACTCGTGATGAGGTTATGGGATTAGGCCTAGCGCCTAATCGGCCCAGGCCCTGAACTTGGACCAGCAGGCCCAAGCCCAACAACCCAGAGCTCGAGTCGGCCCAACCGATCAGGCCAATCAAGGAGCCGAAGCCCAAGAGTGCCTGTCATCCAGATCAGCGGGGAGCCTGTCTTCCAGTCCGGCCAAGAGCCTGCCTTCCAGCCCGGCCAGCGGCTTGCCTTCCAGCCCAGTCAGGAGCTTGCCTTCCAACCCGATCAGCGGCCTGCCTTCCAGCCCAACCAAGAGTCTGCCTTCCAGCCCGGCCAGCGGCCTACCTTCCAGCCCAGCCAGGAGTCTGCCTTCCAGCCTGGCCAATGGCCTGCCTTCCAGCTCAACAGAAGTCTGACGCGCGAGGAGCTCAAGTGTTCTGTCTGCCAGCCAGGCCGACCTGCCAGCCAACCAGAAAGAGTAATGGCCAACAATCAATGCATTATTATTTATGTATTTAATTCCGTATTAATGTTGTAATTAATTTAGTCATCGTTATGTTCGGCAGTTACTATTTGTAATCGCCTATAGAAGGCAATTCGGATTTCAAATAGAGATATGCTATTTCTGGCAACTAAACACTTTTAGCTTCTTTCCTTATTTGCATTATTTTCCTGATTTCCTGCTTGAGTGTCGTACGTAGCCTTCCTAAAAGCCTATGAGCGTCCTATTTTGGACCAACATCCCCCATAAAATGAGAAGTGAGAAGTAATCTCAGCCCTTGGATTTGTATCTAATCTTACAACGCAGTAAACTTATAGACTGAATATAGGAACTTATAACCAATAAATCATAACTTATAAAGCTCTCGATCATAATTACGGAAATGCCACCACATCAAAAAAATTGAATGTTTCTGGAGTTATTTTTTGCGGTGGCATTTTCGTAATTATTTTCGAGGAGGTCTATAAGTTATGATTTATTAGTTAAAAGTTCGTGTTTTTAGTCTATATGTTAAACTTCGCAGAGTGGCCATCTTCCGGAATTCCTGACCGGAAGCAACGTCCGGACGGCGGCGTTTGGCCACCTTCCCGGTGGAAGTTTATGATGAAATTTGTATGGCATGTTCTTCATCAAGTCTAGTTTATCCACACAAAAATTGAGCTAAAAGTTCTATCGAGATTCGGGAAGGCCATCAAATAATTTTTGGACGTTAACTACGCCGGAAAATACATATAAAACGGAGTTAATTTCTACAAATTATTTGACGACCTTCCCGATTTATTTTTCGCTGATTTTTTGTGTGGATAAACTAGACTTGATGAAGAACATGCCATAAAAATTTCATCAAGAAATTCAACAGGGAACCGCCCCAAACGGTGGCATCCGAACGGGGGTTCTAGTCCGGGAATCCGGACCTGAACATTTGTGTGTGTGTGTATATATATGTATATATATATATATATATATACATATACGAACATATATATATATAGGGAATAGATCTGGTGAGAAGACAACTACGGATGAAAAGTGAGAAGTAAAAGGGAGCATCTGATCTTCGCAAATCCGGCGGCCAATTTTTTCTAATGACCTCTCACCGGTTAATAAATAACAAAACTTCATTGCTCCTCTATGACTTTTTCTCGCTCAAAGTTGAGAAGGCAGAATCATCCGTGATGAAGCCTTCTTCCGCTGAGAAGCCAGAATCATCTGCGAACATGCCCTTTTCCGCTGAAAAAGCGTTGTTTTTCATCATATCCAACTCTAGGTTTGTTTCGCCTCACTCTCTTGTCTTGTATCTCTTCTTCTTCATCGATCCAATATTTCTAACTAAAATGAGAATTTGTGCGATTCTACTCTACTCTAGGTGCAATTCTGTCCCTAATCTAATGATAGGTCATCAACGATTTTGGGGATGAGCCTATTATGTTTGCATAGACGAGTCGATAATATGAGATTCTCTTCGACCTCCTTTCTCAAATTCATTGGATAGTCGAATCATATCGAATGAATTTTTGCTAAACCTTGATAAAGGATTTTATGTTTAAATCATCCTCTTACGATTTTAGGCTTATACGTTATGGTTTATATGACATTAGTAAAAACCATTATTGTAATGAAAGCTTGTTCTGAACTTGCCACCTATTTGTTGAAATAGATATTGAGTTCAAGTTATGTCTTTCGGTTATTTTCTGATTGTGAACTTAAGTTATGCTCATTGAAATAGATATTGGATTCAAGTTACGTGCGTATTTTAGTTATTTTCTGATTGTGAACTTAAGTTATGCCTGCCAACTATTCGATAAAATGTTATAATGGTAATGTTGTTAATGTACCTCACATTTAAGTTATAAGTTATGATTGATTGGTTAGAAGTCATTTTTATGGTTCTGTTAGTATATGCATAATTTAATTTGTTTTCATTCTTTTAATTGTTTTCATTCTTTCTGACTGAGAAATTGGTTTACTCTTGTTGTTCTTAGTTTCTGATTTGCATTATTATTCTTTACGACTTATGATCCAAAATGTGGGCGGAGGCTACTCATTGTTTTCCTAGTAATCTCACACTTCTCTATTCTATTGAAACTAGCTCATACTTCTGTAACCTCTAAGTTCTAATAGATTTAAAGTGAGACCACAAGTTATGACTTTCTTTCTGTGTGTTACATTCTGTCTTTATTAGGTTATGTTAACTCGAAAGAGTGTTCGATTATTTTAGAGGTCTTGGGAGTTTAAGCAAAAGTTAAGTCTTTCGGTTTAAAAGTTACAGTTTTTGGTTTACAAGTTATAGTAATTTGAGGAAATGTAAAGTTTTCTTCAACATCTCTAAATAGAATTGTATACTAAAGAGAGTCTGACTGAGTCACCGTGATTACCTCTCCACCATCCTGTCGGGTCGGGGTGGGGGGCCTTGGGATTGGGCATCAACCTTTTGGACGTATACTAAAGAGAGTGGGAGTGGATGGATTTCTTGTTTCAGACTTCTCTATGTTGATAATATTGGTAATGATAAACAGTTATAGGTGGGAGTGCGTCTACTTATGTTAAAAGTTACAAATATTTTATTACAAGTTATGAATACTTTATTAAAAGTTATGTTTTTTATTCCATATTCTCTTTTAAATCGCATTGTTTTGTTTGTTATCGTTTCTTTTTTCATTTCAGTTTTCACTCTAAATTAGATTATGTGTGTTAAAATATATGGAGATATGGTGGTTAGTGAGTACCATGTATGATTGATTAATGCTTGTGGGAATAATACAACCCCTGACCTTAGAAATATAAATTTAATAGAAATGCAACATCTTTATACTAAAAGTTACGTAGTGTAGCATAAATTGTACAACTTTATTGATTTTGATGTTTTCAACTAATGTTAATTAAAAGTTATGTATTTAGTTTTAGAAGTTACCATCTTGGATTTATTAGTTATAAATGTATGTTCATTCATCTTTATTGCATAGAATCGAAGAAAACATTGAGGCACTAAACAAAGATGTCAATGGTGCACTCGTGCTAGCAATGAAGTTATTCTTAGAAGTTGTGATGTGAGTTTTCTCGCACTTAAAAATATGTAGTAGAATAGTGGTGTGAGTACGAGTATCGTCTTCACAGGGACGGAAAAGGGGAATTAAGAATTAAATAAATTCAGCGATTAAAAATAAATAAAATAAATGTGATGTGCGAGATTGATTGGTTTGGAAAATAAAAATGCAATTGAACGAATAAAATAAATGGGTTCATTCTAATTGATGACGAAGGAAACAAAGATTGATTCCGGGGTAATCAGATTTCTGGCTGATTAGGCTTAATCACATGAAATTAATTTAATTGAGCCTAGCTAATCATTACTAAATTCTTACCACTTTCACGGCGTAGTGTATAATAATTTAGGGAACCAGGTTGATCCTCATGCGACATGTATCTAAAATTATTGACAAAACGAACGAGCGTGCGGCCCCTTTATCGTTATTAATCTCTTAGCGAACGATTAAGTGTGTGTGAAGGTGTCTTAGAATAAATTAGATATCTCTTAATTTATTCTACATGCAATTATTATCCTAGTGGCCATTCTAGGTTACAAGAGATATCAATTAAATCATTCAAACATAAATTAAATCAAGATTCATGCAATTAATCCATCATGAGTTTAGCCATACATCATGATTCACCCCTTAATCAATATCAAATCCCTAATTAAAACTTACTCACAAATCATGATTGAAGAATCAATAGAAATGGGAAGAATTCAATTAATTGTCATTAATTAAAAAGTAGGAACTTACAAACAATCCAAGGGAATTGAAGAACAAGATGGAAAAGTAGAAGAAAATTCGTCCCTAGACCTCTCTCTAAGCTCCGTAACAAAAAACGGGGGTTTGCGGGGTGTTTAAATAGAAAACAGATCTATCCAGGCCGAAATAAGACACCCGGGGGCGAAAAACTGTCACGCACGGCGTGCCTAAAGGCCACGCACGACCGTGCGTGGGTGGTAGTTGTTGGGTGTGTCTCGGAAAAATGAAGAAATATTAATTATCAAAAATAATTAACTAATTTAAATAGCTAATGAAAACCAGAAATAAGATGGAACAAAGTTTAGCCGAGCTCGTGCTACGCACGATGTCCTTAAAACGTATTCGCCGCCTCCCACGGTGCTAGGAGCGTTGCAACGACCGTTTCCCAGGATACGGTGGCTAACGAACTAACGTTTGAGCACACAAACGAGAGTTCCGGTGAACGGGAACAAAGGTGAACACTCAGGAATGTATTATGTGTTGTGTTAATGGACCTGAACGTTGGACATCAATGACCAGAATACACCCACCAAAAGAGGAGCAGTTCTGGTGTGCGACCAGAATACCCCCACCAGAAGAGGAGCAGTTCTGGGATTCGTGTCCGCAGGTCGCCCGCACACACGAGTCGCGGTTTTTCTTCTCCGCAGGTCGCCCGCACAGGAAGAGCAAACTGCCTTAACTACACCATTGCCTTGTTTTTTCAAGATTTTCCATAAACAAGAATCAATAAGCTTCACGTTAAGACATTTGCGTATGATACAAAAAATCAAAGCATGAAATGCAGTGGAGGTGGCTATTGTATACTACAAGCGTATACACTTTGAAGTCATTAGCATCAATAAAAATTACACTTTGAATAGGGTGCTTCTTCGCCTGGGGCTCCACAAAGTCGTCCTCATCACTGAGGTTCCCAATCTCGTGCTTTTTTGACAAGGATTCCCCTCTGCGATTGTCAGTGTTCACCCGGGTATTTTTCCTTAGGGCACCTTTAACAAACTGGAGGAGTTCGCCTTGTTGAATTAAGCGCTCAATGGCCTTCTTGAGCGTGACACAGTCGTCCGTGTTGTAGGAGGTATTTATGTGGTAACGACAGTATGTGCCGCCTTAGTGGGTGGCGTAGATCTCCTTCGCCAGCCGAGGGTCCCTGCGTATGAGGTCCCACTCCTCCACATAGTCCAGGATGAGAGGATGATGCTCACTGGGTGTGTGAGCGGGGTCCTTGGAATGTCCATCCATGGCCGCCATTGGCGTCTCTCTCGCAAAGTGGGTGAAGAAACGCTACGCAAGATCTTGCCATGAGTCCACACTGCCTTCAGGTATCGCATTGAACCACTCGTATGTCGGTCCCTCAAGAGTGGAGAGGAACCAGCAACTGAGGTATTCATCTGACGCATCCACCATCAGCATGTTGTTTTTGTAATGGGTGAAGTGTTCCTGAGGGTCTATGCGGTCGTCATAAGGTTTGATGGCGTTCCCTCGGTATTTCTCAGGTATGGGGGCCGAGAGCACCCTTGCGGTTAAAGGAGTCTTTGTCCTTATTTGTATGATGGGATCACTGCGTCCTTCGGCCAGCTTCCTCTCCAAGGTACTTACCTTGTGCAAGAGGGCATTGTAGCCTGGGTCCTGGGAGGTGTTGGTCGTAGGTGTAGCAGCCAGTTGCCTTGCCTCCATCTGAGCAAGCCTCCTCTCAAGCTACGAAATGACCTCGTCTTGGGGGTCCTTGGCAGCCGTATGGCGCCTTGCCTTTGTGGATATGGGGCTGATCCACTGTACAGGATACCGACCCAAGCTTTCCCTGGGTGAGCCAGGCTCACGTTCACCTAGCGTCCCACCATCCTCTCAGATGCCGACCGACGACGCGTGTCACCTAGTTTATTGAAGGACGAGGTTTTGCCACGCGCTGGGGTCAGCACAGCTCGAGGAGGGGAATCAAAGTGGGATGATATGTCCTGGGCCACGACTCCTTTATCATTGCCGATGAAAGTGACAATGGAGGGGGTGGAGGAGGTGGTGTGTGGTGTTCTCCCCTTCTTTGGCATGAGAGCGATGATAACGGTGCATGGGGTTCTAAGCCAGATTGGCGATGATGGCCGATAGAGCGGCCTGAAGTTGATGATCAACAGGGGGAGTAGCATGTTGTCCCGAAGCATGGTCAACTTTCTCCATGTGTTTTTTCTCAAGGCCGATGTGGGCGTCTTAAGCGTTGACGTTGAGCTTATTGTGAAGGTCAGCCGTGGGGTCGATGGTCTCCTGGAAGACCTCTTCCTCCACTACCTTGTCGGCCGTAGCGTCACCGACCTCTCCTGGCTCTCCTGAGTTTCGAGGAGTGTTTTGCCAATGTGGTTGCGGTTTGACCTTGTCCTTCCCATTTTAGTTAGCTGTGTCTGGTAGCGACGAAGAGTACTAACTTGATTGTTCTAGCTCTCAATGAAAGCACCAAATGATAGAGTATTAATTCTTACAAAGAAGTAAGAGGTAGAGAGAGAAAGAACAATTATTATTTCTCAACCCCCTACAAGTACTCCCAAGGGGAATATTTATAGGGAAAATATGGGATGCGGCTCCCAAATCTTAGGCTTGGGAGGCCCATTACCAAATAAGGCATCTATTGGACTGAATACATATTTATTTGGCTAAGTGTAAGATCTATCTCTACTTTGGTCTCTTTGGCCAATGGAGGATCAGGCCGACTGAGGGGCTGACCGACGAGGACCAAGTTACGCTCCTGGGATTCTGGACCATATCTGAGTTGGTAGGTGTTTGGCGGACATAGGACCATCTGGGCGGTGGAGGACCACGTGGGTGGCAGCTGTGCTTATTTAATCTTCTCAGTATGTGGGTCATGGGATCTGGACCCATATACTCTATCAGTATTAATAGTACGATAGTATTTATTAATGGAATATGAGTATCTACTTCCAACTCTAGTTTTGTGGGATATTAATATTAGAGCATCTTCAATGCTAAAACGTTAACGCTGCATACGTGTCATGAGAGGTAGCCAATTAGAAAACAATAAATAGAATATCTCTCTCCTTATTTGAAGGATCTTGAATCATTTTGATAAGTTTTTCTTCACAATGTCAAACACAATGTCTAGATGTAGACATTGTGGTTGACATTGTAGAGAAAAAGTTACTAAAAACACATAAGACCGTGGAAAGAATGAGAGAGAAATGTCATAAAATCAAATTTTTGTGTCTATCCCTCTCATGCCACATGTGCATTGTACACATTGTAGCATTAGAGATGCTCTTATGAGTGCTTACGTAATATTGTAATAGTAGTTAAATTAGATTATTATTTGGAAGGAGCATTAAATTAGAATCACGCGCAAACCAAGGAAACATGATTTGGAAAAAGAAAAGAAAAGATAAATGACCTAAATAGCCCTCTACGTAAATTCGAGAATAAGTTTCATTTATACACCTTCATAATAAGTTAATCATACATTCACTTTATTTTATTTTTGTAAACATTTATTTCATTAACATTCCAAAATGTACAACGAAATAAAAAAAGTTCCGAAATGTATATTTATTTTATTTCTAATGTTTTTAATCATAGATTATGTTTACTTTGCAATAATATATATTTATATATTTTATATTCCGTGCATCGTACAAGTACAATATCTGTTTATTTATTTATAACACTTGAAGGTAATAATATAATATCAAGACATAACTTGATCCAAAAGGTGGAATCTTCCACCTCAGGAGCCCCCACCCCGACCCGACAGGATGGTGGGGGAGTTAATCACGGTGACTCAGTCAGCAAAGCGACGGTAGACCTTATACACGTGCGCACCAGAGGTCCAGCCTTATTTCAGGTTCTGTAACCTCCACACGGCCGCAGCGGGTTTTGAACCTTGGTCACTTGATCCAATTTTCCCACCACTCGACCAACTGAGCTACCCGTGGTGATCAAGACATAACGCACATGTAAAGGTTTTAATTTACTAAATTTCAACGCACTAGAATGGAGTAGAATGAAAAAGGGGGAGATCAAGTAAAAACTAATGAAAAGTAGAAGGTGAATAATAAATGACATTGACGTAAACAATTCATCATGTATGACTCATACGGATTATTTGACAGCGAAAAAGTATGCCTCCTTACCTATTGGTCCCTATAGTGTCCTAAAACATTATACTACGTACTTCGTATTCTATAAATAGCAGACCATTGAGAGCCATTATTCCGCAAAATAATTACTTAAGGAGTACTATTACTTAAGCACATCGTACCAAAACTAACTAGCTCAATGGCTGGAGTTAGTAAGCTAATGCTCAGCCTACTCATTTTGGCATTTCTTCTTTCGTCTGACGTTCAACCAACGGATGCTTTCCGATCAACTCCCACCACGCGCATTGACGGCGCTTCTCACAAAATTCCTAGTGGCAATTCTTATAGCCCTACTTCTGGCGGCGGCGCATCCTCACATGTTGATACTTTCCGACCAACTACCCCCGACAACAGTCCTGGCATTGGTCATCAACCTTGATTGTTGCTTGATGGGCTAACAATACATATCTATATATATGTACGGTCATGTATGTATGTAGGTATACATCATACATATACGGAGTATTAATTACGAATAAGCCAGCGCGGCTGTGTGATCTGGCATACCTTCTACATACATGCATGTATGTGTGTTCGAGCCCGCTTGCATGAACAACACGCTTGGTTGAGTTGGTTCTGTATGCTAAGCTTCAATTATGTATTCTATTTTCTGCATGTGTGTTTATGAGTTATGACTATAATTAATAAAAGGCAAATTCTATGGTACCTTCAAGGTATGGTACCTTGATGGTATGGACCAATAAAAATTTTTCAATTGAATAATTTAAATGCAAATAAAATGTAAAACTTTGAGTTGCACCAATGAAATGCATCCTAGGTATGGTACCCTCCTATTTTTGTTGGGTACCATAGCAAGCACCTTAATAAAATGATTGACTTGTTCTCCTAATAAGTCATACATAGTATATGCCAATAACTAATCTATATGTATAAATATGTTTTTTTCGAGATCCGACTTATTTATTATTTTCAGTTCTCTCTTTTCCTCAATTTTGATTGGGGGATTCAAATGTCACCTCTCTACATACTTTAGTTTTCCGCACTTGAATATATATGGAGTTATGGACGACACCAATATAAACTGAACTTTTTACAAATTTTCAACGTTCCTTGTTTTGGTACGTAATGCAATCAACCTCACGTACGGTTTAATTTAGATGAACAAAACTTCATAAAGAATACAAAAAAAATAAAGATGATTGAGTTTGTGGAGTTTTATTCTACGCTATAACTCCTGATTAATTATGTGCATAGTAAAAAACGATCCTAAATTGCACAAATTAATAGAATTATTTTTTTAACTTTTATATATTGAAGATTGGTGTCTTTCGAAAGATAATAAATACTAATAAATTTTGATGTATTTTTTGTAACAATCGAAGTACAAATAAAAAAGATATAACATTTAGATAAAAAAGATATTTTTAAAGTGCTCATTTTTTATAGTCAATATTGGTGTCATTTGAAAGATAATAAAAAGTTATGAACTTTGGTGTATTTTTTGTAATAATCAGAGTACAAATAAATAAGATATATCACTTTGAAAAATAAATGAGATTTTGTGTTTTTGTGGGACCAGTATCTCATGTTGTCCTTGCTTTAGTTTGTGTTTCGGGTAAAGCGCCACTTCTAGTGGCGGTCCTGACTAGGGTTTAGGGGAGCAGTATTTTAGGAAATATTTTTAATTTGACCTTATTTTGGGAATTATTTTTTTATTTAACATCATTTAGGGAAAAACTCTGTGAAATTGGAATTTAGAATTAAATTTAGCTATAAAATACTACTTGAAAGTTAGAAAGTGTGTTAAATTGAGAATTTGACTTAAATTTCGGTTTTAGGAGTGTAGAAGTAGTTAATTTAGTAATTTGTAAAATTTTTAATTTAGATTGTGACATTCGAATTTTACTCTTTAATTTTAACTTTTTATGATTTATAATAGTTGAAATTGTAGAAGTTTAGAATTTGTGTTAAATTCTAGATGTTTAGACCTTGAGATTTTAAAGGCGGATGATTTTGTTTCCTCATTCCTGGATTCATCATTTTACCATGGAGACACAACGGGGGCATGAAACACTGGCGGCGGAGATGGAGCAAGGCCGAGCACGCAACGTTAGATGTAGTATTAAATTTATTATTGTATGTACTATCTATTTATTGTTAAATTACATTGAAAACTACATTTGTTTTGTTCACTTCCATTAAAATTACAAAAATTTCATCTAAAACAAAATCAAATTTGTCTTTCATTTTATGAATTTTATCCGCAATACGGATTGTTTAAAAAATAATATAAAGTAATCAATGTTTTGTTACTCAAAAAATCAAAATGCTTAATTTTCATTTTAAAAAATATGAAACAAATTTTAAAAAACTTTTAAATTCCTAATTAACAATTTGAACAGGCCGGAATTTAAAACTTTATTTTAAAAAACTATTAAAATCAAAACTTTAACAATATATTCTAAAGGAATTAACAATACGGGAGGAATTAAACAAAAACCAAAAAAACATCCTAGTCGGAAGACAAAAATCTGACCGGAGGAGAGGTGTTTTTTCGAGACCGTAACTCTAGTCGGAGCACCCAATTCCGACTCTCCTTTTTGGTAAACCCTAGATTTTTCCCCGCATTTTGGGAAGCCATGTTAGGCATTCCCGCATTTTGGTAAACCCAAAAAATTATGTGACATACAAAATATTGTCATATTATATTGAGCAATAATTACATAACTTAAAGTCATCACTAATTGATGTTTACTATGTCACTAAGATCACCAATTAATGTTTGAGTGCCAAAATTTGACGCCAAACATCAGTGGCGGACCTAAAAAAGTAGAGTCATGGGTCCCTACCTTAATGAAACTCTCATTATTAATATAAAATTAATGGAAAAAGTGTAATTACACTCGCTAGTTTACATGCTTAATTAATTGAAGAATTAGATAACAACAGTAACAATGATAATAAGTAATAACAATAATTCAGTAATTTTACTAAAAAATCAATAATTCTGTAATAACAATAGGGAGATTTACCTAAATAGGACTAAATAAAAGGATGAGGAAGTGGTCGAACCCAGCTGGTCGCCGACTCACTCTCCTTTACGGGAGGTCTCATGTGACACCGCACTCGGATGTACTTGAATTTGAAATTCGATATGTATTTGAATTTCCTAGCGAATAAAAATCGTGTAATAGATTGGTATATTTAATTAATGCGTGATTAATTAAATTATTTATCGGGTCCATTATATTGAGAATTGACTACTAAATAATTAGATGGGTCATCGTAATAATTATAGAAGCCCAATAAAGTGCCAACTAAAGTTGAGGAAAAGGTTTGGGCAAACAAGTGCTATTTTGACCAAAACTGCCAGAAATAACAATAATAATTGGGACGGACTTCCTACATCCACTAGGGGATTTTTCCTACATGACTTGAGGTCTCAAAATAAAGATTTGGGACAAACAAACATGGGTTGGGCGAAGTTGCTGTTGAGGGGATGGCTTGAGTCGCATTACCACACTTTTAGGACCCTACTCATGCATTATTTTGCTTGATTGAGTAGAGGTACATCTCCCTTCCCATTCCATTCATTCGAACATCCAATGGGGTGAGAGAGCTCAAGAGAAAAGTCTCTCACCCACAGCAAGTTGGAGCAAGCAACAAGAAAGAAAAATCCAATGTGAAAAGCTAGGAGAAGTGGTAAGAACTCAAGTAGTTCTTTTAACTAGTATTATTTTCCCTAAGGAATAATGGAAGTTGTGGATTAGAAATGAAATTCTACATGTTTAAAAGTGTAGAATATTGATATAAAGTGGTGGTAATTAACTTAGAAGGGTTGGTGAATTGATAGGAGCCGAAATCCCCGGAAACCGTCACTCAAAGGAAGTTGCCCGTATTGCAGTCTGACGAACACCGCCCGGCTTTCACGAAAGCCGCCCGACGTTTGGCTGGCAGTCCACTTTCCCACTTTCAATCGGCCTAGAACGGGGATTATTGATCGAGGGGTGTATCAAAGGCAACTATTGTAGCACATCTTAAGGTGATGATGGCTGACTATATTGCGTATAATTAGTGAGTTAATTTAATGAGATTACCTAAGGTAATTAAATACGTTTTTCATGGATTATTAATGATTAATAATGCCTAAAATACGAAGATTGTGGTCTATAAAGGAAAGGTGTGATATACATATTTAGAATAAATTATGTATGTTTATGTGTTATAGGAATAATGGCATGATAGTTAGATAACTATAAAGCTTATTGATAAAATATACTTTTACTTCATATAAGGATTATATGCATGTGAAAAGTGATATTTTGTATATTGAATAAATTATATTTTGATTGGAAAAATCAGTTGAATTGGCCATATGGCCATCAATGGAGAACTAGATTGTTCTAAGATTTATCCGACTAGTATTGAAATACCAGTCGGGAATTGAATAAGTGATTATGCTAGAATTGATCTTAAGGTTGGATTGTGAATTGTTATACCTTAAGTAGTCTTAAGAGATACTTTAAGGTGGATATGTATGAACTCTATGTTATACAAGGGGTAGGCCTTAAGGGATACCCAAGATAAAGTGAATAATGAATTGAACCTAGCTAGATATAGGATTGGCCAACGGGTGTGTTTGGTAGTCTTTGAGGATAGCCAGTTGAATTATGGTAATAAGTAAGGACCATGGCTCTTCCCGACTCTAGAGAGCGGGGTTGGATAGCATGGACTTACAACGTGATCACGTGTAGGGTGGAATCCGAAACGGAGACCTAACTAGGCTCCGACAGCGGTAACACATAAGATAGGACCCGAAGGGCCTTACCTTCATACGGGATGATGGGTATGAGTCTAAGGGCGGGATGTTGGAATCTGAACCGATGACCTTATGAGGCCTCGGACAGCGGTAGCAAGTCCCATAGAAACAATAAGACATACGGGTTGTGTCATGTGAACGATGAATGAAATGGAAAATAAGAAAGGGCCGTGTGCCGACAAATTAATTAATTAACTTATTTGGGGGCTTGTACGTCTAAGTTTGCCAAGTGTGGCTTGAACATTTGTATTAATGTTTCCGTTGCTTTAATGAATATTTTACATTATGTTTGTTTATGAATGTACTACGTGTGAATGATATTAAAGATGCCTTGTGTAGTATGGATGTGTTGGACTGCGGTTGACTATTCGTACTGTACGGCGGATTGTTGACGTGTCCGGGTAGGTCCAGAGCGTGACACCCATGGGCTCTCCAATAAAGAAAAAAAGATCTAATTCGTTTAATTTTCATTCATAGTGCAATCCATTTGTTCCAAATTTGTGTCTACTCAATTTGTTTATACTTCATAATCTTAATTTGTAATACTATCTTTTAAATAAACAATATCTTTTAATATGTAATAAAACATCTTTGAATGGGGATAATTTAGTCAGAACGAGCTGCAGAACCAATACGTGTACTGTGGACCGGCTGGTCTGAAGAGAAACCTGCACACTTTCATTCTAAAAAATTATCAAAGTGCCATGCGTAGATTTCAAAGGTAAAAATAAAGGGCATCAATGTTAAATGGCAAGAGAATATTATTCATTTGAAACCGAAAGTAACACAATACTTTGTACTACCTCAGTCCCTAAATGTTCTTCCAGAATAAAATGGCACGCTGATTAAAAAAGTGAAAATTGTGTGGTGGAGAGTTGTGCGGAGGAGAGAGAAATGCTGTGAACCACAAATTCTTTGTCAAAAAAGGAAAGTGAAGTTCTTTGTGAGACGGGCGAAAAGGAAAAGTTGGAAGTTCTTTTAGGGATGGAGAGAGTTTTAAATATTAGTTACAAAGAAATGAAAACAAAATGCAATGTCAGTTCAATGTGTACAAGCAGCAGCTGTAGCAGCATAAACTAAATACCAGATATGACTCACCTAATCACCAAAGCATAAAAATTGGATTACCATTCTTTAAACCTCAACTAATTGTACAGGGTTTTGACGGGCACTTTGTCACGGTGCGTCAAAATAAATCGATACTAACACTTATACGTAGTATAGGTGAAGTAGAGTTCGTATCCACAAGGAAAGGAATAATTCTCTTTTTATAAAACTAGTAAATAAAGGGGTTTTTTTTTAAGATTGAATGATTTAATTTAAAAACTAAGATGAACAACCTATATGTGTTTATTTTCAAAGATAAAAAGGACTTGGCATTGCTACTTTCCACTTGTTGATATATTTTAGTCGATCATTGTTATATCTATAACTTATTCCCTCTCGAATACTCAATCGGGGAGTATATCCACTTCATCGAGTGTAGTTATTAACAACAACCGTTCATTAATAACTCTTACTATTAATCAAATATAGAACAACGCCTTATACCGATTTAATAGTAGCATTTAATCTTTCTAACTCCTTGATGAAATCAATTGAGATTGATAACCTCAACACAACGGTTTCGGTTTAACCAACAAAATTAATCCCTCTTAAGTTTATTAACCACGACTGTGCATTAATAAACCGAAGTTACTTACTTGTGAAACCATTAACGATTAACCATCGGTTCGTTGATCGTTTCTAATAATAATTAATATATGAAACAAAACTAGTTGATCGTTTCTAGTTGACTCTTTAGGTTTCATCACGAACAATTCGTAATATTACTATTACACGCTTTACTAATATTATAAATGAGCTTTCAGCACTTGGAAAGGATATTACTGTGGAAGATCAAGTGAGAAAAGTTATGAGAAGCTTGCCCTCCGCATGGAAGCCCAAAACTACGGCTATAGAAGAAGCTAAAGATCTCTTCACCATGACGTTAGAAGACCTGATCGGTTCGCTCATGACATATGAGTTAGGCCTACAAGAAGAACAAGATGCCGAAAATGTGAGGAAGGAACGAGGAATTGCTCTCAAGGCTCGAGAGGAAGAAGAAAATTCCGAAAGTGAACCGGAAGACGAAATGAGCATGTTTGCCAAACAATTCGGAAAGATGTACCGAAAGTTCAAAGGCAATGATGCACACTAATTAGTAGTGCATAATTACATGTTTTTATGTTTGATTTATGTTAATTGTTTGACGTTTTATTTAGTTTGTAAACATTTATGTGATTTCAGTTGTAATTGTATTTTAGTCTTTATTTGTCAGTTGTAAAGTTTAGTTAGGATTTGTGGTTTTGGAAAGGAAGACTTTGAAGTGAAGAAAAAGAAGATTTGGCTGCCCAGGAGCAAATACCCGACCGGGTATAATACTTGACCCGGTCGGGTAAGAAGTGAAAAACGAAAATGCAAAGAAAGTGCATGGCCTGGTCGGGCCCACTACCTCACCCGGTCGGGTGAGAAGTGACCGGGGACAACCCGGTGTGCAAAGATCACCCGAACGTGAAGAATATCCAATTTTTGCACTCACCCGGTCGGGTCCCCTACCCCACCCGGTCGGGTCTGACTTGACCCGGACACTTTAACATGCTGAAGATCGCCAGAACGTGGAGGATATTTGATTTTGACATGGACCCGGTCGGGTGAGTACTTGACCCGGTCGGGTACCCGGCCAAAGGTGTTGAAAAACACCTATAAATAGCACATTTTTTCTTCACAAAAAAAAATCCCTTCTTCCATACTCTTAAACTCAGTTTAGAATAGCATTTCTTTATATTTTTCTAGCTATGTTTAGTCTCCAAATGAGGAGCTAAACTTCCATTCTTGGTGTTGCTCTTGAAGCTTGTTGATTATTAAAGTTGTGAGTTATTTTCTTAACTTCTTTCCTTGAATATTAATTAATAGTTCTTTCCTTAATACCATCTCTATATTAATGTTGGAGAGTGTTGCTAAGATGACAATTAGTTAACATCTCCACATTAGTTAGAATGGTATTTTCTTCCTCTATATTAATATTGGGGAGTGTTGCTAAGATGACAATTAGTTAACATCTTGATATTAATTATAGTAGGATTCATCTTCTTTAATAATATTCTTCCTTGAATATTAATTAATCCCTACTCATATTTCATATTAATATTTTGAACATTACTTAAAGGATCAACTAGTTTTGTTTCATATATTAATTATTACTAGAAACGATCAACGAACCGATGGTTAATCGTTGATAGTTTCACAAGTAAGTAACTTCGGTTTATTAATGCACGGTCGTGGTTAATAAACTTAAGAGGGATTAGTTTTGTTGGTTAAACCGAAACCGTTGTGTTGAGGTTATCAATCTCAATTGATTTCATCAAGGAGTTAGAAAGATTAAATGCTACTATTAAATCGGTATAAGGCGTTGTTTTATATTTGATTAATAGTAAGGGTTATTAATGAACGGTTGTTGTTAATAACTTCCCTCGATGAAGTGGATATACTCCCCGATTGAGTATTCGAGAGGGAATAAGTTATAGAAATGACAATGATCGACTAAAATATATCAACAAGTGGAAAGTAGCAATGCCAAGTCCTTTTTATCTTTGAATTAAACACATATAGGTTGTTCATCTTAGTTTCTTAATTAAATTAAATCACTCAAAACCAAAACCCCCCTTTTAATTACTAGTTTCATAGAAAGAAAATCATTCCTTTCCCTGTGGATACGAACTCTACTACGCTATACTACGTATAAGTGTTTAGTATTGAATTTATTTTGACGCACCGTGACAAAGTGCTCGTCAAATTTGGCGCCGTTGCCGGGGAAAGGCAATTATTTTTCTTTTTATTTTACCTCATAAAAATCAAAACAAAAAAAAAAAAATAAAAAAATTAAAAAAAAATCTCTTGCTCTTCTATTTTCTGAGCTTATATGAGTAAATGGATACCAACACATCATCGCTAGAGAGTCAAATTTCTAGCTTAACATTTTTAGTAAAGGAGTTTCTCTTATGCTCAAACGTTCAAGATACCAAGGCCTGCAACAGTTGCATGTCACAAAGGCATCTTACGGATTTTTGCCCCAAGCTGCAAGAAGAATACTTTGAACAGAGTGATGATGTTGTTTTCCAAGAGAGGTATGATTCATTCTCCAACACATATAATCCATACTCAAGTTATTATTCCAGCATGTCTACTGAAGACATGATCCGAGCTCTCACTATCAATGTGACACAAATGCAACAAGATATGTCGCAATACCCGCAAGAAACAGTGCTCAAAGAACTAAACTTGGAGAATCAATTGAAACAAGTGCCAAACATTGTGAACCACATTGGCGAGGAGGAAGAAGAAGAGGAGCTTACGGAGGGAGCTCAACCAGAGGAGGAGAAACTTCAAAACTCAACTCCATCACCGGCCATTCCTGAGAACATGCCACCATTTCCTGAGGCTCTAAGGGAAACAGAAAGGGTAGAGAAGGACAAAGATGAATGCTCAGCAAATTTGAGGATAATTCAAATGTACTTTTCGCGGTTGCAAATAAACCGAGAAAATATCATTCGGATTTCTTTTCATTCACCAATATGCAGGAAATGACAGTGGAGTTAAGTAAACATTTGATACCCCCTCTCATGCCACCAAGATCAAAACACTTTCCATTGACCATGCTAAATGATAATTTCTTTCCCTCACTCTCACCACATGAATCAATGAAAAACTGGATATTTGATCCTGGAGGTATTTTCAAAGGGAAGGGTCAGAGAAACAAGCATTCCTATAGAAGCCCTAGGAGTGAAAATATGGCGAAGCTAAACTATCACGATCCAAGTTTAAATGATTGAACACAATGATGGTGTCGTGCCGCGACGTTAAATAAGGCGCTTATTGGGAGGCAACCCATGCAAGGTACGTTTACTTATTTTTCTTTTATCTTTACACTTTTCAAAAAAAAAGGGGGGGGGGGGGGGGGTGGTGGTGTGCCGGAATATACCCGGTCGGGTATCACAGTTCACCCGGTCGGGTATTACATAAAACAGGGATACCCGCACGGCTACCCGGGTGGGGAGCGTAAAATTGAAAAAAAAAAGAGATAAACCTGACCGGGTATTTTATTTCACCCGATCGGGTATCAACTACCATACCTCTCTGGTTAAGCAACAAAGCATACCCGACCGGGTCAAGGAAGGAGACCCGACCGGGTATCTAACAAAAAAACTCTCTGCCAGCCTCTGGAACGCTCACCCGACCGGGTAAATAAGGAGACCCGACCGGGTCAACGGACTTTCAGCCTAAACCATGTCGGGCCATCCCCCTTCTTCCTCATTCCTTCTTCCCACTTTCGAACCACATCCCAAATTTCCTCCATTTCCAAAAGTCAAAAGCTTCATATCTCCTACATCCATCCACCAATTAAACCCATTTCATTCATCACCTCTTCACCCTTTTCATCTCCACACCCACGAATCACCAACAAACCCTCCCAAAAAGTAACCAAATAAAAAAAAATCATCTCAGACACAAGCACTAGGGACAGTGCTTTGATTAGCTTGGGGGGAGAGTTTTATGGAATACTCACATTCATACTCTTTATTCTTGTAAAAAAATAATTATAAAAGCTTGTTAAGTTGAAAACCTGAAAGGGCAACTTAAGCAAAAATAAAGCAAAAATAAGAGTGAGTTGTGAGGATTAAAACAGAAAAATGTGGGAAGCTGGGATGAAAACCCGAAAGGGCACCTAGGCAAAATGAGAGAACGAGAGAAAGTATTTTCTTTTATTTCTGCAGGATCCTAAGGGTAACGAAAAAAAGGTTGAGGTTGATAAAGAAATATGGAGTTGAAGACCCTCTTTACTATTATATTTTTGGGGATTTACTTTATGTGTTTCTAAAAACACTCGTGGATGTGTGTGTTGATATTCTTGTAATTTTAAGGACTTCTTGGATTTGATTTGATTTACTCGAGACGAGTAAAGGTTTAAGTGTGGGGGTGTTTGATGCACACTAATTAGTAGTGCATAATTACATGTTTTTATGTTTGATTTATGTTAATTGTTTGACGTTTTATTTAGTTTGTAAACATTTATGTGATTTCAGTTGTAATTGTATTTTAGTCTTTATTTGTCAGTTGTAAAGTTTAGTTAGGATTTGTGGTTTTGGAAAGGAAGACTTTGAAGTGAAGAAAAAGAAGATTTGGCTGCCCAGGAGCAAATACCCGACCGGGTATAATACTTGACCCGGTCGGGTAAGAAGTGAAAAACGAAAATGCAAAGAAAGTGCATGGCCCGGTCGGGCCCACTACCTCACCCGGTCGGGTGAGAAGTGACCGGGGACAACCCGGTGTGCAAAGATCACCCGAACGTGAAGAATATCCAATTTTTGCACTCACCCGGTCGGGTCCCCTACCCCACCCAGTCGGGTCTGACTTGACCCGGACACTTTAACATGCTGAAGATCGCCAGAACGTGGAGGATATTTGATTTTGACATGGACCCGGTCGGGTGAGTACTTGACCCGGTCGGGTACCCGGCCAAAGGTGTTGAAAAACACCTATAAATAGCACATTTTTTCTTCACAAAAAAAAATCCCTTCTTCCATACTCTTAAACTCAGTTTAGAATAGCATTTCTTTATATTTTTCTAGCTATGTTTAGTCTCCAAATGAGGAGCTAAACTTCCATTCTTGGTGTTGCTCTTGAAGCTTGTTGATTATTAAAGTTGTGAGTTATTTTCTTAACTTCTTTCCTTGAATATTAATTAATAGTTCTTTCCTTAATACCATCTCTATATTAATGTTGGAGAGTGTTGCTAAGATGACAATTAGTTAACATCTCCACATTAGTTAGAATGGTATTTTCTTCCTCTATATTAATATTGGGGAGTGTTGCTAAGATGACAATTAGTTAACATCTTGATATTAATTATAGTAGGATTCATCTTCTTTAATAATATTCTTCCTTGAATATTAATTAATCCCTACTCATATTTCATATTAATATTTTGAACATTACTTAAAGGATCAACTAGTTTTGTTTCATATATTAATTATTACTAGAAACGATCAACGAACCGATGGTTAATCGTTGATAGTTTCACAAGTAAGTAACTTCGGTTTATTAATGCACGGTCGTGGTTAATAAACTTAAGAGGGATTAGTTTTGTTGGTTAAACCGAAACCGTTGTGTTGAGGTTATCAATCTCAATTGATTTCATCAAGGAGTTAGAAAGATTAAATGCTACTATTAAATCGGTATAAGGCGTTGTTTTATATTTGATTAATAGTAAGGGTTATTAATGAACGGTTGTTGTTAATAACTTCCCTCGATGAAGTGGATATACTCCCCGATTGAGTATTCGAGAGGGAATAAGTTATAGAAATGACAATGATCGACTAAAATATATCAACAAGTGGAAAGTAGCAATGCCAAGTCCTTTTTATCTTTGAATTAAACACATATAGGTTGTTCATCTTAGTTTCTTAATTAAATTAAATCACTCAAAACCAAAACCCCCCTTTTAATTACTAGTTTCATAGAAAGAAAATCATTCCTTTCCCTGTGGATACGAACTCTACTACGCTATACTACGTATAAGTGTTTAGTATTGAATTTATTTTGACGCACCGTGACAAAGTGCTCGTCAAATTTGGCGCCGTTGCCGGGGAAAGGCAATTATTTTTCTTTTTATTTTACCTCATAAAAATCAAAACAAAAAAAAAAACATAAAAAAATTAAAAAAAAATCTCTTGCTCTTCTATTTTCTGAGCTTATATGAGTAAATGGATACCAACACATCATCGCTAGAGAGTCAAATTTCTAGCTTAACATTTTTAGTAAAGGAGTTTCTCTTATGCTCAAACGTTCAAGATACCAAGGCCTGCAACAGTTGCATGTCACAAAGGCATCTTACGGATTTTTGCCCCAAGCTGCAAGAAGAATACTTTGAACAGAGTGATGATGTTGTTTTCCAAGAGAGGTATGATTCATTCTCCAACACATATAATCCATACTCAAGTTATTATTCCAGCATGTCTACTGAAGACATGATCCGAGCTCTCACTATCAATGTGACACAAATGCAACAAGATATGTCGCAATACCCGCAAGAAACAGTGCTCAAAGAACTAAACTTGGAGAATCAATTGAAACAAGTGCCAAACATTGTGAACCACATTGGCGAGGAGGAAGAAGAAGAGGAGCTTACGGAGGGAGCTCAACCAGAGGAGGAGAAACTTCAAAACTCAACTCCATCACCGGCCATTCCTGAGAACATGCCACCATTTCCTGAGGCTCTAAGGGAAACAGAAAGGGTAGAGAAGGACAAAGATGAATGCTCAGCAAATTTGAGGATAATTCAAATGTACTTTTCGCGGTTGCAAATAAACCGAGAAAATATCATTCGGATTTCTTTTCATTCACCAATATGCAGGAAATGACAGTGGAGTTAAGTAAACATTTGATACCCCCTCTCATGCCACCAAGATCAAAACACTTTCCATTGACCATGCTAAATGATAATTTCTTTCCCTCACTCTCACCACATGAATCAATGAAAAACTGGATATTTGATCCTGGAGGTATTTTCAAAGGGAAGGGTCAGAGAAACAAGCATTCCTATAGAAGCCCTAGGAGTGAAAATATGGCGAAGCTAAACTATCACGATCCAAGTTTAAATGATTGAACACAATGATGGTGTCGTGCCGCGACGTTAAATAAGGCGCTTATTGGGAGGCAACCCATGCAAGGTACGTTTACTTATTTTTCTTTTATCTTTACACTTTTCAAAAAAAAAAGGGGGGGGGGGGGGGGTGGTGGTGTGCCGGAATATACCCGGTCGGGTATCACAGTTCACCCGGTCGGGTATTACATAAAACAGGGATACCCGCACGGCTACCCGGGTGGGGAGCGTAAAATTGAAAAAAAAAAGAGATAAACCTGACCGGGTATTTTATTTCACCCGATCGGGTATCAACTACCATACCTCTCTGGTTAAGCAACAAAGCATACCCGACCGGGTCAAGGAAGGAGACCCGACCGGGTATCTAACAAAAAAACTCTCTGCCAGCCTCTGGAACGCTCACCCGACCGGGTAAATAAGGAGACCCGACCGGGTCAACGGACTTTCAGCCTAAACCATGTCGGGCCATCCCCCTTCTTCCTCATTCCTTCTTCCCACTTTCGAACCACATCCCAAATTTCCTCCATTTCCAAAAGTCAAAAGCTTCATATCTCCTACATCCATCCACCAATTAAACCCATTTCATTCATCACCTCTTCACCCTTTTCATCTCCACACCCACGAATCACCAACAAACCCTCCCAAAAAGTAACCAAATAAAAAAAAATCATCTCAGACACAAGCACTAGGGACAGTGCTTTGATTAGCTTGGGGGGAGAGTTTTATGGAATACTCACATTCATACTCTTTATTCTTGTAAAAAAATAATTATAAAAGCTTGTTAAGTTGAAAACCTGAAAGGGCAACTTAAGCAAAAATAAAGCAAAAATAAGAGTGAGTTGTGAGGATTAAAACAGAAAAATGTGGGAAGCTGGGATGAAAACCCGAAAGGGCACCTAGGCAAAATGAGAGAACGAGAGAAAGTATTTTCTTTTATTTCTGCAGGATCCTAAGGGTAACGAAAAAAAGGTTGAGGTTGATAAAGAAATATGGAGTTGAAGACCCTCTTTACTATTATATTTTTGGGGATTTACTTTATGTGTTTCTAAAAACACTCGTGGATGTGTGTGTTGATATTCTTGTAATTTTAAGGACTTCTTGGATTTGATTTGATTTACTCGAGACGAGTAAAGGTTTAAGTGTGGGGGTGTTTGATGCACACTAATTAGTAGTGCATAATTACATGTTTTTATGTTTGATTTATGTTAATTGTTTGACGTTTTATTTAGTTTGTAAACATTTATGTGATTTCAGTTGTAATTGTATTTTAGTCTTTATTTGTCAGTTGTAAAGTTTAGTTAGGATTTGTGGTTTTGGAAAGGAAGACTTTGAAGTGAAGAAAAAGAAGATTTGGCTGCCCAGGAGCAAATACCCGACCGGGTATAATACTTGACCCGGTCGGGTAAGAAGTGAAAAACGAAAATGCAAAGAAAGTGCATGGCCCGGTCGGGCCCACTACCTCACCCGGTCGGGTGAGAAGTGACCGGGGACAACCCGGTGTGCAAAGATCACCCGAACGTGAAGAATATCCAATTTTTGCACTCACCCGGTCGGGTCCCCTACCCCACCCAGTCGGGTCTGACTTGACCCGGACACTTTAACATGCTGAAGATCGCCAGAACGTGGAGGATATTTGATTTTGACATGGACCCGGTCGGGTGAGTACTTGACCCGGTCGGGTACCCGGCCAAAGGTGTTGAAAAACACCTATAAATAGCACATTTTTTCTTCACAAAAAAAAATCCCTTCTTCCATACTCTTAAACTCAGTTTAGAATAGCATTTCTTTATATTTTTCTAGCTATGTTTAGTCTCCAAATGAGGAGCTAAACTTCCATTCTTGGTGTTGCTCTTGAAGCTTGTTGATTATTAAAGTTGTGAGTTATTTTCTTAACTTCTTTCCTTGAATATTAATTAATAGTTCTTTCCTTAATACCATCTCTATATTAATGTTGGAGAGTGTTGCTAAGATGACAATTAGTTAACATCTCCACATTAGTTAGAATGGTATTTTCTTCCTCTATATTAATATTGGGGAGTGTTGCTAAGATGACAATTAGTTAACATCTTGATATTAATTATAGTAGGATTCATCTTCTTTAATAATATTCTTCCTTGAATATTAATTAATCCCTACTCATATTTCATATTAATATTTTGAACATTACTTAAAGGATCAACTAGTTTTGTTTCATATATTAATTATTACTAGAAACGATCAACGAACCGATGGTTAATCGTTGATAGTTTCACAAGTAAGTAACTTCGGTTTATTAATGCACGGTCGTGGTTAATAAACTTAAGAGGGATTAGTTTTGTTGGTTAAACCGAAACCGTTGTGTTGAGGTTATCAATCTCAATTGATTTCATCAAGGAGTTAGAAAGATTAAATGCTACTATTAAATCGGTATAAGGCGTTGTTTTATATTTGATTAATAGTAAGGGTTATTAATGAACGGTTGTTGTTAATAACTTCCCTCGATGAAGTGGATATACTCCCCGATTGAGTATTCGAGAGGGAATAAGTTATAGAAATGACAATGATCGACTAAAATATATCAACAAGTGGAAAGTAGCAATGCCAAGTCCTTTTTATCTTTGAATTAAACACATATAGGTTGTTCATCTTAGTTTCTTAATTAAATTAAATCACTCAAAACCAAAACCCCCCTTTTAATTACTAGTTTCATAGAAAGAAAATCATTCCTTTCCCTGTGGATACGAACTCTACTACGCTATACTACGTATAAGTGTTTAGTATTGAATTTATTTTGACGCACCGTGACAAAGTGCTCGTCAAATTTGGCGCCGTTGCCGGGGAAAGGCAATTATTTTTCTTTTTATTTTACCTCATAAAAATCAAAACAAAAAAAAAACATAAAAAAATTAAAAAAAAATCTCTTGCTCTTCTATTTTCTGAGCTTATATGAGTAAATGGATACCAACACATCATCGCTAGAGAGTCAAATTTCTAGCTTAACATTTTTAGTAAAGGAGTTTCTCTTATGCTCAAACGTTCAAGATACCAAGGCCTGCAACAGTTGCATGTCACAAAGGCATCTTACGGATTTTTGCCCCAAGCTGCAAGAAGAATACTTTGAACAGAGTGATGATGTTGTTTTCCAAGAGAGGTATGATTCATTCTCCAACACATATAATCCATACTCAAGTTATTATTCCAGCATGTCTACTGAAGACATGATCCGAGCTCTCACTATCAATGTGACACAAATGCAACAAGATATGTCGCAATACCCGCAAGAAACAGTGCTCAAAGAACTAAACTTGGAGAATCAATTGAAACAAGTGCCAAACATTGTGAACCACATTGGCGAGGAGGAAGAAGAAGAGGAGCTTACGGAGGGAGCTCAACCAGAGGAGGAGAAACTTCAAAACTCAACTCCATCACCGGCCATTCCTGAGAACATGCCACCATTTCCTGAGGCTCTAAGGGAAACAGAAAGGGTAGAGAAGGACAAAGATGAAATCCTCAGCAAATTTGAGGATAATTCAAATGTACTTTTCGCGGTTGCAAATAAACCGAGAAAATATCATTCGGATTTCTTTTCATTCACCAATATGCAGGAAATGACAGTGGAGTTAAGTAAACATTTGATACCCCCTCTCATGCCACCAAGATCAAAACACTTTCCATTGACCATGCTAAATGATAATTTCTTTCCCTCACTCTCACCACATGAATCAATGAAAAACTGGATATTTGATCCTGGAGGTATTTTCAAAGGGAAGGGTCAGAGAAACAAGCATTCCTATAGAAGCCCTAGGAGTGAAAATATGGCGAAGCTAAACTATCACGATCCAAGTTTAAATGATTGAACACAATGATGGTGTCGTGCCGCGACGTTAAATAAGGCGCTTATTGGGAGGCAACCCATGCAAGGTACGTTTACTTATTTTTCTTTTATCTTTACACTTTTCAAAAAAAAAAAGGGGGGGGGGGGGTGGTGGTGTGCCGGAATATACCCGGTCGGGTATCACAGTTCACCCGGTCGGGTATTACATAAAACAGGGATACCCGCACGGCTACCCGGGTGGGGAGCGTAAAATTGAAAAAAAAAAGAGATAAACCTGACCGGGTATTTTATTTCACCCGATCGGGTATCAACTACCATACCTCTCTGGTTAAGCAACAAAGCATACCCGACCGGGTCAAGGAAGGAGACCCGACCGGGTATCTAACAAAAAAACTCTCTGCCAGCCTCTGGAACGCTCACCCGACCGGGTAAATAAGGAGACCCGACCGGGTCAACGGACTTTCAGCCTAAACCATGTCGGGCCATCCCCCTTCTTCCTCATTCCTTCTTCCCACTTTCGAACCACATCCCAAATTTCCTCCATTTCCAAAAGTCAAAAGCTTCATATCTCCTACATCCATCCACCAATTAAACCCATTTCATTCATCACCTCTTCACCCTTTTCATCTCCACACCCACGAATCACCAACAAACCCTCCCAAAAAGTAACCAAATAAAAAAAAATCATCTCAGACACAAGCACTAGGGACAGTGCTTTGATTAGCTTGGGGGGAGAGTTTTATGGAATACTCACATTCATACTCTTTATTCTTGTAAAAAAATAATTATAAAAGCTTGTTAAGTTGAAAACCTGAAAGGGCAACTTAAGCAAAAATAAAGCAAAAATAAGAGTGAGTTGTGAGGATTAAAACAGAAAAATGTGGGAAGCTGGGATGAAAACCCGAAAGGGCACCTAGGCAAAATGAGAGAACGAGAGAAAGTATTTTCTTTTATTTCTGCAGGATCCTAAGGGTAACGAAAAAAAGGTTGAGGTTGATAAAGAAATATGGAGTTGAAGACCCTCTTTACTATTATATTTTTGGGGATTTACTTTATGTGTTTCTAAAAACACTCGTGGATGTGTGTGTTGATATTCTTGTAATTTTAAGGACTTCTTGGATTTGATTTGATTTACTCGAGACGAGTAAAGGTTTAAGTGTGGGGGTGTTTGATGCACACTAATTAGTAGTGCATAATTACATGTTTTTATGTTTGATTTATGTTAATTGTTTGACGTTTTATTTAGTTTGTAAACATTTATGTGATTTCAGTTGTAATTGTATTTTAGTCTTTATTTGTCAGTTGTAAAGTTTAGTTAGGATTTGTGGTTTTGGAAAGGAAGACTTTGAAGTGAAGAAAAAGAAGATTTGGCTGCCCAGGAGCAAATACCCGACCGGGTATAATACTTGACCCGGTCGGGTAAGAAGTGAAAAACGAAAATGCAAAGAAAGTGCATGGCCCGGTCGGGCCCACTACCTCACCCGGTCGGGTGAGAAGTGACCGGGGACAACCCGGTGTGCAAAGATCACCCGAACGTGAAGAATATCCAATTTTTGCACTCACCCGGTCGGGTCCCCTACCCCACCCAGTCGGGTCTGACTTGACCCGGACACTTTAACATGCTGAAGATCGCCAGAACGTGGAGGATATTTGATTTTGACATGGACCCGGTCGGGTGAGTACTTGACCCGGTCGGGTACCCGGCCAAAGGTGTTGAAAAACACCTATAAATAGCACATTTTTTCTTCACAAAAAAAAATCCCTTCTTCCATACTCTTAAACTCAGTTTAGAATAGCATTTCTTTATATTTTTCTAGCTATGTTTAGTCTCCAAATGAGGAGCTAAACTTCCATTCTTGGTGTTGCTCTTGAAGCTTGTTGATTATTAAAGTTGTGAGTTATTTTCTTAACTTCTTTCCTTGAATATTAATTAATAGTTCTTTCCTTAATACCATCTCTATATTAATGTTGGAGAGTGTTGCTAAGATGACAATTAGTTAACATCTCCACATTAGTTAGAATGGTATTTTCTTCCTCTATATTAATATTGGGGAGTGTTGCTAAGATGACAATTAGTTAACATCTTGATATTAATTATAGTAGGATTCATCTTCTTTAATAATATTCTTCCTTGAATATTAATTAATCCCTACTCATATTTCATATTAATATTTTGAACATTACTTAAAGGATCAACTAGTTTTGTTTCATATATTAATTATTACTAGAAACGATCAACGAACCGATGGTTAATCGTTGATAGTTTCACAAGTAAGTAACTTCGGTTTATTAATGCACGGTCGTGGTTAATAAACTTAAGAGGGATTAGTTTTGTTGGTTAAACCGAAACCGTTGTGTTGAGGTTATCAATCTCAATTGATTTCATCAAGGAGTTAGAAAGATTAAATGCTACTATTAAATCGGTATAAGGCGTTGTTTTATATTTGATTAATAGTAAGGGTTATTAATGAACGGTTGTTGTTAATAACTTCCCTCGATGAAGTGGATATACTCCCCGATTGAGTATTCGAGAGGGAATAAGTTATAGAAATGACAATGATCGACTAAAATATATCAACAAGTGGAAAGTAGCAATGCCAAGTCCTTTTTATCTTTGAATTAAACACATATAGGTTGTTCATCTTAGTTTCTTAATTAAATTAAATCACTCAAAACCAAAACCCCCCTTTTAATTACTAGTTTCATAGAAAGAAAATCATTCCTTTCCCTGTGGATACGAACTCTACTACGCTATACTACGTATAAGTGTTTAGTATTGAATTTATTTTGACGCACCGTGACAAAGTGCTCGTCAAATTTGGCGCCGTTGCCGGGGAAAGGCAATTATTTTTCTTTTTATTTTACCTCATAAAAATCAAAACAAAAAAAAAAACATAAAAAAATTAAAAAAAAATCTCTTGCTCTTCTATTTTCTGAGCTTATATGAGTAAATGGATACCAACACATCATCGCTAGAGAGTCAAATTTCTAGCTTAACATTTTTAGTAAAGGAGTTTCTCTTATGCTCAAACGTTCAAGATACCAAGGCCTGCAACAGTTGCATGTCACAAAGGCATCTTACGGATTTTTGCCCCAAGCTGCAAGAAGAATACTTTGAACAGAGTGATGATGTTGTTTTCCAAGAGAGGTATGATTCATTCTCCAACACATATAATCCATACTCAAGTTATTATTCCAGCATGTCTACTGAAGACATGATCCGAGCTCTCACTATCAATGTGACACAAATGCAACAAGATATGTCGCAATACCCGCAAGAAACAGTGCTCAAAGAACTAAACTTGGAGAATCAATTGAAACAAGTGCCAAACATTGTGAACCACATTGGCGAGGAGGAAGAAGAAGAGGAGCTTACGGAGGGAGCTCAACCAGAGGAGGAGAAACTTCAAAACTCAACTCCATCACCGGCCATTCCTGAGAACATGCCACCATTTCCTGAGGCTCTAAGGGAAACAGAAAGGGTAGAGAAGGACAAAGATGAAATCCTCAGCAAATTTGAGGATAATTCAAATGTACTTTTCGCGGTTGCAAATAAACCGAGAAAATATCATTCGGATTTCTTTTCATTCACCAATATGCAGGAAATGACAGTGGAGTTAAGTAAACATTTGATACCCCCTCTCATGCCACCAAGATCAAAACACTTTCCATTGACCATGCTAAATGATAATTTCTTTCCCTCACTCTCACCACATGAATCAATGAAAAACTGGATATTTGATCCTGGAGGTATTTTCAAAGGGAAGGGTCAGAGAAACAAGCATTCCTATAGAAGCCCTAGGAGTGAAAATATGGCGAAGCTAAACTATCACGATCCAAGTTTAAATGATTGAACACAATGATGGTGTCGTGCCGCGACGTTAAATAAGGCGCTTATTGGGAGGCAACCCATGCAAGGTACGTTTACTTATTTTTCTTTTATCTTTACACTTTTCAAAAAAAAAAGGGGGGGGGGGGGGGGGGGGGGGGGGTGTGCCGGAATATACCCGGTCGGGTATCACAGTTCACCCGGTCGGGTATTACATAAAACAGGGATACCCGCACGGCTACCCGGGTGGGGAGCGTAAAATTGAAAAAAAAAAGAGATAAACCTGACCGGGTATTTTATTTCACCCGATCGGGTATCAACTACCATACCTCTCTGGTTAAGCAACAAAGCATACCCGACCGGGTCAAGGAAGGAGACCCGACCGGGTATCTAACAAAAAAACTCTCTGCCAGCCTCTGGAACGCTCACCCGACCGGGTAAATAAGGAGACCCGACCGGGTCAACGGACTTTCAGCCTAAACCATGTCGGGCCATCCCCCTTCTTCCTCATTCCTTCTTCCCACTTTCGAACCACATCCCAAATTTCCTCCATTTCCAAAAGTCAAAAGCTTCATATCTCCTACATCCATCCACCAATTAAACCCATTTCATTCATCACCTCTTCACCCTTTTCATCTCCACACCCACGAATCACCAACAAACCCTCCCAAAAAGTAACCAAATAAAAAAAAATCATCTCAGACACAAGCACTAGGGACAGTGCTTTGATTAGCTTGGGGGGAGAGTTTTATGGAATACTCACATTCATACTCTTTATTCTTGTAAAAAAATAATTATAAAAGCTTGTTAAGTTGAAAACCTGAAAGGGCAACTTAAGCAAAAATAAAGCAAAAATAAGAGTGAGTTGTGAGGATTAAAACAGAAAAATGTGGGAAGCTGGGATGAAAACCCGAAAGGGCACCTAGGCAAAATGAGAGAACGAGAGAAAGTATTTTCTTTTATTTCTGCAGGATCCTAAGGGTAACGAAAAAAAGGTTGAGGTTGATAAAGAAATATGGAGTTGAAGACCCTCTTTACTATTATATTTTTGGGGATTTACTTTATGTGTTTCTAAAAACACTCGTGGATGTGTGTGTTGATATTCTTGTAATTTTAAGGACTTCTTGGATTTGATTTGATTTACTCGAGACGAGTAAAGGTTTAAGTGTGGGGGTGTTTGATGCACACTAATTAGTAGTGCATAATTACATGTTTTTATGTTTGATTTATGTTAATTGTTTGACGTTTTATTTAGTTTGTAAACATTTATGTGATTTCAGTTGTAATTGTATTTTAGTCTTTATTTGTCAGTTGTAAAGTTTAGTTAGGATTTGTGGTTTTGGAAAGGAAGACTTTGAAGTGAAGAAAAAGAAGATTTGGCTGCCCAGGAGCAAATACCCGACCGGGTATAATACTTGACCCGGTCGGGTAAGAAGTGAAAAACGAAAATGCAAAGAAAGTGCATGGCCCGGTCGGGCCCACTACCTCACCCGGTCGGGTGAGAAGTGACCGGGGACAACCCGGTGTGCAAAGATCACCCGAACGTGAAGAATATCCAATTTTTGCACTCACCCGGTCGGGTCCCCTACCCCACCCAGTCGGGTCTGACTTGACCCGGACACTTTAACATGCTGAAGATCGCCAGAACGTGGAGGATATTTGATTTTGACATGGACCCGGTCGGGTGAGTGCTTGACCAGGTCGGGTACCCGGCCAAAGGTGTTGAAAAACACCTATAAATAGCACATTTTTTCTTCACAAAAAAAAATCCCTTCTTCCATACTCTTAAACTCAGTTTAGAATAGCATTTCTTTATATTTTTCTAGCTATGTTTAGTCTCCAAATGAGGAGCTAAACTTCCATTCTTGGTGTTGCTCTTGAAGCTTGTTGATTATTAAAGTTGTGAGTTATTTTCTTAACTTCTTTCCTTGAATATTAATTAATAGTTCTTTCCTTAATACCATCTCTATATTAATGTTGGAGAGTGTTGCTAAGATGACAATTAGTTAACATCTCCACATTAGTTAGAATGGTATTTTCTTCCTCTATATTAATATTGGGGAGTGTTGCTAAGATGACAATTAGTTAACATCTTGATATTAATTATAGTAGGATTCATCTTCTTTAATAATATTCTTCCTTGAATATTAATTAATCCCTACTCATATTTCATATTAATATTTTGAACATTACTTAAAGGATCAACTAGTTTTGTTTCATATATTAATTATTACTAGAAACGATCAACGAACCGATGGTTAATCGTTGATAGTTTCACAAGTAAGTAACTTCGGTTTATTAATGCACGGTCGTGGTTAATAAACTTAAGAGGGATTAGTTTTGTTGGTTAAACCGAAACCGTTGTGTTGAGGTTATCAATCTCAATTGATTTCATCAAGGAGTTAGAAAGATTAAATGCTACTATTAAATCGGTATAAGGCGTTGTTTTATATTTGATTAATAGTAAGGGTTATTAATGAACGGTTGTTGTTAATAACTTCCCTCGATGAAGTGGATATACTCCCCGATTGAGTATTCGAGAGGGAATAAGTTATAGAAATGACAATGATCGACTAAAATATATCAACAAGTGGAAAGTAGCAATGCCAAGTCCTTTTTATCTTTGAATTAAACACATATAGGTTGTTCATCTTAGTTTCTTAATTAAATTAAATCACTCAAAACCAAAACCCCCCTTTTAATTACTAGTTTCATAGAAAGAAAATCATTCCTTTCCCTGTGGATACGAACTCTACTACGCTATACTACGTATAAGTGTTTAGTATTGAATTTATTTTGACGCACCGTGACAAAGTGCTCATCAGGCAACCGGAACAAGCAAGGTAAGAAAGGGTTTCAATCTTTTAATAACCAGGGTTACTTTGTTTGTGGGTCCTTTGAGCACAAGGCAAAAGATTGTCCTCAAAAGAAAAATGGTAGAACCTACGACAAGAACAAGACCAGTTCTCACCGACGGTCCAGTGAAGATAAAGGGTTCAATAGAGACCTCAAGAAGGCAATGATGGCAGCTTGGGGAGATTCATCCGATGATGAAGAAGAAGAAGAAAAAAGCCTAAATCATGCAGGATTGTGCCTCATGGCCAATTCCGATGAAGAATCTGACCAAGAGAATTTCGAGGTAAACTTGGAAAGCTTTCTTTCTAAATTTGATTCCCTTTCTAAAGGCAAGGTTCGGAATTTTTTTAAAAGATTAACTATCGAGCTAAATCAAAGTCTTTCTGAAAACGATCATCTTAAATCACAAATCACCGAACTTGAGTCTAAACTCGAGGAAGCCACTAGAGCCAAGATAAGGCTGGAAACAAAAGTGGGATAGTTAATAGATGAAAGGCTCAAGTATAGTGAAGTGGTTTTAGAACAAGATAATCTCATTTGCTCACTCAAGCTCGATAGTATGAATAAACAAGTTAATGATGAAGAAAAACTTCTAAGAAAAATTACGGACATTGCCTTGCTCATTAATCATCTCAATCGCCTTGAGGACGAGAGACAGGATTTCAAAAACAAACCGGAATACCAACCATATAGTACCAAGGTATGAAACAAGTCTAGACAACATTCTAGAACTGGACCCTCTCGGTACAAAAGAAAGGAAAACGAGATTGCTGGTCTCGGATATATTCCAAGAGACACTCAAATGAATAAAAAACCGAGTTTTCAGAACCAACCCTTTTATGGTAATAGAACTAGAGGACAAACCAGTTCTAGGCCGTACCAAAGGCAATCTAGAACTGGACCAACCTGGCTCGATAAGCTGGTTCAAAGACACAAAACGGGTTATGGACAAACAACTAACCAAGAATTTTATAAAAGGGAAAAAGACTTTTTCGGAAATTGGAAAACCAAATATGTTGATACATATGATAGCCGAATTTGCGGGCATTGTGGCAAAGACGGTCATCTTAGGTATCAATGTCACTCTCGGCAACAGGCCTTAGAGAGAAGCTTTAATTTTAGTAAATATTCCTCAAACAAATACGAAATGGAACCCAAGCAGGTCTGGGTTCCACGCACTAAACCTTAATCCTGGAACATCGCCGAGTGAGGGGGAACAATCACTGGTTCCTTGACAGTGGTTGTTCTAAGCACATGACATGAGACAAATCTTTATTCCTCTAACTACGGCCATTTAGTGGTGGAAAGGTGACGTTTGGAGACAACAGCAAAGGAGAAATCATTGCTGTGGGAAAAATTGGAAAGTCACCTGACCATGCAATAGACAATGTTTTCCTAGTCAAGGGTCTAAAGTTTAATTTACTTAGCATTTCTCAGTTTTGCGATCGAGGTAACAGTGTAGTTTTTGATCACAATGTATGCCGCATTGTCAATAACGAATCTCACCAAGTCATACTAGAAGACAAGAGACTTGAAAATACATATAAAGTTGATCTTAACTTATTGCCAAGCATAAGTTTAACTTGCCTAAGCGTTATTGATAATGATCCCCTACTCTGGCATAAAAGATTGGGCCATGCTAGTTTTCTATTAATAAATAAACTCAAAAATAATAAATTGGTAGTCGGGCTACCTAAAATCAAATATTCCCTTGATCACATTTGCTCCGCCTGTGCCACCGGAAAACAATCTCGATCATCTTTTAAAACAAAGAATTTTGTGAGCACAAGCAAGCCCATTGAACTAATTCATATGGATTTGTGTGGTCCAATGTCAGTCCGAAGTCGGGGAAACAAAGAATATGTTTTAGTTATTATCGATGACTTTTCACGATATACTTGGACTATCTTTCTTGCAAGTAAGAAAGATACGTTTAATGAGTTTGTTGTTTTTGTAAGGAATGTTGAGCATCAAACAGGGCTGCACCTAATTAAGATCCGATCTGATCATGGAACTGAGTTTGACAACACACTATTTGATGCATTCTGCAAGGAACGAGGCATAGACCACAACTTCTCTGCCCCTAGAACTCCTCAACAAAATGGGGTAGTAGAACAGAAGAATAGAACTCTGGAGGACATGACTAGAACAATGCTGATTTCTAGTGGTCTAGCAAGAAACTTTTGGGCAGAAGCAGTTAACATGGCATGCTATATATTTAACCGTGCTATGATCCGTCCTCTCCTAGGGAAGACACCCTACGAACTACTCAAAGGGAGAAAACCAAACGTTAGTCATCTAAGAACATTTGGATGTAAATGTTTCGTCTATAATAATGGGAAGGACAATATTGGCAAATTCGATGCAAGAAGTGACGAGGCAATCTTCCTCGGATATTCTACTCATAGCAAGGCCTACAAAGTTCTAAATAAACGAACTCAATCTGTGGAAGAAAGCATCCATGTAATTTTTGATGAAGCCCTCTCATTAAAGCCAAGGCAAGATGGTGAAGGAGATATGGGAATTTTCCGCAAAGAAAATCAGCCTCATGAAAACATTGAAACAAACCTTGATCAAACTGAGGAACCACTGGACAATGAGCAAAGCGAGTCTAGAACTGAAGAAGGACCCGGACAGACCACAAATAGTCAGATTGTAGAACGAGCAGGTCCAGGTCCAGATACCCTATACGAGCCGGTGGATCAACCCAACGCTCCAAGAGGGTGGAAGCATCATCGATCGCATCCCCTGGATAACCTCCTAACAGATCTAAATCAGGGAGTAACAACTAGATCTAAACTCAGAAATTTTTGTGCCTTCTTTTCTTATTTATCACTCATAGAACCGGAGAACCATGAAGTGGCTCTCTCCAACACTGACTTGGTTCTAGCTATGCAAGAAGAACTAAATCAATTTGAGAGGAACAAGGTGTGGCATCTAGAACCAAGACCTAAGAATAAAACAGTGATAGGTCTCAAATGGGTATTTAAAAATAAGCTTGATGAGCATGGACAGATCACAAGGAACAAAGCGAGGCTAGTCGTCAAGGGCTATAACCAACAAGAAGGGATAGATTTCAATGAAACATTTGCACCGGTGGCAAGGCTAGAAGCAATCCGAATGCTCATAGCATTTGCGGATCATATGGGTTTTACCCTCCACCAAATGGATGTCAGGACGGTCTTTTTGAATGGCTATCTTAAGGAAGAGGTATACGTTGAACAACCACCGGGGTTTGAAAATTCAGATTTTCCTAATCATGTTTTCAAACTAGATAAAGCACTTTATGGGATCAAACAAGCACCTCGTTCTTGGTATGAGCGTCTATCAAAATTTCTTTTGGAAAATGGTTTTGAAAGAGGAAAAATAGATAAAACTCTTTTTCTAAAAATAAAAGATCAATCCCTCTTGGTTGTTCAAATTATGTAGATGATATTATTTTTGGTGCTACTAACGATTCACTTTGTGATGAATTTTCCTCTCTTATGAGCTCCGAGTTCGAGATGAGTATGATGGGTGAACTAAATTATTTCCTTGGTCTCCAAATCAAAAAAACAAGTAAAGGAACTCAAGTATCTCAACAAGTGAAAGCAAGACAATGATCATCCTTGTGGATCATGCAACAAGTGAGTGACTACGGGATCATCCTAAATTGCACGCCAATTCTATGTGACAATACTAGTGCAATCAGCATCTCAAAAGATCCGGTCATGCACTCACGAACAAAATATATCAATATCCGGCATCACTTTCTGAGAGATTGCGTAGAAAAGGGGCTAATCAAGGTAGAATATTGCAACACTGACAAGCAAATTGCCGACATTTTTACAAAGCCTCTGGGAAGAGAAAGGTTTGAATTAATTCGACTTGAACTTGGTCTCATCAATGCTTAAAATTATTTTAAATTCTAACCCATGCTAGATCATTTTTTTTCCTGTACAACTTAAGGAGAAATTTTTTATTTTCATAAGAAGAGGCAAGAATTTTTTTTGGAAGGTTTTAAACTCCCAAGATTTTTGGGGTAATACAGCTAAATAATCGGCCACTTCTTGTTTGGAAAGAAATCATTACGATTTTTTAGGGAAGTGGAAAGGAATCCCAACTACCAATACGCCGCCCACTTCCAAAACATATACCTTCCATAAACTCTTCCTTCTTCTCCTTCTTAAACCGCCATGGTTAAAACCAGAGGTTGTGCTCCTCCAACTGCACCTCGTCGTTCTAGCCGGAAACGAAGCGCACAACCACCTCCACCTTCATCACCCACTCCGATTGAACTCGAAGCCTCTCCTCCTTCCAACATGCAATCCGAATCTAATGATTCTTTACCACCATCCCCCGTGTCCTCTCATGGGGGAACAAGAGGAAGCTACTCCATCTCCAATTAAGCCTCCTAAAGGAAAACCTCCCACACGCGTCGGGAAGTTTCTGACTCAAAAATACACCCGGAAGAGAGCAATTGAAGAAGGTATCATTTCTGGTGAGGAATCAACCAAAAAATTACCTAAAATAGGGAAAGTGGCTGAAGAAGACATTATTCGACTCCGAGCGCTATATATGGCAAGAGGCATTGTGAAGGTACTCGCCATCCCTTTCGCTGAACTCTCTTCTCAAACCTCTGACTTTGTAGAACTCATTATGTTTCAAAAATGGGGGCATCTCTTTGAAACTAAGCACTGCTGCTCCGTTTACCCTGATTGCTCGTCCGATTTTCTGGCCAATCTTATAATTAAAGAAGATGTGTTAGCATCTCGAGTGCGTGGTACCAAACTACGTTTCACTATTCAAGAATTTGCTAAAGCACTAGATATTCCTTATTCCGGTGAATGCCCATACAAGAAAGAGGATTGGCCACTGTCCACTGTGTCTCAGGTTGAGGCAGTAAATTTTTTTGACCCAAACGTATCCGGTCTTACACTTCAAGTAAGTAACCTTTCCCCTACTCACAAATTATTGTTCTACTTTGTTCACTCCAATTTGATTCCCCGTCTGGATTTCATCTCGGATTGAAGTTGCCTACATGTATCTCATAGCCAATAAAATCCCAATTAACCTACCCGGCCTCATGTTTGCTCACCTCAAATTCACCATCATTGATCGTTCTAGGAAAGTTGGGATCCCCTTTGGTACCATCCTGACACAATTGTTCATCAAACAGGAAGTTTCTCTCAAAAACCTTCCCTATCACATGATTCACAAGAATCTCGACACTAAGGGTCTCCAAAATTATGGCATAGTTGTCCATAACTCTAAGCTTGTCTTCAAGGAAACAATTACACCGGGTCCCTCTGCCAAGGCCCCTAAAACAAAACATGTTCCCTCTGCCTCCACTGATCCTATGCATTTCGTTTCTCTTGTCAAAGAACAGTTGCACCTTATGGAACTCACCTTGCTTCGGCGGTTTGATTCATTGGCAGAATCGGTGACAACGCTTTCCAGTCGGCTTGATGAAGTTCGCACAGATCTTAAGTCATTTCAAAGTGAGGTGTTGGCTAAGTTTGAGGAAGACAGTGAAGGGCTCCACAGGCGGATCATCTCTTCTACAAATGATGAATAACTCGCTATCATAAACACTTTTCTCTAAACACTTACTTATCGGACTAGGAGGGATATTTTATTTTTGCACTTTTACTCGGCACTGTTTTGGTTATTTTCTGTTTCCTTTTGGTTGATTCCAAAAGGGAGAAATAATCAGGTGCCTCAGCCTCTTTTTTGCTACACTCAAACTACTGCTGCTTTACTGTTATGCTTTGCTTAAATACTAACCTGCAGGGATTCTTTTGGCACCTAAGGTTTGTCATCAACAAGAAGGGGGGATTTGTTAAGTATGAGTGTTTTGTTGATGACTAACATGCAAAGGGAACGACGGATAGAATCCTCACAGTTCCTTACGGAACAAAGGGCAGAACTATCCTCCAAAACAAATGAATATTATTAATGTGTTCATTGACTAACCATGCAGGAGGAACTAATGCAGCTCCACTTCTAATTCCGTAATATGATTTAAATTAATATGGATTGTACCCACTTGATTTTCAATTTATATGCTTTCCTTATATGAGAGAGTATACTTTCAAGCAAAAATATCCCCCTTGTCATGATATACGTAATTTGCTTGTATGAGTGCTTATTTGAGTGATCGTTCTCTTTCCATACTTGATATAGCTTATTATGATAGGTAAAATATTCCCTTGCTATACGGATTTGAAAAAGTAAAAGTTGTTTGAAATATATTCCATATCTTAATCCGTTGCTTGCTTATATTGAGAATAATATTCCTACCTTTTTGGGAATTGACCGAAGCCTGCCTTATTTGGTAATTAATTGATCACACAAGAGTTGGATGAGCTGTCTGTACCTATTCTTAGTCCATGACTGATATGCTACCTTGATTAAGATATTTAATCCAGCTGCCTTATATATTGAGCTCGGATATGGGAAATATTATAAAGAAGGAAAGCAATTCAAAATATTGAGGCAAGTCCCAAGATTAGCAGATCAACTATTTAAGGAAGGATGCTTAAACGGTCTGCCCAAGACAGCCTATATAAACGAAGCAGCCAAAGAGAAATAGAGTGTGCTTCACCAAACAATAAAAGAGAGAAATACTTATAAGAGAGTATCAAGACCAAGGCAACTGGACCTGCTTACAGAGTTCTAGATATAGTTTCTTTTCTCTTACTTGTTGTGTAATTGAAGTTTGAGGAAAAGCTTAAGTGTAGCTTCCTCTGGTTGGGGTTGTGTGTGTGAGAGCTTTGTTGTAAAGCTGAGTGGCTCTCTACCCGCAAGGTAGAGATGCATAACTCTTCCTAGAGGGGATAGAGTTGGGGTGGCTCAAGGGTAGATTAGGAGAATTTACCTTGTAACCACAAAAGGCTTATTAGTGAAGTTGTTGAAAATTCCTCCGAGGGAGGTCAAGGTTTTTTAATCCCTTTGAGCCAAGGTATTTTTCCTCGTTAAATCCTTGTGCACTTTACTATTTCGTAATTCCCTGGACCCCACACTAGAACTGTGCGAAAAACTGCCACGGTTCCACACACACACACAATTCACCCTCCCCCTCTTGTGTTTCTAACCGTTTCATCATAAACTATAGAAATAAGTATACCATACCCCATATATTCAAATTTTTAACAAGAACTATATACAGGAGTACTTTTTGACATCAAATACTGTCATTTAATCTATGATAATATGATGGTTTTATTCAACTTCTTTAAAGATTTGAATGACTGATTTTCATATAGGAAAGTGATGTTGTATTGTTTTTATTATATATTTCAATAGTCACTTTGAAGAAGCGGTCCAACTCATCTGGTCTCCGGTCACTCTTACATAAGGGAGGTCTTGTGTTCGAAACTTCATGGAAGGAGTTTCAGCCATGTTTTTCTCAGGCTGCCCCCAACCCCCGAGGCAAAAAAAGTCACTCTATGCAATAATTGTTCCTATAGTATACCGAAAATATTTAATGAAAATGACACCGCTTTGGCGTTTGTTTTGGAAAAAAATCACCAAAATCTAATATGTATAGCGGTAGAGACTTATGTTCATCCATTCATCTAGGGTAACATGACCAACTCGGAGAATATTTGAATACGTTCAATATAATTGATAATTATACTGTAATATATGGTCTTGTAATTTGCGTGTGTACTTTAAATATAGTTCATATATATAGTCCTAGACTTTTCATTAGTTTAAAGATAGGCTCAATCCGTGTTTGAGTCTATCTTAAATTAAGGTTCACCAACCTTCTCTTCTATCTCTATATATGCATAATCTCTATTGAAAATCAACACAGTATAATTGAAAGATCTCTACTTGTCAAGAGTCTAGCTCATAAGGAAAGAGGTTAGGGGTTAAGAGATTCATTCACATCATGGACCTATGTATTATTCAAAAATCTTGTTCTATCGATATAATCGTGTATAATTATATGATATTGATCTTGAAATTTAATTTTATATGACATTGCTAATGTTCATGAAATCGAACTAGAAGGCAAAGAGGCTGGAAATTGTGTAAATGAAGTAGTAAAGTTATTTCTTAAAATTGAAAGGTTGAGTACACTTGTAAGATAATACAAGAAATTATGGTAGTCTCTCTGGGAAAGTCACTAAGAACTATGAAAAGCATTTGATATATTTGAATGTGTTTCAACGATACCAAATTAGTGCACAGTGAAATATGAATAATAGTTTTTTAAGGAGAAAATAATTTAAATATCCCAAACTTTGAAGGGATGTGATCTAAGTACCTCAAACTTTTACATGTAATATCCCAAATTTAAATATCCCAAACTTTGTATATAAAGTTATGTTAGCACCACGATCATATATTTTATTACAAATGTAATTTTATGGTGTTAAGTACATATTTTAAAATATACAAAACATTAATGAGAATGCGATTAAAATTAAATTGTACCGGATGTAATATAATTTATTTCACAAATGAAATTTTAGAATGTTAAATTGTTAACTTCATTCTAGCAAAGCTTAGAGTATTTCAAGTTATACAATTATTCCAATAAATTTGTATTTGTAAAAACAACATACAATCATGGTGAGAAAATAACTTTTCATATAAATTCCGGGGTATATATATTACATATGTAAGTTTGGGATACTTATCTCACACCCCATTAAAAGTTGGGGTATTTAAATTAATCCCCCCCCTAATAAAATAACAACTTTTGTGTCTACATATTGACTCAAATGCTATTTTTATGTTAGATTGCCCCCAAGATCTTTTTAGGTTATTATTTATTTGCGTCGACAGAAGTGGACACAGATAAGCTTTTTGGGTCGAGACAATATTGTCAAAACATTAGCGCCCACTTGCTGATGCAAATGAAATATTTACGTAAAAGTTTCTTGGATGCAAAAAAAAAACAATTTCTTATAGTGATCATTGACGTAGTTTTGGCGTGTGTTTTGGGGAAAGAATCACCACAATATAATAGTTATACAACTATATGTTCCAAATTTAAGAAAACAAATTTAAATTCATTAGAAATAAAAAATGTTGACTATATCTGAAATGATGCAATCTACATAGTTTAAAAATATGAAAGGAGGGGATTACATTCTAGCAAATTGTTTGAATATATTACCTAAATTTTAATGATTTTTTCTAAAAAAATTGTTATCAAATCAATGATTTTATTTATACATATAATAAATATTTTAATGCTATAGTCATATGTAGCTTCGCCCGGCAATTAATGAGTAAACGTTCTCGGTATACCACTCATCTTAACTATTAAATACGTAATTTTTTCTTGACTGTGACAAATTGTGTAATAATCAAAATAAGTAAAGTTACAATTACTTTTTTGACTTAAATGACTAAAATTACTGTGGAGGAGTTATTTTTTCATATAACTTTTTAATTTATTTTATTAATAACAAATATTCTAAATATAGTTTTTCTATAGTTTATCAAATTCAACTGCTCCGGCCAGCATTTATGTGTAGATGGACTAAGAGAGTTTGCACCCTAAAATTAAAGAATTGCACCACTTTCCATTTTGGTAATGTTTCACAATAATTCCTATGCATACTTATTTCTAAATAACTTTTCATCACACAATACACACTATCTTAATTCCCTTATTTGTACTATGAAAGAAACATTAGGAACAGAGGGAGCAAATATTAATTTATTGTAGTGGAATTTAGAACTTGTTTAGTAACATTGAAATTAGTTTAGTCACCATTATTTTAGCTATTTTTCATATACTTTTTGCTTTATTTTATTAATAAAATGCTTCCTCCGTCCCTTATAACTTTGTCATCTTTCCCTTTTTGGATGTTACAAAAACTTTGCCACTTTCGCTTTTAATCAATAATATTTGGTTGCTGTTATTTCTCTCTACTCTGCACATATTCAATCACACAGTTTTTACTTTATTATTTTTCATGCCGGTCAAACATGGCAAAGTGTCGAGGGATGGAGGGAGTATATTTTAAATATGATTTTGGCCTTGGTTTCCCATATGCTTGACCTCCAAGGTCGGGTTTGGTACTGAGGTCGGGCATTCGAGGTCAGGCTCATAACTTGCCGAGTTGGGCCCATTACTGAGCCTGGTATTTTCCCGACCTTGAGGTCGGAGTCAGGGTGACCGTCTGGCCCTTTGTCATTTTTGTTATATGATGCTCAATCCTAATCTTGGTCGTTGGGGTCGGGGTCGGCCTGATTGTGGACTTAGTCTTCTCACGTACTCCGATGTGGCTCCGTGATGCTTTCTTTGTCGGTGAAAGTTGAAAGTGAGAGAGAGTAAATCTTCAATTTCCTGGGCTTGTTGGCTCGGTAGGGAGTGTTGATCTCCTTGGTCATGACAAAGGGGGTACCTCATTAAAAGCTCCACTGAGGAAAAACCCTGTGGGAAAAAATCCTAACGGAGGAAAAAGAGTATACTCCACCTTGCCATGATGTCTGGAGAGCAAAGCGACTCCCCGCTGCAGAGAGGTCCGTGCTCGAGCTCTACATCCTCCGTGTCGAAAACCTGCTTCATGGGTTAGTTGCTACATCCACGGCCCTGACTGTGGGTTGATGAAAATTGTAAATAATTTATTGTGTGTGTGCAAAGTTTGTAATTTTGAAATATACCTGCTTGGTACTGATCTCAAGGTTGTTATGTTGTTCTGAGCTTGTTGTGGTGTTGCTTTTTGATTTTGTTCCTGAGACCCCCACCTACCAGTCCCCCACTCTTATGGACTTAGAATATTTTCTAAGTGTGGAAGAGTATGAGTTTGGGGGGACGAGGTAGCTGTCTTTGATACTTGGTGGACTTAGGAGAATTTGTGGCGTGGAGTAATGCTGATGTGTACAAATAGGAATAATTACTTATTCCTTTTGTAACACTTTGAATTAATAGCCACTTCTCAGCATTTAAGGCGAGGGATGGCGTTTGAAATGACTTTACGGCGCCATCATTGTGCTTTTTGCACGCCTTTTGTGAGAAACGTTTTAGTTTCTTAGGCAGTTGGAAAGTAGTGCGCCACGTGTAAGCTTCCCGTTCAATTTTGAAGGGAAGTATAAAAGGCGAAAGTTTCCGTCTTTCTCCTTTGCGCTTTCTTTGTTTTCGAGTTTCCTGAGCTTTCAAGCAGTTTCAGAGGTTTTCTTCTCCGGCCAGTGCTACCGTACTTTTAGTTCTTCAGTCGACTTTTCCTTCCAGGTTTGTCTCCGGGCTCTGCTCATTTGTGCTTAACTCGTTGCAGTCTAGTCGGAAAACCCAGAATGAGGGTTTTTCCGTCAAACTTGTGTTGCGAGCAATGGGGGGTGTAACACCCCGGCCCCGCTGACCCTGAGGTAGTTACATCTGACCTCTAGTACTGTCCTCACAAACCGCCACTAGCCTTTTCCGCACACTTTGTACTCACTCATGCGCGCCCTGAGAAACTTCCCAGGGGGTCACCCATCCCAAGACTACTCCCGTGCAAGCACGCTTAACTTTGGAGTTCTTGACTAATGAGCTCCCTTAAAAGGAGATGCACCTTGTTGGTATGAGTAGTACTATTAATGCGCTTAAATTAAATCTCAAGTGTTACAATCACCCCCACTTAGGAACGCAACGTCCTCGTTGCGCCCATAAACCAATCTCAAATCTCAATCAAATCCCAGAATCTTCCCCCGCTAAATGCCTGCCCGATATCCAACGGGTCAACACACTGTCGCAGGGTTGCTCTGATACCACCTGTAACACCCCGGCCCCGCTGACCCTGAGGTAGTTACTTCTGACCTCTAGCCCCCCATTGCTGTTGAGGTTAGTACCTCCGGGCTCGGAATCACATGCTGGTGTTGATTCGAGTGTTTAATTTTTGTTTGGGGGTCGGATTTTTGCTCCTCTACCCCGATTTTGATTTTCTGCATGTGTGTGCCTTTTCCACAGATTTCAGAGATGTCTTCTCATGGTGCTCCCGTTAGTACTGGTGACAGGGCTGATCCCCGTCAGGCCGAGGGAGTGGCTCCTGTGTTTGACATCCCCGCCCTTCGCTCTTTCAGGAAACAGAGGGGTGGCAAGGGGAAGCGTGGGGGCGCGGTAGGCACCCTTGCAGAGAATGGGCCCCTCGTGGATGTGTGCACCCTTACCGATGCTGGGTGGGCTGAAGCGAGGCGCGTATACCGTTGATATCATGAGGCCTGAGGTGGGGAGTTTGGCGTCGTCTTGCCCCTCGGGTTACTTCACGGTCCACCTTGATGCGATGGAGCATGGCTTTCGCTTCCCACTGCATCCATGTTTTGTGGAGTACCTCTACTGGGTTGGGTTGCTCCCTTGTCAGGCTTTATGGCTAAGGAAATTACTGAAAGACTTATGCTGCAATCAGGAAGTAGAACCAGAGATCTGGTGTGACAATATGTCAGCAATAGCCATGGCAAAGAATCCTGCATTTCACTCAAGGACTAAACACATTAATGTTCAACACCATTTCATAAGGGAGCTTGTAGCTGAGAAGAAAATATCATTTCAATTCTGTGGAACTGATATGCACTAGTTTATAGTGCATAAACGTATGTTTTTATGTTGATTGAGTGTGGATTTTCCATCACTTTTAGTTAGTTTGTAAGTACTTGTTTTATTTTGTTTGTAATTGTTCTCTCCTTCTTTTCGGAGTTATAGAATAGGGATAGAGTTTGTAGTAAGGAAAAAGGGAGAAAAACTGAAGACAAAAAGACCCTGGAGCACAAAAACCCGACCGGGTCAGACTTTGAACCCGGTCGGGTCAGTTGAAGACCGGATCTAAGAAGAAAAAGTAAGACCTGATCGGGTCCCTTACTCGACCCGGTCGGGTCAGATATGACCCGGAACACCAGAACATGCTGAAGATCACAAAGATTTGGAAAAAATCTGATTTAGACCAAACCCGGTCGGGTCCCTCACTTGACCCGGTCGGGTCTGACTTGACCCGGGACAAATTAACGTGCTGGAACAATGAAACGTGGGAGATTATCTGATTTTGACCGGTACCCGGTCGGGTATGTACCTATACCCGGTCGGGTACCCGGCCAAAGGTGTTGAAAAACACCTATAAATAGCACTCTTTTTCTCCTCTAAAAATGATCCCTTCTTCCATTCTCTTTAGCTCAGTTTAGAATAGCATTTCTTTATATTTTTCTAGCTATGTTTAGCCTCCAAATGAGGAGCTAAACTTCCATTCTTGGTTTTGCTCTTGAAGCTTGTTGATTATTAAAGTTGTGAGTTATTTTCTTAACTTCTTCTCTTGATTATTAATTCTTCCCTTAATCTCATTCTATATTAATGTTGGAGGGTTGCTAAGTGACGATTAGTTAACGTTCCGACATTAATTATTACTAAAAACGATCAACGAACCGATGGTTAATCGTTGGTGGTTTCACAAGTAACTTCGGTTTATTAATGCACGGTCGTGGTTAATAAACTTAAGAGGGATTAATTTTGTTGGTTAAACCGAAACCGTTGTGTTAAGGTTATCAATCTCAATTGATTTCATCAAGGAGTTAAAAAGATTGAATGCTACTATTATATCGGTATACGACGTTGTTCTATACTTGATTAATAGTAAGGGTTATTAATGAACGGTCGTTGTTAATAACTACCCTCGATGAATTGGAGATACTCCTCGATTGAGTATTCGAGAGGGGATAAGTTATAAATATAACAAGGATCGACTGAAATATATCAACAAGTGGAAAGTAGCAAAGCCAAGTCCCTTTTATTCTTGAATTAAACACATATAGGTTGTTCATCTTAGTTTCTTAATTGAATTAAATCATTCAAAACCAAAACCCCCCTTTTAATTACTAGCTTCATAAAAAGAAAATCATTCTTTTCCCTGTGGATACGAACTCTACTACACTATACTACGTATAAGTGTTTAGTACTGAAATTATTTTGACGCACCGTGACAAAGTGCTCGTCAAATTTGGCGCCGTTGCCGGGGAAAGGCAATTACTTTTTTTTTCTTTTTATTTCAAGAAAAATAAATATATATATATATATATATATATATATATATATATATATATAAAGTTTTCTATTTTTGCTGAGCTTTGTTTGAGTATATGGTAAAAACCCGATCCATAAACCAACTCACCTACCAAACAAACCCCGAAATAGAAAAAGCTCTCGAGCGGTTAAAGAATAAATTCTAAAATACCGACTCGGGGGAATCCTCAAGTGCTAGTTCTCAATCTAGCGAGTCCGAGGAGTCAATATCAATGGCTCTTGAAACAAGAACGCTGAGGGAGCTCACAGCCCCCAATCTAAATCAACAACCCTTATGTATCACCTTCCCAACTCTTGATGCGGGTGCTACATTTGAGTTGAAATCCGGACTCATACATCTACTTCAATCTTTCCACAGGCTAAGAGGAGAGGATCCGAATAAACATCTTTCGGAGTTCCACATCGTTTGCACAAGCATGTGCCCGAACGGTGTTACCGAGGAGCAAATTAAGTTGAGGGCTTTCCCATTCTCCCTCAAAGACACCGCCAAAGATTGGCTATTCTATCTTCCCTCGGGAAGCATAGACACTTGGGCGGCCATGAAGAAGAGCTTCCTCGAAAGGTATTATCCCGCCTCCATCTCCTCATCTTTAAAGAAACAAATCAGCAATGTGGAGCAAAAAGATGATGAATCGTTCTACGAATTCTGGGAACGATTCAAGAAACTCTGTGCGAGCTGTCCGTATCACGGCTACTCGGAGCAAGACCTCATCCTTTACTTTTATGATGGTCTTTGCGATGATGATAGACGGATGATCAATGCTGCATGTGGAGGAGGAATAGTCAACAAAACTCCTTTTCAAGCTAGGAATCTTATCTCGGAGTTGGCCGAAAATTGTAGACACTATGATCGGCGGTCAACAAAGAGAGTTATGGCAGCAGAATCCAACAACTCGTTGGAGAGTCAAGTAGCCGGCTTGACTTCTTTGGTTAAAGATTTCCTTTTGAATCCAAAAACCCACAGATTCTTGCCCAACTTTACAAGAGGAGAACTCCGAGCAAGTCAATGCTTTGGGGTTCCAAGGCCAAAGGAGGTACGATCCTCAAGGCAACACCTACAATCCAGGATGGAGGGATCATCCAAATCTAAGGTACGGAAACCCTCAACCCCCTCAACAATCAAACCCTCCCCCTCCTCAACAATATAAACAACAAGGCCAAACATCGAACTCAAGCATGTTCACCGAAGACATGATTCGAGCATTAGCCATGAATATGACTACGATGCAACAAAGTGTGGCCCAATTTCAAGAAACCACAAAGTCTAGCATCCACAATTTGGAAAGCTAAATGAGCCAAATCTCAAACGCCGTGAGTAGGCTAGAAGCTAGGGATTCGGCAAAACTCCCATCTCAAACGGAGCCGAACCCGAGGCAACAATCTCATGCGGTCACTTTGAGAAGTGGCAAAGAATTGGTTATGGCTAAGGCAAAAGCAAAGAGCCATGTGGGAGAAGAGGAGGAGGAGATCTTGATGCCAAGCACAAACCCTCAAAATGAAGAGGAAAAAGAGGAGGAGATCACACCTCAAAGAAAGTTCCCACCGCTCAACTCATATGAGCCGGTACCACCCTTTCCGGAGGCTCTCAAGGATAACCGGAAATACAACAATGACAAAGACATCTATGAGACCTTCAGCAAATGTGAGGTAAATATCCCTCTTCTCAATTTAATAAAAGGTGTTCCTAGGTTTGCAAAGTTTTTAAAAGAACTTTGCACAATTAAAAGGAAACACAAGTTGAATGACAAGCATAAAATCCAAGTAAGTGAAAGAGTGTCGGCCGTTTTTCAAAAGAAACTGCCTAAAAAGTATAGTGATCCGGGAATGTTCACTATACCATGTAAACTTGGAAATTCTAGTTCTTCTAGGGCTATGTTAGATTTGGGTGCATCAATCAATGTCATCCCATATTCTCTATATAAGTCCCTAGAACTAGGACCTTTACATGAGACGGGGGTCGTTATCCAACTTGCCGATAGATCCAATGCCTACCCAAAAGGTGTGGTAGAGGATGTTCTCGTCATGGTGGATAATTTAATCTTTCCCGCTGATTTTTACGTTCTTGAAATGGAGAACGATAAAAATGCAGTCCCAATTTTACTAGGCCGACCCTTTTTGAAAACGGCTAAGGCAAAAATTGACGTTTTTAGTGGAGTGTTAACCATGGAGTTCGATGGTGAAAAAGTCGAATTTAATATCTACGACTCCATGAAATACCCCACTGATAATCACTCTCTATTTGCGATTGACACTTGCGACACTTGGGTCCAAGATGTATTTGAAATTGAGGGCAAGGATGAAGCACTAAGCGCAATAGAAAACGACATAAAGGATTTTACGTTGGAATACTCTATGTCGAATAACATGAAGATTATGGTGGCGGAGTTAACTCAACTCCCACTTTTGCCACCGGGCTCTAAAGCCCTCCCACTAACCATTCCAAGCGAGAAGCCGCTACCATCTGTTTTGCAGGCACCAGAGGTGGAATTAAAACCACTCCCTGAAAATATGAAGCATGTGTTCTTGGGTGAAAATCACACCCTACCGGTGATTATTTCAAATGCCCTGTCCCAAGAACAAGAAGAAAGATTGATCGCGGTCTTGAAGGAATATAAATTGGCCATTGGATGGTCTATTGCCGACATCAAAGGCATTAGTCCATCCACATGCATGCACAGGATCTTGTTCGAAGACGAGGCCAAAGCGGTGAGACAACCGCAACGAAGATTGAACCCACCCATGATGGAGGTGGTGAAAAAGGAGGTAATCAAATTGCTTCAAATGGGAATCATCTTTCCCATTTCCGATAGCAAGTGGGTGAGTCCTACTCAAGTGGTGCCAAAGAAGACCGGAGTAACGGTTATTGAAAACAAGGATGGCGAGATGGTGTCCACCCGAATTCAAAACGGGTGGCGAGTTTGCATTGACTACCGAAGACTCAATTCGGTGACTAGGAAAGACTTCTTTCCATTGCCTTTTATTGATCAAATGCTAGAGAGGTTAGTAGGGCACAAGTTCTATTGTTTTCTCGATGGTTACTCCGGGTATTTCCAAATACCAATAGCCCCGGAGGACCAAGAGAAAACAACCTTCACATGTCCATTTGGCACTTTTGCCTACCGACGAATGCCCTTTGGATTATGCAACGCACCGGGCACCTTTCAAAGGTGCATGATGAGCATCTTTTCAGAATTTGTGGAGGTATTCATGAAGGTCTTTATGGATGATTTCACAATCCATGGGGACTCTTTTGACTCTTGCCTCTATCACCTCACTCTTGTGCTAAAGAGTTGCATTGAATCCAACCTTGTGCTGAACTCTGAAAAATGCCACTTCATGGTAGAACAAGGGATTGTTCTTGGGCATGTGATCTCATCAAAGGGGATAGAGGTGGACAAAGCAAAGATCGATGTGATTCAAACGCTCCCGTACCCCACAAATGTACGGGACATCCGCTCTTTCCTCGGTCACGCCGGTTTCTATAGGAGATTCATCAAGGATTTCTCAAAAATCTCATCTCCCCTTTGCAAACTTTTACAAAAGGAGGTGGAATTTAATCTAAACGATGAATGCAAAGAGGCTTTTGACACTTTGAAAGCAAGATTGGTGACTGCCCCGATCATACAGGCTCCCGACTGGTCTCTTCCTTTTGAGATCATGTGCGACGCAAGTGACTATGCGGTGGGGGCTGTTTTGGGCCAGAAAGTTGGAAGAGCCTCCCAAGTCATCTACTACGCCTCATCAACCCTCAACGAAGCCCAAAAGAACTACTCCACCACCGAGAAGGAAATGCTAGCGGTGGTTTTTGCTTTGGAAAAGTTTCGTTCCTACCTTCTTGGAACGAAAGTTATTGTCTACACCGACCATGCCGCTCTTCGATTCCTTATGACAAAGAAAGAAGCCAAACCAAGACTCATTCGATGGGTCCTTCTATTGAGTGAGTTTGATGTGGAAATCAAAGACAAGAAAGGAGCGGAGAATTTGGTGGCCGATCATTTAAGCCGCCTCATTCCTCACAAAGACATCGAAGACCTCCACACAAATCTCATCAAAGGAGAATTCCCGGACGAAACTCTCTTCTCCATCAAAGTCACACAACCATGGTACGCAAATATCGTGAACTTCCTCGTTTCCGGCAAATTTCCTCCACAACTCTCAAAATCTCAAAAAGAAAAATTAAAAATGGATTCAAGACTCTATGTGTGGGATGACCCATATTTGTGGAAGCATTGTAAGGATCAAATAATCCGAAGAGATGCATCCCTGAATATGAGATAGCCCACATCATAGAGTTTTGTCACTCTTATGCTTGTGGAGGACATTTCGGCCCGAAACGAACAGCAATGAAGATACTTGAAAGCGGTTTTTGGTGGCCGAGTCTATTTCGGGATGCACACGGCTTTTTTCGATCTTGTGACAATTGCCAAAGAGCGGGCAACATTTCCAGGAGGAACGAGATGCCACAAAACCCCATGCTTTTCTGTGAGATTTTCGATGCATGAGGTATCGACTTCATGGGACCATTCCCAAATTCCCAAGGTAACATATACATCCTTCTTGCAGTAGACTACGTCTCCAAATGGGTGGAGGCCAAAGCAACAAAAACTGATGATGCCAAGGTGGTGGCTAGTTTTCTCAAATCACACATATTTTCAAGGTTCGGGGTCCCTCAAATTTTAATTAGCGATCAAGGTACACATTTTTGCAATAAAATTGTGGGATCCCTACTGAAAAAATATGGTGTGACTCACAAAATTTCTACAGCCTACCACCCTCAAACCAATGGCCAAGCGGAAACCTCAAACAGGGAGTTGAAATCTATACTCCAGAAAACAGTGAACCTGAACAGGAAGGATTGGAGTATACGCATTGATGATGCGCTATGGGCATACCGAACTGCTTACAAAACCCCAATCGGTATGTCTCCTTATAGACTTGTGTTTGGGAAAGCATGTCATCTCCCTGTAGAGCTCGAACACAGGTCCTATTGGGCGGTTAAAGAATTCAACCTCAATCTTGACGAGGCCGGTGTACATAGGAAGATCCAATTACAAGAATTGGAAGAACTTCGCTTGGATTCTTATGACAATGCAGAAATATACAAAAGAAAGACGAAGGAGTGGCATGATAAAATGATCATACGAAAAGACTTTAAACTTGATGAAAAAGTCCTCCTATTCCAATCACGCCTTCGTCTATTTCCGGGAAAGCTGAGATCCCGTTGGACCGGACCATACAAAGTGGTCAAAACATATCCACACGGGGCGGTGGAAATTCAGGACCTGGAGACGAGAGAGGTGCTGAAAGTGAACGGACAGAGATTAAAACCCTTCTTTGAGGGTTTTCAACCCAAAAATGTGGAAGTCGTAGACCTTTCTGAACCGGTCTACGAATGAGGAACAACAGAAGATATCGTCGAGCCACGACGTTAAATAAAGCGCTTCTTGGGAGGCAACCCATGCACGGTATATTTTTCTTCTTTTTTTTTTCAGTAGAGTGTGTGTGTAAAATCATTTCAAAAAAAAATGAATTTGGAGTATACCCGGCCGGGTATCATAACTCACCCGGTCGGGTATTACAGGAATACAGTGATACCCGCACGGCTACCCGGGTGGGGGAATGAAAAATTAAAAAAAAAAGAATAAACCCGACCGGGTATGTGAGTTCACCCGGTCGGGTATTGCAGAAAGACGGAGATACCCGAATGGCTACCCGGGTGGGGGAGCGAGAAAATTGAAAAAAGGAGGAAAACCCGACCGGGTACCTTATTTCACCCGATCGGGTATCAACCACCGAACCTCACTGGTTAAGAACGCAGCTTACCCGACCGGGTCAAATAAGGAGACCCGACCGGGTATCCAGCCAAAAAACATTCTGCCAGCCTCTGGAACGCTGACCCGATCGGGTAAATAAGGGGACCCGACCGGGTCAACGACTTTTTCAGCCTATACCAGGTCGGGCCTTTACCTTCTTCCCCATTCCCTCTCCCCAAATTTCGAACCAACCCTCCCCAAACCTCCATTTTCATCCACCAAAACTCCCAAATCTCCCCCATTCCCACACCAAATTCATCAAAAAACATCATATTCTTCATCTCCTCACCTCCCTCTTCCACCCTACACCAATTAATCCCTCCAAAATCCCCCAAATCAACCAAACTCAAAAACCCTACCCCAAATTTCGAACCTCTCCATTTTCGGACATTCAAGGTCCAATTTCAAGCCAAATTCCCCAACAAACACCAAAAACCTCTTCTCCTCATCATCCTATACAAAACCATACCACTCACCCTCACCAAACCTCACTTCCCCAAAAAAATCAAAAACCCTTCAAAAAAAGGGAGGAAAACAATTCCATGGCACCAAAAAAGGGAAGAGCTTCTTCTTCAAGAGCTCCAAGAGCTATTCCACCAGTCGAGGGCTTCGAATCAGTGGAGTTTGAGACCGAATCACAACGCATCCGCTTCCTTGAGCAATCCGAACGAGAGGTAAAACCCTCCCGCTTTGTATGCCAATTGACATTAACGATGTTCTGGATTCATGACATTATGAGAGATATATTACAAAGGTGTGGCATGCTTAAAATATTTGATATGCACTATTGGCCATATTCTCGTTTGGTGTATGAATTTTACAGTTCCGTTGAGCATGTGAAGGATGAAAATGATCACACAAATAACACGATCAACTTTCGTTTACTCAACGAGAACCGCTCACTCACCAAACGAGAATTCGTTGAACACTTCGGTCTACCTTTGCTTGATGACACGGTAGCGTATAGTTCACCGGTGGCCTATGAACTATGGAGAAGAATGACCGGAATTGTCAAGGTTCGTACCTCCCACCTCAATGTCAACCATGTCCAACACCCGGTCTTCCGAATTTTCTTAAAATTCTTGGCTAATTGCTTTTTCGGAAGACCAAACAACCATCAAACTAGGGTGTGGGATGTATGCCTCTTAGCACAAGCTGTTCTTCCGGGTGCCGGGCCATATGATGTGACCACAGTTCTTTGGGATCACATCATCAATGTTAAAAGTGGTGGAGGAAAAATTCTGATAGGGGGTCTAATTACCCACATTGCCACACTATATGGTTTTGTATGCAATGGTGCACAAAACCACAAGACCCTTCTTGACCTTCAATTTTTAAAGAATGCTGGCGATGTGACCCTCTCACACATCGAACATGATGGCCTAGAAATCTACAATTGGCACATCAAACCAGACCAAGAACTATACTACCCCTTCCCTTCTGAAAACCTCCCGCTTAACATCATCGATCACTAAATCGGTGATGGACACCACTATTGTATGCCCGGGGGAATTCCACCACATTTTGAACCCCCAGAAAATGAGGCGGGGGACAATGAAGCCGCCAATGAACAGCCTGCACTTGAAGCACCACCCATCATTCCTGAACAACCTCACCCACAACCCCATGCTCATCAATACTCTCCATTTGAGCAAGAAATGCTAAACAACATGAATGCTCTTAACCTCAATTACACTCAACTTCGGGAGGAAGTCGGGCTGTACAGAAATGTGCAAAGGCACAGCTTTGAGAGGATTGAAGAACAAAGGCGAGAAGATTGGCGCCGATATGAAGAGGATCAAAGGAGGACTTTTGGGCCTATCTACTCCTATATCGCGCATCGGGGAAACTTCACCTCCATGACCACTCCTCCTCCGGCACCTTCATGGTACAACCCCACTGAATGGGGTTATTTTGGTGGCTCAACCTCTAGTGGTGGAGGCGGGGAAGACGGATACAGCGGGGATCATATGGACGAGGATACACAGTATAGGGGCTATGGAGGATTTTTCGATGGCGGAGATGCGGGCGGGCACTAGGGACTGTGCCACGGACTAGTGGTGGGGGAGATCTTCCCGGTATGTTCACATTCACACTCTTTATTCTTGTTATCTCTAAAAAAACAAAAAAAAACGAAAGCTTGTTGAGTTGAAAACCCACAAAGGGCAGCTTAAGCAAAAATAAAGCAAAAATAAGAGTGAGTTTTTGAGATTTGAGAAAAAAAAAAAAAATGTGGGAAGCAGGGTTGAAAACCTGAAAGGGCACCTAGGCAAAATGAGAAAATGAGAGAAAGTTATTTCTTTTGATTTTGCAGGATCCTGAGGGCGATTACTATAGAGAGTTCGGATTGAAATTGAAGACCTATCTTTACTCTTTTGGTTTTGGAGATGCTTTATGTATTTGTTATAAAAACTTGTGGATGTTGGTGTTGCTACTCTTGTCAATTAAGGACCCCTTGGACAGAATTTGTTTTACTCGAGACTAGTAAAAATTCAAGTGTGGGGGTGTTTGATATGCACTAGTTTATAGTGCATAAACGTATGTTTTTATGTTGATTGAGTGTGGATTTTCCATCACTTTTAGTTAGTTTGTAAGTACTTGTTTTATTTTGTTTGTAATTGTTCTCTCCTTCTTTTCAGAGTTATAGAATAGGGATAGAGTTTGTAGCAAGGAAAAAGGGAGAAAAACAGAAGACAAAAAGACCCAGGAGCACAAAAACCCGACTGGGTCAGACCTTGAACCCGATCGGGTCAGTTGAAGACCGGATCTAAGAAGAAAAAGTAAGACCCGGTCGGGTCCCTTACTCGACCCGGTCGGGTCAGATATGACCCAGAACACCAGAACATGCTGAAGATCACAAAGATTTGGAAAAAAATCTGATTTAGACCAAACCCGGTCGGGTCCCTCACTTGACCCGGTCGGGTCTGACTTGACCCGGGACAAATTAACGTGCTGGAACAATGAAACGTGGGAGATTATCTGATTTTGACCGGTACCCGGTCGGGTATGTACCTATACCCGGTCGGGTACCCGGCCAAAGGTGTTGAAAAACACCTATAAATAGCACTCTTTTTCTCCTCTAAAAATGATCCCTTCTTCCATTCTCTTTAGCTCAGTTTAGAATAGCATTTCTTTATATTTTTCTAGCTATGTTTAGCCTCCAAATGAGGAGCTAAACTTCCATTCTTGGTTTTGCTCTTGAAGCTTGTTGATTATTAAAGTTGTGAGTTATTTTCTTAACTTCTTCTCTTGATTATTAATTCTTCCCTTAATCTCATTCTATATTAATGTTGGAGGGTTGCTAAGTGACGATTAGTTAACGTTCCGACATTAATTATTACTAGAAACGATCAACGAACCGATGGTTAATCGTTGGTGGTTTCACAAGTAAGTAACTTCGGTTTATTAATGCACGGTCGTGGTTAATAAACTTAAGAGGGATTAATTTTGTTGGTTAAACCGAAACCGTTGTGTTAAGGTTATCAATCTCAATTGATTTCATCAAGGAGTTAAAAAGATTGAATGCTACTATTATATCGGTATACGGCGTTGTTCTATACTTGATTAATAGTAAGGGTTATTAATGAACGGTCGTTGTTAATAACTACCCTCGATGAATTGGAGATACTCCTCGATTGAGTATTCGAGAGGGGATAAGTTATAAATATAACAAGGATCAACTGAAATATATCAACAAGTGGAAAGTAGCAAAGCCAAGTCCCTTTTATTCTTGAATTAAACACATATAGGTTGTTCATCTTAGTTTCTTAATTGAATTAAATCACTCAAAACCAAAACCCCCCTTTTAATTACTAGCTTCATAGAAAGAAAATCATTCCTTTCCCTGTGGATACGAACTCTACTACACTATACTACGTATAAGTGTTTAGTACTGAAATTATTTTGACGCACCGTGACAAAGTGCTCGTCAGGAACTGACTGGCAAAATGCAGATTTGTTTACCAAGGCTTTGAATCATGCTAAGCATTATCATTTCATGCAAAGAATCGGAATATGCAAGCTTGGATCAAGGGGAGGTGTTGACTAATATGATCAAGCTTGTGTGAAGCCATGCACACGTGGAATTTAGTCATTTAGTCATTTAGTTATTCAATTATTTGTTAATATGCTTAGTTGAATAAGTGTATCATTATTAGCTGTTTTTTAGGAGTTGTTGGAGTCATTGTTATCCCTCTATTTTGAACGTATGGACACGCCTTAAACGCACTTTGGGATATTTGTAATGCCTATAAAGGCCCATTCTTGTTTCAGTTTAATATATGAGAGTTTAAGCATTCATATCAAAAAACTATTATATAGCTTGCACCAACACATGTTGATGCTTTCCGATTAACTACCCCGGCCACAGCCCCAGCGTCGGTCACCAACGTGTTGCCCCCACCTTGAGTAATAATGATAAAATTAAAGTCGTTGGTCTTCCTAAACTTTGATTGGTGTTTGATGGGCTAACAATATATATGTAGTATATATATATATATAGATTAGAGATCAAATACAAACTAGGCTTAATTTACTAACCTACAAACTAATCATGACCGTTCATTTAGATTAGATTAACGTGCGTTTCATTTAAGTTGTTCACAACCAACTAATCAAAATTGAGGGTGTTTTGGTCAATTACTCAACTTTATAATGGAACAAAAATCAGGCTCGTTACTTTCCATTCCCATAGCTGCCTACTTTCCATTCTTCTTTCTTTCCACCATTCCATCGATCATGGTGTTCATCTGTGCGCTTGTCTTCCTCATCTAGATTATGAATTGTTTCAGTTAATCATCTCTCATCATTATCATCGAACGCTATGGAATCAGATATTCATATATCTTTGATAAACTCTGTTTTCATACAAAGAACTTCAGATGTATTATTCCTTGTGGCTGTTTGTGTTTCCTGATAGTGCATTTTAAATTTAATTGATTCGCATAACAGGTTGATGTTATCGTGTGTCTTCTTGCAAACAAATTTCATAATTAAACGTTGATAAGGTTACCTCCCTTCACTTCTTAGGTTTGTTTTTCTTGTGTTTATTGAATTGTATATAAATAAGGAATGAAAATGAACTGCATCATCATTAACGTGAAGGGAGAACATAATTATTTTAATATTTGTTGAAATTTATCTTTGTAATTCATCTTTGTCTCCTGCAAGGTATAAACTATGTATTATGCATTTGTTTTGGTTTTATGGTGCATTTAGTGAAATAAGATTTCAGTGTTGTTTAATATTGTTTTATTTCATGTTTAATATTATTTATTGTTTGTTGTTTATATAGATTTGAATTGTGTTTTACAAATTTCTCATGGGGCTCAAAGTACTAGATCCCTGAATGTTCACCAGAAAAGAAACCGGTTGTTGGGATGATATTTCCTAATCTAGATGCTGACTTGAATCTTTACAAAGACTATGCAGCTGAATTTGTGTTTACTATTTGTCATCATACATCAAAGTAGGCCGGAGATGGTCATATATTCATGAAGTATATTGTATGCAGTTTCTGAAGTTTGCCCGGAAAATAGTTAATGAGTGTCTAATAAGATTGAATGTAAAACTTTTTTAACTCTGAAATGATAAGATGCACATCATATAACCTTAATATGCATATCACAAAATGATAAGATGCACAATATTAACTTCTAAAATGCACATGTCATAATGATAAAATGCAACCTATGAAATGAAAATACAGACGTCATAACAATGAAATATAGTATGAACTATTGAAGTGCACATATCATCTTACTACAGTGCAATATTCGAACTTCTGAAATACACATGCCATGATGATAAAATGCAACATATGAACTACTAAAATGCAACGTCGGCATATGTTATAAGTATGCACTTCTAATATATGTTTTGTGGATACTATGAGTGTATAATGCAGATCTTGTATTCTCAATATGCATATCACGTGACATTAATGCACATCATATAAACTTAATATGCATATCACAAAATGATAAGATGCATGATATGAATTCCTAAAATGCACATGTCATAATGATAAAATGCGCGCAACATATGAACTCAAAAATGCAGACGCCGTAACGATGAAATGCAGTATGAACTATTAAAGTGCACATGTCATCTTACTACACTGCAATATAAGAACTTCTGAAATGCACATGTCATGATGATAACATGCAACATATGAACTATTAAAATGCAACGATGACATATTTTATAACTATGTACTTCTAATATAAGTTATGTAGATATTATGAATGTATAATGCACATCTTGTATGCTTAATATGCATATCACGTGACATTAATATGCACATCACATAATCTTAATATGCATATCATATAACATTATTATGCACATGAAATAAATATGTTGTGCTTCAATTAATTTATGTTGAACTATTGACTTCTACAATCAAGAGCTCTACGTCTTACCATATTTAGGTTTAAAAAATGAATAATTATTTATTATAAAGTGTTTCATTTTGTAAATTAAAAGAGCATCTCCAACGCTATAATGTGCACGACGCGCATGTGCCATGAGAGAGATATACACATAAAAAATGGAGAGAAATGTGAATGATTTATTTTACTGTTTCTATCTCTCTCATGCCAAAAATGAAGAGAAATGGTAAAATGCATAAAAAATAGTAACTTTCTTCATAATGGAAGGCTTCCTTTTTGTATTATGATACATGGATGCAATTTGTGCAATTTAAAGATCTCCAACTCCCCTTTTTTATTATTAAAAAATGGAAGGTCAATCATGAAGTAATTCAAAAATGGGAAGTTAGTTACTTGGACATGGAATTAAATGAGATGTGGCTAAACTTCAATGATTGCATAATTCAAACTTACCAAAATAAAAACACGCACGCTGCTACTACAGTAAATCAAATGACTCATATACCCCCTTTTAAATTCATTAACCGATTAAAAATTGCTTCCAAATTTTATTCCATGCGTGTGAGTGCAGGAGTTTAATGATGCATCTCATATGGAAGGCCGTCCGTTTTTCTAATCCAACGGATGGTATTGGTTTGTAGTTTGCACCGGAAGCCTAGTTTGTATGGGATCTCCCCCCTATATATATATATATATATATATATATATATATATATATATATATATATATGTGTGTGTGTGTGTGTGTGTGTGTGTGTGTGTGTGTGTGTGTGTGTGTGACATGCATGTATGTTATTATTTATTTGCGTCGACAGAAGTGGACACATATAAGCTTATTGGGTCGAGACAATATTGTCAAAACATTAGCGCCCACTTGCCGATGCAAATGAACAAAGTTTCTTGGATGCAAAAAAAACAATTTCTTATAGTGATCATTGACGTAGTTTTGGCGTCTGTTTTGGGGAAAAATCACCACAATATAATAGTTATACAACTATATGTTCCAAATTTAAGAAAACAAATTTAAATTCATTAGAAATAAAAAATAGTTAACTATATCTGGAATGATGCAATCTACATAATTTATATGAAAGGGGGGGATTACATTCTAGCAAATTGTTTGAATATAGTACCTAAATTTTAATGATTTTTTTTTAAAAAAAAATTGTATCAAATCAATGATTTTATTTATACATATAATAAATATTTTAATGCTATAGTCATATGTAGCTTGGCCCGGCAATTAATGAGTAAACGTTCTCGGTATACCACTCGTCTTAACTATTAAATACGTAATTTTTTCTTGACTGTGGTAAATTGTGTAATAACCAAAATAAGTAAAGTTACAATTACTTTTTTGACTTAAATGACTAAAATTACTTTAGAGGAGTTATTTTTTCATAAAAGTTTTTAATTTATTTTATTAATAATATTCTAAATATATTTTTTCTATAGTTTATCAAATTCAACTGCTCCAGCCAGCATTTAGGTGTTCGTGGATGGACAAAGAGAGTAGGGGGAGGGGACTGCGGCCCCCAATAAAACTCTACTAGACCCATATATTTTGTGAGAATTTTTTGAGTTTTTTTCCGTATTACTGTTAATTAATTAATTAATTACGAAAATAGGGTTGGTTTAAAAGTATTTACCAATATACTGCTGGGTTAACCGGTTATGAATCTAATGTTTTGTATTCGATTTGTAAAGGGTCTTTACAAGGTGTTTTGTATGTTGTTGAGGAGGAAAGGATGGATTTACGGGAGTTTGATGCCTCCATTCCCAAAATACGAATGTCAGCATTAGGTTACCAATTTACGGGAAACAGAGTTGGCTAATCCGACTTTTCTTAGGGTTTGCAGAGCTGTCAGCATCCCTTTAATCGGATTCTCCTAATCCGACTTTAGGTTTTATTTTCGGTGAAAAACAGATTTGGTGAATCCGAAATGTTCAAAACCAAAAAAAAAAAGAAATCGGATGTCAGGAGTGAAAAGCCGTGTGTCAGTAGGCAAAGAAATTCGGATTTCCCTAATCCGAAATATGAAGCTCCCGGATTGGACAATCCAAGTTTACCCGGATCGTGCTTCTTCAGCTCATTTTTTAACCGTAGGATTTAACAAACTCATCCCAACTGTCCATTGTTTTACACGGAAATCCATACTCCCAATCTCAAACTTCACCTATTTAAATCACTTCAACATCATATTCAGCCTACTACCATAAAAATAAATTTAGTTACAAAAAACTATTGAGTGTTCTTGCTAATTCTATTCTCCGAGTTTTTCAAAGAAAGGTTAGAATTTTAATTATATATTTACTCTTTACCGTTAATTTTTTGTACTGGTTGTGTTATGTCAGCCTGAATATTTCGAAAATCTTAATATTAATATGTAATTAATCTTAATTGCTATTAAGATTGTTGATATATGTCATACTAAATATATAACAATAGAAATAATTAGCCCACAACTTATAATTATTTGTAGTGTTTCCTTTACAGTAGTTAATTTATGTTGATATTGTAAGCACATTTACTGTTTTTCAATTACTCTAATTATTGGTTCACTAATATTTGTTACTAATGTATTAAATACTCCCACTGTCCCATAAAATTCTTCTCACTTTTTTTTTGGACCGTCCCAAAAAATTCTTCCCACTTACCATTTTTGTACAATTTGTGTGGTTCACATTAATTTGACCTTTTTCTTACACAACTACAACCACACTTAAAGTGTGAAGAATTTTCTAGGACAGAAGGAGTACTAAATTAGTGTATATGGTAATTTGAGACTACGTTGCGATTACAATTTAAATTTAGTTTAGTTAGTTGAACATTTTAATTTAGTCATCACTACTTATTTCCAAATAACATTATACTACGTAATATAATTTAGTTCATACTCCGTAACATTTATTATAATTGAGCCATAAAAGCGAACATAAATTATAATTACACTATACCAGTAAAATTTTCACAAGCTCGTCTAGACTAGTCCTTTTCTAGTTTCTGGCAAATGTTATGTCTAGAACTAGTCCTTTTCTAGTTTCTGGCACAGTGAAAATATTACTCAATGACAAGTCTAAAATTTGTATCGGTACATATAATATAATTGCACTATACTGGTACGATTTTCACAAGCTCGTCTAGAACTAGTCCTTTTCTAGTTTCTGGCAAATGTTATGTCTAGAACTAGTCCTTTTCTAGTTTCTGGCACAGTGAGAATATTACTCAGTGACAAGTCTAAAATTTGTATCGGTACATATAATATAATTGCACTATACTGGTACGATTTTCACAAGCTCGTCTAGAACTAGTCCTTTTCTAGTTTCTGGCAAACGTTATGTCTAGAACTAGTCCTTTTCTAGTTTCTGGCACAGTGAGAATATTACTCAGTGGCAAGTCTAAAATTTGTATGGGAACATATAATATAATTGCACTATACTGGTACAATTTTCACAAGCTCGTCTAGAACTAGTCCTTTTCTAGTTTCTGGCACGGTGGTAATATTGTTCAGTGGATAAGCCCATTATCAACCGTACATATATTATAATGTAATACATAAGACTGATATAGTTTCATTGAAAGTTTATGTGTAATTTATAATTTCATTTAATAAAACACGTCATTATAATATACATACACACACATATATAACACTAATATATGATTCTTATTGTCAGTTGAGATACGAATGGCTGCACAAATACCACTTATGGACCCGGTTGATCGGTCTGTGCTGGTGATGCCACGTTACGCGCATCGAGCGGACCTTGTCTGGAATGATGCTACATCCATGGATGACAAGTTGAGGTGTAATTTATATTGTTCAATGGTGTACAAAGACGGCCCGCGTCACCCAGGAGTGGTAGCGTTGCTGAAGGCCTCCAGCTTTTACGGCGTCGACTGCATCGGAAGGTTGCAGTTAGACTGGTCGCTTATTACGGCGTTGGTTGAGCGATGGAGACCAGAGACACACGCTTTTCATTTGCCTTTTGGTGAGGTGGGCATCACCTTACAGGACGTAGAAGTGTTGTTGGGGTTGCCCATCGACGGAGAACCACTGTCCGGACCTAGGACAAACTCGAAAGCACTTTGGATGCAAATGTGCACGGACTTCGCCGGTTTCACGCCAAACAACAACGACTTAAACACATCTGTAATACGAATGAATGCCCTACAGCGTTGGCCGGTACATCAGCACAACACAAATGAGGAACTCATCACATACACGAGGGTGCTCATTTGGCAACTACTAGGTGGGTTATTGTTCCCCTCCACTACCGGGAACAAAATAAAATTGTACTTTTTAGAGTTGTTGCAGGGACGGCTCGGTGAAGCACGACGGTGGAGTTGGGGCTCAGCAGTATTGGGGTTCCTGTATTACAACATGTGCAAGGCCGCCAAAGCGAACAGGAGAAATATTGGGGGATGCTTGCTTCTATTGCAGATTTGGGCGTGGGAGAGATTGCCCATGGTGCGGCCGCGAAACGTTTTGCCATATGAGAATCTACAGGATATGCCCTATGGGTGCAGGTATAATTTGAAATTTTACATAATAAGTATTAGTATATTAAATATATTTGTAGGTCATGGTATAATAACTTATTTTTATGAAGGTGGGCATGTCGGCACAATTGGGAACAAAGTTCTCGGTATACTCTACGTATTTATCGAGATCAGTTGGACGGGATCCGAGAGAACGAGGTTATAATTAACAATATCATTTTAGTTTAATAGAAAATAAATATGTTTTTGAATTAACTTCAAATAATATTGATCCAGTTCGTGTGGCGCCCATACGCATTACAAGCCCTCCCCAGGTTCTGCGTCGCGGGAGTAGATTTGTGGACATCTAATGTCATGCTTATATATTGTGACATTTCTGAGATGTACTACCCCGGTAGATTTTGTCGTCAATTCGGTGCAATGCAACATATTCCTCCCGCAGCGGAATCACAAGCTAGCCACCATGCAAGTGGTGCAAAAAATTCTGGATGGCCATTGACACTATGGGCGGTGAGGCACAATCGTCGTATCGCATTTGAGTTCGTTGATCATCCCACCTACACTCCTGCGTACCGTGAATGGTACGCAAATGTCGGGAAACGACGGATTTGCAATCCGTTACATGGTCGACCTACAACGGGTTATGTAACTACTAACAGGGAGACAAGTACACTAGTAAGTATCTTATGTGTAATTATTCAACTTAGAAATGTTTATTATTATTTAATAACTTTACTTTTGAATTTTAGATGCAATGTATGGGCGATATCTATCGGCGCATGGCAGCTCCATTTGACGTCGAAGACATTCGCGAGCAAATTGCACGATGCCTTACAGGATTAGGTGCCGAGAATGTGCTTCATCAAGATATCATTTTCTATGGGGATGCCCATGATGATGCAGTGGATGATCATCCTCCACTTCGGCAAGACCGTAGAAGAGTCGCGGCCACTAGAGGTCGGCGTTACGGACGCGGTTATGTTGCTCCACACGTCGACAATGATGATGGTGATGATGATAATCACGATGATGATAATGATGATGATGAGGAGGAGGAAGAGGATGACGAAGATGGTGGTGAAGAAGAAGGACAACCATCTTCACATATTCATTCACACATCCCTTCCTCATCTCATGTACCTAATCAATACTCTACACCGACTAGTGCATACATTCCGACGTTTGATGCGCCATCGTTTATTCCACATGTACAGCCTACATATGAGACACGTCCCACCTTTTTAAATTCACCAATTGATTGGTTGAACAACTTATTAGGATCAGATGTACAGAGTGGGATGGGGCAAGAAGCAGGGCCAAGCACACAACCGCCAATTGAACATAGGCCGAGACGGGATATACATTCTCGACGCTGTGGGACAGGGAGTCACTTCGTGGTGCCAGGTCGACACTATGAATCTGATGAATCAGAATAGTTGTATGTAATTAGTTTTATCAATTATGAATTGAATTTGTACTTTTAAATTATCAATCGAATTTGATATTATGTTATTATTATCAGGTACTTTTACTATTACGTTTCAATAATTCAATAATTCAATTGATAATTTTGAATTAAGTTATCAATTGAATTTGTAATTTGTAGTAATTTGTAGTAATTTGTAGTCCTAAGCTTAAACTTTACTATTATGTACCCACTCCCAACTATCAATAATTTTGATCTAAAAAAAATATTCCGGGTAAAAAAGTGTACAGATTCCACTTACTTAAAATTAAATCAATCAACTTTTAAATTTTCTGACAGATTCCCTGTCACTTCGAGAATCAATAATTCTACACAACATTCAATTTTTTTTCAATCACTTATTGTTCGGAATAATTTCAACCACTTCTCCCAACCACTTGCACCCAACTAAATCCACTCCCAACTATCAATAATTTTGATCTAAAAAAATATTCTGGGTACAAAAATGTACAGATTCCACTCACTTTAAATTAAATCAATCAACTTTTAAATTTTCTGACAGATTCCCTGTCACTTCGGAAATCAATAATTCTACACAATATTCAATTTTTTTTCAATCACTTATTGTTCGAAATAATTTCAACCACTTCTCCCAACCACTTGCACCCACCTAAACCCACTCCCAACTATCAATAATTTTGATCTAAAAAAATATTCCGGGTACAAAAGTGTACAGATTCCACTCACTTTAAATTTAATCAATCAACTTTTAAATTTTCTGACAGATTCCCTGTCACTTCGGGAATCAATAATTCTACACAACATTCAATTTTTTTTCAATCACTTATTGTTCGAAATAATTTCAACCACTTCTCCCAACCACTTGCACCCACCTAAACCCACTCCCAACTATCAATAATTTTGATCTAAAAAAAATATTCCGGGTACACAAGTGTACAGATTCCACTCACTTTAAATTAAATCAATCAACTTTTAATTTTTCTGACAGATTCCCTGTCACTTCGGGAATCAATAATTCTACACAACATTCAATTTTTTTTCAACCACTTATTGTTCGAAATAATTTCAACCACTTCTCCCAACCACTTGCACCCACCTAAACCCACTCCCAACTATCAATAATTTTGATCTAAAAAAAATATTCCGGGTACAAAAGTGTACAGATTCCACTCACTTTAAATTAAATCAATCAACTTTTAATTTTTCTGACAGATTCCCTGTCACTTCGGGAATCAATAATTCTACACAACATTCAATTTTTTTTCAACCACTTATTATTCGAAATAATTTCAACCACTTCTCCCAACCACTTGCACCCACCTAAACCCACTCCCAACTATCAATAATTTTGATCTAAAAAAAATATTCCGGGTACAAAAGTGTACAGATTCCACTCACTTTAAATTAAATCAATCAACTTTTAATTTTTCTGACAGATTCCCTGTCACTTCGGGAATCAATAATTCTACACAACATTCAATTTTTTTTCAACCACTTATTATTCGAAATAATTTCAACCACTTCTCCCAACCACTTGCACCCACCTAAACCCACTCCCAACTATCAATAATTTTGATCTAAAAAAAATATTCCGGGTACGAAAGTGTACAGATTCCACTCACTTTAAATTAAATCAATCAACTTTTAATTTTTCTAACAGATTCCCTGTCACTTCGGGAATCAATAATTCTACACAACATTCAATTTTTTTTCAACCACTTATTATTCGAAATAATTTCAACCACTTCTCCCAACCACTTGCACCCACCTAAACCCACTCCCAACTATCAATAATTTTGATCTAAAAAAAATATTCCGGGTACGAAAGTGTACAGATTCCACTCACTTTAAATTAAATCAATCAACTTTTAATTTTTCTAACAGATTCCCTGTCACTTCGGGAATCAATAATTCTACACAACATTCAATTTTTTTTCAACCACTTATTATTCGAAATAATTTCAACCACTTCTCCCAACCAATTGCACCCACCTAAACCCACTCCCAACTATCAATAATTTTGATTTAAAAAAAATATTCCGGGTATAAAAGTGTACAGATTCCACTCACTTTAAATTAAATCAATCAACCACTTATTATTCAAACACTTCCTCTCAAACACTTGCACCCAAATACTCATAACTACTATTATTAAAGAAATTACACACACCTTTCCAACGAAGTACTAATTTTTTTTTACTATAAAGGGCTCATCACTTGCACCCAAATCCTCAGTCACCATATTCTTGATATCTTTTTATCACCTTAGAGTTCCTAGCTATCTATCATCAACTCCCTATATTTCCTACGATATTACTTACCATATACAAAAAAATGGCAACTGAGCATAAAACTCCAGTTTGTGTCCACTGGAATGGTTCTATTATTATGAAAGATGATGAAGTTGAGTATTCCATTCCTCCGAGCGCAGCGCTGTTAACCAGCAATGACGATGACTTTAACGCTATAAACGAGCGGATTGTCGAAGAGTGTGCGCAGAGAGGTTTTGGAGAAATTGTATCCATTCACGGAAAATTACCGAAGTACAAAAATCGTGTGTATGTGGCATCAAGACTGTGGCCCATCCATGATGATGATACTTGGAAGCACTTTTTCCGACTTGCTGAAAGAGACTATGGAGAATTACATATTTTCCTGGATGCCCGAAGAACCTCTATAGTCCAACCACAAATATCAACATATGGAGGAGGTGACACCCACAATTGTGAAACCTTTCACAATATCCACTCCAACGATGACGGACCATCAACGTGCGAGATACGGCGGACGCTACAACCCGCATACAGTTGAACATGAAGATGGCCCTTCAACAGCATATGAAGAGGAAGATGATCGAGATTATGAACAATTTTCTGGAAATGACGATGCAACAACAAATTCTGACGATAGTGATGACGCTCATGACACAACATGGGCCGATATTGAGCTGGAACAACCATATGTTGAACCAGCGAATCGTGATAATGAAACTATTGCGGTCGGCAAAATATACGATTCATACGACTTACTGAAAGAAGCCGTAACAATAGAAAATATTCGGCAATCTCGAATTTTTAAGACAGAAGACAAACGTGTGAGATCGTGGAAGGCCGTTTGCATCTATGATGACATGTGTATGTGGCACATTCAGGCGGGAAACCTTCTCAACACCAATTTGTGGAAGGTGAAAAAATATCAACCACTACACAACTGCAGAGTGGATTATAAAAGAGCCCGTAATGACAGGCTTATGACGAGCAAGATCATAGCGAGTGGAATCGCTACAAAAGTGCATGTTGATCCGGACTACAGCATTAAACTCGTGATGCAAGACATATACGACAAATTCAGAATCAATGTCAAGTACAAAAAGGCGTGGTATGGACGTTTGATTGCCCTTGAACGAAGATTCGGGAACTGGGAGGCGGCCTACAATGATTTACCCAATTTGTTGCTTGCGATAAGAGAATCAAATCCGGGGTCAGTGGTAGATTTCCAACCAAAACCAACCAGTCATGATGGTACGTATGAATTTCATCGTGCGTTTTGGGCTTTTAAAGCTTCCATTGATGGGTTTGAACACTGTCTGCCCGTAATATCTGTTGACGGTACTCACTTGTACGGAAAGTTCAAGGGTCATCTTTTGGTTGCAGTCGCCATGAATGCTAACCGTGAGATTTTCCCTCTCGCGTACGCAGTTGTGGAAAGTGAAAACACAAATAGTTGGTCCTGGTTTTTGGAACACATTATGACTTATGTTGTCAGACCAAATCGGCATGTGTGCATAATATCAGATCGACACCCTGGCATCCTAAGTGCCTATCAATCAGTACCTCAATTGAAAACCTCCCAAGTTTCGAAGCGGTTCTGCCTCCGACACATTAGAAGCAATTTCATGACAAAATTCAGGAGCACTGAACTGAAAAAGCTCTGTTGGCAGGCCGGGAGTACACCCATGGTGAGTGAATTTTACCAAACAATGGCTCAAATTCGTGCTACGAATGAGAATGCGTTCACGTATTTGAACGCTATTTCACGTGAAAATTGGGCAATGTGCTTCGACGATGGACGACATTACGGCATCCTCACAACAAATCTTTCCGAGAGCTTCAATAACGTTCTAAAGGGATGTCGAGCACTTCCAATCATCGCGCTGGTTAAGGCAACTTATAACAAAGTTGTCCAACTATTTGCCGATCGACGTAGGGCCGGTCAGATGTGGCGGCAAGCTGGGTTCCTATATCCGCAAAATATATGGAAAGATATTCTTGAACGTTCACAGAAAAGACATCAGTGCACTATTGTCCCGCATAACCGAACAACGGGAATATACTCTGTTTCCATCCGTGATTATCCGCCGGTAACGGTAAATCTCTCACGTTGCGAATGTGATTGCGGTTTTTGGAAGCAAAATGGATTTCCATGTGTGCACGCCTATGCAACATGCCATTTCTTAGAAATAACTGTAGATCATCTCATCCCGGACGTGTATAAATTAGGTGCGTACATCCGTACGTATGCTACAGATATTATGCCTATGCATGACGTAAGTGCGATGCCTGATACCGGATATGTAGTGATACCGCCTCAAAGTGCTCGACGCAGTCAAACCGGTAGGCCTCAAAGAACACGATTTACAAATGAAATGGATATGCGTCCGAGTAGGAGAGCACAAGAGTAAATATTTATATGTATTTTGTAACTCTTTTTCAATGAATAAAAATTTGTATTTCTTTGTCATGTTGTTGTTCAAGATAAATGAGTAATGAAATATTTATATTATTTAATTTTGCGGGAACATTGAATAAATTCGTAATACAATATAATTAAATATGTATATTCACTATTACAATCTCTAACATAACAATTGATTATTTCTTATTTAATAAAATAATACACATCTTTCCAACTATAAATATCATTAAATTATTTATTTTTGTACATATTATGCTTCATATGCTCTATTATTTATCCCACTCACAATTTTTTATTGAAATATTTGTGTTTTCCTCTTTGAAAAAAATGTAACTAACCAATCTAAAAAACCTAAGAAGTCTATTAAAAAAATTAAAAAATTAAATAATTCATTTTTTTACTTTCCCTACACCCACCTAAACCCACCCCCTTCCGCAACATTTTACAGCAGTTTGCAAAAAAATTAAAACCAAATTTCGGATTCATGTAATCCGTTTTTTAACTCCCCACCTAAAGCCCTACATATTTCGGATTCATGGAACACGTTTCCCGTTTTTTTAGAAACCCTAAAAAAAGTCCCGTATTTTGGCAACCTATGTGCGGCACTCCCGTAAAAAAAGAAATCACCCTATATATATATATATGTCATACACGGATTATATATATATATGTCATGCATGTATGTATACATCATATATACATACACGGATTATATCATTACGAATAAGCAAGCGCAACTGTGAGATCTGGCATACCTTATACATGTGTGTGTTTGAGCTAGCCCGCTTGCATGGAATTGGTTGAGTTAGTTCTGTATGCTAAGCTTCAATTATGTATTCTATTTTCTGCATGTGTGTTTTATGACTATAATTAATAAAATGATCGACTTGTTCTCATAATAAGTCATGCCCAATAACTAATCGTATGTATAAACATGTTTCTTTCGAGATCCGACTTATTTATTATTTTCAGTTCCCACTTGTCTTTAATTTTGATTGGGGGATTCAAATGTCACCTCTCTACATACATTAATTTTGGTACTTGATTCAATCAACCACACGTACAGTTTAGATGGAAGCGCTAACACTGATACATATGGACAAGAAGCTAATTAATTTGGACGATCCTTTCTTAAAGTTTAGCTTAGTATGGTAAGCTACATTCATCCCTCTAAGATTGGTATAAAATAAAAGTGGTGATATAATTACTAAATATTACTCCCTCCGTCACAAAGTGTTTTGCAAGGTAAACATTTTTTGGTCAACCATTAATTAAATTAAGTCAATCATCAATATTGATAATTAATTTTATTTTTAATAAATAAAATTTACATATTCAGAAACTACATTAAAATCTCTTCAAACTTGTAAACTCCAAATTAGAATACAATTACTCAATGCAGCGGACGGAGTAAATTGTTTGACTAAGAAAAGTCAACTTTGCAAATCAATTTGGGACCGAGTATATGTAGTAACAAATAATTGTGATCAATGTTGAATCAATGAAATGTGAATAAAGTACTCCGGTAGAAGTAAAAATACTCGAATTGAGGGACTACTATTCTACTATTATTCTTCTCTATTCTCAGCACGTATACTCCAGTGCATTATACTCCATATGTGGGTTCAGTTAATTTTGACAGCCCCTTTCTTTCTCTATTGTGTTTAATTTTTTGTCACCGCTTGTTTAAAAGGGAGAAAAAGGATGAGAAACACTCTTGCTTCCCGGTCACTAATTCTATAGGTGAGAAACATAGTGAAAATAGTCGAGAAAATTGTCCATAATAAGACCCTTTCATTGACTTTTGATTAAAATAAGATCCAATTAGATTAATTACTTCCGTAAGCCTAAATTAGTCCTACTTTAAGAAACTTAATATCTAGTTGCCTAAAATACCCCTTAGTTCATATCCTTTTAGCTTTTATTTATTCGGGTAAGGACCTAACCGCATTAGGAAACTCAGCTCCTTCCTCCAGCTTCCTTTGGACTTCTACCGTCTACGTTTCTTCACAAATTCAAATTCGATTTCCATCGATTGCGAGTCATGATCCTCATTCGGTTTTGATTTCTCGTTATCTGCAAAATTTGGAGCCAGTTTCATCGCAAAGAATTTCTGCTGCGAATTTCTGCTGCTAACTAGCATTCCTGGTGCGAAATTCTTCTGTAAGTTTGTATGATGTTTCGAATTTTCATTCTGATTATATATTGAACTTGGAGATTGATTTTACGTGACTTGCTCTGTTATTGAGCTATTATCAGGACTTATTGTCTATTTAATGATTACTTATTGTCTATGTATTGTCTGCTATTGAACTATTATTAGAACTTATTGTCTGTTTACTGACTACTTAATGTCTATGTATTTTCTAGTGGTTTCAAATTTGATTTTGGATCTGGTATATTCAAAAGTTTTACAGAGTACCTGATGGCCTTGTGAAAATATGAAATAGAAGTTCGAAATTGACAAAATCAATGTCCAGAAACAGAAAAGAAGAAGAACAACAAGAAGAAGAAGAGGGGGAGGAGGAGGAGGAGGAGGAAGAGGAAGAAGACACCTCTGCCGATCTGGTGCGTCGGCGACGAAGTCGATAGGCGGCGGTGGTGATGGCCCAGTCGATCGATCTGAATCGTGTAGATGAGAATGGCGACGATGAAGTTTGTGTAAAGGGCGATTTCGTGGCTTTCTGCAATTTTTCCAACAAACCCGTCGACGGCTTTCTCTGTTGTTTGCCAAATGTTACTGTTCATAGGCGACGGGTTTTGAGAATTATTCAAGCTGCCTGGTTGTCTGCTATCTAATTAAGGGTATTAGAGTCAATATGGTTCCACTTTTATCCTACGCGAACTAGTAATCTTATTTTTGGAATTTGGGGGACTTTTGGTCTTATTTGTAAATTTTTCCCAAAATAGTCACATAACTTACAAGTGCCTAATATAAGTGCCTTAATTGAATGACTTTATGTAGTGTATATACATATACACATAATATACCAATTCTCTACATTTGAAAAAGATTTGTCAAATTGACTTTTCTTCGTCAATGATAGTAAACTTTAACGATGGACATTTTTTAATACAAAATTACTTTGAATGTGAAGTTACATTAAAATGTTCCTGATTAAAATATTTCCATAAAAGTTCTGCCAATATAAAAAACCTAGGTAGTACGGAGTATAAAAAATCATCATAATTATCACAAAATAATATATAGAAATTTAAGACTGGTGATTTTTATCATCCTCATGAATCACAAGATTAAAAACATAAGAATCTGGGAATTATTTTTCGTAATTATATAATTCATACTAATATATCTATAGCAGTCGTTAATATCATGTATAATCTAAACTTAATCATCTGACTTGAATTGTTAATAATTGTACGTAGTGATAATCGATGCTAACTTATAATTTACTGCAAATTTTTTTATGTCAACTTTACCCTCCGGTTATTCAAATTCTTTCTTGTTCATATGGTCATACTTCATACTAAATCCTTTATTTTTATAGTAATTTAACATTTTTCAATCGCGGATTCAATTGTGTTGTCAAACTAGTCTGATCTATTTCATGCAGTTTCACCAACTTAAGTCTATAGTTCCTAGCAATATGCTCTCATACATTTTTTTATAAATTCATTTCAATGTATAATTTGTGAAACACACTTGTCATGAGTTGACTAGCTAGTTATTTAATAGCCTATGATTTATAAAATAAAAACTAATAGTTGAACAAGTCATGGGCGGAAATGTGGACAAGGAGAGAGTAGGATTTGCTGGACTTCTTTCACTACTAGAGAGTGCGCGGGAGTTGGTGAGGAAGGGTAAAGAAGATATTTCAATTATTTTGTCCAACAAAAAGTCTATAGGAAATAAATCCTAAGCTAGTTTTAGAATATTAAGACTTTATGGTATATCTTATGTATAATGATTTCCATTTATAGAAATCTTTTCATCAATGATGACCAGCTCAATCACTTTTGGAGGTTGATTTTGTTCATGTTTGATCACACATATTCCACTTGTCCGAACTTTCAACGCAAACACATCATTATTGTATATTCCAATGTCACATCTCTAAAGTTAGCTTTTGTGGTGATGAAATGCACGATAGGTGTAGTAAAACTAATACTCTGTATTTCCTTTAATTTGTCTTACCATTCTTTTCCAATTTCTCTTTATTTGTGTAGTCCAAAGTAATCTCTTTTTTCATTTTTCTGATAAAGAATTCGTGATTCACAGTACTTCGTACAATTCTCTTTGTAAAGAATAGGTGTCACAGAACTCTCTATCATACAATTCTCATTTTACTAATTCATGTAAAATAATAAATTGAAAGATTATATTGGGGCGGAGGGAGTATCGTGTTAATATTATTAATTAGCATAAATTATTAATCAAACTCTCTCCTATTTAAGTATTTACAACAATGATCTTGTTTAATAAGCATTCTTTAAAAATACTTGACTAGTTTGACTATTAAGAAATTATCTTTCATACCATTTCATCACACTCTATTGTTTTTTAACTTTTTCTTCATTATTTATTATTCCTACTATTTTATCATGAAACATAAAAAAAATCATGAAACACCGTGAAGAATCAATCGTGTTGCATCATAAAGAGTTTATCACATTGGTACCTACAACTTAAATCGTATCATATTTATATAATAAAATCAAACAAATTTAAATTAAAATAACTTTAAATTATATTAACAATCACCAGATAAGAATAATACTATGTACTCGTAGTATATACTACAGAAATAAGTATTTAATACCCCGTGCATTCAAACTTTTAACAGTAATTGGGCGTGTCTCGAAAAAAATGAAGAAATCTTAATTAATAAAAATAATTAATTAATTTAAATAGCTAAAGAAAAACAGAAATAAGATGGAACAGAGTTTAGCCAGAGCTCGTGCAACGTATTCGTATTCGTCGCCTCCCACGGTGCTAGGAGCGTTGCATCGACCGTTTCAATCGACCTGCCAGCTATTTCAGCGACTGTCCATTTAAACTGTCTATTTATAAGAGGTCTTCTGTCCGGAGGCCCCTCGTGGATGTGTGCGCCCTTACCGATGCTGAGTGGGCCGAAGCCAGATGCAAGGTCGGTCCTACCGTTGATATCATGAGGCCTGAGGTGGGGAGTTTGGGGTCCTCTTGCCCCTCGGGTTACTTCACGGTCCACCTCGACGCGATGGACCATCGCTTTCGCTTCCCGCTGCATCCAATTTTTGTGGAGTACCTCAACTGGGTTGGGTTGCTCCCTTGTCAGGCTTTATGGCTAAGGAAATTACTGAAAGACTTATGCTGCAATCAGGAAGAAGAACCAGAGATTTGGTGTGACAATATGTCATCAATAGCCATGGCAAAGAATCTTGCATTTTACTCAAGGACTAAACACATTGATGTTCAACACCATTTCATAAGGGAGTTTGTAGCCGAGAAGAAAATATCATTGCAATTCTGTGGAACTGACTGGCAAAATGCAGATTTGTTTACCAAGACTTTGAATCATGCTAAGCACTATCATTTCATGAAAAGAATCAGAATATGCAAACTTGGATCAAGGGGAGGTGTTGACTAATATGATCAAGTTTGCATGAAGCCAGGCACACGTGGAATTTAGTCATTTAGTCATTTAGTTATTCAATTATTTGTTAATTTGCTTAGTTGAATAAGTGTATCATTGTTAGCTGGGTTTTAGGAGTTGTTGGAGTCATTGTTATCCCTCTATTTTGAATGTATGGACACGCCTTAAACTTAGGAAATTAGTTGAGGTTTACGTGCAGCACTTTGGTATCTTTGTAATGCCTATAAAGGCCCATTCTTGTTTCAATTTAATTGAGAGTTTAAGCATTCATATAAAAAAAACTATTATATAGCTTGCACCAACACATGTTGATGCTTTCCGATTAACTACCCCGGCCACAGCCCCAGCGTCAGTCACCAACGTGTTGCCCCCACCTTGAGTAATAATGATAAAATTAAAGTTGTTGGTCTTCCTAAACCTTGATTGGTGTTTGATGGGCTAACAATATATATGTAGTATGTATGTGTGTGTGTGTGTGTATATATATATATATATATATATATATATATATATATATATATATATATATATATATATATATATATATATATATATATATATATATATATATATATATATATATATATAGGTTTGGTTCAAATAAGAACATGATCTTATGAGAAAAATGAAAATGAATCTGGACCGTTAGATTTGCTTTATATGAAATTCAATGTGCATTAGATGAAATTGTAATGTGTATTAGGTGAAATTGAAATGTGCAGCACAAATGGTACAATGTAGTGGCATTATGTGAATCTAAATTGTGCATTTGCTGAATTTGAAATGTGCCCTAGATGAATCTAAAATGTGCAGAATAAAAGATACGATGTGATGTTATTTTTGTACCTTTCATTCTGCACATTTCAGTTTCACCTAATGCACACGTGAGTTTAAATTTTAATTCTACACATTTCAATATCATTTAATGCACATTTTGGTTTCACCAAATGCATAATTCAGTTCCATAGAATCCAATCCAACGGTCCAGATTCATTCTCATTTCTCTCCTAAGATCCGTTCTTACCGGAATCGCTCCCTATATATATGTGTATATATATATATATATATATATATATATATATATATATATATATATCTGTGTGTGTGTGTGTGTGACATGCATGTACGTTATTATTTATTTGCGTCGACAAAAGTGGACACATATAAGCTTTTTGGGTCGAGACAATATTGTCAAAAAACATTAGCGCCCACTTGCCGATGCAAATGAAATAAGTTTCTTGGATGCAAAAAAAACAATTTCTTATAGTGATCATTGACGTAGTTTTAGCATGTGTTTTGGGGAAAAAATCACCACAATATAATAGTTATACAACTATATGTTCCAAATTAAAGAAAACAAATTTAAATTCATTAGAAATAAAAAAATGTTAACTATATCTGGAATGATGCAATCTACATAGTTTTAAAATATGGAAGGAGGGGATTACATTCTAGCAAATTGTTTGAATATTTTACCTAAATTTTAATGATTTTTTCTAAAAAAAAATTGTATCAAATCAATGATTTTATTTATACATATAATAAATATTTTAATGCTATAGTCATATGTGGCTTCGCCCGGCAATTAATGAGGAAACGTTCTCGGTATACCACTCGTCTTAACTATTAAATACGTAATTTTTTCTTTACTGTGGTAAATTGTGTAATAACCTAAATAAGTAAAGTTACAATTACTTGTTTGACTTAAATGACTAAAATTACTGTAGAGGAGTTATTTTTTCATAAAAATTTTTAATTTATTTTATTAATAACAAAAATTCTAAATATAGTTTTTCTATAGTTTATCAAATTCAACTGCTCCAGCCAGCATTTAGGTGTGCGTGGATGGACTAAGAGAGTAGGAGGGAGGGGGCTGCGCCCCCCAATAAAACTCTACTAGACCATATATTTTGTGAGAAGTTTTTGAGTTTTTTTTCGTGCAGATTTTATTATGTTGTCAAACGGTCAAGAATTTGTACTGGCTTCTCTTCGTAAGACAAATCATTTTGCACTTCTACTGTTGGGGTTATCAAAACATGGTTCAGATCAGCAAAGTATTTTCTCAACATCGAAACATGGAAGACATTTTGAATGCCAAAAAACTCTTCAGGTAGCGCAGTAAGCGATGTGTTTTTGTTGGTTACCCTGCATGCCAGAAAGGCTGGAAAATGTATGACCGTGCTACCGGAGATATTTTCGTGTCCAGAGACGTGCAATTTCATGAGGATATATTCCTGTTCTCGTCCCCGACTACTGTTATTGCCCCTGCCGATCCAGCTCATACCACTACACAGCTTCTGCCACCGACGGATGATTTGGACAGAGAGGCTCCCGTTCCTCCAGAATTTGATACAGCCAATGGATTCATGGGGAATTCAAACGGACTGACCACTGAGTCGACATCAACCGCAGCTGAACCAGTTGGCCGAGGTATGCGGGCTAAACGCCCGTCTGTCCTATTACGGGATTTTGTCACCAATCATGTTCGGAAATTAAGCCCATCTTCATCATCATCATCCGTCAGTTCCTCAGGTACGCGGTATAGTCTTGCTCATTTTGTGTCTTTTGATAAGTATTCGGATCGTCATCGTGTGTTTCTTGGATCCGTTCTTGTAGGTCATGAGCCTCGTTCCTTCAAGGAAGCTATGACCGATCCCGGTTGGCGTTCCGCTTTGCAGGCTAAAATTCAAGCTCTTGAGGAAAATCATACATGGGATATGGAGCCACTTTCTCCTGACAAAAGGCCCTCGGTTGTAAGTGGGTCTATAAAATCAAGGCTAAAGGGTCGAATAGGTACATGAACTAACTTAAAGTGTTCAATTAGCCCCTTATATAGGTGGTTTTGCCCGGACGTCGCCAATTGGGGAAGTTCCTGGTGGAATATTTTATAAATCGGACGGCTCTGTTGAGCGTCTTAAGGCGTGGCTGGTTGTTTTTTGCAATCACCAGGAGGCAGGTATTGATTATACCGACACGTTTGCTCCTATAGCAAAGATGGTCACTGTACGACTTCTTTTAGCTGTTGCCGCCACTAAGAACGGGGAGTTGCATCAGATGGATGTTCATAATGCCTTTCTTCACGGAGATCTTGCTGAAGAGGTGTACATGCGGCCGCCACCTGGGTTTTCTCCTTCTCGGCCAGGTCTGGTTTGTCGACCAAAGAAATCCTTATATGGCCTGCGTCAGGCACCTCGTTGTTGGTTTGCTAAGCTGACTGCTTCTCTCAAATACTATGGTTTCCTTCAGTCTTATTCTGACTATTCCTTGTTTACTTTACGGCAAGGTGAAGCTCATCTGCATGTGCTCATTTATGTGGATGATTTGATTATTACGGGGAATAACTCTGCTGCCCTGACTCGTTTTAAAACATACATGCATACTTGTTTTCACATGAAAGATCTTGGCACCCTCAAGTATTTCCTTGGGATCAAGGTAGCCCGGAGCCCATCTGGTCTATTTCTCTGTCAACGCAACTATGCATTGGATATTATTTCTGAAGCAGGCCTCCTAGGGGCTAAACCCTCTTCCTTTCTCATGGAATAAAACCACTCATTGGCTCTTGCTATGGGTGACTTGCTGACTAATCCGGAATCTTATAGGCGTCTTATTGGTCGCCTTATTTATATGTCCTTTACTCGTCCGGACCTGGCATATGCGGTTCACATTCTTTCTCAGTTTATGCAGGCCCCACGGCAAGAACACTGGAATGCGGCCCTTCGAGTCATCCGCTATTTAAAGGGTTCACCAGGCCAGAGCATTCTCTTGCGTATTTCTTGTGATTTGACACTTACTGGGTGGTGTGATTCTGATTGGGCTAGCTGCCCACTCACTCGTTGATCACTTACTAGTTGGTTAGTCTTCCTCGGTGACTCCCCTGTGTCATGGAAGACCAAGAAATAGCACATCGTCTCCAGCTCTTCTACTGAAGTTGAGTATCGTTCCATGGCTGCGGTAACTGCAGAATTAAAATGGTTGAAGGGACTTCTTCTCAGTCTTGGTGTTGCTCACTCTCGACCTATGCCTTTGTTTTGTGACAGTCGTTCTGCCCTCCATATATCTCATAATCCCGTCTTTCATGAACGCACCAAGCACATTGAGGTCGACTATCATTACGTTCGGGATGCTCTCCAAGACGGTATCATTACGGCTCAACATGTATCTACTACTGAACAGATAGCTGACATCTTTATGAAGGCTTTGGGTCACCGACAGTTTTCATATGTTCTACGCAAGTTGGACTATTTTTATCCCCATGCTCCAACTTGAGGGGGGTGTTAGACAACTATTGGGCCTCGGTTGTATTAACAGTTATTAGCCCTTTTGTATTTTTGCCTTTTGTATAGATTTTTTGGTCAAAGGCTCAACTCCTTAGCTGGTTTCCTTGACATTAGTGTATATACGTTCGGCCAGTGTATATCATAAGAGAGATTGACATGATTAATGAAATATAATTCTTTCTCCTTAAAATTTTAGAAAACTTGTGAATCGAGTAGTTATTTAATGGCCTATGATTTATAAAATAAAAACTAATAGTTGAACATGTCATACTTTCAATTCTTTTGTCCTGCAAAAATTACTACAGGAAATTAATCTTAAGCTAGTTTTAGAATATCAAGAAATGGTCTTATGTACAATGATTTCCTTTTATAGAAACTTTTTCATCAATGTTTGATCACACACATTCCATTTGCCCGAACTATCAATACACACATCATTATTGGGTAATTCCTGTCACATCTCTAAAGTTAGCTTTTGCGGTGAATGAGATGCACCATAGGTGCTAAAACTATTACTCTGTACTTCCTATTGTTTTAAAATTATCTTCCAGTTTTTCTATTTTTGTCTATTCCAAAATAATGTCTTCATTAATTTTTTGATAAAGAATTTGTGGTTCACAACACTTCTTATAATTTTCTCTCTGTTCTACGTAACTCTCCATTATACAATTCTCACTTTTATAATCTATGTGAAATAACAAATTAAAAGATTAAGTTGAGGCAGAGGGAGTACTTGTGTCAATTTATTAGCATAAATTAAATTTTTAATTAAACTCTCTCTGTATTGAAATATATATAACAACGTTCTTGTTTAATAATAAGCTTTCACTTAAAAATACCTAGCTAGTTTGGCTATTTAGAAATCATCTTTCACACCCTTTCATCATACCCTATTTTTTTAACTTTTAACTTTTTCTTCATTATTTATTATTCAGACTATTTTATCATGAAACACCATCAAAAAGCCTAATTTTCTAAACATTTTAATACAGAAGGAGCATTAAGAATCAAGCGTTCTGCATCATAAAGAGCTTATCACATGGTTTCCTACAAATTTATTTATATGGTATATATATAATAAAATAAAATAATTTAATTTAAAATAACTTTAAATTATATCAACAATCACATATGAAAATAATACTACGAAGTATATATATATATATATATATATATATATATATTAATACTACGAAGTATATATAAACTATAGAAATAAGTATATCATACCCCATATATTCAAATTTTTAACAATAACTATATACAGGAGTACTTCTTGACATCAAATACTGTCATTTAATCTATGATAATATGATGGTTTTATTCAACTTCTTTAAAGATTTGAATGACTGATTTTCATATAGGAAAGCGATGTTGTATTGTTTTTATTATATATTTCAATAGTCACTTTGAAGAAGAAGTCCCACTCATCTGGTCTCCGATCACTCTTACATAAGGGAGGTCTTGCATGTGTTCGAAACTTCATGGAAGGAGTTTCAGCCATGTTTATCTCAGGGCCCCCAACCCCCGAGGCAAAAAAAGTCACTCTATGCAATAATTGTTCCTATAGTATACCAAAAATATTTAATGAAAATGACACTGCTTTGGCGTTTGTTTTGGAAAAAAATCACCATAATCTAATATGTATAGCGGTAGAGACTTATGCTCATCCATTCATCTAGGGTAACATGACCAACTCGGAGAATGTTTGAATACGTTTAATATAATTGATAATTATACTCTAATATATGGTCTTGTAATTTGGGTGTGTACTTTAAATATAGTTCATATATATCGTCCTAGACTTTTCTTTAGTTTAAAGATAGGCTCAACCCGTGTTTGAGTCTATCTTAAATTAAGGTTCACCAACCTTCTCTTCTACCTCTATATATGCATAATCTCTATTGAAAATCAACACGGTATAATTGAAGGATCTCTACTTGTCAAGAGTCTAGCTCATAAGGAAAGAGGTTAGGGGTTAAGAGATTCATTCACATCATGGACCTATGTATTATTGAAAAATCTTGTTCTATCGATATAATCGTGTATAATTATATGATATTGATCTTGAAATTTAATTTTATATGACATTGCTAATGTTCATGAAATCGAACTAGAAGGCAAAGAGGCTGTAAATTGTGTAAATGAAGTAGTAAAGTTATTTCTTAAAATTGAAAGGTTGAGTACACTTGTAAGATAATACAAGAAATTATGGTAGTCTCTCTGGGAAAGTCACTAAGAACTATGAAAAGCATTTGATATATTTGAATGTGTTTCAACGATACCAAATTAGTGCACAGTGAAATATGAATAATAGTTTTTTAAGGAGAAAATAATTTAAATATCCCAAACTTTGAAGGGATGTGATATAAGCACCTTAAACTTTTACATGTAACATATATACCTGAACTTTGTATATAAAGTTATGTTAGCACCACGATCATATATTTTATTACAAATGTAATTTTATTGTGTTAAGTACATATTTTAAAATATACAAAACATTAATGAGAATGCGATTAAAATTAAATTGTACCGGATGTAATATAATTTATTTCACAAATGAAATTTTAGAATGTTAAATTGTTAACTTCATTCTAGCAAAGCTTAGAGTATTTCAAGTTATACAATTATTCCAATAAATTTGTATTTGTAAAAACAACATACAATCATGGTGAGAAAATAACTTTTCATATAAATTTCGGGGAATATATATTACATATGTAAGTTTGGGATACTTATCTCACATCCCATTAAAATTTGGGGTATTTAAATTAATCCCCCCGTAATAAAATAACAACTTTTGTGTCTACATATTGACTCAAATGCTATTTTTATGTTAGATTGCCCCCAAGATCTTTTTAGGTTATTATTTATTTGCGTCGACAGAAGTGGACACAGATAAGCTTTTTGGGTTGAGACAATATTGTCAAAATATTAGCGCCCACATGCCGATGCAAATGAAATATTTATGTAAAAGTTTCTTGGATGCAAAAAAACACAATTTCTTATAGTGATCATTGACATAGTTTTGCCGTGTGTTCTGGGAAAAAATCACCACAATATAATAGTTATACAACTATATGTTCCAAATTTAAGAAAACAAATTTAAGTTCATTAGAAATAAAAAATATTGACTATATCTGAAATGATGCAATCTACATAGTTTAAAAATATGAAAGGAGGGGATTACATTCTAGCAAATTATTTGAATATATTACCTAAATTTTAATGATTTTTTCTAAAAAAATTGTATCAAATCAATGATTTCATTTATACATATAATAAATATTTTAATGCTATAGTCATATGTAGCTTCGCCCGGCAATTAATGAGTAAACGTTCTCGGTATACCACTCGTCTTAACTATTAAATACGCAATTTTTTCTTTACTGTGGTAAATTGTGTAATAACCTAAATAAGTAAAGTTACAATTACTTTTTTGACTTAAATGACTAAAATTACTGTAGAGGAGTTATTTTTTCATAAAAATTTTTATTTTATTTTATTAATAACAAATATTCTAAATATAGTTTTTCTATAGTTTATCAAATTCAACTGCTCCAGCCAGCATTTAGGTGTGCGTGGATGGACTAAGAGAGTACGGGGGAGGGGGCTGCTCCCCCCAATAAAACTCTACTAGACCCATATATTTTGTGAGAAATTTTTGAGTTTTTTTTTCGTATTACTGTTAATTAATTAATTAATTACGAAAATAGGGTTGGGTTAAAAGTATTTACCAATATACTGCTGGTTTAACCAGTTATGAATCTAATGTTTTGTATTCGATTTGTAAAGGGTCTTTACAAGGTGTTTTGTATGTTGTTGAGAGTAGGTGTTATGTATGTGTTTGTGAACAGGTGTGTTGTATGTTTTATAATGTGTTGTATCTGGCTCGTAACACTTAAACATGAGAAGGGAGACCTTATTTATAGCAAACAGATGAGTTTGGGTTGAACTGGGGCAAAAAAAATGCTGAAATTCTGTTTTCGAAATTAGGCACGATCGTGCCCCATGCAGGCACGATCGTGCATGGCTGGCAGTAGCTGCAGGTCTACATTCATATGGAAGGGAAAGTCATCCAACGGTTGGGCGACTTATAAGTCGCCAAACGGTTTGGCGACTAATAAGTCGCCAAACGGTTTGGCGACTAATAAGTCGCCTAACCGTTGGACGACTTTCCCTGACCATGATTAAATCCAGTAGTAGATCAATAAATACTTTTTTTCCAGCATTATTTTTATAGTTAATTAATTAATTAACATTAATTCGAAAAAAAACTCGAAGTTTTTTAAAGTCCAAATATTTACCCCTAATTAAAAATAGTCCGTATATGATTGCTCCGATCCCTATAAGTCTATAACCAAACCGCCTAGTCCAAAGTTGGTAAATTGGTAAAGAATTCCACCACTAACTGATTTGACTATGAGTGCAGAAGTAATTCAGAGAGAAAGTTTATCGCTTTAGGTTTAAATGTATGATTACTTTTATGTCGGTGCTCAGTGCTCTTGGCTACTACACACGTAGTCATCAAGTACGACGTACCCTAAAATTAAGCAATTGCACCACTTTCACTTTTTGTTAAAGATTTTGTGTTTCACAATAATTCTTACGCATACGTATACATTTTTCTTTCTGTGCTGAATAACTTTTCAGTACACAATACACACAATCTTAAACCCCGTGTCATTTGTATTATGAAAGAAACATTAGAAACGGAGGGAGCAAGTATTAATTTATTGTAGTGGAATTTAGAACTTGTTTAGTAACATTAAAATTAGTTGAATCAGTTGAGATCCCGTTTGATGACTCTCTATCTTTTGGTTTATCGGGCTTTTCAGTCAAACTTTTCACTAACACGTAACTTTTGATTTTGTGCACTGAATTGTGTAATAATAAGAAAAAGTAAGGTTGTAGTTAGTTTTCTGGCTCAATTGGCTGAAGTTAATGTAGATCACCATTATTTTAACTATTTTTAATATAATTCTTTCTTTATTTTATTAATTAAATACTTCCTCCGTCTCTTATAACTTTGTCATCTTTCCCTTTTTCGATGTTACAAAAACTTTGCCACTTCTTTTAATCAATAATTTTTTGTTCCTGTTATTTTTCTCTCCTCTGCACATATCTCAATCACACAGTTTTTACTTTATTATTTTTGGTGTCAGTCAAACATGGCAAAGTGTTGAGGGACGGAGGGAGTATATTTTACATATGATTTTTCATAAATCAGCCGAATAAGCCAATTCAGCTAGAACTTCATAAATTTCAACAGAATCAGATGATTTTGGTATTACCAAACAACCTCTGAATCGGCTTAAAGTGATCAAATTCCGACTGAAGTGACTGAAGTGGTTAATTGTGAAAGAATTATATATAAAATATATTTTAATTGATAATACTAAAAAAATTATGAAAAATAGCTAAATGATATCCTACAATTAGTTGAGCCAATCAGCTAGAAAAGCAACTTCAACTATACTTATTTTGATATTACACCATTCAACGCGCGAAATCAAAATGTACGTATTTATTTGAAAAATTTACAGATAAGACTGATAAGTTGAAAAAAGTAATTTTCAAATGCACCCTTAATGTAATGCGAGTATTGATGAAATAATGAACTCGTGTCATGTTATTGTAATCCAAAGTTTCAGGCTTCATAAAAACTATCGCTGTCCTTAGTCGACGGGCTCCAACCTTACTTTTGCTTATAATTACACAATTCAGCGCGCAAAATTAAAATTTACGTGTTTGGTGAAAAAGTTGGCTAATAAGTCTGATAAGCCGAAAAACGGTGACTCCAAACAAGCTCTAAATTTTTAAAAAAGTAAAAAGAATTGGGTTGTCATGAAGTAAGAATAGAAAAAAGGCCATTGTCTACAACGTTATTCCTAGACACTGTTTACCATAAATATAATAAATAAATAAATAATACAAAGTAGGGGAGAATTCTTGCGGGAACCCCTCTTAGAATGAGAATTCTTTTTAAAATAAGAACTTCTAATCTTCATCATTCATTTTTACAATCAATGACTAATAATGATAAGGTGGCATTTTTGTAATTATTCAGGATTAATTGCAAAAAAGACCAATTTGAATTTAGGGTAATTATGAATGTGACATCATGTGAATCTTAACCAATGATTACAATAAATGAAAGATAGAAATAAAAAGTTCTCATTTTAAAAAGTTTTTCTTTTAGGAGGAGTTCTCGTTAGAACCCTCTCCTATGATAGCTGGAATAAATAAAAATGCGGAGGGAGCTTTTTTTTTCTGCTTCAATACTAATTTCCTAAAATGTAACGTACTGTTCATTATATTACCTTCATAATATATAGATTCATCTTTATTTTATTTTCTTACCCGGCCTGTTAAACATTTTACCCGGCCTGCCAAAAGACATATAATGCCTCCTTGCCTATAGTGTTGTCATTTTATGAAGAGATAAATATTAATTATACTTGATCTTGATATGTTTGTAAAGTTGAAACAAACATACTATTTGTACAATTGTGCATATTAATGTATTCACTACAACAAAATAGACCATTTGTAAAATGTTATAAAATGTTATTGCAACACTTTTAGGGACACTACTTCATGTCTAGTTGCATAAAGTCATATGCAACACTTTTTGGCATATTAGGTACTCTGTATCATTGTTCAAAATTGTTGCGTAAAGTCATATGCAATACATTGAGAGCCATTATTCCAAAAGATAATTACTTAAGGAGTACTATTACTTCTTTCGTCTGCCGTTCAACCAACGGATGCTTTCCGACAACTCCCACCACCCGCATTGACGGCGCTTCAGACAAAATTCCTACTGGCAATTTGTATCGCCCTACTTCTGGCGGCGTCGCATCCTCACATGTTGATGCTTTCCGACCAACTACCCCCGGCCACAGCCCCGGCGTCGGACACCAACGTGTTGCCCCCACTTTGAGTAATAATGATAAAATTAAAGCCGTTGGTCTTCCTAAACCTTGATTGGTGTTTGATGGGCTAACAATATATACGTAGTGTGTTTATATATATATATATATATATATATATATATATATATATATATATATATATATATATATATGTCATGCATGTATGTGTGTATACATCATATATATACATACACGGATAACGGATTATATCATTACGAATAAGCAAGCGAAGCTGTGAGATCTGGCATACCTTATACATGTGTGTTTGAGCTAGCCCGCTTGCATGGATTTGGTTGAGTTGGTTCTGTATGCTAAGCTTCAATTATGTATTCTATTTTCTGCATGTGTGTTTTATGACTATAATTAATAAAATGATCGACTTGTTCTCAGAATAAGTCATGCCCAATAACTAATCATATGTATAAATATGTTTCTTTCGAGATCCGATTTATTTATTATTTTCAGTTCTCACTTGTCTTTAATTTTGATTGGGGGATTCAAATGTCACCTCTCTACATACATTAGTTTTTCTGCACTTGAATATATATGGATGACACCAATATAAACTGAACTTTATACTCCGTACAAATTTTCTGCGTTCCTTGTTTTGGTACTCGATTCAATCAACCACACGTACGGTTTAGATGGAAGCGCTAAGACTGATATATATGGACAAGAAGCTAATTAATTTGGACGACCCTTTCTTAAAGTTTAGCTTAGTATGGTAAGCTACATTCATCCATCTATGATTTGTATAAAATAAAAGTGGTGATATAATTACTAAATATTACTCCCTCCGTCACAAATTGTTTTGCAAAGTAGTATTTTTTGGTAAACCAATGATTAAAGTCAATCGTCCATATTGATAATAATTAATTTTCTTTTTAATAATTAAAATTTACATATTCATAAAACTACATTAAAATCTCTTCAAAGTTGTAAACTCCAAATTAGAATATAATTACTCGAATTGAGGGACTACTATTCTACTATTATTCTTCTCTATTGTCAGCCCATATACTCCAGTGCATTATACTCCATATGTGGGTTCAATTAATTTTGACAGCCCTTTTCTTTCTCTATTGTCTTTAATTTTTTGTCACCACTTGTTTAAAAGGGAGAAAAGTGATGAGAAACACTCTTGCTTCCTGGTCACTAATTCTACAGGTGAGAAACATGGTGAAAATAGTCCATAATAAGACCTTTTCATTGACTTTTGATTAAAATAAGACTCAATTAGATTAATTACTTCCGTAAGCCTAAATTAGTCCTACTTTAAGAAACTTAATACCTAGTTGCCTAAAATACCCCTTAGTTCATATCCTTTTAACTTTTACTTATTCGGGTAACGACCTAACCGCATTAGGAAACTCAGCTCCTTCCTCAAGCTTCCTCTGGACTTGTACCGTCTACGTTTCTTCACAAATTCGAATTCGATTTCCATCAATTGCGAGTCATGATCTTCATTCGGTTTTGATTTCTCGTTATCTGCAAAATTTGGAGTCAGTTTCATCGCAAAGAATTTATGCTGCGAATTTTTGCTGCTAAATAGCATTCCTGGTGCGAAATTCTTCTGTAAGTTTGTATGATGTTTCAAATTTTCATTCTGATTATATATTGAACTTGGAGATTGATTTTACGTGACTTGCTCTGTTATTGAGCTATTATCAGGACTTATTGTCTATTTAATGATTACTTACTGTCTATGTATTCTCTGCTATTGAACTATTATTAGAACTTATTGTCTGTTTACTGACTACTTAATGTCTATGTATTGCCTAGTGTTTGCAAATTTGATTTTGGATCTGGTTTATTCAAACGTTTTACAGAGTACCTGATGGCCTTGTGAAAATATGAAATTGAAGTTCGAAATTGACAAAATCAACGTCCAGAATCAGAAAACAAGAAGAAGAAGAAGAAGAAGAAGAAGAAGAAGAAGAAGAAGAAGAAGAAGAAGAAGAAGAAGAAGAAGAAGAAGAAGAAGAAGAAGAAGAAGAAGAGGAGGAGGAGGAGGAGGAGGAGGAGGAGGAGGAGGAGGAGGAGGATGAAGAGGAAGAAGACACCTCTGTCGATCGTGCGTCGGCGACGAAGTTGATAGGCGGTGGTGGTGATGGCCCAGTCAATCGATCTGAATCGTGCATATGAGAAGGGCGACGATGAAGTTTGTTTAAATGGCGATTTCGTGGCTTTCTGCAATTTTTCCAATGAACCCGTCGACGGCTTTCTCTGTTGTTTGCCAAATGTTACTGTTCATAGGCGACGGATTTTGAGAATTGATCAAGCTGCCTGGTTGTCTGCTATCTAAATAAGGGTATTAGAGTCAATATGGTTCCACTTTTATCCTACGCGAACTACTAATCTTATTTTTGGAATTTGGGGGACTTTTGGTCTTATTTGTAAAATTTTCCCAAAATAGTCACATAACTTACAAGTGCCTAATATAAGTGCCTTAATTGAATGACTTTATGTAGTGTATATACATATACACATAATATACCAATTCTCTACATTTCAAAATGATTTGTCAAATTGACTTTTCTTCGTCAATGATAGTAAACTTTAACGATAGACATTTTTTAATACAATATTACTTTGAATGTGAAAGTTACATTGAAATGTTCTTGATTAAAATATTTCCATAAAAGTTCTTCCAATATAAAACACCTAGGTAGTACGGAGTATAAAAAATCATCATAATTATCACAAAATAATATATAGAAATTTAAGACTAGTAATTTTTATCATCCTCATGAATCACAAGATTAAAAACATAACAATGTGGGAATAATTTTTCGTAATTATATAATTCGTACTAATATATCTATAACAGTCGTTAATATCATGTATAATCTAAACTTAATTTTCTGACTTGAATTGTTAATAATTGTACGTAGTGATAATCGATGCTAACATAATTTACTGCAATTTTCTATGTCAACTTTACCCTCCGGTTATTCAAATTCTTTCTTGTTCATACGGTTATACTTCATACTAAATCCTTTATTTTTATAGTAATTTAACATTTTTCAATCGCGGATTCAATTATGTTGTCAAACTAGTCTGGTCTATTTCATGCAGTTTCACCAACTTAAGTCTGTAGTTCCTAGCAATATGCTCTCAAACATTTTTTTATAAATTCATTTCAATGTGTAATTTGTGAAACAGACTTGTCATGAGTTGACTAGCTAGTTATTTAATAGCCTATGATTTATAAAATAAAAACTAATAGTTGAACAAGTCATGGGCGGAAATGTGGACAAGGAGAGAGTAGGATTTGCTGGACTTCTTTCACAAGTAGAGAGCGAGCGGGAGTTGGTGAGGAAGGGTAAAGAAGATATTTCAATTCTTTTTTCCAACAAAAAGTTCTATAGGAATTAAATCTTAAGCTAGTTTTCAGTGCCTATACTGTGGAACCGGTGCATGGTGAGCACCATGCACCCTTTGTTATTTTTATTTCTTCTTTTCTTAAAATTGTTAATAATTTTTTTATTTTTGATCTGATTTTTATAAAATCTATATCAAAATTTTTTATTTTTCATGATCTTTCAAATGAGACCAATATTGCCTATGTAATTTTAAATTTTTACATTCATACATTTTTTTTGTAATATATTTTTATATGCATACACTTTTTCTATAATATTTTTTTTTCACTTTTATATGTTTTTAGAGGTTTTTAAGATATTGAGTTTGTGTATTTTACTTCTAGCTTGGAGTTACATTTGATAATATACGAAGTTACATCATCTTATACTGCAGTTACAAGTTATTATGTGTGAGTTACATCTTGTTATGTGTGAGTTACATCTTGCTATACACGAGTTACATACTTTTATGCGCGAGTTACATGTAATTAATTATGTGTGAGTTACATCTTGTTATGTGTGAGTTACATCTTGTTATACACGAGTTACATACTTTTATGCGCGAGTTACATGTAATTATGTGTGAGTTATATCTAATTATTTGTGATTTTTTACTTATCTTTATCTTGAACTAATTCAATTATAACTGAATTAATTTTTTTGTAGTTCTGGGAGATGATGGAGCCGCCACCTACGGCAATGCAGCCGCCTGATGGCGGAGGATGAGTATGGGGGCGAAAATCTTTTACAGATGTGGTGGTTGACAAATCGAAGATAGTTCCTGAGAAATCTCGGTTCAAAGGCATGCCATCGATTAACTTTTCAGATGGGGATATTCTAAAATTGGCTGATAAGCACAAAAGGGCTCTTGTTGGATACTTCTTCAAAGGTAAACCTAGTCTTGCTATCATCCGTAAATCCTTTGAAATCATTGGATTCAAAGGGAATTTTAAACTGGGGGCTTTGGATTCGAAGCATGTTCTTTTGCGGTTTGTTTTGGAAGAAAATTTTCTAAGATGTTGGAATAGGCAAACGTGGGTTGTTCAGGGTTTTGTGATGCGTGTTACTAAATGGACACCGGAGTTCAAACCTAATATTGAATCACAGGTGGTTCCGGTTTGGGTATCTATGGAAGGGCTTCCTATTCACTTACAGGACAAAGCTGCTTTGTTTGAGATTGCCAGTTTGTTAGGTAAGCCATTAAAAATTGACTCAGCCACGGCTAATCTTTCCAGACCAGTAGTGGCTAGGGTATGTGTGGAATTGGACCTCACTAAATAGATGCCTACAAAAATCTGGATTAATTGTGGTAAGAATGGTTTTTCACAGTCCATTGTTTATGAAAACAGGCCTGAGTATTGTTCTGGCTGTTTGCACTTAGGTCATTCCATTGGAAAATGTCCTAAGAAACATACAGTTCTTACCATTGATCACAATGATAAATGGATACAGAAAAAGGACAAGGCACAGACTGTTAAGTTCACAAAGGAACAAAAGGGCAAATACAAAATTACATTTCAAGAAAAAGCATACAAACAATCAACATCTAAAACTCCTTTGGAGGAGGTTACTACTGAGATAGATGCTGATGTAGAAGAGTTTTTTTTACTGCCTGCAATGGAAGAAAGGAATAAAATTAGAGCACTTCTTGAGAATGATTTCCTAGGGATTTTGAAGTCAGATCCTAAGGAAATCAATGGCATACAGGATGATACTACTCTTATTAAGGTTACCAACCTTCATTATGGCAAAAACACAGGACATGTAAGGGAATGTTTTTCTGAGGGGGAAGAAGAACATCTTGTTACATCCTCTTTTCTCTTGGATAACTGGCCACAAATTTGTGCAGGGGTGGATTATGTAGTCCAAACTAAGGCACAATCTGATAATTAGGAAGGAAAGGTTAGTCAGAATGTTCAGGCAGTAGGAGAGCAGAACTTAAACCAGGATGAGGATAGTGATGCTCATACTGATAGCAATTCAGATGGGGATTTACCAAAGTCACAAGAAGAAAGAACAAGAAGAAGCAAATACCAGACAACCATACTAAGAGAAACACTAGGAGTGTGGCCAGAGGAGCCACAAACACATTTGTTTCTCAATGAACTGTTTATTATGGAATACTAGGGGTCTAAAATCCTCCAGTTCTAGACTTTGTTCCCTAGTTAAGCAGTGGAGGGTTCAATTACTTGTTATTATTGAGCCTATGGTTTCTAGCAATAAAATGGGAAGTTTTAAGCAGGCTTTGGGATTTGATAGATCCATTTGCTATGACTGCACTAAAATTTGGCTCTTTTGGGATTCCTCTTTCTTGGATGTGTCTAATCTTACTTGGGATGAGCAGTTTGTTCATTTTAAAGTTACTGGATCTATGTTTAATGGCTGGGTCACAGGTGTGTATGGTAGACACACCTACATAACTAGAAGACATCTGTGGGAGGGTCTTAAAAATATTGCTGCAAGAATTCAAGAGCTTTGGATGGTTGGGGGGATTTTAATGCCATTGCCTCCTATAGTGAACATAAAGGGACTGTACTACCTTTTTTACATGGGATTGATGAGTTCTCTGATTGCATAGCAGCCTGCAATTTGATTGACTTACCATATTCAGGTACTAAATTTACCTGGACAGGAAACAGATCAAATGGGAGAGTGTGGAGGAGGTTAGATAGGGTGCTTTTCAATAAAGAGTTCATGGACAGATTTGAAAAAATCCAGATATCTGTTTTGCACAAATCACCTTCTGACCATAGCCCAATCATGGTTCAAGGTTTTAATACTGGGTTTACAGGTCCTAAGAGTTTTAAATTCCAGAATATGTGAACAAAACACGCCTCTTTTATGCAAAATGTGGAACATAACTGGAATACAGGAGGTACTCAAGGAGGTATGAGGGGATTGGTTCTAAAGCTACAAAACCTTAAGAATGTTTTGAAGATTTGGAATAAGGAGAAATTTGGTAACATTTTTGAGGATGTTAAAAAATGTGAGGATGAGGTGCTGGAAGTAGAAATGGCTTATGAGGCACATCCAGGTGAACAACAAAGAGAGGACTGGTTTTACAAGAAAGGGTTGCTCACTCAAAAATACAAAATGGAGAAGAAGTATTGGAAACAGAAGGCTCACATTCACTGGATTAAGGAAGGGGATAACAATACTAAGTTTTTTCACTTTTTGTTCAAATTAGAAGGAGAAAACAGAGTATAACCAACATTAAAAATATGGCTAGGCAGGAGGTTACCACCCCTTCTCAAATTGGAGAGGCTGCAATAGATTTTTTCAAAGACCTGTACACAGAAGAGCAGACTGAGATTAATGACATTCTTCACTACATACCTCAAATTATCAATTCTGATGATAATATTAAGCTTACAGTATTACCTGATATGGAAGAGGTTAAATTGGCAGTACGGGAGTTGAATCAAAATAGTGCTCCAGGCCCAGATGGTTTCATGGAAAGTTTTTTAAGAAGTGTTGGCATATTGTATGTTTGGATGTTCTAAGGGCAGTCCAGGAGTTTTTCATGGGGATACCTATTCCTAAAGGTATGGCCAGTGCACTATTAGTTCTCATTCCTAAATCTGACAGGCCTTCTACTTTCAGTGATTTCAGGCCCATTTGCCTATCAAATTTCATTAATAAGGTGTGTGCTAAAGTTTTGGCTTCTAGACTTAAGGGTTTTCTTCCTAAAATAATTTCTCAAGAGCAAGCTGGTTTTATGGCCAATAGAGACTCAGCTAATCAGACCATTCTGGCTCAGGAAATGGTTCATTGTTTAGACAAAAAGATCAGGGGCAGCAATGTGATTGTGAAATTGGATATGGCCAAGGCATTTGATAGAGTTTCTTGGCTTTTTCTTTCAAAAATACTCTTAAAATTTGGCTTTTCTGTCCATTTTGTTAAGCTTGTACTTAACAATCTTAAAGCTACATATTTCTCAGTTTTGGTTAATGGAGTTCCCCAAGGTTTTTTTAAGCCTACTAGAGGGGTCAAGCAAGGGGATCCTTTATCACCTTTCTTATTCATAATAGCATCTGAAGCTTTTTCAAGAGGCTTAAATTGGCTTATGGAACATGGTAAAATTAAGCCTTACTGGATGGGGAATATGGGAAATATGGGCAGGACTATTTCTCATTTGGGCTTTGCAGATGATCTATTAATCTTAATTAATGGTGAATCTAGATCATTATTGAGGTTTAAAGAGTTCCTGAAATCTTACCAGAATGCATCTGGGCAGGCCATCAATTTCTCCAAAAGCTCTCTCATATGTGGTAAATCTTCACCTGCAAGAAAGAACAAGATTAAGGATCTGTTAGGTATGAAACTGACTTCCTTGCCTATTAAATACCTAGGGGTCAATTTGCACAAAGGGATCAACAGGTTTGAATATTGCAGCAATATTATCAGAAAGTTTGAAAATAAACTTTCTCCATGGAGGCAGAAGAACCTTTCTCAGGGTGGGAGGCTTATTCTCATTAAGCATGTTTTGAATTCTATCCCTTTACATGTCTTGGCAGTAGATACATTGCCAAAAAAAGTGATCAAAGTTTTAAATAGCAAGATGTCATCTTTTTTCTGGGGGTCCTCAAATGACAAAAAGAAATATCATTGGTTGAAATGGGCAAAATTATGCTATCCTACACAATGGAAGGTGGGCTGGGAATTAGGTCTTTGACAGATATTGAGAAAGCTTTTACTTTAAAGCTTTGGTGGAAATGGAAGACAGGCGACTCTTTGTGGGTTAAAATTATGAGAATGAGGTATGATAGGAATGGTAGCATGATACCTAAAATATATGACTCACCAGTATGGAGGAGGATTTGCTCTATGAATGATGCAGGAATTGAGCTCACTTCCATGGAATCATCTGGTAGAATTTCCTGGAATGAAGAAGATGATGGTGAGTTTACTCTTAGATCTGCTTATGAGCAGGTTAGAGAGTTATCTTTTAACACTATATATTGGGAAAAGATTTGGGGAACTAAGCTTGAACTTAAAGTCAAATTATTGCAGTGGAAGATTTTCAAGGGTATTCTACCTATTTCTGATAATCTAAGTAGATTTAATCAGGTCTTGAACCCCTCTAGATGCCCTCTTTGCAAAAGACATAGTGATTCAATGCAGCATTTGTTTTTCCGATGCTCTATTGCGAAGGAGGTGTGGCACTACTTTTTGAGAATTTTCAACATCTATATTTATCCAGGAATGGATCTCAGTCGCTACTGGTGTTGGAATTTTGGAAATACCAAGACTAATTTGGTGAATATGGTTAAGCAAAGTATTCCGGGGATCATTTGCTGGATAAAATGGAAAAATTATGCGGATGTCATCTGGGGGAAGGGGGGACTGTCATTAGTTCTAGCAATATTATTGTCCAGGTGAAGCTTTATACGCAGAATTGGATTGCTAGTCTTTCTATCCCCAAATTTTGAAGTATTGATAAGGTCCTTCTTGATGAAGGTTTAATCCCTTAAAATTTCAAGATTAAAGGTTTCTTTCCGGTGGTTATCAAATGGAATAGGCCTACTCAGAAATGAAAGATAAACGTAGATGCGAGTTACTTAGCTGAGAGTGCAGCGGGAGGAGCAGTTGTGCGTGACCGGAATGGTGGTTTCGTTGTTGCGACAAGTTTTCCCCTTTGTGCTCAGTCACCATTGGAGTCTGAAATTAAAGCCATCATCTTTGCCATTCGGTGGGCTGTGTAGGAAGGATACAAAGGGTTTCAGGTGGAGTCCGATTGTAGCAAGGCTTTGGAGTATTTCGCAGGTAAGAAGGGAAGAAGATGGACAGATGCGATTCAGAAAACCGAACATATCATCGAAAGACATGGGGTGAGTTTGGATCATACTAAGCGTGAAGGCAATGAAGTTGCACATTTTCTGGCCCAAATCCAAACGGATAGGCCCATTGTTTATGCTCACACGGTTCAATTACCTACTTTAGCTAGGCGGGCTTTTTGGATGGACTATTTTGGCATTCCGTCTTTAAGAATGTAATTTGTTTTGATTTATTACTTGGGTTTGGTCTGGTCCCCCCAAGTTTTTTATTATCGGTTTCTTTAATAATATTCTGGTAAATGACCTCCGGCATTTACCCCACTGATTTTGGTGGTTTGACTTCCGGGGTAAAAAAAAATAAAAAAATAAAAAAATAAAAAATAAGGGATGTTGCGTCGTTTTGGGATCGGGCGCACCATCCTCATGGTGCGCCGATCCCAGGATATAAATTGCCGCTAGTTTTAGAATATTAAGACTTAATGGTATGACTTATGTATAATGATTTCCATTTATAGAAATCTTTTCATCAATGATGACCAGCCCAATCACTTTTGGAGGTTGATTTTGTTCATGTTTGATCACACACATTCCACTTGTCCAAACTTTCAACACAAACACATCATTATTGATTATTCCAATGTCACATCTTTAAAGTTAGCTTTTGTGGTGATGAAATGCACGATAGGTGTTGTAAAACTATTACTCTGTATTTCCTTTGTCTTACCATTCTTTTCAATTTTTTTTTTATTTGTCTAGTCCAAAGTAATCTCATTTTTCATTTTTCTGATAAAGAATTTGTGATTCACAGTACTTCGTACAATTCTCTTTGTAAAGAATATATGTCACAGAACTCTCCATCATACAATTCTCATTTTATTAATTCATGTAAAATAATAAATTGAAAGATTATATTGGGGCGGAGGGAGTATCATGTTAATACTATTAATTAGCATAAATCATTAATCGAACTCTCTCCTATTTAAATATTTACAACAACGATCTTGTTTAATAAGCATTCTTTAAAAATACTTGACTAGTTTGACTATTAAGAAATTATCTTTCATACCATTTCATCACACTCTATTGTTTTTTAACTTTTTCTTCATTATTTATTATTCCTACTATTTTATCATGAAACATAAAAAAAATCATGAACACCTGTGAATGTGCCTATGTTATTTGATGTGTTGGAAGAACCAGTGGGTGTTCCAGCAAGGTTTAAAGAGAACCCCTGCTTGTCAAACATGAACACCTCAAACGTGAAATCGCCAATGTTCCTCCGGAGAATATATGTGCCAAATTCAGCATTATTTTCTACCAGAAATTCAGCAAATCTATCAGAGAAAGAGCAGTCATCAACTTTGACAGTCCAGGAGGTGGCACCATAAATAAGGCAAGCGTAAGCCTTGGTGTGCTCAAAAAGATGTCTATGCATAAAGACAAGGATTTTCTGGACAATATAATTACAAAGTAAACAGTAGTTGTGTGAAAGTCAACAGTAAGAAACAAAATAAACATGAGTTAATGTGAAGAAAGAATTTTACAACAAGTTCGATGTCAGGGATGTTCAAGAGAAACCAAACGACTGTGAACTACAGGGCATCCGGGAAATGAACTAAACCAGTACTCGGGCACGCTAAAAAGGTTGAATAATAGCAAACAAAAAGAGCAAAACATGAACATGGATTTGTAAGGAATTCTGTTTTGATAAAGGAGGGGAAATGGTGCATAAAAAAAACTGGAACAGAGAAGCAACCTGCAATCAGAGGCATTGAGGCACCTCGTTGCACAAAGTGGCCAAGCATGTGCTCAAATTCTGTTTTGTTTCGCAAAGTTGTTTGCATGAGTCTGAAATAGCTTGAAGCTCGCAAGAATTGCTTCCAATCTTCACTTGTCTGGCAGTTGTACTCCCCTAGGTTTGCCTAGGTAGCAACCACTACAATAATCTTCCTTCCGTGCACTGTGTTCACAAAGTATGTGAGCGTGTCATTACCATAAGCATCCTTTGCAGTTTGTATGGCATAATTGGTGAACAAATCCATAAAAGTTGTGAACAGGAAACAATAGAAGTGCAAAACAGACCCTGTTTTGCAGTTTACATGCAAGTGTTTAACCAATGTATGAGTAGGTATGTACCTGCATTTCCTTAGGTAAATACGGGTAGGGACATTTACATAATTACATGTAATCACCTCAACATTGAATATAAACCGCCTTGGACAATCCAAATAGATTCTGATTACGTGGTGTTTTGTGAGCTGTCCAGTATAAAAAAGGCATTACCGTAGTGGATTTATTCACAAAAGAGGGGCAAATGAGGAAAATAGTCCTTTTTTAATTTAAAAAACAATCACGATTGTACGCAATTGGTGTCAGGACCCCACATCAATGCAGCTTCATTGGTTTATAATCCTCAAGATGCCAACTTATTATGCGATTAACCCACTTCTTATCTATCAAGTAACAAAGATGAATAACAAAGATGAAAAACTTGTTTCTAGACTCACTTGGAAGTTTGAATTCCTTATGATAATATAGTACAAAGGGTTTCCAACTTTCTCAAACAATTTTGTAGCAGAGCAGAAATAAATTTTCCTCTGCATATCCACATGATGTGAGTTTTCTCGCACTTAAATTAATAGTAGAACAGTGGTGAAAGTACGAGTATCGTCTCCACAGGGAAGGACAAAAGGGAATTAAAGAGTAACTAAATTCAGCGATTAAAAATAAAATAAAATAAATGGTGCGAGATTGATTGGTTGAATGGAAATTAAACTAATGCGAATGAGCGAATAAAAATAAAGATTTGGGTTCTTCTTGATTAACGACGAAGGGAACAGGGATTGATTCCGGGGTAATCAGATTTCTGGCAGATCAGGCCTAATTTCATGAATTTAATTTAATTGAGCCTAGCTAATCAATACTAAGTTCTTACCGCTCTCGCGGCGTAGAGTACAATAATTTAGGGGACCAGGCTGATCTCTCATGCGACAGGATCCTAAATTATTGCCAAAACGAATGAGCTTACAGCCCCTGAATCGCTACTAATGTCTTAGCGAACGATTAAGCAGGGCCGATCCTAAGAGTTTTTTGGTCTGAGTCGAACTGTAAAAAAAACCCTTAGGAATTTTTAGGGAGGAAAGTTCATGTCCGGAATTCCGGATAGGAACCTCCTTCCGGACGGCGGTGTTTGGCCGCTTTCCCGGTGGAATTTTTTGATAAATTTTTATTTCATGTTCCACATCAAGTATAGTTTGTCCACAAAAAAATGCAGCTACAAATTCGATCGTGAAGGCCGTCAAATGATTTTTGGAAGATAAACACGCCAAAATATACATATAAAACGCAGTTAACTTCCAAAACTTATTTGACGGCCTTCCTGATTAAATGTTAAGCTGAGTTTTTGTGTGGATAAACTAGACTTGATGAGGAACATGCCATAAAAACTTCATCAAAAAATTCCACATGGAAGGCGGCCAAAAGCCACCGTCTGGACGGCGGTTCCTGTATGGAATTCGGGACATGAACTTTCCTCTATATAAAGGTAACTAATAAATTTCTGGGCCCAAATTTTTTATCACAAATTTGTGGGCCTGAGGCAGTTGCCTATTTCCCTCATCTAGAGGTTCAGCCCTGCGATTAAGTGTGTGTGAATGTGTCCTAGAACAAATTAGATCTCTCTTAATTTATTCTATGTGCAATTGTAATTCTAGTGGCCATTTTAGGTTACAAAAGATATCAGTTAAATTGTTCAAACACAAATTAAACGGCATTCTTGCAATTTTAACCATCAAGAAACTAGGCATACATCATGATAAACCCCTTCATCAACCTCAAATCCCTAATTAAAATTACTCCCGACTCATAATTGAAGAATCAATAGAATTGGAAAAAATAGAAATAATTGTCATTAATCAAAAAGTAGAAACTTACAAAGAATCTTAAAGAGTTGAAGAAATCAGGCTGAAAAGCTCTCTTAATTCGTTCTTAAGCTCTCTCTAAGTCTCATCCCCCCTTTAATTAGGGTTAGGGGGTGGTATTTATAGGAAACAAGGCAATTTGGTCTGAATTAGGAAAGAATTCGGGCACGCATGGCGCCCACGCACGCGGGCGCGGCGTCAGTACGTCCGGCAGACTTGCGCGTAAAAACGTTGGACGCACGCGTGCGTCCCCCACGCACGCGTGCGTGGCTTCCAGTGAGTTTTCCGGCTTCTGTAGCCGGAATTGGACAGGCTTCCAGACTTCCACGCACGCGTGCGTGGCTTATTGATTATTCCAATGTCACATCTCTAAAGTTAGCTTTTGTGGTGATGAAATGCACGATAGGTGTTGTAAAACTATTACTCTGTATTTCCTTTGTCCTACCATTCTTTTCCAAATTTTCTTTATTTGTCTAGTCCAAAGTAATCTCATTTTTCATTTCACTGATAAAGAATTCGTGATTCACAGTACTTCGTACAATTCTCTTTGTAAAGAATAGGTGTCACAGAACTCTCCATCATACAATTCTCACTTTATTAATTCATGTAAAATAATAAATTGAAAGATTATATTGGGGCGGAGGGAGTATCATGTTAATATTATTAATTAGCATAAATTATTAATCGAACTCTCTCCTATTTAAATATTTACAACAACGATCTTGTTTAATAAGCATTCTTTAAAAATACTTGACTAGTTTGACTATTAAGAAATTATCTTTCATACCATTTCATCACACTCTATTGTTTTTTAACTTTTTCTTCATTATTTATTATTCCTACTATTTTATCATGAAACATAAAAAAAATCATGAAACACCGTGAAGAATCAATCATCTTGCATCATAAAGAGTTTATCACATTGGTACCTACAACTTAAATCGTATCATATTTATATAATAAAATCAAACAAATTTAAATTAAAATAACTTTAAATTATATTAACAATCACCAGATGAGAATAATACTATGTACTCGTAGTACATACTACAGAAATAAGTATTTAATACCCCGTGCATTCAACGACACCAAATTAGCGCACAGTGAAATATGAATAATAGTTTTTTCAGGAGAAAATAATTTAAATATCCCAAATTTTGAAGGGATATTATATAAGTACCTCAAACTTTTACATGTAATATATATACCCGAACTTTGTATACAAAGTTAGGTTAGCACCACGATCATATATTTTACTACAGATGTAATTTTATGGTGTTAAGTACATATTTTAAAATATACAAAACATTAATGAGGATGCAATTAAAATTAAATTGTACCGGATGTAATATAATTTATTTCACAAATGAAATTTTAGAATGTTAAATTGTTAACTTTATTCTAGCAAAGCTTAGAGTATTTCAAGTTATACAATTATTCCAATAAATTTGTATTTGTAACAACAACATACAATCATGGTGAGAAATTAACTTTTCATATAAATTTCGGGGTATATATTACATATGTAAATTTGAGATACTTATCTCACACCCCATTATAGTTTGGGGTATTTAAATTAATCCCCCCAATAAAAAACAACTTTTGTGTCCACATATTGACTCAAATGCTATTTTTATGTTAGATTGCCCCCAAGATCTTCTTAGGTTATTATTTATTTGCGTCGACGGAAGTGGACACAGATAAGCTTTTTGGGTCGAGACAATATTGTCAAAACATTAGCGCCCATTTGCCAATATGATGCAAAAGAAATATTTACGTAAAAGTTTCTTGGATGCAAAAAAAAACAATTTCTTATAGTGATCATTGACGTAGTTTTGGCGTGTGTTTTGGGGGGGAAATCACCACAATATAATAGTTATACAACTATATGTTCCAAATTTAAGAAAACAAATTTAAATTCATTAGAAATAAAAAATGTTGACTATATCTGGAATGATGCAATCTACATAGTTTAAAAATATGAAAATAGGGGATTATATTCTAGCAAATTGTTTGAATATATTACCTAAATTTTAAAGATTTTTTCTAAAAAATTTGCATCAAATCAATGATTTTATTTATACATATAATAAATATTTTAATGCTATAATCATATGTAGCTTCACCCATCAATTAATGAGTAAACGTTCTCAGTATACCACTCGTCTTAACTATTAAATACGTAATTTTTTCTTGACTATGATAAATTATGTACGTAATAATCAAAATAAGTAAAGTTATAATTACTTTTTTGACTTAAATAACTAAAATTACCGTAGAGGAGTTATTTTTCCATATAAATTTAAATTTATTTTATTAATAACAAATATTCTAAATATAGTTTTTCTATAATTTATCAAATTCAACTACTCCATCCAGCATTCAGGTGTGGATGGACTAAGAGAGTAGGGGGGAGGGGGCTGCGGCCCCCAATAAAACTTATTAAAACTGCATATATGATTGCTCCGATCCCTATAAGTCTATAACCAAACCGCCTAGTCCAAAGTTGGTAAATTGGAAAAGAATTCACCACTAACTGATTTGACTATGAGTGCATTTAAATGTTTGATTAATTTGATGTCGGTGCTCAATGCTCTTGGCTACTACACACCTAGTCAATCAAGTATGATGTACCCTAAAATTAAAGAATTGCACCATTTTCCTTTTTTGGTAAAGATTTTGTGTTTAATTCCTACGTATACTTATACATTTTTCTCTATGTTCTGAATAATTTTTCACCACATAATATACACTATCTTAATCCCCGTGTCATTTGTACTATGAAAGAAACATTAGGAACGGAGGGAGCTAGTATTAATTTATTGTAATGGAATTTAGAACTCGTTTAGTAACATTGAAATTGGTTGAATCAGTTGAGGCCCCGTTTGATGACTCTGTCTTTTGGTTTATCGGGCTTTTCAGTCAAACTTTTCACTAACACGTAACTTTTGATTTCGTGCACTGAATTGTGTACTAATAAGAAAAAGTAAGATTGTAGTTGTTTTTCTGGCTCAATTGGTTGAAGTTAATGTAGATCACCATTATTTTAGCTATTTTTCATATAATTTTTTCTTTATTTTATTAATAAAATACTTCCTCCGTCTCTTATAACTTTGTCATCTTTCCCTTTTTGGATGTTACAAAAACTTTGCCACTTTCGCTTTTAATCAATAATTTTTGGTTCATGTTATTTCTCTCTCCTCTGCACATATCTCAATCACACAGTTTTACTTTATTATTTTCCGTGCCGGTCAAACATGGCAAAATGTTGAGGGACGGAGGGAGTATATTTTAAATATGATTTTTCATAAATCATCCGAAAAAGCTAATTCAGCTAGAACTTCATAAATTTCAGCAGAATCAGCTGATTTTTGTATTATCAAACAACATCTGAATCAGCTGAAAGTGCTCAAATTCCGACTGAAGTGACTGAAGTACTGAATTGTGAAAGAATTATATATAAAACATATTTAAATTGATAATACTAAAAAAATTATAAAAAATAGCTAAAATGATCATCTATAATTAGTTGAGTCAATCAGCTAGAAAAGCAACTTCAACTATACTTATTTTGATATTACACCATTCAGCGTGCGAAATCAAAAGTTACGTATTTATTGGAAAAATTTGCAGATAAGACAGATAAGTTGAAAAAAGTAATTTTCAAATGCGCGTAATGCGAGTATTAATGAAATAATGAACTCGTGTCATGTTATTGTAATCCAAAGTTTCAGGCATCATAAAAACTATCGCTGCCCTTAGTCGACGGGATCCAACCTTACTTTTGCTTATTACTACCCAATTAGGCCCGCGAAATCAAAATTTACGTGTTTGGTGAAAAAGTTGGCTAATAAGCCTGATAAGCCGAAAAACAGTGGCTCCAAACAAGCTCTAAATTTCTAAAAAAGTAAAAAGAATTGGGTTGTCATGAAGTAAGAATAGAAAAAAGACCATTGTCTACAACGTTATTCCTAGACACTGTTTACCATAAATATAATAAATAAATAAATAAATAAATAATACAGAGTAGGGGAGAGTTCTTGCGGGAACCCCTCTTAGAATGAGAACTCTTTTTAAAATAAGAACTTCTAATCTTCATCATTCATTTTTACAATCAATGACTAATAATGATAAGGTGACATTTTTGTAATTATTCAGGATTAATTGCAAAAAAGACCCATTTGAATTTAGGGTAATTATGAATGTGACATCATGTGAATCTTAACCAATGATTGCAATAAATGAAAGGTAGAGATTAAAAGTTCTCATTTTAAAAAGTTCTTATTTTAGGAGGAGTTCTCACTAGAACACTCTCCTATAGAGTATAAATTATTCTAATTAAAATGTGAGTATGATAGCTGGAATAAAAATGTTAGTAAGCCATTAGGTTTACTAAATAAATAAAAATGGGGAGGGAGCTTTTTTTGTTTTCTGCTTCAATACTAATTTCCTTAAATGTAACGTACTGTTCATTATATTACCTTCATAATATATAGATTAATCTTAATTTTATTTTCTTACCCGGCCCGTTAAACATTTTACCCGGCCTGCCAAAAGAAATATAATGCCTCCTTGCCTATATATAGTGTCCTGAAACATTCTATAAATAGCACACCATTGAGAGCCATTATTCCACAAGATAATTACTTAAGCACACCAAAACTAACTAGCTCAATGGCTGGAGTTAGTAAGCTAATGCTCAGCCTTCTCATTTTGGCATTTCTTCTTTCGTCTGCCGTTCAACCAACGGATGCTTTCCGACCAACTCCCACCACCCGCATTGACGGCGCTTCTGACAAAATTCCTACTGGCAATTTTTATCACCCTACTTCTGGCGGCGGCGCATCCTCACATGTTGATGCTTTCCGACCAACTACTCCCGGCAACAGCCCCGGCATCGGTCACCACCGTGTTGCCCCCACCTTGAGTAATAATGATAAAATTAAAGCCGTTGGTCGTCCTAAACCTTGATGTGTGTGTGTGTGTCATGCATGTATGTATGTATACATCATATATACATACACGGATTATATCATTACGAATAAGCAAGCGCAGCTGTGAGATCTGGCATACCTTATACATGTGTGTTTGAGCTAGCCCGCTTGCATGGAATTGGTTGAGTTGGTTCTGTATGCTAAGCTTCAATTATGTATTCTATTTTCTGCATGTGTGTTTTATGACTATAATTAATAAAATGATTGACTTGTTCTCATAATAAGTCATATATGCCAATAACTAATCTATATATATGTATAAATATGTTTCTTTCGAGATCCGACTTATTTACTCCCTCCGTCCCATTTTAGTTAGCCAAACTTGACTTTTCAAGTCAATGACATCTCACTTTGACCGATTATATATTTATATAGAAAAAATATTGATAATATTAAAATAATTGGTCAATGTTTACCATCTTTGGAAAAGTCAAAGATGGCTAAGTAAATTGGGACAGAGGTAGTATTATTTTCAGTTCTCACTTGTCCGTAATTTTGAATATTTTTTGAAATTTTTAAAGTACCCCGCCCACCTGTTTCGAAATTTTTCAAAATTTTTTCAAAATCTTTTGTCACGGATATGTCCGTGACAAAATTAAAAATTTGAATTTTTCAGATCGTTTCAAATACCCGCCCACTCTATTTCGAAAACCTTTTTTTTAAATTTGTCACGGATATTTCCGTGACAAATAATTATTTTTTTTTGAAAAAATAAAAAAATTTATTCTCGGATGTGGCCGTGACAAATAAAAGGCGATGGAGTTCCGGTGAAGTGTTTTGTCACGGACGGTGGCCGTGATAAATCCGTGACAAACGGTCTCACGGATTAATTTCCGTGACAAAAACGTTATCACGCCCCTGGTGTTACGGATTTTTTCCATGACAAATCTGTGACAAAAAATCATTTGTCACGGATTTTTTGAACTACCGTCCGTGACAAAATCCGTGACAAAGAGCGAGTTTTTTTGTAGTGAGTTTTTCTGCACTTTAATATATTTGGAGTTATGGACGATACCAGTATAAACTGCACTTTATACAAATTTTATGCGTTCCTTGTTTTGGTACGTAATTCAATCAACCACGCGTATGGTTTAGATGGAAGCGCTAAAACTGAATTATATGGACAAGAAGCTAATTAATTTGGACGACCCTTTCTTAAAGTTTAGCTTAGTATGGTAAGCTACATTCATCCATCTAAGATTGGTATAAAATAAAAGTGGTGATATAATTACTAAATATTACTCCCTCCGTCACAAATTGTTTTGCAAAGTAACATTTTTTGGTCAACCAATAATTAAAGTCAATCATCCATATTGATAATAATTAATTTTATTTTTAATAATTAAAATTTACATATTCATAAACTACATTAAAATCTCTTCAAAGTTGTAAACTCCAAATTAGAATATAATTACTCAATGCAGCGGACGGAGTAAATTGTTTGACTAAGAAAAGTCAACTTTGCAAATCAATTTGGGTCCGAGGTAGTAACAATTAGTTGTGATCAATGTTGAATAGATGAAATGTGAATAAAGTACTTGGTAGAAGTAAAAATACTCGAATTGAGGGACTAATATTCTACTATTATTCTCTATTGTTTGTCAAATCTTACTGTTCATAGGCGACGGGTTTTGAGAATGGTTCAAGCTGCCTGGTTGTCTGCTATCTAAATAAGGGTATTAGAGTCAATATGGTTCCACTTTTATCCTACGCGAACTACTAATCTTATTTTTGGAATTTGGGGGACTTTTGGTCTTATTTGTAAAATTTTCCCAAAATAGTCATATAACTTACAAGTGCCTAATATAAGTGCCTTAATTGAATGACTTTATGTAGTGTATATACATATACACATAATATACCAATTCTCTACATTTCAAAAAGATTTGTCAAATTGACTTTTCTTCGTCAATGATAGTAAACTTTAACGATAGACATTTTTTAATAAAAAATTACTTTGAATGTGAAAGTTAAATTCAAATGTTCCTGATTAAAATATTTCCATAAAAGTTCTGCCAATATAAAAAAACCTAGGTAGTACGGAGTATAAAAAATCATCATAATTATCACAAAATAATATATAGAAATTTAAGACTAGTAATTTTTATCATCCTCATGAATCACAAGATTAAAAACATAAGAATGTGGGAATGATTTTTCGTAATTATATAATTCGTACTAATATATCTATAGCAGTCGTTAATATCATGTATAATCTAAACTTAATCATCTGACTTGAATTGTTAATAATTGTACGTAGTGATAATCGATGCTAACTTATAATTTACTGCAAATTTTTTTATGTCAACTTTACCCTCCGGTTATTCAAATTCTTTCTTGTTCATACGGTCATACTTCATACTAAATCCTTTATTTTTATAGTAATTTAACATTTTTCAATCGCGGATTCAATTATGTTGTCAAACTAGTCTGATCTATTTCATGCAGTTTCACCAACTTAAGTATGTAGTTCCTAGCAATATGCTCTCAAACATTTTGTTATAAATTCATTTCAATGTGTAATTTGTGAAACAGACTTGTCATGAGTTGACTAGCTAGTTATTTAATAGCCTATGCTTTATAAAATAAAAACTAATAGTTGAACAAGTCATGGGCGGAAATGTGGACAAGGAGAGAGTAGGATTTGCTGGACTTCTTTCACAAGTAGAGAGCGAGCAGGAGTTGGTGAGGAAGGGTAAAGACGATATTTCAATTCTTTTGTCCAACAAAAAGTTCTATAGGAAATAAATCCTAAGCTAGTTTTAGAATATTAAGACTTAATGGTATGTCTTATGTATAATGATTTCCATTTATAGAAATCTTTTCATCAATGATGACCAGCCCAATCACTTTTGGAGGTTGATTTTGTTCATGTTTGATCACACACATTCCACTTGTCCGAACTTTCAACACAAACACATCATTATTGATTATTCCAATGTCACATCTCTAAAGTTAGCTTTTGTGGTGATGAAATGCACGATAGGTGTTGTAAAACTATTACTCTGTATTTCCTTTGTCTTACCATTCTTTTCCAATTTTTCGTTATTTGTCTAGTCCAAAGTAATCTCATTTTTCATTTCTCTGATAAAGAATTCGTGATTCACAGTACTTCGTACAATTCTCTTTGTAAAGAATAGGTGTCACAGAACTCTCCATCATACAATTCTCACTTTATTAATTCATGTAAAATAATAAATTGAAAGATTATATTGGGGCGGAGGGAGTATCATGTTAATATTATTAATTAGCATAAATTATTAATCGAACTCTCTCCTATTTAAATATTTACAACAACGATCTTGTTTAATAAGCATTCTTTAAAAATACTTGACTAGTTTGACTATTAAGAAATTATCTTTCATACCATTTCATCACACTCTATTGTTTTTTAACTTTTTCTTCATTATTTATTATTCCTACTATTTTATCATGAAACATAAAAAAAATCATGAAACACCGTGAAGAATCAATCATCTTGCATCATAAAGAGTTTATCACATTGGTACCTACAACTTAAATCGTATCATATTTATATAATAAAATCAAACAAATTTAAATTCAAATAACTTTAAATTATATTAACAATCACCAGATGAGAATAATACTATGTACTCGTAGTATATACTACAGAAATAAGTATTTAATACCCCGTGCATTCAACGACACCAAATTAGCGCACAGTGAAATATGAATAATAGTTTTTTCAGGAGAAAATAATTTAAATATCCCAAATTTTGAAGGGATATTATATAAGTACCTCAAACTTTTACATGTAATATATATACCCGAACTTTGTATACAAAGTTAGGTTAGCACCACGATCATATATTTTACTACAGATGTAATTTTATGGTGTTAAGTACATATTTTAAAATATACAAAACATTAATGAGGATGCAATTAAAATTAAATTGTACCGGATGTAATATAATTTATTTCACAAATGAAATTTTAGAATGTTAAATTGTTAACTTTATTCTAGCAAAGCTTAGAGTATTTCAAGTTATACAATTATTCCAATAAATTTGTATTTGTAACAACAACATACAATCATGGTGAGAAATTAACTTTTCATATAAATTTCGGGGTATATATTACATATGTAAATTTGGGATACTTATCTCACACCCCATTATAGTTTGGGGTATTTAAATTAATCCCCCCAATAAAAAACAACTTTTGTGTCCACATATTGACTCAAATGCTATTTTTATGTTAGATTGCCCCCAAGATCTTCTTAGGTTATTATTTATTTGCGTCGACGGAAGTGGACACAGATAAGATTTTTGGGTCGAGACAATATTGTCAAAACATTAGCGCCCATTTGCCAATATGATGCAAAAGAAATATTTACGTAAAAGTTTCTTGGATGCAAAAAAAAACAATTTCTTATAGTGATCATTGACGTAGTGTTGGCGTGTGTTTTGGGGGGGAAATCACCACAATATAATAGTTATACAACTATATGTTCCAAATTTAAGAAAACAAATTTAAATTCATTAGAAATAAAAAATGTTGACTATATCTGGAATGATGCAATCTACATAGTTTAAAAATATGAAAATAGGGGATTATATTCTAGCAAATTGTTTGAATATATTACCTAAATTTTAATGATTTTTTCTAAAAAATTTGCATCAAATCAATGATTTTATTTATACATATAATAAATAATTTAATGCTATAATCATATGTAGCTTCACCCATCAATTAATGAGTAAACGTTCTCAGTATACCACTCGTCTTAACTATTAAATACGTAATTTTTTCTTGACTATGATAAATTATGTACGTAATAATCAAAATAAGTAAAGTTATAATTACTTTTTTGACTTAAATAACTAAAATTACCGTAGAGGAGTTATTTTTCCATATAAATTTTAAATTTATTTTATTAATAACAAATATTCTAAATATAGTTTTTCTATAATTTATCAAATTCAACTACTCCATCCAGCATTCAGGTGTGGATGGACTAAGAGAGTAGGGGGGAGGGGGCTGCGGCCCCCAATAAAACTTATTAAAACTGCATATATGATTGCTCCGATCCCTATAAGTCTATAACCAAACCGCCTAGTCCAAAGTTGGTAAATTGGAAAAGAATTCACCACTAACTGATTTGACTATGAGTGCATTTAAATGTTTGATTAATTTGATGTCGGTGCTCAATGCTCTTGGCTACTACACACCTAGTCAATCAAGTATGATGTACCCTAAAATTAAAGAATTGCACCATTTTCCTTTTTTGGTAAAGATTTTGTGTTTAATTCCTACGCATACTTATACATTTTTCTCTATGTTCTAAATAATTTTTCACCACATTATATACACTATCTTAATCCCCGTGTCATTTGTACTATGAAAGAAACATTAGGAACGGAGGGAGCTAGTATTAATTTATTGTAATGGAATTTAGAACTCGTTTAGTAACATTGAAATTGGTTGAATCAGTTGAGGCCCCGTTTGATGACTCTGTCTTTTGGTTTATCGGGCTTTTCAGTCAAACTTTGCACTAACACGTAACTTTTGATTTCGTGCACTGAATTGTGTACTAATAAGAAAAAGTAAGATTGTAGTTATTTTTCTGGCTCAATTGGTTGAAGTTAATGTAGATCACCATTATTTTAGCTATTTTTCATATAATTTTTTCTTTATTTTATTAATAAAATACTTCTTCCATCTCTTATAACTTTGTCATCTTTCCCTTTTTGGATGTTACAAAAACTTTGCCACTTTCACTTTTAATCAATAATTTTTGGTTCATGTTATTTCTCTCTCCTCTGCACATATCTCAATCACACAGTTTTACTTTATTATTTTCCGTGCCGGTCAAACATGGCAAAATGTTGAGGGACGGAGGGAGTATATTTTAAATATGGTTTTTCATAAATCATCCGAAAAAGCTAATTCAGCTAGAACTTCATAAATTTCAGCAGAATCAGCTGATTTTGGTATTACCAAACAACCTCTGAATCAGCTGAAAGTGCTCAAATTCCGACTGAAGTACTGAATTGTGAAAGAATTATATATAAAACATATTTAAATTGATAATACTAAAAAAACTATAAAAAATAGCTAAAATGATCATCTATAATTAGTTGAGTCAATCAGCTAGAAAAGCAACTTCAACTATACTTATTTTGATATTACACCATTCAGCGTGCGAAATCAAAAGTTACGTATTTATTGGAAAAATTTGCAGATAAGACAGATAAGTTGAAAAAAGTAATTTTCAAATGCGCGTAATGCGAGTATTAATGAAATAATGAACTCGTGTCATGTTATTGTAATCCAAAGTTTCAGGCATCATAAAAACTATCACTGCCCTTAGTCGACGGGATCGAACCTTACTTTTGCTTATTACTACCCAATTAGGCCCGCGAAATCAAAATTTACGTGTTTGGTGAAAAAGTTGGCTAATAAGCCTGATAAGCCGAAAAACAGTGGCTCCAAACAAGCTCTAAATTTCTAAAAAAGTAAAAAGAATTGGGTTGTCATGAAGTAAGAATAGAAAAAAGACCATTGTCTACAACGTTATTCCTAGACACTGTTTACCATAAATATAATAAATAAATAAATAAATAAATAAATAATACAGAGTAGGGGAGAGTTCTTGCGGGAACCCCTCTTAAAATGAGAACTCTTTTTAAAATAAGAACTTCTAATCTTCATCATTCATTTTTACAATCAATGACTAATAATGATAAGGTGACATTTTTGTAATTATTCAGGATTAATTGCAAAAAAGACCCATTTGAATTTAGGGTAATTATGAATGTGACATCATGTGAATCTTAACCAATGATTGCAATAAATGAAAGGTAGAGATTAAAAGTTCTCATTTTAAAAAGTTCTTATTTTAGGAGGAGTTCTCACTAGGAGGAGTATAAATTATTCTAATTAAAGTGTGAGTATGATAGCTGGAATAAAAATGTTAGTAAGCCATTAGGTTTACTAAATAAATAAAAATGGGGAGGGAGCTTTTTTTGTTTTCTGCTTCAATACTAATTTCCATAAATGTAACGTACTGTTCATTATATTACCTTCATAATATATAGATTAATCTTAATTTTATTTTCTTACCCGGCCCGTTAAACATTTTACCCGGCCTGCCAAAAGAAATATAATGCCTCCTTGCCTATATATAGTGTCCTGAAACATTCTATAAATAGCACACCATTGAGAGCCATTATTCCACAAGATAATTACTTAAGCACACCAAAACTAACTAGCTCAATGGCTGGAGTTAGTAAGCTAATGCTCAGCCTTCTCATTTTGGCATTTCTTCTTTCGTCTGCCGTTCAACCAACGGATGCTTTCCGACCAACTCCCACCACCCGCATTGACGGCGCTTCTGACAAAATTCCTACTGGCAATTTTTATCACCCTACTTCTGGCGGCGGCGCATCCTCACATGTTGATGCTTTCCGACCAACTACTCCCGGCAACAGCCCCGGCATCGGTCACCACCGTGTTGCCCCCACCTTGAGTAATAATGATAAAATTAAAGCCGTTGGTCGTCCTAAACCTTGATGTGTGTGTGTGTGTGTGTGTCATGCATGTATGTATGTATACATCATATATACATACACGGATTATATCATTACGAATAAGCAAGCGCAGCTGTGAGATCTGGCATACCTTATACATGTGTGTTTGAGCTAGCCCGCTTGCATGGAATTGGTTGAGTTGGTTCTGTATGCTAAGCTTCAATTATGTATTCTATTTTCTGCATGTGTGTTTTATGACTATAATTAATAAAATGATTGACTTGTTCTCATAATAAGTCATATATGCCAATAACTAATCTATATATATGTATAAATATGTTTCTTTCGAGATCCGACTTATTTACTCCCTCCGTCCCATTTTAGTTAGCCAAACTTGACTTTTCAAGTCAATGACATCTCACTTTGACCGATTATATATTTATATAGAAAAAATATTGATAATATTAAAATAATTGGTCAATGTTTACCATCTTTGGAAAAGTCAAAGATGGCTAAGTAAATTGGGACAGAGGTAGTATTATTTTCAGTTCTCACTTGTCCGTAATTTTGAATATTTTTTGAAATTTTTAAAGTACCCGCCCACCTGTTTCGAAATTTTTCAAATTTTTTTCAAAATCTTTTGTCACGGATATGTCCGTGACAAAATTAAAAATTTGAATTTTTCAGATCGTTTCAAATACCCGCCCACTCTATTTCGAAAACCTTTTTTTTTAAATTTGTCACGGATATTTCCGTGACAAATAATTATTTTTTTTTGAAAAAATAAAAAAAATTATTCTCAGATGTGCCCGTGACAAATAAAAGGCGATGGAGTTCCGGTGAAGTGTTTTGTCACGGACGGTGGCCGTGATAAATCCGTGACTAACGGTCTCACGGATTAATTTCCGTGACAAAAACGTTATCACGCCCCTGGTGTTACGGATTTTTTCCATGACAAATCCGTGACAAAAAATCATTTGTCACGGATTTTTTGAACTACCGTCCGTGACAAAATCCGTGACAAAGAGCGAGTTTTTTTGTAGTGAATTTTTCTGCATTTAATATATTTGGAGTTATGGACGATACCAGTATAAACTGCACTTTATACAAATTTTATGCGTTCCTTGTTTTGGTACGTAATTCAATCAACCACGCGTATGGTTTAGATGGAAGCGCTAAAACTGAATTATATGGACAAGAAGCTAATTAATTTGGACGACCCTTTCTTAAAGTTTAGCTTAGTATGGTAAGCTACATTCATCCATCTAAGATTGGTATAAAATAAAAGTGGTGATATAATTACTAAATATTACTCCCTCCGTCACAAATTGTTTTGCAAAGTAACATTTTTTGGTCAACCAATAATTAAAGTCAATCATCCATATTGATAATAATTAATTTTATTTTTAATAATTAAAATTTACATATTCATAAACTACATTAAAATCTCTTCAAAGTTGTAAACTCCAAATTAGAATATAATTACTCAATGCAGCGGACGGAGTAAATTGTTTGACTAAGAAAAGTCAACTTTGCAAATCAATTTGGGTCCGAGGTAGTAACAATTAGTTGTGATCAATGTTGAATCAATGAAATGTGAATAAAGTACTCGGTAGAAGTAAAAATACTCGAATTGAGGGACTAATATTCTACTATTATTCTCTGTTGTTTGTCAAATCTTACTGTTCATAGGCGACGGGTTTTGAGAATTGTTCAAGCTGCCTGGTTGTCTGCTATCTAAATAAGGGTATTAGAGTCAATATGGTTCCACTTTTATCCTACGCGAACTACTAATCTTATTTTTGGAATTTGGGGGACTTTTGGTCTTATTTGTAAAATTTTCCCAAAATAGACATATAACTTACAAGTGCCTAATATAAGTGCCTTAATTGAATGACTTTATGTAGTGTATATACATATACACATAATATACCAATTCTCTACATTTCAAAAAGATTTGTCAAATTGACTTTTCTTCGTCAATGATAGTAAACTTTAACGATAGACATTTTTTAATAAAAAATTACTTTGAATGTGAAAGTTACATTCAAATGTTCATGATTAAAATATTTCCATAAAAGTTCTGCCAATATAAAAAAACCTAGGTAGTACGGAGTATAAAAAATCATCATAATTATCACAAAATAATATATAGAAATTTAAGACTAGTAATTTTTATCATCCTCATGAATCACAAGATTAAAAACATAAGAATGTGGGAATGATTTTTCGTAATTATATAATTCGTACTAATATATGTATAGCAGTCGTTAATATCATGTATAATCTAAACTTAATCATCTGACTTGAATTGTTAATAATTGTACGTAGTGATAATCGATGCTAACTTATAATTTACTGCAAATTTTTTTATGTCAACTTTACCCTCCGGTTATTCAAATTCTTTCTTGTTCATACGGTCATACTTCATACTAAATCCTTTATTTTTATAGTAATTTAACATTTTTCAATCGCGGATTCAATTATGTTGTCAAACTAGTCTGATCTATTTCATGCAGTTTCACCAACTTAAGTATGTAGTTCCTAGCAATATGCTCTCAAACATTTTGTTATAAATTCATTTCAATGTGTAATTTGTGAAACAGACTTGTCATGAGTTGACTAGCTAGTTATTTAATAGCCTATGCTTTATAAAATAAAAACTAATAGTTGAACAAGTCATGGGCGGAAATGTGGACAAGGAGAGAGTAGGATTTGCTGGACTTCTTTCACAAGTAGAGAGCGAGCAGGAGTTGGTGAGGAAGGGTAAAGACGATATTTCAATTCTTTTGTCCAACAAAAAGTTCTATAGGAAATAAATCCTAAGCTAGTTTTAGAATATTAAGACTTAATGGTATGTCTTATGTATAATGATTTCCATTTATAGAAATCTTTTCATCAATGATGACCAGCCCAATCACTTTTGGAGGTTGATTTTGTTCATGTTTGATCACACACATTCCACTTGTCCGAACTTTCAACACAAACACATCATTATTGATTATTCCAATGTCACATCTCTAAAGTTAGCTTTTGTGGTGATGAAATGCACGATAGGTGTTGTAAAACTATTACTCTGTATTTCCTTTGTCTTACCATTCTTTTCCAATTTTTCGTTATTTGTCTAGTCCAAAGTAATCTCATTTTTCATTTCTCTGATAAAGAATTCGTGATTCACAGTACTTCGTACAATTCTCTTTGTAAAGAATAGGTGTCACAGAACTCTCCATCATACAATTCTCACTTTATTAATTCATGTAAAATAATAAATTGAAAGATTATATTGGGGCGGAGGGAGTATCATGTTAATATTATTAATTAGCATAAATTATTAATCGAACTCTCTCCTATTTAAATATTTACAACAACGATCTTGTTTAATAAGCATTCTTTAAAAATACTTGACTAGTTTGACTATTAAGAAATTATCTTTCATACCATTTCATCACACTCTATTGTTTTTTAACTTTTTCTTCATTATTTATTATTCCTACTATTTTATCATGAAACATAAAAAAATCATGAAACACCGTGAAGAATCAATCATCTTGCATCATAAAGAGTTTATCACATTGGTACCTACAACTTAAATCGTATCATATTTATATAATAAAATCAAACAAATTTAAATTCAAATAACTTTAAATTATATTAACAATCACCAGATGAGAATAATACTATGTACTCGTAGTATATACTACAGAAATAAGTATTTAATACCCCGTGCATTCAACGACACCAAATTAGCGCACAGTGAAATATGAATAATAGTTTTTTCAGGAGAAAATAATTTAAATATCCCAAATTTTGAAGGGATATTATATAAGTACCTCAAACTTTTACATGTAATATATATACCCGAACTTTGTATACAAAGTTAGGTTAGCACCACGATCATATATTTTACTACAGATGTAATTTTATGGTGTTAAGTACATATTTTAAAATATACAAAACATTAATGAGGATGCAATTAAAATTAAATTGTACCGGATGTAATATAATTTATTTCACAAATGAAATTTTAGAATGTTAAATTGTTAACTTTATTCTAGCAAAGCTTAGAGTATTTCAAGTTATACAATTATTCCAATAAATTTGTATTTGTAACAACAACATACAATCATGGTGAGAAATTAACTTTTCATATAAATTTCGGGGTATATATTACATATGTAAATTTGGGATACTTATCTCACACCCCATTATAGTTTGGGGTATTTAAATTAATCCCCCCAATAAAAAACAACTTTTGTGTCCACATATTGACTCAAATGCTATTTTTATGTTAGATTGCCCCCAAGATCTTCTTAGGTTATTATTTATTTGCGTCGACGGAAGTGGACACAGATAAGATTTTTGGGACGAGACAATATTGTCAAAACATTAGCGCCCATTTGCCAATATGATGCAAAAGAAATATTTACGTAAAAGTTTCTTGGATGCAAAAAAAAAAATTTCTTATAGTGATCATTGACGTAGTGTTGGCGTGTGTTTTGGGGGGGAAATCACCACAATATAATAGTTATACAACTATATGTTCCAAATTTAAGAAAACAAATTTAAATTCATTAGAAATAAAAAATGTTGACTATATCTGGAATGATGCAATCTACATAGTTTAAAAATATGAAAATAGGGGATTATATTCTAGCAAATTGTTTGAATATATTACCTAAATTTTAATGATTTTTTCTAAAAAATTTGCATCAAATCAATGATTTTATTTATACATATAATAAATATTTTAATGCTATAATCATATGTAGCTTCACCCATCAATTAATGAGTAAACGTTCTCAGTATACCACTCGTCTTAACTATTAAATACGTAATTTTTTCTTGACTATGATAAATTATGTACGTAATAATCAAAATAAGTAAAGTTATAATTACTTTTTTGACTTAAATAACTAAAATTACCGTAGAGGAGTTATTTTTCCATATAAATTTTAAATTTATTTTATTAATAACAAATATTCTAAATATAGTTTTTCTATAATTTATCAAATTCAACTACTCCATCCAGCATTCAGGTGTGGATGGACTAAGAGAGTAGGGGGGAGGGGGCTGCGGCCCCCAATAAAACTTATTAAAACTGCATATATGATTGTTCCGATCCCTATAAGTCTATAACCAAACCGCCTAGTCCAAAGTTGGTAAATTGGAAAAGAATTCACCACTAACTGATTTGACTATGAGTGCATTTAAATGTTTGATTAATTTGATGTCGGTGCTCAATGCTCTTGGCTACTACACACCTAGTCAATCAAGTATGATGTACCCTAAAATTAAAGAATTGCACCATTTTCCTTTTTTGGTAAAGATTTTGTGTTTAATTCCTACGCATACTTATACATTTTTCTCTATGTTCTGAATAATTTTTCACCACATTATATACACTATCTTAATCCCCGTGTCATTTGTACTATGAAAGAAACATTAGGAACGGAGGGAGCTAGTATTAATTTATTGTAATGGAATTTAGAACTCGTTTAGTAACATTGAAATTGGTTGAATCAGTTGAGGCCCCGTTTGATGACTCTGTCTTTTGGTTTATCGGGCTTTTCAGTCAAACTTTGCACTAACACGTAACTTTTGATTTCGTGCACTGAATTGTGTACTAATAAGAAAAAGTAAGATTGTAGTTATTTTTCTGGCTCAATTGGTTGAAGTTAATGTAGATCACCATTATTTTAGCTATTTTTCATATAATTTTTTCTTTATTTTATTAATAAAATACTTCTTCCATCTCTTATAACTTTGTCATCTTTCCCTTTTTGGATGTTACAAAAACTTTGCCACTTTCGCTTTTAATCAATAATTTTTGGTTCATGTTATTTCTCTCTCCTCTGCACATATCTCAATCACACAGTTTTACTTTATTATTTTCAGTGCCGGTCAAACATGGCAAAATGTTGAGGGACGGAGGGAGTATATTTTAAATATGAGTTTTCATAAATCATCCGAAAAAGCTAATTCAGCTAGAACTTCATAAATTTCAGCAGAATCAGCTGATTTTGGTATTACCAAACAACCTCTGAATCAGCTGAAAGTGCTCAAATTCCGACTGAAGTGACTGAAGTACTGAATTGTGAAAGAATTATATATAAAACATATTTAAATTGATAATACTAAAAAAACTATAAAAAATAGCTAAAATGATCATCTATAATTAGTTGAGTCAATCAGCTAGAAAAGCAACTTCAACTATACTTATTTTGATATTACACCATTCAGCGTGCGAAATCAAAAGTTACGTATTTATTGGAAAAATTTGCAGATAAGACAGATAAGTTGAAAAAAGTAATTTTCAAATGCGCGTAATGCGAGTATTAATGAAATAATGAACTCGTGTCATGTTATTGTAATCCAAAGTTTCAGGCATCATAAAAACTATCGCTGCCCTTAGTCGACGGGATCCAACCTTACTTTTGCTTATTACTACCCAATTAGGCCCGCGAAATCAAAATTTACGTGTTTGGTGAAAAAGTTGGCTAATAAGCCTGATAAGCCGAAAAACAGTGGCTCCAAACAAGCTCTAAATTTCTAAAAAAGTAAAAAGAATTGGGTTGTCATGAAGTAAGAATAGAAAAAAGACCATTGTCTACAACGTTATTCCTAGACACTGTTTACCATAAATATAATAAATAAATAAATAAATAAATAAATAATACAGAGTAGGGGAGAGTTCTTGCGGGAACCCCTCTTAGAATGAGAACTCTTTTTAAAATAAGAACTTCTAATCTTCATCATTCATTTTTACAATCAATGACTAATAATGATAAGGTGACATTTTTGTAATTATTCAGGATTAATTGCAAAAAAGACCCATTTGAATTTAGGGTAATTATGAATGTGACATCATGTGAATCTTAACCAATGATTGCAATAAATGAAAGGTAGAGATTAAAAGTTCTCATTTTAAAAAGTTCTTATTTTAGGAGGAGTTCTCACTAGAACACTCTCCTATAGAGTATAAATTATTCTAATTAAAATGTGAGTATGATAGCTGGAATAAAAATGTTAGTAAGCCATTAGGTTTACTAAATAAATAAAAATGGGGAGGGAGCTTTTTTTGTTTTCTGCTTCAATACTAATTTCCTCAAATGTAACGTACTGTTCATTATATTACCTTCATAATATATAGATTAATCTTAATTTTATTTTCTTACCCGGCCCGTTAAACATTTTACCCGGCCTGCCAAAAGAAATATAATGCCTCCTTGCCTATATATAGTGTCCTGAAACATTCTATAAATAGCACACCATTGAGAGCCATTATTCCACAAGATAATTACTTAAGCACACCAAAACTAACTAGCTCAATGGCTGGAGTTAGTAAGCTAATGCTCAGCCTTCTCATTTTGGCATTTCTTCTTTCGTCTGCCGTTCAACCAACGGATGCTTTCCGACCAACTCCCACCACCCGCATTGACGGCGCTTCTGACAAAATTCCTACTGGCAATTTTTATCACCCTACTTCTGGCGGCGGCGCATCCTCACATGTTGATGCTTTCCGACCAACTACTCCCGGCAACAGCCCCGGCATCGGTCACCACCGTGTTGCCCCCACCTTGAGTAATAATGATAAAATTAAAGCCGTTGGTCGTCCTAAACCTTGATGTGTGTGTGTGTCATGCATGTATGTATGTATACATCATATATACATACACGGATTATATCATTACGAATAAGCAAGCGCAGCTGTGAGATCTGGCATACCTTATACATGTGTGTTTGAGCTAGCCCGCTTGCATGGAATTGGTTGAGTTGGTTCTGTATGCTAAGCTTCAATTATGTATTCTATTTTCTGCATGTGTGTTTTATGACTATAATTAATAAAATGATTGACTTGTTCTCATAATAAGTCATATATGCCAATAACTAATCTATATATATGTATAAATATGTTTCTTTCGAGATCCGACTTATTTACTCCCTCCGTCCCATTTTAGTTAGCCAAACTTGACTTTTCAAGTCAATGACATCTCACTTTGACCGATTATATATTTATATAGAAAAAATATTGATAATATTAAAATAATTGGTCAATGTTTACCATCTTTGGAAAAGTCAAAGATGGCTAAGTAAATTGGGACAGAGGTAGTATTATTTTCAGTTCTCACTTGTCCGTAATTTTGAATATTTTTTGAAATTTTTAAAGTACCCGCCCACCTGTTTCGAAATTTTTCAAAATTTTTTCAAAATCTTTTGTCACGGATATGTCCGTGACAAAATTAAAAATTTGAATTTTTCAGATCGTTTCAAATACCCGCCCACTCTATTTCGAAAACCTTTTTTTTAAATTTGTCACGGATATTTCCGTGACAAATAATTATTTTTTTTTGAAAAAATAAAAAAATTTATTCTCGGATGTGGCCGTGACAAATAAAAGGCGATGGAGTTCCGGTGAAGTGTTTTGTCACGGACGGTGGCCGTGATAAATCCGTGACAAACGGTCTCACGGATTAATTTCCGTGACAAAAACGTTATCACGCCCCTGGTGTTACGGATTTTTTCCATGACAAATCCGTGACAAAAAATCATTTGTCACGGATTTTTTGAACTACCGTCCGTGACAAAATCCGTGACAAAGAGCGAGTTTTTTTGTAGTGAGTTTTTCTGCACTTTAATATATTTGGAGTTATGGACGATACCAGTATAAACTGCACTTTATACAAATTTTATGCGTTCCTTGTTTTGGTACGTAATTCAATCAACCACGCGTATGGTTTAGATGGAAGCGCTAAAACTGAATTATATGGACAAGAAGCTAATTAATTTGGACGACCCTTTCTTAAAGTTTAGCTTAGTATGGTAAGCTACATTCATCCATCTAAGATTGGTATAAAATAAAAGTGGTGATATAATTACTAAATATTACTCCCTCCGTCACAAATTGTTTTGCAAAGTAACATTTTTTGGTCAACCAATAATTAAAGTCAATCATCCATATTGATAATAATTAATTTTATTTTTAATAATTAAAATTTACATATTCATAAACTACATTAAAATCTCTTCAAAGTTGTAAACTCCAAATTAGAATATAATTACTCAATGCAGCGGACGGAGTAAATTGTTTGACTAAGAAAAGTCAACTTTGCAAATCAATTTGGGTCCGAGGTAGTAACAATTAGTTGTGATCAATGTTGAATCAATGAAATGTGAATAAAGTACTCGGTAGAAGTAAAAATACTCGAATTGAGGGACTACTATTCTACTATTATTCTCTGTTGTTTGTCAAATCTTACTGTTCATAGGCGACGGGTTTTGAGAATGGTTCAAGCTGCCTGGTTGTCTGCTATCTAAATAAGGGTATTAGAGTCAATATGGTTCCACTTTTATCCTACGCGAACTACTAATCTTATTTTTGGAATTTGGGGGACTTTTGGTCTTATTTGTAAAATTTTCCCAAAATAGTCACATAACTTACAAGTGCCTAATATAAGTGCCTTAATTGAATGACTTTATGTAGTGTATATACATATACACATAATATACCAATTCTCTACATTTCAAAAAGATTTGTCAAATTGACTTTTCTTCGTCAATGATAGTAAACTTTAACGATAGACATTTTTTAATAAAAAATTACTTTGAATGTGAAAGTTAAATTCAAATGTTCCTGATTAAAATATTTCCATAAAAGTTCTGCCAATATAAAAAAACCTAGGTAGTACGGAGTATAAAAAATCATCATAATTATCACAAAATAATATATAGAAATTTAAGACTAGTAATTTTTATCATCCTCATGAATCACAAGATTAAAAACATAAGAATGTGGGAATGATTTTTCGTAATTATATAATTCGTACTAATATATCTATAGCAGTCGTTAATATCATGTATAATCTAAACTTAATCATCTGACTTGAATTGTTAATAATTGTACGTAGTGATAATCGATGCTAACTTATAATTTACTGCAAATTTTTTTATGTCAACTTTACCCTCCGGTTATTCAAATTCTTTCTTGTTCATACGGTCATACTTCATACTAAATCCTTTATTTTTATAGTAATTTAACATTTTTCAATCGCAGATTCAATTATGTTGTCAAACTAGTCTGATCTATTTCATGCAGTTTCACCAACTTAAGTATGTAGTTCCTAGCAATATGCTCTCAAACATTTTGTTATAAATTCATTTCAATGTGTAATTTGTGAAACAGACTTGTCATGAGTTGACTAGCTAGTTATTTAATAGCCTATGCTTTATAAAATAAAAACTAATCGTTGAACAAGTCATGGGCGGAAATGTGGACAAGGAGAGAGTAGGATTTGCTGGACTTCTTTCACAAGTAGAGAGCGAGCAGGAGTTGGTGAGGAAGGGTAAAGACGATATTTCAATTCTTTTGTCCAACAAAAAGTTCTATAGGAAATAAATCCTAAGCTAGTTTTAGAATATTAAGACTTAATGGTATGTCTTATGTATAATGATTTCCATTTATAGAAATCTTTTCATCAATGATGACCAGCCCAATCACTTTTGGAAGTTGATTTTGTTCATGTTTGATCACACACATTCCACTTGTCCGAACTTTCAACACAAACACATCATTATTGATTATTCCAATGTCACATCTCTAAAGTTAGCTTTTGTGGTGATGAAATGCACGATAGGTGTTGTAAAACTATTACTCTGTATTTCCTTTGTCTTACCATTCTTTTCCAATTTTTCTTTATTTGTCTAGTCCAAAGTAATCTCATTTTTCATTTCTCTGATAAAGAATTCGTGATTCACAGTACTTCGTACAATTCTCTTTGTAAAGAATAGGTGTCACAGAACTCTCCATCATACAATTCTCACTTTATTAATTCATGTAAAATAATAAATTGAAAGATTATATTGGGGCGGAGGGAGTATCATGTTAATATTATTAATTAGCATAAATTATTAATCGAACTCTCTCCTATTTAAATATTTACAACAACGATCTTGTTTAATAAGCATTCTTTAAAAATACTTGACTAGTTTGACTATTAAGAAATTATCTTTCATACCATTTCATCACACTCTATTGTTTTTTAACTTTTTCTTCATTATTTATTATTCCTACTATTTTATCATGAAACATAAAAAAAATCATGAAACACCGTGAAGAATCAATCATCTTGCATCATAAAGAGTTTATCACATTGGTACCTACAACTTAAATCGTATCATATTTATATAATAAAATCAAACAAATTTAAATTAAAATAACTTTAAATTATATTAACAATCACCAGATGAGAATAATACTATGTACTCGTAGTACATACCACAGAAATAAGTATTTAATACCCCGTGCATTCAACGACACCAAATTAGCGCACAGTGAAATATGAATAATAGTTTTTTCAGGAGAAAATAATTTAAATATCCCAAATTTTGAAGGGATATTATATAAGTACCTCAAACTTTTACATGTAATATATATACCCGAACTTTGTATACAAAGTTAGGTTAGCACCACGATCATATATTTTACTACAGATGTAATTTTATGGTGTTAAGTACATATTTTAAAATATACAAAACATTAATGAGGATGCAATTAAAATTAAATTGTACCGGATGTAATATAATTTATTTCACAAATGAAATTTTAGAATGTTAAATTGTTAACTTTATTCTAGCAAAGCTTAGAGTATTTCAAGTTATACAATTATTCCAATAAATTTGTATTTGTAACAACAACATACAATCATGGTGAGAAATTAACTTTTCATATAAATTTCGGGGTATATATTACATATGTAAATTTGAGATACTTATCTCACACCCCATTATAGTTTGGGGTATTTAAATTAATCCCCCCAATAAAAAACAACCTTTGTGTCCACATATTGACTCAAATGCTATTTTTATGTTAGATTGCCCCCAAGATCTTCTTAGGTTATTATTTATTTGCGTCGACGGAAGTGGACACAGATAAGCTTTTTGGGTCGAGACAATATTGTCAAAACATTAGCGCCCATTTGCCAATATGATGCAAAAGAAATATTTACGTAAAAGTTTCTTGGATGCAAGAAAAAAACAATTTCTTATAGTGATCATTGACGTAGTTTTGGCGTGTGTTTTGGGGGGGAAATCACCACAATATAATAGTTATACAACTATATGTTCCAAATTTAAGAAAACAAATTTAAATTCATTAGAAATAAAAAATGTTGACTATATCTGGAATGATGCAATCTACATAGTTTAAAAATATGAAAATAGGGGATTATATTCTAGCAAATTGTTTGAATATATTACCTAAATTTTAATGATTTTTTCTAAAAAATTTGCATCAAATCAATGATTTTATTTATACATATAATAAATATTTTAATGCTATAATCATATGTAGCTTCACCCATCAATTAATGAGTAAACGTTCTCAGTATACCACTCGTCTTAACTATTAAATACGTAATTTTTTCTTGACTATGATAAATTATGTACGTAATAATCAAAATAAGTAAAGTTATAATTACTTTTTTGACTTAAATAACTAAAATTACCGTAGAGGAGTTATTTTTCCATAAAAATTTTAAATTTATTTTATTAATAACAAATATTCTAAATATAGTTTTTCTATAATTTATCAAATTCAACTACTCCATCCAGCATTCAGGTGTGGATGGACTAAGAGAGTAGGGGGGAGGGGGCTGCGGCCCCCAATAAAACTTATTAAAACTGCATATATGATTGCTCTGATCCCTATAAGTCTATAACCAAACCGCCTAGTCCAAAGTTGGTAAATTGGAAAAGAATTCACCACTAACTGATTTGACTATGAGTGCATTTAAATGTTTGATTAATTTGATGTCGGTGCTCAATGCTCTTGGCTACTACACACCTAGTCAATCAAGTATGATGTACCCTAAAATTAAAGAATTGCACCATTTTCCTTTTTTGGTAAAGATTTTGTGTTTAATTCCTACGTATACTTATACATTTTTCTCTATGTTCTGAATAATTTTTCACCACATAATATACACTATCTTAATCCTCGTGTCATTTGTACTATGAAAGAAACATTAGGAACGGAGGGAGCTAGTATTAATTTATTGTAATGGAATTTAGAACTCGTTTAGTAAAATTGAAATTGGTTGAATCAGTTGAGGCCCCGTTTGATGACTCTGTCTTTTGGTTTATCGGGCTTTTCAGTCAAACTTTTCAGTAACACGTAACTTTTGATTTCGTGCACTGAATTGTGTACTAATAAGAAAAAGTAAGATTGTAGTTATTTTTCTGGCTCAATTGGTTGAAGTTAATGTAGATCACCATTATTTTAGCTATTTTTCATATAATTTTTTCTTTATTTTATTAATAAAATACTTCCTCCGTCTCTTATAACTTTGTCATCTTTCCCTTTTTGGATGTTACAAAAACTTTGCCAATTTCGCTTTTAATCAATAATTTTTGGTTCATGTTATTTCTCTCTCCTCTGCACATATCTCAATCACACAGTTTTACTTTATTATTTTCCGTGCCGGTCAAACATGGCAAAATGTTGAGGGACGGAGGGAGTATATTTTAAATATGATTTTTCATAAATCATCCGAAAAAGCTAATTCAGCTAGAACTTCATAAATTTCAGCAGAATCAGCTGATTTTGGTACTACCAAACAACCTCTGAATCAGCTGAAAGTGCTCAAATTCCGACTGAAGTGACTGAAGTACTGAATTGTGAAAGAATTATATATAAAACATATTTAAATTGATAATACTAAAAAAATTATAAAAAATAGCTAAAATGATCATCTATAATTAGTTGAGTCAATCAGCTAGAAAAGCAACTTCAACTATACTTATTTTGATATTACACCATTCAGCGTGCGAAATCAAAAGTTACGTATTTATTGGAAAAATTTGCAGATAAGACAGATAAGTTGAAAAAAGTAATTTTCAAATGCGCGTAATGCGAGTATTAATGAAATAATGAACTCGTGTCATGTTATTGTAATCCAAAGTTTCAGGCATCATAAAAACTATCGCTGCCCTTAGTCGACGGGATCCAACCTTACTTTTGCTTATTACTACCCAATTAGGCCCGCGAAATCAAAATTTACGTGTTTGGTGAAAAAGTTGGCTAATAAGCCTGATAAGCCGAAAAACAGTGGCTCCAAACAAGCTCTAAATTTCTAAAAAAGTAAAAAGAATTGGGTTGTCATGAAGTAAGAATAGAAAAAAGACCATTGTCTACAACGTTATTCCTAGACACTGTTTACCATAAATATAATAAATAAATAAATAAATAATACAGAGTAGGGGAGAGTTCTTGCGGGAACCCCTCTTAGAATGAGAACTCTTTTTAAAATAAGAACTTCTAATCTTCATCATTCATTTTTACAATCAATGACTAATAATGATAAGGTGACATTTTTGTAATTATTCAGGATTAATTGCAAAAAAGACCCATTTGAATTTAGGGTAATTATGAATGTGACATCATGTGAATCTTAACCAATGATTGCAATAAATGAAAGGTAGAGATTAAAAGTTCTCATTTTAAAAAGTTCTTATTTTAGGAGGAGTTCTCACTAGAACACTCTCCTATAGAGTATAAATTATTCTAATAAAAATGTGAGTATGATAGCTGGAATAAAAATGTTAGTAAGCCATTAGGTTTACTAAATAAATAAAAATGGGGAGGGAGTGACGTGCACTCGTCGTTAGGTGTACTCAAAATAAATAATCAATACAACACTAATACGTAGTATAGTGTAGTATGGTTCGTATCCACAGGGAAAGGAATACTTTTCTTTTATATAAATAATAATAACAAGGGGGGTTTAGATTTGTTTGGTTTAATAACACTAAGATAAACGACCTATATGAGTTTAATTCAATGAGATGGGGACTTGGTTTTGCTTTTATCCACTTAATGAAATGTTTGTCGATCCCGGTTATATCTTTAACTATCTTCCTCTCGAATACTCAATCGAGGAGTATATCCAGTTCATCGAGGGTAGTTATTAATAACGAGATGCGTTCATTAATAAAACTTACTATCGAGTCAATATAGAACAAGCGCCGTATATTAACTTGATAGTAGCAATAAACTTAAGATGAAAACGATTGAGATTGATAACCTCAACACAAGCGGTTTATTGGTTTAATCAATATAATTAATTCCCCTTGGCATATTAACCATGAGAGGCATGCATTAATATTCCAAGTTTACTACCGTTGAAAGAACCGGATTAATAACAAGCGTATTAACCGATTGATTCTAGTAATAATTAATATGAGAAACAATACTAATTAATACGAGTATTAATGAAATAATGAACTCGTGTCATGTTATTGTAATCCAAAGTTTCAGGCATCATAAAAACTATCGCTGCCCTTAGTCGACGGGATCCAACCTTACTTTTGCTTATTACTACCCAATTAGGCCCGCGAAATCAAAATTTACGTGTTTGGTGAAAAAGTTGGCTAATAAGCCTGATAAGCCGAAAAACAGTGGCTCCAAACAAGCTCTAAATTTCTAAAAAAGTAAAAAGAATTGGGTTGTCATGAAGTAAGAATAGAAAAAAGACCATTGTCTACAACGTTATTCCTAGACACTGTTTACCATAAATATAATAAATAAATAAATAAATAATACAGAGTAGGAGAGAGTTCTTGCGGGAACCCCTCTTAGAATGAGAACTCTTTTTAAAATAAGAACTTCTAATCTTCATCATTCATTTTTACAATCAATGACTAATAATGATAAGGTGACATTTTTGTAATTATTCAGGATTAATTGCAAAAAAGACCCATTTGAATTTAGGGTAATTATGAATGTGACATCATGTGAATCTTAACCAATGATTGCAATAAATGAAAGGTAGAGATTAAAAGTTCTCATTTTAAAAAGTTCTTATTTTAGGAGGAGTTCTCACTAGAACACTCTCCTATAGAGTATAAATTATTCTAATTAAAATGTGAGTATGATAGCTGGAATAAAAATGTTAGTAAGCCATTAGGTTTACTAAATAAATAAAAATGGGGAGGGAGCTTTTTTTGTTTTCTGCTTCAATACTAATTTCCTTAAATGTAACGTACTGTTCATTATATTACCTTCATAATATATAGATTAATCTTAATTTTATTTTCTTACCCGGCCCGTTAAACATTTTACCCGGCCTGCCAAAAGAAATATAATGCCTCCTTGCCTATATATAGTGTCCTGAAACATTCTATAAATAGCACACCATTGAGAGCCATTATTCCACAAGATAATTACTTAAGCACACCAAAACTAACTAGCTCAATGGCTGGAGTTAGTAAGCTAATGCTCAGCCTTCTCATTTTGGCATTTCTTCTTTCGTCTGCCGTTCAACCCACGGATGCTTTCCGACCAACTCCCACCACCCGCATTGACGGCGCTTCTGACAAAATTCCTACTGGCAATTTTTATCACCCTACTTCTGGCGGCGGCGCATCCTCACATGTTGATGCTTTCCGACCAACTACTCCCGGCAACAGCCCCGGCATCGGTCACCACCGTGTTGCCCCCACCTTGAGTAATAATGATAAAATTAAAGCCGTTGGTCGTCCTAAACCTTGATGTGTGTGTGTGTGTGTCATGCATGTATGTATGTATACATCATATATACATACACGGATTATATCATTACGAATAAGCAAGCGCAGCTGTGAGATCTTGCATACCTTATACATGTGTGTTTGAGCTAGCCCGCTTGCATGGAATTGGTTGAGTTGGTTCTGTATGCTAAGCTTCAATTATATATTCTATTTTCTGCATGTGTGTTTTATGACTATAATTAATAAAATGATTGACTTGTTCTCATAATAAGTCATATATGCCAATAACTAATCTATATATATGTATAAATATGTTTCTTTCGAGATCCGACTTATTTACTCCCTCCGTCCCATTTTAGTTAGCCAAACTTGACTTTTCAAGTCAATGACATCTCACTTTGACCGATTATATATTTATATAGAGAAAATATTGATAATATTAAAATAATTGGTCAATGGTTACCATCTTTGGAAAAGTCAAAGATGGCTAAGTAAATTGGGACAGAGGTAGTATTATTTTCAGTTCTCACTTGTCCGTAATTTTGAATATTTTTTGAAATTTTTAAAGTACCCGCCCACCTGTTTCGAAATTTTTCAAAAATTTTTCAAAATCTTTTGTCACGGATATGTCCGTGACAAAATTAAAAATTTGAATTTTTCAGATCGTTTCAAATACCCGCCCACTCTATTTCGAAAACCTTTTTTTTTAATTTGTCACGGATATTTCCGTGAACAATAATTTTTTTTTTTTGAAAAAATAAAAAAATTTATTCTCGGATGTGGCCGTGACAAATAAAAGGCGATGGAGTTCCGGTGAAGTGTTTTGTCACGGACGGTGGCCGTGATAAATCCGTGACAAACGGTCTCACGGATTAATTTCCGTGACAAAAACGTTATCACGCCCCTGGTGTTACAGATTTTTTCCATGACAAATCCGTGACAAAAAATCATTTGTCACGGATTTTTTGAACTACCGTCCGTGACAAAATCCGTGACAAAGAGCGAGTTTTTTTGTAGTGAGTTTTTCTGCACTTCAATATATTTGGAGTTATGGACGATACCAGTATAAACTGCACTTTATACAAATTTTATGCGTTCCTTGTTTTGGTACGTAATTCAATCAACCACGCGTATGGTTTAGATGGAAGCGCTAAAACTGAATTATATGGACAAGAAGCTAATTAATTTGGACGACCCTTTCTTAAAGTTTAGCTTAGTATGGTAAGCTACATTCATCCATCTAAGATTGGTATAAAATAAAAGTGGTGATATAATTACTAAATATTACTCCCTCCGTCACAAATTGTTTTGCAAAGTAACATTTTTTAGTCAACCAATAATTAAATTCAATCATCCATATTGATAATAATTAATTTTATTTTTAATAATTAAAATTTACATATTCATAAACTACATTAAAATCTCTTCAAAGTTGTAAACTCCAAATTAGAATATAATTACTCAATGCAGCGGACGGAGTAAATTGTTTGACTAAGAAAAGTCAACTTTGCAAATCAATTTGGGTCTGAGGTAGTAACAATTAGTTGTGATCAATGTTGAATCAATGAAATGTGAATAAAGTACTCGGTAGAAGTAAAAATACTCGAATTGAGGGACTACTATTCTACTATTATTCTTCTCTATTGTCAGCCCATATACTCCAGTGCATTATACTCCATATGTGGGTTCAGTTAATTTTGACATCCCTTTTCTTTCTCTATTGTCTTTAATTTTTTGTCACCACTTGTTTAAAAGGGAGAAAAGTGATGAGAAACACTCTTGCTTCCCGGACACTAATTCTATAGGTGAGAAACATGGTGAAAATAGTCACCCTTTCATTGACTTTTGATTAAAATAAGATTCAATTAGATTAATTACTTCCGTAAGCCTAAATTAGTCCTACTTTAAGAAACTTAATATCTAGTTGCCTAAAATACCCCTTAGTTCATATCCTTTTAACTTTTATTTATTCAGGTAACGACCTAACCGCATTAGGAAACTCAGCTCCTTCCTCAAGCTTCCTCAGGACTTCTACCGTCTACGTTTCTTCACAAATTCGAAATCGATTTCCATCAATTGCGAGTCATGATCTTCATTCGGTTTTGATTTCTCGTTATCTGAAAAATTTGGAGCCAGTTTCATCGCAAAGAATTTCTGCTGCTAAATAGCTTTCCTGGTGCGAAATTCTTCTGTAAGTTTGTATGATGTTTCGAATTTTCATTCTGATTATATATTGAACTTGGAGATTGATTTTACGTGACTTGCTCTGTTATTGAGCTATTATCAGAACTTATTGTCTATTTTTTATGATTACTTACTGTCTATGTATTCTCTGTTATTGAACTATTATTAGAACTTATTGTCTGTTTACTGACTACTTAATGTCTATGTATTGTCTAGTGTTTGCAAATTTGATTTTGGATCTGGTTTATTCAAAAGTTTTACATAGTACCTGATGGCCTTGTGAAAATATGAAATAGAAGTTCGAAATTGACAAAATCAATGTCAAGAATCAGAAAACAAGAAGAAGAAGAAGAAGAAGAAGAAGAAGAAGAGGAGGAGGAGGAGGATGAGGAGGAGGGGGAGGAGGAGGAGGAGGAGGAAGAAGACACCTCTGCCAATCTGGTGCGTCGGCGACGAAGTCGACAGGCGGCGGTGGTGATGGCCTAGTCGATCGATCTGAATCGTGCAGATGAGAAGGGCGACGATGAAGTTTGTCTATAGGGCGATTTCGTGGCGTTCTGTAATTTTTCCAATGAACCCGTCGACGGTTACGAAATAGTTCTAGTGTGGGGTCCAGGGAATTACGAAATAGTAAAGTGCACAAGGATTTAACGAGGAAAAATTCCTTGGCTCAAAGGGATTTAAAAACCTCGACCTCCCTCGGAGGAATTTGAACAACTCCACTAAAAAGCCTTTGAATGATTACAAGGGAAACTCTCCTAGTCTACCCTTGAGCCACCCCAACTCTATCCTCTCTAGGAAGAGTTATGCATCTCTACCTTGCGGGTAGAGAGCCTATCAGCTTTACAACAAAGCTCTCACAACACACTAACCAACCCGAGGATGCTACACTTAGCCAATCCTCAAAAACCCAATTACAATATGAAGAAGGGAAAAAGAAACTCTGTCTGGAACTCCGTGAGCAGGTTCAGGTGCCTTGGACTTAGTGAATATTCTCGTGTATATTTCTCAATAGAAGCTCGGTCAAGCACACGTCTTTCGTCTGGTCTTCAGTCCAATATATATAGCATCCGTAGCCTCTCCTTTCCTTTTTTTTCAAAAGATCTTCCGGCTCTCAATTATGGTGATCCTCGGTCAACCATATATATGGAAGTATATTATGAGGAATTCACTCAATAACAAACAGATATGGAGAATATTACGTATCACATATAAGGAGAATATTTTATTCTCCTAATATAGGCAGCCAACGAACATTATGTAGCAACAACATATTTATATAATCAATGATTAGTCCTTTTTAACAAGTTTGAATATGTAACGATCATATAAGTAAGATATTCAAATAAGATGCTACAGATCATGCAACCCAAGATACTTTCCAAAATTTATGACTTTTTAACATTAAGTGATGAGGAAATATTTACTCAGTGGATCTAAATATGCTACGGTCAATTTGTGCAGGATATTTACGTAGCATAAATAATGATTCTTTCCATAAGCTATATAGGCCAACTCATAGAGGTGAGTGCTTAGTCGTATACGGAAAGATATATAAATTGTGCCACGTATACTAGGAATATGCATGATCAATCTAGGCATGTAGATGAGGTATTATCATGCAGGTACATATTAATTTATTCATTATGCACAACAATCAGTCATATAGATCAGAACTAAGTATAGTTCCAATTCTCGTTCCTAATGGAACTGAGAGCAGTTCTGTCCGCCATTCCACCTAAATGGTTAGTCATCAACAAAACAACATATTCAACAAATTCCCCCTTTTTGTTGATGACAAACATTAGGTGCCATAATAAAGGTGTCCCTGCGGATTAGTAACAGTCGATGTTTTTATGTAGCAAAATAAGCAGGCACCTGATTATTTCCCCCTTTTGGCATCAACCAAAAGGAAACAGAAAATAATCAAAACAGTGCAAAGTAAAACTCCAAAGTAGGACAGCTTGTTAAGATGTTAAAGTAGCAAGAACCCTCCCCCAGAAAAGAAATGTTTAATCATCCTCAGAAGAATAAATTATCCTGCGATTTGTCGAGCCAGATTCACAGAGCTGCTCTGCCACTTCCTGTTTGAAGGACTGGAAATCATTCCGAATAGCATTGGTTGTATCAGCCAGTGTGTCCACCTTTTTTGCCAATGCAGAGATGGAGTCTGAAAGGGAAGCGAATTGGTGTTGAAGGTAACGTTCCAGGAGATCTATGCGGTCTGTGATTGGGGGTACCACCATCATTGGGTCGATGGAAGGAACTGGAGTTGGTTTTGGTCTGGGTTTTTGTTCTGAAGAAGAGGGATCAGTTGGTTTAGGAAGAAGGTGAGAATTGGATATGATTAGGCCTAGATTGCTGAGACATCTCTTATCCAGGATTTTGTAAGCTTCTTCAGAGGAGAATTTGTCTAGAGTAATGCCCTTAGAGAGAAATATTTTGGTAAGTAGCGGGGCATATTGAATCCCAATCCTTCGGGATGAGGAACTGATGATAGAACTGAGATGGGCCATCATCAATCCAGGAAGGTTGATAGGAACTTTGTTGGCTAAAAGGTACATATATGCCAGTTCAATTCTAGAGGGTGTGAATCGCCCTTCTAGCCTAGGAGTCAAGTTGTGATGAACAAAGTAAAACAGTAGTTTGGGAATTGGGGCAAGGCTCGCAACATGAAGAGAGGATTCGGAAATGGTTGGGTTAAAGTATTCCAGTGCAACTGTTTTAGAGGTGTTGGTTAGGGGCCACTCGGTTTTGTTATATTGGCATACACCAGTACACGGAACACCCAATATTTGACCTAGATCACTCACACTTAATAGAATTTTTGTGCCTTGTACCTTAGAAGATAAGAAACTGTCTTTGATAATAAGATTAGCCAAAAACTCAGAGATGAGTTCAGGAAACACAGAGGGGCAATTCTTGGAATCAAACAAGGTCTCCCATTTTTGGAACGAAATAAGCTCAGTAAAATCAGAGGTTTTTTGAGTAATATCACCATAGGAGATGGAAAGTACCTTAACTATTCCCCGGGAGAGATATTCCTCCTTGAGTCGTGCGGCGTCTTCCTCGGCTACCCTCCCCATTCTTGGATATTTTTGGGTGGAGTCCTTGTCGGAGATGATTCCCTCAGCGATTGCTCTTTTCCGGGTGTATTTTTGGGGCAGTACCTTTCCGTCGCGAGTGGTTGGTTTTCGTTTGAGAGGTTTAATTGGTGATGGAGAGTTTTTATCTGGTTCCCCCTGAGAGGACGCCGGGAATCGTGGTAGGGAGTCACCAGATTCGGAGTGCATGGTCGAAGGAGGTGAGGCGTCGAGTTCAATCGGGGTAGGTGATGAAGGTGGGGGTGGTTTTACGCCCTTTTTCCGGTTAGAACGACGAGGAGCAGTGGGAGGGGCGTAGCCTCTGGTTTTGACCATGGTGGTTTTTAAGAAGGAAAAGAGGGAGGCGGTTATGGAAGGTTTGTAATATGGAAGTGGGCGGCGTGTTGGTATACGGGATACTTTCCCGCTTCCCAAAATTTTTTTTAATGATTTCCTTCCAAATAGGAAGTGGCCGGTTGTGTGGCAGTTACGTCCCCCAAAGAAAACTGACAGTTTAAAGCAAAAAAAATAAAGATTTCCTTCTTAAGTTGTTAAAAAGAAATTTTATGAAATAGTTTTAAGCATTGATGAGACCAAGTTCAAGTCGAATTAATTCAAACCTTTCTCTTCCCAAGAGTTTTGTAAAGATGTCGGCAATTTGCTTGTCAGTGTTGCAATATTCTACCTTGATTAGCCCCTTTTCCACGCAATCTCTCAGAAAGTGATGCCGGATGTGGATGTGTTTTGTTCGTGAGTGCATGACTGGATCCTTTGAGATGCTAATTGCGCTAGTATTGTCACATAGAATTGGTGTGAAATTTAGGATGATCCCGTAGTCGCTTACTTGTTGCATGATCCACAAGGATTGTGAGCAACACGATGCGGCTGCTACGTATTCGGCTTCGGCTGTTGAAAGAGCAACTGAGTTCTGTTTTTTAGAGCTCCATGAAACCAGGCAGGGACCTAGGAAGTGAGCCGTTCCAGATGTGCTTTTTCTGTTTAATAAATCACCTGCAAAATCAGAATCTGAATATGCAATAAGATTAAAATCCTCATTTCGTGGATACCATAAACACAGATTCATAGTTCCTTTGAGATATTTGAGTATCCTCTTGACTGCTTTGAGGTGAGATTCCTTGGAATTTGCCTGGAACCGGGCACATAGACCTATGCTGAAAACTATGTCAGGTCTACTGGCAGTTAGGTATAGTAGAGACCCAATCATTCCTCGGTATTTCTTTTGGTCTATGCTGGTTCCTGCTTCGTCTGCATCCAGTCCGTCATTTGTTCCCATTGGTGTTGTCATTGTTTTGCCTTCACTTGCTCCATACTTCTTGAGAAGCTCCTTGAGATACTTTTGTTGAGATATTTGAGTTCCTTTACTTGATTGTTTGATTTGGAGACCAAGGAAATAATTTAATTCACCCATCATACTCATCTCGAACTCGGAGCTCATAAGAGAGGAAAATTCATCACAAAGTGAGTCGTTAGTAGCACCAAATATAATGTCATCTACATAAATTTGAACAACCAAGAGGGATTGATCTTTTATTTTTAGAAAAAGTGTTTTATCGATTTTTCCTCTTTCAAAACCATTTTCCAAAAGAAATTTAGATAGACGTTCATACCAAGCACGTGGTGCTTGCTTGAGCCCATATAGTGCTTTATCTAGTTTGAAAACGTGATTAGGTAGATCTGGATTTTCAAACCTCGGTGGTTGTTCAACGTATACCTCTTCCTCAAGATAACCATTCAAAAATGCTGTCTTGACATCCATTTGGTGGAGGGTGAAACCCATATGAGCTGCAAACGCTATGAGCATCCGGATTGCTTCTAGCCTTGCCACCGGTGCGAATGTTTCATTGAAATCTATTCCTTCTTGTTGATTATAGCCCTTGACGACTAGCCTTGCCTTATTTCTGGTGATCTGTCCATGCTCATCAAGCATATTTTTAAATACCCATTTGAGACCAATCACGGTTTTATTCTCGGGTCTTGGTTCTAGATGCCATACCTTGTTTCTTTCAAATTGATTTAGTTCTTCCTGCATAGCTAGAACCCAGTCAATATCGGAGAGAGCCACTTCATGGTTCTCCGGTTCTATAAGTGATAAGTAAGCAAAGAAAGTACAGAAGTTTCTTAATTTGGATCTTGTTGTTACTCCCTGATTTAGATCTGTTAAGAGGTTATCCAGGGGATGTGATCGATGATGTTTCCATCCTCTTGGAGCGTTGGGTTGATCCACAAACTCGTATAAGGTATCTGGACCTGGACCAGCTGGTTCTTCACTTGGATTAGTCGTGGTCAGTCCGGGTCCTTCTTCAGTTCTAGGTTCGTTTTGTTCATTGTCCAGTGATTCCTCAGTTTGGTTATGGCTTGTTTCAATGTTTTTATAAGAATGATTTCCCTTGCGAAGAATTCCTATGTCTCCTTCATCATCTTGCCTCAGTTTTAATGAAAGGGCTTCATCAAAGATTATATGGATGCTTTCTTCCACACATTGAGTTCGTTTATTTAGAACTTTGTAAGCTTTGCTGTGAGTGTAATATCCGAGAAAGATTGCCTCGTCACTTCTTGCATCGAATTTGCCAATATTGTCCTTCCCATTATTGTGGACGAAACATTTGCATCCAAATGTTCTTAGATGACTGATGTTTGGTTTTCTTCCTTTGAGTAGTTCGTAGGGTGTCTTTCCTAGGAGTGGCCGGATCATAGCTCGGTTAATTATGTAGCATGTTGTGTTAAGTGCTTCTGCCCAGAAGTTTCTTGCCAGACCACTAGAAATCAGCATTGTTCTAGTCATATCCTCCAGTGTCCTATTCTTCCGTTCTACTACCCCATTTTGTTGAGGAGTTCTAGGAGCGGAGAAGTTGTGGTCTATCCCTCGTTCTTTGCAGAATTCCTCAAATAGTGAGTTGTCAAACTCGGTTCCATGATCAGATCGAATTTTGATTAGGTGCAACCCTGTTTGATGCTCAATTTTCCTTACAAAAACAACAAACTCATTAAACGTATCTTTCTTACTTGCAAGAAAGATAGTCCATGTAAATCGTGAAAAGTCATCAACAATAACTAACACATATTCTTTGTTTCCCCGACTTCGGACTGACATTGGGCCACACAAATCCATATGAATTAGTTCAATGGGCTTGCTTGTGCTCACAAAATTCTTTGTCTTAAAAGATGATCGAGATTGTTTTCCAGTGGCACAGGCAGAGCAAATATGATCAAGGGAATATTTGATTTTAGGTAGCCCGACTACCAATTCATTATTTTTGAGTTTATTGATTAACGAAAAGCTAGCGTGGCCCAATCTTTTATGCCAGAGTAGGGGATCATTGTCAATAACGCTTAGGCAGGTCAAACTTATACTTGGCAATAAATCGAGATCAACTTTGTATGTATTTTCAAGTCTCTTTCCTTCTAGTATGACTTGCTGAGATTCGTTATTGACAATGCGGCATACATTATGATCAAAAACTACACTGTTACCTCGATCGCAAAACTGAGAAATGCTAAGTAGATTAAACTTTAGACCTTTGACTAGGAAAACATTGTCTATTGCATGGTCGGGTGACTTTCCAATTTTTCCCACATCAATGATTTCTCCTTTGCTGTTGTCTCCAAATGTCACCTTTCCACCACATCAATGAGAGGAACAAAGATTTATCTCCGGTCATGTGTTTAGAACAACCACTGTCAAGGAACCAGTGATTGTTCCCCCTCACTCGGCGTTGTTCCAGGATTAAGGTTTAGTGCGTGGAACCCAGACCTGCTTGGGTTCCGTTTTATATTGGTTTGAGGAATATTTACTGAAATTCATGCTTCTCTCTAAGGCCTGTTGTCGAGAGTGACATTGATACATAAGATGTCCGTCTTTGCCACAATATCCGCAGATCCGGCTGTCATATGTATCAACATATTTGGTTTTCCGATTTCCGAAATGATCTTTGCCCCTTTTATAAAATCCTTGGTTAGGTGTTTGACCATAACCTGTTTTGTGCCTTTGAACCAGCTTGTCGAACCAGGTTGGTCCAGTTCTAGGTTGTCTATGGTATGGTCTAGAACTGGTTTGTTCTCTAGTTCTATTACCATAAAAGGGTTGGTTCTGAAAACTCGATTTTTGATTTGTTTGAGAATTTCTTGGAATGTATCCGAGACCAGCAGTCTCGGATTCCTTTCTTTTGTACCGAGAGGGTCCAGTTCTAGAATGCTGTCTAGATCTGGTTCTTACCTTGGTACTATATGGTTGGTATTCCGGTTTGTTTTTAAAATCCTGTCTCTCGTCCTCAAGGCGATTGAGATGATTTATGAGCAAGGCAATGTCCGGAATTTTTCTTAGAAGTTTTTCTTCGTCATTAACTTGTTTATTCATATTATCGAGCTTAAGTGAGCAAATGAGGTTATCTTGTTCCAAAACCACTTCACTATACTTGAGCCTTTCATCTATTAACTCTCCCACTTTTGTTTCCAGCCTTATCTTGGCTCTAGTGGCTTCCTCGAGTTTAGACTCAAGTTCGGTGATTTGTGATTTAAGATTATCATTTTCAGAAAGACTTTGATTTAGTTCGATTGTTAATCTTTTAAAAATCTTTCGGACCTTGCCTTTAGAGAGGGAATCAAATTTAGAAAGAAAGCTCTCCAAATTTACCTCGAAATTCTCTTGATCGGATTCTACATCGGAATTAGCCATGAGGCACAATCCAGCATGATTTAGGCCCTTTTCTTCTTCTTCTTCATCATCATCGGATGAGTCTCCCCAGGCTGCCATCATTGCCTTTTTGAGGTCTCTGTTGAATCCTTTATCTTCACCGGACCTCCGATGGGAACTGGTCTTGTTCTTGTCGTAGGTTCTATCATTTTTCTTTTGAGGACAATCTTTTGCCCTGTGCTCAAAGGAACCACAAACGAAACAACCTTGGTTATTAAAAGATTGGAAACCCCTTTTACCTTGTGTATTTCGGTTGCCTTTGAATTTACGGTACATCTTTCCGAATTGCTTGGCGAACATGCTCATCTCATCTTCCGATTCACTTCCGGATTCTTCTTCTTCTTCTCGAGCCTTGAGAGCTATTCCTCGCTCTTTTCTCACATTTTCTGCATCTTGTTCTTCTTGTAGGCCTAGCTCATATGTCATGAGTGAGCCGGTCAAGTCTTCTAGCGTCATGGTAGAGAGATCTTTAGCTTCTTCTATTGCTGTAGTTTTAGGCTTCCATGCGGATGGTAGGCTTCTCATAACTTTTCTCACCTGATCTTCTACAGTAATATCTTTTCCAAGTGCTGAGAGCTCATTGATAATATTAGTAAAACGTGTAATCATATCCCTAATTGATTCTTTAGGCTTCATCACGAATAATTCGTAATTACGCATAAATATGTCAATTTTGGATCTTTTTACACGCGAGGTACCCTCATGCGTAATCTCAAGTAGATCCCACATTTGTTTTGCGGATTTGCATCCAAGAACACGGTTGTGCTCAGCCGGACCAAGTCCACAAATCAAATATTTCAATGCTTGAGCATTATGCTCGAGTTTACAATAATCATCAGATGTATATTCAGATTTGGGTTTAGGGATAACCATACCTTCGACATCTTCTTTTGTAATGATGTTATCGCCTACTTCAATTACGTTCCATACCTGGTAGTTCTCAGCCTTGATGAAGTTCTCCATTCGACTCTTCCAGAATTGATAAAATTTGCCATTGAACAACGGTGGTCGTTGAGTCGAGTATCCTTCCTCCAATCGTTCAACTGTATTCATGCTGCCGGATCTCTTCCCAAGGTTTTAACCTTCTGTGGTGAAGACCGGCTCTGATACCAATTGATGAAACGGTTAGCAACACAAGAGGGGGGGGGGGGGGGGGGGGTGAATTGTGTGTGTGTGGAACCGTAGCAGTTTTTCGCACAGTTCTAGTGTGGGGTCCAGGGAATTACGAAATAGTAAAGTGCACAAGGATTTAACGAGGAAAAATCCCTTGGCTCAAAGGGATTAAAAAACCTCGACCTCCCTCGGAGGAATTTGAACAACTCCACTAAAAAGCCTTTGAATGATTACAAGGGAAACTCTCCTAGTCTACCCTTGAGCCACCCCAACTCTATCCTCTCTAGGAAGAGTTATGCATCTCTACCTTGCGGGTAGAGAGCCTCTCAACTTTACAACAAAGCTCTCACAACACACTAACCAACCCGAGGATGCTACACTTAGCCAATCCTCAAAAACCCAATTACAATATGAAGAAGGGAAAAAGAAACTCTGTCTGGAACTCCGTGAGCAGGTTCAGGTGCCTTGGACTTAGTGAATATTCTCGTGTATATTTCTCAATAGAAGCTCGGTCAAGCACACGTCTTTCGTCTGGTCTTCAGTCCAATATATATAGCATCCGTAGCCTCTCCTTTCCTTTTTTTCAAAAGATCTTCCGGCTCTCAATTATGGTGATCCTCGGTCAACCATATATATGGAAGTATATTATGAGGAATTCACTCAATAACAAACAGATATGGAGAATATTACGTATCACATATATGGAGAATATTTTATTCTCCTAATATAGGCAGCCAACGAACATTATGTAGCAACAACATATTTATATAATCAATGATTAGTCCTTTTTAACAAGTTTGAATATGTAACGATCATATAAGTAAGATGTTCAAATAAGATGCTACAGATCATGCAACCCAAGATACTTTCCAAAATTTATGACTTTTTAACATTAAGTGATGAGGAAATATTTACTCAGTGGATCTAAATATGCTACGGTCAATTTGTGCAGGATATTTACGTAGCATAAATAATGATTCTTTCCATAAGCTATATAGGCCAACTCATAGAGGTGAGTGCTTAGTCGTATACGGAAAGATATATAAATTGTGCCACGTATACTAGGAATATGCATGATCAATCTAGGCATGTAGATGAGGTATTATCATGCAGGTACATATTAATTTATTCATTATGCACAACAATCAGTCATATAGATCAGAACTAAGTATAGTTCCAATTCTCGTTCCTAATGGAACTGAGAGCAGTTCTGTCCGCCATTCCACCTACATGGTTAGTCATCAACAAAACAACATATTCAACAACGGGTTTTGAGAATTGTTCAAGCTGCCTGGTTGTCTGCTATCTAAATAAGGGTATTAGAGTCAATATGGTTCCACTTTTATCCTACGCGAACTACTAATCTTATTTTTGGAATTTGGGGGACTTTTGGTCTTATTTGTAAAATTTTCCCAAAATAGTCACATAACTTACAAGTGCCTAATATAAGTGCCTTAATTGAATGACTTTATGTAGTGTATATACATATACACATAATATACCAATTCTCTACATTTCAAAGAGATTTGTCAAATTGACTTTTCTTCGTCAATGATAGTAAACTTTAACGATAGACATTTTTTAATAAAAAATTACTTTGAATGTGAAAGTTACATTAAAATGTTCCTGATTAAAATATTTCCATAAAAGTTCTGCCAATATAAAAAAACCTAGGTAGTACGGAGTATAAAAAATCATCATAATTATCACAAAATAATATATAGAAATTTAAGACTAGTAATTTTTATCATCCTCATGAATCACAAGATTAAAAACATAAGAATGTGGGAATGATTTTTCGTAATTATATAATTCGTACTAATATATCTATAGCAGTCGTTAATATCATGTATAATCTAAACTTAATCATCTGACTTGAATTGTTAATAATTGTACGTAGTGATAATCGATGCTAACTTATAATTTACTGCAAATTTTTTTATGTCAACTTTACCCTCTGTGACGTGCACTCGTCGTTAGGTGCACTCAAAATAATTAATCAATACAACACTAATACGTAGTATAGTGTAGTAAGGTTCGTATCCACAGGGAAAGGAATACTTTTCTTTTATAAAAGTAGTAACAAGGGGGGTTTAGATTTGTTTGGTTTAACAACACTAAGATAAACAACCTATATGAGTTTAATTCAATGAGATGAAGACTTGGTTTTGCTTTTATCCACTTAATGAAATGTTCGTCGATCCCGGTTATATCTTTAACTATCTTCCTCTCGAATACTCAATCGAGGAGTATATCCAGTTCATCGAGGGTAGTTATTAATAACGAGATGCGTTCATTAATAAAACTTACTATCGAGTCAATATAGAACAAGCACCGTATATTAACTTGATAGTAGCAATAAACTTAAGATGAAAACGATTGAGATTGATAACCTCAACACAAGCGGTTTATTGGTTTAATCAATATAATTAATTCCCCTTGGCATATTAACCATGAGATGCATGCATTAATATTCCAAGTTTACTACCGTTGAAAGAACCGGATTAATAACAAGCGTATTAACCGATCGATTCTAGTAATAATTAATATGAGAAACAATACTAGTTGATACTTTAAGTAATGTTTAAGATATTAACATGAAATATGAATAGGAATTAATCAATACTCAAGGAAGAATATTAAAATATATGAATCCTACTATGATTAATATCAAGATGTTAACTAATTGTCATCTTAGTAACACTCCCCAATATTATCATAGAGGAAGAAATAGCTATTACTATAACCAATGTCAAGATGTTAACTAATTGTCATCTTAGTAACACTCCCCAACTTTGATATAGAGATAGTATTTTGAAAGAAAGAATTAATATTCAAGGAAGAAGATTAAAGAAAATAACTCACAACTTACAAATTCATTAAGCTTCAAAGTAGCAAAACCAAGATGAAAGAGTTTAGCTCCTCATTTGGAGACTAAACATGATGAAAAATATAAAGAAAGAGCTATTCTATACTGAGCTTAGATGTACAAAGGGATTGGATATCTTATTGTGAAGGAAAGGGGTGTATTTATAGGCTTTTGGGAGCTGCAGGGGCTGATACCCGACCGGGTATATAGGATACCCGATCGGGTATCTTAGGAAATTTCCCGGAAAGCCAAATTTCTGGACATACCCGGTCGGGTATGTCGGTTTACCCGATCGGGTATGTGACAAATCTTTACGAAAATTTGCTCCCACGATCCTTTGTTCCCGGATTTGATTTGGACAACCGAATCAAGCAAATACCCGATCGGGTATTGCCTATACCCGACCGGGTATAAGAGTAATTTTTCCAAATCGAAATCTTTCATGTCTCTTTGCACTTTCCTTGATCTTTTGAGGTCCCATCTTGATCCTTTGGATGAGTTTTGACCTGTTTAGCTCAGAATAGTCATAATCTAAACAAATTACAAATAATTATGAAAATAAAGTATTACACCAAAAATGTGTAATTTCCACAACTAGAACTAATAAAAACTAGTTAAAAATACAAACATACATGATAGGAAATTCACACTATCAAACTCCCCCACACTTAGTTTCTTTACTCGTCCTCGAGTAAAGCCAAATGTTTACAAGTTTTTCATGTCTTGAATAGTTCAACAATTTAACAAGAAAGAGCAAAAGACCACCAAGGTTTGTACATTAGATTTAAATTGAGTTTTGAGCTCAAAGATTAATATTTTCTTGGGTTTTTATGGCCTTCTATGCTCTTCTCTTGTTTTCAACTCCTTCATTCCGCTTCTTGAGACCACCATTGCCCAATGAGTGATTCCCCCTCACTTAGCTTGAAGCATTGTCCCTAGTGCTCGTCTCCGTCAAAGCCAGGCTGACCGCCACCATAGTCTCCTCCACTGTAGCCGCTGTCCTCCCCAAAATTACCCCACTAAGAGGGGTCATACCATGACGGGTGCTGCACTGGGGGACGCATAGAGGAGAAGTGCCCCTGCTGATGATGGTAAGCATAGATGGGGGCTATTGCCCGTCGGTTGTCCTCGTCCATGCGGTTGACCCGGAAGCTCAAATCCCGGAGTCCTTCCAGTAGAGCACGTTGGTTCTCAAGCACTTGTGTTTGATACGGATCGTAGTGGGGTTGGTCGTGAGGTGGAGCTGGAATATCTTCAAGAATTGGAGGGGCTTGTTCTTGTGCGGGTTCATCTTCTTGGTTTTGAAAATATGGTGGGATGGCTGGAGGGAGGCAATAGTGGTGCACAAGAGATGGTTCTAATAGGAATGGAATAGTGGGTAGCCCCTCGGAGGGGATCGTGAAGTAACGAGTGGATTTCGGGAAGATGGACCATTTGTAAAAGATTTTCCCCTTGTAATCACGATGAGAGATCTTGATGTCCTTTGAATTGCCCAGATGTGTTATGTCAAAAAGACAGAATTCGGCTATTGGTGCATTGTCTACGTAACCGAATTTTGTAGCTATGTGGAGAATAACGCCCCCTATCCAAATTTTTCCTTGGGCGGTTGATGCACACTAATTAGTAGTGCACAATTACATGTTTTTATGTTTGATTTATGTTAATTGTTTGACGTTTTATTTAGTTTGTAAACATTTATGTGATTTCAGTTGTAATTGTATTTTAGTCTTTATTTGTCAGTTGTAAAGTTTAGTTAGGATTTGTGGTGTTGGAAAGGAAGACTTTGAAGTGAAGAAAAAGAAGATTTGGCTGCCCAGGAGCAAATACCCGACCGGGTATCACACTTAACCCGGTCGGGTAAGAGGTGAAAAACGAAAATGCAAAGAAAGTGCATGGCCCGATCGGGCCCACTACCTCACCCGGTCGGGTGAGAAGTGACCGGGGACAACCCGATGTGCAAAGATCACCCGAACGTGAAGAAAATCCCATTTTTGCACTCACCCGGTCGGGTCCCTTACTTGACCCGGTCGGGTCTGACTTGACCCGGACACTTTAACATGCCAAAGATCACCAGAACGTGGGGAAATATCTGATTATGACCGGACCCGGTCGGGTGAGTACTTGACCCGGTCGGGTACCCGGCCAAAGGTGTTGAGAAACACCTATCAATAGCACACTTTTTCTTCTCTAAAAATAATCCCTTCTTCCATACTCTTTAGCTCAGTTTAGAATAGCATTTCTTTATATTTTTCTAACTATGTTTAGTCTCCAAATGAGGAGCTAAACTTCCATTCTTGGTGTTGCTCTTGAAGCTTGTTGATTATTAAAGTTGTGAGTTATTTTCTTAACTTCTTTCCTTGAATATTAATTAATAGTTCTTTCCTTAATATTTTGAACATTACAATATTTTTGAACATTAATTAACCATCGGTTCGTTCATCGTTTCTAGTAATAATTAATATATGAAACAAAACTAGTTGATCCTTTAAGTAATGTTCAAAATATTAATATGAAATAAGAGTAGGAATTAATTAATATTCAAGGAAGAATATTATTAAAGAAGATGAATCCTACTATAATTAATATCAAGATGTTAACTAATTGTCATCTTAGCAACACTCCTCAACATTAATATAGAGGAAGAAAATACCATTCTAACTAATGTCGAGATGTAAACTAATTGTCATCTTAGCAACACTCCCTAACATTGATATAGAAATGGCATTAAGGAAAGAACTATTAATTAATATTCAAGGAAAGAAGTTAAGAAAATAACTCACAACTTTAATAATCAACAAGCTTCAAGAGCAACACCAAGAATGGAAGTTTAGCTCCTCATTTGGAGGCTAAACATAGCTAGAAAAATATAAAGAAATGCTATTCTAAACTGAGCTAAAGAGTATGGAAGAAGGGATGATTTTTTGTGAAGAAAAAGTGTGCTATTTATAGGTGTTTTTCAACACCTTTGGCCGGGTACCCGACCGGGTCAAGTACTCACCCGACCGGGTCCATGTCAAAATCAAATATCCTCCACGTTCTGGCGATCTTCAGCACGTTAAAGTGTCCGGGTCAAGTCAGACCCGACTGGGTGGGGTAGGGGGCCCGACCGGGTGAGTGCAAAAATTGGATATTCTTCACGTTCGGGTGATCTTTGCACACCGGGTTGTCCCCGGTCACTTCTCACCCGACCGGGTGAGGTAGTGGGCCCGACCGGGCCATGCACTTTCTTTGCATTTTCGTTTTTCACTTCTTACCCGACCGGGTCAAGTATTATACCTGGTCGGGTATTTGCTCCTGGGCAGCCAAATCTTCTTTTTCTTCACTTCAAAGTCTTCCTTTCCAAAACCACAAATCCTAACTAAACTTTACAACTGACAAATAAAGACTAAAATACAATTACAACTGAAATCACATAAATGTTTACAAACTAAATAAAACGTCAAACAATTAACATAAATCAAACATAAAAACATGTAATTATGCACTACTAATTAGTGTGCATCAAACACCCCCACACTTAAACCTTTACTCGTCTCGAGTAAATCAAATCAAATCCAAGAAGTCCTAAATGACAATAGTAGCAGCACCAACATCCACAAGTGTATATAACAAATACATAAAGTATCTCCAAAACAAAAAGAGTAAAGATGGGTCTTCAATTTCAATCCGAACTCTCAATAGTAATCGCCCTTAGGATCCTGCAAAATCAAAAGAAATAACTTTCTCTCATTCTCTCATTTTGCCTAGGTGCCCTTTCAGGTTTTCAACCTAGCTTCCCACATTTTTTTTTTTAATTTTTCTCAAATCTCACAAACTCACTCTTATTTTTGCTTTATTTTTGCTTAAGCTGCCCTTTGTGTTTTTTCAACTCAACAAGCTTTCGTTTTTTTTTTGAGATAACAAGAATAAAGAGTGTGAATGCGAACATACCGGGAAGATCTCTTCACCCCCACACTTAGGATCTGACACTGTCCCTAGTGTCCGCCTAGACCTCCACCTTGGTGTCCGTCCTCATCCATGTGATCCCCGCCATAACCACCATCGTAGCCTCCACCACCGGAGCTCGGTCCTCCAAAGAAATCCCACTGAGAGGGGTCATACCATGATGGTGCAGGAGGTGGAGTGGTCATAGAGGAAAAGGAGCCCTGGTGTGCTATATATGAGTATATCGGACCAAAGGTTCTACGCTGATCCTCCTCAGATCTCCGTCTGTCTTCCTCATACCTACGCCAGTCTGCTTGCCGCTGCTCCTCCATCCTCACAATGCTCTGGTTGAGCGTGACCATGTTATCGAGCATTTGTTGCTCGAAAGGTGTGTAGTGGAATGCTTGAGGTTGTGGTTGTTCGGGTATGATTGGGGGTTCTTCATCATCTTCATCGTGGATGGGTTCTTCATAATGATTCGGGATTGCCCCGGGGAGACAATAGTGATGACCATCCCCGATTTGGTGATTGATGATATCCAGGGGGACGTCGGCTGAGGGTATCTGGAGGTAGATGGAAGTGCGTGGGAGAATGCACCAATTATAGATGTGTGCCCCAGTTGGTGTTGTGTGTGAGGGGACCAAGTCTAGCGTCTTTTGTAAAAGCCATTCAGTGCAAATAAGGTGTCTAGAGGTGATGGGGCCGGGGTCTATAAAACCATATAAAGTGGCTAGATGTGTGATGAGGCCCTCCATAGCAATTGGTCCTGTTGATGTTGCCACGTTGTTGAAATGAGTCCATAAGATGGTGGCAACATCAACTTGATTTGGACCGGGCAAAACAGCTTATGCTAGAACACACACATCCCAGATACGTGTGTGATGATTATTCGGTCTTCTGAGGAAACAATTTGAGCAAAATTTTAAGAATAGTCGGAAGACCGGATGTTGCACACGATTCACACTCAGTTTAGATAGATCAACCACATTCTTTCCGGTCATTCTTCTCCACAATTCATACCCCACAAGAGAATCATATGTACGTGCTTCATCAAACCATGGGAGACCAAAATGTTGAACAAATTCTCGTTTGGTTAATGAACGATCCTCATTTAGTAAACGAAAGGTGATTATGTCATTTGCATGATCATTCACATCTTTTGTATACGCAAATGAGCTAAAAAATTCATACACCAAATGAGGATATGTCACATATTGCATTTCAAACATTCTAGATATTCCAATTCTTGCAAATATGTCACGCATCACAGTATCAATCCATAGTAGCGCTAAAGTAGTTGAGCACATAAAACGGGATTGCTTTACCTCCCTTTTTGATTGGTTGGTGAAGTTGTTCCGTTGAGCCTCCGTAGCAAACTCCACGCTCTCATAGCCCGCTACCGGTGGGATAGCTCGATTTCCCCTTGAGGAAGAGGCTTTTGACTTTCTTGGAGCCATTGAAGTTCAAAAAAAAAAAAATTTTTTTGGGATTTTTTTTTTGTGATTTTCGGACTTTGGGGTAGGGTGGGATTTGGATGGCTTTTATGGGTATGTGGTTGAAGAGGATGATGAGTAGAGTAAGAATATGGTATTGGTTGAGGATTTTTGGGGAGATTTCGGACCTTGAATGTCCAAGAATGGGGATTTTCGAATTTTGGGTAGGGTTTTTTGGGTTTGTTGATTGGGAAGGTTTTGGGGGATTTTATGGGTATAGAGATGGAGAGGGAAGTGAGGAGATGAAGAAAATGGGATTTTTTAGTGGATTTGGTTAAGGGAATGGGGATATTCGAAGGTTTGAGTGTTTGAAAATGGTGGAATTTGGGTGTTTTGGGTGTTGGGAGGAAGGAGAAGTGGGAGGGGAGGGGGTGAGCCCGACCTGATAATGTTCTAATTTCCCGTTCACCCGGTCGGGTGAAGTTTTCCGCCCGGTCGGGCTGTGCAATGTTTTGTTATCCAGTAGCTACTGGAATGAGTACCCGGTCGGGTGCTTTAGGGTACCCGGTCGGGTCTTTCTGAATTTTTAAAAAATAAATTCATACCCGCCCGAGTTTCAGAAATACCCGAATGGGTATGCATTCCAGTGTGTTCGGAGCCAAAAAAATGCGCAGACCCGGTCGGGTTTTGGAATGCCCCGGTCGGGTATATGTTTTTTTTGTTTTGTTTTTGCTAGCAACCCGGTGGCCTTGTGCCCGGGTGTTCCTTTTTTATGAGTAAACCCGACCGGGCTGTTTGAGATACCCGGCCGGGTTTCAGCCCAGGCTCAATTTTTTTTTTTTTGAAAAAAATTAAAACACACGAACTGAGGAAAAAAAAAATGAAATTAAAAATAAAGGCTTGGGTTGCCTCCCAAGAAGCGCTTGATTTAATGTCGCGGCACGACGTTATTTTTATTTTATTTTTTTATTTTTACGTGGGATCATGACCATCCCTTGTTTCATTTTTCCTTTTCGGCCTTCTCCAGTAAGGCCGGGATTTCTTTTCTGGTATCACTTCAATCCCAGGTGGGATCCATTCTCTTTTTGAAAATTTGAATAATTCTTCTTTTTCAAAAAGTTTGATGTTCTCATTTTTCTTCTCAACAAAAATATTCGGGGTTTGTGGTTCACAAACATTTAGAGCACAAAGAGATTGGTCTTGAATTTGTTTTTTCGTAAAATCAAAAATGTTGAATTCTACCTTTTGATCATCAAACTCTAAAGTTAATGAACCATTAGCCACGTCTATTTTTGTTTTTGCGGTTTTCAGAAAAGGCCTACCCAAGAGGATGGGTGTAGTTTGGTTATCATCTCCCATTTCCAGAACATAAAAATCAACAGGGAAAATCAAATTTTCTACTTCTACTAGCACATCTTCTACTACACCCTTCGGGTAAGTATTAGACCGATCCGCTAGTTGAATCACTACACCGGTTTGATGTAGTGGGCCGAGTTGTAAGGATTTATATAAGGAATAAGGAATGACATTTATTGACGCTCCTAAATCCAACAAGGCCTTAGAAAATAAGGTATCCCCTATTTTGCAAGGAATAGTGAACATGCCTGGATCGCTACATTTCTCGGGAAGTTTCTTTTTAAAAATGGCCGAGACACGTTCACTCACTTCAACTTTTTGTTTCCCTTCCAGTTTATTTTTCTTTTTCATTGTGCATAGTTCCTTTAAGAACTTTGCATAACGGGGAACACTTTTGATCAGTTTGAAGAGTGGGATGTTTACCTCAGAATTGACGAATGTTTCGTAGATGTCCCGATCATTCTTCAGCTTCCTCGTGTCTTTCAATGCCTCAGGGAATGGAGGGAGTGGTTCATATGATGACAGTGGAGGGAATTTAGTCTTCGTTGGCTTCTCCTCTTCTTGTTGAAAGCCTTCTTCAACCTCTTGCTTCTCCTCCTCAACTTCCCGTGGTTGCAATTCTTTACCGTTCCTCAACATGATTGCATTGACATGTTGTCTTGGGTTTTGCTCAGTTTGGGAGGGGAGTCTACCCGAATCTTTTGCTTCAAGTCGACTTACGGCATTTGAAATTTGGCTAACTTGAGTTTCCAAATTTTGAATGCTCGACTTGGTTTCATGTTGGAATTGCATCATTGTTTGTTGGAATTGCCCCATGCTTTGCTGCATTGTTCCCATATTAACGGCCAGCGCTCGAATCATGTCTTCGGTGGACATACTCGAGTTCGATGTTTGGCCTTGGGGTTTGTATTGTTGAGGAGGAGGATTTGTTTGAGAATTTCCGTACCTTAAATTCGGATGATCCCTCCATCCCGGGTTGTAAGTATTTCCTTGAGGATCGTACCTCCTTTGACCTTGGAACCCCAAAGCATTGACTTGCTCGGAGTTCTCTTCTTGTAGCGTTGGGCAAGAATCTGTGGGATGCCCTTGCGTGGAACAGATGCCGCAGACCTTGACTTCTTGGGTTTTTGGATTTAAAAGGAAATCTTTAACCAAAGAAGTCAAGCCGGCTACTTGACTTTCCAACGAATTGTTGGATTCCGCTGCCATGACTCGTCTCGATGATGACCTTCCGTTGTAATGTCTCGAGTTTTCGGCCAACTCCGAAATGAGGTCTCTTGCTTGAGAAGGGGTTTTGTTGACAATACCCCCTCCGCATGCCGCATTTACCATGCGTCTATCTTGATCAACAAGTCCATCATAGAAGTAGAGAATGAGATCTTGTTCTGAATATCCATGATATGGGCAACTAGCACATAATACTTTAAAGCGCTCCCAATATTCATACAAGGTCTCATTTTCTGCTTGCTCAATGTTGCTGATTTTCTTCTTGAGACTTGAAGAGATAGAAGTGGGATAGTACCTGTCAAGGAAGCTCTTTTTCATTTGAGCCCATGTGTTGATGCTCCCCGAGGGAAGATAAAATAACCAATCTTTGGCGGTGTCTTTGAGAGAGAATGGGAAGGCTCTCAGCTTGAATTGCTCCTCGGACACGCCATTGGGGCACATGCTTGTGCACACAATATGGAACTCCGACAAGTGTTTATTTGGATCTTCCCCTCGTAAGCCATGGAAAGAGGGAAGTAGATGAATGAGCCCAGATTTTAGCTCGAATGTGACCCCCGTATCAAGAGTTGGAAAAGTGATACATAAGGGTTGTTGATTTAGATTCGGAGCCGTTAGCTCCCTTAACGTTATTGTTTCAAGAGCCATGTGAAAGGACTCTTCGGATTCGCTAGAATGAGAACTAGCACTTGATGATTCCTCCGAAGAAGTATTCGGAAATAGATTCCTGAACCTCTCGAAGGCTTGTTCTGTTTCGGGCTTTGTTTGGTAGGTGATTTGGTTTATAGATCGGTGTTTAACCATATACTCAAACAAAGCTCAGCCAAAATATAAATCTTTATATATAATTTTTTTTTATTTTTCTTTGAAAGAAAATAGAAAGAAAAATAATTGCCTTTCCCCGGCAACGGCGCCAAATTTGACGAGCATTTGTCGTGAGTGCGTCAAAATAAATTCAATACTAAACACTTATACGTAGTATAGCGTAGTAGAGTTCGTATCCACAGGGAAAGGAATATTTCTCTTTTTATGATACTTAGTAAATAAAAAGGGGGGATTTGGATTGAGTGATTTAATTTAATTAAGAACTAAGATGAACAACCTATATGTGTTTAATTCAAAGATAAAAAGGACTTGGCATTGCTACTTTCCACTTGTTGATATATTTTAGTCGATCATTGTCATATCTATAACTTATTCCCTCTCGAATACTCAATCGGGGAGTATATCCACTTCATCGAGGGTAGTTATTAACAACAACCGTTCATTAATAACCCTTACTATTAATCAAATATAGAACAACGCCTTATACCGATTTAATAGTAGCATTTAATCTTTCTAACTCCTTGATGAAATCAATTGAGATTGATAACCTCAACACAAGCGGTTTCCGTTTAACCAACAAAATTAATCCCTCTTAAGTTTATTAACCACGACCGTGCATTAATAAACCGAAGTTACTTACTTGTGAAACCATCAACGATTAACCATCGGTTCGTTCATCGTTTCTAGTAATAATTAATATATGAAACAAAACTAGTTGATCCTTTAAGTAATGTTCAAAATATTAATATGAAATAAGAGTAGGAATTAATTAATATTCAAGGAAGAATATTATTAAAGAAGATGAATCCTACTATAATTAATATCAAGATGTTAACTAATTGTCATCTTAGCAACACTCCTCAACATTAATATAGAGGAAGAAAATACCATTCTAACTAATGTCGAGATGTTAACTAATTGTCATCTTAGCAACACTCCCTAACATTGATATAGAAATGGCATTAAGGAAAGATCTATTAATTAATATTCAAGGAAAGAAGTTAAGAAAATAACTTACAACTTTAATAATCAACAAGCTTCAAGAGCAACACCAAGAATGGAAGTTTAGCTCCTCATTTGGAGGCTAAACATAGCTAGAAAAATATAAAGAAATGCTATTCTAAACTGAGCTAAAGAGTATGGAAGAAAGGATGATTTTTTGTGAAGAAAAAGTGTGCTATTTATAGGTGTTTTTCAACACCTTTGGCCGGGTACCCGACCGGGTCAAGTACTCACCCGACCGGGTCCATGTCAAAATCAAATATCCTCCACGTTCTGGCGATCTTCAGCACGTTAAAGTGTCCGGGTCAAGTCAGACCCGACCGGGTGGGGTAGGGGGCCCGACCGGGTTAGTGCAAAAATTGGATATTCTTCACGTTCGGGTGATCTTTGCACACCGGGTTGTCCCCGGTCACTTCTCACCCGACCGGGTGAGGTAGTGGGCCCGACCGGGCCATGCACTTTCTTTGCATTTTCGTTTTTCACTTCTTACCCAACCGGGTCAAGTATTATACCCGGTCGGGTATTTGCTCCTGGGCAGCCAAATCTTCTTTTTCTTCACTTCAAAGTCTTCCTTTCCAAAACCACAAATCCTAACTAAACTTTACAACTGACAAATAAAGACTAAAATACAATTACAACTGAAATCACATAAATGTTTACAAACTAAATAAAACGTCAAACAATTAACATAAATCAAACATAAAAACATGTAATTATGCACTACTAATTAGTGTGCATCAAACACCCCCACACTTAAACCTTTACTCGTCTCGAGTAAATCAAATCAAATCCAAGAAGTCCTAAATGACAATAGTAGCAGCACCAACATCCACAAGTGTTTATAACAAATACATAAAGTATCTCCAAAACAAAAAGAGTAAAGATGGCTCTTCAATTTCAATCCGAACTCTCAATAGTAATCGCCCTCAGGATCCTGCAAAATCAAAAGAAATAACTTTCTCTCATTCTCTCATTTTGCCTAGGTGCCCTTTCAGGTTTTCAACCCAGCTTCCTACATTTTTTTTATTTTTTTTTTTATTTTTTTATTTTTTTTTTAATTTTTCTCAAATCTCACAAACTCACTCTTATTTTTGCTTTATTTTTGCTTAAGCTGCCCTTTGTGGGTTTTCAACTCAACAAGCTTTCGTTTTTTTTTGAGATAAGAAGAATAAAGAGTGTGAATGTGAACATACCGGGAAGATCTCTTCACCCCCACACTTAGGATCTGACACTGTCCCTAGTGTCCGCCTAGACCTCCACCTTGGTGTCCGTCCTCATCCATGTGATCCCCGCCATAACCACCATTGTAGCCTCCACCACCGGAGCTCGATCCTCCAAAGAAATCCCACTGAGAGGGGTCATACCATGATGGTGCAAGAGGTGTAGTGGTCATAGAGGAAAAGGAGCCCTGGTAAGCTTCAAAGTAGCAAAACCAAGATGGAAGAGTTTAGCTCCTCATTTGGAGACTAAACATGATGAAAAATATAAAGAAAGAGCTATTCTATACTGAGCTTAGATGTACAAAGGGATTGGATATCTTATTGTGAAGGAAAGGGGTGTATTTATAGGCTTTTGGGGGCTGCAGAGGCTGATACCCGACCGGGTATATAGGATACCCGATCGGGTATCTTAGGAAATTTCCCGGAAAGCCACATTTCTGGACATACCCGGTCGGGTATGTCGGTTTACCCGATCGGGTATGTGACAAATCTTTACGAAAATTTGCTCCCACGATCCTTTGTTCCCGGATTTGATTTGGACAACCGAATCAAACAAATACCCGATCGGGTATTGCCTATACCCGACCGGGTATAAGAGTAATTTTTCTAAATCGAAATCTTTCATGTCTCTTTGCACTTTCCTTGATCTTTTGAGGTCCCATCTTGATCCTTTGGATGAGTTTTGACCTGTTTAGCTCAGAATAGTCCTAATCTAAACAAATTACAAATAATTATGAAAATAAAGTATTACACCAAAAATGTGTAATTTCCACAACTAGAACTAATAAAAACTAGTTAAAAATACAAACATACATGATAGGAAATTCACACTATCAAACTCCCCCACACTTAGTTTCTTTACTCGTCCTCGAGTAAAGCCAAATGTTTACAAGTTTTTCATGTCTTGAATAGTTCAACAATTTAACAAGAAAGAGCAAAAGACCACCAAGGTTTGTACATTAGATTTAAATTGAGTTTTGAGCTCAAAGATTAATATTTTCTTGGGTTTTTATGGCCTTCTATGCTCTTCTCTTGTTTTCAACTCCTTCATTCCGCTTCTTGAGACCACCATTGCCCAATGAGTGATTCCCCCTCACTTAGCTTGAAGCATTGTCCCTAGTGCTCGTCTCCGTCAAAGCCAGGCTGACCGCCACCATAGTCTCCTCCACTGTAGCCGCTGTCCTCCCCAAAATTACCCCACTAAGAGGGGTCATACCATGACGGGTGCTGCACTGGGGGACGCATAGAGGAGAAGTGCCCCTGCTGATGATGGTAAGCATAGATGGGGGCTATTGCCCGTCGGTTGTCCTCGTCCATGCGGTTGACCCGGAAGCTCAAATCCCGGAGTCCTTCCAATAGAGCACGTTGGTTCTGAAGCACTTGTGTTTGATACGGATCGTAGTGGGGTTGGTCGTGAGGTGGAGCTGGAATATCTTCAAGAATTGGAGGGGTTTGTTCTTGTGCGGGTTCATCTTCTTGGTTTTGAAAATATGGTGGGATGGCTGGAGGGAGGCAATAGTGGTGCACAAGAGGTGGTTCTAATAGGAATGGAATAGTGGGTAGCCCCTCGGAGGGGATCGTGAAGTAACGAGTGGGTTTCGGGAAGATGGACCATTTGTAAAAGATTTTCCCCTTGTAATCACGATGAGAGAACTTGATGTCCTTTGAATTGCCCAGATGTGTTATGTCAAAAAGACAGAATTCGGCTATTGGTGCATTGTCTACGTAACCAAATTTTGTAGCTATGTGGAGAATAACGCCCCCTATCCAAATTTTTCCTTGGGCGGTTGATGCACACTAATTAGTAGTGCACAATTACATGTTTTTATGTTTGATTTATGTTAATTGTTTGACGTTTTATTTAGTTTGTAAACATTTATGTGATTTCAGTTGTAATTGTATTTTAGTCTTTATTTGTCAGTTGTAAAGTTTAGTTAGGATTTGTGGTGTTGGAAAGGAAGATTTTGAAGTGAAGAAAAAGAAGATTTGGCTGCCCAGGAACAAATACCCGACCGGGTATCACACTTAACCCGGTCGGGTAAGAGGTGAAAAACGAAAATGCAAAGAAAGTGCATGGCCCGGTCGGGCCCACTACCTCACCCGGTCGGGTGAGAAGTGACCGGGGACAACCCGATGTGCAAAGATCACCCGAACGTGAAGAAAATCCAATTTTTGCACTCACCCGGTCGGGTCCCTTACTTGACCCGGTCGGGTCTGACTTGACCCGGACACTTTAACATGCCAAAGATCACCAGAACGTGGGGAAATATCTGATTTTGACCGGACCCGGTCGGGTGAGTACTTGACCCGGTCGGGTACCCGGCCAAAGGTGTTGAGAAACACCTATCAATAGCACACTTTTTCTTCTCTAAAAATAATCCCTTCTTCCATACTCTTTAGCTCAGTTTAGAATAGCATTTCTTTATATTTTTCTAACTATGTTTAGTCTCCAAATGAGGAGCTAAACTTCCATTCTTGGTGTTGCTCTTGAAGCTTGTTGATTATTAAAGTTGTGAGTTATTTTCTTAACTTCTTTCCTTGAATATTAATTAATAGTTCTTTCCTTAATATCATCTCTATATTAATGTTGGGGAGTGTTGCTAAGATAACAATTAGTTAACATCTCGACATTAGTTAGAATGGTATTTTCTTCCTCTATATTAATGTTGGGGAGTGTTGCTAAGATGACAATTAGTTAACATCTTGATATTAATTATAGTAGGATTCATCTTCTTTAATAATATTCTTCCTTGAATATTAATTAATCCCTACTCTTATTTCATATTAATATTTTGAACATTACTTAAAGGATCAACTAGTTTTGTTTCATATATTAATTATTACTAGAAACAATCAACGAACCGATGGTTAATCGTTGATGGTTTCACAAGTAAGTAACTTCGGTTTATTAATGCACGGTCGTGGTTAATAAACTTAAGAGGGATTAATTTTGTTGGTTAAACGGAAACCGCTTGTGTTGAGGTTATCAATCTCAATTGATTTCATCAAGGAGTTAGAAAGATTAAATGCTACTATTAAATCGGTATAAGGCGTTGTTCTATATTTGATTAATAGTAAGGGTTATTAATGAACGGTCGTTGTTAATAACTACCCTCGATGAAGTGGATATACTCCCCGATTGAGTATTCGAGAGGGAATAAGTTATAGATATAACAATGATCGACTAAAATATATCAACAAGTGGAAAGTAGCAATACCAAGTCCTTTTTATCTTTGAATTAAACACATATAGGTTGTTCATCTTAGTTCTTAATTAAATTAAATCACTCAATCCAAATCCCCCCTTTATTTACTAAGTTTCATAAAAAGAGAATTATTCCTTTCCCTGTGGATACGAACTCTACTACGCTATACTACGTATAAGTGTTAGTATTGAAAATTATTTTGACGCACCGTGACAAAGTGCTCGTCAGCGGTGCATTCTTTATACAGATGTTCCCACATACGGTTCATAATGTTATAGTGGAAGGGAGGTATGTCAAACAGTGCATTGGCTAGAATACATATATCACCTATTCGTGCTTGGTGATTGTTGGGGCGTCCAAACACAAAGCTAACCAAGTATTTCAAGAAAATGCGTAGCACTGGGTGTTGGACATGGGTTATGACAAGATTTTTGGAGCTAAAGGTCATTTCCCTCGTCATTTTTTCCCACAATTCAAAGCCATACCCGGTGTTGGGCTCTTGGGCGTTTTATGGTGGCACGGGCAAGCCAAAGTGCTCTGCAAACTCACGTTTTGTTATGGAATGTGTTTTATTGAATAAACGAAACGTGAGTTTATCCTCCCTATCATCATTATCATCTTTGATTCTCTCAACGGAACCCAAGAATTCATACACAAGTTCATCATTTGGGTTATATTTCAACCCAAAAATTTTGCTCATTCCCAACAATTCACCTAATTGAAGCATCATAGCAAGAATTCCTAGCTCATCCAAAGTATTCATACACAAAAAACGGGAATGATGTACCTCTCTTTTAGTTTGGGCCAAGACTTTTTCCCGGTGAGCCGATGAGGTGATGATGATGTTTTCAAAGCCGGGAACCGGTGCTCTTGAAGAAGAACTTTCTCCTCTTGTCCTCTTTGGTGCCATTTTTGCTAGAAAAATTGGATTTTGGGCTCCAAATTTCGGACTTTTATGTGGTGGGGTTGGGTTTTTCGGACTCTACGAAATTGGGAGAGAATGTCGTGTTGATGGGTATGGGTGTGTAGAGGGGGATGTGGGGAAGATTTTGGTGGTGGTTTGGAGGGATTTGGTGGAGAATTCAGGGAGTAATTTGAGATAGAAAAACCGGCTATGGAGGTTTGGGGAGGGTTTGGTCGGATTTGGGGAAGGGATTTGGGAAGAAGAAGGGACTTTTCGAATTAAAATGCTGAGTAATCCCGCTTACCCGACCGGGTAAGTGTGTATACCCGATCGGGTACGCGAGGCAGTGAGCTGCAGACTTTCACGTTTTAAGCATACCCGGTCGGGTAAGTGGCTATACCCGATCGGGTATCTTCCTTTTCTTCGATTTCTGGGATTTTCATACCCGATCGACTTCTTCTCGCCGTAGTTTTTGAAATTTAATTTCTCTTATACCCGGTCGGATATATACATGTGCCCGATCAGGTATTAAGCCGTGGTGCACAAAACTCTTTTTTTTTTTAAATGTGTAAAAATAAAATAAAACAAGTAAACGTACCTTGCATGGGTTGCCTCCCAAGAAGCGCCTCATTTAACGTCGCGGCACGACGCTATCATTGTTTTCAATCATTCAAACTTGGATCATGATAGTTTGTTTTCTTCACACTTTCACTCCTAGGACTTCCATAGGCGTGCTTAATTTCTCGACTCTCCACTTTGGAAATCTTTCCAGGATCAAATATCCAGATTTTCATTGATTCGTGTGGTGGGAGGAATGGGAAGAAATTATCGTTTAGTATGGTCAATAAAAAGTTTTTCGACTCCTCAATTTTGAAGAATATTTCAGAAATGTCATTGTCCATTTCAAGTTTATGAGTTTCCCTCAAAAAAATTAGAATTGATGGGGGTACCTCAAAAGATGACAAGGATAGATATTTAACCTTGAAGCTCAGATTATCCTCTTCTTTGACCAGTTGGAGCTCCGTGTCCTTTTCTTCCTCTACTTCTTCTGGATTCTGGATCTCTTTTTGCATTTCCTCTTCATTTTTCAATGTGATTGCAAAAGTTTGTTGTCTAGGATCACATTCTATTTGAGAGGAAAGTTTTCCCGAATCCCTTGCTTCAAGCCTACTCACGACTCCGGCTATTTGACTCACTTGAGATTCCAAGCTCAAAATGCTAGACTTGGTCTCATTTTGGAATTGCACCATGTTTTGTTGCATGGTGGTTACGCTGTTAGTAAGAGCCCGAACCATGTCCTCCGTGGACATATTAGAGTTGGAGAATGGATCATACCTCATGTGAGGTACATCATCAATTTGTGCAAGGTATTCTTCTTGGAGCTTTGGGCAGAAGTCCGTAAGATGCCTGTGAGACATGCAAATGTTGCAAGTCTTGGCATCTTGAGCTTTTGAGTTAAAGATAGATTCCTTTATTAGAGAAGTCAAGAAGGAAATTTGACTCTCTAAGGATGAAGTGTTGGTATCCATATACTCATAACTCATGTAAGCTCAGAAAATAGAAGAGCAAGGTTTTTTTTGTATATATATATTTTTTGTGTTTTTGATTTTTATGAGATAAAATAAAAAGAAAAATAATTGCCTTTCCCCGGCAACGGCGCCAAATTTGACGTGCACTCGTCGTTAGGTGCACTCAAAATAATTAATCAATACAACACTAATACGTAGTATAGTGTAGTAAGGTTCGTATCCACAGGGAAAGGAATACTTTTCTTTTATAAAAGTAGTAACAAGGGGGGTTTAGATTTGTTTGGTTTAACAACACTAAGATAAACAACCTATATGAGTTTAATTCAATGAGATGAAGACTTGGTTTTGCTTTTATCCACTTAATGAAATGTTCGTCGATCCCGGTTATATCTTTAACTATCTTCCTCTCGAATACTCAATCGAGGAGTATATCCAGTTCATCGAGGGTAGTTATTAATAACGAGATGCGTTCATTAATAAAACTTACTATCGAGTCAATATAGAACAAGCGCCGTATATTAACTTGATAGTAGCAATAAACTTAAGATGAAAACGATTGAGATTGATAACCTCAACACAAGCGGTTTATTGGTTTAATCAATATAATTAATTCCCCTTGGCATATTAACCATGAGATGCATGCATTAATATTCCAAGTTTACTACCGTTGAAAGAACCGGATTAATAACAAGCGTATTAACCGATCGATTCTAGTAATAATTAATATGAGAAACAATACTAGTTGATACTTTAAGTAATGTTTAAGATATTAACATTAAATATGAATAGGAATTAATCAATACTCAAGGAAGAATATTAAAATATATAGATCCTACTATGATTAATATCAAGATGTTAACTAATTGTCATCTTAGTAACACTCCCCAATATTATCATAGAGGAAGAAATAGCTATTACTATAACCAATGTCAAGATGTTAACTAATTGTCATCTTAGTAACACTCCCCAACTTTGATATAGAGATAGTATTTTGAAAGAAAGAATTAATATTCAAGGAAGAAGATTAAAGAAAATAACTCACAACTTACAAATTCATTAAGCTTCAAAATAGCAAAACCAAGATGGAAGAGTTTAGCTCCTCATTTGGAGACTAAACATGATGAAAAATATAAAGAAAGAGCTATTCTATACTGAGCTTAGATGTACAAAGGGATTGGATATCTTATTGTGAAGGAAAGGGGTGTATTTATAGGCTTTTGGGAGCTGCAGGGGCTGATACCCGACCGGGTATATAGGATACCCGATCGGGTATCTTAGGAAATTTCCCGGAAAGCCACATTTCTGGACATACCCGGTCGGGTATGTCGGTTTACCCGATCGGGTATGTGACAAATCTTTACGAAAATTTGCTCCCACGATCCTTTGTTCCCGGATTTGATTTGGACAACCGAATCAAGCAAATACCCGATCGGGTATTGCCTATACCCGACCGGGTATAAGAGTAATTTTTCCAAATCGAAATCTTTCATGTCTCTTTGCACTTTCCTTGATCTTTTGAGGTCCCATCTTGATCCTTTGGATGAGTTTTGACCTGTTTAGCTCAGAATAGTCCTAATCTAAACAAATTACAAATAATTATGAAAATAAAGTATTACACCAAAAATGTGTAATTTCCACAACTAGAACTAATAAAAACTAGTTAAAAATACAAACATACATGATAGGAAATTCACACTATCACTCCGGTTATTCAAATTCTTTCTTGTTCATACGGTCATACTTCATACTAAATCCTTTATTTTTATAGTAATTTAACATTTTTCAATCGCGGATTCAATTATGTTGTCAAACTAGTCTGATCTATTTCATGCAGTTTCACCAACTTAAGTATGTAGTTCCTAGCAATATGCTCTCAAACATTTTGTTATAAATTCATTTCAATGTGTAATTTGTGAAACAGACTTGTCATGAGTTGACTAGCTAGTTATTTAATAGCCTATGCTTTATAAAATAAAAACTAATAGTTGAACAAGTCATGGGCGGAAATGTGGACAAGGAGAGAGTAGGATTTGCTGGACTTCTTTCACAAGTAGAGAGCGAGCAGGAGTTGGTGAGGAAGGGTAAAGACGATATTTCAATTCTTTTGTCCAACAAAAAGTTCTATAGGAAATAAATCCTAAGCTAGTTTTAGAATATTAAGACTTAATGGTATGTCTTATGTATAATGATTTCCATTTATAGAAATCTTTTCATCAATGATGACCAGCCCAATCACTTTTGGAGGTTGATTTTGTTCATGTTTGATCACACACATTCCACTTGTCCGAACTTTCAACACAAACACATCATTATTGATTATTCCAATGTCACATCTCTAAAGTTAGCTTTTGTGGTGATGAAATGCACGATAGGTGTTGTAAAACTATTACTCTGTATTTCCTTTGTCTTACCATTCTTTTCCAATTTTTCTTTATTTGTCTAGTCCAAAGTAATCTCATTTTTCATTTCTCTGATAAAGAATTCGTGATTCACAGTACTTCGTACAATTCTCTTTGTAAAGAATAGGTGTCACAGAACTCTCCATCATACAATTCTCACTTTATTAATTCATGTAAAATAATAAATTGAAAGATTATATTGGGGCGGAGGGAGTATCATGTTAATATTATTAATTAGCATAAATTATTAATCGAACTCTCTCCTATTTAAATATTTACAACAACGATCTTGTTTAATAAGCATTCTTTAAAAATACTTGACTAGTTTGACTATTAAGAAATTATCTTTCATACCATTTCATCACACTCTATTGTTTTTTAACTTTTTCTTCATTATTTATTATTCCTACTATTTTATCATGAAACATAAAAAAAATCATGAAACACCGTGAAGAATCAATCATCTTGCATCATAAAGAGTTTATCACATTGGTACCTACAACTTAAATCGTATCATATTTATATAATAAAATCAAACAAATTTAAATTAAAATAACTTTAAATTATATTAACAATCACCAGATGAGAATAATACTATGTACTCGTAGTATATACTACAGAAATAAGTATTTAATACCCCGTGCATTCAACGACACCAAATTAGCGCACAGTGAAATATGAATAATAGTTTTTTCAGGAGAAAATAATTTAAATATCCCAAATTTTGAAGGGATATTATATAAGTACCTCAAACTTTTACATGTAATATATATACCCGAACTTTGTATACAAAGTTAGGTTAGCACCACGATCATATATTTTACTACAGATGTAATTTTATGGTGTTAAGTACATATTTTAAAATATACAAAACATTAATGAGGATGCAATTAAAATTAAATTGTACCGAATGTAATATAATTTATTTCACAAATGAAATTTTAGAATGTTAAATTGTTAACTTTATTCTAGCAAAGCTTAGAGTATTTCAAGTTATACAATTATTCCAATAAATTTGTATTTGTAACAGCAACATACAATCATGGTGAGAAATTAACTTTTCTTATAAATTTCGGGGTATATATTACATATGTAAATTTGGGATACTTATCTCACACCCCATTATAGTTTGGGGTATTTAAATTAATCCCCCCAATAAAAAACAACTTTTGTGTCCACATATTGACTCAAATGCTATTTTTATGTTAGATTGCCCCCAAGATTTTCTTAGGTTATTATTTATTTGCGTCGAGGGAAGTGGACACAGATAAACTTTTTGGGTCGAGACAATATTGTCAAAACATTAGCGCCCATTTGCCAATATGATGCAAAAGAAATATTTACGTAAAAGTTTCTTGGATGCAAAAAAAACAATTTCTTATAGTGATCATTGACGTAGTTTTGGCGTGTGTTTTGGGGGGGAAATCACCACAATATAATAGTTATACAACTATATGTTCCAAATTAAAGAAAACAAATTTAAATTCATTAGAAATAAAAAATGTTGACTATATCTGGAATGATGCAATCTACGTAGTTTAAAAATATGAAAAGAGGGGATTATATTCTAGCAAATTGTTTGAATATATTACCTAAATTTTAATGATTTTTTCTAAAAAATTTGCATCAAATCAATGATTTTATTTATACATATAATAAATATTTTAATGCTATAATCATATGTAGCTTCACAAATCAATTAATGAGTAAACGTTCTCAGTATACCACTCGTCTTAACTATTAAATACGTAATTTTTTCTTGACTATGATAAATTGTGTACGTAATAATCAAAATAAGTAAAGTTATAATTACTTTTTTGACTTAAATAACTAAAATTACCGTAGAGGAGTTACTTTTCCATATAAATTTTAAATTTATTTTATTAATAACAAATATTCTAAATATAGTTTTTCTATAATTTATCAAATTCAACTACTCCATCCAGCATTTAGGTGTGGATGGACTAAGAGAGTAGGGGGAGGGGGCTGCGGCCCCCAATAAAACTTATTAAAACTCCATATATGATTGCTCCGATCCCTATGAGTCTATAACCAAACCGCCTAGTCCAAAGTTGGTAAATTGGAAAAGAATTCACCACTAACTGATTTGACTATGAGTGCATTTAAATGTTTGATTAATTTGATGTCGGTGCTCAGTGCTCTTGGCTACTACACACCTAGTCAATCAAGTATGATGTACCCTAAAATTAAAGAATTGCACCATTTTCCTTTTTTGGGAAAGATTTTGTGTTTAATTCCTACGCATACTTATACATTTTTCTCTATGTTCTGAATAATTTTTCACCACATAATATACACTATCTTAATCCCCGTGTCATTTGTACTATGAAAGAAACATTAGGAACGGAGGGAGCTAGTATTAATTTATTGTAATGGAATTTAGAACTCGTTTAGTAACATTGAAATTGGTTGAATCAGTTGAGGCCCCGTTTGATGACTCTGTCTTTTGGTTTATCGGGCTTTTCAGTCAAACTTTTCACTAACACGTAACTTTTGATTTCGTGCACTGAATTGTGTAATAATAAGAAAAAGTAAGATTGTAGTTATTTTTCTGGCTCAATTGGTTGAAGTTAATGTAGATCACCATTATTTTAGCTATTTTTCATATAATTTTTTCTTTATTTTATTAATAAAATACTTCCTCCGTCTCTTATAACTTTGTCATCTTTCCCTTTTTGGATGTTACAAAAACTTTGCCACTTTAGCTTTTAATCAATAATTTTTGGTTCATGTTATTTCTCTCTCCTCTGCACATATCTCAATCACACAGTTTTACTTTATTATTTTCCGTGCCGGTCAAACATGGCAAAATGTTGAGGGACGGAGGGAGTATATTTTAAATATGATTTTTCATAAATCATCCGAAAAAGCTAATTCAGCTAGAACTTCATAAATTTCAGCAGAATCAGCTGATTTTGGTATTACCAAACAACCTCTGAATCAGCTGAAAGTGCTCAAATTCCGACTGAAGTGACTGAAGTACTGAATTGTGAAAGAATTATATATAAAATATATTTAAATTGATAATACTAAAAAAATTATAAAAAATAGCTAAAATGATCATCTATAATTAGTTGAGTCAATCAGCTAGAAAAGCAACTTCAACTATACTTATTTTGATATTACACCACTCAGCGTGCGAAATCAAAAGTTACGTATTTATTGGAAAAATTTGCAGATAAGACAGATAAGTTGAAAAAAGTAATTTTCAAATGCGCCCTTAATGTAATGCGAGTATTAATGAAATAATGAACTCGTGTCATGTTATTGTAATCCAAAGTTTCAGGCATCATAAAAACTATCGCTGCCCTTAGTCGACGGGATCCAACCTTACTTTTGCTTATTACTACCCAATTAGGCCCGCGAAATCAAAATTTACGTGTTTGGTGAAAAAGTTGGCTAATAAGCCTGATAAGCCGAAAAACAGTGGCTCCAAACAAGCTCTAAATTTCTAAAAAAGTAAAAAGAATTGGGTTGTCATGAAGTAAGAATAGATAAAAGACCATTGTCTACAACGTTATTCCTAGATAGTGTTTACCATAAATATAATAAATAAATAAATTAATAAATAATACAGAGTAGGGGAGAGTTCTTGCGGGAACCCCTCTTGGAATGAGAACTCTTTTTAAAATAAGAACTTCTAATCTTCATCATTCATTTTACAATCAATGACTAATAATGATAAGGTGACATTTTTGTAATTATTCAGGATTAATTGCAAAAAAGACCCATTTGAATTTAGGGTAATTATGAATGTGACATCATGTGAATCTTAACCAATGATTGCAATAAATGAAAGGTAGAGATTAAAAGTTCTCATTTTAAAAAGTTCGTATTTTAGGAGGAGTTCTCACTAGAACACTCTCCTATAGAGTATAAATTATTCTAATAAAAATGTGAGTATGATAGCTGGAATAAAAATGTTAGTAAGCCATTAGGTTTACTAAATAAATAAAAATGGGGAGGGAGCTTTTTTTGTTTTCTGCTTCAATACTAATTTCCTTAAATGTAACGTACTGTTCATTATATTACCTTCATAATATATATGTCATGCATGTATGTATACATCATATATACATACACGGATTATATCATTACGAATAAGCAAGCGCAACTGTGAGATCTGGCATACCTTATACATGTGTGTTTGAGCTAGCCCGCTTGCATGGAATTGGTTGAGTTGGTTCTGTATGCTAAGCTTCAATTATGTATTCTATTTGCTGCATGTGTGTTTTATGACTATAATTAATAAAATGATTGACTTGTTCTCATAATAAGTCATATATGCCAATAACTAATCTATATATATGTATAAATATGTTTCTTTCGAGATCCGACTTATTTACTCTCTCCGTCCCATTTTAGTTAGCCAAACTTGACTTTTCAAGTCAATGACATCTCACTTTGACCGATTATATATTTATATAGAGAAAATATTGATAATATTAAAATAATTGGTCAATGTTTACCATCTTTGGAAAAGTCAAAGATGGCTAAGTAAATTGGGACAGAGGTAGTATTATTTTCAGTTCTCACTTGTCCGTAATTTTGAATATTTTTTGAAAATTTTAAAGTACCCGCCCACCTGTTCCGGTAGAAGTAAAAATACTCGAATTGAGGGACTACTATTCTACTATTATTCTTCTTGTCATCCCATATACTCCCGTGCATTATACTCCATATGTGGGTTCAGTTAATTTTGACAGCCCTTTTCATTCTCTATTATCTTTAATTTTTTGTCACCACTTGTTTAAAAGGGAGAAAAGTGATGAGAAACACTCTTGCTTCCCGGACACTAATTCTATAGGTGAGAAACATGGTGAAAATAGTCACCCTTTCATTGACTTTTGATTAAAATAAGACTCAATTAGATTAATTACTTCCGTAAGCCTAAATTAGTCCTACTTTAAGAAACTTAATATCTAGTTGCCTAAAATACCCCTTAGTTCATATCCTTTGAACTTTTATTTATTCAGGTAACGACCTAACCGCATTAGGAAACTCAGCTCCTTCCTCAAGCTTCCTCAGGACTTCTACCGTCTACGTTTCTTCACAAATTCGAAATCGATTTCCATCAATTGCGAGTCATGATCTTCATTCGGTGTTGATTTCTCGTTATCTGCAAAATTTGGAGCCAGTTTCATCGCAAAGAATTTCTGCTGCTAAATAGCATTCCTGGTGCGAAATTCTTCTGTAAGTTTGTATGACTTGCTCTATTATTGAGCTATTATCAGAACTTATTGTCTATTTTTGATGATTACTTACTGTCTATGTATTCTCTGCTATTGAACTATTATTAGAACTTATTGTCTGTTTACTGACTACTTAATGTCTATGTATTGTCTAGTGTTTGCAAATTTGATTTTGGATCTGGTTTATTCAAAAGTTTTACATAGTACCTGATGGCCTTGTGAAAGTATGAAATAGAAGTTCGAAATTGACAAAATCAATGTCCAGAATCAGAAAACAAGAAGAAGAAGAAGAAGAAGAAGAAGAAGAAGAAGAAGAAGAAAAAGAAGAAGAAGAAGAAGAAGAAGAAGAAGAAGAGGAGGAGGAGGAGGAGGAGGAGGAGGAGGAAGAAGACACCTCTGCCAATCTGGTGCGTCGGCGATGAAGTCGACAGGCGGCGGTGGTGATGGCCTAGTCGATCGATCTGAATCGTGCAGATGAGAAGGGCGACGATGAAGTTTGTCTATAGGGCGATTTCGTGGCGTTCTGTAATTTTTCCAATGAACCCGTCGACGGCATTCTCTGTTGTTTGTCAAATCTTATTGTTCATAGGCGACGGGTTTTGAGAATTGTTCAAGCTGCCTGGTTGTCTGCTATCTAAATAAGGGTATTAGAGTCAATATGGTTCCACTTTTATCCTACGTGAACTACTAATCTTATTTTTGGAATTTGGGGGACTTTTGGTCTTATTTGTAAAATTTTCCCAAAATAGTCACATAACTTACAAGTGCCTAATATAAGTGCCTTAATTGAATGACTTTATGTAGTGTATATACATATACACATAATATACCAATTCTCTACATTTCAAAAAGATTTGTCAAATTGACTTTTCTTCGTCAATGATAGTAAACTTTAACGATAGACATTTTTTAATAAAAAATTACTTTGAATGTGAAAGTTACATTAAAATGTTCCTGATTAAAATATTTCCATAAAAGTTCTGCCAATATAAGTAATTTAACATTTTTCAATCGCGGATTCAATTATATTGTCAAACTAGTCTGATCTATTTCATGCAGTTTCACCAACTTAAGTATGTAGTTCCTAGCAATATGCTCTCAAACATTTTGTTATAAATTCATTTCAATGTGTAATTTGTGAAACAGACTTGTCATGAGTTGACTAGCTTGTTATTTAATAGCCTATGCTTTATAAAATAAAAACTAATAGTTGAACAAGTCATGGGCGGAAATGTGGACAAGGAGAGAGTAGGATTTGCTGGACTTCTTTCACAAGTAGAGAGCGAGCAGGAGTTGGTGAGGAAGGGTAAAGACGATATTTCAATTCTTTTGTCCAACAAAAAGTTCTATAGGAAATAAATCCTAAGCTAGTTTTAGAATATTAAGACTTAATGGTATGTCTTATGTATAATGATTTCCATTTATAGAAATCTTTTCATCAATGATGACCAGCCCAATCACTTTTGGAGGTTGATTTTGTTCATGTTTGATCACACACATTCCAATTGTCCGAACTTTTAACACAAACACATCATTATTGATTATTCCAATGTCACATCTCTAAAGTTAGCTTTTGTGGTGATGAAATGCACGATAGGTGTTGTAAAACTATTAATCTGTATTTCCTTTGTCTTATCATTCGTTTCCAATTTTTCTTTATTTGTCTAGTCCAAAGTAATCTCATTTTTCATTTCTCTGATAAAGAATTCGTGATTCACAGTACTTCGTACAATTCTCTTTGTAAAGAATAGGTGTCACAGAACTCTCCATCATACAATTCTCACTTTATTAATTCATGTAAAATAATAAATTGAAAGATTATATTGGGGCGGAGGGAGTATCATGTTAATATTATTAATTAGCATAAATTATTAATCGAACTCTCTCCTATTTAAATATTTACAACAACGATCTTGTTTAATAAGCATTCTTTAAAAATACTTGACTAGTTTGACTATTAAGAAATTATCTTTCATACCATTTCATCACACTTTATTGTTTTTTAACTTTTTCTTCATTATTTATTATTCCTACTATTTTATCATGAAACATAAAAAAAATCATGAAACACCGTGAAGAATCAATCATCTTGCATCATAAAGAGTTTATCACATTGGTACCTACAACTTAAATCGTATCATATTTATATAATAAAATCAAACAAATTTAAATTAAAATAACTTTAAATTATATTAACAATCACCAGATGAGAATTATACTATGTAGTCGTAGTATATACTACAGAAATAAGTATTTAATACCCCGTGCATTCAAACTTTTAACAGTAATGTGGTTGTATTGACCCCTTTGATTTCCCTAAGCCCAATATTGTTAAGGTTGCACCCGGCCCATCTCTTATTTCGCTGCTCTCCCCTTTTGCGTGATTTACTCCCTCCGCCTTTCCTTCTGCAACTGCGGGCGTATCTCTTTCTTTATGGTAAGAATTTCATGATCGTTCTTGAGCTTGACCTATATATATATATATATCACTCGCCCCTTCTGTAAAGGGTGAGCCGAAACCCTATTCTCCAAATTCAACCTGCCGCTTCTTCTCAGTGGGTTCGCCGGACGAATTGGCCGGAAGTTAAAGTCGAAGGTTGTTGCCCACTTCTTCCCTTGAGATCCTAATGTGTGATTATCATCCTTTGTGGGTGAAATAGTGAGACCTGAGCTGGAACCAAGTTTCTACAGTGGTATCAGAGACAGGAGTCGTCTGCCGCCGTTCGCCGCCGCGCCGTCGTGTCGTCGCCTCCGCCTGCCGTCGCCAGAGGTCCTGCAGTAGCCAGCTTCGTCATCCAGCGTTCTTCCAGCGCCCAAAAGCCTCGGTCTAGTGTTCTGCCAGAGCACAAGCTGCTGTCCAGTCCGCTGCCGCCAGTCAAGTCCGCTGCCGCCAGTCAAGTCCGCTGCCGCCGTGTCTACAGCAGCCCACGCTGCCTACGATAAGTCGGGTAACCCAATCTCGGGCCCCGCTCAGGTAAATTGGCGATAAACATCCTTGGTGTACCGGAGTGCCACCGGATTTATTTTTTTCCCGCTCCCTGCTGCTGACCTGCGTGGTCTTGGATGTCGGTTGTGCCCGGCCCCAGGTACGTTTACTAATCCTTTGTGTGATTATTTATTCGTAGTTCATTCATTTTAATTTCAAGTTGAATTGTGATTATTTGTTTGTTGAATCGTGAATTAATTTTCCGGTGAAGAATATTTTGTTTGGATACTCGTTGTCCAAAGTTGTGAATATTTCTTCCGGATTAAACTTAATCACGTGTTGGATTTTGATTTTGATTTTTTTCTGTTGATTGATTCATGGATAAACTTTTCGGTTAAGAATATTTGTTTAGATACTTGTTGTCCGAAGTTGTGAATATTTCTGCCCGGAATAGTTTTTTAATCCTGTTTCTTTGCTTGGTGATTTAATTCTAGCCTATCTGTGCTTGTACGAAAGAACAAGGAGATTGTACCCGAGCTTTGTGTTCATTGGTCTTCTCGGCTTGTTCGTGCTAGTTGCTTCGTACATTTGATAGCCTTATAGGTTATAATTAATCACTTATCTGTCTGTTGAGTAAATAGTAATTTATCTGTGCTTGTACTAAGGAACAAGGAGATTGTACCCGAGCTTTGTGTTCATTGGTCTTCTCGGTTTGTTCATGCTAGTTGCTTTGTACTGTGCGTAGCCTGATAAATTTTATTTACTCTCTTGCGTGTTGTGCTTGCTTTCCTGTTAAAAGGGCTGTCAATCAATATGGCATGCTTCCATTTAACGGAAAGACAGATTTTGATATCTGGAAACAGAAAATCAAATGTGTGTTGATCCACCAGAAAGTCTATAGAGCTGTGACTGGACTCTATTTAGACTCTGAGGATGCTGCTAAGCGTGTTGAAATGAATGAAACTGTTTGTTCCTCTGTTTACCTAAACCTTTCTAATTCAGTTCTCAGGAAGGTGGGTATTATAGATTCTGCAAAAGAGTTGTGGGACAAGTTAGATAAGTTATATACCGATACTTCTTTTCCTGGTAAATTGTTTTTGCTTGAGAAGTTCTTTAGGTTTAGGCTTGACCTGACTAAAGACATAGATGAGAACCTAGATGTGTTTAACAAGCTTATTTAGAACATTAAGCAAGTCGGTGATAAACACATAGATGACTACACACCCATAGTGTTACTTAATGCCATCCCTGACTCTTACAATGACGTCAAATCTGCCATAAAGTATGGTAGGGACGATATCTCATTAGATATAGTCGTTAATGGATTAAGAAGTAAGGAGTTAGACCTTAGACACTCGAGGGGTAGTAACAGTCAATCTAGGGACTCTGGTGAAGCGTTGCTTGTGAGGGGTAGGTCTAAGAGTAGATCTAAAAACCATAAGAAGGGTAGCAACACTAAGAACCAAAACAATAATAATGACCCGGGTAAGAAGAGAGGTAAGTCTAAGAAGAGAGTGTGCTATAATTGCGGGAATTCTAGCCACTTTATTAAGGATTGTCCTCACCCTAAGAAGCCTGGACATGCTAATGTGGTAGATGATAATAACTTGCATGATGAAGTTTTTATGGTCTGAGATTTTGCCAATTATGTGTTGAGTAGCATGACTGAAAATGAGTGGTTGATTGACCCTGGTTGTACTTATCATATGACACCTTTTAGATCTATGTTTGCTTCTTATGATTCTTGGAATGATGGTTTTGTGTCTCTTGCTGATAATAAGAAATGCAAAATACATGGGGTGGGTGATGTATGCTTGAAGTTTGATAATGGGACTGTGTTTACTATGAAAAATGTGAGACATGTTCCTGATTTGCGTCATAACTTGTTTTCTATCACTGCTTTTGAGGGTAGTGGGCTTGAGGGTAAATGGGGAAATGGGTGCATGAAAGTTTTGAAAAATTCCCTTGTTTTGTTTAAAGCAAAAAAGGTGAATAATTTGTATGTGTGCCATGCTCAGCCTTTCTGTGATTCTGCTCATGTTGTTAGTTCTGATAAAACTGTTTTGTGGCATAATAGATTAGGACACATGAGTAATAAGGGTTTAGAGATTTTGCATAAATCTGGTTGTTTTGGTAAGGATTCTGTGTCCTCCATCCCTTTCTATGAATCTTGTGTGTTAGGCAAGCAGCATAAGGTTACATTCCCCTCTTCCCCTTATCCTAATACCACTAAGTGTACCTCTGTGTTAGAGTATATTCATGCTGATGTTTGTGGTCCTGCTAGTGTCTCTACCCACAGGAGTAAGAGATATTTTCTGTCCATTATCGATGATTTTTCTAGGAATGTGTGGGTCCGTCTCCTTGAGCATAAGTCCGATGTCTTTGTGAAGTTTAGGGAATGGAAGAACCTTGTAGAAAATCTAACTGGTAAGAAGGTCAAAACCCTTAGGACCGATAATGGATTAGAGTTTTGCAATAAGGATATGGACCAACTGATAATAATGTAATTTCCATGTGTATGTTTGTATTTTTAATTAGTTTTGATTGATTTTTACTTTGGAAATTACACACTTTTGGTGTAATAGTTTAGTTTGTTAAATTCTTGTAAATTGTTTAGATTAGGTTCATTCTGAGCTCAAACGGGTCTTGATCACTCAAAGGACAGTTGGTGAACCCCAAAAGTGGAAGAAAGGTGCATAATCACAAGAGAAAATAGGATCCTGAATTGGATCGGGTCGGATCGGATAATCTCAAGAGAAAGGTGCCTAAACTTCAAATCGGATCGGATCCGAAGACAAAGGAACATGCAGGGAAGATTTTGACCACGATCGAGTGTCTATACCCGATCGGGTAGACCGACATACCCGATCGGGTATGCCTTTGAGTTTAACCCCAAATCCGGTCGAGTATAGCCCGAATATCATTTTATACACATACTCGATCGGGTATAAAAGCACACCCGATCGGGTATACCTATAGAATATAGCCTATAATCGATCGAGTATACCTCGAATCTGGCATTTTACACATACCCGATCGGGTACTGTGTATATACCCGATCGGGTACCCGAGCTGCATCCCAAGAGCCTATAAATACACCCCCTTTCCTTCACAATTACGAATCCAATTTCCTATATTACTTCTAATTTCAGTCTAGAATAGTTCTTTCTTTATATTTTCTTCATGTTTAGTCTTCAAATGAGGAGCTAAACTCTTCCATCTTGGTTTTGCTACTTTGAAGTCTAAAGAATTTGTAAGTTGTGAGTTATTCTCTTTAATTTTCTTCCTTGAATATTAATTCTTCCTTTAAATACTATTTCTATATCAATGTTGGGGAGTGTTACTAAGATGACAATTAGTTAACATCTTTACATTAGTTATAGTAATAGTTATTTCTTCCTCTATGTTAATATTGGGGAGTGTTACTAAGATGACAATTAGTTAACATCTTGATATTAACTATAGTAGGATTCATCTTCTTTAATATTCTTCCTTGAGTATTAATTAATTCCTATTCATATTCCATATTAATATTTTGAACATTACTTAAAGGATCAACTAGTTTTGTTTCATATATTAATTATTACTAGAATCAATCGATTAATACGCTTGTTATTAATTCGGTTCATTCACGGTAGTAAACTTGGATTATTAATGCATGCGTCTCATGGTTAATAATCTAAGGGGAATTAATTATGTTGATTAAACCAATAAACCGCTTGTGTTGAGGTTATCAATCTCAATCGTTTTCATCTTAAGCTTAATGCTACTATCGAATTAATATACGACGCTTGTTCTATATTGACTCGATAGTAAGTTTTATTAATGAACGCATCTCGTTATTAATAACTACCCTCGATGAACTGGATATACTCCTCGATTGAGTATTCGAGAGGAAGATAGTTAAAGATATAACCGGGATCGACGAACATTTCATTAAGTGAATAAAAGCAAAACCAAGTCCTCGTCTCTATTAATTAAACCACATAAGTAGTTCATCTTAGTGTTTAAATTTACTTCAAATTCAACAACAATCAAAACCCCCCTTTGTTACTAATTATATAAAAGAAAAGTATTCATTTCCCTTTGGATACAAACCGTACTTCGTTATACTACGTATATTCGTTGTATTGTATTTATTTTGAGTGCACCTCACGACAAGTGCGCGTCAAATTTGGCGCCGTTGCCGGGGAAAGGCAATAATTTTTCTTTTATTTGATTTCAAGAAAAGTCAATAAAAAAAATAATAATAAACAAAATATAAAGAGTTCTCATTCTTCTATTTCTGAGCTTAGTGGAGTATATGGTTAAACATCGTTCCATAAACGAAATCACATATCACAAAAACCCCGAAATAGAATAAACTTTCGAGCGGTTGAAAAGTAAATTTTCAAACACCGACTCGGGGGAATCATCTACCAGATATTCATCCACCGCTAGCTCGAGTTCTAGCGAATCCGAGGAGTCCTTTCACATGGCTCTTGAAACAAGAACACTGAGGGAGCTCGCAGCTCCAAACTTGAATCAACAACCGTTATGTATTACCTTCCCTACTCTTGATGAGGGTAATACGTTTGAGCTAAAATCTGGGCTCATTCATCTGCTGCCATCCTTCCATGGCCTGAGAGGAGAAGATCCGAACAAACACCTCTCGGAGTTTCACATCGTTTGCACAAGCATGTGTCTAAACGGTGTGACGGAAGAACAAATCAAACTGCGGGCTTTTCCATTCTCACTAAAAGACACCGCAAAGGATTGGCTTTTCTATCTTCCTTCGGGAAGCATAGACACCTGGGCGGCAATGAAGAAATGCTTCTTGGAAAGGTACTATCCCGCCTCCGTCTCCTCCTCTTTAAAGAAGCAAATAAGCAATATCGAGCAAGGTGATGATGAATCACTTTATGAATTCTGGGAGCGCTTCAAAAAGCTCTGCGCTAGCTGCCCATATCATGGGTATACGGAGCAAGACCTCATCCTCTATTTTAATGATGGTCTTGCGGAGCATGATAGACGAATGGTTAATGCGGCATGCGGAGGGGGTATTGTTAACAAAACACCCTCTCAAGCAAGAAACCTCATCTCGGAGTTGGCCGAGAATTCCAGGCATTACATCGGGCGGTCCTCAACCCGAAGAGTTACCGCGGCTGAATCTATATCATCTCTCGAAAGTCAAATGGCCGCCTTGACTTCTTTGGTTAAAGATTTCCTTTTAAATCCTAGAAACCAAGAGGTCAAGGTCTGCGGCATATGCACACAGCAAGGGCATCCAACCGATTCTTGTCCAACTCTTCAAGAAGAACAAGTCAATGCCTTGGGTTTCCAAACTCATCAACAAAAGAGGTATGATCCGCACTCTAACTCCTACAATCCCGGGTGGAGAGATCACCCGAATTTGAGATATGGGAACCCTCAACCACAACAAAGTCAGCCCTTGCAACAATCTTTCCCAAATCACCAAGGCCAAACTTCAAGCTCAAATATGTCCACCGAAGACATGATCCGAGCACTCACCTCAAATGTCTCAACCATGCAACAAAACATGGTTCTATTTCAGCATGAGACCAAGTCTAGCATTCAAAACTTGGAAAGCCAAGTGAGCCAAATAGCTGGAGCCGTAAGCAGGCTTGAAGCAAAAGATTCCGGAAAGCTCCCTTCTCAAACAGAACAAAATCCAAGACAAGGCCGCTGAATGAAGAGGAAAAGCAACCGGAAGAGTCGATCACAAGGTGTCCACCAGTGTCATCATACGAACCACAACCCCCTTTTCACGAAGCATTGAGGGAGACAAGGCCGCTGAACAATGACAAAGACATGTACGAGACATTCGCCCAATGTGAGGTAAACATTCCCTTCCTTAACTCACTTAAAAGTGTCCTTCGATTTACAAAACTTTTAAAAGAATTATGCACAATCAAAAGGACCCAAAACTTAAAGGGGAAACAGAAAATTGAAATTAGTGAACATGTTTCGGCAGTTTTTCAAAAGAAACTTCCAAAAAAATGCACTGACCCAGGCATGTTCACTATACCATGCAAGCTAGGAGACACCACCTTTGGGGCCATGTTAGACTTAGGGGCATCGATTAACGTGATCCCCTATACTCTTTATAATTCCTTGGACCTTGGCCCTTTAAAGAAAACCGGTGTCATAATCCAACTAGCCGATGGATCAACTCTTCAAGAAGAACAAGTCAATCTCAATCGTTTTTCATCTTAAGTTTATTGCTACTATCAAGTTAATATACGGCGCTTGTTCTATATTGACTCGATAGTAAGTTTTATTAATGAACGCATCTCGTTATTAATAACTACCCTCGATGAACTGGATATACTCCTCGATTGAGTATTCGAGAGGAAGATAGTTAAAGATATAACCGGGATCGACGAACATTTCATTAAGTGGACAAAAGCAAAACCAAGTCCCCATCTCATTGAATTAAACTCATATAGGTCGTTTATCTTAGTGTTATTAAACCAAACAAATCTAAACCCCCCTTGTTACTATTTATATAAAAGAAAAGTATTCCTTTCCCTGTGGATACGAACCTTACTACACTATACTACGTATTAGTGTCGTATTGATTAATTATTTTGAGTGCACCTAACGACGAGTGCACGTCAAATTTGGCGCCGTTGCCGGGGATACGAACCTTACCCCTGTCAATGTTTTCAATTATGTTTTTGAGAGGTTGAGAGAGAGGGCACTAATCAGGTTTGTGGAGGAAATTACAAAAAAAAATGCAGGTTTTGGAACATCTGGGGACATACCCGATCGAGTATAACCTTATACTCGGTCGGGTATGACCAAAAAGACAAGGGACCGGGCATTACTCGATCGAGGAAGCACTCAAAAAAGTGAAAAACAAGGAATACCCGATCGGGTATCACTATACACCCGGTCGGGTATGTATAGAAATGCTAAAATTGAAGGAGACTGACTCCCACACTCGGCCGAGTACCTGCTTCAAAAATAGAAAAAAAGCACATACCCGATCGAGTATGGAGGAATACTCGACCGGGTACAGGAGACAGGCTGCTCACAAAGTTCATTTTCCAGACATACTCGACCGGGTAACAACACCCTACCCGATCGAGTACAGGAGGCAGGCCGCTCAAAAACTAAACTTTCCAGCAATACTCGACCGGGTAACCATACACTACCCGATCGAGTACAGGAGGCAGACTGCTCGAAAAAGCCACTTTCCAGACATACCCGACCGAGTACCAGCACATACTCGATCGGGTATACGGGTATTATAACCCCAAATCAGCCCCAAAACACTTCATCTTCTCCAAGTTTCCAACCCTATCTCGAACAAAAACGCCCAAACCCCCATTTTTACACCTTCTCTCTACCATATCTCTTCCAAATCTTCACCAAATCCGCCCATTTCAACGCCAAAACACTCCCCTCATCCTCCTCTACACATTCATACCCACCAATCCCATTCTCCCCCAACTTTCAGAGGTCCGAAAAACCCTACCCCCACCTTCCAATTTCGGTTTTCAAAGGCCAAATTCACTCCAAATGGCTCCAAGGAAAGAGAAAGGGCAAAGCTCAAGCACTAGGGCATCCATCCCGGGCTACGAGGACATCCTCTTCGTGGACAACGAACAACGCACACGCTTCATGTCCACAATTGAAAGGCAAGTTAAACCTTCCCGCTTTTTATGCCTTGATGCCCTAAAGGAATTAGGAGTATACAAAAATGATGAAGAAATTTTTTCATGAGTTGAGCATGGATAAAATTTTCAAAATGCAATACAACTCAAATGAAAAAATTATGTATGAATTCCTAAGCTCTGTGCACTTTGAGAACAATGAAGAGGACTTTAGGGATGATAAACTCAGGTTTCGATTGTTTAATCACAATCACACCATCACAAAACTTGAGTTCGCCGAACACTTTGGTATTCCGGTCCCGTACCAAAAATCTATATCCGACAATACCGCCTTCGGCCACACCCTATGGACCAAGATGACCGGGGAGACCAAATTTAGCTCCTCCCAACTCTACATTAGTCATGTCCAACATCCAGTCCTACGCCTCTTTTTGAAATTCCTTGCCAACTCCTTACTTGGACGTCCCAACAACCATCACACTAGGATGGGGGATGTGTGCCTCATCTCGGTAGCCCTAATCCGTATCCACGTGGATTTCAACCTATGTAATCTCATGTGGGCACATCTAAAAAAGGAAAGTGTGGCAAAGGGTGCTATTGTAGTGGGCGGGGTGATTATGCACTTGGCCACAAAGTTCGGGTATACGGATGACTCTCCTATACCCGACTACTGTTTGATGAACATATCTTGGCTGGGCCACTCGGGCTGTACATCTTTTTCACACACCGTTTATGGTGAAGAAAGACCCAAAAATATGTACAACTGGCACATCCACCCCAAACCCCTCAAATACTTCCTCTTGCCCAACCCAGAACTCCCCCAACTCCAATTCAAAACAGGAAGAGCGGACCAACATTACCTCTTCCCAAACGCCCTCCCACCACATCTCCAGGAACCGGAACAGAAACCTCCCCAAAACCAACCCGATTACGAGCCCTATGAGCAACTCCATAGCCATCCAACCATGAGCCAGGACTTCCCAGACCAGAGCCAAAACCCTCCACCACCCGACTTCTTTCAACAACTTCTGGAGGGTCAACAACAACTTCTTACGGGAATAGCCCAAATGGACAACCGGCTCAACCGATTAGAGGAGGAGCAAAGAGCCGGTTTTCAAAGATTGGAGGATGAGCAAAGGGCCGGCTTTCAACGATTGGAGGAGCTCCGGGAGGCCGATAGACATCGGTATGAGGAAGACCAACATAGGATCTACGGGCCAATGTACTCTTTTATGGCACAGCAGGGATCCTTCCATACCATGGCGAACCCTCCTCCACCACCCTCATGGTATGACCCCACTCATTGGGGTAACTTTGGAGGATCTGGCTCCGGTGGTGGAGGGTACGACGGCGGAGATGGCGGGGACACTTACATGGGAGATGGTGGCCAAGGGAGCGGCTTTGGAGGGAGCTACTACGGAGGAGAAGGCGGGCACTAGGGACAGTGCTTGATTCAAGTGCGGGGGAGACACTCATGATGGTATGTAATTTTCATTTCTACCTAGCACTATGCATGTAATTCTTTTGAACTTTTACACAAAAAAAAACAAAAAAAAAATAAAGAAAAAATAAACAAAAGAAAATAAATGCTAGTTAGGTTGAAAACCCAACAAAATGGGCAATCTAAGCAAAAAAGGCTTATAAAAAAATGAGTGAGTTGGAGAGAATGGAAAATGAAAAGAGGTGCTAGGATGAAAACCTGAAAAGGCTCCTAGGCAAAATGAGAGATATGAGAGAAATGTTTGTTCTTGCAGGCACTCATTGTATCCTTATGAAGAATATGAAGATTCAAGATAAAGAAGGAGAGAGGAGGAGAAAAGAAGACAACACTAGGAGGCCATTAAACCCAAGATGCTCTTTTGTAATTTGAGTTTAAAACTCATTTTTCTTTGTCATCCTTGGTGGTCTTTGTGTTTGTATTATGTTTTTGTTGAACTGTGGAACTTTTGGACAAACATTGACACTTGTAAACATTTGATCTTACTCGAGACGAGTAAAGGTTTAAGTGTGGGGGAGTTGATACGTTCGTAATTTCCATATCTATGTTTATGTTTTTAATTAGTTTTGCTTGACTTTTACTTTGGAAATTACACACTTTTGGTGTAATAGATTAGATTGTTAAATTCTTGTAAATAGGTTATATTAGATATATTCTGAGCTTAAGCAGGTTTTGGTCACTCAAAGTACAATTGGTGAACCCAAAAAGTGAAGAGAAGGTGCAAAAGTTCAAAGACAAAAGAAGATCCTGAATTTTGGTCTATACTCGGTCGAGTATTAGCTATACTCGATCGGGTAATAGGTTGGAACTTCAAATCGGATCAGATCCGAAGACAAGGGAACATGCAGGGAAGATTTTGGCCACGATTTTATGTCTATACCCGATCGGGTAGACCGACATACCCGATCGGGTATGCCTTTGAATTGCAAACGAAGATCGGTCGAGTATGGCCCGAATACCACTTTCTAAGCATACTCGACCGGGTATTCATATATACTCGATCGGGTATACTCTTAGAAAATAGCCTGAAACCGGTCGAGTATGCCTCGGATCGAGTGTTACACACGTACTCGATCGGGTACCATGTACATACCCGATCGAGTACCCGAATCTCATCCCAAAAACCTATAAATACACCTCCTTTCCTTCACAAAAAGATATCCAATTCCTTTGTACATCTAAGCTCAGTATAGAATAGCTCTTTCTTTATATTTTTCATCATGTTTAGTCTCCAAATGAGGAGCTAAACTCTTCCATCTTGGTTTTGCTACTTTGAAGCTTAATGAATTTGTAAGTTGTGAGTTATTTTCTTTAATCTTCTTCCTTGAATATTAACTCTTTCTTTCAAATACTATCTCTATATCAAAGTTGGGGAGTGTTACTAAGATGACAATTAGTTAACATCTTGACATTGGTTATAGTAATAGCTATTTCTTCCTCTATGATAATATTGAGGAGTGTTACTAAGATGACAATTAGTCAACATCTTGATATTAATCATAGTAGGATCCATATATTTTAATATTCTTCCTTGAGTATTAATTAATTCCTATTCATATTTCATGTTAATATCTTAAACATTACTTAAAGTATCAACTAGTATTGTTTCTCATATTAATTATTACTAGAATCAATCGGTTAATACGCTTGTTATTAATCCGGTTCTTTCAACGGTAGTAAACTTGGAATATTAATGCATGCATCTCATGGTTAATATGCCAAGGGGAATTAATTATATTGATTAAACCAATAAACCGCTTGTGTTGAGGTTATCAATCTCAATCGTTTTTCATCTTAAGTTTATTGCTACTATCAAGTTAATATACGGCGCTTGTTCTATATTGACTCGATAGTAAGTTTTATTAATGAACGCATCTCGTTATTAATAACTACCCTCGATGAACTGGATATACTCCTCGATTGAGTATTCGAGAGGAAGATAGTTAAAGATATAACCGGGATCGACGAACATTTCATTAAGTGGACAAAAGCAAAACCAAGTCCCCATCTCATTGAATTAAACTCATATAGGTCGTTTATCTTAGTGTTATTAAACCAAACAAATCTAAACCCCCCTTGTTACTATTTATATAAAAGAAAAGTATTCCTTTCCCTGTGGATACGAACCTTACTACACTATACTACGTATTAGTGTCGTATTGATTAATTATTTTGAGTGCACCTAACGACGAGTGCACGTCAACTACGGTTACACATTCCACCATATTCCGATCTATAGTGATTCACAGAGCGCAATCGTCATCACTAGCAACCATGTTCACCACTCCCACACCAAACACATCAATTTGCGCTACCATTTCATCAAGGACCATGTGGAGAAAGGAGATACCGATATGTATTTTGTAAGCTCCGAGCTTCAACTGGCCGATTTGTTCACTAAGGCTTTGGATGAAAAACGATTCCAGTTCGTGGTATCCAAACTAGGCATGTTGAACCTCGAGCATGTGTAATTTTATCTCCAATGGTCTCTACAAGAGTGTGTAGGTGTAACTTGTAAATAGGGTGCATGCATTGCATGTGTTGAGGGGGAGAAAATGCACAAAAGAACAAAAAGAGTGTGTGTGAGTGGCATGTGTACATAGTGTGTGTTGCATGTGTCAAGGGGGAGAAACTCGGAAAAACACAAAAATAGTGTGTCTGAGTTGCATCTGTATATTGAGTGTGTTGCATGTGTTGAGGGGAAGAAAATCTGAAAAATAACAAAAATAGTGTGCGTGAGTTGCATGTGTGCGTATATTTGTTTCTTTAACTCGTGCATTGTTCAAGGGGGGAAAATTCTGACTTAAAACTGGGCCTCAACTCATTTTACATCTGAATTGGACTTTTGGGCCCATTTTTGTTTTTCGGCCCAGACGAATCTCGCGTATAAAAAGGGAAAATCTCGAAATCCTTCTTCATCTTCTCATATTTTCTCGAAGTCCAGAGCCCCTCCTCCACTGAACTCGAAATCTCTCCACCGCCTTCTTCATCTCTCATCATTTCTTTCGAAAGTTGTTTTTCATTACATATCATCAACCATGCTAACGTTTTTCGAAATCAATAGGACCACTTTCAACTGTTTCTCGAAATCGTTCCTTCTGCGGTTTTAAAAAGTTTTTCCTGAAGCCCTTGAACTCGAATCGTTTTCCATAGATTTCGATGCTTTTGTATATAATTTGTTGATTTTTCAGGTGGTTCTTCGTCACAGATCTTTGAGGCGATCTCGGGAATCATTTTCTCGAGGTTTAAAACTCAGGGATCTCGATCTCGTCGTTTCGACTTCGAGAAGGGATCTCGATATTTAAACCTCGAGATCTTGATCTCGAGATTTAAACCTCGAGATCTTGATCTCGAGATTTAAACCTCGAGATCTTGATCTCGAGATTTAAACCTCGAGATCTTGATCTCGAGATTTAAACCTCGAGATCTTGATCTCGAGATTTAAACCTCGAGATCTTGATCTCGAGATTTAAACCTCAATATCTTGATCTCGAGATTTAAACCTCCAGATCTTGATCTCGAGATTTAAACCTCAATATCTTGATCTCGAGATTTAGACCTCCAGATCTTGATCTCGAGATTTAAACCTCGAGATATTGATCTCGAGATTTAAACCTTGAGATCGTGATCTCGAGGTTCTGCCTTAAAAAATTTTTGTGGAAGTCCACCTGCCCCCCCCCCCCCCCCCTTTAAAAAAAATCCAAAAACATCAGAAAATTCAGAAAAAGACCAAAACAAAAACAAAAGAGGACTAATGTGCTGACCCCATTCTTTTCAGTTCAGTATGTCAGGCACAAATCAAGTAGCCATCGATGACACCATATATCCGAGGGAGAACTGGATCAAAGTGATTGACAATAACTTCCAACTTGACCTCAAAGTGTTCAAGTGTCAGGACCCCATCATCCCGGCAATTCTCAAGGGACACTATCTCTGGACTGCCTTCCATAAAGCTCACCCGGTGCCAGAGATATATTTACAACAGTTCTGGGGGCACATGCACACCGAATCAAAAAAGGACCGCTCCAAAATTATGACTAAGCTCAACAACATGAGAGTGATCCTGACGCCATCAACGCTACGGACCACATTAGAGCTGCCAGCACATGACACCTATGATCCTCTTCCCAGTGTCAAAGATATGCTCAAGAACATAGAGGGTCTCGGATATGATTCACTGCTCCCTCAGCTATCCAACTTTTGTGGGGCCAATCTCAGACACCGATGGAAGAGCCTCTTCGGACTGGTGATCAAGTGCCTCTCACCAAAGCATGCCGGATTCGACAAGTGCAACAAGCAAATCCTCCAGATCTTCCATGAAATCGCATTCAATAGAAACTACGACATGGTTGCACTATTCTTCACTAAACTCATAGATCTTGTGAAGGCCAAAGAAAATAACAAGAGGGGCACAGTTCCGTATGCGAGATGGATGAGCCTCATCATCCATGAAACCATGACGGCACATCAGGCCATTCCTCGACGCAGTAATGAGCCACACTTCGCAGCCCCTAAGCTCCAATATTTGTAGCAGGACAAGCATGTTGAACCTGGAATGCGAATCTCGGACTACTCGCTCAATCTGGTCAACCAAAAGAATCCATTCGTGGCTCAGTACAAAGCAGACCTTGAGAGAACAGTCCCTATGGTTCAGCAAAACCCACCTAGACCTACCCCGGGGACTAAACCGAGTGCATGTGAGGGTCCCAAGAGAGCCCCAAAGCCACAGAAACCATTGGCACATCGGCCCCATGAAGGAAATTCTGACAACTCTTCCGAAGAGAACTCAGACAACTGAGGTCATACCGACAAACGCTGAGGAATCTGCCGATGAATCGCTCAGCCCGGCCCACAATAAGGCTGACGATGAGGCATCCGATAGTGTGGCCATCCAAAGTGATGACGAGGATGGTGATGATGATGACGATGATTGTATTGAGGCTATTTACGCCTTGATTCGCAAAGGGAAGATGATCGCTGAGCCTCCTAAAAAGATCACTGCTGAAGAGGCACATGTAGTTATAGCCATTCGACCCAAGACTTTCACTATAAAGGAGACTCATCAGTCAAAGCGTGTCCAAGATGAAATCAACCGATCCAAACCGGATTACGATGAGGGTGATCATGTCGTAAAGAATTCTGAAGACATCATCATCAGGGAGAAACGCGCCAAGCTAAAAAATGATGCTCCCCCGTCATCCAAGCCAAAGCCAAAGCGGCTAGTTACAAGGGGCCTAATCGATGAGGATGATATGACTATTTTTGCAGACTGTGATCCCTTCATCCACATAAGCCGAGCCACATACCTAAGTACAGGAGCCGATCTTTTCGGTTCCCGAGTAGAAGCCACAGTATCGGGCTCAACTGCGCACGCACAACCCTCTCCTAGCCACTCTTTATCCTCCCAACAGGCTAAAGTTTCATCATCACGGGCTATACCCACCTCTTTGGTCCATTCTGGATCAGTTGAGCAAATTAGTGGCCAACCGCCCAAGGCCACAACCCCTCCTTCGCCCACATCGAGTCTAGGTGTCACTATTCCAAACTTTTCTGATTTTTCTAGGACACCTACACCTCTCTCTGCACAAACAGGTTCACACACCCTGGATGTAACGACCCGAGTGCAAACTATGACAGTCGGAAGCCCTGCTACGCAAACAATGATTCCATCATTCAACGCAGGCCACACATCAACTCTCTTCACTGATGTTGTGACAATAGTTACAACCCCTGTAACTGGTACCCCAACCCTTGAAGACGTCACCACTCTTCTCAATCGTTTCATGGATTCCACCATTAAACCATGGGTGCAAGACGCAATGACCGCTCTTGCACAGGAACTCAAGAACACCCCAACGGTTCAGACTAAGCAACCCGCACCTAAACCTTCACCTGAGCCAATACTCTCTCACTCTCAACCTCAAACTATCCCAATCATTTCCGACACCTCTGCCACTAAATCAACCAGCCTACAACCCTCTCGGGGAACCCATGATACCGAACTAGAATCATCCCAAATCTCGACCACACGTCGCCTTGACCTCATGACCCTATCCTTTGATGACCTGTCATCAGCTATGCACGCCAAACTTCTTGCCATTGATGCCAAACACCTTACCCCTTACCAGCAAGCCATCCTCTGTGCTCTTTTAGGTACTTCTGATACCAAGAGCACTTGCCGTGACAGTCCTCGTGGTCGTAAACGTTCACATGAGGGTCCCGACGATTCGGAACCTCATGAGGGAGAGAATAAGCGGCCATGAACACTTGAGCAAGCTGCTTCCACCAGCCAACTTCCACAGCCCGATCAACCCGAATCCTCAACTAACCAACAGCCACCTGGCTCCAGCCAAAACCAAAACCAAGCTAATCTATCTAGCCTGGTCGAGTTAGACGAAACATCCTGAGGCGTATCTCCGAGAGATATTGTTCGAGGAGGGGATGGAAGTCCTATTGATGTTACCTCAGGTACATCCTCACAATCAGGCCATCAGTCAGAACATAGTTCAGAACTGATGGCAATGGGAAATCCTTGTGATCCCGGTGTTCCAGATTACATGTCCCTGACACCACCAAGTCAACCTGCTCCTACCACTCCTTCATCAGAGGCAATGCACGATGAACTTGAAAATATTGTTATACATGACAAGTGGCCTAGGAAATAGACGGAGTGGGATCAAATTCGTAGTCACAAAGAAACTGAGGACATGCAGAGGAGCTGGTACTTGCGAGAATTGATCGCCAAATGTGCAGCATGCATCATCAGGCTTGATGAAGAGGAACTCAAGGAAGGGGAAAATTATAAAGAAACTCCCAAGGAATTGGAATCAATAATAAGACAAACAGCGGGACGACTTCCCAAGAATGAGAAACCCTGGGAGAATGTTTGAATCAAAGCCCCCTTCCAAGAGGAATTCAGAAAGCGTGTCTAGCGTAAACCGGAGAAGGTCAAACCTATAAGGGAACTAAGGATGCGCGGACTTACACACTTGAAAGGAAAAGAAGCAGGAGGTCACCTACATGTGCTATTTCATAGATCTTCAGGGCCTCAATGACCACTATTGGAAAGAGATCTAAAGTCTAGTACACATCCTGTTCATGCAATACTACAAGTCAAGGCCGAAGATCATCATACAATCAGATTCTACTCCTACAAGGTCCAGCGCACTGATGGTAGTGAATTTGTATGCCAAGAAAATGACTTCTTCATGCTCAAAATGGATGACATCTATGGGATGTTTATGGCATACAGATTCCTACCAGTCAGAAACAATCGAACATACAGAGAAGGCTTCAAAGCAATCAAGCGTTTCATGCTGAGACAAGTCCGAGTCAATGCTTCCCACGACTTCCAAATGGCTCTCGAGAATAATATTCCAAAAGCAAATCTATCTTAGCCACAACTGCATGGTCCGGAGCTTGATGACTTTCCTGCCTATCACATCTTTTTCACTCCACCTGCAGTCGTCTATCTGAACCACAAGGACGAAAAGCGCCTGATGGTGGTTGATGAGATCCACAAATACTGTGATGGAACTTTGAAAATCATTCAAGAACAGCTGAGCAAAACAAAGGAAGAGCTTGACAAAAGACTTGTGGATGCATCTACATATACTCTAAAGGAGCATGAAGTGCTGACATTAATTCTGAAAGCTATTGATGAACGCCTAGAAAAGAGAAATATCCTCAGGCAATATGAGCATGCACTAAACTTAAGGAAAAACTATTTTAGAGCTCAGAAAGAAATCAAGACGGCACTTGATCACAAAGGAGGAGATTGTTGAAGAATATTTATTGTGTATCAAGTTTGTCAGATGTCTTGTAATAGTCTAGTTTTACTATGCCTGTTATGTATTTATAATCTGTATTCATTAGCATAGTAAATTATATAGGGCCAAAGTGTCAGGCCCATATCTGGCGTAAAGCCTTCACGCAAACCTTGCCTGCGCATATATAAAGGTGCATAAGGCTTAGGTTTGCGTTAACTTTTGCATTCGATCCTTTAGCCTTAGCGCTCATCATTCTTCTGCTATAATCGTTCACGGTATATCGAAGAAGGGTTTAAACGATCTTTATCTTGTTTATCATTCTGTTAAACTATCTTTGATATATCTGTTACATTAGTATAAAGCTTAGGTTTGCGTTAACTTTTACGTTTTTTATTTTTTGAATTTTTATTTTTTATATTTTACTAAATATTTATTTTAGTCCAAAAAACTACATGAATTTATTTTTCCAAACACACTTAATAAGTCCTCTATGGAATTGAAAATAATGTAGTCCCATTTGTGATTTTCTGCTACCTCTTACTCCTAGTTAGATGATCATGATTTTATTACTATTGTATTGAAAAGAATAATAATATGGAGGAGCATTTAGTTATAATTATACATGCCTGGCAGAATATGAATACACAGTCTTAAATATAAGAGTGTAACAATCAAGGGAGTTGGTGCAGTGGTTTAGTGCCCGTTTGGTAACCATGATTTTTGCCTTTTTGGACTTATAAACCAACTTTTTCATCAAACACACCTAACTTTTAGTTTCACGCGCTGAAGTGTGTAATAATAAGAAAAAGTAAAGTTGAAGTTACTTTTTACGACTCTATTGGCTGAAGTTACCCTAGAGGGCAATTGTAGCTATTTTTTTAAATCTTTATTTTATTAATAAAATATTTTTTAAATTATTAGTTTTCACAAATTAGCATAATCAGCCAATACAACCACATCAGTAAGAACTTCATAAATTTCAACAGAATCAACCAATACAACTGATTTGACTGTTACCAAACAGACTCTTAAGCATGCGGAATCTATATGCATGGGCCTGGTTCAATTCTCATACACCTTAAGTTGTTATACAGAGTAATTTTTGTATTATACATGTACTACCTCTGTCCTAGAATTATATCCTTATTGACTGGGCACGGGTTTTAAAATGGTGAGAAATGTGTGGTGGATAGTTGTGCAGAGGAAAGAGAAATGTGTAAGAATGATTGTGAACCACAAATTCTTTGCCAAAAAAAGGAAAAAAGAGATAAATTTGGGACGGATCGAAAAGGAAAGAATGAAGATAATTCCGGGACGGATGGAGTATATATATTATGGCATGGATATGTGACGGGGTAGGGAAATGACTTGGAAATGGAATTTTAATTGAAATGCTGACATGGCACGATGATAGTGGAAAAGTGCCCCAATTTGAAAAATAAGTTTGAAAGCGTCCTACTTTGGAAAATAAGATTGGAACAACCCCTCCTCAGAAAAAACTCCTTTAATATTTCATATGTATTTTTAAGACAAATTAAACATGTTATAAGCTACTCCCTCTGTCCCGAAATAATTGTCCTGCTTTCCTTTTCGATTCGTCCTGAAATAATTGTCTCCTTTCCTTATTTGGTAAACAAATCTATACAAAACAGTGTCAAACAATGCAAAACAGTGTCAAAACAGTGTCAAATAATGCCAAACAGTGTCACTACAGTGGGACGTCAATTTCACTTTCTTAATTTGTGTGAAGGTCAAACCAGGACGATTATTTCGGGAGGGAGGTAGTATTTAAATCATTAAAAGATACTTCGTACTTCTGAATTACGAATAGGCACAACCGCACAACCCTGTCGAATCAAGGCATAATTGTGAATTTGTGGGTATTTGATTTTCTTTTTAATTTCATTCACAATTTTAGATATTCATTGTTGTTACTACTCTATGTTTTTTTGTGTTAGTGAGTGTGATTTATCTATTTTTGTATGTGTGCAAATATGTGCATTTTTATTGATTTGTTAATTGTTGTTCTTATATACTCCCTTCGTCCCATAATGAACTTCACAGTTTGACTTACACACATATTAAGGAAATAAACCTACCATGGGGTAAATTTTACTGATTTGACACTGTTTCAACACTGTTTGGCACTGTTTTGCATTGTTTCGACACTGTTTAGCATTGTTTTACACTGTTTGACACTGTTTTGATGTATATTAACTTGCCATTTAAGGAAATGAGAACTTGTTTTTGGGACATCCAAAAAAGAAAAATGGGATGTTCATTGCTTCATTTTTTACATCCTTCTAGACCTATTATAATATATACTTAAGATAATGTCAACCTCTTTTATTGAGATATGACTCAAACAAGTGACATCCTCTTCGCGAGATGTTATCATAGCACAATGCACTTGACAATTCTATATTGATTTTAATATTTTTGAATGTTAATTATTTTTAAGGTACTTGATTTAATGTGAATTGTTCCCGCAATGTTCTACAAGAATTGTTTTCAATTTTTTTTATTACATAATTAAATTTTTGTTTCTGTTAAAATATACTATTGATATACTATGAAGTATATCAGCATGCTCACCACATAGCACGTTGACATGATGAATGACAAAAATTTTCTATATTTAGATGAATGAGTCCTAACATTCAGAGCCCGTTTGGTAGCACGAAAATCGGTTGTTTTGGTTGATTCTGCTGAAATTTATGAAGTTTTGGCTGAAGTGGCTGTTTTGGCTGATTCTGCTGATTCAAAGAAAAAAAAATTAAAAAAATATTTTATTAATAAATTAAAGAAAAAATTACATGTAAAAATAGCTAAAATGGTCCTCTGCAGTAACTTCAGCCAATACAGCCAGAAAAGTAACTTCAACCTTACTTTTTCTGCTTATTACACAATTCAACACACGAAAGTAAAAGTTACGTGTTTGGTGAAAAAGCTGGCTGATAAGCCTGATAAGCCGAAAAAAGAGGTCTCCAAACGGGCTCTCATTATGGCAACTTGTTCCATAGATCATGTCAGCGTGCTCAATCTTTTTTTGAGAAAGTAAATCCTTCCTATGACTTCATATTTAATTTTATTCTACTAAATTCTTAAAAAACCTATAACTATTAGAATTAGAATAAGCATGTGAAAAAAGTTTGCCCCCACGTTTAAAAAAATTGCTTTTTCTATAAACTTAGAAAAATAAGAAATAACATAAATTTTAAATTCCTTTTTACCAAAAAAAAGGAAAACATTTATATTGAAAAAGTTGAAAAAAGAGGGAAGAACGTTTTACTTTGGAAGCAGTATCAATTTAGCTTATTTTCTATAATTAGTACGGAGTAGGGTCACCATGAAGAGCACGCTAATGAATGATGACACCCTCAGATGGGCTGTTTGGCTGCGTGCACTACCAGTAAAGTGCGCATTTTGCTTTTTCACAGAGCAAATTATTTATAACTTCGTAAATACACTTCCTTTCCCAAAACACCCCCACTCTTTCTGGAGGGAAATAAACAATGAATAAATGTACACTCATTCCACAGCTCACTAGAAGCATGCAACACAAGTTATACTGGTAGACCCATAAATTTTTCACCGCTGTTTCTCTCTTTAATCCTCATCCTTCCTCCCTCCCAGATAAATTCTCTGTAATATATATAAGGAGGCTGCTATGTATATAATGGTTAAATTTCTCTTTTCTTGAGAAAAGACCGGATGTACTATTTCTAGTTATGATGATAACATAGCTGCAGAGCAGAAGGGGAGCAGAGAAGGTCGTGCAGGTTTTGTCTTTTTGATTCAGCTCCAATTTTCCAGCTTTCGTGACTTAAGCTTATATTCAAATCCAAACATTTGTGTCTGTTCTTGATTTTCTGTTAATTGGATTCAATTTGGGGTTTCTGTTTGAGGAAAGATGAATACTAGAAGCAGGACCAACCTGCAACCTATGAAGGCCTCTATGAAGCTTGAAAAAGTAAGTGGTTGTGGAATATAATTTTATCTGATAGCAACTAGACATTTGAGTTAAATTGCTGGACCCAAAGATTGATTCTTTTCTTGTAAATTGGATAAAGTTGGAGTCTTTACCATATGGTATGTCGACTTCAATTGTTAAACGAACAAGAAACCATAGATTCTCATTTTCCCTTTTTAGAATAAAGGTTGAAGTTTTTTTTCAAGTGGAATTAGTTTTGTCAATTTTGTTATGAATTCTTTGTATTTCACGCCTCTCTTTAGGTATTATACCTGTTAAGTCATCCCACACGCACCTGTCCAATACAAAGATAGAAACTCAAATATGACTTTTACAGTGGAACTGAAATTGTAATCCAGTTCTATTAACCTAATTTCTTGGAAGCTGATTCTCTCTTGTGTTATTCTTGCTTGAAGGAAAAAATGGAACAACAAAGTAATACGAGAATAATGCACTCGGAGAAAACGCCTATCAATCGGAGAAAAGCGATCAGAGAGCGAAAGATAGAATTGTTACAAGATGTGTGTGATACTTTCTTTTATAACCCCTTTTTGCATATGTTTCTCTTATTCACATTTTAGTATTTATCTAATATTATGATCTGTATATTCGGACAAAACAAGTGTAGGTAGATAAGCTGAAAAAGAAACTGAGGCATGAAGAAAATGTTCACAGAGCTCTTGAGAGAGCGTTTACGAGACCTCTGGGAGCTCTCCCTCGTCTACCTTCTTATCTTCCATCCTCTGTTAGTATTTACCCTTCTTTCTGCTGTGATCATATACCTAACTTTGTGAATAAGAGAACTTCGATTATGTTGAAGATATTCTCATATGCTTTATTAATATAAATAATAATAAACATATAAATGAATGAGCAAGGGTCTTGGCCCTTGGGGTTGAGTTATGCCTAATTTTATTCCTTAGAACTGTGGATCGTCACTTACGTTGATTTTGAATAAAAAATGCATTAGACACTCGAGCTATTAGCCGAAGTAGCTGTTTTGGAAGAAGAAGTTGTGCGGCTTGAAGAACAAGTTGTACATTTCAGGAAGGGACTGTACAATGAAGCAGTTTATATTTCATCATCTATGAGGAATGTGGAGAATCCAGCTGAGCAATGTGACTCATACATAACTCCCAAACCCAAGCAAACCAAGATCTCACCACTAACTGGTAAATATGATGGTACAGCTTAACCATATTTTCCAATTCAACTCTTTGTATAGTTATCAAACTTTATTCTTAAAGGTCAACCTCTTCTTCCAAGATGAGTAGCACAATGCCCTGTGTAAAGTTGTACGGTTATATTTGACAGATATGAGACGAAGTCCTGAATATATATTTAACAGCTTAGTAATATTTATAGTTATAATAAAATATAAATGAATGAATGAAGTCCTTAATCTGTATAGCATAATCCTCCAACTGTATTTTATAACAAATTTTCCTTTAGAATATGTCAAATAATAGGCCATTGACAAAAAAGCCTAATTCATCTTCATTATTGTTGTAGATGATTGTATAGTGAAAGAAGATCAACCATGCATTGCTACCAAACATATCCTGAAATCACCAAATGTAAAAAATCAAAGTGTGAGGACATCGAGAAAGAGATTTCCACCTATTGATAATAGGCAAGTAGAAAAGGGGTCAGATCCTCAAAAGTTATCGCAACAGAGTAAAATAGAAGACAAGACTTCAGGAGATGATTGCCCAAACAAAATATCTGAGAGTATTTTAAAATGCTTATTGAGCATTTTCTTCCGGATGAGCTCAAAAAAGACAAGGAGTTCAATGGACACAATATCTTCACTTTCAACAATGACAACAATTTCTGATGTTTCAATGACTACACGGTTTACAGACCCATATGGTATCCGTTTAAAGTTCGGAAAACGTGATATCGGCCCATATAAGCATTTATTCGCAGTCGAGGCTCCTTCTTTCAATCCAAACCGATCAACTCTTTCTGTGTTTTTAGTTCGCAGATTGAAGTAAGCTACGACAATGATATGAATCGGATTTTTTAAAAAAACATTTTTTGTAGGTCTTATTGTCTAAGAAAACTATTGTGATTTTGCAGACTTCTGTTTGACAAGCTTGAGTTGGTACAACTCAAAAGTCTCACGCACCAGGAGAAGCTCGCCTTCTGGATAAATATCTATAATTCATGCATGATGAATGTAAGACATATATTTCATTCCATAAGTTCAAAAAATAAAATAAAGATGTGAGCATTGACACAATTATTCGGTCCGATGTTTCAGGCTTTTCTAGAAAATGGAATGCCGGATAGTCCTGAAATGGTTGTAGAATTGATGCAAAAGGTAATAATCCATCTCTATTGTTTGGAGCTAGCATAGTGATAAATATCATATATGTGTTGTATAAGACTAGTGGTTTCATCATAAAATGATAGTTTTAATAGATGAGTAACGCGATACTTTATATGTTCTTTCAAATTTCCAATTCATAAATTTTAATTATTATTTGGATGGAAGGCAACGATCAATGTTGGGGGCCATTTGCTTAATGCTATAACCATTGAGCATTTCATTTTGAGATTGCCTTATCACTCAAAATTTGTAAGTCCTTTCAATTTAGTTTCATCTTTAATTTCTTCAAGACCATTAATTTTTCCCAATTCAAACCATATTCGTGTGTGTGCGCGTATCTTTTCTCCCAGACCTTTGACAAGAGTCTGAAAAACGACGAGATGATAGCACGCAGTATGTTTGGACTGGAGTTCTCTGAACCACTTGTAACCTTTGCCCTCTCTTGTGGAAGTTGGTCATCACCTGCTGTAAGTATCCCGCATAATAAATTAACCATATATCACCCACTATATAATAAGATCAATCCCCTATAAGAGATGAATTTCCTAAAACTAATTGGCTGAATTACAAAAGCTAGAGCAAATTATATTATACATCCGAATGTAAGTTTTGCATTTGAGTATTTTTGTAACTTTTTTATAATTAACCATTCGGCATTGAAGGGTACTTATTTCTCAGTGCTCATGTTAATTTGTTCTGCTCATTTTGATAGTATACAAATGCTCATTTGCATATAAATAAAAATACCCAAAAGTTATTTTTTATCTCAAGTAGTTCATTTGGGTGTACCATGCACACGTTAAGTCTGAATGTATTGTATAGCAATATAGATTCTGGAGTTCTTATAGACTCTATTTGTGATAAAGGTGAGAGTATATACCGCTCTCGGAATTGAAACGGAGCTAGAAGTTGCAAAAAGAGAGTATTTGCAGGCAGCGGTCGGGATTTCAAGATCAAAGAAGTTAGTCGCCATTCCAAAGATGTTAGATTGGTATCTTTTAGATTTTGCCAAGGATTTGGAGTCATTGCTTGATTGGATATGCCTTCAATTACCAAGTGAACTTAGAAAAGAAGCAATGGGCTGCCTTGAGAGAGGACACAATGAGCCATTGTCCCAGTTTCTCCATATTATACCATATGAGTTTAGATTCAGGTATCTTTTGTGCATCTAAGTTTTGGTTTTTGATTATTTTTCAATTTATTAGTTTATTAACCATCTCCTCTATAGCTGAATGGTTTTTGAGTAACAGGTTGAAATAGAGAGCACTACATATATATACAGTTTGAAAGTGTACATTGTGATAATAAGGTTTTTGGCTAGAATAAGATTTTCCTTCCCAACTACAAGGTTGGTATGCTTTTGCATTATTATAATTCTAGTAATAATAATAATAATAATAATAATAATAATAATAATAATAATAAACGGCTTTGGCATTGTTATATTGGTTTTGGTAAAGATTATACGATCACGATTTTGTCCCATACTTGATAGAAGTATTTGATGAAGTGAGTGAATGAAGTCTTGTAAAGATTGTGACAAAAAAAATTGTGACATGTTTGGTAAACGGTATTTTGTTGAGTTATTAAGAAACGTGAAAATGTGGTTAAAATTATTTTTGTCTAAAGTTTCTTGTTACGATTATTTGGTTATTGTGTTTGTGAAGATTAAGGCTATCCTCATTCGTAGTACTCCGTTTATGTTACGTTGCATTCTATGGAATTGGCCCAGAAACAGCAAAAGGCCTACATACAGTAAAAAGGATTAGAAAAGCTGGTGGCACAGAAATGTTTAATTGTACATTATTTTTTCGAAGTACACATATATTATTACTTTATTATAATTGTAATAGCAATATATGACAGCAAAGCAGGACTGAATAGTGATGGTACTAAGTACTTTACCTAATTCATGGTCCCGTACGTGGTCCTACATTTTTCATACATTCGGACAAACAATTATGATAATTATGTGCCCTTGAGACAGACGAGTATACGAAAGGTGTACACCAAAATGTGTATACCAAATATATTTTTTTTCATGAAAAAGAATTTAATTCTGCGGGATAGAAATAAGTAAATTACAATTATGGCATGCAATTAGATGTTAGCAAGCTGTTGATGTTGAGTGACACAAAGCTTCGCACCACAAAAGGGAGGCTCGATTGCCCGCACGAGTAGCTCAGTTAGTTGAGTGGTGGGAGATTTTGATCAATGGACCAAGGTTCGAATCCCTGCAGCGACCGGGTGGAGATCACAGAACCTGAAATAAGGCTGGGTCTCTGGTGCGCACGGGTGTATGGGTCTACTGTCATTCTGCAGACTGAGTCATCGTGACTAACCTCTCCATCATCCTGTCGGGTCGGGGCGTGGGACTCCTGGTATGGGAGATTCCACCTTTTTAGATCAACAAAAGGGAGGCTACTGCATCATTGACTAAAGTTCTCAGTATTTGATTATACACTTTTACTTTATCTACAAGAGTCTAGTCAAGTTGGTATTGCACAGTTCAATAGAAAGTGAGATGTCAACAACTTCGCAATTAGGTTTATAATTAATTACGGAGTACTACGTAAAACTTATTCTTAGTTTATTAAGAATATTCTCATTACAAAACAATCACTCCGTTAACTTTGTAAACATGGTAAAATGGGTAAAATTCCAATTGTATTGTTCTCAGCATGAGATCACACTTAGGGGTCGTTTGTTAAAGTGTGACGTAATCATTTTATATGCAAAGTGTATGGATGTAAACAATTTACAACGTTTTGTATGATTATTTAATGTAAACTGTAGGGTAGTATTTTAAAACATTTTACATTGTATCATGTAAAACACTTTACATGGGGCGAGGGTGGTAAAGTATTTTACATTCCTAATATAGAGTTGATCAAATTAAAACATACTTATACCAAACTAGTTTACATTAGAGTATAAGACTAAACTTTAACCGACCAAATAAAACTAAAAAAACTCTATTCCAAGTGAAAACGAGTGAAGTGTTATTTAGTGTATATAGATGTCTTCACACAGACGATAAGAATGAATGATCAAAGTGTTTTAGCTTAAAGCTGTAAATAGGAACATCACTTATGTTTTTAATGGTCTTTTGGGATTTAGGGTCAAAACTAGGGTTGAATTTAGGTCGGGACCCGAACCGGAAGTGCAAAAACCAAAACCGAATTGACATTTTGATTCTCTTAAAAATGAAACCTGAGCCCGAATCGAAAATAGTCTGGGATCCGATTGTTCGGGAACTAATTTTTTGATTTGGTTTCGGGTCGAAAACTGAAACATTTGAACTAAAATGGAATTCACAAATTAATGCATGGATCATTCAAAATAAACATGCATTATAAGAAAAGGAAAAATCACACCGAGAATGAAAAACAATCACAAGTCAAATTTGCTTGTAAATTAAATTAAAAACTTGTAGTAGTAAAAAATATTCATGACAATTAAGACGCTTAATTTTCCTGACTGCTTTTTTATGTAAGAGATATTGTTAAGGCTAATTCTATATACAGTCTCTAAATTACTAGTACTAAACATAGCCACAAAATTACTCGTGAATATTAAAAATTAAGAACCCGTTTGGTAACACTGAAATCGGCTGATTCTGCTGATTCTGCTGAAATTTATGAAGTTCTGGCTGAAGTGGCTGTATTGGCTGATTTTGCTGATTCATGAAAAAATTAAATTTAAAATATATTTTATTAATAAAATAAAGAAAAAATTATGTGTAAAAATAGCTAAAATGGTCCTCTACAGTAACTTCAGCCGATACAGCCAGAAAAGTAACTCCAACCTTACTTTTTGTGCTTATTACAAAATTCGGTGCGCGAAATCAAAAGTTACGTGTTTGGTGAAAAAGCTGGTTGATAAGCCTGATAAGCTGAAAAAAGTGGTCACCAAACGGGCTCTAAAACTAATTGAAATATCTAATTTAGCCTTACGACAGTATAAACTATTTCAAATATACTTCACGCCGGTTTAGAGCCCGTTTGGTAACATTAAAATTGACTGAAGTGGCTGTATTGGTTGATTCTGCTTATTCATGAAAAATATATATTTAAATTATTTTTTATTAATAAATTAAATAAAAAAATTATACTTCGTATTAAAAATAGCTAAAATGATCCTCTACAGTAACTTCAGCCAGAACTGCATGAAAAGTAACTTCAACCTTACTGTTTCTACCTATTACAAACTTCAGCGCGCGAAATAAAAAATTACGTGTTTGATGAAAAAACTGATTGATAAACCTAATAAACCGAGGGGCTCTTGATTTTATAGTGTCATTCAATCCACAACTCTTCAATAAGTTAAGTGAGGGAGCTTTTCTTAACTCTCTCCTACACTTCGAAATGCTTCATTTGCGTTCGAACCCCACTTACTATTGTTTGTTTCATATTATGTCAACATTATATTTACACTACAAGCTCAATCAACTCGACCCAAACTAGGGAAAGAATAAAAATTGACTTGATATATGGAATTCCACACAATTTGCAAAATGGTGGCGAACAAACAAAAAATACTCAAGAAATAGAGAATCAAATTAACATAATAACTAAACTAAAGTGTTTTTTGTTGAATGATAAGAGAAAGATTACTCGCTACTGAAAATATTGAAAAAAAGTCCAAGTAAATTGAGAGCCCGTTTGGTAACACTAAAATTAGCTGAATTGACTGATTCTGCTGAAATTTATGAAGTTCTGACTGAAGTGGCTGTATTGGCTGATTCTGCTGATTTATGAAAAAATTATATTTAAAATATTTGTTATTGATAAATTAAACAAAAAATTATATGAAAAAATGGCTAAAATGATCCTCTACAGTAACTTCAGTCAGTTTAGCCAGAAAAGTAACTCCAGCCTTACTTTTTCTGCTTATTTCAAACTTCAGCGCGTGAAATCAAAAATTACGTGTTTGGTGAAAAAGCTAGCTGATAAGCCTGATAAGCCGAAAAAGGGGGTCACCAAACGGGCTCTGAGTGCAATCAACGAGGTTGTAACATTCAAAATTCACTTCGCAACAAATACTCCGTATGATTTTTTCCTTGGTAATAGATATATGGGGGAATCCTTGGTAATTTTTTCCTAGGAAAAAAGGTGCAAATAGGTCCATGTACTAACCAAAAAAGGTCAAATAAGCCTTTATTGAGGAGGCTCTGTCCGGTCGTCGTCATTTGGGATGGTTCCTGGTGGAATGTTTTGATGAAATTTTTTGAGCATCTTATTCGTCAAGTCTAGTGTACTCATACCAAATTTAAGCTAAAACTTCAATCGGGAAGGCATCCAAATGAATTCTTGAAGATAACTGCGATTCTAACTGCACGGTTATTTTCAAGATTTCATTTGAATGCCTTCCACAATGAATTTTTAGCTGAAATTTGGTATGAGTAAACTAGACTTGATGAATAAGATGCTCAAAAAAATTCAGCAAAAATTTCCACTGGGAACCACCCCAAATGGCGATGACCGTACAGAGCCTCTTAAATAAGGGCTTATTTGACCTTTTTTATTAGTACATGGGCTTATTTGCACCTTTTTCCTTTTTCCTATGTATACAACACGAGCACCTGTTTGATGTTTCTGAGTTGATTGAACTGTATTGAGCAGGTTTTTGTTTTTTCAATTGAATAAGTTGTGGTCGAATTTATTACGCAGAAGGACCGCCACTTCAAATGGCGGCTTTTGTACTGTATAGAAGAACCGCCACTTCAAGTGACGGCTTTCCTTAACTGCGATTAAATCCAGCAATAGTTTGGAGTTATTTTTAACCCACCAGTATTTTAAGAATTGTTTATTTAATTAGCATTATTTTGAGGAAAAACTCTCTCAATATCTAAAAAATTGCTTCTAGGAGTAATTTGGAGCAGCAGACTGCATTTTGATCCAAACACTATAATATCTGCATAATAGATATAAACAATTATTTATGTAGAAATAAAAGTAGAAACCTGTCTTAATTCTTATTTATGTACTTCCTTCGAAAATTTGAAGGATTCTATTTCTATCGTCAATAAAAGTTACAACCCGATAAAGCTCAACAATCATTATAATGTGTACAATAATGAGAAAGAAACACCTCATAAAAAAACGAAGAGAAAAATCACGAAGCTTTAGATAAATATTTAAAAAGCCTTTATTTGTTAAAAAGGACTGCGTTAGGCCTGGCATTTTGTAGAGTGAGTGACCCACAATTGCACTTTAAACAATGGTGTTTGGTTACTCTCCGTTTGGATCAGCTGGACTCTCTCCCTTCCACCTACCAAAAGTTAAACTTTCGATTGAGTGGATAATGGTCCACACGATCGCTATGATTGGACCGGTCCAATGGCCTCCGTCTCAATCTCACCATCACCGCGCGCTACACCGCTCTCTTTCACTTTTCCCTAGAGGGAAATTCTTACCGGCGGGGTAGCTCAACTAATAACAAGGTAGTGTCACAAGGGTTAGGTCCCGGATTCACATCCCGACAACTGCGATGAGGGGTTACTATGCATAGGGCCTCTGCAAGTATCGGGGACATAGCCTCACTCTCTATCTGTAAGATTGAGATTATAGTCCAATTCACATCCTCCCAACGTACCGTCCGATCGGGGTTAGGGGTCCTCAGAGATGGGGTGTCATCCTTTTTTCCCTAAAGGGAAATTCTTTTCACAGCTCCCGTGCAATCCCTATTTTAGCCTTGATGTATCTGGTGGGCGTAGCACAACCTCTAAATAGAGGTGTCACCAGGAGTAAGTTTCGGATTCGAATTTCGACAATAAAGATTATTATGCTAAAATGCATAGGGTCTCTGCAAGTAGCAATGCCAGAGCCCTACTTTTATTGTCAGCTTGTGATTAAAGAGTCCAATTTACATGCTCTATTCAGTAACTGTTCGGTCGATGGTGTTGGTGCCCGCAGGGATTGGTGTCATACTTTATTTTCTATTTTAGCTTTGATGTTATTTCGCTAACTCTTCATCCTCCCAATGGTAAATGGCGACCCAGATGTCGAAGTTCAGGGCCTCTTGCAGAATTAAAGTTGTTGCCATAATGCCATTCATGATCATTGAAAGAAGTTAAGGGCCTCTTGGCTCTTGCAGACTAGCTCCCATGGCGGTGGAAGAAATTAAAACTTAACTAGGTAATCTATGATGTCATGTGTCTATTGAGAGAAAAATCTGATCGAAGGCGGCTTTGAATCTACGAAAGCAAATTAAATTGGAGATCTCTTAACTTTTACTAAAAAAAAACTAGTTTTGAGAGTTTTCAAAGAGGTTTCGTAGAGTTTCCGAAACTGAAACGTACTCTTACTCGAGAGTTTATGTGCTACATAGCTGTGATATTTTTTTTAACCTATGAACTTTTAAATCCACATATTTTTTATGAATGAATTCTATAGACTTTTAAATCTATTGATAAGTTTATTGATTTTCAAAAAGTTCATAAACTTTTAAATTCAAACCACCATGGTTGGTCGTCAAACTTTTCATCTAGATCGCTACTATCGATCTGCATGTCCGCCTCCTTCACCGGAGCTTGTCGTCTTCATCATCGGACTACGAATGTTTTTACTTGGATTGTAATTTGTTGGTCTGGTCTGATCTAGTCTTTTTAAGTTTGGTCTGGTCTGGTCTTGTCTAGTATGGTCTGAACTGGTCTAGTCTGGTCTGGTAAACTTATGATCTCTGTGTATTTTATAACTACGAAAGTCAAGTCTAGTCTGGTCTGTTAAAGTCTGGTCTTGTCTGATCTGGTCTGTTTAAGTTTGGTCTGGTTTGGTCTGTTTAAGTTTGGTCTAATTTGGTCTGGGACTGAAACCAATCCAAGTAAAAACATCCTAATCCGCCACCAACAAAGTGACTTTGGTTATGCAAGAGAAATATGGGCAATTAATTATATTCATTAATTAAATTACGAGTAGAAATGTACCCCTCACTAAAATTTATTGCAAAACAGTGTCAAACAGTGCCAAACAGTGTTCAAACAGTGCCAAACAGTGTATTCTACAGTAAAATTTACCCCTCAGTAACATTTTTTCCTTAATTCTTGACCTGTCAAACTGTGTCAAAGATTGTGAAACGGAGGGAGTAATATTAAGTCCTATTTAAGGGAAATCAAACATATGATCACACTTTAGAATTAACGACTCTTCAAATGGTTCTAATTTTCTTTCAAGAATTGAATCGATCTCACCCCTACTTTTTCTTCGTAAAAAGACATACGGAGTATAAAATATCACTTTTTATACTTTTTTCGTTTATCTTCTATATCAGTATATATGTAAAATCTCTTTGTTAAACTTTATTTATCATAAAATGATAAAAAATCAAATTTTAATGTTCAAATCTTGCATATTGAGACCATCCTGGCACCCACACCCCGACCCGGCCAATACTAGTGTAGGACTTGTTGGCCGTTTTGTGATCATGGGTAAATAGTTAGTCAAATATGCAACCAGAACTATGCATGCGTGTGAAGAGTAGACAATAATAGAAAAGTTCATAGAAATCTTTGGTGAGGAGAAGAGACAATTTCAGATAATTGATGTACTAAGAATGAGTTAAAAGTTGACAAGAGCCCATGATTTTAGAAGTCAATAAGAATGAACGGTGATTTCAATACGCCTAAACTTTTATAAACTTTTAAAAGTACATTGAATACACATAGAGTTTTGTAGAATTTTAAACATCCACATTGAATACACTTAAACTTTTAAAATTCATAAACTTTTAATTACCACTAATTCCTAATACAATACACCCCAGCTCTATTCTTATTGAATACAGTGAAAAACTCTTTTCAAAAAGAAAAAATTGAAAATAATAATCTCAACTATTGTTGGTCCACTATTAATAATCTCAATTATCAATTATTTATGGGTGATGCCAACTATATGGACCATTTTCCAAAAATAGTCTCTAACCGGCTACAACCTCGTATAACAGGTCAAATTTAAATTTCAAACTATGCTTAAGTTATAAATAATCCCAACTATAATCGATCTTCTTTTATAAATCCCAATAATCAAATCTACATTTTCGAAGATATAAAAATATTTAAATACTTTTCCAATCTAAATATTTTAAACATGTAAAAATAATTATGAAAATTCTACAAATTTACAGAAGTTAAATAAAATATTTTTCTGTCATTCTTTTCATTTATTTTCACTAAAATTTTATTTTTTTCTTTTTTCTAGTTGTGTGAACAAGTTATGATTTTGTATTATCTTCCTTTATTCAATTTTTCATTTTCTGTTTTCAAAATTATAACAAAATCATACAAAATCATAACTTCTTAACACAATTGAGAAAAACAAATTGGAAAAAAGAAAAAAAATAAAGTTTAATGAAAATAAATTAAAAAGTGACATAAAAATATTTTAATTAACTTCGCTACATTTGTAGAGTTTTCATAATTATTTTTACATGTGTAAAAATATTTAGTTTGGAAATTTATAAAAAAAATTAAATCTTTCAAAAATTGAGAGTTGATAATTGGGATTAATAAAAAAAGTTCACTATAGTTGGGATTATTTATAACTTGTGCATAGTTCGCTTTTAAATTTAACTTGGTATACCAGGTTGTAGGCGGTTAGGGACTATTTTTAAAAAATAGTATCTATAGTTGGGGTCACCCAGGAATAACCGATAATTGGGATTATTAATTTTAATTTTCGCTTTAGAAAACTTAGTAAATTGATTGAATAATATACATAAAGAAAGTACATAATAAATTGAATAATATATGTGCAGAAAAAATTACAAAAATCAATATCTTCAATGTCAGACAGAACTCAGATGTAACAAATATCTATAAATTATGGATACAATAGTATATGGAGGAATGGTTCTGTCAGAAGTACCTGACAGGAATCGCGGTCCTGACACACCTCTGTTTGAGTTGCTTTTGGGTGGAACTCATAGGGCTAGGAAAAATGATTTGGTTTAACCGAACCAAACCATACCAAAAAATGATAGTTTGGTTTGGTTTGGTTTGGTTTGGGTTTACAGTAAGTAAACCGTTTGGTAACAATTTACTCAAACCGAATGATTTGGTTTGATTTTGATGGTACCAGGGGATTCAAAGCCCATAACGGGACAAAGCCCGCAACGGGATTAGCCCTTAAACGGGATCCAGCCCTTAAACGGGATCAAGCCCTTAACGGGATTAGCCCTTAAACGGGATTAATGTTAGATAATCACTGGGCCTCACTAGGAATTAAGCCCACGAGAGGAACCCACAACCAGGCCAGGCTGGGAAGAAGGCCTTCAGCCTGGGCGGGGTTCTAGTGAGGCTGAAATATTCCTAGGGATGACGTGGCATGCTATCATTAGATCGGCAACTGGCAGGAGTTAACGGCAGGAACGTGGGAATAAAGGAACAATCATTGCACAAACGGCCAAGATGTTACAAGAGTCCTATTCGAACTAATGTGTAATTAATACTCCCTTCGTCCCCCTGTTATTGTCTCATTTCCTATTCACTTGGTCAACACAAATCACTCTTAATCTCTTACTTTATGTATCAAATTTTTATCAAATTTGATTCTGGTTTTTGCGACTTTGTAAATCTTTTAATGTAGTTTCTGAATATGTAATTTTCTTTTTCTAAAAATAATTTGAGTGTGGACAGGGATCTGTTTGTTTTATCATCGGTCAAGCATCGTAAACCGCAATGGGACAATAACAGGGGGACGGAGGGAGTATCATTTATTGTATCAGTTTCCTTTTGAAACACTAGTTCCTTAGCCTATAAATATCACTTGTAAACCACCTAAAGGGGGATCGAAACACCGACCAATAAAACACTGCCTTACGCTGCCAAATTTTCATCTGCCTCTGTAGATTTAGCTCTCGTAGTTGGATTAGACTCCATCATTTGGTGCTCTCGTTGAGAGCTCAATCTACGATTGACGATGGTTGGATCCAATAGCCACAACCGTGTGGGCATCAATCAAGGCGGTAATCGTTTCGATCAAGTGGTGATCGAAGATGAAGGTTCTAGGTCGCGACGGAGTGATTTCCGGAGGCGTAACGACAACGCGGCAGGACAGGCGGATCTGAGAAATTATCTCCAAGGCGTTGGAGGTTCCAGACGAACAGCGACGCGACCACCGCAGTTCCAGACGCCAGGCACTGGGAATCGTATTCCCAATGTTGACCCGGCTCAAGCCTTAGCGAGTCTGACGACGTTTCAGAGGGAAGTGGAGACTCTGACCACCGCCTTCCAAGGTATCATCCCTAATGCAAATTCGAGATCACCTTCCCCTCGCCGAGCTCCGTTTGTGCCCTGGCAGGAGGAGGAGAGATGTGAACAGTCTAGGAGAGGCACCCCGCCGGTCCGATCTGAGCGCTCCCATCGCTCCAGGCCAACCCCGAGGACCTCAGTGATGGACCGAATTAGTGAGCAGAGAATCTCCATGCATGACAGGATCTCATCCCCGCCTGAGCCGAGTGAGGAGGCATCATCCGCGGCCGTCTCATCCCGTTACTGTAACGGGCATGGGGGAGATCTCAGAAACGAGATCAACGCCAACCGGCAGGCCCGCGGACATCACCGATCCCCACCTCGGCTGCGTGTCGGCCATGGCAACGACGATCTCAGGAGGAGGCTAGATGAGCTCTGCAGGGAAGTGGACGCCAGAATCAACCCTAATCATGAGATAAGGATTCCCGAACCGTTTACTCGTCAGATCATGGATGCTCCGCTACCGCAAGGGTACAGGCCGTGCAATATAGAGGCCTACCGGGGAAAGACAGACCCGCAACACCATGTTTCCAGGTATGTGGCCCACATGGTGATGATGGGATATGAAGACGCCATCAAGTATAGGGGGTTTTCGGTAACGCTCAACGGGCCAGCCCAGGAGTGGTACGATTCCCTACCTAACGGAAGAATCCGGAACTTCAGGGAGCTGGCTCATGCTTTTGTGACCCGGTTCGCCAGCTCCAAGGATTCCAAGAAGAATTTCTCTGACCTCCTGGGAATCGAGCAGGGGTTCCAAGAGAGCTTGGCCGATTTCTTAATCCGATGGAGGGATGAATCAGTGAAGATAGACGACCTGGATGACAAGTCCGCCATCGCTATACTCACCAACGCCCTGAGATCAGGTGAGTTGTATAAAGATTTTGTGCGAAACACTCCAACCTCACATGAGGAAGCCCTACAACGTGCCAAAACTCAAGCCGGAGTAGAGGAGACTGAGAGAAAAAAGAAGGAAAAAGAGACCGGGAAGCGCCAATCTGAGGGCGAAAAGAAGAAATCCACGGATAAAGAAGGCCACGACTCGGATAAGGGGAGTGGATCCAGAAAAAAGAAGAAAGGCTGGGGAAAAGGACGCCCACGCCGAAAGTTCAAAGAAAAGGGGGGTCGGGGCCCAGTTCGAGGATGACGAGGAAGGAGAGGATTCTGTAAGGCAGAAATGACCACACATCAACTAGATCTATGGCGGACCTGTGGGAGGAGACACGACGGGGGAAAGGAAGAAATCGAGTCGCCAGCTGTTTGTCGGCGAGATCAATCGTCTTCCCGCCGACAAGAAACTGAAACGTGACTTTATAACCTTCACAGATGATGACCTCTCCCCGTGTCCTCCGCCACATAGGGATGCATTGGTGATCAAGATGGAGGTCATGGACGCGATTGTCCACAGGGTGCTGGTGGACAACGACAGTTCAGTCAACATACTTTACATGGATGATTTCCTAAAGACCGGGCTCCAGAAGGGGGCTCTCAAACAGGTAAAAACTCCCCTCTCATGTGTCACGGGAGATACAATTGAGCCTGAGGGAGGGATAACCCTCAAGATCCAGCTTGGATCGGATCCCTACATACGGGAGATCGAAGCAGATTTCATCGTTGTCCAATTACCAAGCGTGCACAAAGCCATCTTAGGCAGACCTCTATTGGAAGACCTGGGAGCCATCGTTTCCCAGGCCCATCTGTGCATGAAGTTCTATACTCCGACTGGAATCGGCACAGTCAGAGGAGATCAGAAGATGGCCAGAAGTTGCTATGTGAGGGCCTGCAAGGCTCACAGGAGGAATGACGTGAGGATCAATGCCATTGAACAGGACCTATCTAAATATGAGGATGGGCAATTCAGAGCTCATCCCGTCTCAGAGCTTGTGGAGGTTATGGTCGACCCTTACCGGCCAGAGCGCCAGGTTAAAATTGTGGCGGGACTCCCGGCCGACCTGAAAGTGAAGATAGTCCGAGTTCTAGCGGAATTCAAAATGATTTTCGCTTGGGGGCCTGAGGATATGCCCGGGATCGATCTGAGCATAGCTGTTCATCGCTTAAACGTAGATCCAAAGATAGCACCCGTAAAGCAGAAAAGAAGATACCTATCTCTGGATAGAAAGGAGTTCGTGAAAGGCGAAGTGAACATGCTGTTAGGCATTGGGCACATAAGGGAGGTACAATATCCGGAGTGGCCGCCAATGTAGTTCTGGCCCCCAAGCCACCCACATGGAGGATGTGCGTGGATTATACGGATTTGAATAAAGCCATCCTAATGGACCCATTTCCTCTGCCCATCATAGATCAACTTGTGGATCAAACCGCCGGGTGCGAGCTCATCACCTTTATGGATGCCTTCCAGGGATATCATCGGATCTCTATGCACCCCGATGACGCAGAAAAGACCTCATTCATCACGCCCGAAGGAGTTTTCTGTTATATGGTGATGGCCTTTGGATTGAGGAAATCTGGGGCCACCTACACGAGAATGGTGGCCAAGGTATTTCGAGTAGTCCTTGGGAGGAACATGGAAGCCTATGTCGATGATGTTGGGAATATTTTATGGTTTTGAATCTAATTAAATATCTTTGTATTTGTGTAGTTATTAATTAAACGTGTAATACGGGCCACAAATGTGTATCAGCCCGGGGGCTTCCTTGTAACCTGTAAGTTAGCTAACTTCTTCTATAAAAGGAGGCTAACTTACGGGAACCCTAACTATCGATAGAGGCTTAGAGAGCATAGAGGCGCAAAGATAGAGAGATTAGGGTTTGCCGCTGCTCTCCTTCTCCAGGGAGAGCAGCAGCCGGTTTTACACGGTATACCAGATTCGGTGTTTCATCTGCTATCTGTCTATCTGCTTCTTCTTTTATCTTCTTATCATGCTATGATTGTTTTAGTATTTTGGGTTTATCAATTGGTATCAGAGTCGTAGCGTGAAACAGGTTGAATGTGTCTGCGATTTTCTTGGATCTAACGAAGAATGCTCTGCTTTTCTTCTCCTTTTCTTCATATAGAGTTTTGCTCCTGTAATCTTGTTTGTGAACTAAAATCTGTAAAATTTATACTGTTGGAATCGCCTTTCAAAACCGATCCAGAAGTATATTCCCTTTTTCGTTTTCTGCAAACTTTAATTTTTTGTAGAACTCTCATGGTATTTCGAGTTTATGATTATACACTGTTGCAGAAACGATTTTGACTTGAAACAGATACAGGAGGGATCGCGACCTTCAGGGCTATTCAGAACAGTTTTCAGATTCTCAAAATTCAACAGTTTTTTAAGATCTCGAGTTTGTAAACTCGCGGTCATGAACTCGAGTTTGTAAACTCGCGGTCATGAACTCGAGTTTGTAAACTCGCGGTCATGAACTCGAGTTTGTAAACTCGCGGTCATGAACTCGAGTTTGTAAACTCGCGGTCATGAACTCGAGTTTGTAAACTCGAGGTCATGAACTCGAGTTTGTAAACTCGCGACCCTGAACTCGAGTTTTAAACCTCGAGTTCTGACCTCGAGTTTTAAACCTCGAGTTTTTATAATTTGAGAGTTTTGGAATTGCGAGTTTTGGAATTTATTTCGAGTTTTAGGAACTCGATGTTTTGGATTTTGACATTCTGAAAAATTTCAGAATTTTCGGAATTTCTCGATCTTTTGAATCTTTCAAAGTTTGCAGTTTCTTGGAACTTATAATTCGAATCTTGACATCCTTTGCAGTTCATCGAAGCTTTACATTATAGATTTCTGAATAATTCCCTGTTTATCAAAGTTTTAGAAGTTTTCGATGTTCTGATGTTTTTCAAACAACAAGTTTTCGATATTATGAGGTTTTTCGAAACTCCAAAGTTTTCGATGTTCCAAACATTTTGAAATTCTGAAGATTTCGTTATTCTGAGGTCTGTTTTGCAGGTGGATTTCGCCATTACTCTTCAAGGCAAACTTGAAATTAAAATCTCGAGATTAGGATTTCGAGTTTTTGCCTTAGAATTTTGTTTAAATTCACCTGCTCTCGAAGTTCAACATCGAGAACCTCAACCTCGAAGTTTTTCCTCAAAAACTCAAAATTAGAGATTTTCTGCGACACCGCACTGTTTTGGCCATAACTTTTGACTCGGTGATCCGATTTGAGCAAACTTTTTTTTGTTGGAAAGCTAACGAAACGATCTACATAAATTCTAAGGCTGTGCCCCAGAACCCGTTCTCACGCGCCCTCACTCGCAGTCCTTGAGGCTCAAAACGTTAGTTTTCCGACAAACATTGTAAATCACCGATGTCCAGGTCAAAACTTAGGCAAATCTGTTCAAATTCTTTCAAGTCAACCCTGAGGTCAAACATTTTCTAAACCTAACTGTAAAGGTCCGAAAGTCGTAGATAATTCAATCAACCTCACGTCAACGGTCATCTTACAACAATCAACAATCAACCACTGAAGCCTCCTCTGACTCATCAACATTATGTGATCATCAATATGCTGAAATTCTACATGATGAGCTCAGGGAAACTGTCATGTGTGGTACTTGTTCAGATTGCTCCACACACGTGGCGGGTATGACGAGCTGTGAGCAATCAAACCTTGCACATTCTGATGGGGAGTTTCAGTTTTCTCCTCCTGGCGCCTTACACTGACAAAGCAAGGAATCTCTCAACGGATGCAACATTCTAGGGGGAGTGTTCAATGTTATCCTCCCCGATGCCTAACAATGACAAAGCATATCGAGTGCTCTAGTTGAGGGGGAGTACAGAGAGAAAATCAATGAGAGAACATGTTCCTATGGCTTAGTAAACCCAACTAAAGCCTACCCAAGGGACAAAGCCGAGAGTAAGTGAGTGAGTTAGTGAGTGAGAGTAATCATTATGAGAGTTAGGAAGCAGAAGGCTCAAGTGAGAAGAAAAACAATAATCAATGATGAGTCTGCTACCTCAACTGCCTATTATCCATTGAACATTTACTCCTAGTCACTCAAATACTCTGGACAATTCCCAAATAGGTTCAGGACTGATTTAATCAGATCCCGGGTAGAAGTCACTGCATCTTGTCCAACAGTGCACGTTGAACCCTACTCAAGACCACTCACTTGTCTCCCAACAGACAGGTGTTTAATCATACTTCACGGGGAACCGCATCTCTCATTACTGTCTCCTTCCAAGACAGGTAATACTGACTACAGTGGCCTCAGCCCCATGCCACTGAACTTTCATTGATCACGTCGTGTCTAGTTACTCACTCCCAAATGTTTTGAAATTTTCTAGGGCACAGACGCACTTTTAGAGTCAGTTGCAGGTCTACATGACCCGCGAGAACTTCCATAGGGCTCATCTATTACAGATGTAGACCAATAATTGGAAGGAAGTCCTGCTCTTTCAACATAAGAATCACCAACATTTTGAGGCCATTGCTAAAGAGTTTATCTCTATAGTTATGATAATTGGCGTCTTCACGACCCCGGGGGGCTACGTTATCTTCTTTACATTCTGCTTGTTTTTCCTGTTTTATTTCCGCAGAATAAAAGAATAAAGGCATGAAGCCCCGAGTCATCGGATCGTCATGAGGGGGAGAGTGGTCCACATGCTGTTAACTGTCAAAAAATCATTCTCGGACACTTCTCTCCTCCAACACTCTCTCTACTATCTCCGCAACTCAAATGGTCAGCTACGCTCACAAGTCAACCATCATTATGTTTCGTTGTGCCATCGACAAGTTCTCCTCAAAAGCATTCATTCCAAATAGTCAAAAAGACTACATTGTGGAGGAGACAGAGGTCAAATACTCAATCTGTTGAAGATGAATTCCATGGGCGTCTCCTATTCTCCAAAGAACATTCATTCTAGAGGCGTCACCGGACTTCATCCAAGTTGATCAAGAGCAACTTCTGGAAGGCAAGGATTACAAGCAAAAGATTCCTCAACCCCGGCATCAAAGATCAAATTGTCAAGAAGACATCAAAGGGGAAATTTCAAGGATTTCTTCATATAGCCTTCCTCAGAAGTCAAGTTCAAAGACAAAGGAAGCTGAATAAACACAAAGAAAAAGATATCCGCGCTGCAATGCTGATTCAACACGATTGATCACCAAGGGGGAGATTGTTGGGAATATTTTATGGTGTTCAATCTAATTAAATATCTTTGTATTTGTTTAGTTATTAATTAAACGTGTAATACGGGCCACAAATGTGTATCAGCCCGGGGCTTCCTTGTAACCCGTAAGTTAGCTAACTTCTCCTATAAAAGGAGGCTAACTTACGGGAACCCTAACTATCGATAGAGGCTTAGAGAGCATAGAGGCGCAGAGATAGAGAGATTAGGGTTTGCCACTGCTTTCCTTCTCCAGGGAGAGCAGCGGCCGGTTTTACACGGTATACCAGATTCGGTTTTTCATCTACTATCTGCCACAAAGAAGAAGAAGAAGAAGAAGAAGAAGAACCACAAATGCGTGATCTCAAGTGACTATGCAAACATCCTCAATCTCAAGTTATTGGAGACATCAATCAAGGTGTACGAACCAGAGCTGATGTTCAAAGGGAATCAACGTTCTCTTGTTTTATCTCACCAGTAGAACCAAAAACAAATGAAGAAGCTCTAAAGGATCCAGACTGGATACTTGCCATACAGGAGGAACTAATACAGTTTGAAAGAAACAAAGTCTGGTATCTAGTTCCTAGACCCCATCATCAAAATGTAATTGAAACAAAAAGGGTATTCAGGAACAAAATGGATGAAGAAGGAATGATCATCAGAAACAAGGCAAGACTGGTTGCAAAAGGATACTGCCAAGATGAGGGAATCAACTTTGATGAAACATTTGCACCGGTAGCGAGACTAGAGGCCATCAGAATGTTTCTAGCATATGCATCTCACAAACACTTCCCAGTGTATCAAATGGATTCTCAAAAGGAAAAGTAGAGAAAACCTTGTTCAAACTTCAAGATGGGCCAAACATTCTTCTTGTACAAATCTATGTTGATGATATCATCTTTGGATGCTCAAAAGGAAAGGTAGAGAAAACCTTGTTCAATCTATGCAAAAAATTCTCAGCTCTCATGCAATCAAAGTTTGAAATGAGCATGATGGGAGAGCTAAATTACTTCTTGGGATTACAAGTGAAGCAAACTGCAGAGGGAACACTGATCAATCATGCTAAGTACACCAGAGACCTAATTCTCATATTTGGGGTTGAAGGAAAAACGTCAGTACGAATACCAACAAACACATCTCAAACAATGGGTTTTGATGAAGATGACAAGAATGTTGATCCTACACTATATAGAGGTATAATTGGATCTTTGCTATATCTAACTGCAAGTAGACCAGATATCTCTTACTCGGTAGGAGTGTGTGCAAGATATTAATCTCAACCAAAGGAAATCCATCTCTTCATAGCAAAAAGAATTCTCAGATATCTAAAAGGAAACCCAAATTCAGGTCTATGGTATCCCAACAATGGAAACTTTGAGCTACTTGGATACTCAGACTCAGACTTCACCGGATGAAAAATTGACAGAAAGAGTACCTCAGGAACTTATCAAATGCTAGGAGGAAGACTGGTATCATGGTTCAGCAAGAAACAAAACTCCATTGCCACCAGCATAGCTGAAGCCGAATACATTGCTGCAGGAAGTTGTTGTGCCCAAATCCCTTGGATGAAACAACAACTACTGGAATATGGAGCTGAGACAAAGGAAATAGAGATCCTATGTGACAACAGTAGTGCAATTGCCATCACTCATAATCCTGTCATGCACTCCAGAACCAAGCATATTGATATCAGTCATCACTTCATCAGAGAGCATGTTGAAAAGAAGAATATAAAGCTTGAGTATGTTCCCTCTGAAAACCAACTTGCTGATATTTTTACCAAGGCTCTAAGTGAAAACAGATTCAACACACTTAGACAAGAACTTGGTATTATTGATAGTCACAGTTCGTGAGCACACAGATAAATCTGCTGATTATAAGAGTCTTAATTATCTTATGGAGCATCCTGTACTTGTACAACGTCCTAAGAACTGAAGAGCACCCTGTAATCAGTAGCTTTTCAAACTCAATGCTAATGTTCAGGGGGAATCAAATTAAGGGGGAACCAGTCAATACTCTCAACGTGAAGTACATTTCTGCTCAAAGGGGGGAAGTTTAGATACACGTTCTGCTCCCTATGCTGCCAAAAAGGGGGAAGAGAGAAAAGAAAAAGGAGCAGCTTGAAAGAAGAACAGGTCAACACGCAAAAACAACAGAGATCAATCTAACAGAGAGAAGCCATGGAACAAATGTGGTTTTCTTTTTTTGTCAAGCTAACAAACATCTTTTCTTTGTTAGTTTTGGCATCATCAAAAAGGGGGAAATTGTTAGGACCCTCTAAGATTTTGATGATGCACAGTTTATAGGTAAAACACTTGATCATGAACTATGCAACAAAGAAAAGCATCAGAAGGAGTTAACAGAAACCAAGGCATTCTGATGACAACAGAAAAGCTCGAGGAATTCTGATTGCAACAGAAAGTCTCGAGGTATTCTGTTGACATCAGAGAACCTCACAGTTTGGATCAGAGAACCTCGGAATTGCAACAAAGAAGCTGAAGGTATTCTGTTGACATAAGAGAACCTCACAGTTCGGATCAGAGAACCTCGGAATTGCAACAGAGAAGCTGAAGGTATTCTGTCAACAATAGAGATCCTCACAATTAAGATCGGAGAACCATGGAATTGCAACAGAGAAGCTGAAGGTATTCTGAGCAAACCTATCATAGAGGCAAAAGCAAAGTATTAAACAGAATACTTTTCGCAACTTGACTCAAAAGAGTCACGGGACGAAATCAATAAGTGGACTGCAAAAGATTTCACTTCACACAGTCAACCCATACTCCTATATACAAGTGGACTGCAGAAAGTTTCATTCTTTGCAGAGTCAACCCATACACCTATATACAAGTGGACTGAAGAATATTACGCTCTACAGAAACAACCCATACGTTCACATATAACTAGAAGCATGGACTCAAGCAAGAAAACAAAACTAGAGATATAGTCTACTCCAAAGAGACAAAAGGAGGACATGCTTAAGAGAAAAGATCAAGTGGATACTTCAACGATCAAGATTGAGTCTCCTCATCCAACGGGAGATATTCAACAAACTCAAGCCTATAAATCACCAAAGAATGTGACGAAGAAGATTCAGCGAGCTTAAGTGCAAACAAAGCAATCACACTCAGAATATCCTGCAAAAGATAAAGTGCAGGTCCATCAATTTACTCTTGGCTCGTTCACATTTCTTTAAGCTCTTAGACTAGTTCACAATGATATATTCATACTAGAGCTTAGAACAGTTGGTGGGAAAGTTGTAACGCCTTTAGAAAGAATTTGTGCTGCAAATCCAAAAAGTGGGTAGAATAGGACATGAGTAACTTCTGAATCAGACAGATTCATTAGTGAAAAACCTAGAGGCTAGAGTAACTTGGAGTGGTGTGTACTCCTAGTGAAACTGATAGTTTACGCCTGTGATCAAGGGTAAACTAGTCACTAAGTGTATTGGTCAAATAACTTAGTGGAAATCCATCTATAGGGTTGGACTGGATGTAGGAGGATTACACCACCTCCGAATCAGGATACATCAGTGCGTCACAACCTTAAAGCTACAAACCAACAATCCAAAAAGCCTCAGAAAATTCCCAGAAAACAGTTCCTACTCAAAAGTCAGTTCTTTCTAAACTCCCAGTGTGTTTGTCCAAAAAGATAAAAACTTCCGCTGCCAATCCTAAACCCACTTGTGCAAAAAAGGCTTTTTACATCACCTTATCTACATGTGTTATCTCAAAAGCCATGTAGAAAATTGACACGGGGTCATTTTTATAATTTTTATAAACTTTTTCACATCGGTTGTTGTTTTAACAGATGTTAAATATTGAAACGGGGTCTATTTTGAAATTTCATTAAATCTTCCACATCAGTTACGTGTGAACCCGATCTGATATTAAAAAATGGGGTAAATTTTGAATTAATAAAAGTTTAGTAATACATCGGTTAAAACCGAACAGATGTAGGAGAAAAGAAAAAGGGAAAACTGTCAAATAGGTCCTCAAACTTTCATCAAAAGGTCAAATAAGTACTTATATAGGAGGCTCTGTCCGGCCGTCGCGATTTGGGGCGATTCCCGATGGTATTTTTTGATGATTTTTTTAGCATCTTATTAATCAAGTCTAGTTTATTCATACCAACTTTCAGCTAAAATCTCAATCAGAAACACATTCAAATTAATTCTTGAAGATAACTGCGCATTTAAAAGCACACTTATCTTCAAGAACTTTGAATGCGTTCCCAATTGATTTTTTAGCTGAAATTTGGTATGAGTGAACTAGACTTGATGAATAAGATGCTCAAACAGTTTCATCAAAAAATTCCATCGGGAACCACCCCAAATCGTGACGGCCGGACAGAACTTCCTATATAAGGACTTATTTGACCTTTTTATGAAAGTTCGAGGACCTATTTGACAGTTTTCCCAAAGAAAAAATATTACTTGCGTAATTCCAAATCGGCTATGATACGTTCATCTGTGGAATCCACTCATACTTAAATCTAGCCAAACTTCAACCAGAGAGAGAGCATCGACCATGGGCGACTGCTCTCTAGTGACGTGATCGTGGGGTAAAGCTGCTCCGGCTTCGGCGTCGACGGCAGGTCCCCACTTCGTACCTTCATCGCCGGACAACGTTGAGTGAGCAGAGTGGTATGCTGGTGTTTGAGATTTCATAGCAGTAGGACGTCCTTCGATAGACCATAGCAGTAGGACGGCGTCGGTGTAGTTGTCCTGTGGCGTCCGTCCAGAGGAGCGATTTACGCCAGGTCAGCAATTTGAGCCACCATTGTCGCAGGTGGAGTCCAGTCGCCAACTCCAGGACATCAATTTGAGTCACCTTCCAGCGTCGGTAAGCTTGTTTTTATTATCACATTATCATTCGAATTTGACATTGCATATATGGTGTTTGATAAAATGCTTCATAGTAAATTTATTGACTATAGAGTTGCTCCTCTTTCATCTTTTTCATGGATTCTCCCTAGGGGTAATTTTTCAATGAAGTGAGTCAACTTACAGTTGTCTCTCCAAAACTCTATTGATGGCCTCATCAACACTACATTATATATCAACTTTCTGTCCAGTGTAACTCCTTTAATTTTTGTTTTTGTTTATTCTCAGTGTTAGTGTGTGAACTGTTAACATTTTCTTCTTGTAGGAATGCTAGTATAGTTTTAAAATCTTTTGCATTATGGATCTATATTGTTTGGAGTGAATATGTGCATTATTAAATTATAATTACATTCTTTCAATGTTCCTCTTGAGTTGATTAGCGGCCAAATAGTCTTGCAATGCATATGTATGAATGTGCAAAAAACTATGCAACCAATAAAAGATTAAAAGGTGGTTGCATATGAATCTCATATGTTTAGGGAGCTGGGCAGGGGGCTGGTGAGATGGGGAGGGTGCTGGGGGCTGGGGAGGGGGCTGGTGGGATGGGGAGGGTGCTGGGAGGCTGGGGAGGGGGCTGGGGAGGGGCTGGTGGGATGGGGAGGGGGCTGGGCTAGTTTCTCTAGTGGATGCTCTAAAGTTTTCAACTTTTTTGTCCTTGTATATCATTTTGTTTTTTTGGATTTATTTTTTGCTTGCTTTGTAAGTTTTGTATACTAATACTGATCAAGGTTAAGAAGCTGTTCTCTTCGTCTTAATCTTATTACTTATTCCTTATTCTTATTTTATTCAGATCAGATCAGATCAGAAAAATTCAGATCAGATCAGAAAAATTCTGATCAGATCAGATCAGAAACATTCAAATCAGATCAGAAACATTCAGATCAGATCAGAAGCATTCAGATCAGATCAGAAGCATTCAGATCAGATCAGAAACATTCAAATCAGATCAGAAGCATTCAGGTCAGATCAGATTAGTTCAGAAATAATCATACCAAATTGGAAGCATTATATTATTATCTATTATATACATTACTATTACTATTACTATTATTACTATTATTATTGTTATTACTGTTGTGTTTTACGGAGTAATTTTTAGTATTGATTTTTTAATAAATGCTAAAATTGAGTACTCTGTAAGATTCAGATCAGATCAGATCAGACACATTCAGATCAGATCAGATCAGATCAGATCAGAAAGATTCAGATTAGATCAGATCAGATCAGAAAGATTCAGATTAGATGAGATCAGATCAGAAAAATTCAGATCAGATCAGAACTTAAAAAATTCAGATCAGAAACATTCAGATCAGGTGAAGAGAACAACTTCTAAGTGGACTTTTTCTCACTAGTGAACACTTGGACATAATGTGAGAGGAGGGACCCTACTTCTAACAGCATAGTTTATGCAGATTGCAGTCAAAAGGCTAAAGGTTTGGAGTAAAGCAGAAATGGAATTTTCAGTTGAGGTTGAAATACTAGCCCGTGTACGACACAAGAATCTGCTGAACTTACGGGGCTATTGTGCTGAAGGGAAAGAACGTCTGATTGTTTGCGATTATATGCCGAACCTAAGCTTACTTTCTCATCTTCATGGGCAGCATTCAACTGAAATCCTTCTTGATTGGAAGAAGAGAATGAACATTGCCATTGGTTCTGCCGAGGGGATTGCGTAAGTTTCATATTCCTCACTAACCAATCAGGTCTTCACTCCCAACTAAATTAGGCCAATCTCATTCCAAAAATATCTTACCTCATACTTGTACAAAACTGTTAAACATCTAACACGGTACGTGGATACATGAGTCAAAAAGAACTCAAAGGGAACCCTATATTACGAGGTGCCAAATGAACAAAAAAACCAAAACCAAACTGGACTGTAATGTCATATTTAATTATGTCTATCTCACCCCAAGATGATTCTAGGTGAGGTTTACTTCTTAATTACTTTAGAAATAAATCTGGTAAGTATCCTTAATCTGTCACTTACTCTCCACTCTTCGAACCCATTTTGTAAGTCTTAAAATAGATTGAGTAGCTATATTTGCTAAAGTTGTGGTTGAGTGTTCTGAACTTCTTCGTTTGTAAAGTAATATCAAGAAAATTAAAAATGAAGGTAGAATTTTATTCTCTTTTATTTCATTTAAAAAAGCAACTGTGGCACAACATTTTCCCCTAAACGTCAAAAGTTTCACTCTCCCAAACTCATCTACCTAAATCACATATACACAGTATTTCACATCTTATTATTAAATAATAAATGCACTGTTTTATTCAAAAGTATTCCTTTCAGTATGACAGTGTGTATACTTATTATACAAATTAAATGCCCATTTGGCAAGATCATTTTTGGCTTATGAGCCAGAGTTTTACCACACTAACTGTTTTTTGCACGCTAAATAGGTCCAAAATGAAAAAAGGAAGTACAATTGAAGGCACTTGTTTGGCAGAATTCGCTGATCAATTCTGAGGCCATTTCAGTTAGGTGAGGTTTCTTAACATGAATGTTCTCATTCTGTCTTTTTTATTAAAATATGTACTTGCTTGGTTGTGGTGTATTTCTTTTCTCTGGACTTAATGAATCATCATGGCTCCACTTGCTAATTAATTTTAGTTTCTGGATGTACTGAAATGGATTTTAGATTCTTTTTTAATTAATCAAAATGAACGGATGGTGTATGAGACTAAAATCCCTAAATAGATGTTTTTCATCACAAAATGGGATTACTGGACTACTGCTTTCAAATGCTGAAATGAAATTGGTATAGGACTTCATTTTCGTATCTTAAAGACACTTTACCTTTGTATGGATGGTTGGAAGAATTCTTGTAAAGAATTATTTGTTGCATGAACAGATGAAGACAAGTATGTGGTATTCGTCTCTGGTTTAAGAGTTGGAAGCAGCACCTCCAATCCTTTACAGTTTCAGCTGTTCATTGATCATATAACTGGACATTTAGGGGATGAGAAGGTTTGTTTAGGCTTCTTCTGCTGTATATTATCCTATTATTTATCATATATGTTGAATATGAGTAATCATTTTTTGCTCAACTGCTATAAAAAAGGACCAAAACATTGCATCTAAAATTGTTCAAGTGGTCTTTGCTGGAAGCTCTGTCGAAATTCCAAGTGGACTCCTAAATGGTCAGGTGAACTCTTTGCTTTCTTCATTATAGAGGACGTTTTCATAGTCTTTCTTTTAATGCTCAGGTTAAGTTTTTTATTACATCGTCTTATTTTATCCTCTCTTTGGGTGTAACGAAATCTAAAATAGAAAATAACTTATATGTTGGAACCATTTGCATTATGAGCTTGTCCTGTATGTTCCAAATATTTGGCATCCTAATTTTCATAAAGTTAGTTGACACTTGTAAACTAATTAGATGTTTCATTAGTAATTTTACTTCCTTAAACACTTGTCAGCATTTGATTTTATTTGTGTTGCAGAACATCGGCTCAAAAGACCAGTCAAAATTATCATAGCCAATCAAAGAACCGGATATCATGCTGACTCAGGTCTTCCAATCAACTCATTGTTATTGCATTCGACAGTCGTGACATGCATTTAATTTTATATATGTTTATTTTTTATTTTTTAATCCGGTTAGCCATTGAATTTCTGGCAACCTATCCAATCAACAATAGCTACTATATGAGATGCAAATACATAATTTTTTTTCCTTGGTGATTTTCTCTCATTGTAGGTTGCTATCCATATGATGATAGAGATCCTTTCTTCATTGAATCATGTCCCCATGTTTATTTCATGGGCAATCAAGATGAGTATGATACTCGCTTGCTCAAAGGTACTTCAATTGTAGTTCGGGACTTGCATATATTGGATTTTAGAACGACTGAATATCATGCTATGTTTGGTAGCATTAATAGGATCGGCTTATTCTGCATGTTTCACTAATTTTGCTGACATGAATTTTATCAAATGCTTTCCTTTCAGAAAATTTAGCAAATTTAGCCATTTAGAAAATAACCCTTACCAAATGGGCACTTAATGTTAATGCTTTTGGTTGTGCAGGCTCAGAAGGGCAGGTGGTAAGACTCATATGCATCCCTAGATTTGCTGAGATAGGGGTTGCTGTGGTGGTAAGAGTTCAGTTATTTTCGCGCATTTATTTTTACTTTGTATGTTATTTTTACTTTCCTTTGTGTAGCACCAAGTCGAATACCGTAATTCCTAATTAGTAATTATGTTATTGTTCTAACTTGTAGTCTCGAATGCAAGTTGGGAGTTATGAATGTGGTTATTATGTGATGTTGCATGTGTTGAATATTGTTTCGGCGGTAATTCTTGAAATGTGGGGTGAGGTACATTATTATTTTATTTACATTTAATAGGTTTGCTCCATGTAATGTTTTTTAATAACCTTCTTATTTAATTTGTAGTGATTCTCCAATTCGGAACCATTCTCATCAGAAAAGATTGATGAAGTACGAACTCGTTGGGCATCATATTTCTTAGAAATGACGCAATCCATCAACGACACATGAAGAACGTGTTTATTTAAGTTTGTTAGTACCCAATTTTGATAGATTTTGATGATGCCACTATACCTTGCACGTGTACATTGTGTCTCAATTATATTCAAGTTTTAGTGTTCAAAAAGGTGATAAAAGAAATGTACAATTTTTGAGACTAAATAAATATTACCGGAAAAGTAAAAATGCAATAAGGTAATCTTTATTTACCTTAATAGGATATTGAGATCCTACCGGCATATATTATTTGGCTCAAAGATTAATTAAATGTCACATTTTAAAAGTGTAGAGGTTCGAAAATCATATACATTGAATGTAAATGATTGAAGACAAATCTTGACCGGTATTTAATACCGAATCAAGTACTGGCGGCGGCAGCATGGGACGCACACATAGAAGATACTTCAGCGTCCAAAATTATTAAAGACAAGAGAACCGCCGCATTAAATACTCCAGCACAAGAAGACAAATGTACAATTCGTCCTTGCAAGGAATTCAACGGAAGAGATCAATCTATCCTAACCAACGGATAAGATTGATCAGCCAAAAAACCTATAAATAGAGGCTGAAACGAAAATTTCTAACCAAGCTTGAGCATCCTAAGTAGAGAGATATTTCTATTGAGCATTCATGAAATATCTAGCAAAAGAGAAAGTGCTATTCTATTATTTACTCTCTTCTTAGACTCTTGCTTCACTAAACTTCTTAGTCTCAAGTGTTAATTGCTAAATCCTAGAAGTTTAGTTCCTAGTTGGAGGTTAGAACTTTCTTGTAAACAAATCAAATATTGTCGTAAACACATCAGGAGGACAGCTGTTCCCGGCCTGAGTGTGGTTAGATAGGTTAGGAGTACCTTTTGATCTCCACTGGATCAATCGAGAAAAACCTAAAGGATTGAGTAGCTTGGAGTGGTGTTGTACTCCTCGTGAAACACTTTCAATCTAGGCCAGAGTTGTCAATGCTAAATTGGCACTAAGTGTATTGGGCTTAATACATTAGTGAAATCCATTTGAAATAGGATGGGACTAGATGTAGGAGGATTACACCACCTCTGAACCAGGATATACTGTGTGCTGATTTATTTTCAGTCAACAAAGCACACACTGAACACTTCTCATAAAAGATTGTAATTTGCCAGCAACATCCTAAGCAGTAGTCTTAATTGACCATGCTGCTTATCCTACTGCTTAATAACTCACTTTCTTTGAGATACAAGAGCTTTGCAATATCACAACTATAAGGTCTGTTCCATTAGATTTCTGGAAATCTTACTTAAGGCATAGCAGTTGCCTCAGCAGTCCCCTAGTGACTACCCAACTGCTGAGCCCACTACTCACACAAAAGTATTTCCGTTGAACATCTAAACTTCACCAGACCTTCACAACACTATCTCTAAGAAGTCTGTTCAAACTGATCTCTCTAACTCAAAGTGGTAACCCAGCAGGTGCCTCAGCAGTTCCCTCACTATCACCCAACTGTCGAGACCTCTGCTCCAGTAAAACTCCCACTTACTTGGACTAATGCACATCTTCAGAAAGCCATCATCATCCTGAGCAACACCATATAATCAATCTTCCCATACCTTCACTTTTACTTAAGCAGGTGCCTCAACAGTTCCCTGGTTACCACCCGACTGCTGAGACCACTGCTCTCATTAAGGTTGATTATCAATCTACCTTGTTATATCATCAGAAAACTCTTCCCACTCAAAAAAAGATTCTAAGTGCACTTTCATCATACACTGAGTATTTTGCTAACAATTGCCTGAGCAGTTCCCTGATCTCTAGCCATCTGCCAAGCCAACTGCTCACCTTACAAAACCCAAACTTCATCCATCATAGAACGCTGTTATACATCATTCATCTAAGAGGTTAAAGACTTCCGATGTGCATCTATAAATCTCCCAAAAGATTATAGATCAACTCATCTAGAAGGGAAAAATTTTTAAAGTTGAAAAAGCTTTAAAAGTCTATTCACCCCCCCCCCCTCTAGACTTTTACCTCTATCCGGGACCATCAAGTGGTATCAGAGCGGAGTGTTCCTAGAGTCAGTTATTGACTAATTTGAACTAAAAATCCAAAACCACTATACTTTCCAAACACTTTCTAAAAATGAATAGTCAACTTGCAAATAATCTATTGTTCAACCAGAACAAGTCTGATGACTGGAAAATCAAGGATATCTGGGATGAGCTCACAATGACCCAATCAGAAGATGATCAAAGCAGTACAAGTGATGAAGGCAGCTCATCAGAAAGTAAGGAAGAGGCCCCGATTTGTCTCTTTGAAATGCATCAAGTTGATAGCTCCTCACACAACTGCCCATGGCCAGATCTAATGAAAATGACAATGGTGAGGTATTATCCTGTTCTTCAAACAACTCATTTGATTCCAGCTGCTCCAGTGTTGATATGGAAGCATTGCTCCATCATTTTGAAAACTTTCAAAAAGATCATCTTCTTTTAATGAACGAAAACTGTAGACTTCAAGAAAATCTAATAGTAGCCCAAGCTCAAATGGGTGAAGTAAGAAAAATGAAAGATTTTCTTGAACTTGAAACCATCAGTTTAAAAGAAAGGTTGAGCTCTCTCTCTCTCTCTCTCTCTCCATATTACTGAGAAAGTTCAACACAACTGGAAGAACACAGGATTAGGATACACACCTTTATCCCAACCATTGAAAGACTCTCCCAAATGCTCTCTTATCACAAAACACACCACAGATCAACAAACAAGAAAACCAAACCAACAAAATCCCCACTCCCGAACTCTGTCAAATAAAAGGAATCAGTCCTCTCCCAGATCCAAAACCAAACTTCCTTACAAACCCAACTTCCAGAATAACCAACCAAATCAAAGACTTGGTTGGCAACCAATCAAGAGGACCAACTATATTCCACAGAAAAAGCTGATCACTCCTAATACACATATTCCTTCCCCTTTCATAAGGAATAATGTTCACAAATATATATCCATTCCTTATGATTACAATACTTCGAATGGCTATAGATCCATCAGCTCAGATCCAAATGGTCCAAGAAGGGCATGGATGCCCAAACTTATTCAAAGGAAGATGCCCACTAACTTGTAGGCTGCTACTCAAAACTGACAAAAACGGGAAGTTGCTGGAGCAGCCAACTTGCAAGAATGATATAAAATATTCAAGCTGCTCCATGCACATGACAGGCTGCAGGAGGCTACTATCAATATTATAGATCTGGAGAAGGACCCAAAGCAACCTTTGGGAATACGGAAGAAAGGGGAGAAACTAAAGGAGCTGGAGGATCCAATCAAATGCAGTCCTTCAATCCAAAACATATCATATGGGATTGAAGTTCAAACTCATAAAGCACAAGCCAGCTCCGCGATAACTTTTCCAATGTGACATTCTCCATGGACATCTGCTTGATCAGAGATGTCCGAAACAACACGTTGTGCTAACTGGTAGAAGAAAGAAGGATACTGGAAAGGCTCCAAGCTGCCTTCCCAGCAAAAATCAACAAAAAGAATGACTGGAGTATGGAAGCAGCAGTTGACTCAAATGGCAGCCAACTGCCAACAGGTGGCTCAAAGAGCAGACCACTCCCAACAGGTGACTCAAATGAAAAATCACTGCCAGCAGTTGATATAGGACACTACGAGCTGCTGACTCATTCTAAAATCAACTCTCCAAGACGCTCCAGCTGAAATAAGCACAAGGCTTAATAATCCCAATCCTCTTACTCTACCAGAAGACAGTAAAGAAGAAGAGGAGGATGAGCAGGTAACTCAATTCCTTCAAACATCTGACACAAGATGATTCAACCAGCATCCTCCTCATCAAAATAGTGATGACATCATCCAAAGTGTTCGTACAAGATCATCAATCTAGAAAGAAGCAATATTTGCCTCTTCTCTCAAACAGAACCCAAAAGGACTGAAAAAGCCCTACAAACTTCTGACTGGATACAATCCAGTTCAACAGGAACAATCCTTGAAGCTTGTATACAGACCCTATCATCAACATATGATAGGAACAAAAAGGGTGACTAAGGAAGGCATCATTGTTAAGAAGAAAGCAAAATTGGTGGACAAAGGGTACTACAAAGAAGAAGGAATAGATTTTGATGAAACCCTTGCCACAATTGCACATTTGAAACTATAAAGATATTCTTAGCATATGCTGCCCATGAGCAACTAACAATCTATCAAATGGATGTGAAGAATGCCTTCCTAAGAACTGTCTACTAGAAAAGGAGGTCTACGTGGAGAGGCCTCCTAGATCTAAAATCAATAGAGAGGAAGATCAGGTGTTCAATTAAACAAAGCGCTCTATGGAATCAAGCAAAATCCAAAAGCATGGTATGACACTCTCCCTCTAAACATTTAGTGAAATATTGGTTCACTAAAGACAAAGTAGAAAACATGCTATTCAAGGTGAAGAAAGCCCTCTCATACTACTTGTATTTGAAAACTCAAAACAAATGTTATGTAAGAAATTTTCAACTCTCAAGCAAAATTGAAATAAGCCTAATAAGAGAGTTGAACTATTTCTTGGGACTACAAATGAAGCATGACTCCACAAAGGTTCGACATACTCACCAAATGAAGCAAGATTCAATGAACTGAGGCAATAGCTTGGTATGTTAGATGATGTTGATCAAGGGAAGGAATACCCATGCACCTATTTAGGGGGAACTTAATTCCAAAAACAAGGGGGAATTCCTAGCCACCTGCTGAGGGGGAACTCTCAGGGGTAGCCACCTGCTAAAGGTAAGTTACTCAGAATCAACAAGAAATGAAGCATCAAGATCCAAGAAAGTCTATCTCAGACTTTTAATGAAGAAGAAATCAATATCCGAGCAGTGAGCACAACAGGTGACTGAATTTCAGCAGCACTAGGCTCAGCAGGTGCCTAACAAAGAAGTGCACTACTACAACTTCTTGATACTTGCAATAACTCGGAAGAGTGACTACCAAACGAGCTCACAGGATGATTGAGCTACAAAGAAATGATTGCTAAAATACTACTTATTCTTCCAAGAGTATTCTATGCTTCATTTGCAAACTAGTTAACTCCAATTGATAAAGTCCAGAAACCAGATGACTTGACTAACTCTGAGAATCAGGTGGGATTTGTTCAATAAAAACAAATCAATATGGCAGAGACTGGTCAACATTCTGGATAACAGAAGGAGACGTTCAAAAGGAGAATTAGTTATGATTCACCAGAAACTCTAGAAAGAAGAAAAGGAGTAAGAATCCGAGCAAATAGCTCAGCAGTTGACTGCTATCCAGCAACAGTAGGCTCAGCAGGCGACTGGCTACTTGTCCACTGCTACTTGCATAATTAGAAGAGGTGCATCAATACGTTCTTAAAATGGAGGACAAGCCTGGAATAAGGTAAGAACAATGGAGGTAAAGACACTGGTTCACAAATTCGCACAGGTGCCTGCCGGCAGGTGACTGCCTCAGGAGCAGGTCACTGCTTCAGGCAAGCAGTTGGCTCAATTTCTGACAAATGTACATGGAATCTCAGCACATGGCTTATATCATCTTGATCACCTCATATCAAGGATTCCAAAAAGGTATCTCTTGTTCTCAGAAATCATCAAAAATCTACTCAAAACTGAGCCCCCTGCTACCAGTATGAACGCAGTTAATGCTAAAAGGAACCAGCCGTATTCTCCAACGGCTATATTCCAACGGCTAGTTCCCGATAGCCTATAAATACTCCCTCCGTACAACTCCTTCACACTTTTCACTCTGCAATCTCTTTTTACTCTATTCTAAGTTATCAAACTCTCAAAAGCTCTCATACGAACTACCACCGCACTCTCAACCGTCCTAATCTATCACTCCATAACTCAGAAATGGCTTCTCTTGTCCAAATTTCCAAATCCATTTTTACTGGATCGATCCTACACACCTCCAAAGCACTTGAAAGAGCTGACATGAGTGATCTAATGAGAGATTTACTGAGGAAACTAGAGACAACCGGTCTCATTAAAATGGCTACCTACCCGTATCCCTGCTTCTACCCCGAAGTAGTACCAGAGTTCTACATCAACTCCATCCTTGGCACACTTCAATCAGTAGTTCTGGGAGTTCAAGTAGAAATTCAAGAAAAAGACATCCAAGAACTGCTCTCTCTTCCTGGTGACGAAGCTCCATCTGTAGATGACCATGTACTTGATGAACAAGAATTCAAAGACAAGGTATTCCTTCCAAGGGCTCAACACCTCAGCACACTTAAGGTGAAGAAGAAGTTGATGGTTCAAGAATACGATGTTCTACTGGACATTGTCTACAAATGCATTGACACAAGAACCACGGTGCTTGACGAGATCAATGCCTAGAGAGCAAAGCCACTGGACGCCATAATCACTGGGTCCCCATACAACCGGACAAAGTATGTACACCAAGAACTCACAAAATATACAACTAATACCCACAAAGGAAGGAAGGAGGATGGCACTCTGCCATTGCTAGGGTACGGGTTTCTTATTGGAGAACTCTTAAAGAAGAAAGGCATAGTAGGGACAACCTAGGAGACAACCAATTGGAGGAAGTTTCTATTTCAAACCTCCAAGGTAGGGGCCCCAGAAATCCCAATGGTAGTTGACTCTTTCATCTCCAACGAGCCTCTCCAAATCACTTTTGACAAGATCAAAACAAAGGCTGCCAAAAGAATCAGATCAGGATGTCAGGCAGCCAAATCAAAGAAGCCAAGGACAGCAACAAGGAATCTATAAGCCGAAATGGAAGAGGCAGCATCATCTTTTCACCCCAGTCAAGAAGAAGCAGTGGCCTCCCTTCTTGCCTTGATTAACGAAGAAGTAGTGGCCTCACCTCTCGCCATTATCAATGAAGAAGCAGAGTCCTCCAACTCCTCGTATGCCAGCAACAGCTCTGCCATCCCCCTCTCAGTACTCATCCACAGGCTGACACACCAAACAGAGCAGGCGGCTCAAGAAACTAAGCAGTCGGCTTGTCAAGGAGAGCAGGGGGCTCCCCTAGACGAGCAGGCGGCTCCCCTTGAGGCCGAATAGGTAGTTCATCAAAACGAGCAGGGGCCTCAATCACCAGCAGTGGCCTCACCTCTCCTGACTCCTCTAGAGCAATTAGATGCTGAATTCGCCAGAGTCAAAGCATGGAGAGCCTGGAAGCTATCAAGAATACTTCATCAAGAAGAAACCGTCTCACACTTCTTTGAAGAAGCAGATTTTGTAGTAGACTGGCTTCAAACTGATGACATGGCAGAGGCTACAAGACTTCATAAAATTAATCAAGTCTACAGCATCAAGAAGAAGGAGCTTACTGCCAAAGACACAATGGATCACTCTAGTGATAGTGATGAGGCCATACTTGTCATCTATGGCTTTGTAGAGGATATCCTTGGCAATGTTGTCAAGATTGTATTTCCTCCTTTCCTCGTTGGACCATTCATGACGCAGTTTGGTGATCATCTGGGGTAGACCACCACCAGTGATGTATTCAGGGTTGACCTTGGTGAACTCTGTGAAAGGACCTGCATCAAGAACTTCCCACATTTCATCATGGAGTGCGCATAGGTGAGCTTTCATGCGAATCCTCTAGTCATCAAACTTTGTCACTGAAAAAATAAGATTCTTTGAAAGAGTGTTATCCATAATATGAGATTAATGAGGCTAAAACAAGTGGATCTCTTGTTTAGTAAGTAACCTAAAAGATTACAAGAACAAGGAGGCTCTGATACCACTTGTTGGTCCCGTTTGTAATGGGAACAGTCTAGAGGGGGGGGGGGGGGGTGAATAGACTGTTCAGGAATTTAAACTTTTCTCTAAGTCAAAACTGACTTATCAGAGATGGTCGAAATCTGGTGACAGAGATGGTCAGGTTCTGATGGCAGAACTAGACCAGGCAGTGGATAAGTTTCTGTTCGGGTAGCCTCAAGAAAAAAAGCTAAGGCAAAGTGCCTTTCTGATAACTCTGAAAGAAGATCTGCTGGACACAGAGTCCAACCTTAAGAGTTAATCAGTAGAATCTTAAGTGCGGGAAATAAAAGCTTAAAGTAAATGACACCGGGGGTTTTTATAGTGGTTCAAGGAACAACTTGTTCCTCTAGTCCACTGTTCCACTAAGCTTGCAAAAACAACAGTTTACAACGCCTTAGTCCCTAGAACTTAAGAAGCACTCCTCGTCTTCTTCAAGTCTAGTTGCCACCCGGGATGCAGTCCTGCTTCCTGATGGCTGGTCTCGTTTCACTGAGTCTCTTGAAGTATCCCCACTTCACTTACTCCAGCTAGTTTGAGACGTCCCTTCTTTTTCAAGAAGTGTTTGATTTAAAATCAGTTTTCTCCAACGTTGCTTCTTCACAAAGGATGAGTAGATGGAGTTTTCGAAGTGTTGAAGAACTGAGGAACTTTGCAACTTGCTAGTTGGATGAAGGATTAGAAAATATATCTTCCAACTGTAGCCTTTTCTTGTTAAGAATGCAGTTTGAATCTCAAGAAGGCTTTGAGGTATTTGATTTAGAATAGAATGATCTGAGCAAGTTCGTTTGGCAGATGTTGTAGCAAAGTTATCCTCGTAGTTCTTCAGAGTGTATCTTATATACTGGGAGCAGTCTTTCCGTTGGAGTGTAGAAGACAGCTTCATTAAATGCTTGTACTGTTGACTTGACCGGTTGGACCTTCGACTTGCTATTTTGGGGGCGTAAAGATACTCGCATGGTCAATCATCAGCTTTAAATATCTCTTCGTACGTACAACATTAAATGTGCATTTAATGTGTGTACAGTACCATGTTTCCGTTGAAAGGTTCGTAACCGTTAGGGGATTTCCCGTTAGTTTAATGACCGTTGGTAAGTGCTTTCGGAATCTGGTGTGTTAGACAGAGTCCTATGAGGCTCTCTGGTTCAATCTCTGAAGTCCGCCTCTGTTGCCAACTCTGGTATCAATACTGATGACCAGTTTCTGATGGCTTCTCTGGTGAGCAACTCTGGGAGCAACTCTGGTAGAAGCAAGGTGGATCTCTGGCAGACACACTAAGCTAAAACTTACAAAAGAAATTCTAATACAAAATTTCTAACGGGGTACTTTCAAATTCTAATTAACCTAGCATCATCAAAATCTAAATACATTTATTCCTTACAATTTCCCCCTTTTTGATGATGCCAAAACCCTTTAACTATTTCCAGAGAAGTGCCTTTCACCATAAAAAAATAAAGTTTAAAACTTTTCATTAGAATCTTGGTGGGCAACTTAGCATAGGAAACTAGTAAGAGTACGATACAATCAGATAGCAATTAAAGCAAATAAGGTAACAGAATAAACACAAAGAAGGTGAATAAGGACATATATTTGAATAAGCCATGCAAAAAGAGGCAGAGTTGGTATCTTATTAATCTGATAGGGAAAATAAAGCATTACAGAGTCAGAGATAGAGAGTTAGAGGTCTTCTTCATCTACCTGTGGTCCTGCTCTGTCAATCCTTTCGAGCTCAGCATTTACCTTAGCTCTGATTGAGGCTAGATCCCTCGGATTCTGATAGTCAGCCCAATGGGGTGCAAGTTTGCAATCCAAATAATTTCTAACAGCTTCTGCAGAGTTCTTGCCAGTGAGAATCTTCATTCCGTACCACATTTCTGCTTCCTGGATAGAACCACCATGGTTGATCTGGACAAGTCCATCACTATCCATGAACAGATTCTCTCGTTGAAGGGGAGTCATCAGCTTCTGTTAGTCCCTGTTTCTGTAACAGCAATGAATAATCGATCTAACAAGGAAGATTAAACGTAAAGATGAACACAGAATGAATCACCGTAAAACCTTCTTTGATAAACCGTGAACTCGTACAACAGAAAGATATGCGCGTAAGGCTATGAATAATAAGTACGACGTTCAACCTATTCCTAAACCTCGGCTCCCTTTTTATAGGCGAGGTTTAGGTTAGGCGTACCAGGCTTTTAGCCTGTTTATATGGGCCTAACACTTGGCCCGATTTCTATCTAATTCATGCATTAATTAAATACAAGGATTAAATATAAAGCTAATCTATGACCAACTTGATTCACAATTAAATATCTCCAACAATCTCCCCCTTTGTGATCAAGTGCCATTCTCTTATTGCTTTTGAGACTTGAAGTAGTGCTTCCTCATACCAAGTGCATGCTCATATTGCCTCAGTACATTTCTCTTTTCGAGGCGATCGTCAATGGCCTTTAAGATTGTCTCTCCAGTAGAGTGTTCCTTTTGAACATAAGACGATGCCTCTTGAAGATTTTCCTTTAGCTCTGCCTTCATCTTTAGAATCTGTTCTTTGATTATCTTCAGTGTTCCGTCACAGTACTTTTCAATTTCACTGACTACCATCAAACGTTTTCCGTTCTTGTGGTTCAGATAGGTGACTGCTGGCGGTGTGAAGAAGATGTGGTAGGCTGGGAAATCTTCAAGTTCTGGACCATACAGTCTTGGCTTTGTCAGATTTGTCTTTTTCAGATTGCACTCAATAGCCATCTGTAGGTCGTGTGAAGAGTGTACTCGGATCTGTCTAAGCATGAATCTCTTGATAGCTGCGAGGCCTTCGCTGTATATTATGCTCTGCCTGACTGGAAGGTATCTGTAGGCCATGAACATTTGGTAGATGTCATCTGGTTTCAGCATGATGAAGTCGTTCTCTTGACAAGTAAATTCGCTCCCATCGGTGCGTTGAAGTCTGTAAGTGTAGAATGTTACTCCATGATAGTCTTCAGCCTTCACTTGTAGAATTTGATGAATCGGGAGAATATTCGACTTCAGATCTTGTTCCATTAGTTCTCTCTGTGTACCGGTTGACCTTTGTAGCAACATATGTAGATGACCTCCAGCCTGCTTTCCTTTTAAGTGAGTAAGGCCTCTTAGCTTTAGTTCATTCAGTGGCTTGACTCTGTCTGGTCTACGCCAGATATGCTCTCTGATTTCTTCTTGGAAGGGGGCTTTGATGCGAATGTTATCCCATGGTTTCTCTGTCTTGGGGAGTCTTCCCGCTGATTGTCTTACGACCGATTCGAGAGTCTTCTGGGATTCTTTGTAATTCTCCCCTTCCTTGCGTTCATCGTCCTCGAGCCTTATAATATCTTCAGAGCATCTGTTGATTAGCTCTCGTAGCCACCAGTTTCTTTGCATGTCCTCTTGTTCGGCCTCAACCCGAAGATCATCCCATTCTGTCCATTTTCTTGGCCATTTGTCATATATCACCGCCTCTTCCAGTGCATCATGGATGTCTTTGCCTGGGGAAATATATGGAATTCTTTGTTCAGGCGGTGATTGTTCCTGAGTAGCACTACCGGGTTCACTTGGATTGCCCGTTGACATCAGCTTAGAACTGGGTTCCAACTGATGGCCTGATGGAGAAGATGTACGAGTGGTAACATCATCAGGACTTCCATCCCCTCCTCGGTTGGTATCTTTGGGAGATACGCCTCGGGATGTTATTTCTAGCTCGACCATGCTAGAAAAGTTGGCTGTGGATGGTGGCTGTTGGTTTGTTGAGGTTTCGGGTTGGATGGGCTGTGGAATTTGGCTTGGTAGAGCAGTTTGCTCAAGTGATCGAGGTCGCTTGTTCTCCCCCTCATGAGGATCCGAATCATCGGGGTCCTCATGGGAACGTTTGCGACCACGAAGACTCTCCTTGCAAGTGCTCTTGGTTTCGGGTGAAGAAAGAAGGGCTTCAAGTATGGCTTGCTGATGAAGAGTGAGTTTGTCTTTTGGGGTGTTTAAGAGGTTGTTCAGCAAAGCCGAAGCTAGTGTGTCAAAGGATAGTGAGGAGAGATCGATGGAGGGTGTGGTCGGGTGTGGGGAGAATACTGGTTCTGTATCCTGGGTTCCCCGAGAAATAGAGGGAATGGGAATTTGGTTTATGGATTGGTGGGATAGAGGGGTGGAGGATATGGGTTGTGTATGGGAGATGAACGGTTCAGGGGAAGGTTGGGGTGGTGTTTGTTCAGACCGAACCGCTTGGGTGGTCCTAAATTCCTGTGCTAGAGCGGTCATTGCATCTTGCACCCATGGCTTAATGGTGGAATCCAGGAAGCGATTCAATAGAACTTTTACGTCTTCAAAGGTAGGGTGACCAGTTACGGGGGTTGTAACTGTTGACACAGCATCAGTGAAGATTGCTGATGTGTGGCCTGCATTTAATGATGGAATCATTATGGGCGTAGCAGGGCTTCCAACCGTCATAGCTTGCGCTCTGGTTGTTGCGTTTAGGGTGAGTGCACCTGTATGTGCAGTGAATAGTGTAGGTTTCCTAGAAAATGAAGAAAATGTGGGAAATGTGACACCTAGACTCGATGTGTGAGAAGAAGGGGTTTTGACCTCGGGAGATAGGTCAATTGTATGCTCAACTGATTCAGAAGGAACCAGCGAGGGGGTTGAGTCCCGTTCTTTTGAAACAATAGCCTTTTGAGAGGCTATCGAGTGGCTTGGAGAGGGCTGTGCATGCGCAGTTGAGCCAGATGCTGCGACTTTTACCCGGGAACCGAAAAGATCGGCTCCTGTGCTTAGGGATTCGGCTCGGCTTATCTGGATAAAGGAGTCGCAGCCCGCGAAGATGTGCTCGTCTGCCTTATCAAACAGGCTCTTTCTGGCTTGGGGCTGGGGCTTGGCCTTGGCAGCCTTGTCATTCTTGACCTTTGCCCTGGTTTCTCGGATGACGACTTCTTCTGAGTTGAATGATGCCTTAATGGAATGAGCCGCCTCATCATAATCATCCTTGGAGCAATTTGTTTCGCTCGGATCAGCTCTTGGTTTAGCCTTTTCTTTTATTGTGAAGACTTGAGGTCTGCCAGCTATTATTGGTGTTGCGTCTTCAGCAGTAATTCTTCTCTTCTTCGGAGATTCGACTGGCAGCTTCCCTTTTCTGATCAGGGCATATGTGAGCTCCACATCATCACTATCATTATCATCGTCGTCATCATCCGAGCTAGATTCTCCGCTCTCCGTGCCCACGCTCTCGGAAGCCTCGTCGTCAGTGTTTGTTTGGGCTTCACTTGACGATTCATTGGCCGTTTCCTCAGCGTCTAATTTGGTGCCCTCAGCCGCCTGACTCGTCTCAAGAGAGTCGTCAGACTTTCCTTCATTGGGCGAACCGGCCACTGGTTTCTGTGGCTTTTGGGCTCTCTTGGGACCCTTACTAACACTCGGCTTTGTCCCTTGGGTAGGTCCAGCTGGGTTTTGCTGAACCATAGGGACGGTCTTCTCTGTGGCTTCCTTGTACTGTTGAACAGCTGGATTTGAAGATCTTACAAGGTTGAGCAGAAACCCAGGGATCCGCAGACCGTAGGTAGGGTTCTTGTCTGCTTTAAAGTATTGTAGCTTTGGGGCTTTGTAGTGTGGATCGGAGCTGCGTTTTGGGATTGACGAGTGCACTGCCATGCAGTCGTTGATGATCAGCCCAAGCCACCTTGCATATGGGATGGTATCTGGCCTATTCTTTTCCTTGGCCTTGACCAGGTCCATTAGCTCTGAGAAGAAGAGCTGTGCCAAGTCATAATGTTTGTTGAAGGCGATCCCGTGGAAGACTAGCAGTATTTGCTTGTTGCACTTGTCGAAGCCAGCATGCTTTGGCGACAAGCATTTGTTCACCAGTCCAAACAGATTCTTCCACGGGTGACGAAGATATGCGCCGTTGAAGTTCGACAATTGTGGCAGTAGTGATGTGTAGCCAAGGGATGCCACGTCTTTGAGTAGATTTGGGATGGACGACAGCTCATCATATGTATCTCGGACTGGCAATGCTAATGTAGTGCGCAGTGTTGATGGTGTAAGGATCACCCGCATGCCGTTTAGCTTGGTCTTTATTTTTGAGCGATCCTTCGGAGATTCTGTATGCATGTGCCCCCAGAACTGTTGTAGGTATATCTCTGGCACCGGTTTTGAGTTGTGAAGTGCAGGCCAGAGATAGTGACCTTTCATGATGGCTGGAACGATCGGGTTCTGGCACTTGAAGACTGCAAGGTCTAGCTGGAAATTGTTGTCCAGTACCTTGATCCATTTTTCTTGGGAGTAGATGGTATCATCGATCTGTGCTTTGGTGTTTCCTGCCATTTTAGAACTGTAGAAGTAGGGGTCAACACATGAAGTTCAATTGTTTGATTTGATTGAAAGAGTTTGATTTAGTTGTCAGATAAGTTTATGCAGGTGGAAATTTTGGAAGAATTTACTAAGTCCAAATCTCGAGATCTGAATCTCGAGATCATGATTTCGAGATCCAAATCTCGAGATCTTGATTTCGAGATTCAAATCTCGAGATCAAGATGTCGAGATGCAGATCTCGAGATCTTGATTTCGAGATTCAAATCTCGAGATCAAGATGTCGAGATGCAGATCTCGAGATCTTGATTTCCAGATTCAAATCTCGAGATCAAGATGTCGAGATGCAGATCTCGAGATCTTGATTTCGAGATTCAAATCTCGAGATCAAGATGTCGAGATGCCCATCTCGAGATCTTGATTTCGAGAATATGAACTGACGATCTCGAGATCTTGAAAACCAAAATCTCGAAATCGTGATTTCGAAGCGACGAATCCACTTGCAAAAACATAGATACGATATACCAAAAACGATTATAACAAGATTTCGACATTCATTCAAACGAAAAAGAACCTAATTTAATTTTGATTTCGAGAAGTTAAAGGTTTTATTTTTGCGAAATCAAGTGTTTGTTTCTCGAAGACGAACACGAACAGGTTAGATGATCGTTCGTATTTGAGAAGGATGATAGCCACTGCGTTAACTACCTTCGAAGGATGTCGGAAAGAGATGTCGGAGAAGGAGAATGGTTTTGCGAAAACGGAGGTTTTGGGAAGTCGAGGAGCTCTGCGTTTTTCAAGCTTTGGCGAAAAGTTTAGAATAGGAAGTGAAAGGCTTTTCCGAGGCTTATATATGGGAGAAAAAGATTTGGACTTCCTCGGTAACAATTGAGCCCGAATGATTGGGCTGGCACACAGTGCCCCTTTTTTTTTAAAAAAAAAAATTCGAGGTCCAATCAGTAAAAAATAGAGAGCTCACCCTTAATCAGTGAAAAATAGCTCCCCCTCAAACAGTGAAAATTTTCTCCCCCTCAAAAAATGCAACGAACAATATGTACAAATGCAACGCACACACACTATTTTTTGTTCTTTTTGATTTTTCACACACACTCAACACATGCAACACACACACACTATTTTTTGTTATTTTTGATTTTTCACACACACTCAACACATGCAACACACGCACACTATTTTTTGTTATTTTTCTGGTTTTCTCCCCCTCAACACATGCAACGCACACACACTATGTACAAGTCCTACACACACACTTTGCAGATCAGTGGAGACAAAAATTAAACAGACTCGAGGTTCAACATGCCCAACTTGGAGACCAGGAACTGGAATATTTTTTCATCCAATGCCTTAGTGAACAAGTCAGCCAGTTGAAGCTCTGAGCTTACAAAATACATATCTATATCTCCTTTCTCCACGTGATCCTTGAAGAAATGATAGTGCAGGTCGATGTGTTTGGTGCGGGAGTGATGAACCGGGTTGCTGGTGATGGCTATGGCGCTCTGTGAGTCACTGTAGATCGGGATATGGCGGAAAGTGTAACCGTAGTCCTTTAGCTGGGTCTTCATCCATAATATTTGTGAACAACAGCTAGCAGCCGCGACGTATTCTGCCTCGGCCGTAGATGTTGACACACAGTTCTGTTTCTTGGAAGACCAGCAGACTAACTTATCGCCCAAGAATTGGACGGCTCCCGATGTGCTTTTGCGGTCCATCCGGCAACCAGCAAAGTCAGCATCCGAGTATCCGACTAGGTCAAAACCTGAGTGCTTGGGATACCAAAGGCCTAGATTCACAGTGCCTTTGAGGTATCTCAGAATTCTTCGAACAGCGGTCAGATGGGATTCCTTCGGATTTGCCTGAAAGCGTGCACATAAGCATGTGGAGAAGACAATGTCAGGCCTGCTTGACGTGAGATATAGCAAAGATCCAATGATGGCCCTGTAGTTTGTAGCATCAACTGGCTTCTCAGAGGAGTCTGAGTCCAGTTTGTTGTTTGGGGACATGGGGGTCGTCATGGAAGATTTGCCATCAATGTTGAATCTCTTAAGCATTTCCAGAATATACTTGGACTGATTGATGAAAATGCCGTCAGAGAGTTGTCTTACTTGCAGGCCTAGGAAGAAATTCAGCTCTCCCATCATGCTCATTTCAAACTTTGTTTTCATCAGTTTCTCAAAGTGTTTGCACAGACGTGGATTTGAGGAGGCGAAGATAATGTCATCAACATAGATCTGAATCAGGATGATGTCAGACTTCTGTCGCTTGATGAAAAGTGTGGTATCAATCTTCCCTTTTGAGAAACCTGAGTCAACTAGAAATTCGGTTAAGGCATCGTACCAAGCTCTTGGTGCCTGTTTCAACCCATACAGAGCTTTCTTTAGTTTGTACACATGGTCGGGATATCTGGGATCTACAAATCCTTCGGGCTGAGCGACATAGACTTCTTCTTCCAAGACTCCATTCAGAAAGGCAGTCTTAACGTCCATTTGAAAGATGGTAAAGTTCTTGTGGGCCGCGTACGCAAGAAAAAGGCGGATTGCTTCAATTCTTGCTACGGGTGCAAAAGTTTCATCATAGTCTATGCCTTCTTGCTGATTATATCCTTTAGCGACCAGTCGTGCCTTGTTGCGTATCACTATGCCTTCTTCGTCCTTCTTGTTCTTGAGCACCCATTTAGTGCCAATGATGGTTTTCTTAGGGGGTTTAGGCACGAGTGTCCACACGTCTAGTCTGTCAAACTGATTGAGCTCATCTTGCATGGCAATCACCCAATCTGGATCAGCGAGTGCCTCTGAGACTTTGGACGGTTCATTCTTGCTTAGAAAGCATGCATAGTGACATTCATTTGTTGTTGCTGATCTCGTTCGCACACCTTGACTTGGATCACCTATTATTTGTTCAACCGGATGTGCTCTCGTCCACTTCCTCTCATGAGCTAGAGGAGTTGGAGTAATTATTGGTTGATCTGAGTCCTGATATGAGGTTGAAGGTTCTGGGGCAGCTGTGGTGTGTAGTGGAGATGATTCCGGACTTATAGCAAAGCCGTGATCATCCACACCTCTGTGATTGGTTTGAGGGGTTGAGGGTGTGGATGGTACATCATCTGGTCCTGTGAGGAGCGGAATCTCTGCTGTTGGAGTTGATGTTGACTCTGGAGTGTATGCAGGAGGTGGAGGTTGTGAGTTCTCGTAAAAGTTTCTGAAGAGAGAGTCGAGAATCACATCGTCGTGTTCGGTGTTTGGTTCAGCTTTATCAGAAGCTACTGGTACAGCAGTTGATGGATCGGTCTGGAGATGTTCAATAGCAAAGTCTGCCATTTCATAGAATGTAACGTTTACACTCTCGATGACAGTCCGCTTGTCTCTGAGATAGACTCTGTGAGCTTTGGATTGCAGTGAGTAGCCAATGAACACGCCTTCTCTGGCTTTGGGATCCAGCTTACTTCTCTCTGTCCGATCATTGAGTATGAAGCACTTGCAGCCAAAAACCTTGAGGAAAGAAATATCAGGAGTTTTGTTGAATAGGATCTCATATGGAGTCTTGTCGAAGCGCTTGTGGATGAATGTTCTGTTCTGAGTGAAGCACGCAGTATTGATTGCCTCTGCCCACATGAAGTGAGGCAGTCTTGATTGAATTAACATGGTGCGTGCTGCTTCAACAAGGGTTCTGTTCTTTCTCTCAACAACTCCGTTCTGCTGGGGAGTTTTAGCTGCTGCAAATTGCTGAGTGATACCGAGTGATTCATAGAACTCAGTGAGAGTCTGATTTTTGAACTCGGTACCATTGTCAGTTCTAACAATTCGAACACTGTGATGTAGCAGTTTCTGGATCGTTCTGATAAAGGTCATAACGTATACCTAGAGAAGTCATCAACGATCACCAGAGTGTATTTGCGACCGTTGATGCTTTGTACTCTCATAGGTCCACACAGATCCATGTGTATTAGCTGCAACTGATGAGTAGATGAAGGTTCGGTTTTTGACTTGTGGGAGCTTCGCGTCATTTTGCCCATTTTGCAGGCACTACAATGATTTTCAGCGGAAGACTTTAGCAGAGGAAGCCCCTTGACAAGTTTCTTGGAGGACAAGGTTGATAGATGTTTGAAGTTCAGATGGGAGAGACGTCTGTGCCATAGGTTATTCTGTTCAGTTGAAGCTGTGGACAGTAGACAGATGGAAGTGGTGAATTGGACGCTTTTCAGATCAATAGTGTACAGATTTGATGTTCTGTAACACGTTAATAATGTATTCCCTGTGCTGTCAAGAACACAGCATTGTTTTGCAAAGAACCTCACTTCCATCCCGTTGTCACAGAATTGTCCAATGCTCAGTAAGTTGTGTTTGAGCCCTTTGACAAATGAAACATCTTTTATTGTGACACTGGCACAGATGACGTCCCCATACCCAAGAATAGGAGATGAGGCGTCATTCCCGAATCTGACATTTCCTCCGTAGCAGTTTGTGTAGTTGCTCAAAAGGTGCTTTATTCCGGTCATGTGGGTTGAGCATCCTGAGTCTAAGTGCCACACATGACCATCCTGCAAAACAATCAAACAGGTTTAGGTACCCAACTTGGAGTGGGTCCTTCCTTATTATCAAGAAACACCTTTTTAAATCTTGCTTTGAGCAGTGATCCAAGGTCAGCAGCTCTTTCAACAAAAGATCTATCTTTGGTGGGCTTTCCAATAGCCAGATCTGCTTTTGCAGTGTGTCTGGTTTTTGGAGTCCACCTAGCAGTTTCCATTTTGGTGGGTCTGATGTTGTGAACCCACCTTTCTATTTTAGTTCTGGTGGGTCTAAATTTGGGGACCCACCTTTCAGTTTCAGTTTTGATGGGTCTTCGATTGGGAACCCATCTTTCAGTTTCAGTTTTGATGGGTCTTCGATTGGGAACCCATCTTTCAGTTTTAGTTTTGATGGGTCTTCGTTTGGGGACCCACCTTTCTGTTTCAGTTTTGGTAGGTCTCATCTTGGGGACCCACCTTTCAGTTTCAGTTTTGACGGGTCTTATCTTGGGGACTCATCTTTCAGTTTCATCTTTGACGGGTCTTATCTTGGGGACCCATCTTTCCGTTTTAGGTTTAGGAGGAGAGTAGACAGGTGCTTTGTGATTGAACGGTTGTTTCTTACGTTTGGTTTTGAAAATCTCCTCCTTAGAAAGCCGATTAAGATGTTTCCTAGAATGAACTCTAAGGGCATATTTCATATCTGGAATACAAAACGTTCCCTTAGTAGTTCCTTTCTTGGTTTCTTTTTCAGGTTTGAGCTTTCTGGAAGGCTTTGATTTAACAACATTCACATCACATTCATAATTATGGGGATCTGGAACAGAATAACCATAAGCAACACTTGTATTATAAATAGAACGTTGTCTAGAAGATGTCTCAGAAATATTCAGTTTGGGACTCAAGACTGAACTACTAGAAGTTTGTTTTGTAGAGACAGAATTACAATTAACTTTGGAGTAAAAAATAGAACTAGATCTAGGGTTGGCATTATTCTCAAAAACTTTCTTTTTGCCATCTGCGATTTCCTTCCTCTTTTTCCTCCACTCATTCTTCTCTTCTCATTCCTTATTCACTTCATTCCCTGTAAACAAAGGAGAAGAGAGATGAGTGGACGAACCTTTAAAAGCATTGTTTTTCTCATGTGAGGTGTGTGAGCTGTCAGGCTTAGTCGTAGAAGGGTCTGTTTTAGCATGAAACTGCTCACTCAAATCGTTAAATTTTTGAAGAAGTTCCTGCCAATTGCGCTCAAAACCTTTCTTTTCAGTTTCAAATCTCTCTCTCGTTATCAAGAGTTTTCTGTAGGTTTTTGAGCTTTTGAGCCATGGGGAGGGTCTAGAGGGTGTCCTATGTGAGGAATATCTTTAGCATAAGGGTCAAGGCATTCACTAAAGCAGGAAGTAGGTTTTTCTTCTGAAAGTTGTTTTTCATTTACAGAGGGATAATCACAAGAAATCGCAGGTTTTGAATTCTTTCTCTTTTCTTCTTCTGCTTCAGCATAGTCTTCATCACTTCGAAAATACATTTTCTCGCCAAACCCTAGTCCCATGTAATCTTTGTTATATATTTGAAGACAGTTAACTTTCTTAAGATTACGTGGGTTGATTATGCCCAGTCCTGTTTTAGCATTGTAGAATCGGTCATCCTTTTGTTTGCTGTTAAGCAGAAAAACAGTTTGTTCAGATTGACCTCTTCTAGCAGCTAGATCTTCTAGTTCTTTTACTTTATTTAAAAGCGTTCTTCTTTTGTTATGCAAAAAATCGCATTCAGCCTTTGCTGTGCTTTTTTCCCGTTCACTGTCCTCAAATTTCCTAGTTAATTCAGCTATCTTCAGTTCAAGGCTTTCAAAATCTGAGGACACCTTTTTGACTTGATCTTTTGCAATTTCAAGTTGAACACTTAAGAAAGACTTTTGGTCTAGATTCTGTTTCAGTACTCTATGATTATTGTCTAGTCTATCCTTTAGTTCTTTGATTAGATTGTCCTTTTCAAGTAAGGACTGCATTTGATTATTTAAAGAAGTATGTGAGGTACTTACAGAGCTTGTTGAGCACTCGCTTTCGGGGATCGCAGCATCACCCTTTCTTTCATCTCCCTCCATACGTGCCATAAGGGCATAGTTGTCTTCCTCCTCCTCCTCCTCAGAAGATTCTTCTGCCCAGTTCTCATTCTCAGCAATCATGGCAGAGGTTTCTTCTTCTTTCTGCACCATCAGCATTTTCTGCTTATTCCACATCATCTTCTGCTTGTAGAAGTTAGCATCTTTCTTCTTTGGGAGACGGCAGTCTTTGATAACATGTCCAGGCTTACCGCAATTGTAGCATTTTTGAGCTTCTTCTGCTGATGATGCCTTTCTAGAAGATCCTTGATCATGGTTCTTCTGCTTGTAGTTTGAGGAGGAAGTTCTCAGCCTGTTGGAGGAGATGTTCTTCTTAGCAAATCTTTTGGCAAGCAGTGTCATCTTCTTATGTAAGTCTGCTAGCTCAGCCTCTAGATCAGATTTGTCATCATCACTCTCATCATCATCTGATTCAACCACCACCTTCTTCTTTTTCTTCTTTAGTGAAGTGGTTGTCCTTCTTGGCTGAGCCTCCATTACAAGAGCTAAGGGGTTTGTAGTGTGATGATCCTCAGCACAGGCAACCTCGTTGACGAATTGCTTCAGATGTTCATAGAGTGTGCAGAGGTCAATTTCGTCCAAATCTATCCGAGATCTGACATCCTTCACTGTCTTTTCCCATGCAGGATGCAGGCTGGATAAAAATCTAATATTCAGTTCCAGATTGGACCTGAATACTTTGATCTTTCTTAGTTCATTTATCAGTTGAACAAGTCTGTTGTAAGTCTCATTCAATGGTTCTCCTGGACCTGCTTTGAAGGAGTCATAAGCGATGAGAATCGTAGTCTTCTTGGTTTTGAGGCTGATGCTTGTGCCTTGTAGCAGTTTTTCTATTTCATCCCACATTTCCTTAGCTGTCTGCATGCTGTCAATGAGAACATAAACTTCATTTGGTATTGCTTGAAGAAGGTATGTTTTGGCCATAAGGTCACCACGAAGTCTGAGCTTGTCAGCTTTTGTGTATTCAGATGGCACTTTCCTCCTTATTTCTTGAAAAATAGGAGGATTATTTTCTGGATCTCCACCAACTGAAATCAAGAGTTCAGCTGGTCCTTCAAGCAATGATTCAAGCATCGCAGCGGAGTTCTCTTTGTGCTCGAGGAAATTTAGAAATCTGTTCCTCCACCTTTGATATTCTCCCTTCCTGAGGCTAGGAGGGGTACTGCTGTTCCCTTGTGCATTGTATTCTGAAGCCATTGTTGTACTAAACTGACCGTTCGAGAAAATTGATCAAAAGATTTTCAGAGGCAGAAAGTCGAAAAATCAAATGTCGAGATCTGAATATCGAAATCTGAGATTTCGATAAAGGAGGCCCGGTATCGAGATTTGGGCTCGAGATTAAGGATCTCGAGATTAGGGATCTCGAGATTTCAAATTTCGAGATGCTGATCTCGAGATTTGAAATGTCGAGAAGTTAATCACTCGAAATCTTAATCTGAGAAGTCAAATGTCGAGACCAGATGTCGAATCCTTAACTCGAAATCAAGATCTCGAAATCCTAGATGTCGAAATCCTCAATGTCGAAATCCTGCAACCTGTAAAAATCAGATAAACAAAATCTGAAGGTAGTTTCCTGTAGAGTAGAATGTCGAGATCCTTGGGTAAAGTTTTCAGCTCGAAAAACGTAGCAGAACCTGTGAAAAAGCAGGATGTCGACAACCCCTGCTCGAGATATCTCGAAATCTGAATTTGCGTAAAACACAATCTGAAGTATACCCTCTGATCGCTTTGAAAAGGCGATTCCAAAGGTGTAACTTTTACAATTTTTGAACAAGAAACAAAATTACAGAGCAAAAAATCGACAGAAAGAACTACGTTAACAAAAACAGAGTATTCTGCAGGAGTTCTTCTGATCGGTTCTCGATCGGCTCTGATACCAATTGTTAGTCCCTGTTTCTGTAACAACAATGAATAATCGATCTAACAAGGAAGATTAAACGTAAAGATGAACACAGAATGAATCACCGTAAAACCTTCATTGATAAACCGTGAACTCTTACAACAGAAAGATATGCGCGTAAGGCTATGAATAATAAGTACGACGTTCAACCTATTCCTAAACCTTGGCTCCCTTTTTATAGGCGAGGTTTAGGTTAGGCGTACCAGGCTTTTAGCCTATTTATATGGGCCTAACACTTGGCCCGATTTCTATCTAATTCATGCACTAATTAAATACAAGGATTAAATATAAAGCTAATCTATGACCAACTTGATTCACAATTAAATATCTCCAACAGCTTCCTCATTTGTTCAAACTGAACTCTGTCTGGCCTTGACAGACCGCTCTTCATCCAATCATTGAATGAAAATGAGGAGGTCTTTTTCTTTGAGCTTCTTGGAGGAGGAGGTGGAGGTCTGGTACCTGCAGCAGCTAGTCTCTTCTTTCTTGTTGCATCAAAGTATGGAGCAGGATCAACAGTAGAGGAGGGTTCTCTGATAGATAGGACTCTAGTGCTAGGTCCCTCCTCTTCTCTGGTATCTTCCCCCTTTTTGGCATCACAAAGATCGCCAAGGAGGAGCTCAATCTTTGAGAACTCAGAGGCTTGGGCATCTCTGATCTCATCAAGAGTCTCTGGCAGAGTTTGAGTAACAGAAGCAAGACCTTCAATCAGGCTCTTTTGCTTGTCGACTGCAGATTGAAGATCCTTAGTGCTGACTTCTAGGAGAACCATCTTCTGGTATCGTTCCTTATCAGACTTGATGAGAGCTAGGCCTTGCTCTTGATGCTCCTTGCAGAGGGAGTGTAAGACTATGAGTTTCTGTGATGAGCTATCAGCAGATTTTTGAAGATTATTAACAGAATCTGAGATCTGGTTTATTGTCTGGTGCTGGGCAAGTAGAGCTTGAGAGTGAGAGTCGAGAACAGAGTTGATACCACTGACATCTCTGGAGACCGAATCTATTCTCAAAGTAGATGAATGCATGAAGTTGTGTAGAGTTTCTGATAGTGCAGCAACCTTGTCTGTCATATGCTGGAATCCGATTGTGATTTGAAGATTGACATGGGTTAGCTCTTCATGATGCTTGTCGTTCAGCTCAATGATCTTGCTCAGATCATGAACTAACAGACCACCAAATGCTTCAGCAGATTTCACAAACTGGTTGAAAGGAATCTGGGGTTCTTCAGGTGTAAATCCTGGCATTTCCAATCATCTTCCCTTGGGAAATGGAGGAGCTCTGGTGGATGGAGGAGGGGAAGGAACTCTTGGGGGTGTCCTTCTCCTTTTAGAAGTTTCATCAGCCGCAATGGAGGAGGTGAGGAATCCATCATTATCACTGTCTGAAGAGGGGACTCTGAAGATTGGTTTCTTCTTGGGTGTAGAGGCTGCAGAGTGGTGGGATGATCTTTGTGGTGAGGCAGATCTGGAGGGTGGTAAGGATTTCTGATGATGTGAACTCTGGGGAAATGGGATTATTGGTTGAGGAATAGGTTGGTGTGAGGGGGATGGTGGGGGTGAAGGTGATCGATTTCTGGTGTTGGAGGGTTGTTTGCAAGGTGATGAGGGTCTGGAGTTTGGTTTCTTGTGAGATGGAGTTCTGGTGGAGGTTGAGGTTTTCTGGTTTGGTGAGAGGGTTTTCTGTTGGGGTGGAGATGAAGGTTTAGAGGGGGATTTGGAAGGTGATGGTTGAGTAACAGGAGATTTGGGAGGGGAAGGAGGAGGTGTAGGGATTACCTCAAGAACAATTTCTGAGAACATGGATTCTCTCCATTCCTTGATCAGCTTCTCCATGGTTAGAGCAATGTCATTTGCTGTGGAGGGTTCTCCTTCCTCAAGGGCACTATGACGAAACTTGATGAGAGATTCTTTTCGCTTTTTCTCCATAAGCTATGCATCAAATTCTTCCATCTCATCCTCTTCCAAAGCTTTGACATGCCTTTCAGGAGACAGGGCAGTTGTTGGAGCTTTACCTTGATATTTTTCTTTCTTTTTCTGTAGGACAAAGATGAGAAAGGCAAGGTTGAAGCATTCTGACACATCTTCTGTGCCTACCCAGTGAAGAACTGCAGCTTCTTCTTCCTCATAGGCATCAAAGAACTGAATGATTTTCTGGAGAGGTCCCATTCTCCATCTTCTCCATGCTAAGACTCTATCAAACTGCTTCTGCAGAATGATGTTGTAGTCAATCTCTGGTTCCATCTCTGGTGAGGCTTCACGTTCTGGTGAGAGAGCAGAACTTGGCAACTCTGGTGCAGATTCTTGTTCAGCCTCAGGTTGAGTTCCAGATTCTGGTTCAAGTTCCCCTTGAACTTTTGATCTCTTGACAGGTGAGATTACCTTTGTCTTTCTCTTCTTCTGTTTTGGATGTGGGCTAGAGTTGTCAGAGTCATCACTCTGTACAACTAGCTTTCTTCTTCTCTTCTCCTTTAGCTTTCTGGCAGGAGATTTTCTTGTGGCTTTTGGGGAGGGCAACTCTGATGCAACTTCATCTGTTGCATCCTTTTCTGATCTTGTCATTCTGTCATCCATCTTCTTCTTTCTGACTTCCCTTACAGCCTGTGACTGCTCAGGTTGTTTTGAAGTCTCACTGGGTTTCTTGGGAGCTTTCTTAGGAGCAGGTTTAGACTTAGCAGTCTGTTCCTCTCTCTTCTTTTCTAGCCTTTCCTCTCTCCTTATTTCAGAAGAGATGGCTATGTTGAATTTTGGAGAGGCTGTGAGGAAGATTGTTTTGGAGTGATCAACTGGAAGGGTATCCCTGAGTTGAACTCCTTTGGCAGCAAGGATGGCAGAAATGAGAAGTCCATGTCCCATCTTGGTGGAAAATAGACCTGTTTCTGAGTCTTTCTTCTTAATGAATTCAGTTAAGGAGCCAAAAATTACCTCACCCCAGTTGATGTTCATGCCATGGTGAACTGCAAAGATCGCCTTGGCATTGTTCTTGTTCATTTCGTCAGTTGAAGCTGTTTTGCACCACAAGCACCGGTGCAGAATGCTGAAAAGTTTTTCATAGTCCTTCTTCAGCAAGAACTTTTTCATGTACAGCTTGTCCAGTCCGGCGGCCTCCGGGCGGCAGTAGGTCTGTACAAATCCTTCAGTGGAGATTTCCACTGAGTCAAGAGTAAGGAGATTGTTGGCTTCCGGGTCTTGGGAGTCTAGTTGTACCCCAAAAACACTCGTTTAGAGCATCTGCATTCAGAAAAATTCGTTGACCCTGCACCTGGGAGTGAATGCCAGTCTTGGAGATGGTGGCGTTGAGGTAGAACTCAGCCACATCCTTGATGCTGAAATGCTCGTAGGGATGAGCAACAACCTTTGAGAGTTGTGAGTCAGTCATCCCCTGGATAATCTTGGTCATCCTCTTTTGATTTTCTGCAAGTAGTGGTAGAGATGACATGTCGACCTTCATGCCGGAGACAATGTTGGCGATGAGGGTCTTTGTTTCTTCCTTGGTGAGGTCGTTGATGTTTAGGAAGTTCATCCTGAGTTTCGAAAAGTTCTGAGAATTGAAAGTTTTTAGAGGATCTGAAGGTTTGAATGCTAGAGCAGTTTTGAGAGAGATAAAGAAGCAGTAGAGATTTAGGTTGAAGAAGGTGGATATAGAAGGTTTAGAATAGTGGACGTTTGAATTAATTTAGGTTCGAGGTAGCATTTAATGAAATGCGGGCGGAAAACGTTTCCGTTAGAAGAGTAACGATCAGGGGTATTCTGGTAAAAGACCGTTTCAATTAATTAGGTCTTGCCCGTACCTCGAAATGTTGCTAAGTCCACATCCGTATCTGCTGTCTCTCTGATAGGGATCTCTGGTCAGAGGAGGGGGTTTCTCTGATGTGAGATTCTAATGAACAGAGATAGGGGTTCTCTGATGTGAGTTTCTCTAGTGCAGAAGAAAACAATTCTGGCTCAGTGAGTTTCTGATTCAGGCATCTCTGGGAAGATCATCCATCATTCCCAGTTCTTCCCTTAGCTTGTTAAACCTTGCCTCAGGTAAAGGCTTGGTTAGGATGTCTGCAAGCTGGTCTTCTGTAGATACATGTTCCATACAGATGTGCTTCTTCTCAACATGATCTCTGATGAAGTGATGTCTGATCTCAATGTGCTTTGTCCTGGAATGAAGAACTGGATTCTGAGAGATAGCAATGGCACTAGTGTTGTCACACAACAGCTTGATCTCCTTAGCTTGAATCCCATAGTCCTTCAGCTGTTGCTTCATCCAGAGTAACTGAGCACAGCAACTCTCAGCTGCAATGTACTCAGCTTCAGCTGTACTTGTTGAGATTGAGTTCTGCTTCTTGCTAAACCAGGAAACAAGCCTTCCTCCTAGCAATTGGCAATGACCAGAGGTGCTCTTCCTGTCCAATCTGCAACCTGCAAAGTCTGAGTCAGAGTAACCAATTAGTTCAAAGTTACCTCCCTTGGGATACCATAGGCCTGCATTTGGATTTCCTTTGATGTATCTGATGATTCTCTTTGCAGCACTTAGATGGCTTTCCTTGGGCTTTGATTGGTATCTGGCACAGATTCCAACAGAAAATGAGATATCTGGTCTACTTGCAGTCAGGTACAGCAGAGATCCTATGATCCCTCTGTATGTTGTTGCATCGACATCTTTTCCTTCATCATCTGGACCAATTCCTTGTGAAGTGTTCATGGGAATCTTTACTGATGATTTGCCTTCCACTCCAAACTTCTTGATTAGATCTCTGGTGTACTTTCCTTGGTTGATGAAGATTCCTTCTGGAATTTGTTTCACTTGAAGACCTAGGAAGTAGTTTAGTTCTCCCATCATGCTCATTTCAAATTGACTCTGCATCACTTGAGAGAATTTCTTGCACAATTCTGGATTAGTACTACCAAATATAATATCATCAACATAAATTTGTACTAACAGAATATGATTAGCAACAGAGATTTGAAATAGAGTTTTGTCAACCTTTCCTTTAGTGAACCCATGGTTCACTAGGAAGAGTGACAATGTGTCATACCATGCTCTGGGAGCTTGCTTAAGACCATAGAGGGCCTTTTTATGCTTGTAGACACAAGAGGATTGAGTAGGAATGACAAAACCTGGTGGTTGTTCCACATAAACTTCTTCTTCAAGATCTCCATTCAGAAAAGCACTTTTGACATCCATCTAGTAGACCTTGATGTTGTTGTAAGCAGCATAGGCTAGAAAGATTCTGATGGCTTCAAATCTGGCAACTGGTGCAAAAGTCTCATCAAAATCAATTCCTTCTTCTTGACAATATCCCTTGGCTACCAGCCTAGCTTTATTCCTTACAATGTTGCCATCTTCATCAGCTTTGTTCTTGAACACCCATTTGGTTCCAATGACATTCTGGTGCTTTGGCCTAGAAACAAGTTCCCATACCTTGTTCCTTTCAAACTGAGTAAGCTCTTATTGCATAACATTGATCCAATCAGAGTCTGCAAGAGCTTCTTCCACAGTCATAGGTTCCATTTGAGATATGTAGCAGGTAAGCATTGCTTCTCTCCTTGATGTAGCAGATCTGGTCTGGACTCCACTTCTGATTTGTCCAATTACTTGATTAGGAGGATGATCTCTTAACCAAGTTAAATCAGGTTCTGATAAGGGTTGTCTTGGATTCTCTTGTTCTCCTTCTGATTCTTCATCACTATCTTTATCTTGTAGGATGGGATTCTGATGATGTATTGGTATGGCAGAGTTAGTTACCGATTCTGGTATGTCCGTCTCTGGTGGTTCCAGTTCTGGTGATTCTTCTAGATTCGCTTTCTCCAAGTTTTCAGTTATGCTCTCAACAGAGTTGAGATCATCAAACTTGACATGAATCGATTCTTCAACAAGTAGAGTTCTTTTGTTGAGTATTCTGTAGGCTTTGCTGGTGCTGGAGTAGCCTAAGAATGTTCCTTCATCAGCTTTTTCTTGAAACACCTCGAGGTGATCCTTCCCATTGTTGAGTATATAGCATTTGCATCCAAATGCATGAAAGTAGCTGATGTTGGGTTTTCGTCCTTTCCATAATTCATAGGGGGTTTTCTGATGAGCTTTGTGAATCATGCTCCGGTTCTGGGTGTAGCATGCAGTGTTGATAGCTTCAGCCCAGTATCTGTAAGGTAGACCTGATTCAGCAATCATGGTCCCTGCAGCTTCCTTCAAGGTTCTATTTCTTCTTTCTGCAACTCCATTCTGTTGAGGAGTTCTGGCTGCAGATAGTTGATGCATTGTACCATTCTGGTCACAGAATTCCTGTATGACCTTGTTGACGAACTCTGTTCCTCTGTCTGATCTGATGGCTTTGACTTTCTGATTCTGCTCATTCTATAGTAGCTTTAGCAGAGATGGTAGTTTCTGCAGAGTTTCATTTTTCTTGGTCAGAAAGATAGTCCATGTGAATCTGGAGTAGTCATCCACCATGACTAAGGTGTATCTCTTACCACCAACACTTGGAGTTTCCACCGGTCCAAATAAATCCATGTGGATCAGATTTAAAGGACTAGTAGAGAGGTCTCCAGCAATGGGTTTGAAAGAGTTCTTCACTTGTTTTCCTTTCTGGCATGCACTGCACAAGTTTTCCTTCTTGTATACAAGGTTGGGTAGACCTTCAACAATGTGATTCCTTGCTAGCTTGTTGATTGTTTTGAAATTCAAGTGACTCAGTTTCTTGTGCCATTCCCAACTGAGTTTTGAATCTCCTTTAGCTATCAGGCAAATTCCATCTTTTGCAGTTGACCAATCAACTACATAGATGTTTTTCTTCCTTGTTGCTGTTAGAACCACTTCTTTAGTTGTCTCATGCTTGACAGAACAGCCTTCCTTGGAAAATTCGACTGTGTAGCCTTTGTCACAGAATTGGCTAGCACTCAGCAAGTTGAATTTCAATCCTTTGACATAAGAGACATCATCAATGATTATCTGGTTCTTTATCAGCTTCCCTCTTCCTTTTGTCTGGCCATTTTTATCATTACCTCCAAAGGTAACTCTGGGCCCTTTGACTTTCTGGAACTCTGTTAGGCAACTCTTGTCACCTGTCATGTGTCTGGAGCATCCACTATCAATGTACCAATCTTGCTCAGAGATGGCTCCAGCACACAGTTCATCATCATCAGATTGACCCATAAGACATAGGTCTTCAGTCTCTGTATCCAGGCAACAGAATGCCTCATCGGATTCTGATTCTGAGTTGGACTCTGTCTCAGAGAGGGGGTCCTTCTCTGGTTGTTCAGTGATGAGTGCCTTCCTTCTTCGGTGCTCATATTTCTTTTCTCCTTCCTGGCCTTGCCTTTTGGAGACTATGGGGTGTGGACAGTTGGCTTTGAAATGCCCTGGTTGTCTGCAATTGTAGTAGAGAAGCTCTCCACTACTCTCTGATGGTTTGGACTTCTGGTGTGGCTTTCTGCTAGAGAGTGGACTTCTGCTATCCTTTGGCTTCAAGAATTTCCTGAACTTCCTAGCAAAAGCCGCCATATATTCGTCAGTTAAAAGAATAGACGGGTCAAAGTTCTTTACCTGAGAGGTGCTGGCAGTGAGGGCAGTAGTTGTTCTGTCCTCAACTTCTTCTTTCTCTTCTTCATTCATCTCAAACTCATAAGATTTGAGATCAGAGATGAGTTTCTCAGTGTTGTAGGTTCTGAGATCCTTGCTATCTCTCATGGCAGTGACCTTCATCTTCCATGGTGAAGGTAAACCTCTGAGAACCTTCAAGTTGATCTCCTTGGGAGTAAGTTCCTTCCCAAGTTCTGATATCTGAGAAGTGAGGGTGAGCAAGCGTGCATACATCTCAGCTATGCACTCTTTGGGTAGAAGTTTGAAGTCTTCAAACTTCTTCATGGCAATGGTGAGTTTGTTGTCTTTTTCTTGCTCATCTCCAGCTCCTATCAGGGTTAGAGTATCCCAGATTTCCTTGGCAGATTTGCATTTCTTGATCCTTGTGAAGTACTTGAATTGTCATCTATGGCTTTGTAGAGGATATCCTTGGCAATGTTGTCAAGATTGTATTTCCTCCTTTCCTCGTTGGATCATTCATGACGCAGTTTGGTGATCATCTGGGGTAGACCACCACCAGTGATGTATTCAGGGTTGACCTTGGTGAACTCTGTGAAAGGACCTGCATCAAGAACTTCCCACATTTCATCATGGAGTGCGCAGAGGTGAGCTTTCATGCGAATCCTCCAGTCATCAAACTTTGTCACTGAGAACATAAGATTCTTTGAAAGAGTGTTATCCATAATATGAGATTAAAGAGGCTAAAACAAGTGGATCTCTTGTTTAGTAAGTAACCTAAAAGATTACAAGAACAAGGAGGCTCTGATACCACTTGTTGGTCCCGTTTGTAATGGGAACAGTCTAGAGGGGGGGTGAATAGACTGTTCAGGAATTTAAACTTTTCTCTAAGTCAAAACTGACTTATCAGAGATGGTCGAAATCTGGTGACAGAGATGGTCAGGTTCTGATGGCAGAACTAGACCAGGCAGCGGATAAGTTTCTGTTCGGGTAGCCTCAAGAAAAAAAGCTAAGGCAAAGTGCCTTTCTGATAACTCTGAAAGAAGATCTGCTGGACACAGAGTCCAACCTTAAGAGTTAATCAGTAGAATCTTAAGTGCGGGAAATAAAAGCTTAAAGTAAATGACACCGGGGTTTTTATAGTGGTTCAAGGAACAACTTGTTCCTCTAGTCCACTGTTCCACTAAGCTTGCAAAAACAACAGTTTACAACGCCTTAGTCCCTAGAACTTAAGAAGCACTCCTCGTCTTCTTCAAGTCTAGTTGCCACCCGGGATGCAGTCCTGCTTCCTGATGGCTGGTCTCGTTTCACTGAGTCTCTTGAAGTATCCCCACTTCACTTACTCCAGCTAGTTTGAGACGTCCCTTCTTTTTCAAGAAGTGTTTGATTTAAAATCAGTTTTCTCCAACGTTGCTTCTTCACAAAGGATGAGTAGATGGAGTTTTCGAAGTGTTGAAGAACTGAGGAACTTTGCAACTTGCTAGTTGGATGAAGGATTAGAAAATATATCTTCCAACTGTAGCCTTTTCTTGTTAAGAATGGAGTTTGAATCTCAAGAAGGCTTTGAGGTATTTGATTTAGAATAGAATGATCTGAGCAAGTTCGTTTGGCAGATGTTGTAGCAAAGTTATCCTCGTAGTTCTTCAGAGTGTATCTTATATACTGGGAGCAGTCTTCCCGTTGGAGTGTAGAAGACAGCTTCATTAAATGCTTGTACTGTTGACTTGACCGGTTGGACCTTCGACTTGCTATTTTGGGGGCGTAAAGATACTCGCATGGTCAATCATCGGCTTTAAATATCTCTTCGTACGTACAGCATTAAATGTGCATTTAATGTGTGTACAGTACCATGTTTCCGTTGAAAGGTTCGTAACCGTTAGGGGATTTCCCGTTAGTTTAACGACCGTTGGTAAGTGCTTTCGGAATCTGGTGTGTTAGACAGAGTCTTATGAGGCTCTCTGGTTCAATCTCTGAAGTCCGACTCTGTTGCCAACTCTGGTATCAATACTGATGACCAGTTTCTGATGGCTTCTCTGGTGAGCAACTCTGGGAGCAACTCTGGTAGAAGCAAGGTGGATCTCTGGCAGACAGACTAAGCTAAAACTTACAAAAGAAATTCTAATACAAAATTTCTAACGGAGTACTTTCAAATTCTAATTAACCTAGCATCATCAAAATCTAAATACATTTATTCCTTACAAGTAAGCTCAGCAGGCGACTGGCTACTTGTCCACTGCTACTTGCATAATTAGAAGAGGTGCATCAATACGTTCTTAAAATGGAGGACAAGCCTGGAATAAGGTAAGAACAATGGAGGTAAAGACACTGGTTCACAAATTCGTGCAGGTTCCTGCCGGCAGGTGACTGCCTCAGGAGCAGGTCACTGCTTCAGGCAAGCAGTTGGCTCAATTTCTGACAAATGTACATGGAATCTCAGCACATGGCTTATATCATCTTGATCACCTCATATCAATGATTCCAAAAAGGTATCTCTTGTTCTCAGAAATCATCAAAAATCTACTCAAAACTGAGCCCCCTGCTACCAGTATGAACGCAGTTAATGCTAAAAGGAACCAGCCGTATTCTCCAACGGCTATATTCCAACGGCTAGTTCCCGATAGCCTATAAATACTCCCTCCGTACAACTCCTTCACACTTTTCACTCTGCAATCTCTTTTTACTCTATTCTAAGCTATCAAACTCTCAAAAGCTCTCATACGAACTACCACCGCACTCTCAACCGTCCTAATCTATCACTCCATAACTCAGAAATGGCTTCTCTTGTCCAAATTTCCAAATCCATTTTTACTGGATCGATCCTCCACACCTCCAAAGCACTTGAAAGAGCTGACATGAGTGATCTAATGAGAGATTTACTGAGGAAACTAGAGACAACCGGTCTCATGAAAATGGCTACCTACCCGTATCCCTGCTTCTACCCCGAAGTAGTACCAGAGTTCTACATCAACTCCATCCTTGGCACACTTCAATCAGTAGTTCTGGGAGTTCAAGTAGAAATTCAAGAAAAAGACATCCAAGAACTGCTCTCTCTTCCTGGTGACGAAGCTCCATCTGTAGATGACCATGTACTTGATGAACAAGAATTCAAAGACAAGGTATTCCTTCCAAGGGCTCAACATCTCAGCACACTTAAGGTGAAGAAGAAGTTGATGGTTCAAGAATACGATGTTCTACTGGACATTGTCTACAAATGCATTGACACAAGAACCACGGTGCTTGACGAGATCAATGCCTAGAGAGCAAAGCCACTGGACGCCATAATCACTGGGTCCCCATACAACCAGACAAAGTATGTACACCAAGAACTCACAAAATATACAACTAATACCCACAAAGGAAGGAAGGAGGATGGCACTCTGCCATTGCTAGGGTATGGGTTTCTTATTGGAGAACTCTTAAAGAAGAAAGGCATAGTAGGGACAACCAAGGAGACAACCAATTGGAGGAAGTTTCTATTTCAAACCTCCAAGGCAGGGGCCCCAGAAATCCCAATGGTAGTTGACTCTTTCATCTCCAACGAGCCTCTCCAAATCACTTTTGACAAGATCAAAACAAAGGCTGCCAAAAGAATCATATCGGAATGTCAGGCAGCCAAATCAAAGAAGCCAAGGACAGCAACAAGGAATCTATAAGCCGAAATGGAAGAGGCAGCATCATCTTTTCACCCCAGTCAAGAAGAAGCAGTGGCCTCCCTTCTTGCCTTGATTAACGAAGAAGTAGTGGCCTCACCTCTCGCCATTATCAATGAAGAAGCAGAGTCCTCCAACTCCTCGTATGCCAGCAACAGCTCTGCCATCCCCCTCTCAGTACTCGTCCACAGGCTGACACACCAAACAAAGCAGGCGGCTCAAGAAACTAAGCAGTCGGCTTGTCAAGGAGAGCAGGGGGCTCCCCTAGACGAGCAGGCGGCTCCCCTTGAGGCCGAATAGGTAGTTCATCAAAACGAGCAGGGGCCTCAATCACCAGCAGTGGCCTCACCTCTCCTGACTCCTCTAGAGCAATTAGATGCAGAATTCGCCAGAGTAAAAGCATGGAGAGCCTGGAAGCTATCAAGAATACTTCATCAAGAAGAAACCGTCTCACACTTCTTTGAAGAAGCAGATTTTGTAGTAGACTGGCTTCAAAGTGATGACATGGCAGAGGCTACAAGACTTCATAAAAGTAATCAAGTCTACAACATCAAGAAGAAGGAGCTTACTGCCAAAGACACAATGGATCACTCCAGTGATAGTGATGATGATGATGAACCCAGGGGTCCTCCCAGCTCAAAAGGTAAGAACATCATTCATTCCTCCTCCTCTAGTGAAAAGGAAACAAGGAGTGTTCTTGAAAAATCAACACTGGAAACTCAAGGAGGAGGAGAGTCCTCTAAGGCTCCTCAAGGGCAGTTGGCTGCCACCTTAGAGCAGGGGACTCAACTGCTAGATCTCAACCTGGAGCCTCACCAAGAAGAAGTCCCAGAGCTACAAATTACAACTTCAAATGAGATCAAGGAGAAAATTCTCAATGATGGAGCCGAGGACAGTCCTACACAGGCAGAGGTCTTCATAAATGAAAGAAGAGCTACAATCAAATTCATTAGCAATGCTGAAGTCAGGCTGCACAAGAGACTGATCAAAATGCAAAGACAATTTGACAAGCTACTGGAGGCAAGATTTGCAGAGGTTCACTGCCACATCAAAAGCAACCTCATGATCCAGCAGGTGTTCAACTCAGAACAAAAGGCCCAGCTGAAGATGCAACTTTCCCAGTAGCCCGCTCAAATTGAAGACATTCACAAAGAACTAGCAGCTCAAAGAGCAAAGGACAGAGAGCTTGAACTTCAGATTCAAACTTACATCAAGCAACTGCATGATCAAGAACAAATAGGTGCATCTCTGCCTTCTCTGCCACCCAACCTTGAGGAGGCTCTCCAGAAAATTCAAGAACATGAGGCCTACATCAAGACTTAGCAAGGACAGTCAGAAGCAATTCAAAAGGGCCTTAAGGAACTTCAAGCTCTATGTATAGAGCTCCAAAATCAACTTCAAGCAGTCTAGCAACCACAAGCTGCAGCAGAGCCCTCTCCCCAACCAGAAGCAGAGCCCTCTGCCCAGGTACTCTCCAATCCTGCTTTACAAACTAACCTTGAGCAGGCCCTTCACCTGATTCATGATCATGAAACATTCATCCAACACCTCAAGACCAAAGAGCTTCCATCCTTCCTTCAACTCTCCCAAAAGGTAGCTACAAAACAGGTAGAGCATTCTGAAGCCATTGCAAAAACTAGAGAAGATGTTGCTAAGCACCTAACCAGGATGCACACTGCTACTCAAGAAGTATTTCTCAAGCAAGGAGGTGAACTACAGAAACTTGGCCAACACATCCAAGCAACAAATCAAAGTCTACAGAACTTGGACAGAGTGGTCAAAGAAGATGTCCAAGTAGATGTCATGGATCTTCGCAATGTGGTCAATGCAGTAGCAATCAAAGTCGGTGACATGCGTCCAACAAGCAGAAGATAAATGGAGGTTGACTCTGACTTAGAGATAGAAGCTCTATTTCAAGAAAGCTTGACCCCTGCTGATGCCAAAAAGGAGGAAGAGTCAACACAAGCAGGCCCCTCCTCCAAGAGATCCCAAGAAGCTTAGAAAGCAGCTGAAACAAGAAAGAAAAACCAAATCTACAAAGAAGAGGCTGAAATCAGAAGAAGAAAAGCTGAAGAAGCCAAAGCTAAGGAAGAAGCCAAAGAAGAAGTCAGAAGAAGACAAACAAGACTAGGCTAGATCAAAAGTCCAAAATGACTATAAACTATTGTACTTTTACCTCTATCCGGGACCATCAAAGTTTTTGAGTGATGATGAGACTTGTAACTTTATATAATGTGTTATTACTTTAGACTTGTGCAAGGATTTTTATGTACTAAGTTGTTACTTGAACTTGTTTAACATTTGTGGAAGAATTGAAAAATAGCTTGTGTTATTGTTTTAGATGGATCAAGTGAAGAGGTGAAAAATTGTGCTATAGTAGTTGATGATACTGTTAATGATGTGATTATAGTATAAACGGGGGTTATATCGCAATTTTTTTCTTGAAAAATACAGACAAAATTGAAGCTTTTCGCATCAGTTGTAAAATAACCGATGTGATTGCTTTTCTACATGGGCTATAACCGATGTGAAACACACATGTTCCGAAAAAATTAAGCTTTTCACATCGTTGATAAAAAGACCGATGTGAAATCTTTTCTACATGGGTTATAACCGATGTGAAAAACATATGCTCCGGGAAAAATTGAAGCTTTTCTACATCAGTTGTAAAATAACCGATGTTTTGCTTTTCTACATGGGTTATAACCGATGTGAAATATCATTAAAAACGCCGTTTCGGACTATCTTCTAGATCAGGCACTAAACGACCGATGTAGAAAGAATTTCCGCATCGGCTGTTTGACCGATGTGAAAAGTCAATACTTTTCACATGTGCTGGAACCACATCGGCTGTTTGGCCGATGTGAAAAGCCTTTTTTGACCGATGTGTAAAGCTTTTTTTGTACTAGTGACCTCTCAAAAGGTTCCTAGGATTACACTCACTCAGAGGGAAGTGAACATTTAATCAAAAAGACTTAAAAGTCTATTCACCCCCCCCCCCCCCCCCCCCTCTAGACTTTTATCAAGGACCTTCAAATTTCATACATTCATTATGACAAAGTTAGCTAATATGACATATTTGTATTTGTTATGCTTTGTACTCCACATGTATGAAAAAGATGTTTGATGATAGCAATAGCAAATATCATTTATATATTTTACATGATTCATTTGAATAAAAGTGTGAATATTACAACATTTGTACCACCATTGACTCATTTAGTTTTCTTTGAATATTTTATGTGATACTATAAATGCTAATCAACTATAAATTTATTTTTTGTGAGAAGTGAATCTTTTATCTAGTGATCGGAAAGATGTTAGAAGTTTTATGTGTTAATTTATAATATTTTATTATTTCTTTTTCTATCTTTTATTTCCTTTTACATTTTATTTAAATAATAAATACAAGAAGATGAGATGGATAACTACTTGCATTTTCTAATTCTAAAATATAGAACTTGATCAAACAAAATAATAAACATAAGAAATCGAATCAAATCGAACTAAATTGAACCTAATAATTTTTTACTTTTGTAAATCAAACTTCAAACCGAACCGAACGTATCGAAAATGAACCAAAACCAAACCAAAACACAAATGGTTTTAGTTTGCTACAAATTCCCCCAATCGAATAAACTGAAATCGAACCGCCGAACCGTGAACCGAATTGCCTACCCCTAGGTGGAAGTTTTTGATGAAATTTTGTGAGCATATTTTTCATGATTTTTAGATCATGCCCACCAAATTTCACTTAAATAAATTATTGAAAAATATTGCGCCAAAATATATGCATAACAGAGTATTTTTCAATAATTTATTTAACTCACTTTCGGATTGAATTTTAAGGTGGATATCTGTGAAAGGAAAAAGCATGGATGAGATTTTTAAGCAAATTTTATCGGGTGTAATTACTTGGCACCTGTGGAAATCCTACTGGAAGGCGGTTTGGGAAAATGAAGCTCCTGAGACAGAAATGCTTATACATAATATTGGTAAGTATATCATCTGTATATGATTTCTTGGAGCTATGCACACACAAATCTGACTAGAGGACAATTATTGAAGGATAAGGGTTTATTACCTCACCAATTTGGGAAGACGAGACCTAAGATCTGCAGATGGACTAAACCGAGGAGGAACTTCATGAAGTTGAACTGGGCAGTGTATCGTCAGAATGGGAAATCGTCGGCTGGCTTTCTTTTAAGGGACCATGCAGGTTCTCTGGTGGCGGCACAAGATTTCCCTCTTAGTGGTTCTACAGATTTGGAAGGTGAAGTGTTTTGACAGGCACTAGAATGGCTAAACGAAATTCAGGTGACTAATTTGGAGGTTGATGTTGTTGACTCGAACATGCTGGATCGCTGTGTTTTTTATGCGAACGAGGCTGGGTTGAACCCAAAGTGGGAAGTCATTCCGGCCCAATCAAACAAATCTGCTTGGTGGGCTGCAAAACTGGGCTCGGGTGGGAACTTTTCTTGGAGACCAGGCAATCGGATCCCAGATGGGTTGAATGGGGCCATACGGTTGGATGTTTCCACTCCCTATATTTACTTTTAGATACTTAGTTTTTTGTGTTTGCAAATTTGTGGTTTTTCTTATGGTGGAAAGGGGATGCCCTTTGGAGAGGTTTTGGTTTGGTCCCCCTCTCTCAGCTTGTTATGATCGTTTTTGATTTGGTATAATATCCGGCAAATGTTCCCCAACATTTGCCCCCACTGATTTTGGTGGTTTGCCTACCGGGATTTAACAAAAAAAATAACATGCTGTAATAAATTCCGGGAACCACTAAATTAAAGTTGGAGAATATAAAGTCATTCAAGAGGCCCATAAATAATTGGGACCATGATATGTATTTTATTTGGCTCGATAAAATGAAATTTAATTAAAACAATACGAAAAATACAATTTTCGGGACCAAATGTACACTCCGGGACATAATGGGATGACCTCCCACACGAGTTGGCACCACCGCATGAAATTATGCTCTCGAGTCGAGCTGCAAGACATGGGAGGCATGATGAAAATAGGTTGAGGTGATGTTTGAGTGATGAGAGGATAAAAGGACAAATTTATCCAGTTTAAAATAAACTATGCATCACAATATATAGATAAATATATAAATTCATTCCCATCATTATAAACAACAAGCATTTAAATATCAACCAACAAAATTGACAAAGTCAATATCTTTCAAGTTTGAAACAGCCACATAACATCACGATATGTAATATGTCCACATAGAATTAGCTATAGCATTTCTCACGTTCTCTCCTAAATGAGTATGGTCTTCAATCTCATTGTGTTCAACATAACTAGAAGTCTGAGTTTCATTTTGATTGGCAATTTCTACATCAACTTCGGCAATTAAATCTTCATCAGGATCTAATACCATGAGATAATTGTGCAAAATACATGTTGCTATGATAATCCTATTTTGTGTCTTCACATCATAGTTTGCTTCTCTTCCGGTCGCAATGATAGGAAATCTCTTCTTCCAAATACTAAAGCATTTGTCAATGGAATCAAACATGGATGAATATCCGTGGTTGAATAGTTCTTGATCTATTCGAGGTGGATTTCTTGAGAAGTATTTCCTCAAGTGATAACGTGTTGATCTAAATGGTGTAATGAGTCCCTTTCTTAGCATCAACCCGGCATCTAGAAGGTAATATTTACCTATGAAAAAGTAGTTATAATAACATTTATATATGAGCATGTGTATAGTAATAAAAAAAATATTAATTACCTTCTAGTATTCTCAAACAACTTGTTTTACTTAATGCATATTTTAAAATCCTTGAATCTGATGCGGTTCCCACTCACTCAGCCAAAACATAAGTGAATTGCAAGTGAAAAGAGCACTCAGCCAACATATTTTGTGTTCAGAATTCTTTCCTACCTTGGTATCTAGGTGCATCGGCTAATGGAACTCCTGAATTGCCCATGGGTACAATCAATTTCTTCAATACTATCCTAGCATCATGAGTTTATTGTATTAATTATTTTATCGGACAAGTATGTTTCTGCATTTAAAAATTAAAATTGATTTATATCTTAAACTAAGGATAAAACCAGATTGCTCCCTGTGAGTCATCTGGTTGTTTGAGATACTTTCCCTGTAGAGAAATAATTGCTTAAATCACATGATGGTAATGAGGACTTATAGTTTCACCACAACGTTGAAACCAAAAATAGACCACTTGACTTTTTATACCATGTGTTAGACAACTTGGAGTGGTGTAGGATTAGGAGTCCAAAATGTTAAAAGTAGAATTTTTGGACTCCTAAATCCTTGTTGTGGTTGGCTAAATGGGGGAGTACAAATAGAGAAGGGGATGGAGGGGGGTATATTTGAAGGGTGTCAAGGAGTGGGGCTAAAAGAAAAAAGAAAGGGGAGTAGGGGCGGCACATGTTGTGCGCAGAGGGGATAAAGGCCTAGCGGCCATGTGGCCATTTGTGGTGCGCATGAAATGTTTGTCAAGGTGATGTCATGGTGAGGTCGTGCTGACGTCACACAACACTCACTTTAAGAAAAATGGTAGATCCTGTGATGATTGGACACTGTTTGAACGGGGAAAAAATTGATCCAACGGCTGAAATTGAAATCCAACGTTCAAAATATTTTTTTTTTATTTTTCCATTAATTTTAATTAATATTTTGTCAGAAAATCCTATATAAACACCCCATTCCTTTCTATTTAAATCACACATCTCTCATTTATCTCATTCTTCGTCATATTTTCTTTACTATCTAAGTTTTTGTGATGTCTTCCTCAAGAAGAGGTGCTAATTGGAGTGTTAGTGAGGATGTTGCTCTATGCAACGCTTGGGTAAGCATATCCAAAGATGGTGCGATTGGCATAAATCAACCGGGAGAGTTTTGGGGGCCGAATTCACGTATCATTTTCGCAAAAATGTGACATTCCACGGAGTCGGGATTCAATTGAGTCTCGTTTCAAGATCATCGATCACCAATGCTCTTCATGGAAAGCTTGTGTGCGGAAGGTGAACGCAACCCCGACGAGTGGGTTGAACTTAGCCGATTTGGGAAAAAACACAAATAGTACAAATACGAAGTTAACACTAGTAAATGAAATACATGAAACACAATTGGATTAAGAAAACACATGAATATTTAAGGGAGACATATAAACTACATTCCATTTGCATGGTGCCTCTGCAGGTGATTTATGATATCACTTTTAAGCGATGTGTGCACCGAGGAGTCTCAAATTTGATTGTGGCGCATCATATATTGACTCAAGGTCGGGCCATCATGGTTAAGATCCAATTCAACGATGCCACCAATATAGTCATAATCTTCACGGTAGTTTTGTTGGGTTGGTTCTTGATCCTTCTCTTCATATTCATCTTCCACTATCATGTTGTGCATTATAATGCATCCCAGCATTATATCACCTAATGTGTGTATGTCGTGCAAGCGTGCAGGACCTCGCACAATAGCTCACCTAGCTTGTAAAATTCCAAATGATCTTTCAACATCCTTACGAAAAGCCTCTTGCATTAAAGCAAAAAGCTTTTTCTTAGGAGTGTCTGGATGACTTATTGTCTTAACAAAAGTTCCCCAACTTGGGTAAATCCCGTCAACTAAATAATGTTGGAAAAAGTGTGTTAAAAGTGTATTAAATGGTCATTTTGGGGCAATTATTTGAGTGGGGTCCACTTCCGATTTGGGTCGGGTCAAAGTGGTTTCGGATTGTTCTAGCTAAGGGCTACAATTCGATATATGGTACACTCAAAACGGATAACGGGTGAATGAGAATTTTTTTTCGATGTTTACCCGTTGGAATGGAGAAAACTAGGAAAATGTGGGTTTTAGTGTGGGTTCTTTCCCACACCGAAAATCACAAGGGAATTTGAACCCTTTATAAAGGGAAACCCCCCCTAAGGAGTTAAGATTCCTAAAGGGAAAGGCTCTCTCACGCGCGCAGGGGGGTGCGAATCAAATCCCGAAACCGAAGAACAAAAACCGCGACTTGCGTGTGCGGGCGACCTGCACACACGAATGCCGTCCGAAAATCTATCTTCTAAAGATAACGTTAATTTTTTGTTCTTCCGGTACGTTCCTACTTTAATTTTTGCTCCATGCACATAAATGCCCAACGTCTATATGCTGCCATTGATGTCCCACCGTTCATATGAACGTTTTGGGTTGTTTAAGGACTGGAATCAATGCCCAACGTTTAGGACATTGATGTCCAACGATCATAACCCTTAAACAGCCATTAACACACCTTAATCCACCCCCTATAAAAGGCTAGTAGGTGCTTTGCAAAGACACAACCTTTCATACACTTCGTTCACGTATTTTCATAGCTAAAACAACACCTCTAGCACTCCATACAAACTCCTTCGGTGTTCTGCTTTTGTTCACGTTCGTTGGAACTTTAGTTTGAGTGCTAAACTATTGTTCGAAGTCATCGTATCCTGGTAAACGATCGTTGCAACGCTCCTAGCACCCCGGGAGGCAACAAATACGTTTTAAGGAAATCGTGCGTAGCACGAGCTTTGGCTTATTCTGCTTCATCTCATTTCTTGTTTTTCTTTAAGTCATTTTATTTAATTAATCTTTATTAATTAATTTTCTTTGTTTTTCGAAACACACCCAACAAATAATACTACCTCCGTCCTGGTGGACTTTGCCAAGTGCAAAGTAGGTGAGAAATGAGAATAGTAAAAACTGTGTGGTTGAGTTTTGTGCAAAGGAGATAGAAATGTGCAGAACCACAATTTAGTTGCTTTAATAGGAAAGTGGAAAAGTTTTTTGGGACAACCAAAAAAGAAAGTTGGCAAAGTCCAATGGGACGGAGGGAGTAACATTAATTATATGGCTTACCGTCCACGCGGAATTGTACATGAGGGGCAGATCCATTTATAACAGCATCAAAGACTGGAGAGCTTGCAAGGGTGTTGAGGTCATTATTGAAACCGCATGTGACAAAAAATGCATGTCATATATGAGTATCATAAGAACCAACTGCTTCGAGCACAATTGTTGATTTTCTTTTGTACCCAGTGTACTGACCAGCCCAAGATGTATGACAGTTTTTCCACTCTCAGTGCATGCAATCAATGGACCCAATCATCCCAGGAAAGCCTCTCTTTGAGGCCTTTTCAAGAAGATAGTGCAGATCCCCGGGGTTTGGGGTTCGTAGGTACCAAGAACCATACACACCAATCATTGCCCAATGTGATATGAATAAACACAACAAGTTGGAAAGGGAATCCAATGTGTTATGGATAGACACACAAGTTGAGAATAGAATCCAATGTTCCAATGTGTTTGAACTCACTTCATCGAGGTCTGACCAGAGCGTCATGGACTTAGACAAATACGTGGGAACAGACATCACTTAAGATTGTTGCCACCTCATCATTACTAGGGGTGTAATCGAGCCGATCCGAGCCCGAGCATGCATAAGCTCGAGATCGAGCTCGTTAATTTTTTTCAAGCTCGAGTTCGGCTCAAGATCGATGAGCTCAAAATACCTAAGCTCGAATTCAGCTCGTGTAATTTATCAAAGCTCGAGAGCTCGGCTCGAGTTCGACAACAAATCAACCAAACAGCCCAAAAAAATTCAATTAGAAATTATAATTCATTAAATTTATACTTTGTCTTCTTCTCTCAGTGGCTTTTCTAAATTTACCCTCCCATCCACCCACACGGAGTATGTGTAGGCTGCTTGCCTAAGCATGAGATTTTCTTTATTTATAACAATAGAGGAGGGGGCTTCATCTAGCCATTTCGGTGTGGGAATACAGAAGCAACAAAAAAGAAAAAAAAAATAAACAAAAGGGAAAACGGTGTGCCATATAGGAACTCAACTTAGTTTCATGTTCAAAAGTAGATATCTTAGCTTCATGTCCTAGTTAATAATTTCCCTATGCCTTTTCAAATTCTTATAATTCACACACACAAATATATGTACACACACACACCAAAGCTTGTGAGCCGGCTTGTGAGCCGGCTCGCGAGCTTCGAGCCTAAAATAAAAGAGCTTGAATTGTGCTCGTTAAGTATTCGAGTTGAGCCGAATTCGAGCTGATCTTGTTTATGACGAACTCGAGTTGAGCTTTGACCGAGCGATCCTCGAACGGCTCACGAGCCGCTTCCCCCACACTTAAACCTTTACTCGTCTCGAGTAAGATCAAATGTTTACAAGTGTCAATGTTTGTCCAAAAGTTCCACAGTTCAACAAAAACATAATACAAACACAAAGACCACCAAGGATTACAAAGAAAAATGAGTTTTAAACTCAAATTACAAAAGAGCATCTTGGGTTTAATGGCCTCCTAGTGTTGTCTTCTTTTCTCCTCCTCTCTTCTTCTTTATCTTGAATCTTCATATTCTTCATAAGGATATAATGAGTGCCTGCAAGAACAAACATTTCTCTCATATCTCTCATTTTGCCTAGGAGCCTTTTCAGGTTTTCATCCTAGCACCTCTTTTCATTTTCCATTCTCTCCAACTCACTCATTTTTTTATAAGCCTTTTTTGCTTAGATTGCCCATTTTGTTGGGTTTTCAACCTAACTAGCATTTATTTTCTTTTGTTTATTTTTTTCTTTATTTTTTTTTTGTGTAAAAGTTCAAAAGAGTTACATGCATAGTGCTAGGTAGAAATGAAAATTACATACCATCATGAGTGTCTCCCCCGCACTTGAATCAAGCACTGTCCCTAGTGCCCGCCTTCTCCTCCGTAGTAGCTCCCTCCAAAGCCGCTCCTTTGGCCACCATCTCCCATGTAAGTGTCCCCGCCATCTCCGCCGTCGTACCCTCCACCACCGGAGCCAGATCCTCCAAAGTTACCCCAATGAGTGGGGTCATACCATGAGGGTGGTGGAGGAGGGTTCGCCATGGTATGGAAGGATCCCTGCTGTGCCATAAAAGAGTACATAGGTCCGTAGAACCTATGTTGGTCTTCCTCATACCGGTGTCTATCGGCCTCCCGGAGTTCCTCCAAACGTTGAAAGCCGGCCCTTTGCTCATCCTCCAATCTTTGAAAACCGGCTCTTTGCTCTTCCTCTAATCGGTTGAGCCAGTTGTCCATTTGGGCTATTCCCGTAAGAAGTTGTTGTTGACCCTCCAGAAGTTGTTGAAAGAAGTCGGGTGGTGGAGGGTTTTGGCTTTGTTCTGGGAAATCATGGCTCATGGTTGGATGGCTATGGAGTTGCTCATAGGGCTCTTCATCGGGTTGGTTTTGGGGGAGTTCCTGTTCCGGTTCTTGGAGATGTGGGGGGAGGGCGTTTGGGAAGAGGTAATGTTGATCCGGTCTGCCTGTTTTGAAGTGGAGTTGGGGGAGTTCTGGGTTGGGCAAGAGGAAGTATTTGAGGGGTTTGGGGTGGATGTGCCAGTTGTACATATTTTTGGGCCTTTCTTCACCATAAACGGTGTGTGAAAAAGATGTACAGCCCGAGTGGCCCAGCCAAGATATGTTCATTAAACAGTAGTCGGGTATAGGAGAGTCATCCGTATACCCGAACTTTGTGGCCAAGTGCATAATCACCCCGCCCACTACGATAGCACCCTTTGCCACACTTTCCTTCTTTAGATGAGCCCACATGAGATTACAGAGGTTGAAATCCACGTGGATACGGAATAAGGCTACCTAGATGAGGCATACATCCCTCATCCTTGTATGATGGTTGTTGGGACGTCCAAGCAAGGAGTTGGCAAGGAATTTCAAAAAGAGGCGTAGGACTGGATGTTGGACATGACTAATGTAGAGTTGGGAGGAGCTAAATTTGGTCTCCCCGGTCATCTTGGTCCATAGGGTGTGGCCGAAGGCGGTATTGTCGGATATAGACTTTTGGTACGGGACCGGAATACCAAAGTGTTCGGCAAACTCAAGTTTCGTGATGGTGTGATTGTGATTAAACAATCGAAACCTGAGTCTATCATCCCTAAAGTCCTCTTCATTGTTCTCAAAGTGCACCGAGCTTAGGAATTCATAGATAATTTTTTCATTTGAGTTGTATTGCATTTTGAAAATTTTATCCATATGCAACTCATGAAAAAATTTCTTCATTATTGAGTATACTCCTAATTCCTTTAGAGCATCAAGGCATAAAAAGCGGGAAGGTTTGACTTGCCTTTCAATTGTGGACATGAAGCGTGTGAGTTGTTCGTTGTCCACGAAAAGGATGTCCTCGTAGCCCGGGACGGTTGCCCTAGTGCTTGAGCTTTGCCCTTTCTCTTTCCTTGGAGCCATTTGGAATGAATTTGGCCTTTGAGAACCGAAATTGGAAGGTGGGGGGTAGGGTTTTTCGGACCTCTGAAAGTTGGGGGAGAATGGGATTGATGGGTATGAACGTGTAGAGGAGGATGAGGGGAGTGTTTTGGCGTTGGAATGGGTGGATTTGGTGAAGATTTGGAAGAGATATGGTAGAGAGAAGGTGTAAAAATGGGGTTTGGGCGTTTTTTGTTCGAGATAGGGTTGGGAATTTGGAGAAGATGAAGTGTTTTGGGGCTGATTTGGGGTTATAAGACCCGTATACCCGATCGAGTATGTGCTGGTACTCGGTCGGGTATGGCTGGAAAGTGTAGTTTTTGAGCGGCCTGCCTCCTGTACTCGATCGAGTAGGGTGGGGTTACCCGGTCGAGTATGCTTGGAAAATGAACTTTGTGAGCAGCCTGTCTCCTGTACCCGGTCGAGTATTCCTCCATACTCGATCGGGTATATGCTTTTTTTCCATTTTTGAAGTGGGTACTCGGTCGAGTGTGGGAGTCAGTCCCCTTAAATTTTAGCATTTCTAGCAATACCCGACCGGGTGTATAGTGATACCCGTTTGAGTATTGCTTATTTTTCAATTTTTTGAATGCTCCCTCGATCGAGTAGTGCCCGGTCCCTTTTCTTTTTGCTCATACCCGACCGAGTATAAGGTTATACTCGATCGGGTATGTCCCCAGATGTTCAAAAACCTGCAAATTTTTTATTTCTTTTCTTCCAAAAAACCATGATTAGTGTCCTCTCTCTCAACCTCTCAAAGACATAATTGAAAACATTGACAGGGGGGTTAACAATAAAAGAAAAAAATGTACCTTGCTTGGGTTGCCTCCCAAGAAGCGCCTTAGTTAACGTCGCGGCACGACGCCATTGTTGTGTTCATTCTTCAAAGATTGGATCGATGAGATCCATGCATTCAATGCTTTCTTTCTGGAAACCTTCAAGGAATGGTTTGAGTTGATGTCCATTAACCTTGAGGATTTTTCCGGTATCGAGGCTTTTTATTTCCACTGCGCCATGGGTGTAGACTTTGACCACCTCGAATGGTCCTTCTCATCGTGATCTCAATTTTCCGGGGAAAAGGCGAAGGCGTGAGAGAAAAAGAAGGACTTTGTCTCCAACTTGGAAATCCTTTCTTATTATCATTTTGTCATGCCATACCTTCGTCTTTTCCTTGTAGATGGCGGCATTCTCATAGGACTCCAATCGAAGCTCTTCTAGTTCCTGGAGTTGTAGCTTCCTTTGCTCTCCTGCTTTAGCCATGTCGAGATTGAATGTTTTGACCGCCCAATAAGACTTGTGTTCGAGTTCGACCGGAAGATGACAGGCCTTACCGAACACGAGTCTATAGGGTGACATTCCAATTGGGGTTTTGAAAGCGGTCCTGTATGCCCATAAGGCATCATCCATGCGCAGGCTCCAATCCTTACGGTTCGGATTTACTATCTTTTGAAGAATTGATTTCAGCTCTCTGTTTGATACCTCAGCTTGACCGTTTGTCTGTGGATGGTAGGCGGTGGAGAGTTTATGTGTGACGCCATATTTCTTTAACAAGGTACTCACAGTTTTGTTGTAGAAGTGAGTGCCTCTGTCGCTTATCAAGATGCGTGGTACCCCAAACCTTGAGAAGATGCGGGTTTTGAGGAATTCAGTCACTGCTTTGGCATCATCGGTCTTTGTGGCTTTTGCTTCCACCCATTTGGATACGTAATCCACCGCCAATAGAATGTATAAATTTCCATGGGAATTAGGAAAAGGTCCCATGAAATCTATTCCCCACACATCAAAGATCTCCACGTAGAGCATAGGAACTTGTGGCATCTCATGCTTTCGAGAGATGTTGCCCATGCGTTGGCAATTATCACAAGATTGACAATAGACATGAGCATCGCGGAATAAGCTTGGCCACCAAAAACCACATTCAAGTACCTTCATGGATGTTCGTTTTCCTCCAAAGTGGCCACCACATGCATGTGAGTGACAAAAAGCAAGTATGGATGCAATTTCTGTTTCGGGAATGCATCTTCGAATGACTTGATCTTTGCAATGTTTCCATAAATATGGTTCATCTCATACGTATTGCTTTGCATCATGCTGGAGTTTCTCTCTTTGAGCTTTAGAGAAGCTTGGTGGAAACCTGTTTAGAACAAGGAAATTAACAATGTGAGCGTACCAAGGACGAATTTCCTTAAGGGAGAAAAGGGTCTCATCGGGAAATTCGCCTCGGATATCATCTTTGATATGATTGTTTCTTTCGCCCAAGACCAAACGGCTTAAGTGATCGGCCACCAAGTTCTCCATGCCTTTCTTGTCCTTGATCTCAACATCAAACTCGCTCAGGAGTAGTATCCATCGAATCAGCCGTGGTTTGGCCTCTTTCTTTGTCATCAAGAACCTAATAGCCGCATGATCGGTGTAAATGATCACTTTGGTACCAAGTAAGTATGACCTGAATTTTTCGAGCGCATAAACGACGGCCAACATTTCTTTTTCGGTGGTGGCGTAGTTGCGTTGGGCGTCATTGAGTGTGGTGGATGCATAATAGATCACATGAGATGCTCTTCCCACCTTTTGGCCCCAAACGGCCCCGACCGCATAGTCACTAGCATCACACATGATCTCAAAGGGAAGAGACCAATCCGGGGCTTGGATGATAGGTGCGGTTACTAATTTCTCCTTCAAAGTAATGAAGGCCTTCTTGCAGTCCTCGGAGAATATGAACTCTACCTCCTTTTGCAAAAGTGTGCATAAAGGAGATGCAATCTTTGAGAAATCTTTGATGAACCTCCTGTAGAAACCTGCATGTCCAAGGAATGATCGTATCTCCTTAACGGTGGTAGGATAAGGTAGTGATTGGATAACCTCCACTTTTGCTTTGTCCACCTCTATTCCTTTGGATGAAATTACATGGCCTAGGACAATTCCTTCCTCCACCATAAAGTGACATTTTTCAGAGTTTAGAACAAGATTTGATTCTAAACAACTCTTCAAAACAAGAGATAGATGAAGTAGGCATGAATCAAATGAGTCTCCATGGATTGTAAAATCATCCATGAAGACTTCCATAAATAGCTCAACATATTCAGAGAATATGCTCATCATGCATCGTTGGAATGTGGCCGGGGCATTGCAAAGTCCGAATGGCATGCGCCGGTATGCAAAAGTGCCAAATGGACAAGTGAAAGTGGTCTTCTCTTGATCTTCAGGGGCTATAGGCACTTGAAAGTACCCGGAGTAGCCATCAAGAAAGCAATAGAACTTATGCCCGGCAAGTCTCTCAAGCATTTGGTCGATGAAGGGTAAAGGAAAGAAATCCTTTCTAGTTACCGCATTGAGTCTACGGTAATCTATACATACCCTCCATCCATTTTGAATTCGGGTGGGCATTAGTTCTCCATGTTTGTTTTCCACTACCGTGACTCCGGTTTTCTTTGGGACCACTTGGGTTGGGCTAACCCATTTGCTGTCAGAGATGGGGAAGATTATCCCCATTTGGAGTAGTTTGATCACCTCCTTTTTGACCACCTCCATCATAGGTGGGTTTAGTCTTCGTTGCGGCTGTCGTACCGGCTTGGCCTCATCCTCCATTAAGATGCGATGCATGCAAGTAGATGGACTAATGCCTTTGATGTCGGCTATAGTTCATCCAATTGCTAGTTTATGCTCCTTGAGCACCGCTATCAATTTGCCTTCTTGTTCTCCGGTCAATTTGTTTGAGATAATGACCGGTAGTGTCTCTTTTTCCCCCAAAAACACATATTTCAAATGTGTTGGGAGTGGTTTCATCTCAACGTCGGGTGCCTGCAAAACTGAAGGTAGAGGTTTTTCCTCGGGGATGGTTAGTGGAAATGCCCTAGACCCCGGTGGCATAAGTGGGAGTTGGAAGTGAGTATCCAATTCCACTATCATAGCTTGTGTGTTGGGGGTCAGGGCAAGTTCTGAAGAGTTTTCCCCGAAGTCATTTTCAAGTATACTTAACAATTCGTCCTCTTTATTGATTTCAAAAGTATTTTGTACAAGGGGGTCAACAATATCAATGGCAAATAAAGAATGATTTTCATTTGGATATTTCATGGAGTCATAAATGTTGAATTCAACTTTATCCCCATCAAATTCCATTGTTAAGGAACCGCTAAATACGTCAATCTTTGCTCTAGCGGTTTTTAAAAATGGCCTTCCTAAAAGGATAGGTACCGCATTCTTATCATTCTCCATTTCCAAAACATAAAAGTCAGCGGGGAAAATCAAATTGTCAACCATAACTAGTACGTCTTCGACAATACCTTTAGGGTAGGCATTTGATCTATCCGCAAGTTGAATGACTACTCCGGTTTCATTTAAAGGGCCAAGCTCAAGTGATTTGTATAAAGAGTAAGGAATGACATTAATTGATGCTCCTAAATCGAGCATGGTTTTTGAAAACGTAGTTCCTCCCAACTTGCAAGGTATAGTGAACATGCCCGGGTCATTGTATTTCTTTGGAAGTTTCTTTTGAAAAACTGCCGAAACACGTTCACTAACTTGGACTTTTTGTTTTCCATTGAGTCTATGTTTCCTTTTTATTGTACATTGTTCTTTGAAAAATTTTGCGAATCTAGGAACACCCTTTATCAAGTTAAGGAGAGGGATATTTACCTCACATTTGGAGAATGTCTCATAGATGTCCTTGTCCTTCTCCAGCTTTCGTGTTTCCCTTAGAGCCTCGGGGAAGGGTGCTTCAATCTCGGGAATGACCGGTGGTGGGGTTGGGATTTGAGCTTCCACCTCCGGTTGAGTCACTTCCACCAGTTCCTCTTCTTCCTCCTCTTCGCCAATGTGGCTCTTTGCCTTTTCTTTGGCAATAACCAACTCCTTGCCACTCCGCAATGTGACTGCATGGGCTTGTTGCCTAGGATTTGGCTCCGTTTGAGATGGTAGCCTTGCCGAATCCTTAGCTTCAAGCCTACTCACGGCATTTGAGATTTGGCTGATTTGGTTTTCCAAGTTGTGGATGCTGGATTTTGTTGTTTCTTGGAATTGAACCACATTTTGTTGCATTGTTGCCATATTCATGGCAAGTGATCGAATCATGTCTTCGGTTGACATATTCGAGTTAGAAGTTTGGCCTTGTTGTTTATATTGTGGAGGAGGAGGATTTGATGGTTGAGGAGGTTGAGAGTTTCCGTACCTTAAATTAGGATGATCCCTCCATCCCGGATTGTAGGTGTTGCTTTGAGGATTATACCTCTTTTGATTTTGGAAACCCAAAGCATTGATCTGTTCAACGTTCTCCTCTTGTAGTGTTGGGCAAGAGTCGGTGGGGTGCCCTTGTGTCGAGCATATGCCGCAGACCTTGACTTCTTGAGGTTTCGGATTTAAGAGAAAATCTTTAACCAAAGAAGTCAAGCCGGCTACTTGACTTTCCAATGAGTTGTTGGATTCTGCCGCCATAACTCGTTTTGTTGATCGCCGATCATAGTGCCTACAATTCTCGGCCAACTCCGAGATGAGGTTTGTAGCTTGAGAAGGGGTCTTGTTGACAATCCCTCCTCCACATGCGGCGTTTATCATCCGCCTATCTTCATTGCAAAGACCATCATAGAAATATAAGATGAGGTCTTGCTCCGAATAGCCATGATAAGGGCAGCTTGCACACAGTTTCTTGAATCGTTCCCAATATTCGTAGAACGATTCATCATCCTTCTGCTCCATGTTGCTGATTTGTTTTTTTAGAGAGGATGAGACAGAGGCAGGGTAGTACCTTTCCAGGAACGCTTTCTTCATGGCCGCCCATGTTCCTATACTTCCTGAAGGAAGATAGAATAGCCAATCCTTTGCGGTATCCTTCAGTGAAAATGGAAATGCCCGCAGTTTAATTTGTTCTTCTGTCACACCGTTTGGGCACATGCTTGTGCAAACGACGTGGAACTCCGATAAATGTTTGTTCGGGTCTTCTCCCCTCAGGCCATGGAAGGATGGCAGCAGATGAATGAGCCCAGATTTTAGCTCAAACGTATTACCCTCATCAAGTGTAGGGAAGGTAATACACAGTGGTTGTTGGTTGAGGTTTGGAGCTGTGAGCTCCCTCAGTGTCCTTGTTTCAAGAGCCATTGTGGTTGACTCTTCGGTGTCGCTAGAACTAGAGCTAGCGGTGTATGAATCTCTGGAAGATGATTCTTCCGAGTCGGTGTTAGAAAATTTACTTTTCAACCGCTCGAAAGTTTGTTCTATTTCTGGGTTTTTGTGATATGTGATTTCGTTTATGGAACGATGTTTAACCATAAACTCCACTAAGCTCAGAAAATAGAAAAAATAAGAACTCTTTATATATTTTTTTTTATTTGGTATATATATTTTTTTGATTTTTCTTGAAATGAAATAAAAGAAAAATTAATTGCCTTTCCCCGGCAACGGCGCCAAATTTGACGTGCACTCGTCGTTAGGTGCACTCAAAATAATTAATCAATACAACACTAATACGTAGTATAGTGTAGTAAGGTTCGTATCCACAGGGAAAGGAATACTTTTCTTTTATATAAATAGTAACAAGGGGGGGTTAGATTTGTTTGGTTTAAAAACACTAAGATAAACAACCTATATGAGTTTAATTCAACGAGATGAGGACTTGGTTTTGCTTTTATCCACTTAATGAAATGTTCGTCGATCCCGGTTATATCTTTAACTATCTTCCTCTCGAATACTCAATCGAGGAGTATATCCAGTTCATCGAGGGTAGTTATTAATAACGAGATGCGTTCATTAATAAAACTTACTATCGAATCAATATAGAACAAGCGTCGTATATTAACTTGATGGTAGCAATAAACTTAAGATGAAAACGATTGAGATTGATAACCTCAACACAAGCGGTTTATTGGTTTAATCGATATAATTAATTCCCCTTGGCATATTAACCATGAGATGCATGCATTAATATTCCAAGTTTACTACCGATGAAAGAACCGGATTAATAACAAGCGTATTAACCGATTGATTCTAGTAATAATTAATATGAGAAACAATACTAGTTGATACTTTAAGTAATGTTTAAGATATTAACATGAAATATGAATAGGAATTAATTAATACTCAAGGAAGAATATTAAAGAATATGAATCCTACTATGATTAATATCAAGATGTTAACTAATTGTCATCTTAGTAACACTCCCCAATATTAACATAGAGGAAAAAATAGCTATTACTATAACCAATGTCAAGATGTTAACTAATTGTCATCTTAGTAACACTCCCCAACTTTGATATAGAGATAGTATTTTAAAAGAAGAATTAATATTCAAGGAAGAAGATTAAAGAAAATAACTCACAACTTACAAATTCATTAAGCTTCAAAGTAGCAAAACCAAGATGGAAGAGTTTAGCTCCTCATTTGGAGACTAAACATGATGAAAAATATAAAGAAAGAACTATTCTATACTGAGCTTAGATGTACAAGGGATTGGATATCTTTTTGTGAAGGAAAGGAGGTGTATTTATAGGTTTTTGGGATGGGATTCGAGTACTCGATCGGGTATATACATGGTACCCGATCGAGTATGTGTGTAACACCCGATCCGAGGCATACTCGACCGGTTTCAGGCTATTTTCTAAGTGTATACCCGATCGAGTATATATGAATACCCGGTCGAGTATGCTTAGAAAGTGGTATTCGGGCTATACTCGACCGATCTTCGTTTGCAATTTAAAGGCATACCCGATCGGGTATGTCGGTCTACCCGATCGGGTATAGACATAGAATCGTGGCCAAAATCTTCCCTGCATGTTCCTTTGTCTTCGGATCTGATCCGATTTGAAGTTCCAACCTAATACCCGATCGAGTATAGCTAATACTCGACCGAGTATAGACCAAAATTCAGGATCTTCTTTTGTCTTTGAACTTTTGCACCTTCTCTTCACTTTTTGGATTCACCAACTGTACTTTGGGTGACCAAAACCTGCTTAAGCTCAGAATATATCTAATCTAACCTATTTACAAGAATTTAACAATCTAATCTATTACACCAAAAGTGTGTAATTTCCAAAGTAAAAGTCAAGCAAAACTAATTAAAAACATAAACATAGAAATGGAAATTACGAACGTATCACCGCTTGTCTCATTTACACCCCTAATCATTACTCCTGAAGGAGGCCACGTCACTCCTAGGAGCGGATAGAAAGAATGTCCCAAACTATACACGTGTAGTAGATTATTTTACGACAGAGCATAATTTAAATAGCTAAAACCCCTTCAAATCCGTTTTTATTCATTATGTTTTCACTTTTACTTTCGAGTTTTATATTATTATTATTTGTTTTTTTTAAATGTGTAAAATTGTGGACGTTACATGTTGTGTCTTCTGAGAACGGCCCATACTTCTCTTTACATGGTGGTAAGAATTCTTCTTCTACCTTTTTGTGGCCCTTTGCTTTCTTCTTCTTTTTGCCTCAGCGCTCTGCCCCGCTGGTGTGTATCTATCTGGAGATTTGGCGCTTCTTTTCACCCTTTGAGTTTGTTTAGATGTTTTCTTTTAGTTTTAGTCAACAACAAACAATCACAAGTCAGTAATCAATTCACTGTACATGACATTAATGTAATAATTTATAGTTTACACTAAAATTATTGTCATCACCTACAATTTGCTTCCAACTTCTTCTGTCTCCTTATTTGTTTCCTTGTCCTCTTCCAATGTTACTTTTCCAAGCATTTGCCTTTCAATCATCTCGGCATTCAGAACCAAATCTCTAATGAATTGGGTGTTTTCCAGACTCCAAACTTCATTATCTACTTCCTCAGAAGTTTTCTGTACAATTTCCTTTTTTTTCTTTTTGTTTTCATCACTTTGCTTCCCATATCCCTCTTGCTGTTCTTTAGCATCTCCAATATTATTTTTGGTCTGCATAAATTTATAAAAAATGCTTAGTTATGTCATTATAATTTCAATATTATCATTTTTCATGCTCCTGTAACATATATTGTCATTAAATTCATACCTCTTTTTGGGTGTCCCCTCCACTGCTTTTACTGCCTTCGGCATTCATTGTTCTCTCTTTATCATTCATCTTCTTGCAATACAATAAATAAACATGTGATAAATAGAATCTATATTACAAAATAAATTTAAACTATAATTTCTCATTACCAAAGTGCTTTGTTGCTCTATGTTCTCTTCATCAGTTTGACTTAAGAGATTGAAATTTGGAGCATCATTCTTCATTTGAGCAAGTCTTTGTGCAATTGTGTCATCATCCAACCATTCTACTTCATTCTCCACTTCTTCTTCTAAAGCACCGCAAACATTGTGTATCTCTTCCTGGTCATCTTTCTTCTTCTCCAACAACAAATATTAACTTCATTTTATATATGTAACTGAACCTTTTGTATTTAATGCCATATAAAATGAAAATAAGTGTCTTATATGGAAATAATAATTTTTATTTCATTACCTGATCATTCTGCTGAGCATCTTTTTCAGAACTTTCATCCTCATTGGCATGCGTGCTACTGTGCTGATCACTCATATCCTTCATAGCTTCATCCTCCATCTCCTTTCCATCCTTCAACATATAAAATGGAATTAAGTATCTATTATGGAAATAATATTTTTTATTTCATTACCTGGTCATTCTGCTGAGCATCTTCTTCAGAACTTTCATTATCATTCGTATGCGTGCTACTGTGCTGATTACTCACATCCTTCATAGCTTCAGCCTCCATTCCATCCTTCAACAAATATTAAATGCATTTTATATATTTAACTAAACCTTTTGTATTTATATGGAAATAAGAATTTTTATTTCATTACCTGGTCATTCTGGGCATCTTCTTCAGAACTTTCATGCTCATTGGCATGCGTGCTACTGTGCTGATCACTCACATGTGTATCCTCTCTTGCTTGTCCTTCCTACTCTTTCTCTTCAATGTCATCCACTTCTTTCTCTCCTTGTCTATTTGATATTTCCTTTACAAGACTTAGAATCTTCTTTAACATTTCATCTTGCTCTTTTTTCATTTCTTTCATCTCTGCATGCATATTGGCAATCTCTTTGAACTGTTTGGCTAGTGTCTTCATGATTATGCTTTTTCCTTCCTTTGCCATATCCTCACTCTCATTGGATCTAGATTCTTCACTATCAGCCACCCTCCCTTTTTTCTCAACACTCGCTTATTACACTCTGCTTTTTCTTTCTTTCCCACCCTTGTGCTTTTATTGTTGCATTCTGAACTTGCTCTCTGTTTTTCTTTTTCTTTTTTATTTCTTGCATCCATTTTGTTCTGCTTTGTTTTCTTTGTGGTTGCATCAATTCTCAGGTCCTTGTTAGCTTCATTGCTTTCCCCTCCTACAAGTCCTTGAATTCTTTGGATCTCATCTGCACTTGGAACTATTCTTGTCCACTCAAAATGTAACATTGGCAATTAAACTTTGATTAAAAATATATTATTTGTAATTGTATGCAAATTTGTAACTACTTACATATATAATTGTGCATAATTTAACTGCATTTACCTTGTCATTACTGAAAATGAGTTCACAAAACCTTTGTATTGATGATTTCTTCAGAAAAGCCCACTTTAATGTCCTAGGAATGACATTTTCTCGTTCTGTTATAACATTGCATAGTCCTTCATTAGCCAATATTGGACAGGTCTCGAAGGCCCAGATTTGGATTGCATGCATACAGCCTGTGAACGCCACTCTCTGTCCTGTGCAGACCTTGAGTGCTTCTGCGTTGTTCTTCATATTTGTGAGTAGGTCATCCCAAACATCATCACCCCAAGGGTAAGAATTGAATGCATCCAAGTCTTGTACCAAGTTAATATATCTTCCTGGCAAGCGAATTGTGTATTGGTTTCCAAACAGTCCATGTACTAGAGCATAGAGCAGTCCTAGTTTAACACCATCATTCTCTTCTGTTCCTGGATTGTTTCTGTTGTACCCCTCTAATGCTTGGACAACATCTTGCCTCACTATTGCATGTTTCGTACCAAAATACCTTCTGCACATATCCCCACCCACATCATCAGATACTGCTGGTTTAGCCCCATTTATCTGCAAACCGGTGACAATTGCCAAATCTGCTTTTGTAAAGCTTATCACGCTATTGCCAACATGGAATCTTATGACATCCTTTTCAACCTTACCATTGAACTCTTCAATATAGATTGCTACAAAACAAATGTTCAGTTGCCCGCTTAATCATGGCATATGTTCTATATCTAGAATCCAACCTAGAACTGAACTTCTAAAAAGACTTATTTCTTCTGTATTCAACTTTTCCTTGATTCGCTTACCAACCTCACTCAAATTGCAAAAGCAATTCACACGCATTTTTTCAAACTTATCCAGCAATCCTCTATCACATGTCCTCGTTATAGTCTGCGGTAAACAGTTATTACATCAATATTGCCATATAGAATAAAATTTGAACTACAGTCACAAAGATGGTATTAGTGGACATGATTTCAAAACTATCTTTATAATGAACGTGTATGATAATGTCATCTTCTTGAAGTTATGTCCATTATATATATATATATATATATATATATATATATATATATATATATATATATATATATCTTTTACTACCATATTACTTTTGATGATTTCCATTTCAGATGACATTCAGCCTAATACTTTAAAATGAGGCTTGACCTTGTAACGATTAAAAAAGAAGCATATGTGTATATGTTATACACTTTCAGTACAAGATGACATGTAATAACAAAACTTTTGTATGCATTCTAATCAATTAAATCAATACTGTACATAGCATTCATTCATATTTTACATATTGACATAACTACCTCAGATATCTTTTAATGTCATTCTGCTTGTGATTATTTCCATTTCAGATGTCATTGAGCATAATACTTTATAATGACTATTGATCTTGTATGACATAAAAAGAAGTAGTATATATATATATATATATATATATATATATATATATATATATATATATATATATATATATGACATATATTATAATAATCTCATTCGCAAGTCTATAAATGTCATTCCTAAGTACTTAAATCGCACAACTATGACTATATCATGTCTTCTTAAACACATTGAGTTCAACTGATAACACTTCATTCAATTTGGACACAAAAAATAGTAACATATGGCACTAGGAACGAAAACCACACACACACCACTGTTCAAGCACTCCACACACAAAAACCACAACAATATGCAATTAATAGCACAAACGTCTTCACTATTTTCATGTACAAATCATACGACATAAATTCGTACCTGGTCTCGCCTAATTTTTACTTTTTGGCTTGTTGATTCGAAGTCGGAATCCGCCATTTTACGCACTTCTCTGACCGTTTTGCTCTTACGAACTGCTTTTTGTCTTCCTCTACTCTCACACTTCTGCGTATTTCTCTTCCTCTACCCTCACGGCTTCTGCGTATTTCCACTACCCTCACGGCTTCTGCGTATCGGAATCTGCCATATCATTGAATGCTCTCTCAATTGACTCAACCGTCAAAAGGCTCGACATATTAATGTGGCGCGCTTTTTGAAAAGGAAGCCCCTTTACGCCGTACTATTAATTTCAAACAGATGCCATTTAGCTCAGGGTTCATTAAGGGTATTTAATTCACGACACCTGGTTTTTAGTCCTACTGCAGTTGACGTTAAAGAGAACTCTTATTTGTGTATAAATGATACTCCCTCCGTTCCTAAATAAACTTCCAACTTTCCTTTTTCGTCCGTTCTAATTAAAACTTCCACTTTCCCTTTTTATTAAAGAATTTGTGGTTCACAACATTTCTTACACATTTCTCTCTCCTCTTCATAACTCTCCACCACCCAATACCCACTATCTTAAACTGTGTGCCAAACCTACTTGGAAGTTTTAATAGGAACGGAGGTAGTATATTTTAGTCCTATATGGTTAATTTTCTCTTTTCCTAATATCAATAAGAATGAAGTCATGCTCCCCTCGTAAGTAAACAACAGGGTCGTCTAATGAATTTGGAGGTCCCGGTTCAAAATGTAAATTTGGGGCCCTACATTAATACGAGTATAAATTTTCTTAAATAAAATCTCAATCCAAATACTTATACTCAAATAAATGGAATGTTCATTAAAAGAGAACTAAAAGAGTAAAAGGATCAATGAAAAAATGATGTATCTACATTTTTCTTTCTTACTAGCTAACTGTATTTTACTGATTAGTATTAATATACGGAGTATAATATTACTACTCCCTCAGTCCCAAATTGTAAGATACATTTACTATTCATTTGGTCAACATAAATCACTTCTAATCATCTACTTTATATATTAAAAGTTTATGAAATTTGAATTATTTTTTGCAGGTTTTGTAGCGGTTTTAATGTAGTTTTTAAATATGTAAATTTTTATTTTCTAAAACTAATTTGAGTGTTGACAGGGATCAATTTGCTTTAACCTCGGTCAAACATCGTAAACCGAAAAGTATCATACAAATTGGGACTGAGGGAATATATAGGAGGTGTTTGGAACTGATTCTGATTCTGCTTCTTTTTTAACACAGAAGCAGAATCAGAATCAATTTTCAGAAGCTGGTCACCCCCAGCTTCTAAAAAAACTGATTCTAGGAGTAAATTAGAGCACCAGAATCACTTCTGCACTTTTACCCAAATACTCAAACTTCTGCTTCTGCTCCCTGAAGGAGCAGAAGCAGTTTTAAGAATCAAATTCAAACACCCCCATAATACTAATAAGTTTTTAAAAATTTGGAGCCTCTTAAATTCGGAGACCCCGTTCTTGATAATCTATATTGAACCTCTAAAAAAAGGCCCTCTAAACAAAATTTGACAAAGTAAAGAATGACGGCTTTCCAAGGTGAGCTTCAGAATTTAAAAACCTCAGCTCATGCGTCAATGAGACAATGACAGTATGACACCCCTGACCCCTCCTATATAATAAGCTCATCCTCGTTCCCCTGTTTCTGTGAATCCTCCATTGCAGAGAGATGGAGGTGATGGTTCCTGCCCATCTGAACATGGATTTCGATTTTAACAGTGCAAGAACTTCACCCTGCGCAACTGCTCCTTCCACGCCCAAACGCTTCGGCGATTACTGCTATCTCAGCGCTCCCGCCAGTCCCTCTCACCTCTACTGCGATCTCTACGACTTCTCGGCCCCTCAGGATGATTCCGGCGGTAGCTCCGCCGCCTCTGCCGCCGTCCCTTTTTCCTGGGAGGAAAAGCCCGGCACGCCCAAGTCGAAGATGCTGACATCCGGTGGCTTCGATGACTTCGCATTCGATGTAGACGAGACGGCCTCTGTTTCGGCGGCTGATGAGCTCTTCGACGCCGGGGTGATTAAGTCGCTGAAACCTCCTCCTCGTCTTCCTCCTCCTCGAAATCCCGCATCTGCTTCTTCTCTACCGAGGTCGTCTTCTTCAAAAGGTTTGATGATCAAGAAGTGGAGGCTCCGGGACTTTTTCTTGTTCCGGAGCGCGTCGGAGGGAAGGTCGTCGGAAAAAGATACGCTGAAGAAATACACGGCCGCCGTGGGCAAAGGCGGCGAAAATAGTTTCCGGGGAAATGATAACAAGAAGGAAGGGTCTTCTGTGTCGAGGAGGATGAAAGGAGGGGTGTCGGCTCATGAGCAGCATTACACTTTCAACAGAGCAGTTTCAGAGGATTTGAAGAAGAAGACTTTCTTGCCGTACAGGCAGGGCATTTTGGGAAATCTGGCCTTCAATCGTACCGGGCATCCTCTGTCCAACGGCTTCGGATATTCCCGCAGATAACGATATGAATGGCCGATCATATATATACTTCAATTCCCTGTTTGTTCAATTCTTTTGATTTCTTTATTTATTGTATAGAAAGGTTTATTATTTGGTCCGTTTTGTAGATGTTAATCATTTAAAGTTGGGAGAATTATCAAATAAGCTCTCGAACTTTCATAAAAAACTGCAAATAAGCTATTTTATAGAAGGCTCTGTCCGTTCGTCGCCATTTGGGGCGGTTTCCGGTGGAATTTTTTGATGAAATATTTTTAGCATCTTCTTCATTAAGTCTAATTTACTCATACCAAATTTCAGCTAAACATTCAATCGGGAAGGCAGTCAAATGAATTTTTGAAGATAACTGCGCAATTAGGCAGCACAGTATGTTTCAAAGAATCATTTGACTGCCTTCTCGATTGAATTTTTAGCTGAAATTTGGTATGAATAAACTAGACGTAATGAAGAAGATGCTAAACAACAAAAAATTCCACCAGAAACCGCCTCAAATGGCGACAGCCGGACAAAGTCTCCTTTAAAGTCTTTAATACTCCCTCCGTTCCTAAAAAATCTTCTCGGTTTGACTTGGCACGCTTATTAAGAAAGTGGAATAAAGTGGAAATGTATGATTGTGGTTGTGTAAGAAAAAAGTAAAATGAATGTGAGTCACACAAATTGTCCAAAATGGGAAAGTGGGAAGTATTTTTGGAAGGGAGGGAGTATTTGATTAGTGAGGAAATAGGAAAGCACTGAAAATTGGTGGTAGATCAGTGTTGCAAAATAATTCATAAATAATACTCCGTCCCTTATCAAAATAGGGCATAATGAAAAGCATAAGTTGATTAATGGGCGCATGTATATTCTTAGAGCAAGATCGTTTACACTTTAGTAAAAATTGCCTTCATATTCTCTATTCATAGTGTCGAATATTTTAAATTTAATAAAAAAATCAACTATTCTTCTTAACTTTTGCTTTGTTCAGCCGTAATCGTCGATGTTAATAAAATTTTGATACAAGTTAGCATGTTGATGCTCTTTTGTCAGCGTAGAAATTAGAATGATAAGTAACAACCAAGTTTATCTTGTATATTTGTAGCATTAATAATGAATAATGAGAAAATTGCTTCCCTTAACGTTGAATGACAGATACTTTACAAAAGTAGAACTTAGTTATGTTTTTTCCATGCGTGTGACTTATTTGGTTCTGTTTTAAGAAATCATATTTTTGCTTTCCATTTTTACTCTTGACTTGAGTACTCCATCTGAAAATTAAAAATACAGAGCGACTTCCCCAACTCCCGTTTCCGTCTCTCCCGCCTCACCAGTACTAAAATGTTGCTCGGTGGATCGGGAAGCTTGAAATCGATCAACATGATCTCACCAAGCTTGTTTTGGCCGGATACATCGGCTACATTCCGGCGGACCTTCGATTCGGAGTCTACCATTGCAGAATAAACACCTACGGCTCCAACGACACTCTGATTTTCGAAAACCAAATAGAAGCCTTCCGGTTATCCATGGGCACCATAAATGGCCACTCACAATCACATGATGGGAGTTCACCGTTGATCTGCACGCCCTAGCTCGGGTTGTGACATTCATTGTTATATCAATTGACCTTTTGATCGGCAATGGCCTACGACTTCTCATCCCGGAGTTTCTCGACAACCACTCGAGGTAATTTCATCATTGGAAATAGTGAATGGTAGATATTGTGTTTTATTTTACCTTGTCTACTATTATACTTGTTGGGATATTGACCTAGAGGCCCAATACCCAGATTGAGAAGGCCCAAGATATCCGGCCCAAGCAACGGGCCCACACTCTATGATGAATAGATCCAGTAAGAAGACATACCGAACGGAGTTCGGCCCAAATAAAGGTTGGTCCAGTAACCTGACATACCGAACGGAGCTCGGTCTATATCCCATACTTGGGCCAAATTGACAGCATCTAAAGTACAGTCCAACATCCCGTTCGAGCAACGGCCAACCAGCAAGTGGCCAGGTGCAATTAATGTCAGACTGTGACATCAGCAAGTGGAAGCATGGATGACCAAGTCGGTGGAACAACGGCCAATCAGCATGGGGCAGCCCATGCTCTCCATTAGTATAAATAGAAGGTTTCAAGTCATTGTAAGGGTTATCATTTCAATACTCAGGCTCTAGAATAACATCATTGCTCTTATTTCTTGTATTAAAGCATAGTTTCCGACCTACCGATCGGGAAATTCCTTGTAATCAGATTGGTTAATTAATACAAGTGAGCTTTCGAGTGTTAGTTAGTTCAGATCTTATATTTGTTACACACCTTGATTCTGTGCCATTCCTGATATATCCAAAGTTCGTGTTGGGCTTTCGGATCTACGGGATTTACCCTCAACATTGGCACCGTCTGTGGGAAACTTGCAAAAAGTTTCACATTCAAATCATCCAAAAACTTATATTTTCAACAATTGTCAGAATCAGTTCCTATCATACAAGCAACGGTTCACGCCGTCACGGGAGGAGTCACACCCCGGGGAGTCAAAACCCTCAGGGACAATCCAGTCGAGGATTGTATCCTCGTTTTGACGGGGATTTTGTGATTCCCGAATCTCTGAGGAGAAATCCTCAGGCCATGCGTGACATGGCCCAGGTCATGCAGCATATGGCGAACGAAGAGGAAGGGGGTTCCAGCTTTACAGGGGAGACTCCACGCACAGAAACAACCACAGCGTCATCCTGTTCGCATGCCCATCGGGATAATCGACGTAGCGCCCCACCAACAGCGCACCACAGTCCCAGTGACCGAACCCCGATCGGGTCACAAGCTAGAGGACCAACTCCCGTTGATCATCATTTCCAGTATGCCGAGCGGGAAAATACTAGGGCCCCTCAACGGCAATGGGACCGGGACTGTACGGATATGAGGGCTCCACCACCGCCCCCTTTGACGGCCCAGGAGGAAGAAATGGCTGAGATGAGGAGGCAAATGAATGAAATGCGAGACCAGATGAACAGGGCGCCTGTACAACCTGCCCCGGTTCAGCTGGGAATTACTTCCCCGTTTACTAGGGAACTCATGTACGCAGATATCCAAGGGGGTGCCAAACCCCCGACCGGGCAAATCTATGACGGTGTGGGAGATCCCCACGTACATCTGAGGAGTTACCAAGGGGGACTCATGCTGCTAGGAGCACCCGAGGCCGCCATTGTCGGTTGTTTTTCAGCACGCTCAGGGGACCTACCCAGGAGTGGTTCGGGACACTACAGCCTGGGTCAATCAACAGCTTTGCCGAGTTATCGGCACTATTCTTGGCTCAGTTTGCTTCCAGTGCCAATCCCAAACGGCACTTCAGCTATTTGACCAGCGTGAAGCAAAACGCCAAAGAGACCCTCAATCAATTCCTGAAAAGGTGGAGGGATGAAACTTTAACGGTGGGAAACATGACGGATGATACCGCCATTACCCTATTCACAAATGCTCTCCGAACGGGGGAGTTGTACAAAGAGTTGAAGAAAAATCCGGGTACGGTGTACGCCGAGGTATTAGATAGGGCTCGCAAGCATGCCGCCCTAGAAGAGGAAATAATGATCAGGGATAAGGTCATTGCGCCTGCTACCCCGATCAGAATGGCCGATCGGCTGGGTCCTAGCCCAGCGGCCGCTTTACCTCCCAAACAAGGGAGATTTACACCCCTGGTCCTATCAGTAGCCACCATCTATCAGCACGAGAGGGACAATATTCCCCTCCCGACTGATTCTGGACAGTTCATGGGAGCGGACGATAATGCTTTCTGTAAATATCAAAACAGAAAGGGTCATGCCACCAATGCCTGCAGGGCCCTACAAACAGCCATTGAGGATCTGATCCGAAGGGGCCATCTGGGTAAATATGTGAATAAAGATCTGAATGCTATGGGCACGTTGAAACCGGCCAGGAAACCTAATAGTTGGCGCCGGGATGCTCAACGTGATGCCCAGCCTCAGAATGATGTGTATATCCCTCCCAGGGATGAACCAGAGGGCTCGGGAGGCCCTGGAAAGAAGCCTCGAATGGAGGTCAAGGTTATATTCGGGGGCGGGGAGACAGGAGATTCGAACGCCGAACGGAAAAGGTTCGAGCGAAGTCTTTATGTGGGATCCGTCTCCACTCCCCCCCAGAAGAAAGGAAGGACAGACCCGATCACGTTCGGGCCAGCTGATCTACCCAACTCTCCAAGCCCACACAGGGATGAACTGGTGGTAAGCATGTGTATTGACAATGCTTTAATCCGCCGAGTACAGGTCGATACCGGGAGCAGTGTGAATGTATTGTATCTACAATCATTCGAGAAAATGGGTCTGCAAAGAAGCCAACTGACCCACCTACGGACCCCACTGGCAAGTTTCACCGGTAACTGCATCGAGGCTGAGGGGACCATCCAATTAATGGTTGAAATTGGGGATGAAACCCACAAAGCGTCACTCCGAATGACGTTCGTGGTAGTAGATATAAAGTGTGCCCACAATGCCATATTGGGCCGACCAGGATTGGAAGATCTAGAGGCAATAGCCTCTGTCCGCCACTCATGCATTAAATTCCCTACAGACACTGGGGTTGGGGTGGCCAGAACTGATCCGACGACAGCCCGGACATGTTATCGGGAGGCCCTGAAACAGATGAACACTCGTGGGATGCGGGTGAATACAATTGAGGTGGAAACCCACCGACCGGAGTTCGAGGCGCACCCAGAGCCCGCCACCCTTCTTGAACAAATCGACCTCGATTTCCCCCCGAACCTTAAGGTGGCTATCGGGGTAGATCTGGAGGCTGATATCCGGGATGGCGTGATTGCCGTCCTCAAAAAGTTTCAGATACTGTTTGCCCGGGGGCCAGAAGATATGCCCGGTATTGATCCGGAGATAATATGTCACAAACTTGCCGTTCGGCCTGATGCAAAACCAGTCCAGCAGAAGAAACGGTATCAAGCAACCGAACGGCGGGATTTCACAAAGAAGGAGGTGGCCACCTTGCTGAGAATAAAGCACATCCGTCCGGTAATCCACGTAGAATGGCTATCCAATGTGGTTCTAGCCCCAAAACAATCTACTTGGAGAATGTGCGTGGATTACTCTGACCTGAATAAGGCTTGTCCCATGGATCCCTATCCAGTGCCGAGGATCGATCTGCTAGTAGATGAAACGGCCGGATGTGAATTGCTAAGCTTCATGGATGCTTTCCGGGGTTACCATCAGATATTCATGCACCCGGCTGATGCAGAGAAAACGGCGTTCGTTACTTCGGATGGTGTGTTTTGCTATATCGTCATGCCATTCGGATTAAAGAACGCAATGACAACTTTTCAGAGGATGATCGGGATGTTGTTCAAAGAAGTGCTGGGTGTCACAATGGAAGCTTATGTTGATGACATCCTGATCAAAAGAAAGAAGAAGGAAAACCATGTCCTGGACATAGAAAAGGTGTTTGGGATAATGCAGAAAGCAAATATGAGGCTGAATCCCAAGAAATGTGCTTTTGCCGTGAGAGGGGGCAAATTTTTGGGATACATGATGAGCGAGAAGGGGATTGAGCCCAACCCAGAAAAAGTAAAGGCAATTGTGGATATGGAGGCTCCAAGGAATCTCAAAGAAGTGCAGAGACTAACCGGCCGGTTAGCAGCCCTGCGCAGATTCCTATCCAAACTGGCCGATCGAGCTATCCCGTTCTTCCAGATCATGAAGAAAGTCAACCCTTTTGAATGGACGGCCGAATGCCAAACGGCCTTTGAAGATTTCAAGACGTATCTGTCTTCCCCCTAGTCTTGACAAAACCCGAACCAGGGGAACATCTGTATATGTACCTTGTTGTAGCTGACTTGGCCGTAAGCACAGTACTGTTGAAAGAAGAAGATGGCGTTCAACGGCCAATCTATTTTGTAAGCAAGGCGTTGAACGGCCCGGAAACCAGGTATACCTTGCTAGAGAAAAATGTACTGGCCTTGAAAGCTGCCATTAAACGCCTGGCACCATATTTCCAGACCCACCCGGTAACTGTGTATACTACTCAGCCACTAGCCACCATCTTGAGAAATCCTATGGCAAGTGGACGCATTACCAAGTGGAGCCTCCTGATCGGGCCATACGAGGTGGATTTCAAACCCCGGCCTACTATCAAAGGGCAGGCCCTGGCAGATTTCATTGCAGAATGTACCGCCCGGCCCTCAGAAACAGATTCAGAGAACAATGGGCTGGATAATTGGTGGGAAATGTATGTGGATGGTGCAGCTAGTGCCAAGGGTTGTGGAGCTGGAGCTGTGATCACATCGCCCGAGGGGTTCAAATCATATTATTCCATTCATTTTGACTTCAAGGTAACCAACAATGAGGCTGAATATGAGGCTCTCATTGCTGGTTTAAAATATGCCAGGGCCCTGGGTGCCGATCGGTTAAAAGTCCGATCGGACAGTCAATTGGTAGTACATCAAGTAAACGGCACTGCTGAGGCCAAAGAAGAGAGGATGAAGGCCTACAAGGAGATAGTTGAGGAGCAGATACGTAAATTTAAACAAGTGGTGCTCGACCAAATATCCAGGATTGAAAATACTGAAGCAGATATCTTGTCCAAATTAGAGAATGCAGCGTTCGACGATCGGGCACAGGAGATCCCGGCTCATATCCAACGTTTTGCCCATCGGGAAACATTGGCGGCCCCAGCAATCATGGTGATCCAGATCGAGGCCATATCTTATGCTGTCCCGAGCTGGGTCGTAGATATGACCAACTACCTGAAAGACGGAACCCTCCCACAAGATAAAAACCCTGCTTATCAAATAAAATGCATCCAGAGGAGGGCTTCCATGTTCGAATTGGTAGATGGGCAGCTGTACAAAAAGACATTTGGTGGGCCATATCTGAAATGCCTCCCACCCGATCTAGCGGCGGCTGTAATGGAAGAAATTCATGAAGGTATCTGTTCCAGCCACCAAGGGCCCAAGACACTGGCCAGAAAAATCATCCTACAAGGGTATTATTGGCCGACTATCCAGCAGGATTGCTTTGCACATACTAAGAAATGTAGGGTATGCCAACTGTACGCACCGGTTCCCGGACGGCCTGCCACTTTCTACACCCCAATGACGGTGGCCCTTCCGTTCGCAAGATGGGGGATAGACCTGTTAGGTCCTCTACCTACGGCCCCTGGAAACAACAAGTATATCATCGTGGGGATAGATTACTTTACTAAATGGGTGGAGGCCGAGCCACTGGCCAGCATCACAGATGTTAAGTGTCAAAAGTTTGTCTGGAAGAATATCATCTGCCGTTTCGGAATTCCTGAGCAGATCGTGACGGATAATGGAAGGCAGTTTGTGAGCCGGAATTTTGAGAACTACCTGGTCAAATGGGGAATCAAGCATTCCAGAGCATCCGTGGCGTACCCTCAGGCGAATGGCCAAGTAGAAAATATGAACCGTACTATCATGGATGGTATGAAGAAAAAACTGGAAGAATACTCCTCGTCGTGGCCTGATCAGTTAAATTATATTCTATGGACTTACAGGACCACCCCTCGAACGGCCACAGGAGAGACTCCATTTGCCCTTGCCTATGGTTTCCAGGCCAAAGTACCAACAGAGATCCTTGTTCCCACACACCGAACGGTGCATTACAGCCCAGAACAGAATGAAGACAACTTACGGGCCGAATTGCAATTCATAGAAGAAAGAAGGGATCTGGCAGCTGCACGAATGGAAGAGTATCACAGAATATGTAAGAAGTATGCTTCAGGAACGTTTGGCCTACAAAATACCGAAGGCCGACCGGCAGGAACTTGGAATGTGGAGCATCTAAGGAAATTTTATCAGTAAAAACGGCTGTTGCCACCTCTAAAAAAAAGAAAAAAAATGTATAGAGAGGGAGACATAACTTCCACATAAACTCAGCCCATGATTAACACGATCATTCTGGATGACCGAATGAGGAACGGGTTAACTACATGGAAGGAAAATCAATTCTCAGCTAAGGGAGTTTTTGACCCTAGATTTATGAAAGAACAAAGGGATCAAAAACGGCTTGAAGAATTGAGGCTCAGAAAATCGGTGCCTGTGGTTAACTCAATCATTCTGGATGACCGAATGACGAACGAGTTAACAGCATGGAAGGAAAGTCATTCTCAACCAACGGCTTGGAGTTTGACGCTCAGATAGTCTCACCTCAGCGGTTAATATGAGAATCGATTCTGGAAAACCGAATGACGAACATATTGGCAGTTTGGAGGGAGCCATTATTTCAGCAAGAGTTTTGACCCTGTAATTACGCATTGATGAAGGGATCAAAATGGCCTGGAGTTCGAGGACAGTGATTCTCACCTCATCTTGTTAACACGTGGAATCATTCTGGATGACCGAATGACGAACGGGTTAACAGTTTGGAGGGAGCTGAGTCGTCAACTTAGCCAAAGTCGACCCTGTAATTACGTACGGGCAAAGGGATCAAAACGGCTTGGAGATGGTATCAAGACTGTAAGATATGGATTAACTGAGCGACGTTCGGATAAGGTATGGATTGTCGCCCGGGGAATCGGAACTATGATTTTGAAAAAGCTCGCCTCAGTCATGAACTTGATTCGGAAGCGAGTCGCCCTTTTAGCTATAAGTAAGGAATGACCCAAATTCGGTGATCTTGCTTACAGTTCGAAAAGGGTTACCTCAGACCCCTAATATGGATGATACGAGCCAGAGAGAATAGTTCGGAATGCATCAGAATTATGGGTTTGGAAGGGAGATAGCCTCACCTCAGCTTGTTAACGTGTGGAATCATTCTGGATGACCGAATGACGAACGGGTTAACAGTTTGGAGGGAGCCCCTATCCCAGCCGAGAGTTTGACCTTGTGGTCACGATCAAAATGGCTTGGAGGAATTGACCTCAGCTAAGAGTTTTGAACCCGTGCGTCACGAACGGAAAAAGGGATCAAAACGGGTTCGGGAAAGGTGTCAGAACAATTGTAAAGAGATAGCCTCACCTCAGCTTGTTAACGCGTGGAATCATCCTGGATGACCGAATGACGAACGAGTTAACAGTTTGGAGGGAGCCCCTGTCCCAGCTGAGAGTTTGACCCTATGGTCACGATCAAAACGGCTTGGAAGGATTCACCTCAGCTAAGAGTTTTGAACTCGTGCGTCACGAACGGAAAAGGGATCAAAACGGGTTCGGGAAAGGTGTCAGACATAAAGATACATGAGCCGAGTGAGGTTCGGCCACGTAGAAAAGATTGTGAACCAAAAATCAAAGGAAGATAGAAAAAAAACAACAGATAAGGAAAGAAGTCCAGTTTATTCTTCGGCATTACTAGCCGGAATATACAAGAAGAATGAATAAGCAAAAATTACAGTAAGGCTATACTACTGGAGGATTGTCGTTCGGGGAGGATGGAGGCTGAGAGCTCCCTGCCTGCACTGCATCATCAGGCGCTGCTTTGGATCTTTTCTCCATGATGCGATCATATGTGTTCCCGAACAGATCGTCGAAGCCTAATTCATCAGGATCGAACGGCTTGGGGAAATGCTCTAGGATCCGTTCAAGATTCATGTCCAGAAGCAGGTCCTGACTTTGCTTCACAGTTTTCTCGGTCAGGACATCCAAGAAAGATTTCCCTTCCGGCGTGCTATCCAGGAGGTCGATCCCTGCCTTGATGGGATCTGAGCTCTCACGCAAAAATTGGCCAAGGTGAGGACCTAGGAATTGTCGGGCCGTGTTCTCCAGAGCGACGTTCAGCCCCTTGCCCCGTTGAAAATCCACTATCGATTGTTGAGCAATCTGGGAAGTATTGACCGTGTAAGGTTCAGGCAGATGGTCGCCAACAGCTTTATCAAATTTGATACCAGCAGATTCAGCAGCCCGCACCTTGGCCTGGAGTTCTTTAATCTCCCGATCGCGACGACGAGACTTCTCCTGCATCTCAGCCATAGCAGCTTTTGCCTTCTCACCCTCCTTGGCCTGCTCTTGGAGATCGGCCGCTAACTTCCGAGCGGCAGAAAGGAGGACCTGGCCGTCATCCCGATCGCTGGCCAGGGCTTTCATTTCCTTCTCAGCTGCAAGAAAGGCCTTGTGATAATACACGCCAGCCTGAAAACGAGATTACAATGAAAGTCAGATAAAGTAAAACATGAAGAAATGGAAAGGCATGGATCAGACTGAAGTGTACCTTGAGGGCTTCCTGGTGACCTGCTTCGAAAAGATCCGACCAGTGGGTCAGGTTCGTGAAGCTTGGGGGGACCTTGATTGCAGTGTGACACCACATAGAAGATGGCATCAACCCGAACAGATACCTCCCTTCTGATCTGGGCCCCATGTTTGAAAACTCGACAAACATCCGATCATCGATCGGTGCGTCAGTAAGAGCCGGAGTTGATTTGTTGGCAGGCACCGATCTTTTGGGCTCATCCTCCGGCCCGGTCAAATCAACCACATGGTCGATCAGGATCAGTTGATCGCCATCATTCCCTTTGCGCTTCTTACGGGTTTGCTCCGCCGAGTCACGATCGGCTATCATCTTCTCCTTTCCTTTACCAGAAGAAGCCGTCAAGGTAGCAGAAGAGATAGAGCGCCGGACGGGTATGGGAGATATCACACCTGCAAGAAAGAGGAATAAAAAATAAGAAGCTGATTTGTGAGAATGAAGGATGATCGGGTTAAAATCCTACTACGCTTACCGATTCCAGCAGATAACATGCTTGAAGTAGTGACAAAACTCCGAAGACTTCAGGTTCCGCCCATCCGCAAAGACTCAGCTTGAGAGCGTAGAACGGCGTCCACCCTGGGCTGAGAATCCCGAACGGCGTATGCGTTCCATCTATCCGGGAATGGCAGAGAATCACCTAGCCGAACGAACAAGAAACGTTCCTCCCAGTCAACCGGTGGGGTATGATTCTCTGTGAACAGCTGACGATCAGAGCGAGCTACCAGTTTCAGGTACCCGGTCGTCCAGTAAGGTTGATAGCAGTAATGATGAAGAAACAGATCGACGCTTGGAGTGATCCCCAACTCATGGCATCGAATGATGAAGCCTGTCAGAATGCGGTAAGTGCTGGGCACGAACTGAGCGGGCAGTACAACAACCCGGCGTAAGAACTCCACTATGAATGAATGGAGAGGGAAGCGAAGCCCAGCAGTCAGAGCGTCAAGGTGCACTAGCACGTGCCCCGGTCGGTGCCTCATCGGATGCCGAATGAATCAGGCGTAGTATTCCCTTGGTGGGGGCAACAACTGGCCAAGTTGCCGTTCGACATCTTCTGGAAGACGTTGTTTTTGTTTGCGTATGCGAGTGAAGTGTAGGGGAATGCGGGGTGGCCGCTCGGGCATCCCCTTGTTATAGACTTGGAGGTCATCTCCGGACAGACATCCGTCATCCTGTGGCTGTTCGATGTGTTTGTCGGCTTGAGGATTGGCGGGTTTGGGTGTTTGGGAAGAAGAGCCTTCGGCCTTGTTACCAGCAGATGTCTTGCTTATGCGAATCAAAGGCATCTCTTCAGATTCTGAGCTAGAGGGGTAGTACATAAAAACGCTGGAGGAACTCTGGGAATTCTAGAGAGAGAAGGCTTGAGAGTATGCAAGAGAACTCTGGGAATTCTAGAGAGAGAAAGCTCGAAAGAAAAGTGAGAAAACAACAGGAGAAATTAGGGGAAGCACCTCTCTATAAATAGGGAAAGTGCCGCACAAATCCCTAATTCATGAGCAACACGTGGCATTGGGTGGTTACGATTAATCGGGGGCATTTATGATTCATTTTTGTGCACGTACCCCGAACGGGCTTGCAGAGGATTAGCAAAGATCACAGGGACTTGCTGTTTAGAATAACCAAGAAAACGGCTAAGTCCTAAAAATTGACCTGAAGCCCGACTGGCTATCAACGTCGTAAAAGGTTATCTGAAGTCAAACGGATGTCCTAAAAATTGATCTGAAGCCCGAACGGCTACCAACTTATGAAGAAGCCCAGGTGCGAAGAAAACCAAGAAAACAGCTGTCCTAAGAATTGATCTGAAGCTCGACCGGCTATCAATGTTGTAAAAGATTATCTGAAGCCAGAATGTGCTAACTCCTAAAAAGTTATCTGAAGCCCGAACGGCTGAGTCCCAGAGAGAAGGGGTGTTTTCCTTAATAAATTATCAGAACCTTCTAATGCTCGAACGGCGATGAACGGCATTAGGAGTATTTGAGCAAGAAAGAAAGTCATGAAATTGGTTAAGTCCTACAGAACGGGCCGAATCCCGAATGGCGAGTAAATCATGCAATAATGACAGAAAAGACAGTACACAAAGCTTCATGCAAAAAGGGATATATATTCATCGGTTCTACTGACCGGGAAGTACAAGCTACTTAGAGAAAAGAAAATTACAACAAGTAATTAAAAAGTACATAGGGATTATTGGCCAGGGGCCATTTCATCTCCCTCTTCGTCCTCGTCCTCATCATCATCAGACGGAGGTTCAGGCTCTATCCCAGCAGCCCGATCAGCTTCCCGTTGCTGAGCTCGCAGAAACTTCTCGAACTGAGCCTGTACAATGTCATCTTTGGGAAGATCAGAAGCCTGAACCGGTCTCCCCAGATTATTTTGAAGCCGAGCAACGAAGGGACGCAGCAGGATCTGGCCAATTTTGCCATAAAGGTCTGTAACAATGGAGTCGTTCCATTTTTTGGCCTCAAGATCCTTGTCCAAGAGGGCCATCCCTGCCGATAGCCGACCAGTACCTTTGGGGAAACCCTTCTGGTACGCCCCAAAGGCGAACGGGATTTGGGTCCTTGCGTGATCATCCTTGATGATGGAGAATTCATCAGAGGATTTAAATGTTTCCCGGACGGCGGACAGATCCACGTTCACTTCATAGGGACCGTCCGGGATGCTGGATGGCATTTCTTCAAACTTGACCTGTGCAGTCTCAGCGGCAAGGACCTTAGCCTGGGAATCTGCAAGTTGAACCCGAAGGGTACCGAGTTCAGCATCCAGCCTCTGCTTCTCCTCCGCAAAGGCCTTCCGTTCGGCCTCCAGAGAGGTAATGGCGGCGGCAGCATTTTGCTCAGCAGAAGATTGAGCAACAATCAGTTCCCGTTCCTTGGCCAGACGGGCTTCCCGCATTTGAAGGGTGTACAAACCCATCTACAGAGCACCGTTCGAGAGTTAGTACTGATTACAGAGAATAAAATAAAAACAGGGCGCAAAAAATAATGTACCTTCAGAGCGGTCAAGGCCAGGCATTCTTCAGATTGCTCGACCGGCAACTGAGGAAGGGAAAAATTGTTGAACCATGAGGAGGTTGACCAGATCTGGCTCGCGGTAGAACCAACCCTTTCTAATACCTCGTGGACAGGATTAGATAAGGAGATCCGCTTGACCTGACCAGTAATATGGTCGGTATGGGTCTCACCTGCATTCGAGGGTTCCCCCCGAACGGAGTCAAAGTGCTGAGAGAACTGATGCAGTTGGTCAGAGCCGAACCGATCATCGACCAGCATGGCCTCGAATTGGTCCTGATGGACCTGCTGTATTGGCTGTGGCTCTGGAGGCGGTAGAGAAGAGGTAGCATCCTGAGCGAGAATAATGGAGGGAGTAGGTTGGGGGTTCTTCCTGGATTTTTTCCGTTTACCGGCCCCACCGGCTGCGATAACTCTGCTATCATCCATAGGTAGATCTGGGTTTGGTGCTGAAAAAAGACAAAGGACAATGTTAGTATCGAGCGGCCTTAGCGTGTGAGAAACTAGAAAAAAGAACAAAAGAACGTTTCTCGCACGGGAAGGACCGCCCGGACCATGGCACTTGGTTTCTCAAAACAAGTAAACCCAAGAGAACGGGCAGTACCTATCCCGGCTGTAATAAGTCGTTCGGGAGTCAGATAACTCATGATGTCCATGCATTTATCCTTCTCCACAGCAAGCACGTCCTTGTAAATTTCTTCAGTGAGGACAGGATCAGGAGTCTTGCGGGGGAAGGCATTCCATTTACGGGGAATTAGGCCGTCCGGGACAGACACGAAGAAAAACCGATCTTTCCACCCTTTGATTGAAGTTGGGTTTCCCTTGAACAGGATGTGTCCCGTTCGGGCACTAGTGGCCAGATAGCCGTGGGTTTGTTGAGGGGCTACCTTGAAGAATTGGTGAAAGAGTTCTAGGGTTGGTCGGGTGCCGGCATCTTTACAACGGCAAATAAAACCCGCCATTGCCTGATAGGAGTTCGGCATAATTTGGGCCGGTACAACTTCGTAGAAATTGAAGAAAGAAATGTAAAAGGGGTGTAGCAGAAACCTAAAGCCGGTCCTAATTGAGTCAAAATGAACTATGGTCATTCCGGGCCTATGACGCATTGGGTGAAGCCCAGCTTGCAAACGGAAATCCACCGGGTCAGGGATAAGGGCCGGAATTTCGGCCCTATTATGGGAGGTCAGTTTTTGCCGCCTCTCCCTAATCAATTTTAGGTCAAGGGTATGGCGAGGAAAATCGTTGGGACGTCCAGCCGCCATGGAGGCTATTTCGTCCTCGGATTTGGTGTCGTCGGAATCTTCACTGGAGGAAGAAGAAGTGCTAGGAAGGTCCTCCGCCTCAGCCCTGGTATTCGTCGCCGTTTCAGTAGAACCACCGGCAAACGGGACTGTGATGACGTCCACAATGGCGGCGTCACGGTCATCTCCATGGGAGGCCATCTCCGAATCAGAGGAATACTGTTTGGGGCTCATCTCGGTCGAGCCAGAAATGAAGATAAGGAATCCAGATTTGAGAAGTTACCTGAGCGATGGAAGCTGGGAGAAAATTGCAGGGGAATCAACAAGGCGCAGAGAATTGCAGAATCGAAACCCGGAATTGAGAAGTTAAAGGCTAATTTATAGCCTTGAAACCGCCGTGTCAAGAACCAATCAGAGAGCGACACGTCACTAGGAGCATTTAAGCTAAACACGTGTCTAATGAAAAGACTAAACGACGGTTATCATGATGAATATGGGGAAATGAAGCGGCAGCCGTCAAATCGCAGCATGGGGAACTGATTACTTTTGTACCCCGATCGCCATTCGGGGTATTATAACATTGATATTCATACTTCCTAATGCACTCACTATTGTTCGAGACATCGGAAGTGGGGGACTTGTGTTGGGATATTGACCTAGAGGCCCAATACCCAGATCAAGAAGGCCCAAGATATCCGGCCCAAGCAACGGGCCCATCACTCTATGATGAATAGATCCAGTAAGAAGACATACCGAACGGAGTTCGGCCCAAATAAAGGTTGGTCCAGTAACCTGACATACCGAACGGAGCTCGGTCTATATCCCATACTTAGGCCAAATTGACAGCATCTAAAGTACAACCCAACATCCCGTTCGAGCAACGGCCAACCAGCAAGTGGCCAGGTGCAATTAATGTCAGACTGTGACATCAGCAAGTGGAAGCATGGATGACCAAGTCGGTGGAACAATGGCCAATCAGCATGGGGCAGCCCATGCTCTCCATTAGTATAAATAGAATGTTTCAAGTCATTGTAAGGGTTAGCATTTCAATACTCAGGCTCTAGAATAGCATCATTGCTCTTATTTCTTGTATTAAAGCATAGTTTCCGACCTACCGATCGGGAAATTCCTTGTAATCAGATTGGTTAATTAATACAAGTGAGCTTTCGAGTGTTAGTTAGTTCAGATCTTATATTTGTTACACACCTTGATTCTGTGCCATTCCTGATATATCCAAAGTTCGTGTTGGGCTTTCGGATCTACGGGATTTACCTTCAACAATACTATAATTGGAATTTATTGTCTATTTATTGACTACTTACTGTCTATCTATTGTCTGTTGTTTTCCGAGTTTGCTTTTGGGCATACATGCTCTCTTAATGTCTGAGAAGCCCCCCCCCCCCCCCCACCACCACCACCACCACCATGAAGCTACAATAAATATAGTTGTTGATATCATCAAACACCAAAATGAAAATGCATATAGAAAATTAAAGTGTATGTTCTGAATGACATTTTATTCTATTCGTTCAACACTACAATCACTTTGTACTTACTCTTAATGTTGTGTATGCTATTTTAGGTTAAGCGTGCTACTCAGTTTGAGTTTCAGATGCTGGACAAAACATCTAGAAGTTTTATTGTTAATCTCAAAGAAAAGACTTGATCATGTTGTGAGTTTCAACTGGAGTAGTTCATACGTGTTCATGGTGTTGCTAATGTGGGTCAACGTCAATGACTATTGTATTATGATTGCATCTCCAATATTGGTTCTCGCTTTCAATCAGGGCTTGTTGACTATATGCAGTCCACAACGTCCAATCCACCTACATGCCTCACACGCCAATTCTGTAGACATAAAAGAAGTGTGTTTTACCTTCAGATGGAGGCTATGCTTCTTGACAGCGGCAACAGTGTTCAAGTTGTAAGAAAGACGGGCACAATAAGAAGCATTGTAGGAATCATATTCCAATTCATAGCTCTTAAGTTCATAATGTCCTATCACTTTCATTTTATTTAATCTAATAAATGTTGTAAGACCTTTAGTTTTGTTTTGCTCACAAATTTTAATTATCACGGTTTGTTGGGAATGGAGCTTATGTTAGTTGTAATGGTTTGGAGATAATGTTATTTTCTTGATTGTACTCAAGTTTAATAAATAATAGTCATTTCAAAAACAAAGTAAAATATTTGATCAAGATTGCATTCGATTTCTAAATATCACCTATGGATGTATATGTTTATTGTCTTCTTACCGTCTAGTTATTGACTTTTATTGTATAATTAATGTCTGACTCAGATAAACATTTCTGAATAATTACCACTTTTGACCAAGACATTCTAGTAGGAACTCCCTTTTGTATACAATAGAAGTTTATTAGTATAAGCAACAATTGATTTATAGATTTATTAAAAGATCAGAAGATAGTTATTTTTCCACGTCTTTTTTGTATTTGAAATATTTAAGTTACCTTTAGATAATATAACTAAAGTCTTGATTTCTTAATTACCTACTTTTAAGACATCTTTCTTAAATAATTTGACTATAAAAACGCACGTGATTGCTTTTTGGATATTGATTTGCACCACAAATAATATGTGACATTAAGTAGAATATAGTGTCTTCATTCTGGCGTAAAATAGACATTCATATGGGTCTTAATACGGAGTATAAAAGGTATAATTGCATCTGCACAACTTAACCACTTAAATACGTTCAGATATGAAACAAATGTGCAAATAAAACGTATTGAAGTGTCAAATTACGTTTTAACCACCACAAATGTGCTTGTTTACGATACATATGACAAGAACCATTTAGTAAAGCTATTTTGTGTTGATACATATAAAAGTAGTTCCGTTGTTATCTTTTCTCGGCACATCTCCATGTCATCATTTGAAACCTCAGTAGCTTCCATATCAAACATAGGGAATCATCACTTTTTATCACAGATATCCCACAGTTCCACCTGCAACATGACAACATATTAATTTCTATAGCATTTTACCCGTTAAAAATGAATTGAAGCTATTAAGTTTATGTTGTGCATTCCCATCCTGCTGTTGTGGACGGTTGTGCACCATTTCAACACCACTTCTACTTTCGCATTGAACAATAGTGTGATCTTAGCCAATTCATCACTTAAAGTCTCAGACTGATTAGTTGCTCATTATAAGCTCTTTTGAAACACTTAACATGATTCTGCTTTGATTTCATCCTCTATTTTGAGTTTCTTAATTTCAGCAAAGCTTCATTTAACTTGTCATCTCACGCACCCATTCCTCCCATATAATGATGCTCCATATATATATATATATATATATATATATATATATATATATATATATATATATATATATATATATATATATATATATGTGTGTGTGTGTGTGTGTGTGTGTGTGTGTGTGTGTGTGTGTTTATATATATATTAAGAATGCACAATAATGTCTTTGAATTTACCCGGCCTCCACCTTCTCAAGTACAAGCCAATTACAGTCAAGAGACATAAACAAGCGGTAGAAGTACTCCCTCAATTCTCTATACACTATAGTTCTTTCTCTGGTTTTTAGTCTTTTTTTCAAATAGATGAAATGGCATTAATAGAAATTTGATTGTAAAAGACAATAAACTAGAGACATTTCATAATCAACTTTAGTATCATGAAATAGATTAGGGGAAAGTGAGTATAAATAGATAGTGATTGCACATACCTATAATTGACGCAAATTGGACAGTAGAAGGTAGGTTAGGTTTTTCACATATATTGCATCTGTATTTTCCCTTTTCATCATCTGAACATTCACTCACACAATCTTTTAGCTATAATAGTGTATGAAGCACACATGCACCAAAGACATTAGAAGAGAACACCCAGCAAACACAAGCACTAAGGGACACTCAACGTGGCGAATGGTTAACCAGGAACAAGGTTGGAATCCTTGAATAGCCGACGTACGAAGGATTTGGTACCTCATCGACGTCAAAGTTGTCTTCCAGAAAGAGCTCTTCGTCTGGCTATTCGTCAAAGGCGATGGGGATTGGGGATGTGGAAATGGAGGTGACGGGGCGGCTGTCAGACTCTCTAAGGAGGAGAGAGTGTGTTGAAGGAGCGCTGCCAGACTCTCTTGGGCTTGCGATTTGAAAGGTATCGGTTTGGTCTGTTTGGCAATTTAAAAGTAAGGGTAAAATGGTCAAATCAGATGTACTTATGTCCTACGCATAGTTGTAGTCCCAATTTTGGAAATTTCATATGTTTGTGTCTTATTTGTAAAATTTTCCCAGGAATAATTAATGATTCTATATATTTGAGTTCACTTATAAGGAAAAACTTAGATGCTTGCATGGTTACATCTAAGTTGTGCTCACAAATCTTTTCATTATTAGATGAATTACATTTGTTTCGTTTGAGATTCTTTTTTATTTTTATTGTTTGTTATCATATGGTGTAATAACGTACTTGACTGTTGATGAATACTAGTATGAGTTTTTTTAAAAAACAAATAACTATATTAATGAAGATCGTTCTCCAACAAATCAGTAATACAATCAGGTGGTGTCCCAACCCAAGTACAATCAGACTCCAAAACAGCTTGCCTAGCTAAGATATGGGCAACCCGATTCGCTGATCGCTTCACAAAATGGACATTTAAACTAGCAAAACCTGCCATCATATGTCTAATCTCTGCATAAATACCATCTTCATACGATATACCATCAGAAGCTATAATCCCTTTACAACCGAAAGTGCATCTGATTCCACAATAACATGTCGCCACCCAACCTGAGCCGCCCAATGGATAGCTTCCCGGACCGCAAGAGCCTCCGTGGTGCATACCGAAAGTCTCCCCTGCTCCCTTATTCTCTTACCAGCAACAAATAAGCCCATTTCATCCCTAGCAACCATCCCTAGCCCCCGCCTGTGCCCGTTCATTTGAATCGCCCCGTCGACATTTATTTTAATTATACCCGCACTGGGCGGTTTCCACCGATCACAAACGACCTGCTCCTTTTCATTCTGAATTTTGAAACGAGCCTCCCGCCACCAAGATAGCATAGCCACGCCACATGCCACCACTCCCCTCCTACTGGAATTTTTATTCCTCCAAACCTTTTCATTTCATTCTTTCCATAAACTCCAACATATAGCCACAAACTGGCTGAACTACATACTTGAACACCTGCTGCTAATCATACCAGTCCACTCCCCAAAAGTTGTGGCACTAACCTGGGAAAAAGCTTTACTTTGATAACGCCATACCTCTCTTGCGAATGGGCAGTCTCGGAATATATGCATGGTGCTCTCCCTTTCCACTCCACAGGTGCTACAAATTGGCCATACCGGTACTCGCCGCTGCATCAGTCTGTCCTTCGAAGGAAGACAGTCCGTGCACACTTGCCAAAAGAAATTCTTCATCTTGGGTGGAATCTCCAACTTCCAAACTCTAGTCCAAGCCGGGGGGCGTCCACATTTCTGCTTGACAGCATTCTATAACAAATTCGGACCGAGTATCTTCCCTTTTTATCATCCGCCCATATCACTTGGTCTACCCCTCTGATCCCTTTTAGCGGAATGCTGGAAATAGCTTCGCGGTCCTCGTCATTAAACAAGTCCCTCAGAATGTCCCAGTCCCAATTGCTACCATCAACCGACATTAAAGAGTTTACTGTGATGTCTTCTAGTCCAGTAACAACCTCGCCGGCCGGTCTTCCCTCCACTGCCTTTGGAATCCGTTTATCCTTCCATACTCGAATTGAAGTACCATCCCCTACTCGGTTTAGAGTTCCTTCCCGAACTGAAGGAATGGCCGCCACTATACTCCTCCAAATAAGTGATGGGTTGTTCCCTATGCCCGCCTCAAGCACTTCTCCCTTAGGAAAGTATCGTGCTTTCAAAATCTTACTGACAAGTAAATCCGGTTGCTTACGTAGTCTCCAAACCTGTTTTCCCAGCATAGCAATATTAAAATCCCAAAGCTTCCTAAACCTCATTCCTCCTCAGCTTTTCGGAACACATAAGTCAGACCAATTCCGCCACCTTATACCTTTACCTTTGAATGCATGGCCCCACCACCAAAAGGCATTCATAACCCGTTCCACCTCTTCACTAATCTCAACTGGTAGAAGAAATACATTCATGGCATATTGTGGCATAGCCTGGATGACCGTCTTCAATAAAATCTCGCTCCCCGTTCTAGATAAAAAAACGGCTATTCCAGCTTTGAATTCTTTTAACAACTTTCTCCTTAATATATATAGCTAAAAATTTCCTTTTTATTACGCCCCACTAGTGATGGCAGCCCTAGATATTTTCCTCCTCCTCTATCCTCTGGAACCCCAAGAAGGCTACACAGATAATCTTTATCGTCCCAAGCCACATTTGTGCTAAATCAGACGCTTGACTTGTCATAATTAACCATCTGGCCGGATGCTTCAGAATAACGGACTAACATTTCCTTTATGAACAAGCAATCCACTTCGTTGGCTCTGATAAAAGAAAATTGTCATCTGCAAATAACAGATGAATTAGTGTCGGCGCTCCCCTGGCTAAAAGAATCCCCTGCAAGTGGCAATCTGCTTCACCAGCCTGAATAAGGGCACTCAAACCCTCCGCGATTATAATAAATAAATAAATAGGGCGATAATGGGTCCCCTTGTCTGATTCCTCGAGTAGGAAAGATATGACCTATAATATCATTATTAACCTGTACATTATATCGAACGGTAGAAACACATTGTAGGATCAAATCAACCCATCGTGTATGAAAACCCAACCGCTGCATAATAGCCTCCAGAAAACTCCATTCCACCCTATCATAAGCTTTGCTCATATCAAGCTTTAGCGCCACATACCCTTCTTTTCCTTGAGTCTTCCGCTTTAGATAATGTTGAACCTCAAACAAGATAATGATATTATCAACAATCGATCGACCTGGGATGAAAGCACTTTGAGTTTCTGCAATAATCGGATCTAGCAATCTCTTCATACGGTTAGCAAGTAACTTAGCAAAAATCTTATAAGCAACATTGCATAGAGCTATCGGTCTCCAGTCTCCCATAGATTGAGGCTTATCCTTTTTCGGAATTAACACAATGGTAGTATCATTAAAGCCTTCAGGAAACCGACCTGTCCGAAAAATATTAATACAAAAATCCACAACAGCCGGCCCCACTACATCCCAAAAATATTTGAAAAAACCTGGATTCAGTCTGTCTGGTCCTGGTGCTTTATCGGGATTCATGCTAAAAGCTTCCCTTTTAACCTCTTCTGCTGTCACATCTTATAGCAATATACTATTCTGATCTTCTGTTATCATACTTCGAAGACTGCCCACTTCCTGCATCGAACTTGCCTCTCCTTTCGTGAACAACTTTTCAAAATAATTTGCAACCATCTCCTACAAAGTCCCTTGCTCAGTAATCCACTCGTCTGTATCCGATCGAAATCCCTTCATCTGATTCCTTCTCCGCCTTCATTTGACAGAATTGTGAAAAAAAATCGTATTTATATCCCCCTATTGTAGCCAAAATTCCTTTGCCCGTTGTCTCCAAAAATCATTTTGCTTCTCCAATAAAAGCAAATAGCACTCCTTTGTTTTGGCAAAAATAGCCAAACCAGCAGCATTCGTCCGCCCTCGCATCTCATCCATTTTCCTTTTACAACCCTCAATACGCCTTTGAAAACCACGTTGTAAGTGTCTCCCCCACTTATCTAGCTCCTCTCCGCAGAAACGAAGCCTGTCATGCAAAGGCTAATAGTCACAACTTCCCCATGCTCTTTCCACTATGCTGCGGCACTCCTTTTCCCTCAACCACAGATTTTCGAATTTAAAGCCCCTCCTCTTTCGATTAGGCTCGCGTCTTGTAAACCTCACGAAAAGCGACAGGTGATCGCTGTTACTGCCCACCACAAACGTAGCCCACGCATCTCCAAACAAGTTAATCCAACCATCTGAAGCCAAAATGCGATCCAATTTTTCCTCCACCCATGCCGGCGTGCCTCGTCCTCTCTCTCAGGTAAATTGATAACCATCAAAAGGAAAATTTATTAACCCGCTACCCCACACCGCATCACGAAAGCCCGACATCATCTACGGTGGTTGAGGGCATCGTCCTCTTTTTTCATAAGCGTACATAATGTCGTTAAAATCGCCCACCACTAACCATGGTAGATCGCCATGACTTGCTAGGTTCTTAAGAAGGTCCCAAGATTCCTTGCGCCGATACCATTCCGGAAAACCATAAAAACCTGTGAGTCTCCAAGCACCTTGGTTCGAACCTGCTGCTATTTGTGTGTCTACATGATTTCGTGAAGAGCTCTCAATTATAACATCAATATCATCCTTCCATAACAATGTTAAACCCCCACTCCGACCTTCACAGCCCACGGTGAAAGCGTGATGAAAACCCAACGATTTCCGAACATCTTCCACCTTTGAAGCATCAGCCAGTGTATCCATTAAGAAAACAATGGAGGGGTGATGGGTCGACACAACATCTGCCAGAACCTGTACTGTGGTCAGGTTCCCTAACCCCCGGCAATTCCATCTCACACACCCCATGATTCGACGAGATAAACTAGTAGGAAGACACCCGACCAGGTTGACACCGGTGAGGAGAGAACAAAACCTCCCCACAAAAGAGGGAGACCAAAACTCCGGAATAAATCGGGATAAAAACAACGAAAACAGCTACGTACACAAAGCCAAGGCGATTCGAAACTTCTCCCTGCACTCCTGCACTGCTACCATCGCAATCAGAATTACTCTTCCATGCAAAGGGACGGCGGCAACACACCATGCAGAAGAACGACGATCGGACTTAGAGTTTTTCATCTTTTTTCGATTTTTTGCTTTGAGTTTTTACTTAGAGTTTTTCGATCGGACGTAGTACATTTTAACAATGTTTCTTACTAGTTTCTTATTTAACACACTTATATCTGTAATACTAGTATGAGTTAACATTGTTCTTGTCCAATTTTCTACTTTCCAAAAAATCAATAAATATCTTTCATATGAAATACATGGATTTATACTCCCTCCGTCCCGAAAAAGTTGGCCAAAATTGACCTTCACGTGGATTAATAAAGTAAAAACTGTATGGTTGAAATTTGTGCAGATGAGAGAAAATTAATTTTAGCCACATATTCCTTACTTTAAATGGAAATAGCAAATAATTTTTGGGACATCCAAAAAAAGAAATTCGACTGACCTCTTTCGGTACGAAGGGAGTATAAATCAATGGCATTCATTCATAAGAAGTTTATGAATTTAAAAATCTATAAACTTTTCCAAAATTCATGGATAAAAAAATCACTTGCTTGTTAATGATGAAACGAAAGACACAACCTAAATATAATGGTCAATTGAATAGAGTGGTGTTTTGTCGGGATTTCATGTGGCTGCGTGGAATGGTAGCAAAAATTCAATCGGTAGACAAGTGTACTGAGCCGTCTCTGGTCAACAAAATCGATGAGCAGATGAAACAAACCCCAACTCTGTACGTTTCAGTGGTAGCACCACAATTTTTTCCGAATAAATTTGGCATGTCAACTTCTAGAAGTGACCTGAGCCATATTTCCAGTTTCCTACGAACATTCTTCATGGTGTCACCAATTTTTTTCTTTTCTATTAAAAAAACTTTTCATATTTGTTGGGAAGAAGATGTCATGTCAGCTTCTAGAAGTGACATAAGCCGTCATTTGGTCATTTTCTTTTAAATAGTAGTAATAAATACAAATTCATTGTCTCATAGTAGTATAATTTTTTCTTAATTTTATTTTTTTAATAGAAAACGTTTTAGCAATAATTTTTTATAGTTCAACAAAACCAATCAATCCAGTCACTTCAACTAGAATTTCATAAATTTCAACATAATCAGTCAATTTCAGTATTACCGAACAAGCTATTGATTAATGATTAAAGATACAATTTCCTAAATATGAGTAAAAAAGTTTTGAAATTCCAAAATAGGACTATAATGTTTTTTATTCCTTGAATAGAAGTAAATTTTTGCCAAGTTTGGCATTACTAGACTTTAAAACATGGCATTTTTTCCAAACTTGGCAGATCATTTCTATTCAGAGAATAAAAAACATGATACTCTTATTTTGGAATTTCAAAAAGTTTTTGCTCCTATTTAGAGCAATTTCTAATGATTAAACTAAAAAGTCTGCAACAACATGGAAAAGGTGGGTTAAATCGCTTAAATGGAAATAGTTAAAGCAGCAACGCAAGAGTCTTTAACAGTCAAAATCTGGATTACAACTTCTCAAGTGAATGAAATAGTAAAAATATTGGTATTAATATTATACTTTTATATTGATTGAGCAAGTAGTAACAAAATACTCAGTCGAAATTATCGATCTTGATGGGTGTGATTGGATCGGCCAGTTGAAAGTGTCCGACAAGACGTGCAAAGAAGAGCATTTGCTGTTCCAGAGTGAACTTGATATTTTCAGCCTTGCGGAAACCATGTTGTTCTCCTTCATACTCTATAAGAGCAACAGGTAACCCTTTTGCCTTCACTGCCTCGTATATTTTATGCGCTTGATCTGGTGGCACAACCTGCAACACGAGGTTGGTTCTAAACAAAAATATCCCCCCAGGAAAAAGGTGTTTACTTATGTTGTCTATACATTCTTAAATCTTCAGAAGGTTGTTGAAATATGATAATTGGAACAAAAGGCAGTCATTGCTTAGTTGGATGGCATTGCAGAGAAGGCAATAAAAGTACAAGTGTTGTGGGAGTCGGGGGATGGAGTATGGCTGCTGTGGGATGGCATAACATGGCACAAAAAAAGCAGACCACTCTTGAAGTTGGTGTACTAGTTTCTTAGTCTTACCATCACCAAATTGTTCATTGGAGTTTAATGAACTTTGACATTATACTAACATTCATGATACCATCTATAAGGTAAACACATATGGACTTCATTTGTCAGTTTGTATCTTTGTTTGGCGGGTGTTGCACGGCTAAACTAAGGGATGAAAGTGGAGGAGTTATAAACTCCTCCATGAACCAACATAACAATCCCTTAAACTCAATGATGTGGTTCCTCTGCCCTATACCCATTTCTCCCCTCCCAATGTTTGTACCAAAGCACCAAATAAAGGCTTAGGGGACCATAAATCAAAATTTCAATATTCGAATAGCAAAAATTCTGTCTTCTTTGCAAGTATACATTCACCTGAAACACTAAAACTTGACTAGAAGATTATCTACCTAAAAACCAGAAAAAGAATTGCCCCAAAATCATGAACTAGGTGCATACCTTGTCATCCAATCCTTGAAATAAAATCATGGGGCATGAAAACTTGTTCACAAAATTGATAGGAGATCTGTCAAAGAATGCTTTTTCATCTCCTGCGGTTGTTTAAAGTTTTCAATATAAGATAGATCTCATATCTGATAAGAGGGTGGGAGTTTAGTAGTAAACTCGTCGACTCTAACTTAAATCATTACCAACAAGATTATGGATGTAGTGAGATTCAAACTTGGGCATTTCAGCGATCAGCAATTTCAGGTCACCTATCTGCACGATGAAAAAAGAAAGAAAATCAAGATTCAAGAAAGAGCAATGTGATTTTTTTTAAGAGCAATGTGATTTTCTAATAACTACTGATAACAGATTTATATAAGTACAACTCACGCCATATAAAGAACAACCGGCTTTGAATACATCTCTGAACGCAAGTGATGCTAATGTGGTATAACCTCCTGCTGAACTTCCTGTGATACATAACCGTTTGCCATCAACCCTTCCACTATCAACCTGTATGTAAACAAATCATTATTTGCAATCCATCGAGAAATTTAAGGGTCTGTTTGGGTGATGATATAAAATAATGGGAAGGATCTGGAGGACATAGAATATACATTGATAAATAGAATGTTTTACCAATGCATAAATGGTATTTGAAATATTATACAATCACATATGTATACTGATGATCTTTCAGTTGTCATAAAATCTCAAATATGTAACAAGATGCACAGAACCGCAGCAAGAAAGCTGAGATTACCAAAAACTTGGCACAACTGCAACAATCATTAACGTCAACAACTCCCCAATTCCTCAAAAGCCTCTCTCGGTATTCTCTACCATAACCTACATAATCAACCCAGAACCAACAAAGATAAAAATCAGACAACAAATATGCATTGGGTTGAAGAGCTTTTCAAAAATTCTTTTAAGATATAGTAGTATCATAAGCAGCAGCGTTACTCTATTTCTTTTTTAATATAGCATCATCACATATGCTATGGCATCTATGTTATCCTTCAAGTGTATGCCTGTCTTACCGTTTTGAGAAGAATTAATAGAAGAAGGATATTTTATGTGTTAACTATAACACCTTTGTCCATAATTACATATTACTCCATCCATTCCAAAGCATGTGTTCTGTGGCAAAACAATAAAAGCCATTTTTTGTTGAATTTAATGCATATTTCAAAATTTAAAATTACAAAGATGCTTTAAAAATATTAGGACTAATAATTTCAAAATAGTTATACCTTGAGGAAAAATTAGTTTTTGAACATTAATTTGTTTTTTATTGCACGCAATGTATTCTTCTATTAGATGTGCTCTTACACAGTTGGAAGTCCATAAAGAGGGGGGATGGATTTGCAATGGAAGGTAAGATTTTTGGCACAGTTATTAATGTGCAAGAATGCAATATTAGATATTAATATTACATCCAAGAGTCCTGGAAGGATATAATCATCTTTGTGCATACCTGTGCTTCCACCATAATTCACATCCACAACTGCCCAGCCACGACTGGTCCAATATTGGACACTCAGATTCAAGCTTCCTCTTGTCTCATCTGTAGGACCTCCTGCAATTATATGTAACAAAGCTATTTGTCATGCATTACTAGTGACAAAAAATGAAAAAACATGCACTGCGCGATAGTATTTTAAAAACAATTATAAGGATAGATAATTCTCCAGTGATGAAACACTCAACTTGCTGCTAAACAATAATTTTAAGTGCTAACATAACACAACCTCGCCATTAAATAAAATCTTTCAACTCTAAAACCTCAAGGTACTGAAACAAACAGAACACCTTATTTGTGGGTGGTGGGTTAACCGAACACTAACCCTGTCATTAACTCAAATCTTTTGACTCTAAAACCTAAACGTGCTAAAACAAAACACATTTATTGTGGGTGGGTGGGAGGGTGCGTGGATGAAGATATCCACAAATTGAAGCGAAGATATCCAAATGCATTTCATGGTTATATATCTATAAGAAATTGCCCTAAATAGGAGTAAAAACTAATTGGAATTCCAAAATATGAGCACTGTGTTATTACTCTTTAAATAGGAGTGGTTACTATCATGGCAATTATGACAGTAATAATGCCATATTAAACCCTAGCAATGCCAAAATATGGCACTAAAGTTTCAGCGTGAGTGCGTGACAGTAAGTTACTCCTATTTAGGGGGGATAACATAGTACTTCTATTTTGAATTTTTACATTTTATAGTTTTTACTACTATTATGAGAATTTTCGCTATATTTATTTACTAAACTTTAAAGTCAACAACATGAAATCAAAAATTTGATTTTTAAAACAAATCCTTACTAATATGAAAAAGAGCTACCATGGCTTTTCAGCAGTAATGGAGGTTTTTCATCCTGCACAGCTTGATAATCTGGGTTTGTTGGCGGATAAAAGTATGCATATGCATTTTGTCCAGGAACACCAGTTGGAAACTCTAATTGTTCAGGAATGCTAATGTATGATTCATAAAGCAAACTCATTGATGAAGACGACCACATGATTTTGAAGTCGGTTACTTTTTCCATTTGACGGTCCAAAGTCACCTGAAGGTATACGTAAATAAATGTCAATATCAACAATTACTATTTCAAAGATGTTCACTTTCATTTAGTTAAAAAGCAGGTGGAAAGGTAATCACCTTAGCTATTGATAAAGGAAGGACTGAAGAGGCTCCCTCAACATATAGGCAATTACCCCCGGAAGTCTGCACATAGAAAAAGACTTAACCGACACATTGAAAATGCAAACTATCCTGACTTTAAATGTAAATTCCGGAAGAGAAAACTTACAACATTGTTAATATCGGTGAAAGGAATTCCGAGAAGTGTCAATTTTCCCTGAATAGCATCAACAATTCCAAGGTGTGACCTGCCATTCTGTCTGCACATTTTCATCCAAAGAGTTTATAAAATCAAATGGCGTAAGAGGTGAGAAATGGGAGGAAGAAGATATTTTCAGAATCAAATGTAAACTAGCATGAGAAAATAAAATATTAGGATAATAAATTAATATATATGTGAAACCTGTAACTACATGCTATAATAGCTTTCTGGTCATTATTCTGAAGAACTTCATAAGATTGTACCCCAAAGTTCCATAAAGGCCTTGTAAACTCTGCATCTATTGTGTACATCGGTAGCACTTCATTAGTGGATTCTACCTGTTGCAACAAAGCTCATTCATAAATAATAAATACAAACTAAAGTAAGACCACTAAAATTGTGATGACTTTAGACATTTTAAACAAGGTCTTTGGAAATACTCAACCAAATAGCAGAAGAAATCATGTGAAAACAAAAAGGGTGTGTAAAGCTGATAAAACCTACCCATTTGTAGAGATTCCAAAACCCATTATTCCTGTCAGTTACAAAGTACAGCTCTCCTGCACTTACAAATATACAAAGTAAGAAATCAAACCTTTTACCAGCCTCTTTAAGAAAAGGGAAAACAAAAGAATATGCCTAACCTGTTTCCTTGTTTGTGAATTGTGTTAGAAGTTATATATAATACTCCTTCCGTCACATTAAGTTTGGGACAAGCAAATGTGAAACTCAGATTAAGTTAACTGTCTGGTTTTGAGTTTCTAAAGTATGGATGATTTTGAGTCGCATAAATTGATCGAACTTGAATGTGACCAACATTTTAGAATGGCTCAAAATAAAAAAAATGACTAGCGTAGTGGTATGGACTATGGAGGGTGCATATGTTACCTTGAGAAGACCACTTGGGTTCAGTTGGAGACTCAATGATATTGACATCACCTCCAGCTACACAAATACGTTTACCAACATCTCTAGAGACAAATTTTGGAAACAGCAAATGTTAATAGAGCATAATTCATGAATATATGAAGATGCAGTTAAAAGGTAAAAAGGAAATAATAATAATAATAATAATAATAATTATTATTATTATTATTATTATAACAATTTAAGTAAAATAATAATAATAATAGTAATGATAATAACAACAATAACATAATCAAAATAGTAAACCAGATATTTAGAATATATATGGTGTACCCATTATCTGATATATAGCCAACCCAAAGTTGTGATCTATCCCATGGCATATTTGGATGACCCCATTCAATCCATGCTATACGTCCTCCTCCAGGGTCAATGCGGGGAAATGCATAAAAGTCATTCCCACCAACTAATTCTTTTGGTTCTGTAAAGTCCAATGGGGTAAAGACGAAGATGAAATTAATCATTCATCCTTCCATCTGTGTGTGTAGTGAACTACTGAGTACGTTGAGGAAAGGGGCAGCCCCTCATACCCAAGCTCCAACCAAACAATAAACATGAATATAACACAAAACAAGACTAGCCGTTACAAATTGCTAATCGAAAAAGATCTCACCTTGAATAGTGTCATTGCTTAGATCAACCGATGCAATTGTTGTCAGTGAATTTGTACTGCTTTGGCGTGAATCTGGGATAGGTTGAAAAGAAAAATAAACTCATCGTAAAATAAATCCAAGAAACGAGTAACATAGAATTCTATGCATAAAGAAGTGAGTGGATAACAACCTTCTCTTACTGTCACAAAACGATTAAAGCGAAAGTCAAAGACTCCGTCAGCATAGCACACCTGTGGCCCACCATAGTCTGGGGTGATTGGTGTAGGCGCAGAATCTGCAACCATCAAAGCCACATTAAATTAATTATGCGCGTTAAAAATCAAAACTTAAAGCAACTCTGAACCAAAGGAATTACAGTTAGACAACTGACATCACTATTTTGTGAATCATTGAGAAATAAACCAGAACTGTCATGTAGGGGTTCTGTGTCAAGTAGCACACACAATTTATGTAATTTATACAAACTTCATAATGCATATCTAATTAAGCACTCAAGTGACTCAACCTCTACACCACTTCTTATTATTTTCATAAACTAGATGCTATATACTAAACTCATCCTTTAAAGGTTTGCCAATTAGCATATAGAATAAGAAAATGAAAATTGTGTGGTCAAATTAGAAGAGGCCAATTTGTCAGCAACATGAGCAATATTAGCAAGTGGCCAATTTTTTGGGGGGATAGCCAATCAGGAAAGTTGTCAAACCTACAATGGCAACAGGCAATATTTATTTTTTCATGGTTGGTGAAAACTTTTGAACAGTCATTACGATCAGGCTGACGTTTTTAATATGATGGTGTTCATTAATACCATTCCTAAGCATATATAAGGATTTCCTGGGAGGAAGTTGGGGAATTTTTTACATACCTTATGTTTGTTATCACTTATCAGGAGTCCGGATATCTACAAATCACAATTCATATTTACAGTGTAGTAAAGCAGTGTTTTGGATCCCAGAGAATGCTAGATAAATGAAAGAAAAGTTATTTTCTTATGTATGGCTTCATATAATTAGTGTTGTTAATTTTTCCCATAAACAAAATTTCTTAGCATTAACTAACTCTTGTTTTTGTAATTGTGCGACTTTCACATTTATGAATGAACGATTTTGACTATAATTTTTTTTATTATTTATTATAATAAAACATAAAGACAATATATTGGCAATATAAGTTATGACAAATATAAAAACACTGCATTTTATACACTATACGGAGTATAAAATATGGTTAGAGTGGAGAGTATGTGACAGAAATAAATTACAAAAAATATCTGACACTAATAAATATAAATTTATTGAGTTATAAGTTCTAACTAATGTCTTATTTTCCTTCACATTTCCTCTCCTTCCAAATTTCTTCTACAATTTTCTCTTTGAATGTCCTTCCCTAGCATTATCCAAGTCCACAAGGGACCATAAGAGTATATAGTGAAATTCGTTCATGTACCACTAGAAGAAATGGACTGCTTGTAAAGCCTCTGATCCTTGTAGTTGGAGAAAATCACAGTGTCCCCAAAAATGCTAAAGTCGCCACCTCCATATTCTTGAGCTACCGTCCTCACTGCATAGTCTTTAGGAGTGATATCCGTCGGAGAATCCCCTGGTCTCTCCGGCCCCTTTACAAGAACTGCTCGTCTGAGTAATGATGAAATCCAAATTTAAGTAAAACTCAATCTGATTCGGATAAATCATTAAAGGAGATGAATCGTCTAAAATATAGTGATACATAATGCGATATCGGGTTATACCCAGACTCAGTAGGTCGAGATTCGAGCCATATGAGGCGGCAAAGTGAGTCGACGGCGAAGCCTCCGAGCTTCTTGGTGGAGCCGGAGACAACGTCGGCGGTAATGGGGGACTTCCAAGAGCCATACGGAGAATCGGTCTTCTGAACGGTCGGAGATGAGCCATAGATTGGGCTAGTTGAAGCCATTCGTTTGCAGCCGGTGCTGGGAGTGTGTTTGTTGATGACAACAGTTGTCTTTAACTGAATGACGATCAGGCTAAGAGGAAGAGGGACGATAAACGACGTCGTAAGATAGTGATGAGCAACACGGTTGGCTATGGCTGCAAGTGCCATGTGCCCATGTTACACAGTATACAGTTATTCACTTATTATACGTAGTACGATAGTATTTTTTGGTAGAAATATAGAAGCACTAGCTCCTGCCTATTATTAACGATCAAATGAGGTTGTCAAATCTCAAGCAAATCATACAAAATGTCTAGAATCAACATTAGAAATAGAATGAATGTCAAAAGGTAATGTATTATCTAGGCTAGCTAAAAAGTCCGCTGCTCGATTACCCTCTCGATAAACATTTTCAACTCTGACCGTCCAATTTTGATTTAAAAGCTCACGAAATTGTGCAACCTCAGAAAAATGCTGGTGAGCACGTTCACATTCTTCCATCAAAAGTTGAATAGGTGCATGCGTGTCCAACTGCACTCATACTTGGCGATAGCCAAACTTCCAAGAAAACTGTAATCCTTGTACAACAGCTCTCATTTCAGCCTTGGGTGATTGAGCAAAAACTCAGGTTCATCGAGTACGCTGCTAAGCAGCGGCCATCGAAATCACGGAACAACCCTTCTGCAGCTGCTAGTCTGGTCTCAGGAATAACTGACCCGTCAGAATTTAGAGCCACCACGCGGGTGGCGGCGGCCAAGAGACATTGACCATCATTTTGGTTGGTAGACCAAAATGAAATAAAAAATCAGAAATAAAACATAAAAAAGTATGAAATAAAATGAAATCAGAAATCAAATTCTACACTATTATTTTTGAATTTGCGATATGCTTTGCAGTTTTAGAGATTGATGAAGGGATGCTACAAGAAGGGACATTAGCAAGGGTATCCATTTAATTTGTACTATGCAGACCAGATGAATTATATTATGAAGAATAAAACATGCTTGTTTAAACAGAAATTGATCGTTAAAATCTTTACAAATGGATGATGTTCAGGTCCAAGTTCATAACCTTCCCATCAAATATATAACGTCTAGGAGTACAAGGGTGGGGTAAATGGTTAATCTTGGACGGACGTGAATACAAAGAAGAGAATATGATTTGATAAGTTCGTATTTTGACACACATTTGATGCGTGTTGGGATCGACTTTTGATGGTTTTCCTAGCTTTAAGGTGTTGCAAGTCTCAATTTTAGCTCAAGTTATGTTCACCATGTGTTGGTTTGAGTTTTGTGTCATTTGGGGTCAAATCAGGAATTTAGAGTATGGCACTGGCGCTTGAGGAGAAAATGGGATGATTCGAGAAGCATTTGAGAGTGAATCGAGAGCTTTGGAGGTCACCGGGAGGTTCACAATGAAGATTTGATGACAAAGGAGCTCTAGGATTGCCTACGGGATCAAAAGAAGACAAATAGAGCTTGAAAACGGCGTTCAGAAGCATCCAAAGGACACGATTCAAGTTGCATATGAAAGCCAACTTCAAGGGCTAAAACTCATATGAAGACATTATTCCTAGAATCTGAGAGAAAGAAAGTGAAAACAGACGATGAAGTTAGATGATCCCTGTTGCGATTTCAGAATGAGATCTCCCACCATTTTGATCATATCTTTTGATTGGATGATTCAAATCCAACTAGGAAAGTCGTGGTGGATATAGGACTTCATTATCTACAACTCTCATGAAGGAAGTTTTGTCAAATTCAGATTAGAGAAAACGGAAAACTCACTGGCAGCCACGCACAGCCGTGCATGGGGGGACGCACGCGTGCGTGGCACGTTTTGACGTGCGGGTCTGTCGGACGCACAGACGCCATGTACGCCGTGTGTGGTGCCGTGCGTGCCCCCTGGAGTCATAATTTCGCCCGAATTGCTCCATTTTTCCTATTTAAACAGCATGTTTTGAGAGGGGACTTAGAGAGATGGCCTAGCACAAAATTTTGAGAGCTTTTCAGCCTTGTTCTTCAATTCTTTGAGATTCTTTGTAAATTCCTACTTTTAAATTAATGACAATTAATTCTATTCTTCCCAATTCTGTTGTTAATTCAATTATGAGTTGTGAGTAATCTTATTTAGGGATTTGGGTCGATTAAGGGGTTAATCAAGATGTATGCCTAAATTCATGATGGATTAATTGCATGAATGATATTTAATTTGTGTTTGAATGATTTTATTGATATCTTTTGTAACCTATAACGGCCGCTGATGCACACTAATTAGTAGTGCATAATTACATGTTTTTATGTTTGATTTATGTTAATTATTTGACGTTTTATTTAGTTTGTAAACATTTATGTGATTTCAGTTGTAATTGTATTTTAGCCTTTATTTGTAAGTTGTAAAGTTTAGTTAGGATTTGTGGTGTTGGAAAGGAAGACTTTGAAGTGAAGAAAAAGAAGATTTAGCTGCCCAGGAGCAAATACCCGACCGGGTATAACACTTGACCCGGTCGGGTAAGAAGTGAAAAACGAAAATGCAAAGAAAGTGCATGACCCGGTCGGGCCCACTACCTCACCTGGTCGGGTGAGAAGTGACCGGGGACAACCCGGTGTGCAAAGATCACCCGAACGTGAAGAATATCCAATTTTTGCACTCACCCGGTCGGATCCCCTACCCCACCCGGTCGGGTCTGACTTGACCCGGACACTTTAACATGCCGAAGATCGCCAGAACGTGGGGAAATATCTGATTTTGACCGGACCCGGTCGGGTAAGTACTTGACCCGGTCGGGTACCCGGCCAAAGGTGTTGAAAAACACCTATAAATAGCACACTTTTTCTTCTCTAAAAATCATCCCTTCTTCCATACTCTTTAGCTCAGTTTAGAATAGCATTTCTTTATATTTTTCTAGCTATGTTTAGTCTCCAAATGAGGAGCTAAACTTCCATTCTTGGTGTTGCTCTTGAAGCTTGTTGATTATTAAAGTTGTGAGTTATTTTCTTAACTTCTTTCCTTGAATATTAATTAATAGTTCTTTCCTTAATACCATATCTATATTGATGTCGAGGAGTGTTGCTAAGATGACAATTAGTTAACATCTCGACATTAGTTAGAATGATATTTTCTTCCTCTATATTAATATTGGGGAGTGTTGCTAAGATGACAATTAGTTAACATCTTGATATTAATTATAGTAGGATTCATCTTCTTTAATAATATTCTTCCTTGAATATTAATTAATTCCTACTCTTATTTCATATTAATATTTTGGACATTACTTAAAGGATCAACTAGTTTTGTTTCATATATTAATTATTACTAGAAACGATCAACGAACCGATGGTTAATCGTTGATGGTTTCACAAGTAAGTAACTTCTGTTTATTAATGCACGGTCGTGGTTAATAAACTTAAGAGGGATTAATTTTGTTGGTTAAACCGAAACCGCTTGTGTTGAGGTTATCAATCTCAATTGATTTTATCAAGGAGTTAGAAAGATTAAATGCTACTATTAAATCGGTATAAGGCGTTGTTCTATATTTGATTAATAGTAAGGGTTATTAATGAACGGTCGTTGTTAATAACTATCCTCGATGAAGTGGATATACTCCCCGATTGAGTATTCGAGAGGGAATAAGTTATAGATATAACAATGATCGACTAAAATATATCAACAAGTGGAAAGTAGCAATGCCAAGTCCTTTTTATCTTTGAATTAAACACATATAGGTTGTTCATCTTAGTTCTTAATTAAATTAAATCACTCAATCCAAATTCCCCCTTTTTATTTACTAAGTATCATAAAAAGAGAATTATTCCTTTCTCTGTGGATACGAACTCTACTACGCTATACTACGTATAAGTGTTTAGTATTGAATTTATTTTGACGCACCATGACAGAGTGCTCGTCAGCCGCTATAATTACAATTGCGGGTAGAATAAATTAAGAGAGATCTAGTTTATTCTAAGACACCTTCACACACACTTATTCGTTCACTAAGAGATTAGTAGTGCTTAAGGGGGCCATAAGCTCGCTCATTTTGGCAATAGTTTAGGATCCTGTCACATGAGAGATCAGTCTGGTCCCCTAAATTATTGTACTCTACGCTGCGAGAGCGTTAAGAACTTAGTAATGATTAGCTAGGTTCAATTAAATTAATTTCATATAATTAAGCCTGATCATCCAGAAACCTTATTGCCCCGGAATCAATCTCTGTTCCCTTCGTCGTTAAGTAAGAAGAAACCCATCTTTATTTTAATTCATTATTTGCAATTTAATTTTCCCAATCAATCAATCTCGCACAATTTACTTTATTTTATTTCTTCTCAATCGTTGAATTTAATTAATTCTTAATTCCCTTTTGTTTGTCCCTGTGGAGATGATACTCGTACTTACACCATTATTCTACTACTTATTTGAGTGTGAGAAAACTCACATCAGTTTTTGGCGCCGTTGCCGGGGACGGTGTCGGTTTTAAGGATTAATTAATTTCAGCGATTTTTTTCTTAGATTTTTCGTGTGATTTTTTTCCCCTGTGCTAACCTTTCAGGCAATTTTCAAAAAGACATGAGATGAATCCATTCACCTCAAATCCTGGAGGAATTCCTTAACATCAAACCTCCATGGAATATTCACCATATACGCCATACCATCCTCATCAATTTTACCCTCCTTACACTCCTCACCAATATTACCCTTCCCCACCACAAAATTTTCAATCTTCTTACTCTTGCCCTCCCCCAAATACGCAACATTCTGAAACTCATTCCCCTCACTATTATCCTTATTCACAATATCCTAGGGTAACACCAGGCTCCATTCTTGAATACCTTATTCAGACTAAAACTCCTGAGGAATTGGCTGATTGCTTTCCTAAAAATAGCATTTGTTCCTTCTATGAAGGAGGTCACCATTTATGTCTTTGCTCCATTCCTCCATACGACCATCCTTACTAGGCAACTGCATACCCCACTTCTTCCTCCCCACAATTTACAAACATAAATGTTTCATCCACTCCAACATCTTTGTCGCATAATGAGCCACATAATCAATTTAAGAAGACACTTTCAGAGAGTCTGGCTGAGTTCGAAGAGAGTATCATGCAGAGCACTTCAGCCATAACGCGGGATTTAAATAGCATAAGGAGCCAACTGGTAGAAGTCCAACCTGAAGAGACCAATAGGGATGATCACGTGAGCGAGTCAGACTGCGAAGGTGGGACTATGATGGATGATATACTTCAAGACGCTTTTGATGACCCACCTCTCTTTGAACTTGAACAAGAAGATAGTAGTCTCGAGCTGTTTTTCCAAGAGTACATGCAAAAGTTTCAAACGGTACAAGTTGTAACTGATGAGGTCACAGATCACTGTGATTTTCATACAGAAACTCCCTAGTCGATTGATCTACCATTAGTTTCAACCCCTGACGAGGTAGGAAAGGAGCAGATGAGTCATGACATTGAAGATGAGTTGGGAAAAGATAATCACGAGCTCCAAGAGAGTGATAGCAAGGTAAATGATCTCCATGACAAAGAAGTCCCGCTCCACATACAAGATTACTCCTCTTACGTTAGTCTAGATTTGGATTTCTTTGATCCACTCCTTGGTGATGATATTTCTTTTTGTGTGGAGAATTATCACAACTTCTTGGGAGATATTAATGAGAAGAGTGACAAAACGAATTGGGATGCATTGATGGAGAGTGATAGTGAGTCAAGAGGAGGTGCTCAGAATTTTCATGTTACATTCGAGCGAGGAAAGGAGGCGTTTGTGATACATTTTGAACATGATGATGTGAGGTTCATACTTCACTTTTGCGCTGATGAGGGTTATGAAGACCATATGCTACATTCGTGGTTTCAAGAATTCAAGAATTTGCGACACCTGATGGTATTTGTTGAGAGAAAGCTGGACACCTTGAAAATTAGTGCATCATTACAGTCTTTGCTATTTGAGAGCATATGAGGTATCGTCGGGCAAACAACGTTAAAAATAGCGCTTCTTGGGAGGCAACCCAAGCTTATTTCTTTGCACTTTTGTTTAGGCTTGTTTCTTTGTTTTTGTGTGTTTTTGGGTTTTTGTGTTTGTTTTGCAGCTCAGTGTTTCGTTGGGATGATATGCCGAGGATTACTTGACTCAATTTTGTTCTACACCGACCAGCGCCTTAGGGAAGTTCTATTACTCTTACTCGCCTGTGTTAATTGTTGACTTGAGTTGAATTTGAGCACGTGTGACCCTTTCCTCTTTACCCCTTTGTGCATAGTGCATGTTTGGCCATCGAGGGCGATGCCAAAGTTTAAATGTGGGGGAGTGAATTGGGCATTCGGGCTGTAGTTGTCACATGGGATTAATAGAGTTAACATGCGCAAGTGTTAGTTGTATATTCATAGGAAAGTCATGTCAAAATTTTTGAATATTTTCCTTAAACTGTGTCTTTGTGAGCTCGCTAGCGTGTTTGACTATGCTTTTAGAAAATCTTTGAAGTGTTTAGGCTTAAATTGCTTGCACTATAACCTATTTTTTGAGAGGATGAAGGCATTAGTCACCCATTGAATCGTTTCATAAATCATCCACCTGACTTGAATAAATCCTTTAAAAGAAGCCACTTTGAGCCTTACCATTTCATTCTTTACCCAATCAATTGAGCTCCATAGCCAAAGGGCATGTTTCCTTACCCGTGAATAAGTCTGACAAAGTCTTGATGTTTAGGGAACTAGGGGATTAATTTGCTAAGTTTAGGGAATTTTTGTAGGAGCCACCGTTGGCACTGTTCCTATGTCCCAAGCAGGTTAAGAGCATTCACTTTTTAGGAATTTGATATTTACGAGGATTGCATTGTAGGCATGGATTCACCTTAATTAATTGAACTTTAATTGCTAATTTTCCTTGGTGAGGCCGAGATTAAAATGGGGTAATGTCTAGTGAAAATCTGAAAATTGAAAAAAATAATTAAATGAGCTAGACCTCTTACCTTGCGAAAAAGAGAATGGGAGACCCAGTCAAAAAGCGTAAGTGTTCTGCACAATAAGATGAGACTTGGGGATCTTTCGAAAGAAATGGCGTTCTCGTGCCAACATGACAAGGAAAACTGATCTTAATTAATTGAACTTGGAGGCTTCTGCAAAAATTAGCTTTAGTCCTTCGCGTACTTCAAGTATACGTCAAAGCACAAATGTGTCTCGGCGGTTTAGCTTAGTTGTACACCATGTCTACTCTTTGCATAGGTTTAGTTGATAGTTCCTAATTTGTGTCCTACCGGTCTCCTTAATCCGAAAAATAGCCTTGAAATTCCTGAACGCGAGTCTTTGTCAAATTATTCCAAAACTCTCAATGAAAGGGACTTTTATTCTTTACCATCCACCATTCACCACCACCTTCACAAGTCCTTCTGATCACTAGCTAGTTCACTAGTGTTTGCTGACATTACTTCAAGGATGTTGTGAATAATTTTGTCATTTAAGTTAGCTAGAGTACAAAGATGTAGTTTAGGGAAGAATTTTCTTAATTTAGTTTTCTGTTCCGTGAATATCCCTTTGACTACGTGTGCAAGCTAATTGTTTTGAATTCAGTGTGGTGATTATCGCAAGTCCCGTTGTTTAACTTGCTTGAGAACAAGCAAAGGCTTAAGTGTTTTGACACGCATTTGATGCGTGTTGGGATCGACTTTTGATGGTTTTCCTAGCTTTAAGGTGTTGGAAGTCTCAATTTTAGCTCAAGTTATGTTTACCAGGCGTTGGTTCAAGTTTTGTGTCATTTGGAGTCAAAATCGGGAATTTAGAGTCCGACACCGGCATTTGAGGAGAAAATGGGATGATTCAAGAAGCATTCGAGAGTGAATTGAGAGCTTTGGAGGTCACCGGAAGGTTCACAATGAAGATTTGATGACAAAAGAGCTCTAGGATTGGCTACGGGATCAAAAGAAGACAATGGAGCTTGAAAACGGCTTTCAGAATGACCTTATATCAATCGTTCAAGCATATCTCTTCGTAGAAGCATCCAAAGGACACGATATCAAGTTGAATATGAAAGCCAACTTCAAGGGATACAAATCATATGAAGACACCATTACGAGAATCTGAGAGGAAGAAAGTGAAAACAAACGATGAAGTCAGATGATCCCTGTTGCGATTTTCGGAACGAGATCTTCCACCATTTTGATCATATTTTTTGATTGGATGATTCAAATCCAATTTGGCAAGACGTGGTGGATAGAGGACTTCATTATCTACAACTTGCATGAAAAAAGTTTTGTTAAATTCAGACTAGAGAAGTCGGAAAACACACTGGCAGCCACGCACGGCCGTGCGTGGGGGGACGCACGCGTGCGTGGCACGTTTTGACGCGCGGGTCTGTCGGACGCACGGACGCCGCACACGCCGTGCGTGGTGCCGTGTGTGCCCCTTGGAATCCTAATTTCGCCCGAATTGCTCCATTTTTCCTATTTAAACAGCCTGTAGACCCCTGTTTTGAGCGGGGAACTTAGAGAGATGGCCTAGCACGAAATTTTGAGAGCTTTTCAGCCTTGTTCTTCAATTCTTTGAGATTTTTTGTAAGTTCCTACTTTTTAAATAATGAAAATTAATTCTATTCTTCTCAATTCTGTTGTTAATTCAATTATGAGTTGTGAGTAGTCTTAATTAGGGATTTGGGGTTGATGAAGGGGTTAATCAAGATGTGTGACTAAATTCATGATGGATTAATTGCATGGATGATATTTAATTTGTGTTTGAATGATTTTATTGATATCTTTTGTAACCTAGAACGGCCACTAGAATAAAAATTATGGGTAGAATAAATTAAGAGAGATCTAGTTTATTCTAAGACACCTTCACACCCACTTTTTCGTTCGCTAAGAGATTAGTAGCGCTTAAGAGATCATAAACTCGCTCGTTTTGGCAATACTTTAGGATCGTGACGCATGAGAGATCAGCTTGGTCCCCTAAATCTCTTGAAAACTCTTCTAAGACACCTTCGCACCCACTTATATCAATCGTTCAAGCATATCTCTTCGTAGAAGCATCCAAAGGACACGATATCAAGTTGAATATGAAAGCCAACTTCAAGGGATACAAATCATATGAAGACACCATTACGAGAATCTGAGAGGAAGAAAGTGAAAACAAACGATGAAGTCAGATGATCCCTGTTGCGATTTTCGGAACGAGATCTTCCACCATTTTGATCATATTTTTTGATTGGATGATTCAAATCCAATTTGGCAAGACGTGGTGGATAGAGGACTTCATTATCTACAACTTGCATGAAAAAAGTTTTGTTAAATTCAGACTAGAGAAGTCGGAAAACACACTGGCAGCCACGCACGGCCGTGCGTGGGGGGACGCACGCGTGCGTGGCACGTTTTGACGTGCGGGTCTGTCGGACGCACGGACGCCGCACACGCTGTGCGTGGTGCCGTGTGTGCCCCCTGGAATCCTAATTTCGCCCGAATTGCTCCATTTTTCCTATTTAAACAGCCTGTAGACCCCTGTTTTGAGCGGGGAACTTAGAGAGATGGCCTAGCACGAAATTTTGAGAGCTTTTCAGCCTTGTTCTTCAATTCTTTGAGATTTTTTGTAAGTTCCTACTTTTTAAATAATGAAAATTAATTCTATTCTTCTCAATTCTGTTGTTAATTCAATTATGAGTTGTGAGTAGTCTTAATTAGGGATTTGGGGTTGATGAAGGGGTTAATCAAGATGTGTGACTAAATTCATGATGGATTAATTGCATGGATGATATTTAATTTGTGTTTGAATGATTTTATTGATATCTTTTGTAACCTAGAACGGCCACTAGAATAAAAATTATGGGTAGAATAAATTAAGAGAGATCTAGTTTATTCTAAGACACCTTCAACCCACTTTTTCGTTTGCTAAGAGATTAGTAGCGCTTAAGAGACCATAAACTCACTCGTTTTGGCAATAGTTTAGGATCGTGACGCATGAGAGATCAGCTAGGTCCCCTAAATTATTGTACTCTACGCCGTGAGAGCGGTAAGAACTTAGTAATGATTAGCTAGGTTCAATTAAATTAATTTCATGTAATTAAGCCTGATCAGCCGGAAACCTGATTACACTGGAATCGATCTATGTTCCCTTCGTCGTTAATTAAGAAGAAACCCGTCTTTATTTTAATTCGTTATTTGCAATTTAATTTTCCCAATCAATCAATCTCGCACAATTTACTTTATTTTATTTCTTTTCAATCGTTGAATTTAATTAATTCTTAATTCCCTTTTGTCCGTCCCTGTGGGGACGATACTCGTACTTACACAACTATTCTACTACTTATTTGAGTGCGAGAAAACTCACATCATGATTAAATCGAATTATAAATAGGATGGAGGAAGATAATGAGGAGTGCTGTAGGAATAATGAGTTATTAGAACTTAATACTCAGGTTGGATTTGTTTACTATAGTGAGTGGAGGAAGAGATGAGACCAAAGGGTCCTCACAAAGATAGAAGAGGCAAAGTGTGCCATTGTGGTTGAGGGATTTGGATCATCTGCCGCACTGCAAAGGTGCTTGCACAATCTGACAGGCAACAGCAACAGGGGAGGAGAGCTTGGGAAGGGGAAGTGTGGATTGTGCAGCTGTAATAGGCCAGACACCCTACCTGGCTGCTAAACCAGTCAGAGAATCCTGATTCGTGGTTGAGAGGGGAAAACCCACATGTGAGTAAAAACGTTGAATAAGATTGACAAAGAGGTGATCAAGATGCATCATGATGTTCTGAATCTTGAGATCAATAGCACACAAACGATGTGGGGGTAGGTACTGTGGTATTGGCTAATCTGGATTAGGCATTGATTGATCTACTACAATAGATTGGTTTTTGCTAAATTTTGTTTTCAAGTCTATAATTCTCTTGATTGTATGATGTTCTCATTTGTACTAGACTGTGTCGTCATTTTATTTATTGTGTTGAACTCTAAAATTAGGGATGTCGTTTTGGTGGTTTTTGGGAGCCTAGTGAGTTCTATTAGGTTAAAATCTAGATGACCAATTTGGTCATGGTTGATTTAGATTTGACGTTGAGTGAGTAGCTATTTGAATTGCTCCTTCATGAGCGATCTCTTGTATGTCTACTCTCCTAGGATTAAGTTTCAAGTCGCTTAGTTGTATCTAGGTCTAATCAGTTTGTTTCTCAATATTTCAATATTAGGTTTCACCATGAAAAAGTTACTAAAATAGCGTATTTTGTATTAAATGAATATTAAATGAAGAATATGTAGAAATGTTTTTGTTGAATGAAAATCTATATATACAATATGAGCAAATGATAAAGAAAATTATCAAAATACTCAGTTGTAAAAAAGACATACTTAGAAATTGTTTGGCCGCACGAGATGTGTGTAGCTAGATGAGATTGTCTAGAGTAGGATTTATAATATGAATTGAAAGCTATTAGTTGGAGTTGAATTTTGAGGGTTGGATCTGAACTACTAGCTGAATGAGAAAGGAGGTCTTATTTGATCATATACAATACTATATTCTTTAGTTCTTTCTATTCTCGTACAAATTAAAACATTTGGAGTGAAAAATCATAGATGCGCATAGCCCGACAATTTTTATAATATTAAAGGAGAGTTTGCAAACGTTTCAAAAAACAATTTTGTACTTTTTGCATTAAAGTATTAAAATAGTGTTTTCAAATAGAAACTTCTGCTTAATTCAAGTACTTTACGTCAAAAGATATATAAAGTGGTATTGGGGTACTTTTATTTGCTTCTAGGTTACTTCATAAATAAATTTCAGGATTATTAGCTTAATACAGCAACTTCTATTAAAAAAGAGTTTTTATCAGCTAGTTAATTCACAGATAGTAGAGTATCGTTTTATTAACTTTTAGTTTTTTTTTTTTCAAAAAAGATTCAATTATGAATTAAAATATAGGATAATTTTTAGATCCGGTTTAACTTCTTGATTATTCGTGAAGAAAAATAGAATTAAATAATTAATAAATTTATCTAATCGAATACCAGTATATGAAAGTATTGACATTGCTACAAATTTGTAATTTGGAAAAATCACTACTAAAACATATAATCATTAAAAGATGTAGTTCTTTTTGTTTTATGGTAATTTAAGAATATGATAGATTTGTGAATTTGGTGAAAGTTACGAATATAATAAGCTAATAGAATTTATTGTTCATATGCTAAATGACTCTCATGATACATCAATCTCTTGATCCACAATCTCATCTCTTGGTTCCCCATCTTCCCCATCAATCTTCCCCATTTCGTTTAGGTTTCAAAGGTGACCTGACCCGAATAGTTTGGTGCACATAGCCAAGATTAAACAGTTCTGTATGGTTGGGAATTTAGCGATGCCTCTATTGATGGATAAAGAGATTCCGACGAGTAGAAAAGGAGTCAAGCGTAGAACAAAGAAAATACACACGATACAAGCTTACTGCTCAATTCAATTTAATTGGAAGGGCTGCGCAAACATATCGCTACTTAAGTTTATAAGAAGGTTGAACATAATTTCTTTTTTTTTAAATGTATAAATATTACTCCCTTCTTCCCATAAAAGTTCACCAAATTTCTCTATTTTATTCATCCGCTCCAAAATAATTTTTAATTTCATCTAAAGTAACAAGTATGTGGTTAAAATTATTTTGCTCGATTTGCACAAATCACTACAGCCACACAATATTTACTTTAATATTTTACGTACAAGTCAACTTTTACTTCTTTATTTGAACTCGATATTACTTCATGTTTCCAAATACTAATAAATTTTACTAACCAACAATTTTCCATATTTTGTGAAGTAAATCACTTTTGAGAAGCACCGGTAAACACATACACTATGTTGAGGTTTATTCCGTCAACCCAAAGGCCCAACACGTTCCTTTGGATCTCGAGTGGATGGTTTAGTGAATTAGGTTATTTAACAAGCAAAGATGGGTCAGAATGTACGTAGTAAGTGGGCCGTATATTAAGTGATAATAAGAGTCTGTATACAACACACTTCACTACAAAGCTCGAGGTCGTTCGTCTAGTGCTATGCTATGAGCTGATACAATTGCTATTTGCTAAGAGTGTTAAGTTGCCCAACCCCTTACAGTGAAATAATTACTACTATTTATACTACCAAGGGGTAGGTAGTGTTGCTGATATGGAGGATTGTGGATGGCTAGCTCTCAACCACCAAATCTATTGCATTAAATGCGATTCCCGCCAGTATCTTGGTTTCTCGACATAGTCTCAGACGAGCGTTCTGATGGGCCTGGTTGGGGATCCTTGATAGGACAAGCATGTGCCTCCGTTCGCATTCCCTGGGGGTGCGGACGAGCATCCTCCATACAACCAAGCCTGGGTCTTATGGTGTACAAGGGTGTGTATCTGCACGACATGTTTCAATTCTCTTGGCAAGGGACCTAGAATGTTACCTGGTTTCCATTGGGAAAAAGATCCCTGGGACCGAGCGCCAACCATTATGGGCCCGAATGGCCCCAGCGTCTAGTGGGTAATGGGCCGATGTGCTATCGGGCCTGTTACCCCAACACACTACCTAAACCACAATTAGTTTAATTGACAAATCAACAAAAAAAGTTTCACAAGTGGGAATGCATGATTTAAGTGGACCAACTCCCACACTTGAAATCCTACCCATGTGGGGGAAGTCTTCAGTTCAAGTCACTGAAATTTTCTTAAATAATGATCCTCGATCTAGCCTTCCAGTGAGCTATGATGGGAATTTGATGTCAAACATGCGCAATCAATCGATTAAGAGCAATCTCTTGTGTGTGTGTGATGGTGTGTATAGACAGCGGTGACTCGGTGAGAATCCAATGTCGAGTGATCCAGATTAGCATGTCTCAATGTCTTTGATAAATTTTTAGGAACCCAAAATTAATCCGACAAAATCGGGATCAGTTGATCCTAACAAAAAAATGGGTTTAGTAATGCATCTACATATATATACATTTAATGCACACAACCTCCTCCTAGTACAAATTTAACAATTTGGAAATCATTGGTCTTAACATTATAATCGAATAAGCATGTAAATTTATCAAAATAGCTCAATTGTGCAAAAAATACTAATCATTTTTCTTTTATTTGATAATTAAATTTGTTCGACGAGGGTTTTGCATATAAATAATTATGTGATACTCCCTCGGCCTCCGTCCCCCTAATATTGGTATGGAAGGGAGTGATGTGGTTTTTAAGAAAAGTAGAATTATGTGGTTGGTAATGAGTTGATAAAGTGGAAATAAAGTAACAATGAATTAGAGCCACATAACTGTTACCAAATATGGTATGAGACAATAATAAAGGGACATCCAAAAATGAAAAAATGGGACAATTATAGGGGGCAGAGGGAATATAACACATGGGAATTCGATGCACTTTTTAAATCACATGAAGTTAATGGATTAAATTTAGCAAACTCAACCAAGCATTCCAGCCCAAGTGGTTGTGAGGTTACCGTGCCTAGTGATATGTCTCAAGTTCGAAATCCGCTAGGCACATAAGGGTTTGAAACTCAATTGAGTGAGTTTCACCCCTTATTACTCCAGGCCTCCCAGCCTCCCTCCTCCGGACGCCCCTGGAGTAAAAAAAAACATTAAACTCTAAAAAATATACCATTTGGAATTGATATTGGGTACCAGCTGAGCTTCACAGAAGAAGTTTGATACCCCATGTGATCCATGGACTTGGGCATATAGGCCTATCAAGAAGTGTGTCACGCACAATCCAAAAGCATTTTTCTGGCACATGTTCCGGCACTCATCAATCCTCATCGTCCACAATCACAATTAACACAAACTACCCGGCGGGCAGGTGGGTTATCATCGTCTATACCCTTAGTTTGGGGTTGAACAAATTTTCTATTATCAAACCAACTAGAAAACTAAAAGTTCTAACCATTTATAACTATTTACTTAAAGTTATAACTATTTATCCTAAAGGTGACAAACTCGTTAACCATTTAAAAATGGGGTATGATATCTATCATTTACCTTATTGGTTTGAATCATTATATCATTTTTAATTTAGATTTAATTAATTCAACTGCAATATTCTAATTGATTCATATGAAAGAATGTATGGTACCTTATCGGTATCATACAATCTACTTATCCTAAATTATTACAAAGTAAAGAGCCAAAATGTAAGATATATGCAATCCAGTGCAGGATTGATTCCATACTTCCATTCCCAAATTAAAGGAGTAGCTTTTTCTTTTTGTGGGGTTGCCTAATTTAGTGCTATTTGAAGCTCCTAAACACACCTTTTAGCAAACGTCACACATTAATAATGTACACTAATGCTTCGTACTATTGTACCCATACAATGCCAATAATACACATTTACTCGATAACACAAATAATAATGTACCCCTACGGTACCATACCTTTGTCCACATGGACCAATCAGAATGTTGCAGTTGAATTATTTAAATCTAAATTAAAAATGATATAATGATTTGGACCAATCAAATGAATGGTATATAGGGTACCCCAATTTTTAAGTGGGTATCGGAGTTGCCAATTATTTGTCTATATATATAAATGATGATCTTTAGTATGAAATTAAGTGGCTAAATAATTAGCATTTTCATTCAGTAGTAAAATGCTTAAAGTGAATTCTGAAGTACATCGTATATATTATTATTATTATTATTATTATTATTATTATTATTGATTTGTATATTATACAGAATATGTGATAATTGGCAGTGCATGCTTCGTCTCATTCAAGTTTTACGGTGGATTTAATTACGTACAATATTTGGTGGAGGCCGGGTAAAGTTAACTCCTGTTTGATAATAAAGCTTTACCAATGCTAAAAATTCTAATGAGTTACGAATATTTAATTTGTAAATAATAAATTGTTTTAAAATACTACGTATATTACATCAAATCAAAGTAGATTAATATAAGTTGACGATCAAATTAAAATACAGAAATTGCCCTAAATAGGAGCAAAAACGTTTAGAAATTCCAAAATAAAAGTATCATGTTTTTTATTCGCTGAATAAGAGTAATCTGCCAAGTTTGGAAGAAAATGCCATGTTTAAAGCCTAGTAATGCCATATTTGGCAGAAATTTACTCCTATTAAGGGAATAAAAAACATGATAGTCCTATTTTTGAATTTCAAATTTTTTTTACTCCTATTTAGAGAATTCTCTCATTAAAATAATGTCGGAGAACCTTAAATTAGGAACCTTATAATCTTTTATGGTGGGTTTATCAAAATATGACTTATACCTTTCTTTCCTAATACATATGTCACATTATCCCGTATATTCATACAATATTGTTAAAATATTTGTCTCACATCGAAAAGCTATAAAATAATAAAAACACTATATAAGGCTTTGGGCTAATCCTCCTATGAGGTTGACCTTTTAGGATTAAAACTCGGGTCTTAACATGGTATCAGATCCAATTCCGGTTGTGATTTGACTGCTTGTTTAGCACCCACGATTACGGGTAGTTTGTTAATAGTCTGTTTGGCCCATTTATACACCCACATATTGTCCAGTCCGGTTCGAGCTGATGGGGCGTGTTAGAGTATTTGTCTCACAACGAAAAACTATAAACAATAAAAACATTATATAAGGCTTTGAGTTACTCCTCCTATCAGATTGATCTTTTAGGATGTAAACTTGGGTGATAACACAAAGTATGATTTTTTTTCCATTTCATATGTGTTTAATTAGCCATATATTGGGAATGAATCATGCATTAGTAATTATAATTTGAGAATTATAATTTGAGAACTGTCATGAGTGTTGGTCTTATATAGTAATATATGCCTTCTTCCCCTTAGGGTGTGTTTGGGAGTTGGGTTTTGGAGGGGAGGGGAAGGTTAATGGGGGTTTATGACCCTCCTTTTCATGTTTGGGAGTTTAAAAAATTGGAGTGGGTGGTTTTGGAGGGCTTTTGTAACCCTTCAAAACCCTCCGAATGCTTAATTTTTAAGTTCCCCCAATTTGGAGAGTTTTGGAGGATAATTAACAAAATGGTAATTTAAGCTAAATTGGAAACGAATATCAGCTCAATGATTTGAATTCGTCATATCTCAAAGTGATTTTAATTATAATTCCTTCAAAACCTCTCTCTTTCTAAATTTATTACTCCCAAATACAAAGAAGGGTTTCCTCACCCTCCCCTTCCTTTCCCCTCCAACAACATACCTCCAAAGTCTTCCCATCCCCTTCCCTTCAAACTCCCAAACATACCCTTAAAGAACAACTCAACAACTCACAAGTCACCCATCGTGATCGGTTTTCTCGATCTATCATCTGATCTGTAATCAAACTTTTTTCTTTCTTTCTTTTCACCATTTCTAATGATGTGGTCCTTCTCCTTCCATGAGTTCCATCCATATACAAGCTTTTACAATTTAAAAAGTTTATGTCACATGTGTGCATGAACACATACATATAACCTACTACGTATATGTATACATACATATATCCACGCATATAATTGAAATCTTATACGATATTAATTATATGGTACATAAAGTATCGAATTGCCTGGCCTTAAGAAATGAGAAATGTGTTGATTTAGTAATCAAGCGACTTATGTGATCATCTCCGATATATAATAAATGTAAAAATTAAAATAAAAGTGCATCAACTAAACATGAATGGAAAATTGCACATTTCTTGAGCCAAAACATCTTTCCTATTCACCCTAACTATCTATAAATTGAACATAGGAGAGAAATAGGAATGAAATTGTAATTCAGAGTTGTGCATCATATGAAACATGAACGTATATATACTACCTAAATGTGCATTTTCATGAACAAAAATATGCGTACATTGTATATCATTTTGAGTCGTTCTCATTTCGGGAATGAATCATTCCCACAACTATATATATACGTAGTATACCACTAAATAAGCTAATAAAGTCAGCATCGGAGGTAGCAAAACCACTATACCAATTCAAGAACCAAAACCTCAAAATGACTATACCAATCCCATACACCACTACTAATTCTTCCTTCGTTAACAATAACAATAGCAAGGAAATCACTAACCTTTTATCCATACTCAACCGTGCCACTGCCGCTACAAATTCCAATACCCATATTACTACTACTAATAATGATCATAATAAAAACACCCACATTAGAACCGGCAAGAAGAAGCCCCTCTCCGGCGCCGGCGCCGGCGGTCTCCTCCGCATGTTCAAACTCCTGCCCATGCTAACCACAGGCTGCAAGATGATGGCCCTACTAGGGAAGCAAATGAAGCCGATGCTAACGGACCGCGCAACGACCGGGACGATATTCGGGTACAAAAAGGGTCGGGTCAGCCTTGCGATCCAAGAAGACCCGCACCGGCCGCCCATTTTCATGATCGAGCTTCCCATGCAGACGGCCGTCTTCCACAAAGAGATGGCGAACGACGTCGTACGCCTGGCGCTCGAGAGCGAGACGAAGACCCGCAAGAAGAGGGTTCTGGAAGAGTATGTGTGGGCGGTGTTCTGTAATGGCCGGAAGATGGGGGTGTCTATTAGAAGGACGAACATGACGGACGACGAAACGCACGTCATGCAGCATCTCCGGGGGATCTCCATGAGCGCCGGCGTTCTTCCGGGACCGGTGCCGGACTCGGCCGACGGGGAGCTGACTTATATGAGAGCCAGGTTTGACCGAAGAGTTGGGTCTAAAGATTCTGAAGCGCTCTATATGATTAACCCGGATGGGGCGTCGGGTCAAGAATTAAGTATTTTCTTTGTACGAGTGCATTAAATAAAAAGGCTAAAAAACATTTTCCAACATTTCCTATATGTGTCTATATACCCAACATTATTTCCGTAAATAATTATTTAATTCGCACTAATTCGAAAAAAACTCATTTTTGAGCTCATGGATTTAATGAATGACATAAATTCATCCCTTTTCAAAAGGTTTAAATATGTTTTTAGTGTGATCTAGACAAATACACACTACCTTCATCCCAAAAAGATTCGCCCTATTGACTTTTCTTGATCAATTATGAAAAATTTTGGGCAATGATTTTGGTTATTATATACGATAGTATGTATATAATTGATAAATTTTATACTTTTATGAAAATATTTTGACTAAGGAACACTTTGATATAATTTTCATATTCAAAATAATTTTGTATTAAAAAATATCATTGGTCAAAGTTGATTTTCATTGATCAAGAAAAGTCAATTTCACGAATCTTTTCGATTCGAAGGGAGTACATTTTTTTGCACTCAGCAGAATTATTTTTTTTGTTTTTCATCTCTAAAATTTAAATTGATTTTTTTTTAATTCTATACAACCTCCATTTGACAATGAAACAACCTTGAGTAATGTGTATCCTTGGATTCTTTGTCAATTGTTCATTTTTTATTATTTAAAAGCTCTTAATGCATATTTTAAAAATGTGAAAATAAATTTTACATTGCTTTAATTTTCATATTAGTCTAAAAAATATTATAAAAGAATAAATTCAATACGTAGTAGTTTCTAATAGATTTATGCAACCGACTAAAAACAAAAAACAAAATATAGTACATATTACAGAGATGAAGAACAAAAAAAAATGCAAGAAACTAATTAGAAGAAAATGTGTCACATTTTCCGAGACTAAAAACGTATTTAAATGACAAAATTTTCAACATTCATTTCGTTCACATACAAATCTTATACGAAGTACATACAAAGTTTCTTTAGTATTGATGACTTTAAACTATTTTCGTAATGAAACGTACGATTCGCCTTCAACCTATATATTACTCGTATGATAAAATAAAGAAATACTCTGTAATTAGTGTAAGGCTCGGGACATGCCCCGGCAAGGCGGCAACACGGCTATTTGATATGGGTTAAAATGAAAACTACTCATAAATACTGCAAAATATTTATAAAATTCAAAGTTAAATATAATGGATTTTTATAATGAACTTTCCATAACTAATTATAAAATTGTATTTATTAAGTGATTAATAAATTATCCATTCATCATATATTATATATTTAGAACCCTTTCAAAAAACATGTTTTTAGCTTATCAGCCAATTAATTTGATTAATACAATATATTAACTGTAAATTTTTCATAATTCAGTAGATTTAGCCAATTCAGTTATTTCATCCAGAATTTCATAAATTTCAGCAAATTGAGGTGATTAAGTTAATTTCAGTTTTACCAAACATATTTTACACTTTAGTCCATATCAAGGTTTTAAAGTTGTGCCTGACGTGGTTGCGGCTATCATGGCCGATACGATGTGAATTAATTTTGCGTTTGAATGAAATAAGAAAAATTAAATTATTGTTGCAATCTTGATCCTCTTTGCGACCATGTTGCGGTTTTAATTTGTTGCGAATTTTCCCCTTGAATTGAAATATACATCACTGTCATTGCGGTTTCACAATTTAAAACTATTGTTCACATTTGTTATTCACCCGGTTAATTTTGTTACTCCTCTATCCGATTTTGTATAACACATTTTATTTTTGTCCGCCAAAGTATATAATTCTTTTCTAAATTAACACTGACTTTTTATTTCTCACTTTGTTTACTATCTATCATTTCATCATTCACTTCATTTTGAATGCATACTAAACGTTTTTATTTTTTAACTGTTAAAAATGTAAAACAGCTATTTTATCCTTATTTTTCAACATGCGCCAAATTGGAATATATCTTACAATGAGAGAGAGAGAGAAGAAGAAGTATGTACTCTAGAAAAGTTGACATTTATTTTAAGCATGCTTTATAATAGAATAAGTGTTTGTTATTGTGACAATGTAGTGAAGATCTCAGCTAATGAACAAAATTAAATTCATTTATATTAACTCTTTTGTACATCTAGTTATGTGTTTTATAATGATTGGAGTCTATTTTGAGTATTGAGTCTATGGTAGGAGATTTGATCTATTTATATCGAATTGAAGTTTTGTTATAAGATGTTCATGTAGATTGTATTGAGTTTTTCCCATGTGTTTAAAAAACTATAAGATTTGATATGTACAATAGTATTACTTTGCTCATTTGATTGGACTTGAACTTGAAGTCTTATTACAATTGATTGGAGTATATTTGACATTTTTATTGAGAAAATTCCAAATTCAATTCAGAAAAGTGAACAACTGTGTTCACTTTTACGATCCCCCAAAAACTCTACTTTCTTTTAAAATGTCTTTAACGTGGATAAATTTATCAGCTATATATTCAGATCTGCAAGAGAGTAAGTAACAGAACTAATAACAAACACATCCAAAAGTTACAGGATTAAAGTAATATATCTCCCTGGTTTCATGTCCCAAAATCCTTTTCAATTTAGTTTTCTTAATTGATTAATACAATTTCATTTTATTCTACTTTGTATAATTTGAAGCATGGTTCTAAAAATCGGCCTAGACGGGTGCCTAATCAGCTAGTCGGTGGCTAGGCAGTCCTGGACAATTTTTCCCGAACCAATTTTTTCCCCCCATTTTATCTTAAAACATCGTGTCACAAAAAGGTATTCTATTCATATATAATTCATTTACATATTCCTACAATAAAAAATAAATTTTAAATATAAATAAATTTTTTAGAATGTATTTTAAGATTTTTAGAGAGTAAAAACACAAATATCTTAATTTAATTATCAATTATTTATTATTGACGATTCTACTATAAAAAACTTAACATTTAATGATTATATGAGCTATTTCTATTGTCATATTATCATAAAATTATTAGTAATATGATTAAAATTCTAAAGGAAATAAAAAGAAAATAAAAAATAAAGGAAAAATGCTTAGGCGCCCTAGTCAGCGCCTAGGCACCCGCCTATGCAGGCTAGGCGCTAGGCGGCTAGTCACTACCCGACTAGCGCCTAGCACCTTTTAGAACATCGATTTTAAGTATTGGTTTGTTATCATTTTGTTATTTAATTTTGATAGTCAATTTATATAATCATTTTAGATATGTGATCATTTGTATTTGGGAAAAGGGTCAAATGGGCCCTCGAACTAACTTAAAAAATGCAAATCACTCCTTATATAGGAGGCTCTGTCCGACCGTCGCCGTTTAGAGCGGTTTCCGGTGGAATATTTTGATGAAATTTTTTGAGTATCTTCTTCATTAAGTCTAGTTTACTCATACCAAATTTTAGCTAAAAATTCAAATCGGAAAGGCAGTCAAATGAATTTTTGAAGATAATTGCGCAGTTAAACAACGTAGCACATTTCAGAAAATCGTTTGATTGCCTTCCCGGTTGAATTTTTATCTAAAATTTGGTATAGGTAAACTAGACTTAATGAAGAAGATGCTCAAACAAATTCATCAAAATATTACGCCGGGAACTGTCCCAAATGGCGACGACCGGACATAGCCTCCTATATAAGGGGTGATTTACACTTTTTAAGTTAGTTACAGAACCTATTTGACCCTTTCCCTTTGTGTTTCAATGTAATTCTAGTACAGTTAGTTTGTAGATATCAGAATAAATTGAGAAGAATTAAGATAATGAGTTAAACAATGATTTTAATGGTAACATTAACATTAATTGTTCGAAACCGATAAGAGGGTGACAAATCGACATTTCTTAGCTCAAGTGTACTATATAGAACAATAGAAAAGATTGACTAACGATATAATTAGCCATAAATTGTAATGTGATAATAAGTGATTTGTCTCTTACGTGAGGAAGCGGTCCAGCCCAGCTGGTCACTGACTCACTCTCCCTTACGGGAGGTCTCGGGTTCGAAACTCAATGGAGTGAGTTTCAGCTCTGATTACTCCAGCCACCCCAGCCACCCCCCCCCCCCAAATGACCCCTGGAGTAAAAAAAAATCTATTGCGTATTAATTGGCCATGAAGAGTGAAGTTATTTATGATGTTTTTAATTGAACTGAAATTTTCTGATTTGGTCTGACCTGGTTTCGTCTAGTGTGTTTAATTCTTATCTGGTCTTGTTTGGTTTAAACTGATTTGATCTAGTATGATAAATGTCTTATCTCTATTTACTTTATAACTATCGAAGTTTGATCTGATGTGATCTGCTTAAGTCTGATCTAATCTATTTAATTAAGTATTATATGATCTGATCTAGTTTGGTCTAGAATTAAATATATCCCACTCTTCATAGCTATTAATTAGCCATGAAGAGTCCTATTGAATTGGCCGACACATGTTAATTCATTTCTTAGCTATTAATTAGCTATGAAGAGTGGATATTTTTAATAGTTCTTAGCTTTTTGTTAGTCCAGTAATATGATTAAGTGTGAATTAAAACTAATGTTATTTATTTCTTTGTCAACCAATAAGAGAACGACAAATAAACTATTCATAACTCAGTTTTACTATATAAAAGAATAGATATTTATAAAGAATATCACTTTTGCTATAATGTGAATATAAAAGTGAAAAAAATAATAGATTGATGTCAAAAAAATAAAAGGATAAAAGGGAAAGAATTGAAAGATCAGAAGACTATAAAAAAATATTATTGACACATGCATAGGACCCAAAATGATAAACTAGCCCACGATTTCTTTTTAAAAGGTTGCCTCATTGCCATTTTGGGTGGGTCACGATAGGTGTAAAATAGCGTAGCCCCATGGCCTGGCCCCAAGCCCTCAACCCCTGTATGATTAAAATCATTTTTCCTCCACTCTTTTTAAATTGCAACACTCATTTAAAATATAGTTAATTATCTATTAGTAAAACAATTTAAAAGTAAGATTATGAAAGTTTAACATGAGAAGAATATAATACTAGTAATATTTTTCAAAAATAATTAATTTTTTAATGCATTAGAAAATAAAACTTAATCAAAGCAGAGCATGTAAACAGTTAATGTGAAATTTAACATGGTGTAACTATTTAAGTAAATTGATTGTGCCAATTCAATACAGTTCTAACATATATGTTTCAAAAAAAAGCTCTAGGATACTTCTATTCCTTAAGATTTTATCATCTTTTTGAACTTTGTTACAATTAATTTAAACATTAACGAATGATATATTTTTATAGGAAATGATTTACTCTACGTGTCCTACAAAACATGGCCAAAATGACTTTAAATTAAGACTTCTTCAATCTAATAAGTGTATATATACATAAGTAGCAAATAAATCATGATCCCCGGCCCAATGGAAGTAATAGGTTACAAATATTTGTTTCATCTTTCTTTTAATCTTTTTTAGGTATGTGCGAGGCGGAATAATAGAAGATTAACATTTTTACATAATAATTAAGAGCTACTCTAATGAAGATCCTTTTATGTTTCGCATGTCACTTATTCTTAGGGGGTGTTTGGTAAATGGCGTTTCAGCAAAAAAATGGCGGTATGATCACTTTTGACTTTTTCGATGAGTGAAAACGTTGTTTGGTAAATAGCAGTTCGACACTAGCATTTTTGGACGTGCGCCTTGTTCTGTATGAGTACTATTAATCTTGTTAAGCTAAAATCAAGTATTACAATCTTGTAACACCTCAAACCCACACGGTCCAAAATAGTTACTCTTAAATGCCATTCAGATCGAGTACTGTCCTCACAAATCAATACGAGCGTTTTACCGCGCACTTTGTCTTCAATCGTTTGCATCCTAAGAAACTTCATAGGCGGTCCCACACTCTCATGCAAGCACGCTTAACTTGGAGTTCTCAGCATATGAGCTCGCTTAAAAGGAGATACATCTTGTTTTGTATGAGTAATACTATAAACTATTAATCCTTTAAGTTAATCTCAAGTATAACCCCTTCACCCCCACTTAGGAACGCAACATATTCATTCCCCCCATAAACAATTCCCAATCAAACCCTAAAATTAGCACATTGTCGCAGGGTTCCTCGGATACCACTTGTAACACCACAATCTCATGGGGTGTTACAACCATAACCGAACAGTGACAACCGCCCTGATAATGATTCCCCCAATAGTGACCACCATTACCCAGACCTCGATAGTGACCACCGATGGTGTCCGACTTTGACCGACGATGCCCTAGTAGTGCTCGGTAATTACTCTCTCATCTCTAACATAGCCCTACCCCACCCCCACTGCTCTAGCCCCCAAGACCCCTTTCCATCCTCCAAGCCTCCTTCCCGTCGCCGCCCAACTCACACCCATAAGTTCACAAGTACCCTAGCCGCCGCCCAATGTTAAATGCATCACCGCACCACCATCGCTTTCAACGCACAAGGAAATAACCCTCAATCGACGAAGAACAAATCGAATCCTGTCGTAGCCTATTGTCCCTCTTCATCACCATCGACCACTTCCATGCCTGTCATCGTTGTCCTTCATTCCCCATCGCTATTCTTCAAGTGCATTGACCTTCATTTTCGTTAATCGTACGTCGTGATTCGCCCCAACCGCCATCATTGACATCTTCTACTTCATTCACGTCATGCTCGATCTCATCGATCTGATGACAATAAGATAGGAGTTTTGTATGGCGGTATTGATGGCATGAGGTGTGACAGTGATACACAAGGACGAACGGGTCACAAGAGAAGGTTGTCGAGAGAAGATCGATTGAAGGAGCATGGAAATGATCAATCCATCGGCTTAAAAGTGTGTTTTCATTCACTCATTTTTAGTCTCTTTTTATTCAAACTTAAAAGTGGTTTTATTTTTATAATTTTAAAAGCCTAAATTATTACTTTTATCATTGTTTCTAAAAACTTTTGATAATCATCAGTTTTTAACCACATTATTTTTGTCCTAAAATTAGCAGATTTTTTTTTAGAATACGAATGAATCATAATCCACACATTAGAAACACAAGCCTAATCATAAAACTTTGCCTTCTACAATTTCGTAAACTTTACGGAGTACCTTTCAACTGAAGTTGAATACGGACTAAAATATTTCACTATAAGGACTAGACATATAATATTGTGGAAATTTCTCGTACACCTTTGTTTATTGCATATCATTTATGTCACTTAATTATTTATTTTTCAAATAAAAACTTTTAACTTTTCACTTTTGTTTTTTTATTTCAAAAATAACCTAGCTAAATCAAAACTCAAAGGGAGAGATTGATCGTTGGTAATCTGGCATCCGGCCTGAAGCAGAAGCGTGTATTGTTGTTCTCGACCTACCCAGCTCTGGCTGCGCCTCCGGCCTCCGTGGCTTCGACCTCCGCACTCTGCCCTCCGTCCTGTGCAGCTCTGTCGTCGTCGTCCCTCCTGTGCGGCTTTGCGCTCCGTCCTCCGTCCTGTCCTCCGATTCAATTTCTCTGGCGGACCTTCACTTCCACAATTGAACAATTGCTTCTCGGAGGCTTAATTCGACTTCGTGCTCTTCAGATTCTTCTCCTTGGTGAATTTCAATTCAGCAATTATCGCTAGTATGGATAAGATCGTTTTGAGGCAACTTCAATAAGTTTTGAATAGTCTTTTAGGAGGTTGTCTGTTCATCACCGCCGCTCATCGCCGCCACATCCCTTATTTTCATCTCCATCCCTTCAAATTCATTTGCAAATAAAAATGAGACAATTTTGTAGACTGATTAGCTCAAATCCTTATCAGGTGTTTTACCTTTAATTTATATGTATACATACATACACGAGTAATATCAGTTCAATGATTTCGTTCTCCTTTGCAGTTTTAATTTTTTTAATATTTGTTGCACAATCTGATTATGTCGATGATGTTCTGGTGAAGAATATATTAATTCTCTCTGAAGAATATGATTTAGATGTTTGCTTTGGACGTTTCTATTTTCAACATTGATTAACTAGCATCTAGTTTTGGATTTTAATTTGCATAAAAGTGCAGAGTATTGTATCTGCTGAATCTTCCAATAAGAGAGCGAGCACAGGTGCTGCAAATCTGCTAAGTCCAAAGAGAATAGCATATATTCATGATACCAATCAAGAGTTTCTGGATTCACACTGCCTTGGCCGCTCTACTAGTGTGTGTACCGTAAGTCTTAGTTTCTTATTCATATACAATACAGTACAACACGGTACTTATCAATGATGATAAATGGTTATTTAGGACAGTATGTGTTTGTACATTTCAATTAATTGGTGTTTTTCCCATGAATTTTCTAAAATGCCTCATTATTAGACAAGTTGATAATCGTATGAGTTTAAGAGTTCATGTATATCATAGTATGGTCAAAGTGCAAGTACATTAACAACAATTACATATGAAGGTTCAGCCTATGGTTTGATTCCACCCAGTAAAAGCAAGGCGAAGGTGACCTAAATTTGATCCCCTAATTGAGGTTTACAGTATTTTTTTGTTTTAAGTTTTGTTGGGTGGCTGATAGAGTTCCTAGCAATGCAAAACACGACATAGAAAGGCGTAAGAATACATAGATAAGTTTTATAATTGTGATGAGAGTTTTGTATGCCTTAAGAATGCAGATTTTACACAAGCTGTAAGAAGTTGCATAGCAGCTTGCCTCAATATATGCAGGGAACATATATAGATTGCAGATTGGGATCTCAGAAAGGTATGGATCGAGGAAGGTGATTTAGACTAAAAGATCAATGCAATAAAGTAAATGAACGAATCTCCTCCTCAATAGAAAAGGAAAAACATAGTAGATACTGCCCGCTCTTCTTCTTTCAGTGTCCAGAACAAGTCATCAATTTTAAGAGCTCAATCTACCCTGGGTGGAAGATGGCTTCATTTGTTTGTTGTTTCATTTTGTTGTATCAGAATTGTTTCATTTTGTTGCATTGTGTTTCTTTTTGTTGTATCAAAATTGTTTCGCTTTGTTGTATTGTGTTTCCTTTTGTTGTATCGTATCGCTTTTTGTTGTAGTCTGTTGCTTATTGTTTTTTATTGTCGATTTTGTTTATTGTTTAAGGAAGTTCATTTGGTGTGATACTTTTATATATTGGCTTTGTTGCTTTTTTGTTGCATCAACTATATTGCTTTTTGGTGCATCGTGTTGCATCATGTTGCTTTTTGTTGCACTTTGTTGCATCATGTTGCTTTTTGTTGCACTTTTTGCTTATTATTATTATTTTATTGTTGAAATAGATTGTTTATGTTTATTTAGGTTTCAATTTATCTTTTCTACTTCTTTAAAAAAAGATCTATATAGTTTTTTATATACAAACACAAAATGATAAATTTATATAAACAACTAGAAACTTAAAAAAAATAAGAAACAAAAAATTCAAAGTTATAAACAAAAAGAAACAGTATGAAACAAAAACTAACAATAAAATTATAATCATAATTAAAAGATTAAGTTCTTTAAGAAACATTACATTACAAAATTCATATATTTTTAAATTTTTTGATTATGTTTCAAGTTCGTTATTTTGGCTTTTTTCATTTTTATTTACTGAGTTTTTGAACATTACACTCTTTAAGTTAAATTAATTATCTTTTTTATAATGTTTTGAATATTTTTATTTTTTAAATATCTATAAAATTAATTTTATTTATTTCAATTTTGAATTTTTTTATATATTTATATTATTTTTATTCTTCTAGTGTGCATATTTTTAATTTTTGTAAATAACCACTCCTTCACAAAAGTTTGTATTTACTTTTGAAATTGTTTACTAGCTTCAAATCATTTTTTATCTTATTTACACATTGTATTTATCAATTTAACGTTCTTCCTTTTTTAACTTTTTAAAACTTTTTATTACACTTTTAATTTTTTATATTTTTGACTTTTTAAAATATTTTATTTTATAAGAATATTTGTTTTTATTTATTTATTTTATAAATATCATATTCATCTAATTTTAATATCTAACTTACAATTTTTCAATTTTTAACTTTTATAATGGTTTTTTTATTTTATATTTTTAGTTTGAGCTTTTAAATATTATATACTATTTCTATTTTTATTAGTTTTCTATTTATTTTCACCTTTTGGATTTTCCATGAATTCTCACATCTTTCTATTTAAAAAAAATTGCATTGAAAAGCAAGTGATAGTAGCTCTGCATAATATGGAGCATCAAACTATCAAAGTATCGATGCATTAATACACCTTGGTATTAATGTACTCCGTATTTGTTAGAACGTAGCAGCCCACCATAGTACGGAGAATCAAATAAAATGGGCGGATGCTTTATACTCCGTATGGTCTATTTGTGAAAAGAAAGTATCAGCAAGTCTATTTTTGAAAAAAAAATTGAAGAGTGACAAAAGTGATATTATTTTCACTTTGAAGTCTATTTGTGAAAAATTCCCTATAATATTAACTTGGGCTTGTCATAACAAACTCGAAACCAATTAAAGAGTGGCCCGTTAGCAAAATTGCAACCTAAGTGGGTTTACTTTGAAAGCTACTCCGTACCCTTTAGCTGAAGTCTGCAACCCATTATATTATTCCATGATTATATAAAGGTGAAATTCATAAGAATAATCCTTACTTTTAGGGATTCTACAATAATAATCCATATATTCATAGAGTGTCTACAAAAATAATCTGAATTAGCAATAGTGTCCACAAGAATAAATTGGGGCGAATTCAAATTAATGCCCGTTAAATAAAATCAATCCCTACTCTCACTTTTCTCTTCACCACTCTTCTTATCGAAGTGAATTAAAACTAAAACCCGTTTAATCTTAATGTCATTTCCTCCATATATGGTTCTTTCTAGGATAGAAAATAGGAATGTTACCCAAAAAGAATAAGGATGAAGGGGAAAGTAGAGGTAAGATTTGGGAGAATTAAATGGGAAATAGTTTTAATTTTAATTCAATTTATTCTTGTGGACCCTATTGGTAGTTCAGATTATTTTTATGAATACTCTCAGTAGAGACTATTATTGTATAATCCCTAAAAGTATAGATTATTTTTTTGAATTTCCTCTTATATAAATTAGGTATTTGTTTATAATAAAACTTGGGCCGGCTGGCTTTTATGCTTTCACAACAACCTTCGGACCCGGGGATAAAAGATGTGTTTATAAAGCGAACTGCAACTTGGCCAAATGTGTACAAAAATGTTCATTGCATTTTATTTGCATGTCATTTGGAGTATACACTTATTGTACAAAGATGCTTTTGTGAGATGATGTATTCACGTTTGCCAATTTCCAAAAGATTTTGCATCCACAACTTTAAAATATTTACATTTGGTAAGTTAGAAAAAAGTGGAATTTTTAAAGATGGAACCATCTCGAAATTGTGCTTTAATAAGAAAAAGGGTAAACAGTCAAATAGACGTTCGAACTAACTTAAAAAGTGCAAATCACTCCTTATGTAGGAGGTTTTATCCGGACGTCGTCATTTGGGGCGGTTCCTGGCAGAATTTTTTGACGAAATGTTTAGAACATCTTCTTCACTAAATTTAGTTTACCCATACCAAATTTCAGATAACAACTCAATCGGGAAGACAGTCAAATGATTTTCTGAAATATACTGTGTTGTTTAACTGCAAAGTTATCTTCAAAAATTCATTTGATTGCCTTTCCGATTAATTTTTTAGCTGAAATTTGATATTAGTAAACTAGACTTAATGAAGAAGATGCTCAAAACATTTCATCAAAAAATTCCACCGGTAACCGCCCCAAATTGGAACGGACGGACATAGTCTCCTATATAAGGGATTATTTGCACTTTTTAAGTTAGTTCGAGAGTCTATTTGATTCTTTTCCCTAAGAAAAAAGAAACATGTTACTCCGTAATTCTTCACTAGGCAGTAGATGGATAAGAAAATGTTATTTTAATTAGCCAAGATATCATATTCTTTTTAAGAAGAATGTTAACCCCTATAGAATGAGGTTTATTAATATTACTTCCGTCTTACAATAGTTAGCATCTTGTTTGATTGTTACTTTTTTCAACCCAAAAGAAATGGACTATATATAAAATGTTGCTCACATCCTAATTAGATTTTATCCATGAGAGCCAATTTCTTGTTCAATGAACAATAATATTCAATAAGTTGATTGATCTCTCTAGATAGCAAACAAGCAAAGAACCTCGTCAATGATAGTAATAAAAAAACAGACAAATTAATAGTTTTACACGACCATAAATCAAATAGAACTTATAGAATAAAATGTGGCTACATTTATTATAATAGACTGGCATGATCATTGCAGTTTAAAGTGGAATATAGTTATAATAATAAATAATAATCATAGTTGCTATTAAATTTCACAATTTTATGAGTTACTTTCATTTTCATCATATTATTCATAATTTTTTTAAACAAATACTCCGTGATAAATATATCAAAACAAGATTGTATCACATCCTGCTACCTCAAAATCTATTGAATAGTTTGTTGACATACTTAAATTGAGTTACATTATACGGAGCAATAGTTTTTATCATTTTTAGTCCTCTTATCATTACACCACTGACATTTTTTGTACTCGATATTGTATATTCAACTTTTAGTATCTGTTTCTGAAAAGTGTCATATTTAGTTCCTCAGAAGAATAAAAGTAGAAAACTTTGAAGTCAATGATTAGAAGTGTCTCTTGCGCAATACTCATAGATTAAAAATGAAAAAAATTGAAATTAAAGTTGAATACGCGAGTGTTACTAACACAATAATCGGAAATCGGAAATTACAAAGACTTTATGTTATAAGTCTCGTTGATAAAGGTAAAGTATGAAAATGATGAATATATCCGGTGGGCGTAGCTCACAGCTGGTAGCGAGGGAGTGACACAAAGGTTAGGTCCCGGGTTCGAATCCCGGCAACTGCGATGAGAGGTTACTATGCTAAAAAATGCACAGGGCCTCTGCAAGTACCAGGGACAAAGCCTCACTCTTTATATGTCAGATTGTGATTATAGTCGAATTTACATCCTCCCAACGTACCGTCCGATCGGTGTTGGGGGGCCTCAGATATGGGGTGTCATCCTTTTTTTTCTGAAAATGATGAATATACATATATAGTACTCCAAATAAAGGGCAAATTATACCGTGGTACCGGTATACCATGCACATGGTATACCGGTACCACATACGGTGCCGTTTTCCCCTTTTTGAAGTTATGTACGTTTCTTTTCTTTTCCCTCATGCCCTCCAGGTTTGTTTAGAGCACTATTTCATCTCTTTATTTTTCTTTTTTGTTTTCTCCAATTATTTTCACCTCCATGAAAATACTAAAAGCTAATTGTGATTTTATTTATCTTTATCTTTAACTAATTAAATTAAAATTGAATGAACTTTTTTCTTTACCAATTTCTTTACTAAATTTATTTTTGGTGTAATATTTTTTTCATTTATACACCTTTTTTGTAAAATATTTTTCATATTCATACACTTCTTTTATAATATATTTTTTATCTCTTTTATATGTTTGTAGTTTTTTTAAGACATTAAGTTTATTTATTTCGATTTAAATTAAATTTGATAAAACTTAGATTACATTTTTCATATGTGTGAGTTATGTTACAACTTCTGGAGTTACATTTAATAAGTTACATCTTTTTAAGACATTTGTATATGAAGTTACATCTTCTTGTCCACATGTTATATCTGTTTATGGGTGAGTTACATCTTTCTATGTGTGAGTTACATTTGGATCTGCCTCAACAATTTACATTTTGCATACACCTACGTTAAATTTTCCATCAATGTGAGTTATATTTTTCATAACACAAGTTACATCACAAAATAAACTCATGCTATTGAAACAACAAAATTCTTTTTTTTTGTAAAAATAGTTTTTTTTTGGCAAAAAATACAATTTTGGATTTTTTTTTCTCTTTAAAACATTTTTATGGCCCTAATATTAAAAACTAAACATATTCACTATTTACGTAAATTAATTTAAAAATATTAAACTCCTTATTTTCAATGTTTACATATAATATTATATGAAATTACATCTTTTTATGTATATTCTTATGTATGAGTTACATCTTTTTATTCGTAAATTACATCTTAATGTACGTGAGTTGTACTATGAAATAAAATCTGACTAATGATAATAAAAATAATTTTCTTTAACTATATCATTTTTATATCCCTAATATTAAAAAAAACTTATTCACTATTTACAAAAAGTAATTGGTCAATTAGTATCAATTTTACATTGAAACCAATGTTTATAATATATACTCCCTCTGATTCCTAAACAAGTTCCACATTTGACTTCACACATATTAAGAAAATAAAATTGACTTTACTGTGGAGTGCACTGTTTGACACTGTTTGACACTGTTTGACACTGTTTTGATGTAGATAATAAGGAAATGTTTGAAAGTGGAACTTAATTTTGAATCTGCCCGAAAAGGAAAGGCGGAACTTGTTTCAGAAACGGAGGGAGTATATATATATTCTATTTAATTATATCATTTTTATGGCCTTAATATTAAAAATAAAACATATTCGCTAATTACAAAAGTAATTGAGTAATTATGATCAACTTTTCATTGTTTACATTGAAATCAATATAGTTTTTTCTTATATTTCATTTTAGATCACTTACATTTAAAGTTGACTCAAGTTACATTTCCTATCAATATGAGTTATATTTTTTTAAACGAGAGTTACATCAGTCTGCTACTGGAATACAAAATAAAAAGTTATTATTCATCCGTGTTTTATACCTGGGAGCATGATGCTCATAGTGTATCGGTAACACGATATACGGACTCAAAACAAAGTTTGAATAGTGTGTGACACGATGAAAATGAATGTGGCCGTCACGGTTGGGGTAGGTAGGGTGGGGTTGGGTTATCCGGTCGGCTGAAGGGGTGTTTGGCGTTGGGTTAGGTTAGCCGGTTGGCAGGGCAAAGGCTTTGACGGTTCGTAGCTCGTAAACTGGGTGAGTGGAATTTGGTGGGGCTCTTCCCATTTCCCTTTTTCTGTGTAGATGTGATGTATGACCAGCGAATCGTACGGCCCGTTTGTAAGTTCTCGATAGCTTTTCCTCTGGCCGTTTGCTTAATCCGAATAATAACAATAATAAAAAACTAAACGAGATATCATTAATTCCATAGAAACTTCTCCGAAAGTGGATAATGAGGTTAATTAATGGATATAGTAATCATGCTAATAATGTAATTAGAAGAGATTAATTGAAAGGTGGAGAATTTTAAGCCATGTGCGGGAAATCGTAAACCGGATACGAGGAGGGGTTTTGCATATGTTTTAGCACTTTAATGATGTTTCTTTAGCATCTGGTTTGAGAAACAAACAAACGAAAAGCTAAGAAAAGGGAATCCACAATCGTACCAAACTGCGGCGAGTCGGCGCTCCATCCACCCTAAAAAGATTACCAGCGATTGCTAAAGTACGCTGCACTCAGACCCTTTGCTTCAATTGCCTTCCATCAATAAAGTTTCTGCGCTTCGCCTGTGGTAGGGCTGATTCTGAGAAATAAAGGCCTTTGTGTTGTACCTGTAAAATTATTGACAAGAATATTGTTTGTATATGTTTCTTAAAACTTCGTTATATTGTTTGTATATGCATAGGGCCTCTGCAAGTATCGGGACAGAGTCTCACTCTCTATCTATCAAATTAGCTTATAATCCAATTTACATCCTTCCAAAGTAGCGTTCGGTCGGGATTGGGGACCCTCAAGGATGGGGTGTCATGATCCCTTTTTTTGTTCTATTGTTTGTTTGTAAAAAACAGTTCTTGAGAAGTCGGGAACAAACTTCTGAAAACGGATTCCGATTTGTTGTTGTCTCACGCTAGATATCTTTAAAACAATTAAACAATATATTAAGATTTTGGATTACTTCTCCTAGCTATCAGCTCAAGTTGATCTCATAAAGGATGAAACATTAGATCTCAACATGATACAAGAACTAAACTGATCATAGTCATGGTGTGAGCACCTTATGAAACATGACGACGCAACTATAGAAAACGATAATGACGAATCGAAGAAAAATGAATGACGGCACGATCTAAACCAAGTGTCTAATCGTGAGAAATGATTTTGTCCAAAACTGAATATTTTTGAAAGTTGAAACAATTAAACACTATATATTAAAATTTTGGGTTAATCCTCATATCAGATTGACCTAATCAATTCCTACCCCGATGTTAAATTTTATTATAGTTCTCGATCCTATAAGTTATGTGCATGGTCATTCATAGTTATGTACTTGAAGTTATGTTCATTTATAAAGAAGTTTCTATTTGAAGTTTTTAAATTTGACTTGCAAATGAAAATGAAAACATTAAGCATAAATAAAGGTAGTATCGAGCTTGTGCAATACACAAGATATTGTTAGCATATACTCGTAATAATATATATGCAGCTATATTTGTTAGTTAAAAGCTAAAAAATTCTAGGATATTTTAGTACTTTCTGTGCAAATATACAATCTATCAAATTAAAAGTGTGGCGCCAATTAGATATAAGCTAAAATATTGGCATCATTATATAGCACAATAATCTTCACAAATACAACTATATAAGTATAAAAAAGAATAAAAAAACTCGTACAAATTAAAGACTGGGAATCAAATGTAAGTATTGACACACACAAAATTATAAACTCATGTACAATCAATGGGAGGGGATCGAGTTTCATCATGTTTTTATTTGGATTGGTTTTAATCCAGATCAAATTAGATCAAAATAAATTTAAACATATGAGACCAGATGAAATTTAAATAAATTATATCAGATTAGAGCAAATTTCGACAGTCGTAAAATACATGTAGATCTGACATCTATCGTATGTGCAGACCAAACTTGGACAAATTAACTTAGACCAGAAAATTTCAATCTAAGTAAAAACATTTTAAAATTGTGGTTCACTTCTTCTACGTTCGAGGATATGGAATTTAAAGTAAGAAATCAATTAGTATCGAAATATATATTCTTCTTCTTTATCTAAATGTTTACATAAGTGATTGATGAGTCTGATGCCTTGTTGAGACTATGGCCAGAGGTTGTAATTAAGGGCCATTTTAATTGAACGTTTTGTAATTAAGGTCCATTATAATTAATGGACCTCTTCTCATTTTACATGTTCTATTTTTCCTTTTGGATTGTCCCAATATAAATGTGTCTTTCCTTTTTTGGAAAGAAATATGTGGTCTACATTATTTGACTGTATTATACTCAAAATTTAACCACAATTTCTAATCGAACTTTCTTAACGTGTGCGTATGAATGTTGAATGATTATGATTAGGTAATGCATCTCAAACAATACTCCGTATCAAATATGGGTGAAAGTACTTTAAGTAAAGCTAAGTTTGATGTGCTTTTTTATTGCATATACGTACTGTTACGCATGCAGTCAAGATCTTAATTTTAAAACACTACTCCGAATTATGAGTTCGTATATAGTGCATCCGGGTGTATGTACACCCAGCCCAAGTAAGAAAGACGGCACAATCACTAATACATGCAAAAAACATTCGGTGACATATTTGTAATTTAAGCGAAAATTCACGGTTTCCGCTAAATGAGCAATATTGTACGTTTAGTGAGCATCCAACCTATTTTATTGAGTATTACGAGGCTAACAATGAGTAACACGATCTCAACTTCATATCTTATAATTTTTGTTCTTTTTCTTATTTTTTCTTTTATAAAAACTTATTAAATTATATCTATAATACACTCTTATGAATTTCAATATGTGAATTTAGTGTAATACGATCTCAACAAGAAGTACTTTTGAAATATGCATTGATATGACATTTTAAAATGAGCATAACATCAATACGAAATGAGCATACGTAACTTACAAAATGTTAATTGATATGAAAATTGTAAAGTTTGTTAGTTTGACATAACGACATTTTCATTGAGCATCAAACCTTCCACTATTGAGATGAAAATCACGACTTCTGGAGAATTAGTAATAATGAACTTTTAATCAGCATCAAACCTCTTATATTGAATATTAGGAGTCTAATATAAAATACTCCATAGTACTTTTAAAATGCATTGATATGACATTTATAAAATGAGCATATGATCAGTCTCAGATGAGCATATGTAACTTACAAAATGAGTATTAATGAATTTGTTAGTTGCTTTTTTAGTTGAGCATCAAGACATTTTCAGTGAGCAGCAAACCTCCGTTATTGAGTATTAGAATCTGTGATTGAGTATCATGATTTGTTGTCTCGTGTTTATAATCAACTCTTATATAAATCTAATGTAATATGAGACTTTTGAAATGTTCATTGCTAAAACATTTTAAAAATGAGCATAACAGAGATACTAAATGAACATACATAATTAACAAAATTAGTATTCAAAAATTCAAAAGTTCATTTGTGTATGTTCATTTTTTAAACGTTTTACTCATTTCAGTTTAAGGTAAAACTCATTTCTAATGTGCTCGGTATAATATATGAAAAAGAGAAAGAGGTAAAACAAATAAAGAAAGGAAAAGAAGTAAAAAAACCAAAGAAAATAAGTAAAGAAAGTAAAAGAAAAAGACAAACTAAAAGAAAGTGAAATCAACCACTAAAAAAGTAAAGAAAATAAAAAACAAAAAGACAAAAAACCTAACAATCAGAACCACTAAAAAAAGTAAAGAAAATAAAAAACAAAAAAAAAAACAAAAAATAACCATAACGATCAGAATTGATGACAGCGGAAGAAAGAAAGGAAAAGTGGAAGGCGGTGGAAGAAAAGAAGGAAAAGTGGAAGGCGGTGGAAGAAAAGAAAGAAAAGAGGATCGGAAGGCATCGGAAGAAAAGAAAGAAAGAGGAAAGAAAAGAGGATGATTGGTGAAGACGAAAGATGATGGAAAGAACATGCTGACTCAGAGGTTTGAATTTGATTTATTTACAAAAATACCGGGTGTATCTATACACCCGGATGTAGGATATAATTTGCCCCGAATTATAGTGGCCTAGAAAAAGATTTACATAAAATTGCATATATATTTTTTTCACATTTAATAAAAAATGTTTTCACTAAACATGAGGGCCTTCAACCCTGATTACAAATTGAACAAAATAAGAAAATGATAAATCGATCATCATAAATTTCTAGCAATATATGGCTTTCACGGATATAATTTGCCTCGAATTATAGTGGCCTAGAAAAAGATTTACATAAAATTGCATATATATTTTTTTCACATTTAATAAAAAATGTTTTCATTAAACATGAGGGCCTTCAACCCTGATTACAAATTGAACAAAATAAGAAAATGATAAATCGATCATCATAAATTTCTAGCAATATATGGCTTTCACATTGCCATACGTACGATCCTTGAGTGCTAGACAAGTCTCACTGCTTGGTGCCTTGGTCGCACAATATGTACACTGAAATAGAAGTAAGATCTTCTTACTCTCCAAAAAGTTAGAATCTCCAACTCCAAGAGTCTCCACGTCCCGACTTAACAAGACACACGAGAGTAAGGTCTTATAAATCCACGTCCTGACCCAACAAGCAGTGGAGGACCTAGGGGGGCTAAGTGTCTCCGCTTTCGGCCAATAATTTCACTACTAGTACTTAGACTAAAATCAGTGTCCCGCTTCCGGTCAAGAATTTCATTACCAGTGTGCCCCTACTCTGACAAATCTCTGAATCCGCCATTGCCAACAAGATACACGGAAGTAAGGTCTTATACATCGATCTCACGGCTTGTAGTCCAATTTTGAGGGGATACATACATTATACTCCCTCCGTCCCGTTGGAATGTTTCCGCTTTCCTTTTTTGGATGTCCCGTTGGAAAGTTCCCATTTCTCTAAATGAAAAGTTATCCTACATCAAAATAGGGTCAAACAGTGCAAAACAGTGTCAAACAGTGTCGAAACAGTGCCAAACAGTGTCGAAACAGTGTCAAAACACTGTAAATAGGGAGTAGTAGGCTTTTTGCGTTCGTAGTCTATTACCACTGTATCACATTTTTAATTAATCTCATACTAGCTCTTGATAAATCGCATCTAAAATAGCGTTACCTATACTATTCTCTACTTAATTATCTCATAATATTCCCATTTTATTATTCTAATTACACGACATTACTCATTGAAACAATTAAACATCATATTCATTGTTAGTCTATCTTTTTATGTATACTTTTTAAATAAATAGAATCGCTTCCTTCATAATTCATTTGATGTAGTCCGTATATATATACAAGTTTTAGTTTGTCTTATTAAAATTAAACGAGATTTCTCTAATGAATATGAGTGAACTAGTTTCCCTAAATAGAATTGTAATGTTTTCATTTCCAAGGGATTAAATAGTACTCACTCATACGTACACTTTATGAGGTATGATACAAAATCTAAATAAAATCAACTAATATCATATCGGATTCTAATAAAGTCCACCAAGCGACTCCGGCCAACTGTTGTCATTAAGAAACTACTATATTTGGGGGATATGTTTTATTCACATTTTAAAATATATTTTAATATAATTGTTGGCATACAAATTAAAATTCAAAGTTATAATCTATCTAGTTTTGCTTTGTTTGGGGCCATCACGGCTAAGTAACATGATATGAGATAGTGTCTCATAATAAATCACTTTTATCCTCAAATGTCTAGCTAGTTTTATACTCCCTCCGTCCCTATTTTATCTCCCATTTCGGCTGAACACACTTATTAAGATAGTGAGTTTTGTGTGGTGGAGAGTTGTGCAGAGGAGAGAGAAATGTGTAAGAATGTGTAAGAATGATTGTGAACCACAAATTCTTTGCCAAAAAGGGAAGGAGGAGATAATTTTGGGACGGACGAAAAAGGAAAGTTTGAAGATAATTCAGGGACGGAGGGAGTACGTAATGCGAAGTACAATATATTTAGATGATGCATTATTCCATTGGAAATGTATTTCTCTAATAATTATTTGAATTATTACTTATGCAATATAATACACGAAAATGCTACTTGAACACGTCGACTTATATACACGCTTATTTATACGTCATGTGTATTTTGTCTGTGTACAAACAATTGATTTTCATGTTAGTAAAAGAAACTATATGTGGCCGCAAATTGTCTGTGTATAGAGAAATCACCTTTTCGGGATCATATACAAATCCTTTCGCTAAAAAGAAAATCAATTATCTATACACTAATACACGGATAAAATACGTTTGGCGTGCAAACGAGATTATAAGCTAACGCATACATAAATACAAGTAGCATTTTTGTACTTCCTCCGTCTCTATATTGTTTTCGAATTTTCCTTTTTCGTCTGTTCCAAAATTATCTCATCTTTTCTTTTTTGGTAAAAAATTTGTGATTCGCAACAATTCTTAAACATTTCTCTCTCCTCTGAACAACTCTCCATTACACAAAATTCACTATCTTAATTTGTGTGCCGGTATTTAATTTGTGTGCCGAGTCAAAGGAGGATATAATATGGGGACGAGAGAGTATAATATATAGAAATTAGTTCAAATAGGACTAAAACTATGGCAAAAACCTAAAATAGGACTTGCTATATTTTTATTCCAAAATAGGACCATATGAGTCCTATTGGAAACATACCTATTTTTGCATTCCATTCTTACCCTTCCATTAAATATGAATTAAAAATAGTCAAAAGCCATAATTAAATGTTTAATTCATAATAAATTCGAAAAAAAATCAAAAATTCGTAGAAATATAATTAAAAAATTTATAAATTTTTTATAAAATAAAAAATTCAAAAACTTTTTTTTTTTAAAATGTAATTTTTAAAAAAATTAATAAAAAATAGTAAAACTCCGTAAAAAAATTTAAAAAAATATGGATGCCTTTCCCACCGCCTGTACTACCTCCCAGCACCACCACCTCCGGCCGATGAAAAAAATGCCATTTTCCCAGAAAAATGCCATTTTTTTTTCTGAAAATGCCAAAAAAGTGGCATATTTCTCTTTTCGAATGCCAACATTTTCATTTTTTTCTGCCATAAATATGGCATTCGTAATGAACTTGGCATTTTTCTCCCCTGGTGACTGGAGGTGGTGGTACTGAGGCGGCAGAGGCGGCGGCGATTTTTTTTTTTGAGTTTTTTTTTTTTTTTTTAATTTTTTTAATTTTTTGAAAAACAAATTAATTAAATTTTTTATATCGAAATGTTTGTCTTAATTTTTTAGTATTTTTACGAATTTTTATTATTTTTTATTATTTTATTAGGAATTAAAACATTTTAATAGCTATAAGGGTATAATTGTCCAAGGTACACATAATTAGTCATATGCAAACACAGTTCATTTTTTGGTCCTATTTGTGAAAAGTGAATGACTTTTAGTCCTATTTTGATAATTAACTCTATAATATATACTCGACAGTGCTTAATAGTATCTAGTATTCCGTAGAGAAAAACAACAATGCGGACAAAGTTAGACAGGTTGGGCGAAAAAGGTTGGAGGTTTCGTGATGGTAGTTCAGGTCGGTGAAGCCGGTAACGCCTTCCAGCTAGCTAAGATAGGCAGCAATTCTTGCGTCAACCGTCCAACTGCTCCGTTACGTTTTTTTTTCGGTCAAAATCAATATCATAAAAAATCTCCTCTTATATTTTACCACGTCAGTGTCATCTAATCTGTTCAAACCACAGCTGTTTCAACGAAATATTAACAAGAGACCAAAACTCTCTTGAATCTTTGTGGGATACATAGTCCATCTTAAAGCATCCGTACAATAATAATAATTAATTATTATAATTAATTAATTAATTAAATTAGGAGTAGAAATGTAATGTTTAGTCCGATCTAAAGAAAATTGAATTTAGGGAAAATTGTCAAATACATCCTCAAACTTTCATAAAAAAGGTCAATTAAGTCCTTCTATAGGAGATTCTGTCCGGCCATCGTGATTTGGACCAGTTCCCGGTGGAATTTTTTTATGAAATTTTGTAAGCATCTTATTCACCAAGTCTAGTTTACTCATTACAAATTTCAACTAAAAACTCAATCAGAAACTCATTCAAATTAATTCTTGAAGATAACTGTGCATTTTTGCGTTCTCGAATTAATTTGAATGCGCTCCCGATTAAATTTTTAGCTGAAATTTGGTATGAGTAAACTAGGCTTGATGAATAAGATGTTCAAAAAATTTCATCAAAAAATTCCACCGGGAACCGTCCCAAATCACGACGACCGGACAGAATCTCCTATAGAAGGATTTAATTGACTTCTTATGAAAGTTCGAGGACCTATTTGACAGTTTTCCCTCGAATATATGATCATATTTTTGAACTAATGTTACTCTTCAAAGTGAATTCTCTAAATCGGAGTTATGATTTGTGATTTGATAAAAACACTCTCGTAGATAGGGGCTCAAGCTTGGTAATCGGATGGCCATTGTCGTTCACCTGATTGCCACTGGTCGCACCACCGGCTACTACTGGAATGCCGCTGCAACCTGACTATGTCATTATTTTATGGCCCTAATTATGCCGAGAGAAGCACAAGGAAAATTAATTATATTAATTAATTACACTAAAAGTAAAATTATATGGGGTAATATTCAGCCCTAATTAGGAAATTAAACATAAAACACTATAGTTTAATCATGCCTTAGTCTTATTTTGAGTTTAAAAACTCATTACTATATACATAAAATATGTAGTACTTTGTAGTAATTAAATAGTGAAACAGAATTCTTGGGATGAAGTAATTAAATAGTTGCAACATACGAGTAATAAATTCTAAACTATTCATATAAGCTACTTTAATTGCATTTTATTTATTAATGTATGAGATTTAAAAAAATGAACCATCTTATACAACTTTTCAAAATTTATTTTTCCAATTTTTTACTAATATTGAACGTTCCAATTTTTTTCTCATTTCTGTTTTGAGAAAGTATTACTCTCTCCGGTTCCAAAAGATCTTGACACTTTGAGTTCACAGTTTTTAAAGAAATAAACACTGTTTGGCACTGTTTGACACTGTTTGGCACTATTTTGTGTAGATTTATTTGCCAAATAAGACAAATAAGGAAATGTAAAGATCTTTCTGGTACTGCTAAAAATGAAAAGTGTAAAATTCTTTCAGAACCGGAGAGAGTATGTGATTAACATTCATTTATCTTTTTTTATTCAATCACAATCACATATTTTAACTTTATTTCTCTTTTTTTTTAAATTTCGATCCAAGCCATTTTTACAGAATGAAAGGAGTATATAAATTGGTCATAAGTAATTTGCACAAAACGGATATTTTAGTTACGAGGCAGAAGAGTATAGGTTGAGTGGATGACAACTGGTTTTCGGATGAACCCATACTTTCAGTTAAAAGTTGAAACTTCCTGCCCCTGCCAACCCATGCACTACGAACTTTCTCAGAATGCACCATCCCTTTAATTAGAAGTTTAGAATCAAGCAAGTTACCAACGGCAAATTCTAGTGATGAAATTAAAAAGTTACTTATTTTAAAAAATGTAGCATGGCTGATGAGCCCAAAATGAGGAGTACCAAACGGTTCCTAATACTATCTATTAGGTTAAGGGCGATGAGTTTTGAAAATTTTACGTCAAAGTTTAAAATATCAATATGTTTTCTATAAATTAAAGGGGAAAATAATTAAAATACCCTAAACTTTGAAGGGATGTTAGATAAACACCCCGAACTTTCATACTCCCTCCGTCCCTAATCTTTCTCCCTTTTCGGCTGGGCACATTTATTAAGATAGTGGGATTTGTGTGGTGGAGAGTTGTGCAAAGCAGAGAGAAATGTGTAAGAATGTGTAAGAATGGTTGTGAACCACAAATTTTTTGCTAAAAGGGGGAAGAAGAGATAATTTTGGGACGGACGAAAAAGGAAAGTTTGAAGATAATTTAGGGACGGAGGGAGTATGTAATTTAAATAGGCCAAACTTTATATACGGAGTAAATAGTTATTTTAACACCATGATTATGCATGATTTCTTTCAAAAATGTAAATTTATGGTGTTAAATGCATAATTTAAAACAGAAAATTGAATACATTAGAATTATATATAGTGGTGGGTGATACTATTTATTTTAGAATGGAAGCTTAGAATGTTAATTGCATCTCCATGAATGCTAAAAATATCAAATTATGAAATAAACACCAAAAACTAATACTCCGTATTTTTGAAAGAAATAATACATGACCGTGATGCCAAAATAACTTTTTATATAAAGTTTGGGGTATTTAAATTACATATGCAAGTTTGGGGAAAGAGATAATATCTGACATCCCTTCAAAGTTTGAGGTATTTTTATTATTTTCCCCTAAATTAAAAGTATTTATTCATAATGCATACTATGAGTACTTAAGAATTCTTATTAGAAATTGCTCTAAATAGGACAAAAATATTTTGAAATTACAAAATAGGAGTATTATGTTTTTTATTTCCAGAATAGGAGTATTCTGCCAAGTTTGGGAAAAAATGCCATGTTTAAAGCCTAGTAATGTCAAACTTGGCAGAAATTTACTCTTATTCAAGAAATAGAAAATATGATATATAGTCCTATTTTGGAATTTCAAAACATTTTTACTCCTATTTAGGGAATTCTCTCAATTCTTATTTGAGGGGGTCGAGGCTACCTCCAGCCCCTCCTTGTCTTCACCCTGAGCTATGTGTAGAGTATAATAAGGAGTATTAGGGAGATTTTCAATTTTAGTCATGTAACTTTCGGCTGTTATCGTTTTTGGTCTTGTAACTTTAAGCATTAGCAAATTTGGTCATGTAACTAGTAAATCTTTGTAATTTAAGGACTTTCCCATTGGCGGAAAAGTTTGACGCCGACGACATCTTTTCCGGTATGCTATTGCCGGAAAGTGTACTTTTCAGGGGAAAAGTCTTTAAATCACAAATATTAATTAGTTAGAGGACCAAATTTGCAAGTGACTCAAGTTACCGGACTAATAATGATAACGGCTGAAAGTTAAGAGAGGAATATTGTAAATTTCTCGGAGTATATATAATAATGTAGAAATACTCCTTAATAAAGATCTAATACGGAATCTCTCAATTCAACGTAACTCTAAATACTTTTTCCATTGATCTAAAAAAGATGGAATCTCTCATCCCTGGAGCCCCACATCCCGACCCGACAGGGCACGTGAAGGGATGTAAATCACGCTGACTCAGTCAGTGAAATGACAATAGATTTATATACTCGTGTACGTCAGAGGTCCAGCTTATTTCAGAGTTTGTAACTCCCACACAATTGGTGTGGGACTTGAACCTTAATCTCTTGATCCAAATTTTCCTATCACTCAACGAACTGAGCTATGCTGCATGTCAGAAAGTATAATAATACTTTTTCCACCTAAAATACTTTTTCAATAATTTCAGCGCGGACCGTTACGTAACTTGATTATTATCCACCGTTACATGTCAGAAATATAATAATGGATGGGAATGTTAGTTTAAATTGGTCGTTATTTAGAATTTTTAATACGGAGTAAGAAACTTTTAGGTGGATGGGTAGAGAAACGACTCAACGAGGGGATAAAAGGTCAAAAGTGGGCAAGTTGAGTATTTTAATAAGTGTGCTTTTTTAAATAGAAAATCAATTAATACTTCGAAATTTATAACGACGTACGGAAACTCAAAACATGATTATGTACTTGGGGAAGATTAAATACAAGAGGATGAAAAGTATACCGCACCCCTAAATGCCCTAATATACCATTTTAGGTCAATTGCAAAGTATATTGTTATATTTTAAGTCAATTGCAAAATAAGAAATTAATCAGATTGGGAGTAAGTTCAAGGCTAGGACTAATACATTTTATTTTCAAAATAATATTTATTTACAGCCTATTTAGTAAACTGAAATTAGCTAATTTTGTTGAAACTCATGAAGTTCTGGCTAAAGAGACTTGACTAGCTATTTTAGCAGAACTATGAAAAAATCATATTTAAGATATATTTTATTAATAAATTGAAGAAAAATGTTGAGTTCAATCCAACATGATTTAGTAAATATAGATATAATTTCATATGAACACTCGATCTTTACGTGGAAATCCGAAATGGAGAAAACGATGAGACTTTTTAAGCTAATGTCCAAGCCATCTCATTCTCATTAATACTCTCCTCACCATCACGATGTACAAGTTCAAGCCATGGAAGTCATTAATGGAGCTCCCAAACTTTCCTAGAGAGATAAGTAAAATCGGGGAAGAAGAGACCAACCCTTAACATGGAAGGAAGGCCTTCTATTTATAGGAAATGGGGGTGGAGGAAAAGCCTACCCTAGTGGGCCAAGTGGGCCAAAATGGACCCAAAGGGCCGAATAAGGCCTGATAGACTGAAAGGGGCCTCGTCAGTCAGGCTCCGTACTGGGGTGATGCCTTGGGCTTCTGAACAGTAACAGACTGGGATAATATACTTCAACAAAATAAATATGAAAAATAGCTAAAATGGCCTTATATAGCAACTTCAGTCAATCCAGCTAACTCAAATTTACTCTTTTTTCTTATTACAACTCAACACACGAAATTAAAAGTTACAACTTTGATAAAAAGTTAGCTAATAAGGGTGATACGTCAAAAAACAAGATCACCAAGCGGGATCTTAGTTCTATTAAAAAAACAAAAAATAAAAACTGAAAATCACATAGTGTAACATATCAGAGTAGAATTTAGTCGTTTAGAGCATCTCCAATGCTACAATGTGCACGGTGCACATTTGACATGAGAGAGATAGACACAAATGATTAAATTTTCGACGTTTCTCTCTCCTTCTTTCCACTATCTTATATGTTTTTGGTAAGTTTTTCTCCACAATGTCAAGCACAATGTCTAAATATAGACAATGTGGTTGACATTGTTAAGAAAAACTTATCAAAAACATATAAGACCGTGGAAAGAAGGAGGGAGATATTCTATTTGTTATTTTTGAATTGACTATTTCTCATCCCACGTATGCACAGTTCACATTTTTGCATTGGAGATGCTCTTAGTTTGTGATATGTAAGATAAAATGAAACTAGAATTATTTGACGAGGTACGTAGTGCATGTTAGGATGTTTTTACTTGGACTATTTTTCATCCCAGACCACACCAGTTCAGACAAGACTTTTGGATAGTTACAAAATACACAGATACCATACCTTTACTAGACCAGACCAATTCAGATTATACCAAATCGACCAAACCAGACCAACAAAATTCGGTCAAAGTAAAAACATCCTTAATACTACAATTTTTTTATACGTTAGAAAAGAACACATTATCCCTCACTCTTATATATCAGTGAGTTTTATGAGAATAATCTATAGCATAGGCGCATTTAGACTTGGATTCGGGCCGGGTCGGGCCCGGTCGGACCGCCGGTTCAAGAACAGTGGGCCCGGGACCGGCCCGAGGGTTGGACGGGTCCGGTTCGGGCCGGGCCACCCGCCCGGGTCACGGGTCGGGTCCGGTTCGGGCCGGGTCGGTTAATTTTTTTTTTTTTAATTTATATTTTATATTTTATAGTTTATAGTTTTATAAGAGTATTAAAAACAAACTTCAATTTCATTTATTTGAAATGAAATAGGAACTACATTTGAAAATTAAAACAAACTTTAAGAGAAACATTTTGAAAATTGTAATCAATCGGAACTTCCCGCACCTCCCGATCCTTTGGCTTTGTGACCTTTGTCACATGACTTCATATGCTTGATTGCATTCCCGAATCCGCCTGAAGCCCATAATACATTTTTTTTCGCACCATTTGCAAATTGCGTACCACATCCCGGTCTTCGGGTCCTTCTGCTTATCAAAATTATACCGTATAATGGCATTTTGATTTTCCATCTTAACTTCTTGGAGAAGAGAATTAGAGAGTAGATATATAATATATTGGAGAATAAGAGAATTAGAGAGTAGAGAGTTAAGAATGAATTTAGGAAGAATTGGAGAAGAGATATGAAAAAATGTTTAAGAGTAGGAGTATTTATAGGTTTTTTTACCCCCCACCCCCCCACCCCCCCCGGACCCCCCCTTTACCCCACCCAACGGCTATATAGCCGTTTGGGTTGTCCCCAGCCCCACCCCCAAGGCCTCAACGGCTAGTAGCCAAAAATCAAAAAAAAAATTTTTTTTTTTAAAAATAGACCCGGACCCGGACCCGGGCCCGACCCGGCCGGGACGGGTCAAAAAAATGCTGAACCGAGCCCGCCCCGGACCGCCCGACCGGGCCGGTCCCAGGCCCGCACAGTACCGGGCCGGGCCGGGTCACGGGCCGGGTGGCCCGAACCGAATCCAACCCTAGGCGCATTGCTAAAGCCTAAAACAGTTGAGAATATCACGTACTAGCTTGTCACAATTTTGGTTGCAACTTGGTCCAAAAGGTGGAATTTCCCACCTCAAAAGCCCCCCATACCCCGACTCGACAGGATTTTTGGGAGGATGTTAATCACGGTGACTCAGTCGGCCCAATGATGGTAGACCTTTTTTCCGTGCGCACCAGAGGCTCAACTTTATTTCAGATTCTGTGACCTCCACACGGCCGCTGCGGGTTTCGAACCTTGGTCACTTGGTCCAAATTTTCCACCACTGAACCAACTGAGATATCGGTGCGGGTTTTTTTGGTTGCAACCATAGCACTAGTGATCCGAGCAATCCTCCCTCTACTTTTTTGTGCATCAACTACCATTAAATCCCACATTTGTTGATTTTAAAGTGAAAATTAAATGAATATAATCATTATATTTGAATATTTGATGATATAAAATGACATTTTTACTTCATAATGTCCTGTTTTCCGTTTTATACTAGTTTTACAGTAACAATTATGTAATTGTTGAAATTTATGTGAAAAGAAAGATGATATATTCCGTGTTAAACCTAAAAAGCACTTTTCTTTGAGAGGGTGCACGTAAGAATAACATTTACTCATTTAGTACATTCAGAAAGAAGGGTGAATAGAACATTTGGGATACAAAGTAAAGTTTGTGGAATGATGTTATAGTAAATATACTTATAATTTATTTAATTTGCTGATTTAAAAAGTATAGTTAATGTATGATCAACTCTGATTGAAAAATTAAATGTGCATAAATTATGTCAACCATACATTTTTTAAAGAAAAAGAAACAAAATCGGAACGGAGTCAAAAAGTAATAGCTTTGTAGAAAGGTTTGGTCGTAAGTGGGGGAGTGCATGCACCGCAAAGGCGCAAACCAAAGCATTTTAGTTCTATTATTATTACTACTCGATCGCCATCTCCATATGGTGATCTTTGCTTCTTTTTAAAATGTCCTAAAATAATTGTTTTTGTCCATTTTGACAAAAATAAATGATTCATATAATGTCACTTTTTCTACTCTAAAAAAATGACACCCCATCAATGAGGACCCCCACCTCGACCGGACGGTACGTTGGGAGGATGTAAGTGAGACTATAATTTCAATTTAACAGATAGAGAGTGAAGCTATGTCTCCAGTAGTTGCACTTTTTCTACTCCAATATCAACTATAACTTAACTATTCTCAAATCACAATCATTAAAAAAAAGAAATTATTTTGTTAACATTTGTGTCAAATCAAGTACGGATTAATACACTCCCTAGTTAATTTGAGAGGGAGGATATTATTATTTAGAGCCCATTCTGTGGTAATACTAATATTTATTTGCAACTTATCCGTCTTATCGGTCACTTTTTCATCATATGCATAACTTTTGATTTCATGCACCGAATATCGTAATAATTAAAATAAATAAAAATGCAGTTACTATTTTGACTGAAGTAACTATGTAGCTATTTTATGTTGTACTGAGTATAATTTTTTCTTTAGTCTATTAATAAAATCTATTTTAACTTTATTTTTCTTGTAAATTAGCAGATTCGGTTAATTCAAGTAGCATTTCATCAACTTTAGCAGATTTAGTCGCAATTCAATCATGCTGTCAAATAGGGCCGTTAACGAGCCGAGTCGAGCTCGAACACTCAAAGCTCGAGTTCGGCTCGATAAGGAATTAGTAGTGTTCGGGTTCGAGCTCGAAGCTCGGCGAGCTTTACAAATGAGGCTCCTGTCAAATGGACTTTAATATTATTAATTAATACGGAGTATAACTTTTACTAAGTGTACGTTCATTGTACATACAATGATACAATCCCCTCTATAGGATCTTCTATGTTTTCTATATATATGTACTACCCTATCGCCAAAGCATTCGATCAGCCGATCAATTAAACCGGCCCGGCCACCCCCAAGAAAAACAAATGTTGGTGTAATCATCCATTTATTCCTCCAACAATAATATAGTACCAAGTACACTTCTTGTTCTTGAAATGGCATGCGTGGGCGCGCGTGGGCGCGCGTGAGCTTATTTAATCTGTTTTTGTTAGTTAAATTACTTCAATTCATTGATATTTAATTTAATGGAAGTTCTATTAATGAACCGGAGCTCATCAACATCTTCTACAACCTCAGATTCATCCTCGTCGGAGTCATCATTTTCCGCCGGCGCCGGGAAGGCGGGCCGGAGGAGGCTCGAGAGGATCAAAGGGCCGTGGAGTGCGGAGGAGGACAAGATCCTGACCCGGCTGGTGGACCGGTACGGTCCGCGGAACTGGTCCTTGATTAGCAAGTACATAAAGGGCCGGTCCGGCAAGTCTTGCCGCCTGCGTTGGTGCAACCAGCTCAGCCCCACCGTCGAGCACCGTCCGTTTTCTCCGGCTGAAGATGAGACCATCCTGGCCGCCCATAAAAAGTACGGGAACCGGTGGGCCACCATTGCCCGCCTGCTCCCCGGCCGGACGGACAATGCCGTCAAGAACCACTGGAACTCCACGTTAAAAAGGAGATACCAACACCAGCAGCAGCAGTATTTGAATGAAGTTTCTGACGGCGTTACCTCGGCGGCGTTCTTGAATGTTAACGCCGGTGAGGGTAAAATAGTAAATAAAATCACTGGTAGCTGTTGCAATAAGGTGTTTCCGCCAATGGGCCACTTCGATGGTGATGTGTACGATGATCCGATGACAGCCTTATCCTTGGCGCCGCCGGGGATGGGCGGACCCGAAGTACCGGAGAGGCGGTCGGAGAGTTTACCGACGGGGTTTTGGGATGTGATGAGGGAGGTGATCGCTAAGGAAGTGAGAGATTATGTGACGTCATCCTTTTGTGGGACTCCCACTCGCTTTCATTAGGATTAATTAGCACTGGATGCCGGTGTTTATTGTTGTTTTCTACTACCAGTTATTAATTAGCTGGTCTTATGGGTTTAAAAACTTTACAAATCGCTCTAAATAGGAGCAAAAATGTTTTGAAATTCTAAAATAGGAATATTATGATTTTATTCTCTGAATATGAGTAATCTGCCATGTTTGGAAAAAAATGTCATGTTTTAAAACCTAGTAATATCAAACTTGGCAGAAATTTACTCTTATTCAAGGAATAACAAACATGATACTCCTATTTTGAAATTTCAAAACTTTTTTACTCCTATTTAAAGAATTCTCCCTTAAACTTTTATATTAATTAATTAATGTATAAGGACTATAAATTAATCAGCCGGTCAATTTTTTCAGTTGAAGTATCAATCAGCAAACGTGTTGAATTACTGAGTACATTTTATCTCCATAATTATTTCTTTAAACTACTTCTATTATTACTGCCTTTTCTTTTTGAAGTGAATATATATGCCCTCAATGGCTCCATGTCTAGTTCTTTTTTGGGATATTCCCTTAGCACTAACATATACGGAGTAGTGTTTAGCCTTAAATAGTACGTAGACTAGTGCAAATTAAACATCATATGTTTATTCGTGTTAACACCGGAATTGAACGAATCTATTGACTATATTTTCAATTTATAAAGTTTATGAGGTGGATGAATTGACTGATTTTGTTGAATAATGATATATTAATAATATTTAAAATATATTTTATTAATAAAATAAGGGAAACAAAAATTTAAATACCCCAAACTTTGAAAGGTGTGTGATATAAGCACATCAAACTTACATATATAATATACATACCTGGAATTTTACATTAAAAGTTATGTTAGCATCATTAATATGTTTTTTTTTATTTGAAAATATAAACTTATGGTGTTAAGCACATCATTTAAAATACCTAAACATTTATAGAGGTGTAGTTAAAGCGTCATAATTTTACATTGTGAAACAAAAAAAAACATATTTTCATGGTGCTAGTACTACTTTTTATATAAAGTTCGAGGTTAAATATTACATATGAGAGTTTGGGTGTTTACGTCACATTTCTTCAAAGTTTGAGGTATTTAAATTATTTTCCCCTAAAATAAATATAAATTATATGAAAAATAGCTAAAATAATAGCAACTTCAGCAAATTCAAGTCACAAAAACATCTTCGATCTTACTTATTTTGATTATTACACCAGAGAAATCAAAACTACGTGATTGGTGAAAGTTGATCGATAAGAATGATGTGTTGAAAAATATGGTCGCCGAATGAGCCCTTATTGTTGTGAGTGTGTAATGGATAGAAGTTTAGAAACCATAAATAACATTCGAATTGATTGAATTTGTTGAATTATGAAAAAATAATATTTGAAACATACTTACATATATTTTTACTACTACAAATAATACTTAGAAATAGTTTTTATTAATAACACAAATATATATAATATTTAAAATATTCTTTATTAATAAAGAAAAGAAAAAATTATACAAAAATAACTAAAATAGTCAGCTTCAGTAATTTTATCCAGAAAAATAACTTTAACATTACTTATTAAAGCTATTGTTACACAATTGAACACATTTTATAATGTTACATATTTGACAAAACAAATTGACTTATAGATTGATAAGCCACAATAAGGGCTACCAAATAAGAAGTTGGATTATTGAAAATATTCCCAATACAAGTAACAAATAAATGTATAGCCGTATAGGGGATATTTGGATGTACTTAAAACTAATTCTGTTACTTTAAAGAGTGGAAGTAGATATTTGAGTGTTTGGTTAAAAACGCAGAAGTAATTTTAAGTGTTCCAAATTACTCTCAGGGTGTGTTTGGGAGTTGGGTTTTGAAGGGGAGGGGGAGGTTGATGGGGGTTTATAACCCTCCTTTTCATGTTTGGGAGTTTATAAAACTTGAGGGGATGGTTTTGGAGGGCTTTCATGACCCTCCAAAACCCTCTAAATGCCTAATTTTTAAGTTCTCCTAATTTGGAGGGTTTTGAAGGATAATTAATGAAATGGTAATTTAAGCTCAATTAAAAATAAATATCAGTTCAATTATTTAAATTCATCATATCTCAAAGTAATTTTAATTATAATTCATTCAAAAACTCTCTTCTTCCGAATTTATTACTCCCAAATACAAAGAAAGGCTTCTTCATCCTCCCCTCTCTTTCCCTTCCAACAACATACCTCCAAAGTCTTCCTCTCCCCTTCCCTCCGAACTCCCAAACATACTCTCAGAAACATTTTTTTAAAGATGAAGGGTACTTCTACTTGAAAAAAGCAGGAAGAGGGTCAATTTTTACACTCCCATAGAGCAACATTTTGTTTGATTCATTTAAACATAAACTGAAAAATATAAAAATAAACGGTCATTTATTCAAGTCGTTGAAGACCATTAAAGATTTTATTGTTGATAACTACCAAGACTCCCATTCAGTAACAATAGTCATTAAACTTTCACTTTTCTAGACTTTTAGTATTATCCAAAATGATTATAGCAGACTTCAAAGTTATTATTAACTCATCACTAGGTTTGATCGTCCATTCAATTTTATGCATTAATTCTATTCAATTTGACTTTTAGAAATGCAAAATCGATATCTAAGATTCTAAATCCATAATACGTAGTATAATGAGTTTGCTTTGCTCGATTTGAATTCATTTATTTTGGGTTTGTTTTATTTAGGATATTTTTACTTCGATTGAAATTTGTTGATCTAGTCTAGTCTGTTTAAATCTAGTCTGGTATGGTATGGTCTAGAAAATGTCTGCTCTCTGTATATTTTATAGCTATGCAACTCAGGTCTAGTCTGGTCTGCTTAAATCAGATTTGATCTAATTTGATCTGTTTAAGTCTATTCTGATTTGATCCTGAAAACGGTCCAAATAAAAACATCATTACCTTTTATGCAGCTAATTTAATCAATTATTATTGCTGCTTAAAGTCTAGTATTAACTTTTAAATCGCAAATGACACCCCCGATTATTAACAACTTTTGCCGATTTCAAGTCCATAATTCTGGTGTAGTGGAATGCAAATGCCTTTTTTAAAGAAAAAGCTAGAGATGCCGAAAACCCTACGTGATTACTCTAGGGGTGGACTCGGGCCGGGCCAACCAGCCCGGAACCAGACCGGCCCGCTACTGTGCGGGCCCGGACCATCCCGGTGAACCGGTTGGTTGGCCGGTTCGGGCCACCCGGCCCGGTGGGATCTCGGTTCGGGCTCGGGCCCTTCAAAAGGTGAACCGACCCGGCCGGTTCGGGCCCGGGCCGGGCCAATTTTTTTTTTAATTTTTTTTTAAGTTTTTGGGTTGGGCTGAGTATTTTGGGCCATTTGAGGTGGTTAGGGTTGGTTTGGGGGTGAGGGGGGAGGGTTGGGGGTTAACTAGGAAAAGCCCCCAAAAAAAATATAACCGAGGCCCGGCTCGGCCTGGCCTAGCCCGGACCCGGGGGTTACCCGGGCCGGTTCCGGGCCTCCCATACCTTGAACCGAGGCCCGGCCGGTTCAAGGCCCGAACCGGGCCCAGCCCAAACCGAGTCCATCCCTAGATGACTCTGGCGGCTATCAGAGATCGGTGGTTTTGAACGGCTGCTCAAGGTAGACCCAGATCAACGAAGGAGACGGTACCATCAACGAATCTTGGTGCTCAATTCTTCCGTTGTCAGGTTTTGTGATCTTTTCTTTTCTTGTGTTTCGATCGATTGGTTTCCTCTCCGGGCGCTTTAGTCTCGTGGCTCTGTTTCCGGCTCAATTTGACCGAGGTTGGTTATAGCTTGTCTGCTCTGAACGTACGGCTGGAGTCTCTTCTCCTCCGTGTTGATTGCAGTGATTGTAGTTGATTTTCTTTTCCAAGGTCCGGTGTTCTCCGTTTCCTTTGTGTTTGTGGTCTTTGGGTTGTGCTGTGATGGAACTGATTTCAAAGAATGATAGCATGATTTCAATTGCTGAAGAGGAGAACAGGGTTTGGTGCTAGCGACTAATCCAGCAGAGAATGCGGATGTGTCTACAGAGGGATTCAAACTAGCGACTGTAGCTAGAGTGGTTTTGGACAAATCCGTTCGTGATGTTTCCTTTTGTCAAACTATGGCTATGGTTTGGCGTCCGGTCAAGGGAGTTTCAATTGATGAAATTGGGGATTCTAAATTTCTTTTACAGTTCTATCACGAATGAGATCTGAACAGAGTTGATGAAGGGCCTTGGTCATTTGAGCAGAATCTTGTGGTTATCAAACGATTGGGACGTACCGACAAACCTCACGAGGTTCCATTGGATCATACAGACTTTTGGGTTCAGGTCCACAACCCACTGTTAAGTTATATGACGGTACGAGCAGCTCGTGGAATAGCTAACAATATTGGAGCGCTTCTGCAATGGAGCCAAAGATTCATTATTTTTTGGCTTGAGATTATGATGGAATAAAGCAAAATGGCTCACTAAACTGTCTGCGCTTCTTTGTTATGAAGCAGCAGCCAGTCCATGCAATTTTGGACGGGATTTTCACTATGGGTCATCCGGAAACAGTCTCTTTGTGCTTTAGTACAGGGGTAAGACTGCGTACATCCGACCCCCCCTTACCCCACCGTAGGTGGGAGCCTTTGCGGCACTGGGGTAAATGAAAATGAATGGAGCGCTTCTGCAGGTGGACGAGGGCTCTCTTGGAGAAAGCAACGATTGATCTTGTTCATTAGAGTCACTATTAATATTACTATGGCTTTGACTAGATGCCTACAGGTCGGGCATGAGGGAGATAGTTGGATCTAGGCAAACTTTCAGTATGAGAGGCTCTCGAATTTTTGCTTTATGTGCGGGATTCTTGGTCATGCTGATCGGTTCTGTCCTTCTAATCCGCATAGTGGTGTATCAAGCGGGGAGAAGCCTTATAGTACATGGTTACGGGCTGATACGAGGCGGGGAGAATTGCATCCGAGTAACAGGTGGCTTATACCTAGCAACAACAAGCCAGGAGACAAAAGGGATGAGAAGGCAGATTCCGATAAAGTGACAAATGACCAGGCAAGCAATATGGTGGAAGGACTCCTGTCAAAAGGTAAGGAGATCGCTACAACCCAGGACGCATCAAGGAAGCATAGGGTCACTGAGAAGGATAGCAAAGTGGGGGCACAGGCAAGTATGAATGTGGATGAAGAAACTCCAAAAAACTTGTAAGGAGACATGATGTCCAGGCAGCATCGCCAGTAGAAGGAGATTGTGAGGATAAGGAAGAAGTACCTTTAGCAGAGGCTGGTCAAACCGCTTTTTCCTTGCCAATGACTGGAAAAATTGGATTATGTTCCTCTTTTGTTTCTTTATTTTTCTCAAAACTTTATTGCGTTTTTTAAATTCCCTTCTAGTAGCAGGTGCAACATTACTGTGTATGAAGTCAATCAAATTGGGGGTTAGCGAGATGGTCCGCTAGTAAGCGTGATTCCAGCTCTAAGTCTTACCCCAAAGTAGCTTGTGTTATGCCGAACTTGTATCTAGTTCTCAATTTTAATATTAATTAAGTTATCTTTTGCCAAAAAAATCCTATTTATGGAGCATCCCATAAATATTTCAGTTTCACGTTTTTTATTCACCCCATTCTAAAATCAAGAGGCCGTTTGGCCACCCTCATTTTTGGCTTATCAGGCTTATCAGCCAACTTTTTTACCAAACACGTAAATTTTGCTTTCGCGCGCTGAATTGTGTAATAAGCCGAAAAAGTAAGGTTGGGGTTACTTTTCTGGCTGTATTGGCTGAAGTTACTGTAGATGACTATTTTAGCTATTTTTACATATAATTTTTTCTTTATTTTATTAATAAAATATATTTAAATTTTTTTTTTTTCTTGTATCAGCAGAATCAGCCAATGCAGCCACTTCAGCCAGAACTTCATAAATTTCAGCAGAATCAGCCAGAACAGCCAATTTTCGTGCTGCCAAACGGGCTCCAAATTATTTCAGTTTCACGTTTTTTATTCACCCCATTCTCAAGCATCCATCAATCATTATTCATAATTCATGACTTCACTTATTAGAGCCATTTATGATTCAGCCATTTATTTTTGATGTATTCCGCCATTATTAAAAACTACTCCGTAATACGGACAGTAATACGGAGTAATAATAATAACAAATGATAATAGTAACCATAACAACAGTAGTATTAGTTTCAGTAGTATTATTAGTTTCAGTAGTTCTTGTTGTTGTACTAACCATAAAGACACCAATTGTAATAATTATTAGTTACTACTTATTATGAAGTAATTACTAATTTACTATAATACTTTTTTATTTCAATCGTTAGTAATAAGTATACACTATCTACTAAAAATCAAATTATTTTAAAATACTAACTTGCTGTCCTGTTGATATGTATTGGCTAATATAGAACTACTTGGCTATTAACGGTCTACTATTTTCTAGTTACAACAATAATAAATATGTAGTACTAGTAATTATTAGGTATATACTAATATTTTTAGGAACTACTCCCTCCGTCCCGAATTGAATTACAAACTTTGACCGGCACAAGGATTAAGAAATGACAATAAATGATGCTTGTTTTTACATTTTTGTCCATCTTTCTAAAAGTAGATGCCTTTAAGTTAATGTGGAAAAAGTAAAAGTTAGGTAAATTTGTCACTTTATTCTTATTTACATACCTAAAAAAGAAACTGGAAAATCAGTTTGGGACAACCAAAAAGGGAAATTTTCGAAATCAAATTGGGACGGAAGGAGTAATTCATTTCAATAATCTTATCAGTTACTATCTCCGTCCCGCTAATATTAGGACGGAAGGAAGTGGTGCGGTTTTTAAGAAAAGTAGACTCATGTGGTTGATAATGAGTTGATAAAGTGAGAATAAAGTAAGAATGAATTAGAGTCGCATAATTGTTATCAAATGTGGTATGGAACGATAATAGAATAACATTCAAAAATGAAAAAATGGGGCAATTATAGGGGTGGAGGGAGTATTACTTAATCTATTTCAAGAATAACTAAACTTTCAAAATTATAAATACCAAAATTCAAAAAAATTGGAACCAAAACACTGGACCAGAGCTGAATTGAATTGGACTGAAGTTGCTGATTTTTGAACCGTGAACAGCAGGCACACCTAGCTTAATATAACTAAATATCTACCGAAAGTATAAAAAAAAGGGAAGCCTGGTGCACGATCCCTGCAAGGCGAGGATCCGGGGAAGGCTCCCACCACAAGGGTACATAAGAGGCAAGTGGTCCCCTATCAAATTTAAAAGAGGTCGCTTCCAGGATTTGAATATGTGACCTCTAGGTCACTAAAAGTATAACAGTCAAAAAATGAAGCTGTCTTTCTATAAAAATAAAGATTAATAGATTTGTTAATTAATTTGATGGTAATTAGTAGAACAAGCAAAGCAGATGGTTAGGCCTATTAGGAACTACCAACAAGTCCTTGAATGATGTACCTTGCCTCCGCAAGAGCCTCTACGCGATCAACTCCTAAAGCCCAAACATTCTTCATCTGAGGCAACAACATATCCACTTCCCTCAAATGCTTTACTAATTCTTTGCTCTCTTCTGAGTCCACAAGCCTCACCACCACATTCTGCCAACACCAGAAACAAATATCAGATCATCCTGATAATCGGATGACGCTTTGCTGACCAAGAACCCGTTTGGTAGATCACAGTTTTTCATCAAACACAACTTATTTACTTGAATCGGTTGATAAACAAAGAAAAAACACAGCTTGCTTTTCCTTGGGCCAAAGTTGTTACTTGGACGTTTATATTTAAAAATTATTTTATTTTTAGTTACTTATACACTGATACGTTTTTAAATGATTTAGAAGATTCAATCATTCGAGCCTTGAGAAATGGGCTCTATTATTGCAAACTAGCATGATTGTTTTTGTAAGAACAATAGTATTGGTTTGAGAAGCATACCCAAGTGTTGTTGGAGCAAGCATTTAAAATCACCTTCCTGAGGAAGTGTTCATCCGAGGTACTCATGACTGTGTCCAAGTTAACGGAAAACACTAGTTCCTGAGCAGAAGGATCAAATGTTGATCCAAGGTTTTTAACAACCACCCTGCCATGGTGACGCTTAATTACATCCTTCAGATGACTGCCAACCAAACTGCAATTTTTCTCTTTTCTGCTCTTTCTTGATCTTGACCAAATCTTTTCATGACTTTCACAATAAACTTTGGGGTGCGATAATCCAAGCAAAGCTGCTGCATGCTCATTAGTCACCCAACAACAGCACGAAGATGACCCATCATCTACACATGCATGGTTTACAATGAATAAATGAGAAACATTGCAGGGTAAAACTGATTTTTTAAGATTGATGATGAAACAAAGACTTGGTACTCGAGAAAAAGCATTTTTACCATTGCAGTATTATAGTTCCAAAGCGCGAAAGATAGATACTATCAATTAATGATATGAATGAATGAAACTATCAGACACTGACAACATTCATGAATTTAAGTTCTTTTCTTATTTTCTTAATTGTTTTTTATGAATACTTTATCGAAATTTGTATATAATCTGTGAAGGAATCTTAAATAAAAACTAAAATAAAATCTTTTACCTAGAAAAGGCTTATATTCATGATTTAACTTTAGTCTTAGATGGTAATTATTCACTATAACATTGTTTTCATCGTCAAGACCTTTGACCAATGAAAACAGAAAATTGAAGAACAATAAACTGGAAAATCAAAACAGAAAGTTGTAGAACGGAAAACAGAAAAGAAAACTGGAAAATATCTATGTTAGTAAACAGACCTTACAATTCTGCCTAGACTAAAATCATTCTACAAATATGATCCTTTTTGTTTTGGATTTACCTAAGATGAACCCGGCAAGAGTAATGTAGTCAAAAGATGATGAGCTAAACTTGGATTTTGCCCTTTGGTAAGAGTACATGATGTCCCTGTTTTCCATAATGAGGACATAAACAGCTACAACCTGTAACCAAAACAAACATGTATGATGTCCGCAATGAGTCCACAAACACGATAAGATGAACAAGATTAACCTTGTAGGAGGAATAGTCCAACACCTTATATGTGGATTTGAATTTTAAAATTTAGTTAATACTACCTCCGTCCCAAAATACTTAGCCAAATCTTAAAATTTGAACCATGGTTTTGATTAGTATAATATTATAAAAGTTATAAATTTTACTTTTATGAAATTACTTTTAACATAGAACATTTAATATCATTTTTATATTATAAATAAATTCCAATAAATATATATAATTGGTCAAAGTTTTGAATTTGGCTGGTATTTTGGGACGAAGGTCGTATGAAATATAACCAGGTGAATCTTATAGGAAGAGTTATATAACGACTTAATGTGTGAGTTGCTGTTATTATATTTGCCAGATGCGGAATGGCTTAACAGAGATAGTACACAAGAAGGGTTATCTCATAAGAACATATAAAAAGGTAGACTGAGTGATTAATTTACCCTGCAACGGAACTCTAATGGTTGATTCTTTGAGCAATGCATTGTTTCATAAATCAAAGCCCTAGGCACATTACTACATGGATCAAGACTAAGTGAGTCTTCAGCAGCAGGAGCATAATAGCTGATGTCATCAGAATGCACACTGATGTAAGATGAAGGTATCATCATAAAACCATCCTGTCCACTAGAAAAAAAAAGAGATTCAAAGTACAATCATTTCAAAACCAAACTAAGAAGTGTGGTATGTAAATTATTGATACAAAGAAATAGTAACAAATGAAATATCTAAAACACATTTCATATACTGATCACTTCCAGCATTATCCTATGAAACATTTATTGATTTTTTCCCATTCTTTGCCCTTAATAAATGTTGTGTTTGACTGTTTGTGTTTATTTTCTAGTACACATTTACGAGGCATACTAAAGAGGATAAATTGTCACATCACAATACATCATTGAACGATCAAGAAAAGTAATTAGTTTGTGTAATTTAATCTACTGTTTCTTTTAATCACAATACATCACAATACATAATTGAACATTTACGAGGCATACTAAAGAGGATAAATTGTCAAATCACAATACATCGATGAACAATCAAGAAAATTAATTAGTTTGAACAATTATTACTTTTTGAAAAAATATGTTCCAGATAGCCAAGAACTCCTTGTTTTCTTTCATGTTCATATCAGACATGTTACCATGGAATTTAGTAAAAATTCAAGGAAAGGAGAGTTGCATACCTAAGTACTAGGATTCGGTGAAATGTTGCAGAGACACCTTTTCCAAATCCAGCAGGGCAAGCATTCTTATGTATGGCCCCATATATCCTGACCTAACCAGTTGTTTTAGTTGAAATTGTTTGCATTTGGTTTGGTAAAAAGTGACAAACAGAAACATATGAATCAAAAAAATAATCATAATAATACCATCTTCTGGCCCACCATGAGATGGATACAGATACATGCTTCTTCAAATAACACGGAATGAAGAGGAGCTCCATGATGCAAATTATCATCTAAAGGATGAACCACACATACTCGTCCACGTAAATGTATTAGATTTCCTTCAGGTAAATGGTAATCAGAATATCTTGTTCCACTTGGTAGCACTGAAGAACTAACTTTCTCTTCATTGCAAAATTTCGTCTCCATTTCTTCTTCCGATGAAACATGAGGACCGATCAGACCTGACTTCGGCATATTGAAGTCAGAAGACAGAAACAAGGTAATGTCAAACTGTGTTTCATGTTGAGGGAAGCTTTCAGGGGAAACCACAGAAGTTGAGAACGAAAGGCTCCAAATATGAGTTCGGAAATTCAATAGAACTTTACTGTGGCTTGCTGATGCACACAACATGTCTGCCTCATTGTGTTTTATCATGTAATAACAACCAATTCTCAGGGCCTGCACTTTTGAGAAAGGTAACTCTTAACAACCGGTTCGTGTATAAATTATATTTACTTTGGCTCCATTAGCTGTAGAACAGTGAAAAGTATGTGTTTGGGGAAATGATGGTACCAGTTAGTCTGCCATGTTGAATTACCATAAATAGATGCATTTGAACAAAAATGTACGCCATCTGTCCCATTTATTTGTCTTGGGAAAGTCTAAAGATGTTTTCAACTCAATCTTTGTTAAATTTAATGTAATGTATGCAAATAAATTACCATATTAGAAGGTACATATAAAATCCTACAAACGAGTAGCGCCGTGGCTATTTAATTATAAATGAATATTAACAAAAGTTAACAATGAGATTGTAGTTAGAGTAACTATTAGTTGCTTATCATTAGAATAGAGGGAGTACAAAATAAGACATTTTTACATCGGAAATTGTTTTTATTTAGCTTTAGCACATATGTGGATACAAAATTTTCAATTGTAATACAAGAACAATTAATATATTTTGATTTCTTTTATTTTTAAAACTAAAATTATATTAAAAGACATTAGATGAGGTCAAACGCTCTTCCAAATGGAGCTTTACAAAGAAGAGAGGTTGAGAAAGTCAGCAAACTACATACCTCATACACAGAAAATGCATCATAGGTGAATTCCAATAATGCCTTTTTCATATCAGGTTGAGAACAGCCAAACATCACACCAGCATGGTGGCATTGCAGCTTTCCCTTGCAATGGGAATTATCTCTTCTACCAGTAACAAGACAGAAAAATTCTGAGATACAGCTTGAATCATTACATTTTCCAGCTGACAAAAAAAACCAGACACCAAACATAAGCAGGAGTGAATCAACTATTGCCATTCTTTTACTTTTAGGGAAAGACTCACGTGATGCGTGAGGTAAAGTTCCACTAAGATATTTCTCATGATCTATCATTATGTCAGTAAGGTTATCTTCATCACTCTCAGAGATATGCAGATCCCATGGCAGAACTAGAGCCTCAACAAACACACTCAGCTTACTTGAAATTCCATGATGACCTTGATACTGAAAAACATGAATATGGGATAAAAGAAAGAAAGAAAGGAAGATACATCACAACTCAAATACATATGGAACATGCCTTTTGAAGAATGGGAAACTTATGCTTTATCAATAGGAGATGAAACCGCCCCCTTTCAAGCTCTTGAAAGGTCTCTTTCATATTGATATTTTCGGAAATTGGATGCTTTATGGATTCTTTGTCTGCCACATTGTAGGAAAAATGGAGGGAAATATTAATCTTTTGCATTTGTGGGCCACTGGTGAATATACTCCGACATGAAAAAGGTTCATCTCTGGGTAAATAGAAATTGTCCATCTTTTCAGGTAAGCCTTGCATAGCTAAAGTGAACCGTTTAACCTGAAACATAGAAACTTTCATAACATTAAGTTGACATAGTAATTTCTGGATGTTCAAGTACTTTTATGACTCAACAGACATGATCATAATTCAGAAATAAATAAATCTAACATAATCTATATGTATATACCTCATATATACTCTGGAAATTCCAATTCATTGAAAAATTTGGTGTAATCTCAATGGTGCCAGTTGCATCCACTAGTTGCAACCTTCCAGAAGATTCAGAAATCTGAATGGAAACGAATTAACATGTTTGATTTTAGCATTATCCAGTTTATAGATTTAAAGATTCAGGCTATTGGCATACGAAATAATAAACAATGCAAACAATATGCAAAGTCCCTGAACTTGTTCTATATAAGATTATAAGAGCACATATTAGATGAGATTCTGACCTTTAAGTTTCCAACCAACGAAATGCCAATTTCATCACTGTGCACAATTCTCTTTATAAACTGCATATAATCTATAATCCCGCAAGAAATCGACTTGTATTGGTCTTTTGGGCCCATTATATTAACTCTTTCTTGATCCAGCAGCACTTCAATCCAAATTGACTCGCAGTAATAAACTAAATTAGAAAATGGTACTACCTGAAATGAATTATTCAATAGAAATGCTTGGATCTGAGCTACTTTTCCAGTTTTGAACTAATTAAATAAGTCACATGAGAAGCCGAAACGTATACTTACTAAACTCGGCTGAAAATAATTCACTTCACTGCTACAGGCACATGTATCATGCTTGCAGAAAGCCCAAAAAGGTCCATGCTATCAAATATATAAAGTTGTCAAGGATGGTACAGATGAGTGGAAAGAAGCAATAAGAAAAGCTCAGTTATTTACCTGAGATAAGAAGACTGACTTAGGTAAACGTGAGGTTGCATACAGCTGAGCCAGTCCTTTCTTCTAATAACACCTTGCATCAGTTCAGATTAGATCAGAGCAATTTTTAGAACAAGAAAGGGAATTTGGATTGAAAAAGAAGATAATCCTTCTGGGTGCGGTTTCAACTTTCAAAAATAAACATTTACATTTTTCGATCCAATAATCTCCTTTGTAGATAAGATCCCAGTGAATTTTCTCCTAAAAGTCGCGATCACAAGCAATGCCCTGAAGGAAATATAACATAAAAATCAAGAATGAGCGTGTTAAAAATGTCATAAGTTTAAAAATGGTTCCTTTTGTTACCATAGCCTAGCAACGAAGGTCAGAGAGTCAATAAACTTCCTAAAAAGGCTCTGATGCCGGGGCCTAGTATAAGCTCTGAGAGACATAAATAACAACATGTGAGAATGAAATGTTTTGCAGGTAATGATATAGAAAGATTGCATTTGAACAGGATAGTTGGGCTCACCCAGTTTCTAACAAAGAGAAAGATTTAACAGAGACACTTGTCTTAATGCAAGATCCTAGAATAAGAAACTTCGCCCAAGAAAATTTTGGATTCACAAAGTGGACATTTCTCAAAGATACCTACAAACAAGGACATCTGTTACAAACAAACATATATTTGGACTGCCATTTTCATTTATGAAAGTCACCTAAAAAATCTTTGCTAGATATAGGTCAAGCCAGAGAGTGCTAATAGTTGAAGGATTGGATGCTTCTGAGAGGAAGAAAAGTACTTTTAGTTCATAAAGAAGTGTTTGCTATGTAAAAAAGGGAAGCTCTTTTTTTAACTTAAAGAAGCACTTTCAATGCTTTAAGAAGTATTTTTTTTAGCTTACTTCAGAAAACATTAACTAATTCTTTTTCCAAGAAGCACTATGCATACTTAAATCAGAACCACTTATTATAAAATCACTTACACCGTAAGTTATCATAAACATGCTTGTAGTCTACAAAGATGATCATCTACTTACTATGGCACCAACTCTCAAACTATGAGGCACAATGATATCACGATTAGTTAAGAGTAGCATTACTTCTTGGTCCAGCTCAACAATCATTCCCTGCATGTAAATGGCTGTGACTATCCCATTATAACTCCCACATTTACCGTTACCTCTTACATCAAACTTCGGGATACTTATAAATTGGTCCGGCAAGGTAGATATACGTATGGAAGATTTTTCAGCTGTCACATACATCAACTGTGATATCCCTTTCCCTATAGAAACTGATTTCTTCTTCAACCCTGATAAAGAAACTAATCTTCCAACTAATCTAGTCATTACAGGATGCCAATGTGAAGCAGGGCCGCAAAAGTATAGAACAACAGGCCTTTGAAAGCAATGGCAAATAGAATCTCCATTTGATTTCCTTAATTGAATTGTTGAATGTGTACACCAACACAGGTTGCACTCACAAACTAATATTTTGGCAAGAAATCCACGAAGACTCTTCAAGCAGTTGCTCTCACTGGTAGTAGAACCTGCACACGGTATAACTGAAACAGGGCTAATCGATTCCACTTCTCCAGTTAAGAAATGCTGAGCTTTTGCAGGACCAGCAGAATTAGTACTAGAAACTTGAAAAAGACTAAATGTGTCCAAGAAAGAAGGAGGTTCAAGAAACTCCCATCTAATAATCTCCAAGAAACCACTGTTACTACCGAGAGGAATGAAGTTCCAAGCCGAAATTTTGATCTTTTTGCCTAGTATCTTCAGATCAAACGTGAGAATGTCGCAGCAGACGGTAGCAGAACCATCAGAGAACTGAAAGCAAGCGCATTTAGAACTTGAGTCGTCGTTGTGAGTAGGTAGAGTAAGGGTTCCGGTGAGAACTGCCTGAAATGTTAAAGATTTGAGAACTTTCTGGGTAGGGGTTGCGGTATCCGGGTGAAAGCCTTTGTCAGGTTCGTCTAGAACTCCAGAATTTCGAGCAGGTCCTGAAAGAGAGATAGAAGGGCTGCTAATGAGGGAAAATGCTCCGGTGAGTGGTCTTGAACGTCCGATAAGCTCAGAGAGTTTAAGAATTTGGACGGTTTCTTCGCCCATGACAAGTTACGCGGTGGACAATCAGCCAGGCGCCGTTCTGGGTAAGGAATGCTTACTTCAAGTATTCTCGATCATCACAAACATTCCCGCCTTATTCTTCAATGCACTTTTTATATGTTTGAATAGCTGTTAGCGTCTCCGTGAAGACACTCAAGATCTCTTTAGAGCATCTCACGTCCAAAGTTGTTCACATTAAAATTCATGGCTACCTCATCGGCTTTTAACATTGGTGTAAAAAACTCTCCCAAGGCAGCCTATAAACCTTCCTGTAATGTTGACTTGTCAAAAAAAAAATTGACATTGTTTACATCACTGTCTTGGCTTAACACTGTCGTTTACATGCTGAGTCAGCCATTTTGGACGGATAAAAATTATTCCGCCTATTAAAAAAACCACCTGCTTAAAATAATTCTCTCTCCCACCTCCCAAATTATCTTTCCCGGTGCCCCACACTCCCACTTCTATCTCATTTCTTTTCTCCCCAAAGTGAAGCTTCGTAGATGGAGGAATGTTCAAGGCAGCATAGGCTCTCTTCAAAGGATTTGATTTTGTGGTAAGTACAATTTTTTTCCATTCCACAGATTTCTCACTTTAAATTTACCTCTTCTTCTATTAAATAGATTTCAAGCTACATGCTCTCTTTGTATGCTCCTCTTTTGCCTTATTTCAACGATGCGGTGATATGGTGGTCATATATTGGGGAGTTGTTTCAGATTTCTTTTTTGTTAAGAAATATGACGTGCTTTTACTATTTTTTGGGTTTTTATGGATTTTTTATGAGTAGACACTTGTTGTCTTGATTGAAACTCATTAAACCAAATGAATGTATAAATATTATGAGCCTAATATGCCAAAATTGACTAACTCATGAAGGTGAGTAGCCAATCTGAGATGTGAAATCGGGCTTACATATGACTAATTCACTTCAGGATAATATGACTATTACAGAGCAATCAGGATACTCTTCCCAGGCAGCTTTCACTTCAGGAAATCTCAATGGGACTCCCTCTGCTTACATATGACTAATTCATGTGAAGTAGCCAATCTGAAAATATCAATAGTCCTGAGATGTTCTTAAAAATAATTTTTTCATAGCAGCACCATACCTTATAAATCAGGGAATAGAGCTTTAGTTGGGCCCTCTAATTTATTACATTATAGATAAAACATTAGTCTACTATATTTCTCTTACTTAAATGTAATGGATTCATAGTTATTAGTTAAACAATTTAGGGCATATTTGGTAAAAGTTGTTTTTCTGGCTAAATCTATTAAATTTCGCAACGACGAAAAACATTTGGTGAAGTGGTTTAAGCCAAATAAGTCAAAGCCAGATTATTCTAATTATCCTACTGATAAGAAGAATACGTATGGCTATTATATCATGGCTACCACATTGCGCCTGAACTTACAAACTATTTTGGCACTAACATGTACAGTGAATTAGTCATAATTCATGATGTGTTCCAATTTATGAAAGTTAAAAAACACATCATGAAAGTTAATTCCAAACACATACTGTCGTGGTCTAAAATGAAAGCAAACATATCTTTAATACACATGCGAAGACGGGTGGCATGTTCAAGGTGGCTTTTCTTTTCTAATTGAACCAAGTTTTCTTTCTGTGAATGTTTGGTTTGCCCACCGCAACACATTGTTGCTTCTGTTGCAGCTTCATAACATTTGCGGTATTTGGGCATAAACTGCTAGGAAGAGATCTTCTATTGGTTTCTATTTTTCTTTGTTTTTTTACGAAAATTACTGTTACCCCTATGACTTTATAATAAGGTTATAAGGCCAAATGTAATGGAGGTTGACTAAAAATTCACTCTTAAGGTCTTAGCACTTCATCATCATTATAAGCCATGATATGGCTGTTGGTCTATGATCCTCCAACTTTGCTATTCATGGAAGAAATGACTCTGAGAGTGGCATAGACGGAGGAATGTGAGCAACATTGATGACTTGTATTATTGGAGAAATGTTGTGACTCTATTTTAGATAATTTCTATTAGATTTGACAGTCAAATGGAGTGTGATGGGATACATCATAGATGTTAATAAAAGAGGGAAGCTGTGAGAAAAATCAAACCTCCAATTCATGATGTGTTCGAAAATAGGAATATACAGCTAGTAATAAAAGGCAGTGTATTAAAGATATGCTTGCTTTCATTTTAGACTACGGCAGTATGTGTTTGGAATTCATAATATTAAATTTAGTTTGACAAAAGTGGGTTGATAAAAAGGTTTATTTTCAAATGTGATTCTTTAAGTCCATTTACTAAAGTAGATTTGTTGAAATTTGCCTCAGATTTCAATTGGAAAAGTGAAAAGGCCAAAAGCTCTCTTAGAAACAACTTTTCACTTTCTAAAATCTGTTGATTTTGTAATGAATTGAGAAAACACGTTCTAAATTGGCTTTCAAGATCCAATAGCCAAAAAAACCTAGCCTTATGACATATACTGTCTATTATTTGCATCCCTTTTTGTGAGTTTTTCATGGCTATACACAATGGTCCTATTACATATACTTGCTATTCTTTGCATCCTGAAATACAATAATTTCTTTAACAAAACCTAGAATTAATTGTGAACATAACATTCATTTATTATCTACGAGGCTTATATTTTGTAGGTAGGTAAATAGATATGGATTCACAAGACTCGGAGACCTTCTCATCTTCTCAGTATCAGTACAATTACATGATACCATCTCAACTCCCAAATCAATCACTTCACCCAACTCCACCGGTTCAACCTGCTTACAACTTCAACCAAAGTAATGGGATGTATCCTTATTGTGTGGACCAATATGGATCTAAAATATCATTCCAAGGTCTCTTGAATTCTCCGATATTAAATACTCCAGTGGCCAATGCTCAATTTGAGAGTTCAACAAAAAGATCAAGAAAGAAAAGTGATGACATCCCAATAATGCCTCAAGCTGCGAGTTCTAGAAAAGAATGGACTAAAGAGGAAGATGTAGCATTGACGAACGCGTGGTTACACGTATCAATGGATTCAGACATCGGAAACAATCAGAAAAGTACTTCTATGTGGGTGAGAATAGTAGAAGTCTTTAAAGAAAATATGGGAGCTAGATGCAATCCTCTTAGAATTGCATTGGGGGAAAATACAAGCAGCGGTGAATAAGTTCGTTGGACATTATGAGCGACTAGATAGGCATCCACAGAGTGGCACAAACTTGGATGATTTGGTAAGTGATAAATTTTTAATAATGCTGTTTTATAGAACATTTTCTACTTACCATGTTCAATGTTTGAGAAATGGTCTTAGTATTGAGTATTACCTCAAAATATGCTATTAAAAATTGTTTAATGTTTTTCTCTTAGATAAAAAAGGCAATAGGATCGTATGAAGACATTCAAGGAAGCCCATTCAAATATCTCCACTGTTGGGAAATAATGACTAAAAATCCAAAATGGTACTCCGAACATGTGAAGCCAACATCAACAAATAAAAAAACTGTTCACACCTCCAGCTCACCTGTAAGAGAGGATCATGCAACGAGTATTGATGAAGAAACTATGGCCTTTGGAGGTACTAACTCAGATGGGGTCATTCGTCCCCAAGGAAGAAAGGCTTGTAAGGAAAGAAAAAGAAAGGTACATGAGGAAAAAGGTGTGGTGGATGTGTTGAACAAGCTACAAAGCACTTTAGAGAAACAAGTTAACGTGAATATTACAGCTTTGGAGATGAGAAAAGAGAATGATCAAAAAGAATTTCAAAGATATACATGAACCCAACGCAACTCGTATTTCAGCATTCCCATAATGTATTCAAAATTTAAGCCAATCTCCGTAACACGGTTGATTTAGTAAACCTGAAGAGTATGCACTTGAGTGAAAGACGTATATCTTTGTTTCTATTAATAATTTGGACTTGAGTCCTGAAGAAGAATTGTGTATATTTACGATAGGAACCCAACGCAACTTGTATTTCAGCATGCCCATAATGTATTCAAAATTTAAGCCAATCTCCGTAACACGGTTGATTTAGTAAACCTGAAAAGTATGCACCTGAGTGAAAGACGTATATCTTTGTTTCTATTAATAATTTGGACTTGAGTCCTGCAGAAGAATTGTGTATATTTACGATAGGAAACCAACGCAACTCGTATTTCAGCATTCCCATAATGTATTCACAATTTAAGCCAATCTCCGTAACACGGTTGATTTAGTAAACCTGAAGAGTATGCACCTGAGTGAAAGACGTATATCTTTGTTTCTATTAATAATTTGGACTTGAGTCCTGAAGAAGAATTGTGTATATTTAGAATGAGCAACAACTCAACAAGACAGTGGTTTTGTGTGTAATAGAAATAAAACTATAGAAGTACAAGACTGTTTTTTGTGGGTAATAGAAATAGAACCTTAGAAGTACACGACTGTTTTTAATTGGAGTAAATATAAAGGAAAACTGTCAAAATAGACGCTCCTAGTATATTAAAAAAGTCAATTGAACCCTGGAACTAAGAAAACATCCAATTAAACTCACGAAGTATACAAAACATAGTTATACTTTAGCAAGGGAACTCCCGGTTAACCGGTTACCACGTTCATTGGATCTAAGACATTTGGATGACCCTTACAAGCAACAAACATGGATTATTCACTTTAGAACCCTGAACACTCTAGAACTTTGAGCCTTGCTCTATTCACTTAAATCAATCTAAGACCTGTTAATGTGGATATGTGTACGTATAAGATGAAACTATTTTTAGCTCTAAAGGATTGCAATATAAAAAGAAGAATATACATTTTAGGTATGAACATTGTTCATAGCTTCTTTTCGCCCATTGTTGAACATATGTGAATCAACCATGTCTTCTCCATTCCCTTCATGTTCATAAATTGGCATTCCCATTTTGCACATGCTGATAAAATTATGAAGTGTAAAAGTAGAGAAAATAATTGCTTGTTGATGCTCTTCTTTCATTTTAGGCATATTGTGAAGTATCTTCCACCTTTTCTTCAATTACGAAAATGCTCTTTCAATGGTAGTTCTCAGTGATGAGTGACGATAATTAAAATGTTCCATTACTCCTCTTGGTTTACCACCGTCACGAAATTCTGGCACGTGTTTTCTCATTCTCGCATCATCAAATGGAGCTAAATATCCAAGTGTGTTTGGATAACCTGAATCTACTAAGTAATATTTACCTACATTTTAAATTGACTTTGTTAAAAGATACTATTCTATATTTACAAAAACCTTTAATAATAAATTTATTTATAGTTTATACATGATGGGGGGTGAGGAAAATGATATTTTGATTGCTGATGGAGTATTAACTCCTAGATTCTAGAGAGAAGTGAGAGCTAGAGAGAGAAGTAGTATATTTGCTTGGTATTAATGAATTATGAACCCTTACAACTACTCCCAAGGGGAGTATTTATAGAGAAAATACGGGCTGGGCTCCCAAGTCTTGGGCTTGGGAGGCCCATCTACAACTGGACCGCTATTGGGCCGAATACAAAGCCACTGGTGGGCTATACAAATGAATAAGTGTAAAATCCGGTTCTGTGAGACTTCCGTGGCCGACGAGGGCATGGCCGACGAGGGCATGGCGGATGAGGGCATGGCCGATGAGGGCATGGCCGATGAGGGCATGGCCGACGAGGTCACCCGGTTCTCCGGACTTCTGGATCATATTCTGAGTAGACCTTTTCCTGTCCGATGAGGGCATGGCCGATGAGGGCATGGCCGATGAGGGCATGGCCGATGAGGGCATGGCTGACGAGGTCACCCGATTCTCCTGACTTCTGGATCATATTCTGGGTGGCCTTCTTTCTGGCCGATGAGGGCATGGCCGATGAGATCATGGCCGATGAGAGCATGGCCGACGAGGTCACCCGGTGATCGTGGTACCTTCTGTTCTTCTGAGTATGTGGGTCCTGGGGCCTAGACCCATATACTCCATCAATTGCATTAAGGAATCAACTCACACTCTTACGTCGTGAGAGCTTCCTTCCCAGCCAATATTGACAAACGTGAATAGTTTATCAAATGAACAACATGCTAAGACATTCCAGGTTTTGATTCCTTTGCATCCTCGAAACGGCACCCCCTTTGCATCTGATATAACTGCTTCAATGTGAGTACCATCTAATGCTCCAAGTGAATCCTAATACAATAAATAAAAAACATAAATAAAGTCTAACGCATATACAAAAATAAATTAGTTTTCATTGACTTTTAAAAACGTTGAATAATTCATAAATATACCTTCAAATATGGCCAATATAAGGAATTGTTGAAAACTATGGTGTGGACGTCCAACAAATTGTGATGTGGTCGAATTATGTCAAAAGATAACTCAACCAAGGCATGCAATACTAGATTGAAATATTTGCATATGGTTCTCAAAGAATGCTTAAAAACATCAGCTGCATCTGTGTAAGAAGCTCCTTTGGCCAATATATAGAGACCAATTCCAATTTGCTCTGCCACATGAATGAACCTGTTTTCTTTCAATAAATTTCTTTCAACCATAATATTCACAAGGTGGATGAACATTTCTCTCGTCAACCTTAATTGCTCTTTACACAATCCAAGATGACCACTCAACATTCTATGTATATATTCACCTCCCGTTTCTCCACCTACTCTCATTGGTATCCTAGTCTTCTTTTGTTCATCATCTCCAAGTAATGATCTGAGCTCTTCTAATGCAATAATTAGACATGACCGTCTAACTTCAACATTCATTCTACACAAGTAAAATAATGAATTCCAATGCACATTAAAACAAATGGTAAACACATGCTATAACAACGATAACACGAGATGTTTGTAAAAGATAACAATCCACATAATTTTAGTTCAAATAAAAAAAATAAAAAGTTCAAAACGAATAGACAAAATTTTAGCATGCTGAAAATAAATAATCTTAAGTTCAAACCGCCATATAACAATCTTGATTGCCGTAAGGAACTCCTTACTGTAGAAACATCCACCTCTAATTTTCAGATCGAAGTGTCACAAAGACCTCACCCTTATTACCTTCACTTAAGAAGGTCATAGCATCCACATAATATTGATCACCGTATTTCTTGTCAACCTCCATCTCATTAAGAAGTTTAGCCACCTTTTCGATCACATATTGCTCTTTTGCAGAAGCAAGCTTCACGATTTCTAAACACCTATTTATTTCCCCTCGCTTTCGTGCTAAGCTTTCACTGACGTTGTTTTTTCCCTTTCGCTTCTTAGTTGATGCGGATGATTGATCTACCATAATAGGTGAATCACTTTTTTCACCATAAACTGTATCATGACTTTTATTTTCATCCGAACTATCACTACCGGTATCAAAAGATTCTTCGGTGTTTATGTTCTGAGTCTTTTGGACCGCGACATTACTATTGAGAATGAGTGTTGTCCTAGCGCTAGCAGGTGAGCTACCTCGTACACCATGTGCAGTCTGTCCTTGGAATAAAGCTTCTAGGTACTGAAGATATGGCATCTGCTTCTTAGCAACTGGAGCTCCATGTCGCTTATGTTGCTAAAAGATATATTTATATTTATATTTAATAATACAATTAAATAATATTAGTAAATAACTTTTATTTAGAGAATATAATTTGAAATTAAAGAAAAAGGCAAGTGCATTTTTACCTCTTGATATGCTTTCCATCTATCTAAGGAACGTTCTTCTACTTGAACTTCACCCGTAACTGGATCAAAATTTATGTCAGTGCAATTTTGAAGGTCGACCCATGCTTTGTATTTATCTTTCAACTCACTAAAGTGATTTCACGCTTTTTTACAATAAAAAAGAGCACCCGTTTGTACATGAAGGTTGTTTACAATTTTATTCCAATCATATTTAGTATTTCCTTTTACTTTTTCTTCAGCACAAATCTTCAAATGTGTAGTTGTAGTGGTGTCATTCCAAGGTGTCCTCCTTGACATTGTCTATAATTGATAGTAAAATAATACATAATTATAACTTCATAATAAATTGAATTGAAGTATTTGACTTTCTGTATAAATATTTTTAATTATATGTTTATACAGAATAGTAGTACAATACTAACTTTTCAAAAACTATTTGACTTTCTGTAAAACATTAACAATTCATCACATTAAATACAACATTAAATTCAAAGCATTCATCAACAAAATAAGAGCATCTTCTATTGTTTTACTTGAAGAAGGCTTACCATCGTCAGGTTCGAGCTTTATCGCAGAGGATAGGCTTTACAGATGCGGATGATTCTTAGGTGACATTTTTTTAATAAGAGGCACTTCAATCGGTTGATTACCATTCAAATAAGAAATTTGCATCTTTTTAAAAATTAGGGGTGGATTGCACCTATTGAGGTTAGTAAAGCTACGGACAATTCAACTGACAACAAGAGTGAGATGAAAGGGAAGAAGAGCGCAGATCGAAGATGGACTTTTATATACGAATCACATAAATAATTATATTTTATTCAAATAAAATGACTTAGGCAGCGACGGAAATACATGGCGGGAAGATTGACGTGCGGCCGATTGAAGATGAAAGGGAAGAAAAGCGCAGATCGAACACGGATTTAGGGTAGACGGAAGGGAAGTAGAGCGCAGATGGATCGGTATGTTCTATTTTATATATACGTGTGACTAAACTGGGCCAATTGCCTAAATTTATCTTTTGTCCTGTTTTTATTTGGACTAGTTCAGTGTAGTCTGATATGGTTTGATCTAGATTGAGTTGTTCTGTATTTGTATGATCTGGTCTGGTCTGCTTCGATCTGGTCTGATCTGCTTCAGTCCAAGTAAAATGATAACAATTTTCGATAATTTGGAAGGAATATTATTATTTTTAATCATAAATTAATAAAATATAATTATTTATGGATTATAATATATATAAAAAATAAAATTTTTATGCAAAAAATATAAAATATAATATTTCAGACCAGATCAAACCATACCAGACCAGACTAGTCCAGACCAGACCAGACCAGACTAAAACAGACCAGACCAGACCAGCAAATTACGGTCCAAGTAAAAATATCAAACATCACACCTTCTTGATGGTTACGCGTTGTTTCCAAATTTGGTTGAATTGAAAAAATATACTCACACTCCATAATTGATCTACCTAAAAGTATACCTAACTTGAATAGACCAAAGCTTCAATAGAAATGACAATGGAGAACAATTAAATAAACAACAAGCAAAAATGAACCAGCTAATTAGCTTCTGATAAACAATGTGATGGACATGTGTTTAATGTATCAACATCATCATATTCTAATGGATACCAGATAATTAATGTATAAAAAATATATCCACACATTTATCCTAAGAATATTATCTACATTCATAGCACTCCTTTAGTCATTCTCATACATTGAAACACGTTTTGAATTGATCCTATATTACTTTAATTGTGCATATTGAGTTGTTTCTGAGTTTGTAGATGGGCGCTGCTCTCTTATTTATCTACTTAAATTTTTTACAGGCAGCCTATTTTGTTTGATCCCATATGTCTGTTATTTAAATATAGTAATTTAAACTGAACTTTTGGATGAGGTATAATTTGTTTTTCAGAACTAAAGTCTACATAATAACTAATAATAAGGATGTGAGTGGTGAGGTGCAATTTTTATTCTTAGATTGGAATGGGTATACATGTTTAAAAAATAACGACTATAAACATTGGTGTTGCTCTCTTTTTTTATCTGCTAAAATTATTTAGAGGCAGTCTGTTTTCTGTTAATGGATATAAAGTAAGGTATATATAAAAAATTTATCTATAAGTTCATTCTTAGAATATAATGTGATTTATTATTATTATTATTATTATTATTATTACTAATTGCTACTCCCTCCGTCCCAATAAATTCTTCCTAGTTTGACTTGGCTCGCAAATTAAGAAAGTTGGAATAAAGTGGAAATGTATGGTTGTAGTTGTGTAAGAAAAAGGTAAATAAATGTGAGCCACATAATTTTTCCAAAAAGGTAAGTTGGGAGAATTTTATAGGACGGCCCAAAAAGGAAAGTTGGAAGAATTTAATGGGACGGAGAGAGTAATTATTAGGGAGAATTTGACTTTGCACCCGATGTTTGATTTTGCACCCTCTTTTTAAAATCATTAATGTATGCATCCCATCAACCCAAAAATTGTGAAGGAGTAGGGTGCAAAGTCAAATGATTTTATAGTGAGTTGGGGTGCATACATTAATGATTTTGAAAATAGGGTGCAAATTCAAATATCACCTAAAACATGGGGCGCAAAGTCAAATTCTCCCTAACTATAAATGTAACTCTTATTGTTTAATTAGTATGAAACATGAGGGAAAAGCAAGATAGATGCCAATTTATTTTTTGATGAAAGATGCCAATTTATATTATTATAGATAGATGCCGTTTTTTTTATTTTAGTTTCCTTTTGTAACTAATTAGATCATAATTTGAAATATATCCATCGATTATTTCCGTGTGCGTATGCCCGGGTACTGTACTAGTTACTACTGAAGTTTTAATTTTTTTAAGTGACTAAATAAAAACTCTGAATCTATTCAAATTTCTTACCTCCTCCATCCTCTGCATAGATGTGGAGATGCCTTGCTTCACTCCCCCACCACTATTACTTTTGTTGCTTGGTAGATATTAGGGGTGGGCGCGGTCCGGAACGGTCCGGGAAATTAGTAAAACCTGTAATGTATTCATGAGGTTTCTAACGGTCCGGTACAGTCCGGTTCTAAGGATGGAACCATTCGGTACCATGTTGTTTGGGAACGGTACGAAACGGTACGGTACAATGCCAAACACCTGCTAAAACATTGGACAAATCTTGCAATTAGAAAAATAACATCACACCAACCAACTCACATTAAGTGTTGAAATAAATACAAGAAATTCCATACGTAGTACCAGTGGTGGAGCCAGAAAAACGGCTCAGGGGGTCGAAACTTAACCTATATATAGAATGAAAATGGTGGATTGTTTTTAAACAATGTCCGAGTTAAATATTTCATATGCAGTTTAGATAAATAGGCACTCATATCAATAAGATAGATTGTCTTTGTTCTGTTTCTGAGTCGTGTCACGTAAGTATTGAGTGAATTATACCCTATTTTTGAAATTTGGGAAAATAATCTCTAGTATGCATCAAATTTTGCCGATTTTACGTTTAGATAGTGCTGGTTTTCCAGAAGTCATAACTTTTTACTCGTAATGAGTTAGGGGGCATAATATATCAAATCGAAGATATTTCAGATCTCTATACTCTCAAACTTTCAGCGGGGTCGACTGACCACCCTGACCCCCCTTGGCTCCGCCCCTGCGTAGTACTAAAGTTCACAAATACACAAATAGTGCAACACAAATAAGAAAAAGTATAGCAAAATGATGATACACGAATTAAATAATCTTTCATTTACTAAGTTCATGTGAAAATATAAAAGGAATATCATCAAATTGTTCAATATAATAGAAAAATTCAACGTTCTTCTTCTTTGTTCTAGGTTAAATATTAGTTCTAATTTAATTTATAGTTGAACCGTGAGAGCTAAGATTTAAACCATATTAATTAAGTTGTACAATTGCACAAACATGATACAACAAAAAGTCATATGCACTACATTACTAGAAATGAATAGTCATTAATGACTTTTAAAACTTTAACATTCTTTCAATACATACCAAAATATAACACAAAATTATCTAAAAAGAAAAAATAACAATATACATATAAACACACATTTAGCTATTTTAGGGACACATGAATACATACTTGGGTATAAAATTGATGGTCAATAAAATATATTTATTGGTATGGAACAAAATATAAAAAATTTAAATGCATTATTTTTGAACGGTCCGGTCCGGTTCTTTTCGGTTCTCAAAATTTAGAACCGATCCCGCACCCGTTTCAAACGGTACGATTTCGGTTCGGGCTAAAAATCTTTTGAACCGTTTGAATACCCGATATTCGGTTCGGTACCATTACGGGCCGGTTTGGTTCTGGTTTTGTGCCCACCCCTAGTAAATATTTTTTAATCTCCACAAAAAGTCTTTGAAAAAATGGTGGTTGATGTGACTAGAATTTATGATAACTAATACGTAAGTGACATGTTAGATGATGCCACAATGACATACTCAAATCACTAACGGTAACATAATATAGAGATGTATACGCTGCTTCTACTTTAAAAAGAGACTCTAGGTTATTTTAGAGAAGAGTTGATAGACCGGGCGCGTAGCTCACCCGATAGAAAGGGGATGAAACTCTCTCTCTCTCTCTTTCTATTATAGGGAGATCACGGCCTAATTTATACCCCATCAGGGATGGAGTGTCATCCTTTTTCTAGGATGAACCCGGGTCAGAACGGTTCAAGATTAGGGTTATCCCGGTCCCAACCCAATCATTAATAACGGTATGGAACGGTACAAGACAAGCCTTTGTCCTAGTCTTGTCCCATTTAAATCGGATCCGGGATGATTCAAGAACGGTTCGGGACGTTCCAAACTAATAAAAGAGTTCTATACAAAAAAAAATCATCTTTTGTAATTAAAATGTATTAGCATTTCTAAAGTATCATGCACTAAAATATTACGTAGTAACATTTTAAAAGTCAACGATGTTCATTCAAGAATTGAATTCAAAAGTAACATCTTTTAATTCGTTTTAGCAAATATTGATTTTTGAAACAGGAATTAATTCAAAAGTATCATACAAACTATCTATTTTACAAAAACCTTAAAGCTTTTGGATTTTAATTAGTTTTAGCAAATATTGAAATTAGAATTTAAAACAAAGCAAAAAATGAATTAATTTATTCAAAATCATGTGTTCTAGTTGTGAGATACTCATATGCAAATATATAGAGTGAGATAAAAATCTAAGTTATTAAATATTTATGTTAGGTATTATTTTTAATTTAAAAATGGGCTTGACAAAATGAAAGCATACCACCACTTATTTTTTGAGTTGGCACTACAAACTAGTCACATGCTAAAAAATCATATAGGTATTACAAACTGGGTAATGGGATGTTTCGAGATAACCTTTCAATGTCCTAGTAATGTCCCGTTTTAAATCAGTCCGGGACGGGTGCGAGACAAAATAAACGAGTCCCAAATGAAACGGAACAACACCAGTTCGATTCCGAGATATATCGAAATGGGACAACGGGACTCGAAATCTCACCCACCCTTTCTTTTTTTAGAGAAAAGATGATGGTGTTTTAGAAAAACATAATTTTCAAAAAGTAAAAGTTGATCGTGTTCATTTAAAAATTACCTTTTGCATAGAAAAGTGAAAAATAATTGTAAGCAATCCTAGTTCCTACCTACTTCAAGCTTTTAACTTTAAAGTCTTTAAACTTTGGAATAAATTATCACTTGAAAATACTAATTTCAACTTTTTATTTAAGCAAAAGGCTAAAAAGCTTTTCGAAATGTAGTGTGCTATTGAAGCACTTGCGCGTGTGCGTTTAAGAGATGCTTCTGGGGATCCCATATTACCACTGCTTTATTAGTAGTACTGTAGTAGAGTAGCTGTTCACTATTCAATTGCCATTTGCCAATTAAGGATTTAAGGGTGAACATTTCAATCAGGATTCAGTTTCCATTTGTTTTCTAATGAATTCAGTTTGAAACAAATTGAGATAATGATTATCAAATATTTTTGTCCTACCAAGAATACTTGATGCCAACAATAGATGCAGACTGTTAAATAGAAGTCGATGCATCACTTGATGTACATAAGCTTTTGCTTAACTTATATAACCTATGATTTTTCCCAAAAAAAAAAAACTTATATAACCTATGGTATTATACACAAATACATGTTGCGGATTTCATTTCCCATAGTCATTGCTCAACCAAGACCTTGTGTTTTCAGCTCCCTGTGAACATGGAGTGCTGCTGCAAATACAGACACTAGAGAGGTTGATCAAACTGGCCCATCGATCGATCATCAACTATACGTTTTCTCAGGTGAAGTGGGGAATACCTCGAGCGTTGAGCGTGGTGAATGATGATGAGATCCCCCAACAACACCATAAGCTTCAGTATTAGGTGGGTGTGTACCTGCTATTTTACTGTAACCAGAAAAAAGGATGACCTTATAGTGAGCATGCAATTAATGTGCTAGTTTTAATTTTTTAAGTTTAAATTTAGTAATACAAACTAGCCTAAGAGCTGAAAAATGAACTTCAACATTAACATAGGGAAATAAGAATAGGAAGTACATAGCTTGTGTCGTGTGTCAGCATGGTTAGATAAATTCCATGGTGCATTACTTTATACATACTACGTAAGTAACGTGTCCTCTCCCATCCTAAGGACTTGTTTGCCTCGTGGATTTTGGAGGGAAAGAGAAGGAATGATTGAATTTTATTTTACTAATTTATCTGACTTATTAGTTTGAGATTCGAAATAATTATATGACAAGTCAGACTATGTATTTCTTTATTTTATTTCAAAAATAATTGTCTTTATTTTATTTCAAAACATATAAAGTAAGAATAATTGTAGAATAAAATATCACCCTTTCCCTCCATCCCCTCCGAAAGCCTAGCAGCAAACAGATCCTAAAAAGTATTTCATTTTACTATTCATGTGGTCAATGTAATACTACGTATCTATTTTTCTCTAATTTTGTGTGTTAAATTTTGTAATATTCAAATTCAGCTTTTGCGGCCCATTGGAACTTCAAGTATAGCTTCTAAACATGTAAGTTTTAATTAGTAAAAGTACTTTCAAACTTCAATACATTAAGAGAGTTAATTCATTACGAGTCAAACCTCGTACATACAAATGGATATGGGATGGAGGTAATAATGAACACAGTCGAGGTAAGTAGGTGTCTACCCATGGCTGCTACGCAACAGTTTCACATGCATAATGGACGGAGGAGTTGCATTTACGTGATCAAGTTGTTGATGTTTCATCAGGTCTTGTTGTGTATCCTGGAAAATCAAGATCCAAGTAGATAAGCCAAAAATGGTGAGAAGACCAATACATATATGCTCTCAAGATCTTTTGGGGTTGAGTAAAGCCCATGGGTCTAGATAAGGAGGCAAACCCCAAGTTCGGTAAAAACAAGTTTTTCATTTGTAAATTTTTTGTGCACAGATGCATATAGATGAATTGTTTTTCCAATTTACCCCAAATTCAAAATTTTTGGGGTCCTGGCTATGTCAAACCCAACCTTATCCTTAAACATTTTTTGTTGGAATATGAAAATAACACAGGCATTGTGGCTTACATGTTTGAATGGAGAGGCAGGGGAGAGATGTAAGAAAGGATGATCAAGTAGCATAGCTGCAGATGGCCTATCTGCTGGATTCCTTTGCAAGCAGCATCCAATAAAATGCTTTCCTTCTGAAGATAGTGTTTCTGGTATAGGTGGCGATTTGTTCAATACACTGAACATCGCTTGTACCTGATGATCATCATTAATTATATCATTTATTTGATCGCAAAACAAAATGAGGGTCAAGATTAATTTCCTACCCAACTAAGATCACTCCAGGGAGGTTGCCCCGTGAACATCTCTATGACTGTACAGCCCAAGCTCCATATATCGACTGCAAGTGCAAGATATGGATTATCATCTTTCCTTAACATCGCCTGCATCACCTGCCACATGTGTATACACATACATGTTCTGCTAAAGTAGTTCGAGAAAACAAGAACCATCAAGATTACTCGTTTTATTGAAATACCTCAGGGGCCATCCAATGCGGACTTCCTTTCAATGAAAGATCAATATTTTTTCCCGAAAGCTGAAATAGAGTCCAGAGAATGAGTAAGAAAAAAATTATGAAACAGCTTATGATGAATTTTAAATTATCTCAGATCAGAAAAACATAGAAACACAAGCATACAATTAAGAACTTGGATTACTCCTATTGAATTGACAATTTAAGATGGAACTACAGCTCTTAATAATAATAAAGTATAACCAAGTCAAAATAAATAAATGGAAAAAGAAATAAGAAAGAAGCAAATACTACGGGTGCACTTTGATAGCATAAAAAGCATCTGTACAGAACAAATGAGCAATGCCAGTATGTGTGTGTGTGTGTGAATCATAAAATAAATAGCATGCTGGGAAGTAAGTAATCTGTCTTGGTTAATATAAACAATTCAAGGTTTCAAGAACTGACATGTTTTGCCAATCCAAAGTCAGCAAGCTTGACAACACCAGATGCATCTACAAGCAAATTAGCCCCTTTTATGTCCCTGTTCCCAAACATCCCTAATAAGCTATTATTATCATTCATTATATAATAATTTTTTTCCACTTTATATTCTTCAAACTATTGTTGCAATGAGACTTTCAGTACCTATCATTGAACTTTTCCCATTTTGGACCTCCAATTATTGTGGGACATTTTGGTACGGCCTTTAAATTTTTCTACTTGTAGTTATCGGGCTATTGTAAGAGTGATATTTTTATCCTCCAACTATTGTAATTGTAAGTCCTTCAACTATTGTGGCAAAAGAATGAGAATAAAAAGTGTAATTGTCATGTCTAAAAGTGGAAAGATTTAAAGACGGGTACAATAAGTGTCTGTGTCACAATATTTATAGGGCAAAAAGTGAAATATTCAATGACAGGTACAGTGTAGTTGACACAACAGGCAGTGGCTAAAAGTGGGAAAACCTCATTATATAATTAAAGTGCTTTAACTATAACTATCAGTCTACCACTACTGTGATACAGTACCGGTGAATTGTCTTGGTGCTGTGCAAGTAAGCCATTCCAGAAACAATATGACGAGTAAAATTTCTAACAACAGACTCTGGCAAAGCTCCTCCATAATCTCTAAGGTATTTATTAAGTGATCCAGGATGAATGTACTCCAAATATATGCAAAACCGATCGTCAACCTAAACCATATTTAAAAAACATTGGTTAACACACACACATGTGGAGATTCCTCCGCAAAAAGACATGTATCATTGTTTGCAAATCCAGGAGAGTAGAGAATGTTCTTACAATTTCACTGCCATAATACTGCACAATATTGGGATGTTTCAGCTGTCTAAGCACTTGTATTTCCTAAATTCAAAGCAAATGACAATCTATATTAGGGAGTCATTTCCATTTCAGTCTTCAATATCTGCAACTTACTCTTAAAGAAACTTGGTTTACCACGTCAGTCGTAGACTATGACACAAAATACAAATCCCTCTGTTCCAAAATGAACTTTGCGGTTAAGTTTTGGCAACTTTTTAAGAAAATGAAATTGTGTGTCTATTTAGAAACAAATCAAATAATATCAGCAAGCAATTATTCCGGAACGTATGACTTGCCAAGTGCCAATTATTTATATCAATGGATCTCATGTCATGCCAATATGTAAATTGCATGGTTGTTTCGATTCGCTTAGGACATGTTTCCTTCGAATGGTTTTCTGGTCTAGTCTTTGCCGCCTTAGGCGCTAGGCGATCACCAGCTACCCCAACTTTAGTCTAGTCGGTCTTAAAATTGTTCAGCAAGTTAGCCAGGCGCCAAGACCCAATTAATCAGGCAGCTTGTGCACCTAAACCCGACTAATTGGACACCTAGGACATACATAGCTTTTTTCATTCGGGCTCACAACCTCAAGTGTGCACGCCGCATATGCTTTTGACAAGCTAAAGCACTTTTACATTGACACTTATCTAATATGTATTGCATCATTAAACTAGATGAAAAGTTATTATTACAATTAACAATTCCACAACACATACACTGTTGATATATCTATCTAAGTACGCATGTGCGTGTGTATTATGTATACTTTTTTTTGTATTATGTATACAATATTAGTGGTTGTATTCGTACAACATTATTTATGATTTATATTTTTACATTCCGTCTAATATCAACCTAGGTGCTAGACACTAGGCTGGCACCCGACTTACACCTCGTGAGTTTTAGAACATCGAAAGTTCTGCTTTGCAAGTCTAATTTGGTCTCAACCGGTCTAATAACAAAACAGGTGAAAACAATAATAATGTGAAACTACGTTATAGCCTCACAAGGAGAAGAGAGAACCTGTTCCAGCTGCTGTATGCATTCTAAGGCTTTTGGGTCATCAAGGGCGTATTCGACTTCTTTCATTGCACATAATGCACCAGTTTCACTGTCAGTGCAAGACATATCAGATTCATCAACAAAATGCACTACCCTGTTAGCAAATAGGACACTTTCCAACAAAAAAAAATGTTTAACCTTCCTGGTTTATTCAACAGGTTTGAACCCAAGAACACAAATTTCTCTGAGGTCCCTAATTCGAAGCACTCCAGTCATTATCTTCACAGTCCGCAAGACTATACGGGTTAAAGGTCCTGGACACCCTTGTCTTAAAAAACATTTAAAAGAAAAAAACATACCGATTAGATGCAACATAAACAGTTCCATAAGTGCCACGTCCTAATAATTTCCTTTTTTGCCATAGACCTTTCGTTGGCAGTGGTGTATCTGATTTTTCTGTATTGTTATGAGTGGGACATGACAGTGATAGCCTTAACACTCTGGGTGGAAGGGGCAATGGATGGACATTGAGGTTATTCTCCAGGTGAGATTTACTATGCAGAAATGCAGGGTTAAAGAGATCAACTGTGCTAAACTTTTTCGGGCTGAGTACAGGACTGGTAAACCCACTGCCCGGAGCACTCCTTGCTGGGACCTCAAGTCTTAAGGAGTCTAGTCTGTCCTTGTTCGTGTTTGTATGATCATCATAGAAACCTCTCCGTCTGTAAGTTTGAGTTGTTGCTCTCCTTGTTGAATTTACTGCCTTTCCAATACCATCCCTTGAGGGATTACTGCAATAAAGCAGCCCATATATTATTCTTAAGCAAGAATTTCAAGAACATATCTCAAGTTACAAACTATCAAATGTTAGCCCATTTGTTAATAAAGATGTTACAGTATGATAATACCTAAAAGTGAAAAATAAAACTTTTTGTTTAAATAAAAAGGCAGTGTTTTTTAAAGGTAATGCACTCAACTTTTGAAGTATTACATTAATGTTTCACACCGGTTTCAGTCTTTGACAAAATATATGGTAGATAAGTAGATACTCCGTATAAAACAACACCAAAACCTTTCAAAAAAAGCACCAAAAAGTTATTTCAAACAAAGCTTTGCAGAAAATTTGGAATCATTTAATTATTCCTGGATTGAGTCTCAGAACAAGCAAATTCCATGGCATATATGAATGATAAATTAGATTACTTAGATAGTTGAATATATATGCATTAGAATAAATAGAAAATATCATGCCAATATCAAAGATTATACCTATGAACCCAAGTCCCAAAACAATTGTTATTCTCGTCGTTTTTATTCACTTCATATATGTTTCATATACTATATTACTCCCTCCATCCTTGAATTATCTTCCAAATTTCATTTTATCGTCTGTTCCAAAATAATCTTTCATTTCCTTTTTTGACAAAAAAATTGTGGTTCATAGCAATTCTTATACATTCTACACATTTCTTTCACAACTCTCCGTCATACAATTCTCACTTTCTTAATCCTTGTCAAATGTATTTTGGAACAAGTGCAAAATGTACTTTGGAAGATAATTTAGGGAGGGAGGAGTACTATTTACCTTGGAGTATGAATTTTTTTATTCACAGAGATTTACCTGAAAATCTGATTGGAATAAGGGAATACCCAAGGAAAGAAATACGAAGTTTTATACCTTGTGGCTGCAGAGCTTGAAGTATGTCCTTGGCCTTTGGTCAGTAAGCTCTCACCCTCAGAATACTGTTTGGGCAGGGGAAGTGGCTGCGGCAAGGCGGACTCGGGCCAGTGGCCGGCGTGCCATCGCAACCGTGAATTGGACTCCGGTGAAACCGGCAAAGACTTTGACTTTGACTGCCCATCAATAAGCCCGAGGCGTAACCCGAGCTCGTCCTCCGTCGCATGCCTCAACCTCGGCTGCCGGGTCAGCCGCTGACCTCCGCCGCCGATAAGATGCCTATCGCTGCCGCCGAGGAGAGATTCATAAGCCGGGCTTGAACTAGAAGCCGGTGATGGGTTGGTGCGGGCGGAGTGAGAGTGGGAAGAGGTATGCGAGAATGCTTTCCAGAAAGAAGAAGGCATTCTCAGAGGGAGTTCAGAAAGAAGAGCAGGGGTGGGAGGTGATATGGGATTATGGGCAGTCAACACAGTGCTGGTCAACGCTTAGGCAGAGATGGCATGAATAACTTTGTCCCTTGCAATAGTCTTCTTCACGCTTTACAGTAATATATACGGAAGTTCCATAGACGGACGACATCTTTCAGGCTAGTTGGACAAAGAATGACAAAGTCAATGCACGTGCCTGTCTTTCACATTGTATCTAGTTACTCCCTCCTTCCCATATTTAACTCCCGTTTTGACCGGGCACGGGTTTTAAGATAGTGAGATTTGTGTGGTGGAGAGTTATGTAGAGGAGAGAGAAATGTGTAAGAACGGTTGTGAACCACATATTCTTTACCAAAAAGGGAAAAAGAAGATAAATTTGGGACGGACCGAAAAGGAAAGAATGAAGATAATTCCGTGACGGGGGAGTATTTTAAAAAAAGGATGACATCCACCCCCAACTCCGATCGAATGGTACGTTAGGAGGATGTAAGTTAGACTATAATCATAATCTGACAGATAGAGAGTGAATTGTATCTAGTTATTTTACACATGGTTCTATAGTGTCTTTTAAATGAGCATAGTTTTATAAGGAAAATTCCGGGAATATTTGCTAAAGATTAAAATAAATGTTTTTCAGCTTTTGACTTAGAAAAACTGAAATACTTCTGATGACAACTTCTGCTTAAATTAATCACTTAAAAGTTAAAAGCTGGAAGCAGGTTAAGAGGTGTTTGAAATTATTTTTCACTTTTTCTATTACACAAAAAACATGTATTCTATCAAACACTATAAATTTTTACTTTTTCTTTATCACTTTTTTCTCAAACACTAGCAACTTTTACTATTATGTACTTTTCCCAAAATTACTTTAAAAATTATTTTTTTTAAATTAGAACCAATCGCGAACACTCTCTAAATAGGAGTACAAAATTTGAAATTCTAAAATATGACTGTCATATTTTTATTTTTTAAAATATGGGTGATTCCAACCAAGTTTAGAAAAAATTGACAGAGATTGTCATGTTTAAAGTCTGATAATGCCAAACTTGGTAGAACTTACTCCTATTTTGGCAGTCCTATTTTGGAATTTCAAAACATTTTTCTCCTATTGAGGGCAATTTCTAAATTTAATATTTATTTGATTTTTTATTAATTTCATTGTAAAATTAGAATGTTTTTTGCTTCACAAAAGTGTAGTAGTTTAATATTTTAGTTTTTGTAAATATTAAAATTCATAGAATTTTAGGTGTTAGATTGATAGTTCTTTATCATTCGGACTTTATATCGATACATTGGGTTTAATCTCTTTGATTTGTTGATTATTTTGTATTTAGAAGGGTTTTGGTCTAGTCCTCCCTTCATTGTTATCCTTGCTTTATCTAATAAAACTCGGTAAATGTCTTCGGGCATTTACCCCACCGATTTTGATGGTTTGCCTTCCGAGGTTGATGGAGTATATGGCCCAGCACCCCCCGGCCCACATACTTCTACTATTACATTCAGGCCCAACAGGCCCAAAACGGGCCAAGCCCAGCATAGTGAAGCTCTAGGCAGCCCACGAGGCGTGAGGGGGTGCCTTCATCCCCATGGTCGAAGGCCACTAGGGACAGACTAGGGCTCAGAAACATCGCAGGAGAACAAGGCTTAAAAATCAAGTCTTCGGCATTGGAGCCCTCGGCATTATGAGGCCCTCGGTACGCAGAGCCTTCGGACTGTCATCTACAGCCGAAGGCATCCTCCTCGACAGGATCTCCCATCCACATGCGCTGGATCAACGTACCAAGTACAAACGTCGCATCCAACCACCGCATTTAATGCAGCCACATGCGAATGTCAATGCCACACCAGTTGAGGTGACCCCTCGATCACCAGATTGTTGACACATGTCCCTAGCTAGCATTTATTGCTGCTATAAATAGCACCCCTTTCCCCATTTGTAAATCACGCTCAATACAATCCGAATACACATTTGAACTCTTTATCTCTCTTACTTGTTTGCTCTGACTTCTCTCTAGGTTACTCCCCGTAGTAACCCCTCGGATAAGCTACCCCCCGGGTACGCTATCCATCATTTGGTGCTTTCATTGAGAGGTCGAACAATCGAGTAAGAAACCCTCCCCTTCAGCTCAAAACACCTACCAAAATGGGAAGAACCACCTGTGCTCAGTCTAAGAACCTTGAGGACAACAACCTGGCCCTCGGTGAAGTCAACGCCCCCGGAGCCTCTAACAAAGCTCCCGAGGGCGGGGTCATCACTGAGTTGGAACAGGTTGTTGTTGACCTGCGCCTTCAGCTTCAGCAGAATGCCCCCGATGCTCGTCTTGGCATCGAAACCCGGAGGAGAGACCGAAGCGAAAATCAAGTGAGCCCTCCAGTTCTCACTATTGACGTACATTCGGCATTCTCCGCCTTCATCCAAACACTCACCCAGAACCCGGGTGCCTTCGGCACTCTGGTACCCCTTCAGCCGCAGGTCGGGGAGAACGTTGTTCCCCCCCTCCTCCGCCCCCCTTCGTGAACCCTATCCTTCGGCTAGGGAACAACGAGGGGGTCATGGCCCAAGATACTGCGTCCCAGGAGGTCCAATCCAGGGACCAACGCGGTGCGAACAAGGAGGGGCCTCAAACCTCCGCCATCGAGAGGCTCGGAGGGGCGCAAGACCGCCTCGGAGGAAAGGCGCTCCAAAAACCTCAGGAAAGCGGGGGTTCCGTCTCGAGGGCAGACGAGAGGCGTCCCCTTCAAAACAAAGGCAAGACACCACTCCATGCCAATGACGCAAGACATCAAATCAACCAGGGCCCTTCGGCCCGTGTTCATTCGCAGGGGGCGGAGGCCCTCCCGAAGGATCACAGGGACGAGATTATTGCAGCCCTCCAGCACCGGCTTGATGAAATGGAGGCCCATCGAGCACATACCGCCGTCGCCGCCCCTCATGCAGATCCCAAATATGATGCCATGCTGGCCAAAATGGATGAGATGCAAAAGAGAATAGCCGAGGGCTCCGAGGAACCCGTCATCCAACTCCGGACTAGGACGCCATTTACCCCAATGGTATTGGCGGCCCGAACTCTGGAAAAATACCAGGGGCAACCCATTAGACCCTATGAAGGAAAGACGGATCCCCAGGAGCATTATAGCAGATATCGGAACAGTATGATGATGGTGGGGGCATCGGACGAATATTTGTGTCGTTGGTTCCTCTCCACCTTAGAGGGACCAGCATACGAATGGTTCAACCGATTGCCCGAAGGCTGCATCGATTCATGGCAGGAACTCGTCCAACGTTTCTTGACGCAGTTTGCAGGGAGGCGCCGATCAAGAAAACAATTCTCCCTCTTGCTGACGGTGAGACAAAAAAGGGAGGAGACCCTTCAGGACTTCTTGGAACGCTGGAGGACGGAAGCGGATAAACTTGACGGCGCTGACGATGGGACCCTCCTGGCCCTCCTTCAAACAGTCCTCCGCCCCGGGAACTTTTCAAGGACCCTCATCAATGAACCTCCCCGCGATTACATAAGGGCCCTACAGCGGGGGACCGGTACGCCGAGGCTGAGGAAGTGGGAAAATGTCATCACAATCCCGATCAGCAATGCCCTCGGCCAGATGACAAAGGCAACCGGGGGCCGAGGGCTCCCCCAAATCAATCCAAAAGCTCAGCGCCCCCCGGTGATCGCCCCCGGCATGGCCAAGCCAAGCTCGGGGGAGGTTACAAGGGCAACCCGAAGGCTTGGGCCCAGCCCATTCTCTTGGAACACCCTTAGACGCCCTTGACACACCCCATCAGTGTCATCCTAGACTTCGCCGAAGAGAGGGGCCTAGTGGAGCGCGACTCCCGCGCACCCCTAGAGGTATATGCCATCAACCCCAATTATCCTTACTGTCGGTTCTATCGCAACCAAGGGCACAGGACCAACGACTGCCATCAGCTGAAGACAGCCATTGAGAGGTTGATACAGGAAGGCCACCGGTCTCAGTTCATCAGAGGCCCTCCTCCCCAAGGAACCCCTCACTACCAGGGCCCCCCCTAAGAAAGCAAACACATGGGTCAACCCAAACACCATCCCCCTCGGCGGCCCGAAGGGTAGTAAAAGGGAGATTGGGAACCTCGATGAGGAGGAAAAGTACAACCAGTACCAGGAGAAGAAGCGCCACATCCACATGATCATTGGCGGCAACACCGGAGGCGACTCCACCGGCCAACAGAAGAAGTGGGCTCAATCCCTCTACGTTGGGGAAGTAAACCTGATGGATAGTGTACCTGGGGGGTAGCTTATCTGAGGGGTTATTGCGGAAAATAACTAGAGAGAAGTCAGAGCAAGTAAGTAAGAGAGAGTGTATATCAGATATGTATTCAGCGTATTTTTGCTTCTGGTTACAAATGGGGAAATGGGGTGCTATTTATAGTAGTAATAAATGCCAGATAGGGACACGTGTCAAGCATCCATTGGCCGAGGGGTCACATCAATCGGTTGGCGCTGGCAATCGCATGTGGCCGCATTTAATGCGGCTGTTGGATGTGACGTCGTACTTGGTACGTTGATTCAGGCGCATGTGGAGTGGATATTATGTCGAGAAAGGTGCCCTCAACTGCAGGTGATTAGCCGAGGGCTCTGAGTACCGGGGACCCCCTTAGTGCCAAGGGCTCTAGGTGCTAAAGGCTACTGATTTTCGCCGTTTTCTCCTAGTAACTTTGTGTGCTTGAGCTGGCCGTCCTGTGAGAATTTGGAGCCTTCGGCCAGGGGGCCGAAGGCACTCCCAGTGTGCTGCGTGGGTTGCTCAGTACTTGGGGCGCCGTGTTTTGGGCCTGCTGTGCTTCCTGGGCCTATTAGGCCTCCATTAGAATAGTAGGAGTCTATGGGTCGGGGGTTCCTGGGCCATATACTCCATCAGGAGTCCCTCACTCCTTTTGCCGAAAGGTACTTGAGGGAAAAGGAGTAATCTATGTTTGTCCTTTTGGTGTTGTTCCATTGTAGTTTGTGGAGTTTGTGAGTAGTTTGTTGTGTGCATGTTTCAGCCGAGGGCAGTCCCTCAGTTACCCACATTCCGGGACTTGGGGGATCATGCTCGTTTGTCGCGGGGGTCTTTGACATTTTTTGTATTTTGAGATTTTCCCGAAGGGGTCCTCCAGTCCCCTACTCCTTGAGGCACTTGCAAAGTGGTGAAAAGGAGTAATGTAGTGCCTGCCTGTAATATAAAGCCGATGGGTGACACTTTTCGTTTCATTTTGGGGGGATGCCTCGTTAAAAACCTCATTGGAAAAAACCCTGTGGGAAAAAAATTCCAATGAGAGAAAAAGAGTGCACCGAATTCTCTCAATGATGAGTCGAAAAGGTAAAACCCTGGTCTGAAATGAGTGGCAATATTTGTGCCGAAGGCTATCCTTGTCTGAAGGCACGCGTGTTGCTTTGCCGAAGGCTCGCTGTTGTTATCCTGAGGGATGCCGAAGGGTCCCTTGCTCGTTGGTGAGTGGAGGGCACCTTTTGAGGGCGCGATGAATGTGGGTGATATTTCCTGCGTTGTCGAGGGGTCCCTTGCTCGTTGGTGAGTGGAGGGCACCTTTTGATGAAGGCGTGCTCCCCCGGGGGCTTCATGGTCCTCGATGTTTTTGAGGGCTGACGGTTCCCGAGGGGTGTGCCCGTTGTGAAGTCGTGGGCTTCTGAAGGAGCGAGCCTGAAGGCCTTTGTGCTGTCGTATGAGGGACATAAGCTGGGAGCTCCTCTGGGTAAGTGTACTCGGGAGCTCCTCTTGATGATGTGGAGTGAAGGAGAAAGCCCGGAGGCTAGTGTTTTGGTTGATGAAGGGGTGGTTTGCTGAACATAGCCGAGAGCTCCCAGAATATAGCCATTGTAGATAGAGCCGTTAGAATACCTAACGTCAGAAATATAGCCGTTGGGGGGGCTCCACGTGGAGTGCGTTCGTTGGCTGCCTGTGGGCGGATGTCACCGATTGGGCAATTCGACGGTTCGTAATGATGGCTTTTCAATCGGAGGCCCGGTTTCCGGCCCAAGACCGGACTTGTGGTGCCTATAAATACCCAAGGCCAGAGGTCTTCCCCCTTGTGCGATCATTGTTGTTAGCGGAGCTCTGCCAAATTTTCTAGAGAGAGAAACTTCTGCCCTCGATTCCAAGGTCCCTGATAAGTTATCTAAGTATTCTTGAATGAAAAACGACCAAGTAAATTGAAAGATGAACGAAGCACACATACAAGCTCAAGCAATGAAGAAAGTCATGAAGAATAGTTCCAAGATCACGACCATCTTCTATGTGACAACTTGGAAAACAGTCCCAAATCATGCTCGTGAGTGACTCCATCCAGACCATCAGGAACCTTTGGGAATTGTCTAAGAGACCAAGTGTTGAGGTCATCGTCGTGACCCACCTTTTCCAACTCATCAGGGTCAAACATGATCCTGGACGAACCAAACTTCTCAGGGTAAAATCCGGGAAGACGATGTGTCAACCTATCATACCAAGTTTGGACATGCTCCGATCATTTGCTCCATGGCCAGCCGCGTATACCTTCAAGGCAGCATGTGCTTTCTTCGCCCACTCCTGAGCCTAGACTACCTGGCGCGAGTTCAAACTCTTCTTTGACAGGCTTCGAAATTCAAGCTAAGTATGTGGTCATGACGAGACCAATGATCATTACATCACCATTCATTCTGAGTCACACAAAGCTCATCTCCAACCCAAGTTCGTGCAGGGCTATCTCTCCGCCAAATTCGTGCAGGGCTACCTCCATGTCAAGTTCGTGTCAAGGAACGAGATTGTCCATCCTTCCCAAACCACCTGCGATCGAGTAATGCTCACGCAAGGATCAACACATAGCTTGGAAGACCGGATGCAATCAGATGCCATCCTCGTCAACAACTGTTCATCAAGACGAAGTGAAGTGGAGATCCTGCCAGGCTCGCTCTCCATGCTATTTGGAGAGCGTCAAGATGGCCTGACATATATTTCGACCATCCTCAAATCGCAACAGGTCAGGCCACCTTGGGCTCCGATCACCGGCATGAATGAACAGATCTACAAAAGGACTCTCTAACTGACTCAAAAAATGATAAGGAATGAGTCGCCCAAGCATCACTCTCTTTCCTTGCATCCCTCCCTTGACCTGCATCAAGGAGTCCTCCAAGCACTGCTCTCAGTCTATAATCTTACATCCATCCTGAGGAAGCTTGAAGGTCAAATGACGTCGTGTAGGCGGGCGTGAAAATTCGAGCCTGACCCACAACACAATCATTCCCATTTCAAGACCGGTCGGGTGAGGACCGCTGCTTTAGATTCATCATGAAAGGACTAAACGTTGTCATCCTGATCGGGCTAGCCCACCGTCCTCCCAGATGACGACTATTTCCTCATCGCAGACCTAATCTCAACCACTCCTTTAGCAAATGAAAAATCTTTGCAGATATCTTACATGCTCCGGATGGGATGCGGAGCGAGCCAGACTTCTGTTGGTTTGATCATGTCTGCTCATTTTCAGCTTCATGCCCTTACTCTTCTCGACAAAATTATTCTTCATGGAGCAGGAAGGTGAGTGCTTTGTCCCAGCATCAGGCAAAGAAGTTATTAGCATGTACCCGACATTAGACATGGAAGATGCATGCTTCTCTCCAGCATCAGTCAGAGAAGCTGGGCATCTCCCCGACATCAGACGGAGAAACTCTTAGCATTCCCCGACATTAGGCAGGGAAAGTGCGTGCCTCTCCCAAACATCAAGCAGGGAAGGTGTGTGCCTCTCCCCAGCATCGGGAAGGGAAGGTGCGTGTCTCTCCCCAGCATCAGGTAGGTGCGTGTCTCTCCCTAGCATCAGGCAGGGAAGGTGCGTGCCTCTCCCCAGAATCAAGCAGAGAAGATCTAAGCATCTCCCTGACATTATGCAGGGAAGCTACATGCTTCTCCCCAATATCAGGCAGAGAAGTTGTGTGCTTCTCCCCGACATTAGATGGACTTGCATCGGATGTCAAAGGTCGAGACTTAACATCCTTCATCGCATCCAAGGCAGCAAATACGCTTCTCCGACCATCTATACCTATGAGGAAACGAAGGTCAGGGCAGGGCAGCAAGTGCATTTCTCCGACCTACCATACCTAAGAGGAAATGAAGGTCAGGGCAGGGCAACAAGTGCAGTACTTTTCCGACCTACCATACCTATGAGGAAACGAAGGTCAGGGCAGGGCAGCGAGTGCGCTTCTCCAACTAGCCATACTTACGTGGAAACGAAGGCCGGGGTAGGGAAGCAGGTGCGCCTCTCTGACGTGTCATACCTACGAGGAAACGAACAGAGTAAGCGAGGACTCTTCCGGTTGGGTTATATCCCCTTACCCGGCCTAAAGAGCAGTGTATACCCTCGTTCTTCTCGGAAAGTCTCTCTTCGCAAAACACAAAAGCTTCTCGTTTTCCCCCCATCACCATACGGAGAAGCTCCGGTCTTCTTTCCTGCATGAGACAGACCTTCATCAGGCGTCGAAGGCCGAGACTTAGCATCTTGCACTACAGCTAAAGCAACGAGAGCACCTCTCCTACGTGCCATGTCTGTAACAAGTAATAATAGCAATCAACATGGACTACTTATCATGGTGGACTACTCACTGCATCCTCCCAAGAATGTCAGACGAGCATTGCTCACAAGTGAAGACCGGTCTTTGCCATTCCCTTAGCAGATGGCGACCATTGCAGCTGCACGCAGTGACCGTATGGCTCACCTTTTTGCTTAATTTGGAAGAAGACCCTAGGCTGCTAACCGGACAAAGAAGACCCCAGGATGCTAATCGGAAGAACAAGACCTTGGGTGGCTAATCAGACAAACATGACCTAGAACTACTACCCATATGAAGGAAACCCTATCCTCTTGCAAGCAATGGGGATCAATGTGCACAACTGTGGAGCCACCCTCCCCGAGCATACCTCGGCTCGACATCATCAATAGACAACTTTGTGACCGGCCTCTCATGGGCATGCCTTGCCTTGGCATCATCACCACACAGTTATGCGGGTGGTCTCTCCCGAGCATACCTTGGTTATGAGCACTTTGTCAGGGTGCGTCAAAATAAATTCAATACTAAACACTTATACGTAGTATAGCGTAGTAGAGTTCGTATCCAAAGGGAAAGGAATGATTCTCTTTTTATGAAACTAGTAATTAAAAAGGGGGTTTTGGTTTTGAATGATTTAATTTAATTAAGAAACTAAGATGAACAACCTATATGTGTTTATTTCAGAGATAAAAAGGACTTGGCATTGCTACTTTCCACTTATTGATATATTATAGTCGATCATTGTTATATCTATAACTTATTCCCTCTCGAATACTCAATCGGGGAGTATATCCACTTCATCGAAGGTAGTTATTAACAACAAACGTTCATTAATAACCCTTACTATTAATCAAATATAGAACACCGACTTATACCGATTTAATGGTAGCATTTAATCTTTCTAACTCCTTGATGAAATCAATTGAGATTGATAACCTCAACACAACGGTTTCGGTTTAACCAACAAAATTAATCCCTCTTAAGTTTATTAACCACGGCCGTGCATTAATAAACCGAAGTTACTTACTTGTGAAACCATCAACGATTAACCATCGGTTCGTTGATCGTTTCTAGTAATAATTAATATATGAAACAAAACTAGTTGATCCTTTAAGTAATGTTCAAAATATTAATATGAAATATGAGTAGGAATTAATTAATATTCAAGGAAGAATATTATTAAAGAAGATGAATCCTACTATAATTAATATCAAGATGTTAACTAATTGTCATCTTAGCAACACTCCCCAACATTAATATAGAGGAAGAAAATATCATTCTAACTAATGTCGAGATGTTAACTAATTGTCATCTTAGCAACACTCCCCAACATTAATATAGAGATGATATTAAGGAAAGAACTATTAATTAATATTCAAGGAAAGAAGTTAAGAAAATAACTCATAACTTTAATAATCAACAAGCTTCAAGAGAAACACCAAGAATGGAAGTTTAGCTCCTCATTTGGAGACTAAACATAGCTAGAAAAATATAAAGAAATGCTATTCTAAACTGAGCTTAGGAGTATGGAAGAAAGGATGATTTTTAGAGAAGAAAAAGTGTGCTATTTATAGGTGTTTTTCAACACCTTTGCCCGGGTACCCGACCGGGTCAAGTACTTACCCGACCGGGTCCGGTCAAAATCAGATAATCCGCCATGTTCTGGTGATCTTCGCACGTCGTTTTGTCCCGGGTCACATCTGACCCGACCGGGTCAAGTAGGGGACCCGACCGGGTCCAGTGACTTTCTTGACAATTTCGTCTGTTAAATCATACCCGACCGGGTGGGGGTTTCTACCCGGTCGGGTTTTACTCCTGGGCAGTCAAATTTCTTGTTTTCTTCTCTTCAAAGTCTTCCTTTCCAACACCACAAATCCTAACTATACTTTACAACTTATAAAAAAAGACTAAAATACAATTACAACTGAAATCAAATAAATATTTACAAACTAAATAAAACGTCAAACAATCAACATAAATCAAACATAAAAACATATAATTATGCACTACTAATTAGTATGCATCAAACACCCCACACTTAAACCTTTACTCGTCTCAAGTAAATCAAATCCGGTCCAAGAAGTCCTTAAAATGACAAGAATATCAACACACACATCCACAAGTGTTTTTAGAAACAACTAAAGTATATTCCCAAAAACATAACAGTAAAGAGGGTCTTCAACTCCATATTTCTTTATCAACCTCAACTTTTTTTCGTTACCCTTAGGATCCTGCAGAAATAAAAGAAAATACTTTCTCTCGTTCTCTCATTTTGCCTAGGTGCCCTTTCGGGTTTTCATCCCAGCTTCCCACATTTTTCTGTTTTAATCCTCACAACTCACTCTTATTTTTGCTTTATTTTTGCTTAAGTTGCCCTTTCGGGTTTTCAACTTAACAAGCTTTTATAATTTTTTTACAAGAATAAAGAGTATGAATGTGAGTATTCCATAAAACTCCCCCCCCCCCCCCCCCCCCAAGCTAATCAAAGCACTGTCCCTAGTGCTTTTGTCTGAGATGAATGTTTTTTTTTTTGTTACTTTTTGGGAGGTTTTGTTGGTGATTCATGGGTGTGGAGATGAAAAGGGTGATGAGGTGATGAATGAAATGGGTTTAATTGGTGGATGGATGCAGGAGATATGAAGCTTTTGACTTTTGGAAATGGAGGAAATTTGGGGTGTGGTTCGAATGGGAAGAAAAGAAAATGGGGAAGAAAAGCTGCCCGCCCGCACCCTTATCGGGCTTTTGCCCGACCGCCCGACCGGGTATAGTGACTGACCTGGTCGGGCGTAAGCTGTTCACCCGAGGCAGAGAGCTTTTTGCTGGGTTGCCTGGCCGGGTATAGGGGTCTACCCGGTCGGGCGGTTGATTTATTCTTTGTTCTTCACCTGCCTCACCCGGGCGGTTGGCCGGGTGCTGTGTTTTAAGAGGTAACCCGACTGGGTGGGGTTTTATACCCGGCCGGGTTCAATCACAGGTCATTTTTTTTGAAATGTGTAAAAATAAAATAAAAAAAGTAAACGTACCTTGCATGGGTTGCCTCCCAAGAAGCGCCTTATTTAACGTCACGGCACGACGCCATCATTGTGTTCAATCATTTAAACTTGGATCGTGATAGTTTAGCTTCGCCACATTTTAACTCCTAGGGCTTCCATAGGAATGCTTGATTATCTGACCCTTCACTTTGAAAATCCCTCCACGATCAAATATCCAGATTTTCATTTATTCATGTGGTGGGAGTGAGGGAAAGAAATTATCGTTTAACATGGTCAATGGAAAATGTTTGGATCCCTCAATTGTGATGAGAATTTCAAAAATGTCACTCTCCTTTTCAATTTTATGAGTTGCCCTCAAAGTTTTTAGAATTGATGGGGGTACCTCAAAGAATGATAAGGATAGATATTTGAAACTCGGTTCATCATCTTCTTTGACCAGCTGGAGCTCCGTGTCTTTTTCTTCTTCCACTTCTTCTGGATTTTGGATCTCCTTTTTCATTTCCTCTTCATATGTCAATGTGATTGCAAAAGTTTGCTGTCTAGGATCACATTCTAGTTGAGAAGGAGATTTTTCTGAATCCCTTGTTTCAAGCCTACTCACGACTCCGGCTATTTGACTCATTTGAGTTTCCAAGTTCAAAATGCTAGACTTGATCTCATTTTGGAATTGCACCATGTTTTGTTGCATGGCGGTCACACTGTTAGTAAGAGCCCGAACCATGTCCTCCGTGGACATATTAGAGTTGGAGAATGGATCATACCTCATGTGAGGTACATCATCAATTTGTGCAATGTATTCTTCTTGGAGCTTTGGGCAGAAGTCCGTAAGATGTCTGTGAGACATGAAAATGTGCAGTCTTGGCATCTTGAGCTTTTGAGTTAAAGATAGATTCCTTTATTAGAGAAGTCAAGAAGGAAATTTGACTCTCTAAGGATGAAGTGTCGGTATCCATATACTCATAACTCATGTGAGCTCAGAAAATAGAAGAGCAAGATTTTTTTTTATATAATTTTTTTGTTTTTGATTTTTATGAGATAAAATAAAAAGAAAATAATTGTCTTTCCCCGGCAACGGCGCCAAATTTAACAAGCACTTTGTCACGGTGCGTAAAAAAAAATTCAATACTAAACACTTATACGTAGTATAGCGTAGTAGAGTTCGTATCCACATGGAAAGGAATGATTCTCTTTTTATGAAACTAGTAATTAAAAAGGGGGGTTTTGGTTTTGAATGATTTAATTTAATTAAGAAACTAAGATGAACAACCTATATGTGTTTATTTCAGAGATAAAAAGGACTTGGCATTGCTACTTTCCACTTATTGATATATTATAGTCGATCATTGTTATATCTATAACTTATTCCCTCTCGAATACTCAATCGGGGAGTATATCCACTTCATCGAAGGTAGTTATTAACAACAACCGTTCATTAATAACCCTTACTATTAATCAAATATAGAACAACGCCTTATACCGATTTAATAGTAGCATTTAATCTTTCTAACTCCTTGATGAAATCAATTGAGATTGATAACCTCAACACAACGGTTTCGGTTTAACCAACAAAATTAATCCCTCTTAAGTTTATTAACCACGACCGTGCATTAATAAACCGAAGTTACTTACTTGTGAAGTGATTAACCATCGGTTCGTTGATCGTTTCTAGTAATAATTAATATATGAAACAAAACTAGTTGATCCTTTAAGTAATGTTCAAAATATTAATATGAAATATGAGTAGGAATTAATTAATATTCAAGGAAGAATATTATTAAATAAGATGAATCCTACTATAATTAATATCAAGATGTTAACCAATTGTCATCTTAGCAACACTCCCCAACATTAATATAGAGGAAGAAAATACCATTCTAACTAATGTCGAGATGTTAACTAATTGTCATCTTAGCAACACTCCCCAACATTAATATAGAGATGATATTAAGGAAAGAACTATTAATCAATTTTCAAGGAAAGAAGTTAAGAAACTAACTCACAACTTTAATAATCAACAAGCTTCAAGAGCAACACCAAGAATGAAAGTTTAGCTCCTCATTTGGAGACTAAACATAGCTAGAAAAATATAAAGAAATGCTATTCTAAAATGAGCTTAGGAGTATGGAAGAAAGAATGATTTTTAGAGAAGAAAAAGTGTGCTATTTATAGGTTTTTTCAACACCTTTGGCCTGGTACCCGATCGGGTCAAGTACTTACACGACCGGGTTCGGTCAAAATCAGATAATCCGCCACGTTATGGTGATCTTCGCACGTCGTTTTGTCCCGGGTCACATCTGACCCGACCGGGTCAAGTAGGGGACCCGACCGGGTCTAGTGACTTTCTTGACAATTTCGTCTGTTAAATCATACCCGACCGGGTGGGAGTTTCTACCCGGTCGGGTTTTACTCCTGGGCAGTCAAATTTCTTGTTTTCTTCTCTTCAAAGTCTTCCTTTCCAACACCACAAATCCTAACTATACTTTACAACTTATAAAAAAAGACTAAAATACAATTACAACTGAAATCACATAAATGTTTACAAACTAAATAAAACGTCAAACAATCAACATAAATCAAACATAAAAACATATAATTATGCACTACTAATTAGTGTGCATCACTTGGCTCGACCGCCACCACTGGCAAACAGCCGTGCGACTGACCTCTCCCGAACATATATCGGCTTACCAGTAAGGCATACACTCAATCAAGAACCGAGGGGACTAGCCTTCCTTTGCTTTATTTTAAGGTTCTGGTGTACTCTTTTTCCTTCACTAGGATTTTTCATAGTAAGGTTTTAACGAGGCATCCCCTCATCATAAACATAGGAAGAAGTCTTCCCGGAAGGAACAAAGAAGATCCCGGGCTGCTGATCAGATAGCAGGACCCCGGGCTGCTACCCAGACAAGAAGGGTCTCATCCTTGCACAAACAATGGGACCATAGTGGACAGTTACATGACTGACCTTTCCGGGCACACCACAAATCATCATTATCAACGAATACCTATGTAACTAGCTAGCTAGCCTGGCACCCGGACTGATTTCAAAGCAGCTCAACTACTCCCTTTTAACTGAGTCTACTACTCGACTAAGGGAGTGAGAGACTCGTGTTGGGATAATGGGTCAGGCCCAGTGCCATCGGCCCATTATCCCCGAGCTTAGGCCCAACTAGGCCCAGGACGCAGCCTCACGAGCGGGAGTCGCCCCTTGCTCATTTACTTATTTATCGGGCCGGTTCGCTCATTAGCTTGGAGATGTATTATTAATATGGGTCAAACCCACGTAGATTAAACTTTGGACTTATGATGGATGCCTATAAATAGGCCATCAACCCCCATGTATTCTCTACGTTATTTCACTATACTGAAATGCTGCTAGATTCTCTACTCGAGATATTTTCTACCAACACACATAAACTCACTTTCTTGATAAGTACACCATCATTTCTTGTACCAATGTTAGGGACGATAGTACTATACTAAAAAGAAAGATCCCATCATACTTTTGCTTAAACAACTACCCGTCTACCCAAAAAAATTATTTAAAGAATTAAATTCGTAGTTTATATTATGCTTATTACACAAAAGAATCTAACATTTCAAAGAAGTGATTGAACTAGTTCATTGTATTTATAATTCTATGACTGTTTTGGAATCTAATAATACGGAATATGGTATTAGGATTTGTCAGTTCCATTCGCTAAAATTTAAGAACATTTCCAATGCTACAATATGCAAGGTACACATGTGGTATGAGAGATATCTATTCTATTTATATATTATATATAAGAAAAGAAATAACTCATTGAAAAATCATTTTACCCTCTACAAATCCTATGTGTACATCTCTCCACAATTTGCTCTTTTGCTATAAAAATGCCATGTGTCAAATTGGGGGACTAAAATTGAACTAACACGGAAGAAAGTTAAATATTTGCATTGTTACTACGTTACATCAATATTCATGGGGCCCATTGTACAAAAAAATACAATTTTCTTCAAAGTGTTACAACTTTTTCATTTTTTATCTGGTTTTTATAAATATAAAATATCAAAAATCATACTCCCTCCGATTCCAAAACAAGTTCCACATTTGACTTCACACATATTAAGAAAATAAATTTGACTTTACTGTGGAGTGCACTGTTTGGCACTGTTTGAACACTGTTTGACACTGTTTTGATGTAGATAATAAGGAAATGTTTGAAAGTGGAACTTAATTTTGAATCTGCCCGAAAAGGAAAGGTGGAACTTGTTTCAGAAACGGAGGGAGTAATTTTTAACGATCTTTCATATGACACCAATATTGTATATATAAAAATTTATAAAAAAACAGAAGTTTTATTAATCAACCTTCCTATTTTTGAACATCGGTAGAGAATATAAGTGACTATAAAAATGTACTCATCATAAATGATATAGTTACATTTTGTCCACAAATATTTATTTTAGAGGGTTTTCCTAGCCACTTTGATATAAATTAGAACATAATTGTATTCCTCAATTTAATAAGTCAAATTGTTATCCACTATCCCTATTTTAGTCATAATTATGAATGTTTCTTTATTCAATACAAAATAATCAGTATTGAGGTTGAAAAATAGAAAGTTGTTTAATAAATCTTAAAAAAAATGTGTATAAAATATTGATTTCATATGAAAGATCATAAATATTTGTGAATTTTAATACTACCTCCGCTCTTAAATAGTTGCAACATTAGAAATTTTATATCATTCACGTGCTCTATTTTGACTACTTTTAGTTACGAATAAAATAAATGTATTCACACGTTCAGTTGTGTAATAATCAAATTGACTGAATTTGGTGTAAATGACCATTTTATCTATACATTTCATTAATTTCTTTTTATTTATTTCATCAATAAACTACTTCCTTCGTCTCTTTATATTTAGCCAAATTTGACATTTCAAGTTAATGATGTTATACTTTAACCGAATATATTTATTTATAATATGAAAATGATAAAGTTCTTCGTTAAAAAACTACTCCTTATGTTCCGTATAAAGGTTCCTACGCTGTTTACAATGTTTGACTGACCATAATGTTAACTGATCTCTGTCCGAAATTACATATTTTTAGTAAGTAAAATTTACACCTTTTTATCAGAAGCAAAATTAAAAGTTTTCTATTCTATTTATATATAAGAAAAGAAATAGCTCATTAAAAGACCATTTTACCCTCTTCAAATCTTATGCGTACATCTTTCCACAATTTGCTCTTTTGTTATAAAAAAGTCATGTGTCAAATTGGGGGACTAAAACGGAACTAACACCAAAGAAAGCTAAATATTTGCATTATTACTACGTTACATCAATATTCATTGGGCCCATTGTACAAAAAATACTACGGGTACGTATCATTTTCTTCAAAGTGTTACAACTTTTTCATTTTTTATCTGATTTTTATAAAATTATATATCAAAGATCATAATTTTTAACGATCTTTCATACGACACCAATATTGTATATATAATTTTTTTTTAAAAACATAAGTTTTATTATTCAACCTTCCTATTTTTGAACATTGGTAGAGATTATAAGTGACTATAAAAATGTACTCATCATAAATGATATAGTTACATTTTTGTAAACAAATATTTATTTGAGAGGGTTTTCCTTATAGCCACTTTGATAGAAATTAAAACATAATTATATTCCTAAATTTAATAAGTCAAATTTTGATCCACTATCCCTGATTTAGTCATAATTATGAATGTTTCTTTATTCAATACAAAATAATCCGTATTGAGGTTGAAAAATACAAAGTTGTTTAATAAATCTTACAAAACAAATTGTATATAAAATATTGATTTTATATGAAAGATCATAAATATTTGTGAATTTTAATACTACCTCCGCTCTTAAATAGTTGCAACATTAGAAATTTATACTATTCACGTGCTCTATTTTGACTATTTTTATTTATGAATAAAATAAATTTATTCACGCGTTAAGTTGTGTAATAATCAAATTGAATGAATTTGGTGTAAAAGACCATTTTAGCTATACATTTCATTTTTTTTCTTTATTTCATTAAAAAAAACAGAAGTTTTATTAATCAACCTTCCTATTTTTGAACATTGGTAGTGATTATAAGTGACTATAAAAATGTACTCATCATTAATGATATAGTTACATTTTTGTCCACAAATATTTATTTAAGAGGGTTTTCCTCATTTCTGTCCAATACATTTCATTAATTTCTTTTTTCTTTATTTCATTAAAAAAACAGAAGTTTTATTAATCAACCTTCCTATTTTTGAAAATTGGTAGCGATTATAAGTGACTATAAAAATGTACTCATCATAAATGATATAGTTACATTTTTGTCCACAAATATTTATTTAAGAGGGTTTTCCTCATTTTTGTCCAATACTCATTTCTTTTCAACGTTATACTCATTAATCATAACATAAAGGCCTTTTTATTCCAATATTACTAAAATGAATGAAAAAGACAAAAAGGTGGCTTGTTTTAAATTTTTCCACAAAAGTGACTAAAAATCATTTTATTCCTTATATTAAATTATACATTTATTATTTTAATAACATTCCTTTGCAGCCACCAACACACCTGTGGCCGCTGACCCCAGCACCGCCGCCGCCGCCGCCTCCGTCACCGACACCGACACCGCCGCCAGTCACTATCTCAGTGACTCCGTCCACCAGTGACTGCTGCCGCCAAAGTGACTCCGCCCGCCACTGACTGCCGCCGCCACAGTGACTCCGCCCGTCAGTGACTGCCGCTGTCACAGTGAATCCGCCCGCCAGTGACTGCCGCTGTCACAGTGACTCCGCCCGCCAGTGACGGCCGCTGCCACAGCGACTCCGCTCGTCAGTGATTGCGCTGCCACAATGACTGTGCCGCCACTGACTCTGTCCCGTTAGTGACTGCGGCTGCCCCTGACCAAAGTGATTGTCCGCCCACCAGTCACAGTGGGCCCGCTAATTTGACTGCCCGTCCAAGTTCGTCCACTGCCGCCACATTCCGGCCACTGTCATCACAAACCCCCTCCCCATCCCCCATCCCCCTCCATAACCCCTAGCACTCTCTAGCCCCGCCCCTGACATGCCCCCAACCACCACATGCGATGACCCGCATCCCTCCACCGCCGACAACCGCTCACGGTGACCAAGACCTCCGGCCACCACTGGACCACCGTCCCAGCTCTCAGGTCCCCTCCTCTGGTCCCAGCGCCTCCCCAGACCTTCACGACCCGAATCTAGCCACAAGCCACCCCTTCACCGCCTCACCACCTCCGACCACCACAACCACGCCGTTGACCGTGTGCATCCATCATTCACCGGCCCCGTCGAAAACCCTAGCCACGTCCCCTGATTCCCCCATCATTCATTAACGACACCAATCGCCAATAGAAAAAGAGAAGAAGAAGAAAAGTGGTGGTGATGGCGCTTGAGAATTCAAGCAACGATGGCCGACAGTGAGAGATGAAACCTGGCGGTCAAGGGACGAGTGAAGAACCAACAACGGACGGTTGAGAGATGGAGCGGCGACCGACAATGAGAGATGAAACCTGGCTGCCGAAAGATAAGACCTGAGACGAATCGGCGGATGGCGGCTGACGGCTAATAGATGAAGCATCGGCGGCTGGGTGAGAGATGAGGCGGCAGCATGCGAGAGGAGAGCTTAAGAGCGTACGATTTAAAAAATTAAAATGATGAAGATGCTTTTCAGAGTAACTTTTTTGGAAACTGGAAAGTCTGTCATATTTTTGGAAATGAAAACACAGTAACAATTTTCTCTGATACGTAGTGTTTTTGAATATAAGATAAGCGGATTAATAACTGAACGGGGAAATATCTTCTCTCATATATAGTGCGTTTAGGTATAAGAAGATGAGAGGACTAATAATTGAGCGGACAAATTTTCTCTCTCATATGTAGTGTGTTTTTCGTATAAGATAAGCGGAATAGTAATTGAGCGAAAGAATTTTCTCTCTCATATGTCGTACTTTGAGATATAAGATAAACATACTAATAAGTGAGAGAGATAAAAAATATTTTATCTCATATGTAGTGTTTTTAGGTATAAATTAAGCGGACAAATAAATGAACAGGAGAAGTACCCCCACATATGTACTACGTAGTATATTTTAGTATAAGATAACCAGACTAATAATTGAGCGATAGAGCTGTCTCTCTCATATGTTGTACTTTTAGGTATAAGAAGATAAGATGAGCGAACTAATAATTGAGCAGAAGATTTTTCTCTCATACCTAATACTTTTAGGTATAGGTAGATAATCAGATTAATAATTGAGTGGGAGAATTTCCTCTCACACGTACTATTTTTAGGTAAAAGAAGGTAAGCTGACTAATAAGTAAGCGGGACAATTTTTCTATCTCATATGTAGTGCTTTTAGGTATTCTTCTCAAAAGATATTTTATTTTATTATTTGATTAGATCATGAGTAAAATATATGCACCCACTACTCTTTCCCGTGCGTATGCACATGTACTATACTAGTAGACACATAAAAATAAACCATTTACATTACTTTCTCCTTATTTCCACGGTTTTACATAATTTTGGTAATAATATCAACTATAATATCAACTATAAAAGCGTTCAAATAAGGAGAGTGATATTTCTGACCCACGGTTCTACATCAATTTTCATACACACCCACACATTAACCTGTTAGGATTTTTATGACTGGAATGCCGTCCGGCTACCTCAATTTCAGGTGCTTTGGGATGGAATTGTTTGATGAAATTTTTTGAGTATATTCTTTATAAAGTGTAGATTATGTTTACAAAATTCCAGTTTAAAATTTAATTACGAAGTCAGTTAAATAAATTATTAAAAAAAACTGCATTGTTAATATTTTTTAGGCATAGTTTTTTACAATATTTTTTTAACAGACTTTTTGATTGAATTTTAAACTGAAATTTTGTGGACATAATCTACACTTCATGTAAAATATTCTCACAAAATTCCTTGCAAAATTCTCTCCTAAAGAATCTCAAATGGAGGTGGTTGAACAACGTTCTGGTTAATAAATTTTTTACTGAAAGATAATTCTATATATAGGGTGAGGTTCTAATAAGAAGAAGCCGGCCTTTAGATAAGAAATGAGAATGAATTTCAGTCATGGGAGTAGACTATGTTGCAATAAAAGAGTTTGACATTGCACTGAAAATGCAATCAAGTACGGTGGCATTTTCGTAAATACCTTAAAACAAATCCGTGTTACGCCTCTCTAGTGCAACATGGCACTACTTTAACACAACAACATCAAATTCTAGTGTATCGTGAAACTGTTTTGGTGAAACATAACTAAATTTATATTCTAGTGCAAAATGAAGTTATTTTTAATGCAACATCGTAAAATTAACTGTTGATATTCATTCTCATTTCTCACATTAGATGCATTTCTCACTTGAACCAATGTACTCCGTATATACATATTTATGTATATCTATAAAATGGATTAAAAATATGCAAATAAGATAAATAAAATCTATATGGGACACCCGCGAGCACTCGTGGGGGACAACATGTGGGCGGGGACGGGACGGGTCTAGGAGTAGCGGAGAATGGGGGGACTTTTAAGACATGGGGCAGGGGATGGAGGATTGAACCCCCGCCCCAAACCCGCCGCATTGTCATCCCTGCTAAAATCTAGTCAATGAGTTTACCCAACTAAAATTTAATTCTTTATGTTCTCAATATTATTTTATGTTTTTTCTTCTTCTATGCCTAATCATAAATATAGCGATTTTCCTTGTTCCTTCTATTTAAAGTTTTTCCCCTTGTTCTCAAAGGGAGCCAACCTCGGAACATGAACAAGTTCATGCCTAATCACAAATATAGGGCTTTTAAAGACATTATACTAGATTATTCGTATATTTAGAATTGAGATCCCCTAGATATCAAAATGTATTATTAATAGAAACACTTAGCAAGTGTGTTTCTAGTCTTGATTGTATCAATAACATAAACATGACATATTGTTATTCGAGAATGTTTAAACAATGGGAGCAACAACAGGTCCTTGGAAGCTATAGCAAATGGAAATATATGTATGGGAAAGTAACAATTAGTAAATATATGAAAATATTAATTTATGTTGAAAATGATAAACAAATCAATCATAGTAGAAATTAAATTTTATTTACAAAGAAGTGTTTTATTTACAAAACAATCATGGTAATATTCATTTTTCTTTTTCTTCCAATACATTTTCACCACTAACTTTCACTCTTAGTAATTATAGCATTTACTACATAATACCTCACTTTCTATTTTCATACATTACACCTTGTAATTTATGAATTTTTTATGGTATTGTTAATATCATACAGAGTAACATATTAAATAAACAATAAACGTACAATACGATATGGTTTTACTGAATTTTGTTTTGTTCACCGCACAAGTGAGAATGTAGTGGTGACACTGAGGTTACCTTAGATGGTAGGGAGATACCGATTATTGATATGTTCCATTAATTGGGTTTCATAGATATGAAAGACGGTAAATCTGATGGCAATATATCCCATATAATCAGAACATGGTGGATGAAATGGAAAAGTGCGTCAGGATTTGTATGTGATCGAGGTATGCCTACTAGAGCTAATGTGAGTTTTGTTGGACAACAGTTGGGCCTACATTATTGTATGGCGTAGAGTATTGGATGGTGAAACAATGAACCACTAGTCACTTCACTCATGTGTTACAAGAGACACAATTTTCTTTATCATATTAGATAATTTTAGATGTATGATGATAATTATTATGTAATATAACATGTTCGGTAAAGAATGTTTTAGAAGAGAATGTAACTTGAAAATGAACAATTATATAGATACATCATACACGATAAACAATTTCTAGTGTGTTGATCTTTAAATTTTCAAAGAAATGATAATTTAAAATCAAAATGTATGTGACTCCGAACTTGCACTCTACATTTTGTGGATCACATTTTGAGACAGTTCTGATCTTGACTTTTGATTTTGTAACTTGAACTGTATTTCCACTTTGTTTGACAGAAGAGATCAAAGAAGAGAATTGTGCAAAAGAGAATAATGAAAGAAAAATATACCTACAATATTATGTATTATAAGGATAGAAATTTATATTGTAACCTATGATGAATTTAATGCATAAATGCATGGCCGTTTTTTAACAAGTTCAACCGGTCATCTAGAACAGAGCCCACCAATTTTAGGGGCCCCAATTTTTTTGATATTAGTATTGTAATATAGTGAGAAATGTTCAGTCACGTACGGACAAGCCCGTTTGAGGAGCTTTCGGGTCAATTTGTTTTATGAAATTTTGTGAGAATATTCTTTATGAAGTTTAAAGTATGTCCTTAATATTTCTATTATTTATTTAACTGGTAGGGTGTTTCCTGGTCCCTACCCCAAATAACCGTTTTCGGTAAACGGTTTTTTGGTTTCAATACCAGGTTAAAAAAACATTTCAGCTTACAATTCAATCAGGAAGTCAGTTAAATAAATAATTGAAAAACATCACATATACACTTCAACAAAATTTTACCCTAATATTTTATTGACAACATCTACATTTCATGATATAATCTACGTCGTGGCTGACCATGTCATTTCTTATAATATAGTTATATTATATAGTACTCCGTATTACAATAATGATGATGATGATAATTAAAATCAAACAGGGCCTCAATTTTTGCATTTGGAACCGGGCCTCCAAATTCATTAGACGGTCCTGCATAAATGGGAAGAAAGTTGTATTTGAGAGGATTCTCCCTTTAAGTATATAAGATTAGACGACCCTGCAATAATGGGAAGGAAGTTGTGTTTGAGAGGATTCTCCCTTTAAGTATATAAGATATGATAAATGAGTGTGACTGAGATGCGCATTTTGCGTTGGATATGTGAGCATACTAGAAAAGACCGCTTGAGACAATCAGACAAAAGATGGAGGTAGTTGTGAAAATAATGTATTTGATGTTGGAAACGTTTTAGGTAGTTTAATTAAATTTGGTTTAATGTATGGGGTCAAGAACAAGTTTGAAAGTTGTAAAATTAGAGTGAGATTGAATTTGGAGAAATCAAGCGTTGGTATAAATAGACAGCGCTAGTTCCGTGCCTAGACACAGCCACACACGCGACCGCCGCGACCACATTTGGCATAAATGAGTAACTTCACTCAATGCCTATATACAACGACAAACACGGCATGCGTATGATTGTGTACACGCCTATTTAATTTGAGTCCAAAACCCAGTTTTTAGCCTATCAATATAAATAGACCTTTATCTCTAAAAATCCTCATTTTGGAATCCTAGAGCTGAGTCCCTCGAGCAAAAAAATTTACTCTAAACATTCCCAAGCCAACCAATAAGGTGAATTTTAGTGCCAAAAAATTGCCTCTACATAGTCATCATCCGGGTAAAATGCATAAAATAATACCTTAACTATTGATATTATTGCATTTTGATACCTTAACTCTTAAATGAGAAAACTAATATCATAACTATACGTAAATATTTGAACCGACAATACTATCCAAATTTACGGTCAAAAGATCATACATGGTACGTGATTAAAATTCAATGCGTAGAGTTCACCCTACAATGATGGCATGGACATAAGTAACATAAAGTGGTACTGAATTAATTCATTTAAGATTTAAGATATCTAAACACAACAATATCAATAGTTAAGGTTACCATTTATGTATTTCAATGGTCATCTTCCGATAAGATCAATCTCTAATGTTTCAATCCGTTTTCATCGATTTCAATCATTTAAATATTTATCCTAGGATCATATTTGGTAATACAAGCTGAATTGCAGTATTCAAGCTAGAAGTTTCGTTGAGATTTGTTGCTAGTGTTGAATTAAGTTCCACTGTCAATAAAAATTATATTTTTACCATAAATACAAATTATTTAGGGTTTGTGATATGCTTTGAATTTTTTATGAAATTTTGTGCATATTTCGAATATATGAGATGGGTGATATTGGATTATAAATTTCTGGAATTTGTGATTGATATGGATTTTTGGGTAAATTAATTATTTTAATTTGGGAAAATAACTGTAAATAATACTAACTATATTTCTTCTATGAACCAGAAATAATACGAACTTTAGAAATAACTTTTAATAATACCAACTATTTGAATATATATATATATATATATATATATATATATATATATATATATATATATAGGGTTGGGTTCTAATAAGAAGACATCTTAACGTGAGAAGTGAGAAGCTTCACATTTGCTTCTTTCTGATGCACTTTTTCCCTAATCCGATTCATTTTTTGCGATGGCAAAAAAGTTCCGATTAATTACGGATATGCCACCGTGTCTAGCATCACTTTTTTAATATTTTTTGAACTTTCTCGTGCACTTTTTTGCTAATCTGATGCACAGATCTTAAAATGAACGCACCAGATGCATTCTCACTTCTTACGATTAGCAATATATATATATATATATATATATATATATATATATATATATATATCAAAAGTGATACATAACAAATTTTCTCTAAAAAATCAATTATTTAACTCATAAAAACTAATATCAAATAAGCGACTGTATATCAATTATTTGATGATTTGATATTAGTTTTTAATCTCTTAAACGGCTGGATTTCTTTTAGAAAAGTTACTCTATTTTATTTTTGGTTTACATTTAGATAGTTGGTATAATTAAAAGTTACTTCTAAAGTATGCATTATTCTTGGTTCATGGAAGATAATTGGTATTATTTAAAATTATTTTCCATTTTAATTTACTATGGCCATAAATGTGAATTTTATGAAAATTTTGTTATTGGAAATTGTGGAAGTTGATTTTACGTGAACTATATTTTAAATTTATATACGTTCTTTGATTTTGAAATATCCTTGTTGGATTATTATTGGACATTATATTACTACGTAATTATTTACTTGGAATTGTGAATTGGGTTGAGCCCTACTTTGGAAAGTTATTACTTTTAAATCGGATATGGTATGCATATAAGTTTGGTACCTATTTGCAATATAGATATTTGGGAATGGATTTTGATATCAAATTATTCTGATTAAACTATGAATAACGATTTCATAATTGTGAATGTCATGCAGAGAAACCTGTGATGCTAGCGGTTTAGGGCTACTACTATTTTGATTTGGTTGGATTGATTTGGGCGTGTTCCGTTAGACATTCAAGCGCTATGTTTTAACGTCTTTTTTCTTTGGTCGTAGTAATAGTCCCTAATCCTCTTTTAAGGATTTATTCATTTTTGTGAGTAGTTAGTAGAAAATCCTGACTATTTAAGCTTTTTGTTACTACGTATTATAGTATTCCCCGTTCCATAAAAACGTTTTCATAAGCAAGGTACATATGATTACTACACAATCACTCACTAAAGTGTCGTTCATTTATGCGACAAAGCTGAGAAGAGTCGCACTAACTATAATCTTAATTCGATCGGTGACTAAAATGCTAAAAATATACAGCTCCTAATTACAAAGTGATGGAAATGGATAAACTTTAATATTAGATGTACCGACACATTTAGTTTACAATCTAATACAAAGCTTATAACTTTTTAATTAATGACACACTTAAGAATATATGCCATCATTGTTTTCTAAACACAATGTTAATTGTTACTATTTGTGGAAAAAGACAATTATGGAAGCAATTAATAACATTTCCTTTGAAGAATGGAGTATGTAATTGAATAATGTACACCAAGTTCAGTACACATATGATACATGAAAAATGTGATGTGATACTACATATAATTTTATTGAAGCAAAAAACATAGTTCATTCGATACTTGATAAGGATTACAAACTTTAATTTAGTGAGAAAACTGACTTATTATTCACACTTTCAATCTAGGTCATGCCTTGTAGTATGTAAGTTGTCAATGATACTACTTCGAACTTTGCCATCCTTGTCAAGTTTCGGTTGAACTATGTTTCTTCCTTCAATAAAATTATATCACATTTTTATGTATCAATTACATAATTGTCTTGGTGTAATTTACTGAACTTGGTGTATATAATTCAATTATATACTTCATTCATCAAAGGTAATATTATTAATTGCTCCCATAATTTTCTTTTTTCACAAATAGTAACAATTAACATTGTGTTAAGAAAATGATGATAACACATTTTCTTAAAGTGTATCGTTATTTAAAAAGTCGCAAGATTCTTATTGGATTAATGTAAACTAAATGTGTCGGTCTATATAATATTAAAGTATATGCACTTCTATCACTTTGTAATTAAAAGCTATATATTTTTAGCTTTTTAGTTGCCAATTGAAGTAAGATTATAGTTAGTATTATGACTCTTATACACTTTGTCGCATAATTGAACGACACTTTAGTGAGCGATGATGTAGTATCCGTACGTACCTTGATTATGAAAACGTTTTTCTAACGGGGAAATACTATAATAGTAATTGATTAATGACAACATGAATGTATAACAATATTAGTAATAATAATAATAATCTATAAATTCAATGACAACAACCTATTAACCAAATTTCAAATGATCCATACTCATAAATCCAAAATATTACCGATTTTTATCGTTATTATTATTACATAATCTATATAAATAGAGACTAATCTCTATGTACAATATACACTCATCAAAATCTAATTCAATCCTCTCTTCACGCACCAACCATGGCCAGAAGGAAAATAAGGTTGGCATATATCACCAATGAATCCCAAAGGAAAGCTTCGTACAAGAAAAGAAAGAAGGGATTGTTGAAGAAGCTGGAAGAGCTAACGATCTTGTGCAGCGTAGAGGCATGCACAATCATGTATACCTCCTTGGAACAAGAGCCAGTGGTGTGGCCATCGGTGGAAGGCGTGCAACAGACGGTGGCTAGGTTCAGGAGCCTTCCAGATGTGGAGCAAACCAGAAGGAGCTCGAACCAGGAAAGCTTTGTTCATGAGAGGATTCAAAAGCTCAACACTACCATAATCAAGCTGAAGAAGGAGAACCGTGAGAAGGAGATGACAACGATCATGTACAAAATCCTCGCTGGGGAGCCAATTGATAGGCCGTTGGATGTCGCCGATTTGAATGACTTGGGTTGGGTCATTAACTTGCACTTGGCAGAAATTAATAATAGGATTGAGACCTTAAAGATGAATAACATTGATGATGCTAACGCCTCAACATCAGCTGCTGGGGCCGATAATGCAGAGACAATGACGGCTTCAGGCATGGTCAACTACCATCAAATTCCTGAAAACGTGATGAACAATGTTGTCATCTCGAATCCCATGCTTCCGATGAACGATAATATTGTTGAGCCATCGCATGCTGTGGTGGGGTGGGATTATGAGGGTTGGACTCACTACATGAACATGATGAATAGAAAAGCCAACAACCAAAACGATCCAACTCAAGCCGGTCCTAGCGGCTCAAAGAATTGAAACTATTTTATTCCCTGGCTATTTCACATGTTGCAGTCGCGTGATCCATATTACTTATAACGGTCTTTGTTTATTGTTTCATTGAATGATGATGATTTGGGTAGTTGGACACTACCTTCAATGTCATCTAAATAATGTCGTCTTATGTGGTTGTATTTTTCATTCTTTTTTAAATTTTATGTGTTAATGCGTACCATTATGCATTCCATTTTTACCTCACTTTTTATTGCTATTATCATATACATAGTATATCTTTATATATAATGAGAGCATGGTGGAGAATCAAATAAGAATTCATTTGGAGCCAAAAGAAGTGAAAAATTGTTGTGTTAATTAATGAGATATCTAATAACTTTATACGGAGTAATTAATAACAATCAAAGATTGTGTTTGTCAAATTAATAGTTAAAACTTATAAATAAAACATCAAAAATAGAATGAATAAAATAGTTACAAAACAAAAAAAAACATGCAAATATAGAATTAAATAAAAAACACAGAATAGGCTATATATTTTCACTCAAGAACAAAATGCAGATTACTACATTATATTCAAGTGTAACGAATCCAGCTACAAACATTGTATAAAGCACTAATAATTAGCTATAATATTAATAATCCAGCTACAAACATTGTGTAAAGCACTAATAGTAATTTTACCATTTATGTCCATTAGTAAATTAAAAAAGAAAAAGGAATTCAATATTCATACTAGACCCACACAAGTGTACAAATGATTGTAGTAAATTCAATTCTAAAATTGGTAATAAACAACAATGGTAGTGTTGAATAAGTTTATGATTAAATTGTAGGACTTTTGGGTATATAAACAACTTTAAATAGGTATAGTGAAATTTATGTCAATTATTTGTGTAAATAAAATATGTAGCCGGCCTATTCGGTTAATGTTTTTAAAGAATACTCCCGTACACATTTTGTTTCTCGAATGAAAATTTGCTATTCATTTAATTATTTAAAATATCAAAACAGAAGCTATTAGTTTAACTTCTCCTAATTATATATGCCACATACCTATTTAACCCCAATTTGTATGGTAATAAATAACAATCTTTTTAACAACATATTAATAAAATTAATAAAAATGGAGGTATTAGAACTATCTATTTAGTATAATAATTTTTTGTGAAATTTTGATGAGAGTAATTGTTAAGAATACTTTTGTAACCCGAAAAGATAAATTATCAAAATCAGTGGGGTAAATAATGAGCGTGACTTACCAATTTATATTCAATAAATATATACTATATAACCCACATACATGGATAGTTGCAAACCAAAAGGTTATTTTTCACATAAACGGTTACATGGTTTTTATAATAATTAAATTCATTAAATACTTTAATATAACACAGAATAATGTACTATATTGATTATTATCATCTTCATTAGAAAAAAAGTAACGTTGGAAGAATGTTTATTTGATAACATTACATGAGTTAATTATGTATCTCTAACAATTACCCTCATATACATAATCTTAATCCACGTTGTTTTCAGAAACAGATTAATTTTATTCGTTGTTGTGCAACACACGGGTTGATTGACTAGTATTAGCAAAACAAGTAGTGTTATTTCCCAAAAGAAATTAAAAAGATTAGGAATTAAAATTTGAATTTTGAAAAGTACCCTCAAATTAATTCTTAAATATTCATCATACATAACCAAAACCAATAGACAAAAGTTAATTTGTTTTTGTAGATGAAGGTCATATAGTAAATGAGTGTGTGTAATACTCCTTCCGATTCTGAAAGATCTTTACACTTTCCATTTTTAGCACTACCAAAAAGATCTTTACACTTCCTTATTTGCCTTATTTGTCAAATAAATCTACACAAAATAGTGCCAAACAGTGTCAAACAATGTTTATTTCCTTAAAAACCGTGAAGTCAAAGTGTCAAGATCTTTTGGAACCGGAGGGAGTATGTGTGTGGGAGCACGTGTGTATAAATTCTCATTGAAATATAAATGTACCTTTATATGGAAAATATTACTGCACTATTAGATTGTCAGTTCAAAAGCGCGAAGCTCGTGAAATATAAAAAATACAACTATGAACTAGATTTAAATGTAAAGATATTGCTAATTCAACAATACACACACAAAATGCATATCTAATTGATCTAATACTGGCGTGTAGCATATAATGGGCACATAACTTTTTTTTTTACCCAAGGAAGGAGGATGTCGAACCACAGAGAAGCGGGAAATAAAATAATTAAGCACAAACTAAGGATTAAAGTTGGGAATGCGTTTCTTTTGATTTTTGTTTGCTTGGAAAAGTAATTAAATAAAAGTGATTGAGAGAAGAGATTTTTATCAACACAAAGTTCAACCAATAGCAAGTAGGGGTAGAAATTGGCAACTAATTGTGCAATGTTCATTTGTAAGACATAATTGCTAATTTTATTCTTAGATAGATTGTGAGAAGTTGTAGATAAATATTTTAGGACCCAACACAAGTCACCTAAAATAAGTAACTAGTCAACATTTCCCAGTGATGGCCAAAACGAGACAAGTTGTTTAAGTGCAACGACAACCTTAATTATTAACTATATTATTTACCCAACCCCGTGGTGTAAATAATATAATTAAATAATTAAATTCTCCCGTAAAACTTCAATCCGGGACAAGGTAAAAGAAGTTTAACGGTGTGTTCAGAAAGTGTTCATTTGTGTATTTAACAAACAATATGTTTATGATTGAGTACTCATAATATATATCATAAACACAACATAATTAATTTTCTGGACACAATAATCTAAATAGAACAAACTTAACAATTAAAATCAATACAAATTAAAACATTATAAGAAAAATTAATTAACCAATTTCTAGCCCCAAATTTATTTAGCTATACATGTTGGGAAACATAGAAATAGATGAATCCATGATTAAAGTACAAGATTTAATGAGATAAGGAAGATCAAACTTGTGATTGATGACAATCCTTGGAGCTTTGGTGCTAATCTTGACTTAATCTTGGATGAGAAACAGTGCCAAACAGTGTCAAACAATGTTTATTTCCTTAAAAACCGTGAAGTCAAAGTGTCAAGATCTTTTGGAACCGGAGGGAGTATGTGTGTGGGAGCACGTGTGTATAAATTCTCATTGAAATATAAATGTACCTTTATATGGAAAATATTACTGCAGTATTAGATTGTCAGTTCAAAAGCGCGAAGCTCGTGAAATATAAAAAATACAACTATGAACTAGATTTAAATGTAAAGATATTGCTAATTCAACAATACACACACAAAATGCATATCTAATTGATCTAATACTTTTTTTTTTAACCCGGAAGGCAAACCACCAAAATCAGTGGGGTAAATGCCGGGCAACATTTACCGGGTATTATTGCTGAGGAGAGAAATACAAAGAGAGGGGGACCAGACCAAAACCTCTCAGGAAGGCATTCCTTCCGAAAATACAATGAATAGAATTAATAACAGGAAAGCAAAAGCAAACAGCACAAAGAATTTAAATGAATCTAATGTAGGCTAGTCCTAGTTTATCAGCCAAAATTGATTTACGAACCTGGTTTGGAAGTTCACTGGACCGAAAATAGGAAATTGGTTCCTCCCCATCAGGAAAGTATCTGGATAAGAAATGGGCAGGCCAATTTGCCTCCCGGTAAACATGTCTGAAAGAAACCAACCGCTCATCTTCCCATCGCTTCAAATCCTCCACCAAGCTCTTCCAGCGAGCACCGAAACAACCCTCAGCTAGCAAAGAGAAAACCACCTGAGAATCGGTTTCAGCCACAAAACCCTTGTAACCAAGTTCAAACGTCCAGGCGACTGAGTAATGAAACGCCATCAATTCCGCCTCGGTCGAACATCTAGCTTCTTGTGGAAAGTGACATCCTGCCAAGAACTCTCCGGTCTGGGATCTCAACAGCGCACCTCCCGCAGATCTATCTTGAAAGAGAGAAGCGTCGACATTCAGTTTGGCAGTCGACCCAGGTAAATCCCAACGAACAATCTGAATTTTAGGCTTTTTAATTTGAAAATTGCTAGGAATCAAATGTTCCTCAATCAACATCTGAGGAATAGATTTGTTTATGTTTCTCAGCCTGGCTAAAAACCATCTTTGTACATATGCCCTGATCTGTAGAATCATAGATTGATATGAAATTTGACAACTTCCGTCTCCCCAAACCACTGACGCGTAAGCCTTCCAAAGATGCCATGTTATAATCCCTGGTAAATTATGTTTATAAACATCCCCCATAGTTTTAGAGCCTGCTTCCAACCACCAGGCCATAAAAATTTGTCTGATAGAGACTGAGTTCACCGGAATGGGGATTTCAAAAATTCCCATAAAATGTTTCCAAATTTTTTTTGCAAAGAAGCATTCATATAAGACATGATCCATAGAGTCTGACTCCCTTCTACATATAGGACATATAGAAGGAAGAATAACAACATTAAACCGAGCTCTATTATCTGAGAAAGGCAGGAATCTGTGAATAACCTTCCATTGGAATAGTTGAATCTGAATTAGTTGCTTTTTATGCCAGGAATGCTGGAAGGAGAAAGTTTCTGATTTGGTCCACCTTATTGAATGGAAAGCTGAGGATAGAGAAAAGTTACCACTCTTCTCAGGTGCCCAAATATGTTCTCTATTTGTGTTAGAAGCAATTAAAGACATACCAGTCTCATCTATAGAGCAGATTCTTTTCCAGATAACTGAGTCAGTGCTTTTAGGCCTCATATCATGACCTCTAGGATATCTGTAGTGACAAAATGAGGCCCATAGAGAGTTATTACTTTTCCATTTCCACCAAAGTTTGAGGGGGTAAGCTTTTTCCATATCAATAATAGATCTAATACCCAGGCCCCCTTCAGAAGTAGGCAAACAAATATCCTTCCACCTTAGCCAATGATATTTATTTTTAGAGCTGGACTGCCCCCAAAAAAAATGAGCCATCTTCCTCTCTATGATCCTGATAACAGACCTTGGCAGTTTAGCAACAGCAAGAATATGTTGGGGATGGTATTAAGGACATGTTTAATCAGAATTAATTTGCCCCCCTGATTAATGTTCCTTTGATACCATGCATTAAGTTTACCATCAAATGCATTGATTAGATCTTTACAAAATCCAATCCTGTTTATACCCTTATGCAGGTGGGAGCCCAAGTATTTAATTGGAAGCTTAACCTTGGTCATCTGAAGCAACATCTCCATTCTTCTGATTCTACAAAGGGAAGTTCTTCCACACACAAAGTTACTTTTTGTAAAATTAATAGCCTGACCTGATGCCCTCTGATATAGGTCAAGGAACCTTTTGAAATTTATTAATGATCTAGCCTCCCCATTTAGAAAGATGAGAATATCATCTGCAAAACATAAATGGGTTACTGGGTAGCCAGATTGTCCAATCCAATAGGGCTTGATCTGGGAGCCAGATATAAGTGTTTTAAGGCCCCTGGATAAAGCTTCAGTAGCTAGGATAAATAGAAAAGGGGAGAGTGGGTCTCCCTGCTTGACCCCCCTCATAGCCTTAAAGAAACCTCTTGGAACACCATTAATGAGAACAGAAAAATAGGAAGCCTTTAGATGGTTCAACACCAGATTGATGAACTGATGAGAAAAACCAAACTTGTTAAGCACACCCTCTAGAAATGTCCATGATAATCTGTCAAAAGCCTTAGCCATGTCCAGTTTGACAATTAAATTTGTCCCTCGAGTCTTTTTATCAATAGAATTAACCATCTCTTGAGCTACCAAAATATGGTCATTAATGTCCCTACCATGCATAAAACCTGCCTGCTCAATAGAGATAAGTTTGGGAAGGATAAGGGCAATTCTGGTAGCTAGAATTTTTGTGCAAACCTTACTAATAAAGTTAGACAAACTGATAGGTCTAAAATCAGCAAAGGAGGTAGGTCTGGCTTTCTTTGGAATGAGAACAATTAGAGTACTTGCAAAAGCTTTAGGGATATGATTGCCAATGAAAAAGTCTTGAACTGCCCTCACCACATCATTGCCTACAATATCCCAGCAAGATCTAAAGAAAGCCCCATTAAACCCATCAGGCCCAGCAGCCCCATTTTTATTCAAAGCCCAAACCCCTTGCTTTACCTCTTCAGAATTAGGAATATTCATTAACATGTGATTGTCTTCACTATTTACTAATGAAGGAATGTATTGCAGGAGATCTTCAACATCACTAACAGACTCCTGGGCAAAGATATTAGAGAAATAGTCTTCTGCAGCTTTCCCAATGGACTCAGGATCAGAACAGGTTTGGCCTTCAGAGTTTTTAATAACACTGATATTCTGCATTTTCCTTCTTACCTTAACCAAAGAGTGAAAGAATTGGGTATTAGAATCTCCTTCTTTCAGCCATTTAATATGAGCTTTTTGTTTCCAGAAACTTCTTTCTTGTTTGTGCTTAGCTAAAAGTAAGGCTTGTTTGTAGGACCATTCTTCTCTATTTTCAATAGAGGGATCAATTTCAAAAAAAAATTCTGCCTGCAAAACTTCATTTTCAAGCTTTTTGACCTCCTCAAAGATGTTTCCAAAACTCACTTTATTCCACATCCTAAGAGCCTGTTTAAGCCCCTTTAACTTCATATAAAGGCCTTTCATCCCCCCACCTCCATAAGGAGTAGATTCCCAGGAAGCTTTAACAACTTCAAAGAAGCTAGGATGTGAAATCCACATTTTCTGAAATTTAAAAGATTTAGGTCCCTCAATCCTTCCACTTTTACATTGAATAAGCACTGGGTTGTGGTCTGAGGAGGCTTTATTTAGGTGGTTGATCTGAATAGAGTCATAGGAATCCATAAACTGAGAGTTGACAAGAAATCTGTCCAACCTTCTCCAAACTCTACCATTTGCCCTAATTCCAGACCAAGTGAAGGTGCAGCCCTGATAGGGTAGATCAATTAGATTACACTCAGCCATACAATCTTTGAAATCTAGAATGCTATTCAGATTTGGAGTGGCTAGACCTTTGTGTTCATCATGAGATGCAATAGCATTGAAATCACCACCAACTAACCAAGGATCATTATTATAAGAAGCCCAATTTGCTAGGAAAGCCCAAAGCATTCTTCTATCAATATAAGAGTGAGCCCCATATACAGAAGTAAACCAAAAACTGCCTTTCTCAAAAGCTATCTTCATATGAATATATTGATTTCCAAAAGAGAAATCAGAAATGCCAACTGACATAGAGTCCCAGAACAACCAAATTTTATTATCAGGGCAAGAGAAAAAACTGTCAAAACCCAGCTCCATGGCAAATCTAGAAATTTTTGACCCATCAACCATAGGCTCAATAATAACTAAAATAGAAATTTTCCACTGTCTAATAAGTTCCCTTAGTCTTGGACAGGAAGATGCAAGACCTCGGACATTCCATAAAAGACAGTTCATCACAAACATTGGGAGAAAGTGTGAGAGAGCTTCTTTGCAGCATCTCTTGTAAATTTTGGTGAAATAGGGCTATGATGAGCAGGTTGTTTCTTTTTTTCCTGGTAACTCTAATGAAACCTTCATCATTAAAGTTAGTATCCAGACTAGCCATTAAGGCATCAATGTTAGAATGACTAGGATGCTTTGTATTGTTAATGACCTTGGCCACTTTTCTAGACAGAGCTGACTGACCATGTTTCCATTTCTGGATGTTATCAATGAAACAAAAATCTCCATCTGAAGAGTAACCTTTAGCACAAAGGTCAGTATCATAGGAGTTTCTTTGTATTAGCTTCAATAAATTGTAATCATCCATGGCTCTGTGATGGCCAAAAGATTTTGGCTCAAGCTGAAAGTTCTCCTCTATAATGATGTTTAACTCTTCTGTCTGTTGGTTTTCTTTTGTTGCAGGGCCATCACCAGGTTGAGAAGGATGATTGAGGACCTCCTCCACACCCTGCTCACCAAGGACCTTCAAATCTGCTGAACATTTTGAAGTGGAGGGAATGCAAAGCTCAATTACTTTTGCTTTCCCTTTATCATTAATATTATCTACCTTTTGCTTCTTGTCTGTAATAATTTCCTCTTTTCCTTTGATTGTATGTTCAACATGGTTTTGTGACTGTCCAGAATTAGGTTTAGGGACCCACATATCTCCAACCCCTGAACCTAGTTGTTCTGGTGCCTTAGGTAACACTGGGGCCTTAGCCATGTCTGGAGCTTTGCTCTTGATGTGGCAAGTTGCTAAGGAGTGACCAAGATGTAAGTATTGAGAACAATATTGAGGCCTATTTTCATAGACCACAGATTGTGAGAAACCATTGGAACCACAATTAATCCAGACCTTGTTAGGCATCTCCTTAGTCAAGTCAACCTCTACACAAACTCTTGCTAGTGAAGGTCTTGTGAGATTAGCTGTAGCAATATCTATTTTTAGGGGGTTACCAATCAATCGTGCGATATCAAACAATGCCCTTCTGTCATGAAGATGGATGGGCAGTCCCTCAAGGGTTAACCAAACTGGAACGATGGGCGATTCCACGTTTGGCCTAAACTCCGGTGTCCATTTGGTGACACGCATCGTGCTCCCAAAAATGTCCCAAATCTGCCTATTCCAGCATCTAAGATAGTCTTCTTCAACTTCAAATCTTATAAATAAGTGTTTACGATCTAATAGCCCTAGATGAAAAGCACCCTTAAACCCAATAAGATCAAAAGCCTTACGCAAAGACGCCATTGAAGGCCGGTCTTTAAAAAAATAACCAACAAGAGAAAACTTGTGCCTGGCTGCAAGAATCTTTACTTCCTCATCTGGAAAAGAAATCGCAGGCATACCTCTGAACCTCGAAGCACTCTTCGTGGATAACGGAGGATCAGGGTGATCCGCCACCACTGCTGCAAAGGATTTCCCAGTCCATGGCCGTCCTGGTGGCGGCGGAGGAGCCGCCGCAACCGCCTTGTCCGTCATAAGCGATCGAAAACACCTCCAACTCTCACCTCTCTCTAGGGCAAAAAAAGATCCTCCATCGTACTTCACCACTTTTTCTAATTGATCTAATACTGGCGTGTAGCATATAATGGGCACACAACTTTTTTTTTTACCCAAGGAAGGAGGATGTCGAACCACAGAGAAGCGGGAAATAAAATAATTAAGCACAAACTAAGGATTAAAGTTGGGAGAAATAATGGCCTAGATATTAGTAATAGAGTTTGTACGGACAATAATATTACTACCTTTTATTTTAGTCAAAAAAGTGACTTGTAAATATCTCAGACTCATTTAGTCTTCCCAATCCTAATCCTAATCAACGACTCCCACAAATATCTCTCATCTATCGCAAGATCTCCGCCCAACAAATTAGCAAATTGGTATCTTCCATGGCTACGACGGTGCAGGTCTCTTCGAAGGCAGTGGAGGCGCATCTATTCGATGGCGGCAATTTTTGCCTAGCGCTGGAGGGGTTCTTCGATTTCAGCGGCGGCGGTGGCAATTTCTATCCAGCGCCAGGGGTTCTTCCATGGCTACAACGGTGCAAATCTCAACAATTTTTTCTTCATCAAGAATTGTAAGACACGAGTTCTTTTACTCGCGACAGTTTTATTCTTGTTTGTCGTCATCGTTTTCTCCTTTCGTATGCAAATCAGTCACGATTTGGATTGTCTTCATCAAGATTGCAAGGTCAATATTTAAGCATCTCTGTTTTAATGACACTGTAGTCGATGGTGTTACAGTTGGTTTAGTGGTATCCGATTTTTGGTAACTGCAGACGTGGGTGTGGCTATGGAGTCACTATATGGCAGGGGAAATAAAGTCATTAAAACACCGACATCCAGTGAAATAAAGGGTAGGCATCCGCCCGGCAGTGAGGTCATTGGTAGTGCAAAAGGCGGTAGAGTCAGAGTTCACATGGATGGGAGTCACTGAACATCGAAGATGTGAGTCACTAAACATCAGAATGCGAGTCACTGAGCACCAGGATAATGTGGTAACTAGAACTTTAGTGACTAGAGTTACGTTAGTGACTATGAAAATGACAGTGGTGATAACTATCGTCGGCGGCAGCGGCGGACAATATGACCTATAATGGATGGTCGGATGCAGGGGTGGGACTTGGGGTGAGATTGTACGGTTACATTAGTTACTCTTATATTATTAAAAATGTAATTTTAAAACAATAAATGCAGTATTAATTTATTAAATATATGACATTAATTTATTAAATGGGACTTGGGGACTTGAGTATAACGTATACTTAAGTCACTTTTTTAGAAACTTTTGAAAGTGGTCATATATTTGTATTTTGGGTTTCTCTTAGTAATATTCAAATAAAAAGGTCAAGTTGGGAATGTGTTTCTTTTTATTTTTGTTTGCTTGGAAAAGTAATTAAATAAAAGTGATTGAGAGAAGAGATTTTTATCAACACAAAGTTCAACCCATAGCAAATAGGGGTAGAAATTGGTAACTAATTGTTCAATGCTCATTTGAAAGACATAATTGCTAATTTTATTTTTAGATAGATTGTGAGAAGTTGTAAATAAATATTTTAGGACCTAACACAAGTCACCTAAAATAAGTAACTAGTCAACATTTCCCAGTGATGGCCAAAACGAGACTAGTTGTTTAAGTGCAACGACAACCTTAATTATTAACTATATTATTACCCAACCCCGTGGTGTAAATAATATAATTAAATAATTAAATTTTCCCGTAAAACTTCAATCCGGAACAAGGTAAAAGAAGTTTAACGGTGTGTTCAGAAACTGTTCATTTGTGTATTTAACAAACAATATGTTTATGATTGAGTACTCATAATATATATCACAAACACAACATAATTAATTTTCTGGACACATTAATCTAAATAGAACAAACTTAACAATTAAAATCAATACAAATTAAAACATGATAAGAACAATTAATTAACCAATTTCTAGCCCCAAATTTATTTAGCTATACATGTTGGGAAGCATAGAAATAGATGAATCCATGATTAAAGTACAAGATTTAATGAGATAAGGAAGATCAAACTTGTGTTAGATGACAATCCTTGGAGCTTTGATGCTAATCTTGACTTAATCTTGGATGAGAAAGTGATTAATTGTGGTTGAAGATGAGTTGATGATTTGGGGTTGAGAAATGAAGAGAGAAGGGAGAGGAAATGTTTCTGGGATGTTTAGAGAGAAGTTGGTTCGAGCTTATGTGTGGAGGGAGATGGATTAAGGCAATATAATGATAAGGTGATTAATCATTAATTGCTGGAATTTATGGAACAGATAAATTTATGTACAAGGAAGCGCGTAAATGTTTCAAAAACGTCCAGCAACCCAACAGATGAAGTTCTAATTCTTGCTCTTAGGTCGCGGATTCAAATCTTGTCTTGTGTTTTTTCCATCTTCTTTTCTACTTTTAACACAAACACCTATAGATCTAAATTAGTTCGGGTTATGCAGAACAAGTTTCTCCAATCCGCTAAATTCAAAAAATGACACAAATAGATCAATTAGGACTTTTTTGGGTTTTGATAATGTTAATAGGCGTGTCTACATGGAAGAAAAGTTTGGTGCAAGAATATACAAAGAGAGTTAGATTGTACTTATACTGAGCGGATAATCACAAAAATTTACAAGAACGATGATGTAAATTGATTAATTTGGACCATCCTTATGTAATTAAGATGTTTGACCATCCCTCTATAAATACAAGGATGATGGACCGAACAACCTGAGGTTTCCACTACAATTATTTCCGCACATCATTCTATAGGAAACCCACACACGTTCTCTCTCTAAACACTTCTCTATTGATACTTTGTTATTCATCTATTCATCATTATGATTTTCAATAAAGTTGTTGTTTGATCTTATTTGTTTTACGTATAATTTACGATTCACCATTATTTTGTTATTCGACTATTGAACTAGGAATTTACAATTGGTATCAGAGCAGAAGAGGTAATCTGTATTCGCAATGAAGAAGAAAAGCAAATCTCGAAGTTCCGTACTCAATAGATCGCAGGCAGTGTACGCCATTCTATCAGGCATCGCCATTTTTATCCAAAAGAAGATCATGAGGCTCTGTAATTCACAGATCGCGGAGCTCCTAATTTGACATGACCGTGAACCACCAGCTTCACCATCCACTTCACAATACCAGTTTGTGAAAGCTAGCTTCGCCATCCACTTCGAAATACCAGTTTGCGAAAGACAACTTCGATGATTGTCTTCGCCATCTGGAACACGTGACCTTTTTGTTGTCTCTGTGCGTGAACTTCTTCGCCATTAAATATCAATTCAGTACACATCTACGATCAGTCAGTAGTCAAACTTTTCAACACAGATGCTTACACAATGGATAGTGATTCCAGGCCTCATATTCCAAGGAGAGGTGAAGGCCAGGTTTCTGAATTTCATACGAAGTAGAGAAAATGGTCCGAATATTCTTACCTCTCTCAAAGAAGGACCGATTGAATATTGGATAGATGTTACAGGCGACCCTACTAACAATCCTCCACTTCTTCCAAGCAAAGTTCTACAACCTGAGAGCGAGTATACTGAATCAGAAAAGCTAAGAACTAGGGTTGATCTCCTTGCAACAACATATATGCTGCAATCCATCCCTAATGATATCTTATGCAAATTGACAGCCTCACAACGACCAAAGAAATGTTGTATGAGATTCATCATATCGAATATGTAAGGAGTTGATGTTGGGATTAAGACTAAATGAGCTCACACTCTTACTGCATATGACTCGTTCACCGCAAGAGTTGAAGAAGACTTGGTAGACACATATCAGCACTATCTGATGGTCCTTAATGAAATGAGGAAGATCAACATTCAAAAGACTAACATGGAAGTCAATCTACGCTTTCTGCGATTTTTGAAACTTGAATGAAGGAAGACCACCAAAAGAATCAAGCAATCAAAGGACTTGGATGAGCTGACCATCCACAACGTCTATGACTATCTAGGAGGATTCTATGAACAATCTGTTGGGAAAATATGTTAAAATTGCATTAAATGGTCAATTTGGGGCAACATTTTGAGTGGGGTCCACTTCCGATTTGGGTCGGGTCAAAGTGGTTTCGGATTGTCCTTGTTAAGGGCTACAATTTGATATATGGTACACTCAAAACGGATAACGGTGAATGAGAAATTGATTCTCGAAGTTCACTCATTGAAACGGAAAAATTGGGAAAATGATAGATTTCTAGTGGGATTTATCCCACACTGGAAAACCCAAGGGATTTTCGCCACCTTATAAAGGGAACCCTCTTTGAAGGAGTTAATATTCCTAGGTGGAAGAGCTCTCTTCACGTGCACGAGGGTGCCGATCAAATCCCGAAAACGGAGAAGAAAAACCGCGACTTGCGTGCGTGAGCGACCTGCAGACACGAATGTCATCCAAAAATCTATCTTTCAAAGATACAATTTAATATTTGTGTGGCATAATCACTTGATCTCTGTTCGCGACAGAACCAGAACTACTCCGCTTCTGTCCGAACCAGAAGGGGGGTCTGTTCTCACTAGAAACGCTCCGCTTCTGGTATGGTCGCACCAGAACTGCTCGAAGGCATTACAACCTTTAAATGCCCATCGTTCGGTTCTTTTAATGCTTCTTTAAATGGACAGTTTTCGACATATTAAGGCCCAAGGTTGGTCATTTATGTCCAATGTTCAGGTCCATTAAATCTCAGTTAACACACCACAAATCCGTCCGTATATATATCTGGCAGGTGTTTTGCAACAACACATCTCACAATACAGTTAGCACAAACGTTTAGAGCTAAAACACTCCTCCGGTATTCCGAAAATATTCCTAAGTGTTCATACTTGGTTTCCGTTCGCTGGAAGAATTTGTTGAGTGCTCAAACAATTGTTCGTAGTCATCGTATCCTGGGAAACGATCGTTGCAACGCTCCTAGCACCTAGGGAGGCAACGAGTACGCTTTAATACGCACGAGTTTTTACTAATTTTTGTTCCATCTATTTTCCATTTTTCTTTGGCTATTTTATTTATTAATTAATTTTATTTAATTAATATTTCTTCGTTTTTCTGAGACACACTCAACAAAATCAAGCAATCAAAGGACTTGTAAACCGAGTGGTGGTCGTCGCTGGTGGTAGATGCATCATTAGTGATCATTTGATCGGTGCAAAGTAATGCAGTGCCAAAACCTTGAGTCCGTCACTATTCATTGTTGTGTGAGAAGGTGAGGGGAGATGAAGGCAAAAGGTCATGGGAGCGTGCTTTCAGTGGAGAAGTGATGTTTACGGTGGGCGGCTAAGGTCGACAACATGGTGGTGCTCGAGTGGGTGACGACAGCTCAGTAGACATGGGCGGAGAGGGTGTTTTACCAAAACACGGGAAAAGTGGGATATACTTGCCAAAAAACGGGGATTTATGTAGGGTTTACCAAAATATGGGAGTCGGAACTGCAACTTCCGACCAGGGATTAGGGTTTCGAAAAAACAATTTCCTCCCTCCAGTCAGATTAGCCAATTTCGACGGTTTTTTTTTTTTAATTTTTTGGCCGCTTTTCATTTTCAAAGTTTTTTAAAACTAAACTTTTAAATTCTCTCATGTCGGATCTACCACTTCCAACTAGGAAGTTTTTATTATTTTTTAAATTAAAGTTTTTAATTTCCAACTAAAGTTTTAAACTAAATTGGCCAATTTCATTCATGTTTAAATTTTTAAATTGGCCGAATTTCTCTTTTTTTAATTAGTCGCCAATTTAATTTTTAAATTGGCCTAAAGTTATAGTTTTTAATTTTATTTTTTTAAATCCATTTGTATTGTGAATAAAATTCATAAAATGAGATACAAATTTGAATTTGTTTTAAATGCGATTTGTAAATTTAATGAAAGTGAACAAAACAAATGTAGGTTTCAATGTAATTTATTAATAAATAGATAGTACATACATTAATATAAATTTAATGATACTACATCTAACGTTGCGTGCTCGGCCCTGCTCCGTCCCCACCGCTAGTGTTCCAAGGCCCCATTGTGTCTCCATAGTAAAACGACGACGAATCCAGAAATGAATCAACATAATCAACCGCTTGTGTGGAGTACTGATAAGAATCATAATACGGCGGTGGTTGATCAAATGAGACACCTTGATGCGTTGAGAATTGAGGGTGTGGTTGATCAAATGAGACACCCTCACGTGTTGAAAATTGAGGGGGCGATTGTGAGTGCTCACCCCCACCTTCATGTTCATCTGCATCATCCTCTTCGTCACTTCCACTTTCATCTTCATCTTCATCTTCATAATGGAATATGCCCCGGCGGAGCATCTCTTCATCACCTACGTCCAGGGCCATCCGCTGTAGTCGTTTTTGACAGTCCTCATGACTTGCGCGGTCGGCTAAGAGCTGATTCAGCTCGTAAAAGCTCTGCCTCTGCATAAAAATGTAACACGTGTAAATAATATGACATGATATATGTTAATGAATATAGTATGTATTCAAAAACTTACCACAATACCCCAATCGTGTGATGTCGGGATGTAGCCTGTCGTGGGCACATTGTGAGAAGGGTTCTGGACACGTGTCATACCATGCTTCTGGTACCATTTTCGGTACCTCTTAGTTGCTTCGACGGACATATGTCGATCATAATCAAGAAAGTATATATTATGTTGTATGTCCGCCCACAACGCCAAGGCACCGGTTACTATGTTGGAACGATTGCCGTGATGATCAGTACCCGCCAAAGGAGCATCCGGAGTATCTTGCCTTATATGGAACTGCCGAAGAAATCGATCGGGGTAATGCATTTCGGCCATATTGCAAAATATGAGCATGACCCTAGCCGACCAAAGCGGAGCGTCATTAAGGATGATAGGTGGGAGTTCCTCGGACGCGTAGGGAGTGAAATCAAACTGTAAAAATTTTAATTTGCAATTTAACCAGTATAAAACAATGTGTATTAAAAATTGAATAGTACGGTGGAAGTAAAAATTTGAAGTACTACCTGACTCTCACTCATTCGGTCTAGGTCATCCCGGTACAGGCATATGCAGTGTCTTGGGGATCCCTTATATGACTTGGGGACGATCCACCTACATTTATTTATTACCGAAATGAATTTAAAAACTCTAACGTCATATAACGCATTCTCAATTATTAAGATGTAATTGCCAACATACCTGCACCCATATGGAAGATGGTCATGTTGAATGACCTGAACTACTGAGGGACGGACCATCGAAATCCTCGACCAAGCCCAAATCTGTAACAAGTGCATACAACCGCCAACTTGTTTGGTTTCCCACTTGGCACCGTTGCACAAGTTATGGTAGAGGTACCCGAGAACCGCTGATCCCCAACTCCATCGACGGGCTAAAGCCAAGTCACCCTGCAAGACCTCCAAAAAGTATAATCGTATTCTTGTCCCACTCGTGTCAGGGAACAAAAGGCCTCCAAGCAATTGCCATATTAGGGTTCTGGTGTGTTCGGTGACCTCTTCGTCTGTACTGTCAGGTAGGATCTGGTGACGGGTAAGAGCACTCATGGTGATATCACTCGTGCGCATATCAGTCTCTAGAGGAGTGAAACCACACGACTGCGTGCACAGGTCGATCCACTGAGCCTTACCCTTAACGGTTGGACCACTGAGGGGCATACCCCGAATGGGCAAACCAAGGATCATCGCCACATCTTGTAGACTAATGCCGACCTCACCGAATGGAAGATGGAAAGTATGTGTCTCCGGCCTCCATCTCTCCACCAAAGCGCATATTAAACTATGATCCACCTTCATACGGGCAATGTGCTCTACCCCCAAGAAGCCAGCATATGCTAACATACCTATCACTCTTGGATCTCGCTCTTCAACTCCGAATGCAGCTGAAGGGCAACTGGCGCATTTCAAGCACGAGTCTTTGGAATTCAGTTCATACCATATACGGCCCGCACGATGGGCACGCAGTGGCAACGTGAGTAGTGAACGGTTAACAGGCCCTGGACGCGGAATGTTTTGCTCCATTTGAAATTCCTAAAATAAGTAGTTATAAATTACTAAATTCGAAATTTAACACAAATTCTAAATGTAACACAATTTTTAAATTTGTAGATATTTATAGCTAAATTGAACTCTAAAATTCTAATTTCACAACCTAACACAAAAAAATAAAAAATTACTAAAGTAACAACTTGTAACGTCATAAAATCGAATTTTAACTCAAATTCTAAATGTAACACAATTTCTAAATTTCTAGATTTTTATAGCTAAGTACAACTCTAAACTTCCGATTTCACAATGTAGAGTAAAATTCTAAATTCACAATCTAAATTAAAATCTTAAAAGTTACCAAAATAACTAGTAATTTTGAAATTCGAAATAACTATAATTGCGAAATTAAAATCTTAAATTCGACTATTTAAATTAAAGAGTAAAATTCGAATTTCACAATGTAAATTAAAAAATTTACAAATTACTAAATTAACTACTTCTACACTCCTAAAACCGAAATTTAAGGGAAATTCTAAATGTTACACACTTTCTAACTTTCAAGTATTTTATAGCTAAATGTTACTCTAAAAGTCCAATTTCACAATCTAAATTAAAAAATTTATAAATTACTAAATTAACTACTTCTACACTTCTAAAACCGAAAATTAACTAACCTGGAAATTTGGCTGATCACAAAGGTTTGATTTGCTAGTAGGTGCTCTTGCTTGGGATTCATTAGTGAAGGAGATGATTATCTAGAGTACTCCATACCTCTCATAGCTAAGTACAACTCTAAACTTCCGATTTCACAATGTAGAGTAAAATTCTAAATTCACAATCTAAATTAAAATCTTAAAAGTTACCAAAATAACTAGTAATTTTGAAATTCGAAATAACTATAATTGCAAAATTAAAATCTTAAATTCGACTATTTAAATTTAACGCAATTTCTAAACATCTACAATTTCAACTATTATAAATAATAAAAAGTTAAAATTAAAGAGTAAAATTCGAATTTCACAATGTAAATTAAAAAATTTACAAATTACTAAATTAACTACTTCTACACTCCTAAAACCGAAATTTAAGGGAAATTCTAAATGTTACACACTTTCTAACTTTCAAGTATTTTATAGCTAAATGTTACTCTAAAAGTCTAATTTCACAATCTAAATTAAAAAATTTATAAATTACTAAATTAACTACTTCTACACTTCTAAAACCGAAAATTAACTAACCTGGAAATTTGGCAGATCACAAATTTTGATTTGCTAGTAGGTGCTCTTGCTTGGGATTAAGTGGGGATTCTTGATCCAACTGGCTCAGCTCTATTTATATAAAAAAAATTAGTTGGGAGTTCTTGATCCATTAAATAAAAGTTGGTGTTGAGTAATTAGTGGTCCACACTTCTTCCACACTTCTTAAATAAAGTTCTTGGTCCACACTTCTGCTTTTTCCTTGAACCGTGTGATAGTAGCTGATAAAGTTAGTATCCGTAAAACAATTTTTTTAAAATTTTATTGTTGTCGGATCTTCAAAATCCGACTGGAGGTATCCGTTTACCGCCCTCCGATTCCGATCCAAGCCCCTCCTCTTTTGATAACAGCCGTGCGATAGGGATCCGAGCCCTTATTGTGTTTCTTTGGTGGTTTAGAGTTTATTTTTTGTACAAATGTGGAATAAATATGGAATTATCTAATTTTGATCTGATTGAACTTATCTGATTATATTTATCTGATTAAATTTTATCTAATTGAACTTATCTGATTATATTTATCTCATTAAATTTTATCTGATTGAACTCATCTGATTATATTTATATGATTACATTTTATGTAATTAAATTTATCTGATTATATTTATCTGATTAAATTTTATTTGACAGAACTTATCTGATTATAGTTATCTGATTAAACTTTATCTAATTATAGTTGTTGTGCAAACTTAAAAAATTCAATAACTCCAACAAAGAGAACAAATATTTCATTAGTTCAAAAAACCCAACAAGGTATACATTACAATATTACTCATGTCCTCTCCTTGTAGCACGCAAATCCATTTCATTAGGAAATCGAGTTCTCTGTGGCCTACCGGCTCTAGCCGATCTATTGTTTGGGGGCGGGAGAAGTGTATGCGATGTTTCTGCCATGAAATTGAGGTAATTATTAATAGGCATAATATCGGAAGCGTACGTTCGGATGTAAGCATTTAAGGAATACACAGCTGGGATGAGGCTGTCTACGGTTATTTTTAAAAACCGACAAACCGCATACGCGTGAACATATGGCATCCCGTTCTGCTTCCAATACTCACACCCACATTCCTGCCTTGTCAGATCGATTGTCACTGGATCATGCGAACCAATAGCTACAGAGTAAATTCCCGTTGTTCGATTGTGCGGGACAATAGTTGTGTGATACCTACGCTGTGACCGCTCAAGAACATCCTTCCATACGTTCTGTGGATACAAGAATCCAGCTTGGTGCCACATTATTCCCGCATTTCGTCGATCGGCAAATAGTTGGACGACTTTATCGAATGTGGCCTTTACTAGTGCTGTGATAGGCAATGTGCGGCATCCCTTTAAGACATTGTTAAAACTTTCAGAAAGGTTTGTCGTCAAAATGCCATATCTTTTGCCATCGTCATAGCTCAGGGCCCACATCTCAACAGGAATCTCATTCAAATATAGAAAAGCACTCTCATTTATGTCTCGTATTTGTTGCATACAGTCGTGAAATTCCTGTTCTGTGGGAGTGCTACCAGCTTGCCAACATAATTTTTTCAGTTCCGCGTTCCTAAACTTGGTCATGAAATTACTCCGTATGTGATGGAGGCAATCACGCATTGAAACTTGTGGCGATCTCAACTCTCGCAAGGCTCTAAATGCACTTTAAATTCCTGCATGACGATCAGAGATAATGCACACACTACGGTGATTTCCAACCACATCACGCATAACCCTTGCAAAGAACCACGACCAGCTGTCAGCATTCTCACTCTCAACAACAGCATATGCAAGAGGAAATATCTCACGGTTAGCATTCATGGCTACCGCAACTAGAAGAACTCCCTTGTATTTGTCATATAAGTGAGTGCCATCAACCGAGACTACGGGTAAGCAAAATCTAAAACCGTCTATAGAAGCCTTGAATGACCAGAACACTCGGCGGAATTCAGACGTATCAGGAGTGCCGGCCTGTTGTGATTGCAAATGAACAACAGTCCCCGGATTTGAAAACTGTATAGATTCCAACAACATAGGAAGTTCATTATATGATGCCTCCCAATTGCCGAATTTACGCTCCAGAGCGATCAAGCATCCATTCCAAGCTTTTTTATAAGAAACACGGATATTAAAATTTTCATATATGTCTGACATTATCAGTTTAATGCTGTAGTCCGGGTCGACTTTCACTTTTGGAGCGATTTCACTGGCTATAATTTTGGCCGTTAGGAGCCTGTCATCCCGAGCCATGACAGGATCCTCCCTACAACTGTGATGGGGTTGATATTTTTTTACTTTCCACTTTTTTGACGTCATACCTTCTCCTGCTTGGATATGCCAAGTGCAAAGGGTCGGGTCTATGCAAACCGCCTTCCAGGACCGTAGCCTTTTGTCAACCGTTCTGAATTGACGAAATTGACGAATGTTTTCTCTCGCCACCGCTTCTTTCAGTGCATCATATGAACAGTAAACTGCGCCTACTTCGATCCTTTCAGGCTCAGAATCTAATGCTTGAACATATGGTTCTTCTAGCTCCACATTAGCCCAGGTGGTGTCTACTACGTCGTCACTATCATCGCTCGTGGATGAATCGACATCACTACTAAAACCTTGTTCATAGTCTGGGTCGTCCGACTCTTCACCCAAGTTTGTGACTGTACAAAGTAGATACATTCATAAATTTCAATATTATTATTTGGGACAAATTATTAATTTAACACAATTCTTGAATTTCTAGAATTGAACACAATTCCTTGTAACACACTATTTAAAATAAAATAAAATTATGGTTTTAAGTTTATTTGAAGTATAAAATCTTTTTGTGCTCTGGTCGGATTTGGGTGTTCCGACAGGAGTTTTGAAATTTTATGTGCTATATACAAATTTTAAGTTTATTTGAATAATAAAAACTTTTTGTGCTCTCGTCGGATTTGGGTGTTCCGACAGGAGATAAAGTTTTAATTTTTTTTAAAATTCCACTTCCACTTCCGGTTATTTCATTTATTTGAACTAGAATGTGTTTCTTGTGTAATTAGATAGAAGTATTGAATTTGTGCAGATGAGACAGACAGATAGCCAATTTTTACTCTGAAATTCCTATTTAACAATCAAAATTAAAAGATTTACAAATTACTAAATTAACTACTTCTACACTCTTAAAATGACAACAAATAAAACCAAATCATTGTAAATTCTATTTAACTTGAACAACACATACTAGGAGATTCGTAGTTCTGAAACGTTTGGCGGTTGTTCCTCCGACCATATACGGATGATGGGCCTTCCTCTCTGGGAGTTCCGTGGAACGTCAAAGTTTGTGGCGGGGTCGCTGAAGCTTCCACGTAAATGTGCAACTCCTCATACTCATTTTTAGCGATCCGGAAAAAATGACGCCATGTCTGCTCATCGTGAATGGGCCATAGTCTAGAAGCAACATATACAGAGTTCTTATATTTTGGCAATTTTCCGTAAATTAATTTAATTTCGGAAAATCCGTCGCCTCTAACATGATTTAGAACATTCTCATGTATAGTAGTATAATCATCTGCTTCACTAATGAATAGTACCGCCCTAGGAGGTATGGAGTACTCTATTTCATCATCTTTTTGAGATGTAGAGCCATTCCAATGAACCATAACAACAATATTTCCCTCACTAGACATTTTTATATGAGAGAAGAATGTCTAAACAGAAAATGTAATAAATATATCAAGAGAGAAAGAAGGATTATTTTTGGAGTGAAAATTTTGAAAAGAAATGAACTCATTTTATAGGAGCTATTGGGGTACGTACGGTGACCATATAAATGCAGTTGGTAGAATAAAGGAATACAAATAAAACACGTAGTGCAAACAATAAAATGAAAACAAAACTCCCAAATATACGAGTTGGTTGGTAAAATGTTCGAACCACAATTAAACACGTCATTTTTTAAAAAATATATCAAAATACCCTAGTCGAATTTCCCAATTCCGACTAGGTTTTTAATAAATTTTATCCGCTTTAACCCATTGTTTCAAAAAAAAAAATCAAAAATACCCTAGTCGGATTCCCCAATTCCGACTAGGTTTTTTTTTAATTAAATTGGCACTTACCTCTAGTCGGATTGCCCAATTCCGACTAGGGTTTCAACCCTAATTAGTGTAAAAAATTCGGTGGCAATTTTTTTTCTAAATTATTTTTTGTACTCGCCCAATCCGGCCCATTACTCTGACTCCACCCCTGCCAGTAGAGCTTGAATTGGAGAAGATGACATGAAGAGTTGAGAGAAATGAGTAGGAAGTTAGGGTTATGCTTAGTTATTCATATTGAGGTTTTTTTTATATAATCAAATATGATCTAGTCACTTTCTTGTCCATAATTAAATTCAACCATATATTTGTTCATTAAAACTCTATATATAATAATGTAATATTACTGTCATTTTTTCGAGTAACTTTTGTAGTGCAAACAATACCAACAAGTATTATTTTTCTTGCATTAACACACATATTGCAGTAGGATATGTTAGAGTTTAAATATTTCTTTTATGTTAACAATATTAAATTATGATATAAAGAAACAAAATGAAGCATTGGACACACAATGAATTTATTTAACTTTTAGTTTTTCAATTTCCAAACTTATTCTATCCATTAACTTTTTTTTTTTGTTTTTTAATGGGAAAAGGAACATATATACCCCTGCACTATTACGGTAGGAACAAATATACCCCTCTTCTTTTTTTTTGGAACAAAAAGTTGATAAATCTGCAATTAGGATACAAATGTACCCCTCTCCCAACGTTTGACAACTTTCCATCCGATCTAAAGTTACACCCAAAATTGAATGGGCATCCCTTCTATCTTCTCCATCGCAACAACTAGGGTCAGCTACAACTCCAGGCTTCTTCACATTTTAGCAGTGACGTGATTAAAGCTTCTTCCTTCTTCCTTATATTTTTAATGTCTTCATCTTCCCCGATTCCGTCCAGTAGCTCTGCAAAGCCAGTCATTTTCGAGCTTGACTATGAAGGACAATGCAAATGATGCTTTGGTGGACAAAAAGCTCCAAGATTCAAATCAGAAAACTAAATGAAGCACTTTATGTTTTTACACTTTTAAATCTTAAATGATGCATTGTTAGGTGCTTTTATTTTATGTTGTATACCAACCCTAATTTAGATACGAGTTATAACAAATACCGACCCTAATGTAAATAACAAACCCTAATTTAAAACTTATTAAAGCATATAATCTAAATAAAAGAAGCACTTACCTTAGATTTGTTGCTCAAACACAAAGTTTGGGTCACCTTATGTACACTTCTACCATTGGAGAAGAAGCTGGTCCAGAGTTGCTGTAATGGAGAAGAAAGGATGACATTCAATTTTGGGAGTAACTTTAGCTTTAACGAGAAATTGTCAAACGTTAGGAGATGGGTACATTTGTTTCTCAATTGTAGTTTTATCAGCTTTTCTTGGGGTATATATGTTCTTTTTCCCTTTAAAAATCAATAATGCCTAATTTGTTCATTTGTAGGAATACGAGTATTTTTATTCTGTTTAGAATTTTAGAAGCACATATACACCGATTATTATACTTTAAGGACACGTTTATTTCACGGGTTACAAAACGTTGCTTATTAAAACTCATGTTAATAAGCGACACATAAAATAAGCAGTGTTGTAAGCTCATGTTTACTTTAAAAGATTTAAAACACCGTTTAACATTAAAATGTCCAAAATAACCCTATACATATATACTCAGAAACATTCATGAACACAAATATATACGGAGTAATATAATACGTGGGGGTCACCTCGTACCGCTTACCACCTGTCCCAACCTCGACCCGACCCTAACCCCACCCCCATCCCCCTGCACCCCCTCCAACCCCACCCCTACACCCACCCCCACATGACCTCCCTTAACCCCCTAGCCCACCCCTACACCCTACCCCCGACCATACCTCTTACCCGAGCCCCACCCCTACCCTACCTCCGACCGTACCTCATACCCCGACCTACCCTGAGCCTTACCCTGTACCCCCTTACCCCTACCATATGCCCCTACCTCGACCTAACCCTGACTCCACCCCAACCTACCCCCTACCCTAGACCATACCCCTTACCATAATGCACCCCCTTTGTATACCCTACCTCAACCCCGTACCCCTAACCCCTTATACCCACCCACCCAACCCATTATCCATACCTACCCCGACCACTACCCCTACGTACCCTATCCCTTATGGGTACAATGTGGGGGGTATGGGTCGGTGTAGGGTGCGAGGTAGAGGGTGCAGTGCAGGGGGTTATGGTGGGGTGTAGGGTGGTAAAGGCTGTGAGAGTAGGGTTGGGTAGGATGGGGTTACGGTCGGGTCGAGGTTGGGGAAAGTGGTGGTTGGGGGTAAAGGGGTGCGGGGTGGGGTAGGGGGTGGGGTCGAGGTATGGTGGGGTAAAGGGGTGGTTGGTACGGGTGGGTGGGGGTATGGTCGAAGGTATGGGTGGGGTGTGGGGGTGGGTTAAGGGGTATTGTCGGGGATAAAGTGGTGCAGGAATAGGGGTGGGGTCAGGTGGGGGCAGGGTACGATCAGGGTAGGGTAAGGGGTAGGTGGTGGGGGTATGGTTGGTCGGTGGTGAAGGGGTAAGGGGTAAGGGGGTGGGGTCGAGGTTGAGGTAGGGGCACATGGTAGGGGTAAGGGGGTAGGGTGGGGGTGGGGGTGGAGTGGGTATTGTTGGTCGTGGGTACGGGGTAGGGTAGGGATGTGGGGGTGGGGTCGGGAAAAGGTAGGGATAGGGTGTAGGGGGTGGGGTAGGGGTAACAATAGGATAAGGGCAAGGGTAAGTGTAAGGGTAAATTCGGAAATAGAAAAAGCTTAAAGTGCCGCTTAATTAATACTTCTACGGAAGCCGTGATGTCTACCGAAGGTCCTATGTGGAAAGAAGCCATCAAAAGTGAGGTGAATTCTATCCTTAAAAATCACACATGGGAATTGGTTGATCTTTCTCTGGGAAATAAACCTTTGGGATCCAAGTGGATTTTTAAACGGAAAATGAAACTTGACGGTTCCATCGATAAGTACAAGGCCAGACTTGTAATCATGGGATACAAGCAACGTGAGGGCCATGATTACTTTGACACGTATTCTCCTGTGACGAGAATAAATTTCATTAGGATGATACTAGCAATTGCCGCAATGCGGAAATTGGAAGTTCATAAAATGGACGAAAAAACCGCTTTTCTAAATGGCGATATAGACGAAGAAATCTATATGGAACAGCCCGAGGGCTTTCGTGTTTCTGGCCAAGAAAGGAAAGTGTGTAAATTAATTAAATCATTGTACGGATTGAAACAAGCCCCTAAACAGTGGCACGAAAAGTTCAACCATGCAATGTTAATTAATGGGTTTAGAATAAACGAAACAGATAAATGCGTCTATGTGAAGAGCACGGTAGACGGCTATGTCATTTTATGTTTATACGTGGATGATATACTTATCGTGGGTAGCAATAATCTAATGATTAATTCTACCAAAAACATGTTAAATTCTAAATTTGACATGAAGGATATGGGGCTGGCCGATTTAATCCTTGGGATTAAAATAATTAGGGGACCAGACGGTCTTACGCTAAGCCAATCCCATTACGTTGATAAAATCCTTACGAAATTTAATAAGGATGATTATCAAGAGGCAAGGACTCCATTAGATAAAAACGTACAACTTACCAAAAATCATGGAGAGTGTATTTCTCAAGTAGAATACGCTAGGATTATAGGAAGCTTGATGTATCTAATGAGTTGTACCAGGCCTGATATTGCCTTCGTGGTTAGTAAGCTAAGTAGATATACTAGCAACCCCGGTGATGAACACTGGAAGGCAATAGTAAGGGTTTTGAGGTATTTACGTAAAACCCAAAACCCTGGACTGCACTATGGAAAATATCCAGCTGTACTTGAAGGGTATAGCGACGCTAGTTGGATATCCGACATAAAGGACTCCAAGTCCACAAGTGGATATGCTTTCACTTTGGGAGGTGCAGCCGTGTCATGGAAATCCTCAAAACAAACGTTAATAGCTAGATCCACGATGGAGTCTGAGCTAATAGCCTTGGATAAGTGCACTGAAGAGGCTGAATGGCTACGCCATTTTCTCGAGGATATTCCAAGTTGGGAAAAGCCTGTCCCTCCAATATGCATACATTATGATTTTCAAGCGGCAATTGGAAGGGTACAGAGCAATATGTACAATGATAAGTCTAGACACGTTCGTCGTAGACATAACACCATTAAACATCTCCTCACAACGGGTGTTATCACTGTTGACTACATGAAGTCAAAGGATAACATAGCGGATCCGCTAACCAAGGCATTGGATAGAGAATTGTTGGAGAAGTTGTCACGAGGAATGGGACTAAAGCCCGTGAATTGAAAAGTTCTATAGTGGATACCCAACCTAGCTGGTCCTAGGTTCAAAAGGGACAACTAAATTATAGAGCGAAGGATGGTCACTGTGGGGGTCCCGGACTCCTACTCAATCCTCGTTTAAAACAGTGACTCCCGCACGAGGTTAGCAAAAATGTTTGCTTTAATGATTCTAAAATGTTGATCTACTCGATAACATTGGAAGAGTATGTGGGATACTCGTGAAAGAATCACCTAAGTGAGAGAGAAGAGGGCCGCTTCAAAGGAGAACTATAAAGGCTCAGTTCCTTAGAAACTCTTGCAGAACCAGGACGGTGACCCATGGCCAAAACGGGCACACCCATGAGAACGGAACAAAGTTGGAAGGTTCTTGTGTAAAGATAAGTCAATGTTTACACGACATCAGTATAGTTCAAGGACATCGAGTCTACTAGACAGCCTGTAAATAAACGTGTCTTTACAGCGGAAGGTTCAAAGGATAAAACCTACCTCTCCGTATGCAAGGATCATCCGGTGAACACAACGTGTCCTCCTATCTTCGTGTCTTTTTAAGTCTCGAAAATCAATTTTCATTCATGTGGGGGATTGTTGGAAAAATGTGTTAAAAATTGCATTAAATGGTCATTTTGGGGCAATTATTTGAGTGGGGTCCACTTCCGATTTGGGTCGGCTCAAAGTGGTTTCGGACTGTCCTTGTTAAGGGCTACAATTCGATATGTGGTACACTCAAAACGGATAACGGGTGAATGAGAAATTGATTCTCGAAGTTCACTCGTTGAAATGGAAAAACTGAGAAAATGATGGGTTTCTAGTGTGTTTTATACCACACCGGAAAACTCACGGGATTTTCACCCCCTTATAAAGGGAAGCCTCTTTTAAGGTGTTAAGATTCCTAAAGGTAAAGGCTCTCTCTTACATGCAGGGGGGGGGGGGTGTCGATCAAATCCCGAAACGGAGAAGAAAAACCGCGACTCGTGTGCGCGAGCGACCTGCGCACACGAATGCCGTCCGAAGTGCTCCACTTGTGGTGGAGGTATTCTGCTGGCTTCGTACCAGAAGTGCTCCACCCCTGGTGGAGGTATTCTGGTAGCATCAGAGTTGCTGCTCTGATGGGGGTATTCTGGTCACGCACCAGAACTGCTCAGAGTCGTTACAGCCATTAAATGCCCAACGTTTTTGTCTTTTAATGCAGCGTTAAATGGACAGTTTATGGACGATTCAATGCCCAACGGACTGGTCATTGATGTCCAACGTTCAGGTCCATTAACACCCCATTTAACACACAACAAATCCTCCTATAAATAGCTGGCAGGTGGTTTGCAACAAAACACAACTCACAATACATTCCTCACGTATTTTTGAGCTCTAAAACACTCCCAGCTACTCTGAAAAATTCCTAAGTGTTCATACTTTGTTCCAGTTCGCCGGAACTCTCATTTGTGTGCTCAAACGTTAGTTCGTTAGCCACCGTATCCTGGGAAACGGTCGTTGCAGCGTTCCTAGCACCGTGGGAGGCGACGAATACGTTTTAAGAACATCGTGCGTAGCACGAGCTCTGACTAAATTCTGTTCCATCTATTTTCTGTTTTCTTTTAGCTATTTTATTTATTTATTAATTTTATTTAATTAAGATTTCTTCGTTTTTCCGAGACACACCCATCATAGTACATTGGGGGGGGGGGGTATGCTTAGTAAGCGGCACTTTAAGCATCTCTTTTGGTTAGTAAGCAACTTTTTAAGCAGTTGCGTGTTTACTTCACTTTTCTTACTAACATAACTGTGACTTTAGCAGCGAAGTAAACGTTTCCTAAATCTTTAAGATTTTAAGCGTGTATTTGCACATATTGGAATGATCTTTTGTTTCGTTCACCCAAAGAGGTTCTACCACACCGCCTAAAATGTTTTTAAAATGGATTGATTCCAATCTTTAATCATATCAGATTTGACCATGTTCAAACAAACTATATTTGATTCGATGAGATTAAACTTTGATGATTATAAAATTAAATATAGTTAGAGTAGACATATCTATTTAGGTCAGTATGGCATCATTTTAAAAGACTAAGAGTTTGTCACTGAAATTGACAAGCTCAGAATAAACATCTAAAACTAAGATAAAATCGCACTTTTCGTCCCTCAAATAGTCACCATATTGAAATGTCATACCCGTATTTCGGAGATTGTAAATGTGACATCTCAATTGTCCAAATTGGTGTAAATGTGGTACTTTGAGGGGTGAAATGTACTCCTCACCCACAGTGTACATTTCACCCAACAAAGGACCACATTTACAATAATTTGGACAATTGAGAAGCGATATTTATAAACTCGAGAACACGGGTCAAACATTTTAATATGGTGGTTATTTCAGGAACTAAAAGTGCGATTTTCCATGAAACTAAATTTAGAAGACTAAGAGCTTGTCACTTAAATTGACTGAATCAACTCATTTTGCTGAAACTTATGAAGTTTAGGTTGAAGTGGCTGAAGGTGACTGATTCTGCTGATTTAGAATACATTATACATAGTATTTAATTTTTTTATTACTAAGATAAAGAAAAATTTATATAAAAAATAGTTAAAATGATCATTTTCAATAACTTCAACCAATACATCTAAAATAGTAACTCCAATTTTATTTTTTCTTATTATTATACAATGATATTTTAGCGCGCTTAATAAAAAATTATTAACTGATATGTCTCATAAACTTAAAACCAGGCTCTACATGAGACTAGAAGAGTCCAATTGCTAATTATGAGCCCGTTTGATAACTCTGAACTCGGCTGAATCGGCTAATTCTGCTAAAATTTATGAAATTCTGCTGGAGTGGCTTTATTGGTTGATTCTTTTGATTCATGAAAAAATTATATTTAAAATATAATTATTAATAAAATAAAAAGAAAATTATATAAAAAATAGTTAAAACGTTCTTCAACAATAACTTGAGCAATAAAAAGTAATCCAATCTCACATTTTCTTATTATTTTTCTTATTATTACATATTTCCGTTTACCTAATTGGTAATTTCCCATGAGGGATTCGAATACGAATTGATGTTTCCACGATAAAATGTATAGAAATTAGTTCAAATAGGACTAAAACTATGACAAAAAACCTAAAATAGGACTTGCTATGTTTTTATTCCAAAATAGGACCATATGAGTCCTATTGGAAACATACCTATTTTTGCATTCCATTCTTACCCTTCCATTAAATATGAATTAAAAATAGTCAAAAGTCATAATTAAATGTTTAATTCATAATAAATTCGAAAAAAATTCAAAAATTCGTAGTAATATAATTAAAAATTTTATAATTTTTTTTAAAAATAAAAAATTCAAAAACTTTTTTTTAAAATAATTTTATTTTTAAAAAAATTAATAAAAAATAGTAAAACTCCGTAATTTTTTTTTTAAAAAAATATGGATGTCTTTCCCACCGCCTGTACTACCTCCCAGCACCACCACCTCCGGCCGATGAAAAAATGTCATTTTCCCAGAAAAATGACATTTTTTTCCGAAAATGCCAAAAAAGTGGCATATTTCTCTTTTCGAATGCCAACATTTTCATTTTTTTCTGCCATAAATATGACATTCGTAATGAACTTGGCATTTTTTTCCCCTGGTGACTAGAGGTGGTGGTGCTGAGGCGGCAGAGGCGGCGGCGATTTTTTTTTTTGAGTTTTTTTTTTTAATTTTTTGAAAAAAAAAGTAATTAAATTTTTAATATCGAAATGTTTTTCTTAATTTTTTAGTATTTTTATGAATTTTTATTATTTTTTATTAGGAATTAAAACATTTTAATAACTATAAGGGTATAATTGTCCCATGTACACATAATTAGTACATGGGACAATTATATAGTTTATTTTTTGGTCCTAAAAAGTGATTGTGTAAACATAATTAAGGGTAGAAGACCAAGAGGAGATCAGAAAGGCAAATAGGGCAATGGCTTCCCTTGGACGCACGCTATATTGGAGCGGGCGGGAATCGCCCTTCAGGATCCAAAAGACGTTGTGCTGCCGTGAATCTTCGAGATTCGCTGAAGGAAGGAGTGCCGCTTAAATGCTTATTATTGATGAATCCGTTTAAGAAAGAACTAGAGGTTGTTCTTCCATTCCATTCCATTCCATTCCTGTTGATACGGGAGAAAGTAGTCCGATCTTTAGAAAACCTCCGCCGCCGCCGGCCGGCAATAGTGTCGATGTGATCTTGTGAAGTAAAAATAACCCACCAATTCACCAAAGGCCCAACAAAGCGACCGCAATGATAATTACAGTCTCTAGGACGCGCTTACCCACCTTGCTGAGGATTGCGGCATCTCACGAGTCATTTTCCAGACTCCGTTTACTCTTTTCTATTTCCGCCGCAACACAGCGTGCCCGGAATTTCTTCTCCGACGACACCCACAGCGAGGAAAGCGCGGTATACAAACACACCCTCAAGTTCCAGAAGCCATCCACCATACCACACACTCCCAAGATCCATAACTCTGTCAGTTGCATCGGAACAGTCGATTTTCCTCTCGAGAGAATCAACACCCCCAGCGGCTCGTTCGGTGTCCATACTTTTCTCAGCGTCTCAACCTCTATTTTGTTCAAACCTTCTTTCAAGTAAGAATTCACCTGTTTCCTTAACTTTTTCCCTTATATGTTTAGTCAATTGTTTATTTTTACTATGTGTGGATATAAATGAAATCATTGTCAGTGCTTTGAGCTGTTTCCTAGTTTACATATCTGGACTATCAATCAATAACTATATGAAAAAATGATCTAATTTCTTGTGTTGCTCACGTATGGGTATGGGTGTACATACATTTTGAAGAAGAGGCATACGAGTACGACCATACTATTGTAAAAACAGGCTTAATTATATTCTTAATCCCTGTAATTGTAACACTTTTTGTTTTCAGATCTTTGTTATATATTCTTTTTTCTTCCTCACTAGATATGAGTATATTGTTTTCATTTTAGTTTTTCTGAATTCTGAGGCAATCTACATCTGGAAAAAATGTTAATTTCACTTACACAACATTCTAACTTTGCCACTTCAATTTTATAACTCTTTGGAGACTATTACTCGAGTCAAAACTAAGTAAAACTAATAATTGCTGATTCTACTATAACTCTTGTTGACTCTTTAAAATGAAGTTTAAGTATTTTTGGAATGACTTGAAAAAGAAAGACATCAAACCTTGTAGTTACTAGTTATGTATTTTAGTTATCAAATGGCGGCTGTTAGGGTCTGCAAATGACTAGAAAGAAAAAGAACAAAAAAGAAAATCCTGTAGGTTTAGTTCAAAAAATACCATACATGCAAAGACACAAAACATCACAATTATCAGTATAGAATTAATGAAAACTTCACATAAACACTATAAATGAAAAATTAATAAGCCTAAATGGCTTAATGCGATTCATAAAAAGGAGCTCTAACATAAGATAAGTGAAAAGGATCTACGCAATGGCGGACCCACAACTTTTTTCAACGAGGGCATGCGGGTAGGGATGGATATAGATTGGTTCCTCTCCTGTTGTAGTCCGGTTGCTCAGGTGACTAGATTGAAGAATCTTACCAAAACCGGGTTAAGTGGTACTGGTTCCCACTCTCCAAATACATGACATAAATGGGAATTTTTTAATTCCTCTACTCTTCTTTTCCACAGCCCATGGTTTTCCACTCTATTTTTTCTCTCCCATAGTCTAGCCCTAATTGTTTCAAACTCAGTCTTTCATGATTTCTGGCATTATGACTAATTCTTTTAGAATTTCGATTTTGCCATGACTTTTGAAACTAACCACCCTAGTTGTTTTCCTACCAAAAGTAAAAACAATCTCCCTCTTCTGTAATAAAACGAACATTCCTAGTTAATGCAATATCAAAGTTAAAATGTCTCTTTTTCTTATTTTAAGAGCTCGTTTGGTAAATACTTCATAACAATTATGATGAAAATTGAAATGACCGCATGTGCTGAATTTTATGATCTTTTCGTTTGCTGGATAGGATTAAGCTGAAGATGTGGGATAACGTGGCTGAACTCTTAATGAAGCATCTAAAGCAGAACGATTTGATTTATGTTTGGGGTCACTTATTTTCATTTGCTATGGATGGCCCGGCAGGAAATCCAAGGGTGTTTCACGAGGTACACACCACATGATGTATACTCTTTTGCCATTTATAGTTCAGTGTTGATGTTACTGGAAAAGAAAAAGAGGTTTATCATTTTGTTGGAGCAGTATGTAAAGTTGTGGACATGTTAGAAAAGCTTTTGCTCAATTGTTGCAGTCAAAATTGAGAATGCACCCCAATTTTTCATTATGAACTCTAGCTGTATCTTCGAATCATGCAAAATTCTAGGCAAAGGGGAAAATGTTACCTGAAGTTACCTTGAAAATTATAAGGAAATTGAAATATGAATACAATTAAAAAAGAATTCCACTTATTAAGATTTTTTCGTCTTAATATATTTGAAATAAATGGATAAAATAAGAAGGCTAAAGGGTCAAATAGGCCCCTGTACCTTTCCGGATTGTTCAATTTGCCCCCCGAACTCAAAAAAGCTCCAATTGGCACCCTGAACTCCATAAGCCCCTGAACCCGACTGAAATGTTCAATTTACCCCCTCAACCCTTGAATTTTTTTTGACATTTTTAGGGTCGAGGGGGTAAATTGAACGATTCGATCGGGTTCAGGGGCTTATTTGACCCCCTAAGTTGCCACGTCACATGCACAGTTGGCACCTTATCGGGTGACGTGGCGGTGACCGGATTGAAACCTTCAAAAAGTGAAAATTGAATATTTTTATCGAGTTCAGGGTGCCAATTGGAGCTTTTTTGGGTTGAGGGGGCAAATTGAGCAATCTGAAAGGGTACAAGGACCTATTTGACCCTTTAGCCTAATAAGAATTAGGAAAAACCCAAATTAAGTTATTTGGTTTGAGCTTTTCCTTTATCCACCTCTAAATTTTATTTCCTCCCCATTTACTTCTCTACATTCCTCATATATCCGTTTCCTAATATTTTCTAGGTACGAAATCAACCTTAAGGACATCTTTACTTCATACTTAATTTCACCATTAGCTTATTAACACAAGTGGAATAACAATTTTTTGGATAAATGTCTGTTTAGTAAACACCTTTTATGTCTTGTACTTTTGCTTAGTAAGCACTCACCTCATGTTTTATTAAGCAACATGTTAAACTTTTTTATATTGACAAGTTTAGTCCTCCTTGCATCCCAGTGTGACAAGTCTCCTGAAAACCCCCACCCCTACCTCTAAACCGTGGGGTTGGGGTGAGGTAAGGGGTAGAGGGTGGGGGTAAGGGGGTGGGGTAGGGGGTAGAGTGTGGGGCGGGAGTGGTAGTATCGGAAGGGTAAAGTCCTTGAAGGTTATAATTGACATTTTAGAGCCCGTTTGATGACCTTGTTTGATTTCGCGCGCTGAATTGTGTAATGATAATAAAAAGTAAGGTTGAAGTTACTTTTATGGTTGTATTGGCCGAAGCTATTGTAGATTATCATTTTAGCTATTTTATCATATAACTTTTATGGCTGTCCCAAAAATTGTTTCCATTTCCCTTTTTGGAAAGCTTTGTGTGGCTAACATTCATTTACATTTTTCTTACTCAACCACAACCATACTTTCCACTTTATTCCCACTTTCTTAAACTCCGATTCAAATTGAAGTGGGACTTATTTAATGGGACGGAAGGAGTATAACAATCCAGATGCAAGATTTTTATCTCAAAATTATTTCCTCCATATATATGGTATCTAATTTTAACCGAGATGTACTTTTCTTCCAATTTGCTTGACCGTGGACTTTTTTAAGTTTTGCACTTACCCATCTCAGGGTCTTGATATGCAGAAACTTCTATGTTTTTTTCTTGCACTACAATTCAAATGTATTTTTAACTTGTCCTCCATAACCTTACTGGGGATCTCCATCCTTCTGTAATATTCTTTTGAATAATTTTTGTTTTGGTGATGCAGATTTTGGATACAGGAACTGGTTTTAAAAACTAGATTAGATGGATCAATGAGTCAATAACCAATATATTGTAAAATTTAAAATTTGATGTGATGTTCAATTGTTCAAATGGAAAGAACAAGCCAGTTAACTAACAAGTAGTGCAAAAATCTTTGGCTTAATGATACCGTATACGGATTAGTATATATAATATAATATAATCACATCACCTGTTTAATTGTATTTATCCGATTTACCCTTTGTAGGTAATTGTCAAGGAATTTAATTTTGTTACTAGACTTGATAAGGCCTCTACCTGCCAGGAAAACAAGAAAACAGAATTTAGTGGTGAGTAACAAGTGCTTACGTTTAATGTTACCTATGTTACTTCACTGATCATATTCTCTTCAACTTTTCTGTACACTTTTACTGCTCTTGGCATGTAGGCTATTGTTCGGAACAGGAAAGGTGTAGGGAAATGAAAAGATGCACGTAGCGTAAAATGTAGTTTTTATGTTTACTTTACCTCCAAGTATGATGAAAAAACGAAGAGCATCTTTGCTAGTACCGTTCTTGGCATGTATGCTATGTTTGGAACAGGGAAAATCGTAGGGAAATGAAAACATGTACGTCACGTAATTTTTTTATATGTTTTCTTTACCTTAAAATACTAAGAAGACCAAGGGTGTGTTCAGTAATAGTGAAGTTTGCTGAATCTAGTGAAGCTGTTGAGTTGTGGCTGAATTGTGAAATATTTATTAATTAATTACTCCCTCCGTCTCGAAAAATTCTTCTCGGTTTGACTTGGCATGCTTATTAAGAAAGTGAGAATAAAGTGAAAATGTATGGTTATGATTTTATAAGGAAAAAAGTAAATCAATATTTGTCACAAAAATCGTTCCATAAAGGGAAGTTGGAATAATTTTTTGGGACGGGTAGTATATTTAAAGTACTATGTATATACAATAAGAATCTAAAATCGCCCTCTTCAGCCCACTCAGGTAAATAAGTACTCCTTACTACCTATAACCTTATTTTTTCATTATTTGCTAGTGCAGCATTGCAAAAGTGAAAATTTAGTGTTGAAAAAAATCTGGGTGATAAGACTTAGAAGCCAAAAAACCATGTTACCGAACAAGCACCAAATCTTACTTGGTTAGTTGTACAGATTTTATTTGTATCTAGATTTTTTAGCCTTTACATATAATACTACGTAGATAATAGGAAGCATTAAAAAAACTTAGTCTTTATATATAATAATAGATAATAGGAAGCATAAATAAAACGAATTGACTAATATCTAAAGATGGTTTATTGAGTTCGAAGCAGTTTTTCTTTCCTTGGAGATTTCACCTCTGTATTCCTTCCCTCTCCAGCATATTCCGGGTTCCAAGCAGACCCGTGATGATTTGCAATTATTGGAAAGAATAACCTATGAGTACACTGTGGGTAGATCATGTATAATTTCCATTTTCATGCCTATTGATTAAAAAATTCAGCTGAAGATCGGCAGGAGATGCGCAGAAGTCGGCTTCATTTATGGCAAGTGTTCTTCAGCAATCCAGATGAGTGGTGGGACAATAGGAGGCAAAAGGTAAATTACAAAGGTCCAGATTTTAAGCACAAGCATACTGGTGAAGCGCTGTGGCTCAAGCAGGATGATCCACCATGGGTTAGAAGACAACTTGAGTTGCAGGATTCTAAATCTGTTGATACAGATTCAGGAAATTTACAAGTTTATCCCTTGACATATGAATGATTAACTGAGCATTTTCTCCGGTACATAGGTGCATATTGTATTATTCTTTTTACTTGTTTCATCATTTACTATAAGTGCGTGCATGACCAAAGTGTTGTTTTTCAATCATTTAGGAGTTTTGATCTAATTTCTGAATAAGCGGCACATTTGGCCTGTCTTGCATAGGAGTGGAGCCCGGCCCGGAACCGGTCTGGCCCGCTACTGTGCGGGCCCGGACCGGCCCGGTGAACCGGTTGGTGCCCGGTTCGCGCCACCCGGCCCGGGCCTCCTAAAATGTGAACCGGCCTGGCTGGTTCGGGCCCGGTCCGGGCCAATTTTTTTTTCTTTAATTTTTGATTTTTTTTAAGTTTTTGGGTTGGGCTGGGTATGATTAGGGATGGACCGGTTCGGGCCTGGGCTCAGCCGGGCCTCGGTTCATGAAGGGGAGGCCCGGAACCGGCCCGGGTAACCCCCGGGTCCGGGCCGGGCCGGGCCTCGGGTCTAATTTTTTTTTGGCTTTTCCTAGTTAACCCCCAACCCTCCCCCTCACCCCCAAACCAACCCTAACTACCTCAAATGGCCCAAAATACCCAGCCCAACCCAAAAACTTAAAAAAATTTCAAAAAAAAATTATAAATTGGCCCGGCCCGGGCCCGAACTGGCCGGGCCGGTTCACCTTTTGAAGGGCCCGAGCCCGAACCGCCATCCCACCGGGCCGGGTGGCCCGAATCGAGCAACCAATCAGTTCACCGGGCCGGTTCGGGCCTGCACAGTAGCGGGTTGATCCGGTTCTGGGCCGGTTGGCCCGGCCCGAGTCCACTCCTAGGTATGATAGGGCGTTTGAGGTGGTTTGGGGTGGTTTGGGGGTGAGGGGGGAGGGTTGGGGGTTAATTAGGAAAAGCCAAAAAAAAATATAAGAATTGAGGCCCGGCTTGGCCCGGACCGGACCCGGGGGTTACCTGGGCCGGTTCCGGGCCTCCCCTTTCATGAACCGAGGCCTGGCCGGGCCCGGGCCCGAACTAGAACCGGTCCACCCCTAGTCTTGCACTTTAATTCCTTCAACGGAAATGGAACAAATCCAGTGTTTGAAAGGCCACTAGAGCCGCATCAGCAAGCAGGAAGAAGACAATGCACAGAAGAGTACAAAAAAATAGTGTATAATTACACGCTACTTTACTATCATACCAACACTTTTGAGAGCCCGGTTACCTCCTAGAAATCTGCCATACACTTTAACAGTACTTGTATTGATGACAAGTCGCCTTATACCAATTACCAACACTTTTAATATACCTTAATTGCGCTGACTTTTATTAGCGTTTATACGACTGTAAAGATAAAAGATGTGCAAAACAATAGTTATGATCATTAATACGTAGTACTTCCCAAGATGATTCTTAGAATATACTTGCTAAGTATTACTATCTTGGTCTTGGCTCAAGGTTTTCATTCAAAAACGGCACAATATTTTAGATAAAGATTAAAAAAACAGGCAACTTGACATTGTGACATCATTAATGGATTAATTCATGATAATTGTCATGATATAACGTAGTGATCCCCAAAATTGTAGTGACGGAAAATGATTTGAGAGAATAAGGAGAAGAAGAGAAATATAGAAAGAAATGTATTTATCATGGTGCTTGTTTTTCACTGCTTCATATGTACAGTTTATATAGTATGTTTGAAATAAAACACCAAGGAGATAGTTGTTAATACATTTGTAATAGGTCCGCCCAACTGAATTAAAATACCCAATAGATATAGACATATAATATGGCCAAATAACTGATTGCCTTGTTCGTTCTCCCAAATAGCTGGACTATACTGCCGCGGCCTACCGGTCAATAGACTATGACCTTCCTTGTATTTCATCACTTGCTCGGAATACCTCAAATCCCTCTTCTCTCGGGTCGTACACGACATTACCCCTGTCTTTCTTTAGAACCTTGTCCCCAAGGTTACAACCTTGTTGGTCATCCAATGGAACGGATGACGGCGCTCCTTCGCGAGTCATCTCTCCTTGCAAGAATATAGATATCAGAGCCCTACTTCGCCCATTAGCAGAGACGTGTGAAGTTGGTGCTGATGATGAGCTAAAAGAACATCTTTGTCAACTGAGGGAAGAGTGGAGGACATAACTGCTCGGGTGTGGATGCATCTTTTCAAAAGAGAGACATGAAAGACTAGGTGGATCTTGGCATCTCCAGGTAAATCCAAGCGGTAAGCCAACTTTCCAATGCGCTCCAAAATTGTGTAGGGTCCATAATAACGAGCTGTTAGTTTCTGATTTCTTCTGAATTGTACTGATTGCTGCTGATAGGGTTGCAGTTTTAGATACACCTTTCCCCCCACTTTGAACTCGCGGACCACCAGTCTTGAATCTGCGCAAAGTTTCATCCTTTCCAGAGCGAGTTTTAGATTTTCCCTCAATTCTTGCTTCATTAACTGTCTCTAGTTGATAACTTCCTTGGCCTCTGTATTGGTTAGGTTTGAGGGTGTAGGTAGGGATAAAATGGGTGGGGCGTAGCCATATAGGGCCTCAAATGGAGTAGTTTTTAGGCTGGTGTGGAAGTTTTGTTGTACCAATACTCTGCCATTGATATCCACCTAAACCATTGTTTTGGATTTTGGTGTGCCATTGCCCTTAGATATGCTTCCAAGAACTGATTTAGCCTCTCTGTTTGCCCATCTGTCTGGGGGTGGTAAGAGGAATTGTAACTTAGATGTGTGCCCATGAGTTTAAACAGTTCCCTCCAAAATTTACTCACAAATACCACATCCCTGACTCCCTGTCTGTCAATATATCTAAACCCATGCAATTTAAATACATTCTCTAGGAATAGTTGAGCCGCTGTAGTGGTAAGGGTGTGACAGTGGTATGAAGTGCCCAAACTTAGTTAACATATCTATAACCACCAGAATGACATCCTTTTTGTGGGGTCTTGGTAGGCCTTTAATGATGTCCATGCTAATATGGCTCCAAGCTTGCTCGGGTATGGGTAGGGGTTGCAACATTTCAGGGTACGGTCCACCCTCAGGTTTGGTTTTAGCACACGCCTCACATTTTCCTTGACCCACTGAGTGATGTCTCCTTTCATCTTGGGCCAACAAAAGGCTCTCCTTATTCTCATATAAGTACCTTGTATTCCTGAATGGCCTCCAACAACTGAATCATATAGTTCCTGAAAAATGGCGCGTTTGAGTTCTGTTGAAGTACCAATGGTCACCCTTCTGAGATATCTCACAATGCCATCAATAACCTCAAAGTTCGGGTGTAGTGTAGGGTCATTTAGCTCTTCCTTCTTGAGTCTTGATATAAATTCATCATGGACATAACATTCTATAAGATGCTGCATCCAAATAGGTTTAACTACCGTTAAAGACCAAGATTCTTCTTCATTATTATTCCTTCTAGACAGAGAGCATCAACAACTTTATTTTCAGCACCTTTCTTATAATGTATTTCATAGTCCATTCCTAGTAATTAAGTGATCCATCTTTGTTGAAGTGGGGTGGTGATTTTCTGATCTAGCAGATGCTTCTGAGCTCGCTGATTAGTTTTTATTATGAACTTGTTAGCTTGCAGGTAACTCCTCCACTTCTGAATGGCCACAAGTACAATGAAGAACTCCTTTTCGTAGATGGAGAGCCCCAGATGCTTAGGATCTAGCTTCTTGCTTAAGAATGCAATGGGTCTACCCTTTGCATTAACACCCCCCCCCAATGCCTTCTCCACTGACATCAGTCTCAATTTTTATACGGTTAAAGTAAATTCATATGATTAGAGTAAACTCACAGGTCACGTAATATAAAACCTCGAAACGATTCCCTGTCTTATTTTTATCAAAAATTTCAGTGCATGTGGTTGCTGAAATATATTATTTTCTAAACATTTTTTTTTATTTGATGTAGCCACATGCATTGATGCATGAGTATATGAATGAACATGAGATTTGTAGGTGTTGGCCAACTTACATTTCACAAATTTCCTATAGTATCCTGTCAACTTGAGATTTGTAGGTGTCGGCCAACTTACCATGCACATGATTTTTTCTGGATCTGTGGCAAGTCCACTATGATCAATTATATGCCTCAAGTATGAAATTGATTCTTGGCCAAATTTACACTTACTTTTTTGGCATATAGTTGGTTAGATCTTAGTCTAGTCAAAACCTCCTTAAGATCTAAGACATGTTGGCTCCAGCTAATGCTATAGACCAACATGTCATAAAAATATCAGCACTGTTTTTCTTAATAAATCTCTGAATGTCTGATTCATTAGCGATTGAAAGGTAGCTAGGGCATTACATAACCCAAAAGGCATAACCAAAAACTCATAATGACCATTATGGATCCTAAATGGTGTCGGTTACCTATGTTCTGGAGCCATTAAAATCTGAAAAATACCCTGATCGTAGATCAATCTTTGAGAAAATTTTGGCTCCCTTCAATTCATCTAGGAGATCATCAATGACCGGTATATGTTAATCATGTTTTATAGTGAGACTGTTCAAATGCCTGTAATCTACACACATCCTCTAACTCCCATCTTTTTTTAACCAACAAAACATGAGAGGAAAATGGGCTTTTACTTGGATGAATCTCTCATGTTCTCAATAATTTAGTACGACTATGACCTTCCTCCCTGTATTTCATCACTTGCTCGGAATACCTCAAGCCCATCTTCTTCCAGGTCTTACACGACATATAAGTGTATAATTTTAATATTAGCATGATATTTTTTTTTATAAAAGTGCTAATCATTTTTTAGAATAGAAATGAGAATCTTAAGATGGGATGTCCAAAAGAAGCAAATGAGAAATTCACTTGGGATGGAGATAAATATTACTACCTCCGTCCCGCTATGATTGTCTCATTTTACCTTATCGATCCGTCCCAATAAGATTGTCTCATTCCAAATTGGATAAAGTTTGTGTGGCTCTAAATCATTCTTACTTTATTCTTACTTTATCAATTCAATATCAACCACATAAATCATTTTTTATTAATTTGCGTGTCACTCCCTTTTGTCCCATTGTTAGCGGGACGGAGGGAGTATTAGTTGTTGCTTATGTTGGCTTTTAAGGCGATTTATGATGAGTACTGTATATAGCTAGCGCCACATGCACCATGTGAAAAACACTGGTCACGGATAAAATGCGGTTAAATATGTAACAAACACCACAAATAGTATATAAGAAACAAATTTAAATTTGGAAAATAAGGATTTGAATTTCGGCGTTTAATTAAAGGCACCGCATGAAAAAATACCTTCATGTACACATGCCGTGAATAAAATTTAATAAATAGAAAATTTAAAACATCCGAATACTAATCGGCGACGCTAATTATAGAAACGTTGCAAGGTAAAAGAAAAAAATAAAATATGAAATAAACTATAATGTCCAGCGCTTTGACGTAAGAGCGCCACCTCATATTCTTAAAATTTGAAGGCATATTCTAAAAAGAGTTACTCTCTTCATTCCACTATCATTGTTCCATTTTTCCTTTTTCGTTCATCCCACTAAATTTATCCCATAACATATTTGATAATATTCGTGCGTAGGGTACGTACTACCCATGCAGCATGAGCGGTGCAAGTGTACGCATGTTTCTTATAACATCCTATACAAAAGCGCGCTATATGTAATTCGGATTATACTTTTATGTAACTTAAGCTCTAATTTTACGTAAACGCCATTATAAACAATGTAAACACATATGAACAATGTGTAAGAGATTCTAATATATATAGTTTATATTTGGTGTAAGTGTGATACATTATACAATAAATGATATTATGAATATTTAAAAACATATGATTAACATTATAAATGTAATACGGAGTATTATTTATTGATACAAATAAGAACTAAATATTTGGTGCAAATGACTTTATATATACAAAATGTAAACTTCATGTGTCAATTACGTAAGTCACATTATATAAAATGAAATACATTCCCTTATCTCTACTCAATTGCTGTTTTCCAGAAGAGACGCAAATTCAAATCTAAAAGAGATATTCGGTAGAAAATCCTGAAGAGACGCACAATTTGAATCTTTGGATTGAAAATGAAACAAATACACTAACTAAGAAAATTATGTTTACTTAAAGATATCAAATACCTGTAAAACAATCGAAAACATTTAAAAGAAAACGTAGTCGTCAAAGATTGATCTGTGAGATAAAGTTCTAAAGAGTAACATTAGAATTGAAAAGAAACCAATAAAATACGGAGTATCAACTAAGAAAAGGATATATTTGCTCACGTTTCTAAAGAAGAACCGAAAGAGATATTGAGAGAAGGATATAAAACTTGCCCAGAGTATTGGCAACCCTAATTTTACAATTATACAGCCAGAAAAGTATCTTTAACCTTATTTTTTATTATTATTACACAACTCAGCGTGCGAAATCAAAAATTACGTGTTTGATTAAAAATTTGGTTGATAAGCCCGATAAGCCGAAAAACAGAGTCACCAAACGGGCTCTAATTCTTCTACCGTATCTATTAATTTACCAAAAAATATATTATACTAGTAAAAAAATATAAAATTTCTTTTAAAGGCTAGTAGAAACTAGAAACTGAGTTGAACTAATAAATTTATTAGAGCTTCATCTCAAAATTATGTTCTTCGTATGCTCAAAGTATTTATAAGAGCTTAATCTATTTTTTAATCTATTTAGATAATACGTAGTAAATTCTTCTAGATGAATTCTAGTACTTCGTAAATTAGTATCTATTAATGATTTTTATCAGTAGCTATTAAATTTTTTTTGGTAGAAGAACTTATTAGAATTTTGTTAGAGCTTCAATTGATCTAGAAGACTTTATTAGAGTTTCATCTAAAAAAATTATACGAATTGTTTTAAATTATATATTATGTTTTATGTAATATGAAGTATTTATTAATACCAGTATTAACTTAAATATATTAACGATCAATGTGAAATCGGAGCAGCCAATAAATTAAATTAAACGATAAGGTAAGATAAAATTGAACTAATTAAGAGTACTCTAGCTAAGGCATACGTAGAAATCGTTCATTATTTCTTATTCTTTCATATCAAGTTTTCGTATCATAGCTAGTTTAAATACATAAATTGTAACATATCAAATATAATAATTAGATTATACATGTATATATGAGTGGTGGCTGCCGGAGTAAATTGAAGGTATCAAGGTTGAGGGCATGCATGCATTTAGGTACGTTTAATGATTGGCCGGAGGTGAAGTATCGGTGGGAGGAACTCCGTGACCAGAGCCGGGACTCGGGTGACTTTCCCCGAAGACGGCATAGTTAGAGGACAGCGACGCCGGCAGCTCATCAGCGGAGTCAGCGACGGGAGTGGCATCTCCGGGAGGAACTCCGTGACCAACGCCGGGACTCGGGTGACTTTCCGCGAAGACGGCATAGTTAGAGGACAGCGACGCCGGCAGCTCATCAGCGGAGTCAGCGACGGGAGTGGCATCTCCGGGAGGAACTCCGTGACCAACGCCGGGACTCGGGTGACTTTCCGCGAAGACGGCATAGTTAGAGGACAGCGACGCCGGCAGCTCATCAGCGGAGTCAGCGACGGGAGTGGCATCTCCGGGAGGAACTCCGTGACCAGCGCCGGGACTCGGGTGACTTTCCGCGAAGACGGCATAGTTAGAGGACAGCGACGGCGCCCTAATTCCCTCACTGCTCTGAACAGCAAAACAGAAAAGAAATGCCAAAATGAGAACGCCGCCACATGATGCGGCGGTCAACGTGAGCTTATTATTGACCGGAGCCATCTAGTTAATTAACTGCTTGGGATCGGAGATGGAAGCGTTATTAAAATTATGGGAAGTATATAAATATATATAAATATGATTAATTTGCTCTTAACTTACTTACATAATAAAATGGGTGCAAGTATTTATAGCAGCAGATGATTCATTCTCCCCGGCCCAAACATCATCATCAATCATCAATCACCTGTATATACATAGTGCACGTAAGACATCAACGATGTACATGTGAAATCAGAGATAATCACCATAAATATTAGCAAACAAATTATCTCTCTTCTTATTTGAATGATTTTATGCAATTTTGGTAAATTTTTCTCCACAATGTCAAGAAGACTGTGTAGATGTTGATATTGTGGTGGACATTGCAGAGAAAAACATACCAAAATTGTACAAAATCATTCAAATAAGAAGTGATAATTTATTTGCTAATAATTATGTGGCTATCTCTCATGCCACATAGGTACCGTGCATATCGCTGCATTGGAGATACTCTAAGTGAGCTGACTATAATTAAGGAAGCTATTCAGCTTACATGAGTACATGACTAACATTAAATTAATACAATATGACTATGTTTGACAAACATAAGTCTCTACCTTCTAGCTTTTGTACTGTTTAAAAAGTCTCTAAAAGTTTCTAGTTATATGTTTGGCATGACAATTTTTAAGATATTTTCAAAATTTAAAAGATCTTTTTTGAGATGCTACAGAGAGTAGCATCTGAAAAAAGCCCATGACTTTTAGCACTAATTAGTCCTAACAGCTTGTATACCAAACCGAACTAAATCAAACATTCAATTTTTTACCAAACAGCTAGTCAGCTACCACATTTTCTTTTTAATATCTTTTTAGTCCCTAAAAGCTAACAGTTATTAAAAAGCTCACAAAAGTATCTTTTCATCTAATTGTACCAAACATACCCATAATTTTTCACGCCCACTTATCAACTATATAACTAGTCAACCCACCTTGAATAAACAAAATTAACAATAGAAATTAGTTCAAATAGGACTAAAACTATGGCAAAAAGTCATAATAGGACTTGCTATGTTTTTTTTATCAAAATAGGACCATATTAATCCTATTGGAAACATACCTATTTTTCATTCCATTATTACCCTTCTTTTAAATACGTAGTATGAGTTAAAAATAGTCAAAAGCCATAATTAAATGTTTAATTCATAATAAATTCGAAAAAAAATTCAAAAGTTCGTAGAAAAATAATTAAAAATTTATAAAATATTTATAAAGTAAAAAATTGAAAAAAAAATATTAATTTTTTTAAAAACAATTAATAACAAATAGTAAAACTTCGTAATTTTTTTAAACATATGGATGCCTTTCCCACCGCCCCTGCACCACCACCTCAGGTCGGTGAAAAATGCTATTTTTTTAAAAAACTGTCATTTTTTCTGAAAATGCCAAAAATGGCATATTTCTCTTTGCGAATGACAACATTTTCATTGTTTTCTGCCATAAATATGACATTAGTAATGAAATTGGCATTTGTCTTCCCTGGTGACTGGAGGTGGTGGTGCTGACGCGGCAGAGGCTGCGGTGATTTTATTTTTTGAGTTTTTAATTTTTTTAAAAAAATTATTTTTTTTGAAAAATAAATAAATTATTATTATCGAAATATTTTTATTAATTTTTTTAGTATTTTTTACGAATTTTTATTATTTATTATTATTATTATTTTATGAATTTAAACATTTCAATAGCTATAAGGGTATATTTGTCCAAGACACACATAATTAGTCCTATGAAAACATAGTTTATTTTTTAGTCCTATTTGTGCAAAGTGAGTGCTTTTAGTCCTATTTTGATAATTAACTCAATTAACAAAAATATATTAACTCTAATAGAAATTACCTTAAATAAGAGTAAAAACGTTTTGAAATTCCAAAATAGGAGGTGAGTATCATGTTTTTTATTCCTTGAATAGGAGTACTCTGCCAAGTTTGGAAAAAAATGTCATGTTTTAAAGCCTAGTAATGCCAAACTTGGCAGAAATTTACTCCTACTTAAAGAATAAAAAACATGATACTTCTATTTTAGAATTTCAAAACTTTTTTACTCCTATTTAGAGAATTTACTCTAACTCTAATGAAGACATTTATCATTTGTCAAAGGACTTTCTTAATTCATTCAATTGCAGCATTGGATATTAGTGGAAGAAAGATGCTAATAGGAAAACATGAATCTCTTTAGAATCATTCCTTTATTGCCTACCGTGAATACTAACTACTCGAACTCGTAGGGAGTAATAAATTGTGGACTTTCAAGAGTTTGCATAAATCATACTGCGTATGCCTATTACCTTCGTCCTTAGTGGAGAGAAAAATATGGTAAATGGATTTAGTGGGATAAATTTGTTTTAGTCTTTTTTCAGTTGGTGGATTCTTAGAAAAAGGCCGGTGAATTGAATCTCGTTACGATCATTCCACCACAAACACGGGATCTTCGGGGATTCTTCAAAATTGACAGGGATTTTGATTGTGATACAACAAATCCGTACCAAAAACAGTTTGACACAAGCTATTTGACATGAAATTATCGAGAAATTTGTGCGGAATTCATGTTAATCCTGTATTTTTTTTACAGTTTTCTTTATTTTGTTGCCTAGCGTGAATACCAACTACACAACTTGAACGGAGTAAAGGACTCTAAACAGTCATTCGTTGCATATGCCTACAAACTAAGCATTTGTCTCTAACCGAAAGAAAATATTAGTGGTTAGGACAAAATAATAATAGTGTTGTAAAACCATCAAAATGACAAGTGTGAATGCCCATCCTTGTAATCAGGACACTAAGCAAACACAAATCATTGTAATCACACACATGGCTAGATTTAATACTACCAGCAAATTATGTAGAATCATTCCTAGATGATTCATCCCTAAGCTTGGTTAGTATAAATAGGGCTTGTTTCATTCATTGTAAATATACAAAAAAAAACTCAGAAGTTCAGAAAATATTCAGATATTAAGAAGAAGTAATTTAGAGTTTTTTTATCTATATATCTATCTTTTAAATTTGCTCTTCATCTTCTTCATTTCACAACACGTTATCAGCACGAATCTGCTCAAAACTCTTAAAGAAACCATCACCTCCTGCATAATAAAATAATCATATTTAGAAGCACCATTATATGCATGGTCAGAACTGACTACATCATTTGTTGTTATTGATTTTCTTATTAAAATAATATGATGACTAAACGAAAAAGAAAGAGGCAATGAATTAAACTAACTAAAAGTCTAGAACACTTGGGAACTTGGGATATCATAATAACATGCAAATGGCGACTTAGCTCATAGCTAGAAATATCAAATATAAACTAATAGGGTTATGCAATAAATGCTAGTTGAGCTTTTGAGGATCACGAGCCTTTTAATCTGATAAAAATGCAGTTATTTTGTATGTTTCTATAACAACAATATATAGTCTAACGGCATAACATTCATTATTTAGATTTACAAAGTAGTAAGTTTTAATGTAAATATTACTTTTAGTATTTCAGGATCACTTCTAAAGCCCATTTGCGTAATCATTAATCATTATAACATATATAAATAAGAATGATTACATAGGCATTAAATTTGATATTCTTTTAATAACTACTAAATAACTCTTACAAATTATTGGCACTTATATTCATTAAAATTAGTTTAATAATTTTGTAGTTATATAATGGCCAACATAAGCAAAAGAGAATTTGATGTCCTTGATCTGTCCGGGCAAAAATACCTGGAATGGAAAGTTGATGCTCTGGCACATATGAAGGCTAATGGTCTTGAAGACACTATTGAGGCTATTAATCAATCATCTTCCCAGGATAAAGCGAAAGCTATAATTTTTCTCCGTCACCATCTCCATGAAAGTCTCAAATCTGAATATCTTTTGGTTGATGACCCAAAAGAATTATGGGACAATTTACAGGAGAGGTATGGCCACCAACAAAAGGTACTTTTGCCTAAAGCTCAGTACGACTGGATCTATTTAAGATTTCAGGATTTTAAATCTATCAGTGAATATAATTCTGCTATGTTCCAAATAACATCTAAATTAAAGTTATGCGGACAAAAAGTCACTGATGCAGATATGTTGGAGAAAACCTTTTCTACTATGCATATCTCTAACATGCTGCTCCAACAACAATATAGAGAAAAAGGTTTTAAAAAATACTCCGATTTAATATCAGTTTTACTAGTCGCTGAGCAAAATAATGACCTTTTGATGAAAAACCACAATTTGAGACCCACTGGTTCTAGTCCTTCGATTTATGGTCCATCTGGTCATAATGTTGCCACTGAATCAAACGTAACACACAGTGGAACTCAAAAGCATTTTAAACGTGGGCATTATAGTGGTCATAATAACAAGCCACACCGAGGATATAAATGGGTCGACAAACCAAATTACAAGGGCAAGGGCAAGGGCAAACAAAAAGCCCATCAAATAAATCGCCCTACAAAACCCTCGGTGAAGACGGCTTGTTACAAGTGTGGCATGACGGGGCACTGGGCTAACAAATGTCGTACTGCAAAGCATTTGGTGGAATTATTTCAAGCTTCCATGAATCTCAATAAAGCCAAAAATATGGAAGTTAATTATGTCAATGACACAACTCCACCTATGCCAAAATTTGACGTGTCCGACTTTTTCGCGGATGATGCCATTATGGATGATGCTTTTGCCATTGATTAAAATAACACAAAATAAATTATAAGACTTCCATGTTATAAAATAATAGTTTATGTTATCATGTACTTTTTCTTTCTTTTCATTTATGTTATTCTCATAAATAAGTATGTAATATATGCACTTTGATGTTATATATAATGCATAATTTGCGTTATTTTCATATCAAACTTATGTTTATTTATATATATTGAAGATATGGATCACTCAAATGATAAAGAGCCATGTCTGATAGACAGCACCACGGCGCACACCATTTTGAGAAATAAAATATATTTTTCTCAAATGACTTTAGTTGAAGCTAAAGTCAATACAATATCAGGTGTTGCGAAGTTCATTGAAGGATCTGGGAAAGCATATGTGATGCTCCTAACGGGACAAAAATTATTATAAATGACGCTTTATACTCCAACAAACCGCGGAGAAATTTATTAAGCTTTAAAGATATGCGTCAAAATGGTTATCACATAGAAACCATGAATGAAAATCAAAAGGAATATCTTTGACTCACGACAACTAAGTCTGGCACTAAATATATTTGTGAAAAAATGCCAGCATATTCCTCAGGACTATATTTCACATATATTAGTCCATTCGAAATAAATTTGGTTTCTAACACAAAGTTAGATGATCAGAAAACATTCATGTTGTGGCATGACCGTTTAGGTCACCCAGGCGCAGTAATGATGCATAAAATCATTAAGACTTCACTTGGACATCCATTTAAGAATATCAGGGTTCCATCAAGTGATTTTCCTTGTAAGGCCTGTTCTCTTGGGAAAATGATCATCAGGCCTTCTATGAATAAAATTGCAACTCAATCACCTGCATTTTTAGAAAGGATTCAAGGAGATATTTGTGGGCCGATAGCCCCACCATGTGGACCATTTCAATATTTTATGGTGTTGATTGATGCTTCAACACGTTGGTCACATGTTAGTCTTTTATCGACTAGAAATTTAGCATTTGCTAAACTCCTCGCTCAAATTATACGATTAAGAGCTCATTTTACGGATCATTCTATCAAAAGAATCCGACTTGACAATGCAGGAGAATTTACATCCCAAACATTTAACGATTATTGTATGTCAATTGGGATTGATGTGGAGCACCCTATTGCTCATGTCCATACACAAAATGGTCTTGCTGAATCTTTGATTAAACGATTACAATTAATCGCCAGACCATTGACGTGCACTTGTCTTGAGGTGCACTCAAAATAATTAATCAATACAACACTAATACGTAGTATAGTGTAGTAAGGTTCGTATCCACAGGGAAAGGAATACTTTTCTCTTATATAAATAATAACAAGGGGGGGGGGGGGGGGGGTTAAGTTTGATTTGATTGAGTTTAGTTAACACTAAGATGAACAACATATATGAGTTTGATTAATAGAGACGAGGACTTGGTTTTGCTTTTATCCACTTAATGAAATGTTCGTCGATCCCGGTTATATCTTCAACTATCTTCCTCTCGAATACTCAATCGAGGAGTATATCCAGTTCATCGAGGGTAGTTATTAATAACGAGATGCGTTCATTAATAAAACTTACTACCGAATTAATATAGAACACGCGTTGCATATTAGCCCGATAGTAGCAATAAACTTAAGATGAAAACGATTGAGATTGATAACCTCAACACAAGCGGTTTATTGGTTTAATCAATATAATTAATTCCCCTTAGATTATTAACCATGAGACACATGCATTAATAATCCAAGTCTTACTACCGTTGAAAGAACCGAATTAATAACAAGCGTATTAATCGATTGATTCTAGTAATAATTAATATATGAAACAAAACTAGTTGATCCTTTAAGTAATGCTCAAAATATTAATATGAAATATGAATATGAAATAATTAATATTCAAGGAAGAAGATTAAAGAAAATAACTCACAACTTACAAATTCATTAAGCTTCAAAGTAGCAAAACCAAGATGGAAGAGTTTAGCTCCTCATTTGGAGACTAAACATGAAGAAAATATAAAGAAAGAGCTTGTCTAAACTGAGCTAAGAAATATATGTTAATTGGTGATCTTTGTGGGAAGGAAAGGGGGGGTATTTATAGGCTTTTTAGGCTTGCAGGGTCGTGTACCCGATCGGGCTGTAAGGGCACTCGATCGAGTACTTGGTTGCTTCGCGGAATTATAAAAAACTAGGTTATACCCGATCGGGTATGTCGGCCACCCGATCGGGTATGAACAGTCGATCGTGCCAAAATCTCCCCTGCACGTTGCCTTGTCCCGGATCCGATCTGATTTGATTTTTTAACAAGGTACCCGATCGGGTATAGGTCATACCCGACCGGGTACAACACCAAAAATCAGAATCTTGAGATTTTTTGCACCTTCCTTCCATTTGTGATGTTCACCAATGGTCCCTAGAGTGATCTTGGACCTGTTTGAGCTCAGTATAAACCTAATCTAAACAAATTACAAACATTTTTACAACTAAAATTATTACACCAAAAGTGTGTAATTTCCAAGGTATTAATCAATCTAAACTAATAAAAAACATAAACGTAAGCATGGAAATTACATGAATGTCAACTCCCCCACACTTAGTTTCTTTACTCGACCTCGAGTATAACCAAATGTTTATACAATGTTCATCAAAAGATCATAAGTTCAAAGATAGTAAGAAATAAGAAACTAAGACCACCAAGTATTGTAAATGAGTTTACAGAACAACATTTCCTTGGGTTGAAGGGTCTTCTATGCTCCTTTCTTCTTCTTTGCCTCTTCTCCTTTTCTTCTTCTTCTTCTTCTTCTCTTCAATAGATGATGTCTTGCAAAAACAAATTTCTCTCATATCTCTCGTTTTGCCTAGGAGCCTTTTCAGGTTTTCATCCTAGCATCTCTTTTCTTTTCCTTTTCTCACCACTCACTCATTATTTTTGTAAGCCCTTCTTGCTTAGATTTCCCTTTTGTTTTTTTGGGTTTTCAACCTAACTAGCATTTCATTTATTTTTTTTTGTTTTGTTTTTTTTTTTGGTTTTTTTTGTGTGTGTACATCTATTACAAGAAAGTAATGCTTAGCGTAAGGTAATAAGGAAAAAAAAACAAAGGGAGTAAACATACCAAGAGATGAATTTCCCTCCCCCACACTTGAAACATGGCACTATCCCTAGTGCCCGCCTTCTCCGCCATAACAGCCACCTCCAAAGCCGCTCCCATGTACATCATCACCGTCTCCCATAGTAGTATCCCCACCGTTGTATCCTTCACCGCCGGAACTAGAGCCACCAAAATTTCCCCAATCGGAGGGATTATACCAAGAAGGTGCCGGTGGTGGTGAAGTCATAGATGTGAAATCTCCGTGATGAGCTATGTATGAGTACATAGGACCATAAGCCCTACGATAATCCTCTTCATAGCGGTGGAGGTCGGCTTGTCGCAGCTCCTCCATTCTTTGGAAACCCGCCCGTTGCTCCTCTCGGACTCGTTCAAGATGTTCACCCATGTTTGTGTAGTTGAGGTTCATGGTGTTGAACCCGGCAAGTAGTGCTTGTTGGCCCTCTAAGAGTTGTTGGAAAAAGTCTTGCGGGGGTGGGTTTTGAGGGGAGTCGGGGATGTGGTGTTGGGCATATTCATGTTCCTCTTGGTGCCCGGCTTGGTCGGGTTGGTTCGGTTGGGCTTGAAGGTGTGGTGGAATGGCATTAGGAAGCAAATAGTGGGTGATTTCGAAGCTTGCTAGTTTATACCTAAGTTTAGGTAGTTCGTCGCAAGGGAGGGGAAAGTATTTGATGGGTTCGGGGTACTTCATGTGCCATTTGTAATGTTGGGTGCCATTGTGGTCCTTGTTTCCCAAAGAGATTAATCCCGCATTGGATAACCAACCAATGTGCATCAATGTATCGGCATGAATTGGAGCATTGTCCATATAGCCGAATTTGGACACCAAGTGCATGATTACCCCCCAACCACAATGTCCCCTGTTTTCTTACAAGATTCCTCTAAATGATCCCACATGAGATTACAAAGGGTACATGCCGTAGGTCTCTGAAAAAGGGCTAGAGTGAGTACGGCCACGTCCCCCATCCGAGTATGGTGATTGTTGGGGCGGCCGAGCAAAGAATTACACAAGAACTTTAGGAAAATCCGGAGAAGGGGATGTTGAACGTGACTAATTGAGAGTTTAGACGCGTTAACTTTTACTTCTCCGGTCATTTTTGACCATAGAGTATGAGCATCAAGCGTGCTTTCCAGGATCCCCCTCTCATGGGCCACGAGAATTCCAAAGTGTGCGGCAAACTCACGTCTCGTTATTGAGTATTCGGTGTTGCGCACACGAAACGTGAGTTCATTGGAATTGAAATCCGCCGGGTCCTCTTGTAGAACAAATTTCATGGAGCTCATGACCTCATATATGATTTTGTCAACACAATTGTATCGCATATTGAAAATCAAATTCGTTTGCAATACATGAAATAATTCCCTCATGCCATCCTCTAAGCCTAGTTTCTCAAGGGCATCATGACAAAGAAATCGAGAAGGAACTACTTGCCTTTTAATGATGGCACAAAATCGTGCCCGATGATTTCCCGGCCCAAAGCGGACATCCTCAAAGCCATGAACTCGTCCCCGTGTGTTGGAGCTCTCCGGTTGGTTTCTTTTTGGAGCCATTGATGACCAAATGTGGAGCTTGATTCGGACTTGGGGTTTGGGGGGTAGGGTTTGGATGTTTCGGAAATATGGGGAGAGGGTGGATTTTATGGGTAATGGGTTGTAGAGGAGAGTGAGGGGAGTGTTTTGGTGGTGGTTTGATGGGTTTTTGTTGAGTATTGATGGAGATATGGAAGGGAGAAGGTTCGAAAATGGTGGATTTGGGAAGAGAGGTTCGAATGTTTGGGGTTGGAGAAGATGAAGTGGCCGATTTTTGGGTCTGATTTGGGTTTAAAGTTGGTGTACCCGATCGGGTGGCCCGACATACCCGATCGGGTACCCTCCCGTTTTCTCATGGTTCAGGATCGGACCCGATCGAGTTTGGGTTATACTCGATCGGGCATTCTGCACCGTATGAATTCCAACCAAAAACATTATTTTACCCGACCGGGTATATGGGAGTACCCAATCGGGTACTTCGTTAATTATTTTTTTGCTCCAGGGGTTCGTACTCGATCGAGTTTTGGGGTACTCGATCGGGTAAAACCTGACGAAGAAAAATTCACAATTTTTTCATTTATGCCCGATCGGGTGGCCCAACATACCCGATCGGGTACCCTCTTGTTTTCAGCCCTAACTCGATCGGGTAAAACGTGACGAAGAAAATTCCCAATTTTTTTGTTTATACCCGATCGGGTCATGGATCTACCCGATCGGGTGCTGACCTTGTTTTGAGCCCTGACTCGATCGGGTCTTGGGGTTTTCCTCCGCATTCCTTATTTTTCATCTATACCCGATCGGGTGCAGTAATGGGGCCCGATCGGGTACACTACCCTGGGGTGTGATTTTTTCCAATTTTATCCTCTTTTTTGGCATGGATCTGGCCGGATAAGTGATGATGACCGATCGGAGATTTTCCTAGCCTTTCAAAAACATGATTTTTCCCTTATTTTCTTTTGAGAATCTCCCCATTTTGTTAAAGTTGACATTCCAAAACAAAAATTGAAAAGAAAAGATAAAAAAATGCGTAACTTGGCTTGGGTTGCCTCCCAAGAAGCGCCTTATTTAACGTCACGGCACGACGCCATGGTAGTGTTCATCCTTATCAGATTGGATCGAAGAGATCCATGCATTCAGCGCTTTCTTTTTGGAAACCTTCAAGGAACGGTTTGAGTTGATGCCCGTTAACCTTGAAGATTTTATCGGTGTTAAGGCTTTTGATCTCAACCGCTCCATGTGAGTAGACTTTGACCACCTCGAATGGTCCTTCCCACCTTGATCTTAATTTACCGGGGAAAAGACGAAGGCGTGATCTAAAAAGAAGGACTTTGTCTCCAATTTTGAAATCCTTTCTTGTTATCATTTTGTCATGCCATACCTTCGTCTTCTCTTTGTAGATGGCTGCGTTCTCATAGGACTCCAGTCGAAGCTCCTCTAGCTCTTGGAGTTGTAGCTTCCTTTGTCTCCCCGCTTGCTCCATGTCAAGATTGAATGTTCTCACCGCCCAATAAGACTTATGTTCGAGTTCGACTGGGAGATGACATGCTTTCCCGAATACAAGTCTATAGGGTGACATCCCAATAGGGGTCTTGAAAGCGGTTCTATATGCCCATAAGGCATCATCCATGCGAAGACTCCAATCTTTTCGGTTAGGATTCACTGTCTTTTGGAGTATAGACTTGAGCTCCCTGTTTGAGACTTCGGCTTGCCCGTTTGTTTGTGGGTGGTAGGCGGTGGAGAGTTTATGAGTGACGCCATACTTCTTCAATAAGGCACTCACACTTTTGTTGTAGAAGTGAGTACCCCTGTCGCTTATTAAAACTCGTGGAATTCCAAACCTTGAAAAAATGCGGGTTTTGAGGAAGTCCATCACTACTTTGGCATTATCGGTCTTGGTGGCTTTTGCTTCCACCCATTTTGACACGTAGTCCACCGCCGAGAGAATATATAGATTTCCATGGGAATTAGGAAAAGGGTCCATGAAATCTATTCCCCACACATCAAAGATTTCAACGTAGAGCATAGGAACTTGTGGCATTTTATGTTTTCGAGAGATGTTTCCCATGCGTTGGCAATTGTCACAAGATCGACAAAAGGCATGGGCATCTCGAAATAAGCTCGGCCACCAAAAACCGCATTCTAGCACCTTCATTGATGTTCTTTTTCCTCCAAAATGACCATCGCATGCATGTGAGTGGCAAAATGAGAGGATGGATGTTATCTCTATTTCAGGAATGCATCTTCGAATTACTTGATCCTTGCAGTGTTTCCATAAGTATGGTTCATCCCACACGTATTGTTTTGCATCGTGTTGGAGTTTCTCTTTTTGAGCTTTAGAGAAGCTTGGCGGGAACCTGTTTAGAACAAGAAAATTAACAATATGTGCATACCAAGGGTGAATTTCCTTTAGAGAGAAAAGGGTCTCATCGGGAAATTCCCCTCGGATATCATCTTTGATGTGATCGTTCCCCTCATCAAGAACTAAACGGCTCAAGTGGTCGGCCACTAAGTTCTCCATGCCCTTCTTGTCTTTGATCTCCACATCGAACTCACTCAAAAGAAGTATCCACCGTATCAACCTTGGTTTGGCTTCCTTTTTTGTCATTAAGAACCTAAGAGCTGCATGATCGGTGTAAATTATCACCTTGGTTCCAAGTAAGTATGACCTGAATTTTTCAAGTGCATAGACGACAGCCAACATTTCTTTTTCGGTGGTGGCGTAGTGGCGCTGGGCATCATTGAGGGTGGTGGATGCATAGTAGATAACATGAGAGGCCCTTCCAACCTTTTGGCCCAAGACGGCCCCTACCGCATAGTCGTTGGCGTCACACATGATCTCAAAAGGAAGAGACCAATCGGGTGCTTGAATGATAGGCGCGGTTACTAGTTTTTCCTTCAACGTTTTGAAGGCCTTTTTGCATTCCTCGGAAAAGATGAATTCCACCTCCTTTTGCAAAAGTGTGCACAAAGGAGATGCGATTTTCGAGAAATCCTTAATAAATCTTCGATAGAAACTTGCATGTCCAAGGAATGATCGTATCTCCCTAACGGTGGTAGGATAAGGGAGTGATTGGATGACTTCAACTTTGGCCTTGTGTACCTCTATCCCCTTTGATGAGATGACATGGCCTAGAACAATTCCTTCTTCCACCATGAAGTGACATTTTTCCGAGTTCAGAACAAGGTTTGATTCTAAACAACTTTTTAATACAAGAGATAGATGGTATAGGCATGAATCAAATGAGTCTCCATGGATTGTAAAATCATCCATAAAAACTTCCATAAATAGCTCAACATATTCAGAAAATATGCTCATCATGCATCTTTGGAATGTGGCCGGGGCATTGCATAGTCCGAATGGCATGCGTCGATATGCAAATGTGCCAAATGGACAAGCGAAAGTGGTCTTCTCCTGATCTTCGGGAGCTATGGGTACTTGAAAGTACCCGGAGTAGCCATCAAGGAAACAATAGAACTCATGCCCGGCTAGTCTCTCAAGCATTTGATCAATGAAGGGTAAAGGAAAGAAATCCTTTCTAGTCACCGCATTGAGTCTAAGGTAATCTATGCACACCCTCCACCCATTTTGAATTCGGGTGGGCATAAGTTCTCCATGCTTGTTCTCCACCACCGTGACTCCGGTCTTCTTAGGAACAACTTGGGTTGGGCTAACCCATCAAGATGCGGTGCATGCAAGTGGATGGACTAATGCCCTTGATGTCGGCTATAGTCCATCCAATTGCAAGTTTATGCTTTTTGAGCACCGCAACCAGCTTTCCTTCTTGCTCTTGGGTCAATTTATTGGAGATTATAACCGGAAAGGTCTCTTTTTCTCCCAAAAACACATATTTCAAATGTTTTGGGAGTGGCTTCATCTCAACTTCGGGGGCCTGCAAAATAGAAGGCAAAGGCTTTTCTCCGGGGATGGTTAGTGGAAATGCTCTTGACCCCGGTGGCATAAGTGGAACTTGGAAATGGTTATCAAACTCCACCATCATGGCTTGTATGTTGGGAGTCAAGGCAAGTTCTAGAGAATTGTCCCCGAAATCATTCTCAATCACGCTCAACAATTCATCCTCTCCATTTATTTCAAAAGTGTTTTGTACAAGAGGATCAATAATATCAATGGCGAACAAAGAATGATCTTCATTTGGATATTTAATGGAGTCATAAATGTTGAATTCAACCTTATCTCCATCAAATTCCATTGTTAAAGATCCGCTAAAAACATCAATTTTTGCTCTAGCGGTTTTTAAAAATGGCCTTCCTAAAAGGATAAGAACCGCATTTTTATCATTCTCCATTTCCAAAACATAAAATTCAGCGGGAAAGATCAAATTATCAACCATAACTAGTACGTCTTCGACAATACCTTTAGGATAAGCATTTGATCTATCCGCAAGTTGAATGACTACTCCGGTTTCATTTAGAGGGCCAAGCTCAAGTGATTTGAATAAGGAGTAAGGAATGACATTAATTGACGCTCCTAAATCTAGCATGGCTTTTGAAAACGTAGTACCTCCCAACTTACAAGGTATAGTGAACATGTCCGGGTCATTATATTTTTTGGGGAGTTTCTTTTGAAAGACCGCTGAAACACGTTCACTAACTTGGACTTTTTGTTTTCCATTGAGTCTATGTTTCCTTTTTATTGTACATAGCTCTTTAAAAAAATTTGCAAATATAGGAACACCCTTTATCAAGTTAAGGAGAGAAATATTTACCTCACATTTGGAGAATGTCTCATAGATGTCCTTATCCTTCTCCACCCTTCTTGTTTCCCTCAGAGCCTCGGGAAAAGGTGCTTCAATTTCTGGGATGACCGGCTTTGGATTTGAGGTTTGAGTTTTATCCTTCCCCGGTTGAGCTTTTTCTACAAACTCCTCTTCTTCCTCTTCTTCGCCAATGTGGCTCTTGGGTTTTTCTTTGGCAATAACCAACTCCTTGCCACTCCTCAATATGACCGCATGGGCTTGTTGCCTAGGATTCGGCTCTGTTTGAGACGGAAGCTTTCCTGAATCCTTGGCTTCGAGCCTACTCACCGCACTTGAGATTTGGCTCATTTGGTTTTCAAGGTTTTGTATGTTGGATTTTGTCTCATGTTGAAATTGAACCATGTTTTGTTGCATGGTTGAGACATTAGTGGTGAGTGCTCGGATCATGTCCTCGGTGGACATATTTGAGCCTTGACCTTGGGGTTTAGAGTATGGTTGTTTTTGAGGAAATTGATTTTGTGGAGGGTTATTTTGTTGTGGGTTTCCTTGCGGATTCCCATATCTCAAATTGGGGTGATCTCTCCATCCGGGATTATAAGTATTGCCATAAGAATCGTACCTCTTTTGGTTGGGAAATCCCAAAGCGTTGACCTGCTCGGTGTTGTCTTCTTGGAGAGTTGGGCATGTGTCGGTGGCGTGCCCTTGTTGTGTACAAATGCCGCAGACCTTGACTTCTTGGGTCTTGGAATTCAAAATAAAATCCTTAACCAAAGAAGTCAAGCCGGCAACTTGACTCTCCAATGATGATGATGATTCCGCCGCCATGACTCTTTTTGTTGATGATCGCCCGTTGTGATGTCTACAATTCTCGGCCAATTCCGAGATAAGATTTATAGCTTGAGAAGGAGTTTTGTTGACGATCCCCCCTCCACATGCGGCGTTGATCATCCGCCTATCATCATTGCAGAGACCATCATAAAAGTATAGGATGAGGTCTTGCTCCGAGTAGCCATGGTATGGACAGCTCGCACAAAGTTTCTTGAATCGTTCCCAATATTCGTAGAACGATTCATCATCTTTTTGCTCCACATTGCTGATTTGCTTTTTGAGAGATGAGGAGACAGAAGCAGGATAATACCTTTCAAGGAAAGCTTTCTTCATGGCCGCTCATGTACCTATACTTCCCGAAGGAAGGTAGAATAGCCAGTCTTTGGCGGTATCTTTTAGGGAGAATGGAAAGGCCCTCAATTTTATTTGTTCCTCGGTGACTCCATTGGGGCACATGCTTGTGCAAACAACATGGAATTCCGAGAGGTGTTTATTTGGGTCCTCCCCTCTTAAGCCATGGAAAGAAGGGAGTAGATGTATGAGTCCATATTTCAACTCAAATGTAGCACCCTCATCAAGAGTTGGGAAGGTGATACATAAGGGTTGTTGATTTAAGTTTGGAGCTGTGAGCTCCCTCAAAGTTCTTGTTTCGAGAGCCAAAGTTATTGGCTTTTCGGTCTCGCTAGAATGAGAACTAGCACTGGATGTATCTCCGGTAGATAATTCCTCCGAGTCGGTACTAGAAAATTTATTTTTCAACCGCTCGAAAGTTTGCTCTATTTCCGGGTTTGTTTGATATGTGATTTCGTTTATGGAACGATGCTTAACCATATACTTCACCAAGCTCAGAAATAGAAGAAATAAGAACTCTTTATATTTTTATTTAATTTTTTTTAATACAATAAAAGAAAAAATAATTGCCTTTCCTCGGCAACGGCGCCAAATTTGACGTGCACTTGTCGTGAGGTGCACTCAAAATAATTAATCAATACAACACTAATACGTAGTATAGTGTAGAAAGGTTCGTATCCACAGGGAAAGAAATACTTTTCTCTTATATAAATAATAACAAGGGGGGGGGGAGGTTTAAGTTTGATTTGATTGAGTTTAATTAACACTAAGATGAACAACCTATATGAGTTTGATTAATAGAGATGAGGACTTGGTTTTGCTTTTATCCACTTAATGAAATGTTCATCGATCCCGGTTATATCTTCAACTATCTTCCTCTCGAATACTCAATCGAGGGGTATATCCAGTTCATCGAGGGTAGTTATTAATAACGAGACGCGTTCATTAATAAAACTTACTACCGAGTTAATATAGAACACGCGTCGTATATTAGCCCGATAGTAGCAATAAACTTAAGATGAAAACGATTGAGATTGATAACCTCAACACAAGCGGTTTATTGGTTTAATCAATATAATTAATTCCCCTTATATTATTAACCATGAGACGCATGCATTAATAATCCAAGTTTTACTACTGTTGAAAGAACCGAATTAATAACAAGCGTATTAATCGATTGATTCTAGTAATAATTAATATATGAAACAAAACTAGTTGATCCTTTAAGTAATGCTCAAAATATTAATATGGAATATGAATAGGAAATAATTAATATTCAAGGAAGAAGATTAAAGAAAATAACTCACAACTTACAAATTCATTAAGCTTCAAAGTAGCAAAACAAAGATGGAAGAGTTTAGCTCCTCATTTGGAGACTAAACATGAAGAAAATATAAAGAAAGAGCTTGTCTAAACTGAGCTAAGAAGTATATGTTAATTGATGATCTTTGTGGGAAGGAAAGGGGGGGTATTTATAGGCTTTTTAGGCTTGCAGGGTCGTGTACCCGATCGGGCTGTAAGGGCACTCGATCGGGTACTTGGTTGCTTCGCGGAATTATAAAAAACTAGGTTATACCCGATCGGGTATGTCGGCCACCCGATCGGGTATGAACAGTCGATCGTGCCAAAATCTCCCCTGCACGTTGCCTTGTCCCGGATCCGATCTGATTTGATTTTTTAACAAGGTACCCGATCGGGTATAGTTCATACCCGACCGGGTACAACACCAAAAATCAGAATCTTGAGATTTTTTGCACCTTCCTTCCATTTGTGATGTTCACCAATGGTCCCTAGAGTGATCTTGGACCTGTTGGAGCTCAGTATAAACCTAATCTAAACAAATTACAAACATTTTTACAACTAAAATTATTACACCAAAAGTGTGTAATTTCCAAGGTAGTAATCAATCTAAACTAATAAAAAACATAAACGTAAGCATGGAAATTACATGAATGTCAACCATTACTAATGAAGTGTAATTTACCTTCATCAGCTTGGGGACATGCTATTTTACATGCATCAAATTTAATTCGGCTTAGACCGAGTGCATATCATGAATATTCCCCAATGCAATTAGTTACTGGACACGAGCCAAACTTAGCACACATTAAAATATTTGGTTGTGCTGTTTATGTTCCAATTGCTCCACCTCATCATACAAAAATGGGTCCTCAAAGAAGGTTGGGAATTTATGTTGGATTTAAATCTCCCTCAATAATCAAACATCTTGAACCAATGACTGGTGACTTATTCACCGCACGGTTCGCTGGCTGTCATTTCAATGAGACAGTATTCCCAACCTTAGGGGGAGAAAATACTAAATTAGATCCAAGTACGAAAGAGATTACATGGAATGCAACAGGATTGTCACACCTTGACTCAAGATCAAATATATGTGAGCAAGAGATGCATTCACAGACACAAAGACAGTGACAAAGTCACATATTCCTGCCATGAATGCCCCTGCCAGAATCGAAATCCCAGCAGAGAATTCTGAAAAATCTCTTGCAAATGATTCTTCTATACGCAAAAAGCGTGGCAAGCCACTTGGATCTAAAGATATAAAATCAAGAAAAACTAAAAGGCAGGAATTGATCTTTGATGCCAAAGATGTTCATCCTTCTGAACAAGAAAATGAACAATTTGAAAATACTAGCATAGAAAATGATATTGACAAAACAAACATCTCAAATGATGATCCAACTTCCTTAAATGAGGAAGATATTCCAGATAATGATAGAAACGTTGATAATTATGAAATTTCAATAAACTACGTTTCTACTGGAATGCAATAGAATCGAATAGATATTGATATTAATGAGATATTTGTCTATGCCGTTGCCACAAATGTTATGAATGAAAACAATGACAATGAGCCAACATCAATAGAAGAATGTCGGAAACGACACGATTGGCCAAAATGGAATGAAGCTATTCAGGCTGAATTAAAATCACTTGAAAAACGTGATGTTTTTGGACCGATAGTCCCTACGCCAAAAGGCATAAAACCAGTGGGCTTTAAATGGGTATTTGTGCGTAAACGCAATGAGAAAAATGAAATTGTAAGATATAAAGCCCGACTTGTTGCCCAAGGGTTTTCTCAAATGCCGGGAATTGATTATGAAGAAACCTATTCTCTAGTAGTTGATGCAAATACATTAAGGTTTCTCATTGGCATGTCTGTTTTTGAAAGGCTACAAATGCGCCTTATGGATGTAGTGACTGCATATTTATACGGTTCACTCGATACAGACATTTACATGAAAGTTCCCGGTGGATTTAAAATACCTGAAGCTTATAGCTCGAAACCTCGAGAAATGTTTTCCATTAAATTACAAAAGTCATTATATGGACTAAAACAATCTGGACGAATGTGGTATAATCGTCTCAGTGAATACCTTCTCAAAGAAGGATATAAGAATGATCCAATTAGTCCATGTGTTTTCATTCAGCGATCAAATTCTGGGTTCGTCATAATTGCAGTATATGTTGATGATTTAAACATTATTGGAACTCCTGATGAAATTGAAAATACTACAAAATATCTTATGAAAGAATTTGAAATGAAAGATCTCGGGAGAACCAAATTTTGTCTCGAACTTCAAATTGAGCATTTGAAGAATGGAATTCTCATCCACCAATCCAATTACACCGAGAAAGTGTTGAAGAGATTCTATATGGACAAAGCTCATCCTTTGACTTCACCAATGGTCATTCGATCTCTCAACATACACGATGACCCATTCCGTCCCCGAGAAGACGACGAAGAAATACTCGGTCCTGAAGTACCATATTTGAATGCTATTGGAGCTTTAATGTATTTAGCTAATAATACTAGACTAGATATTGCATTTTCTGTAAATTTATTAGCTAGGTACAGTTCATGCCCAACAAGACGTCATTGGAACGGGATCAAACACATATTCCGTTATCTACGTGGTACAGTTGATCTCGTCTTATTCTACCACAAAGATGCAAAAGCTGCTTTAATCGGATATGCAGACGCTGGATACTTATCAGATCCTCAAAAGGCAAAATCACAAACCGGGTACGTATTTACTTATGGTAACACCGCAATCTCATGGAGATCTATGAAGCAAACATTGACAGCTACATCATCAAATCATTCGAAGTTAATCGCATTATATGAAACTGGAAGAGAATGTGTGTGGCTGCGGTCTATGATTCAACACATCCAACATGAATGTGGTATGAAGGCTATTACTTGTCACCCGACTGTGATCTACGAAGACAACACTGCGTGCATAGCTCAGATTAAAGAAGGCTACATCAAAGGTGACAGAAAAAAACACATATCACCAAAATTCTTCTCTACTCATGATCTGGAGAAAGAAGGGATGATCAACATTCAACAAATCAGGTCCAGTGAAAATTCAGCCGATCTCTTCACCAAATCTTTACCCCCGAAGAAGTTCATAGAACTTGTAAAGAAAATCGGCATGCGACGTCTTCATGATTTATACAAAATTCAGGAGGAGTATTTGAATGCACTGCACTCTTTTTCCCTTCATCAGGTTTTTATCCCACTGGGTTTTTCCTAATAAGGTTTTTAACGAGACAGTACATCCAAATACAACGACATTATAAGTCGTAATCTTTACCCCTTAATTTTCACAATAAGTTTTTTTTTAAATAATAAATACATATTCAAGGATGAACATTCAAGGGGGAGTGTTGTAAAACCACCAAAATGACAAGTGTGAATGCCCATCCTTGTAATCAGGACACTAAGCAAACACAAATCATTGTAATCACACACATGGCTAGATTCAATACTGCCAGCAAAGTATGTAGAATCATTCCTAGATGATTCATCCCTAAGCTTGGTTAGTATAAATAGGGCTTGTTTCATTCATTGTAAATATACAAAAAAAAACTCAGAAGTTCAGAAAATATTAAGATATTAAGAAGAAGTAATTTAGAGGTTTTTTTTATCTATATATCTATCTTTTAAATGTGCTTTTCATCTTCTTCATTTCACAACAAATAGTACCTTCCGTTTTATTTTTAAGTGAATGCAGAATTGTTTAAAAGTTACATTGGAAGAGTTTTCGTTATTCTTAAGTTTGAGTGGAAGACATTACACAAGTCGGAAGATATATATTAATTTGTTTTAATTTTGTTTTGCAATGGATTAAAAAAAACTTCTAATCCAACTTTTAGGGGTGTATTGAATATGGATTATGGACTTATGGTGGACTTTTTTTTATCCATGGACTTTTAAAAAAGTCAATGGACTTTTAAATCCATAGACTTTTTTATGAATGAATTCTATTGACTTTAAAATCCATGAATAATTGTATAGACTTTCAAAAAGTCCATGGACTTTTAAATTCGGACCGCCACTTCTGGGTCGTCGGAATTTTCACCTAGATCGTTGCTACTGATCTGCCTTTTCGCCCCTGTCATCGGAGTTCGCTGTCATCGTCATCAGACTGATCCACCACCAATAAAATGTTTTTGGTTATGCAAAGGAACTAGTGGGCCAGTGGCAATTAATTATATTAATCAATTAAATTAGAGGTAAAAATGTAATATTTAGTCTTATTTAAGGAAAACCAAACATATGATCATACTTTGAGAAAAATGCTATGTTTAGTCCTATCGTGACTAATTTCCTCTATATAATATGATAAAAAACAATTAAATAATTAAATGAAACAAATATAATTCATCTTGCAACGCAGAGTTCTACAAGAATAAATGAATCATAAGAATCCAAATTTATACGTAGTATTTATTAAAAATAAAACTCAAAATTTTGAGAATGTTCAACAATCTTGATCTCTTTATGATCAATTGTTATATTACACAACTCAATAAGTAAGAACATTAATCGTTACAAGTTACATAAGCGTTACACTCATTGTTGCATGTGGTACAAACATAAATCCAATCGAGCTTTTCTTTTTAATAATTACTTTCCTTTCATTTTTAGATTGTTAAATTTTGTATACTTATTTACGATTAAATATTTATTAATTTTTGAAATTATATTTTTATGTGTTAGTGGTTTAACGATGCAACACAATAACATAACAAAGTAATATTATCGATTTTTATATCGATTCTTCTAAAAACTTCTAGAACCAAATCGATATAGGATTAACGGTTCTTCAAATGGGTAGAACTCGCGGTCAATCCAAGACCCTAGAGGAAAAGAATTTAGGCATCGGTGAGGTTAACACCGCAAAAGCCTCAAACAAGGCTCCCGAAGGTGGGGCACTCGCTGAAATGGAGCAGGTCGCTGCTGACGCTCGTGTCGGCCTCAAAATCCGTAGGAAGGACCGAAGTAAAACCCAAATTAGCCCTCCGGTCCTAACTATCGACGTGAAGTCGGCCTTCTCAGCCTTCATCCACACTCTCACCCATAACCCAGGCGCCTTCGGAACCTTTGCACCACCTCAGGTCCACGTAGGTGAGAATATCATTCCAGGCCCGCCACCTCCGCCCCCTTTGTGTGCCCGGTTCCAAGAACCGGAAACAACGAGGGGGTCATTGCTCAGGACAAGCTTCATTGGAAGGAAGGGGAAATGTTAAGATCAAATTCCCCGTGCTGAACTGGATGACAACTAAGCTACTTTAATATTTTCATTTGATGACATGTAATAAATAAGATGATGATGTGTCATGAGAGTAGCTAGTCAGTTGAGTTGTTAGACTGTTATAAAACAATCGATTGTACATTCAGTTCGGTAGCTTGATGATAATAACGAACATCTTTCTCTCTGAACTTCTTCTTCCCCAATTCTTCATTTCTTCATTCAATTTTGGTTATGATTCTGTAATTTCTTAAGCTGGATCATAACATTCGAAAATCATACTTGAAAAAACATAATTCCAAAAGATCGTGTACTTTGATGAGTTTATTCCCAAGGAGGGCTACTTTCAAATCTTATTTCCCAAATTAGGGTAGTTTTAAACTTATTTACCAAACTCCATGTCATCCCATTCAGATGTTTTTAAAATATCTGAAAAGAATTGCAGCTAAGGGGAAGGGGATTCGAACCCAACACTCCTTGTTGGATTTTGGATGCTCACCCACTCTACCAATGCAATTAGTTGTTACTCTATTGTTTTATTATATACTTATTAACTTCTTTGCTTAATACAACATCAATAAAATTTACTATATTTTCAATATAATAATAATAAAGTAATAATTATTTACCAAACAGATAGAGTATTCATATTATCCCCTAAGAGGGATATTATGAATAACATACTCCGCATACAGTAGCATTCAAATTTGGGAAGCCTGACACTCTGACAGAAACCCCATTCAGCCAACTTTATTTTTTACTGAAAATGATGTTTACAATTCAATTCTTTTATTCGTTGGTATGAACTATTACTTCCAATTGGTAGATCATAAAAATATTAAAATTTTCCGGTCGGGAAGGCGATTAAATTGATTATTTAAAATAATTGCGTATTTATGTATGTATATTCTACTTGCATCATTAGCTCACATACAACTATTTGAACAAACAAACATGTCAAATGAAAACAAAAATAGCTGCATAGGACCGAAAAGATATCACTGTAGCAATCAATACACCCATTGTCCAAAAAAAATGAATATCCGAGATTAGAAATAAGTAATAAATTTATAGAATTATTTAACATTCAAACAATGAGCATCTCTACATGACATTAGAGTTGTACTCTAAACGCTCCAAGTGCTCATGCTCGTAAGCCCGTACCATTCACTGCTCTCACCATCTGCACATAAATAAAATTGTGTAAGTATATGAAATATATATTTACATATGGTGAATAAGCATTTTATCATTATATACACTTCCTAGATAAATGACTTTGAACAGACTTTTTTTAAATGCTATTGCCGGCAAAATTCCATCTGCAGAAGGGCCGACAAAATTTCACCTGCAAACAAAAGAAATTATGATTTACAAGTGAGATTGATATACGACCATTGACACCCTGTAAATTAAAAGCCTCAGAGTGTTGCTCAACTGCACAAAGTTGAGAAGATAACCAAAGCTACTCATTACTGGATCAATTGACATTGTACCCAACCAGAAACTTTGCACAAAAACAATATCATGACTGCAACGAGATTGCAACGAGAAGTGTTAAAAAATGAAGTGAATAGGCACAGTTACTGGAATACAAAAACAAAGACATAAAAATTACCTGGCACATATTTGGATATCAGTCCATCTCCTTTCTCTTCTTTTGACATGTACGATTATCATGACCCACCTCTTTACAAATGCCACACCTTGTTTTAGTTTTACCTTCTTTGATATCCATCTCATTTCTGATTCGTGTGGATTGTGGCCGTCCTTTTTTTGAACGCCTGCGAGTAGGATCTGGCAACAATGGAGGAATATTCTCTTTCGGCCAATAATCCTCATGAGGGATCGGACTAAACTAAGACACCCAAGTTTGGGTGTAGTGTTGAATGGTGTAGTACTCTTCAATGTACTGTCAAATATCAAGTCCTAACTGTCCGCATACCGCCATTGCATGTGAGCATGGAAATTTATAAATTTGCCACTTTCCACAACTGCAAGTTTTTTCGTAAAGGTGGACTACTTGTTTATTGTGTCCTATTTGCATCCCCTCCCCATATGGGGCAGTTACTACTTCACAAACTCCTTGCGCTCTATCAAACAAGACAATGTCGTGTGTGTTTGCCTTCACTCGATATCCTTCAATATTTGCAAGAACATGTGGTGTATACAAGTATTGTTTAGCCAATGCATCACCCACAAAAAACTTAACTAACCGATAAAAAGTTAGTTGCACACATGCGGTGATAGACAAATTTCGAGCACCTTTAAGCACACTATTAAACACCTCAGATAAGTTGGTAGTCATTATTCCATAACGTCGACCCCCATCATGAGACAATGACCATTGTGGTGGATGAATCTTGTCCAACCATTTTATTGAGACATCATAAGAGAACTTATCTTTGGAAATCTCTATTAGGGCTGCAACTATAATAGAAGGCTCCACTTTGACATGATTTTCAATTTCACGTGCTAATAAATTCGAGTCTAACAATGGGTGATCACGACTCAAACTTTTGTACCCACATTGGTGTGGACCAACATATTTAGTGATTTCAAAAAGTTGATGGGATTTGCGCTTACATGCTCGAAGCCTCCAACTGCATCCACCTTCCTTGTGTTTCTTACACTTTAGTGACCACATATCTTTTTTCGATTCAACAACTTCATACATGCGGTGTCTCTTAAGAGTGTAAAGCTGCACAGCCCTTTTCAAATCAACCTTATCCTTAAAAGTTAATCCTTTCTTTAACTCAAGGCTCGGTGTCCACTCACTAGTTGGCCGTAATAGTGACCAATTACTAGTCACATCCTCACTGATATCATCAATATTTTTTAAAAAGGGAATTGCATCTCCATTTTTTCCCTCTCCCATCTCCCCCTTTGCCTCTTCACTTCCCTGAATGAGTTCCTCATCGTCCTCACTGTTTTCCTCATATTCTCCATCTTCTTCTATATACTCTTCTAAGTCCACTGCCTCATTATCAACATTCATATCAAAAAATATGGACTCACTTTCAGAACGAATCATTTCTTGCACTGGATTCATATTTATACTCTGTTCTTCGATGCAATCAGAGAATGAAAACCTTGAGGAAATGAAAATAAAAGTAGATTAGAAAATTAGAAATACACTAAAGAGGCAGTATAGTTTATTTTAGCTATGCCGATTTCCGTCTTCTCCACTCTCCGTCAAAGATTATGATTTTTTGAAGCAACGATTTGAACCACTAAACTGTTTTTGAAAAACATTTAAGCTTATTTTATTTATTTTTATTCACAGTATGAATTGCACATTTCAGCTTATTTTTCTTTTTTCATTTACATTCCAGGTCCATTTCAGAATAAACATGTAGTTACATATTTACTAGCCAAAACTAAACCTTGAGCCCAAGCAACATAAATTGGCTTGAAACATTTGAAAGACATTCCCTCATTAGCTTCTTTTAAACCCTTAGCATTTGTGTGAAAAATCAAATCTTTGACAGAGAGCCGTGGTATCTAGATAAGGATAGAAAACTCTGTAGATTTCTTTATTTCTAAATAACCCCTTTGCTCCTAGATTTCATTATTCCAGCACACATTAAGGGAGGACAAATATTTGATTACTAAAATTGGTTTTCCATTATCAAGAGGTAAACCTACATGTTTAGTAAAGAGATGATTGATGAATATGGCGGACTGGGATCAGCTGGTCTGGGAATGAAACAGACTGGGATCGGCTGGTCCGGGAATGAAACTCAGACTCTCACAGGTTGCAACTAATAATAATAACTATACTAAAATTAAGAGCGTAAAATTCGAAACTCACTTATGCATTTCATCGAACACCTTATATGCTTAAAAATGTATTCTTGCAGTGATAGTAAAAAACAATTAGAATCAGAGAACCAACAAACAAAGAACTTCGACCAGTGAATGCAATGCCTCTAAAGATTCAACAAAAAACAGAGGTGCCTAACCACTCATTTAAACTTTTTGGTCAACCCACAGAGATAAGTTGAATCTGTAAGAGTTCAAATAAAGGTAGAGATTACATGTAAAGGAGAAAACGAAGTATTCAGAATTCAGATAGTATCATAAATCAAGTTTCTGATATCAGGCCAATTGCAATAAGAAATCCAAAATATTAGTAATTTGTATGAAAAGATATGGAGATTGTTTGGATTGAACGTACCTGTGAAGCGTGGATCGAACGTGCGGCTTCATTTGCGCCAGAGAGATTCATGGATGTGAAACTAGCTATTTTGATGTTAATGAAGTTGAAATGGAGGATATGGTGGAATGTAATAATCGGAGAAATCAGCAGAGCAAGACATGGTGGAATGGAGGGTTGTAAAGAAGAATTGAAGGTAACAACTACTGATCGCAGAAGAGTGGCGTGAGTATGGGAATTTTAAACCCATTGGTTTGGGTTCAACTCCCACTACCCTCAATTTTTTTATATGTTAAAACACATGTGAATGAGATGACATGGATATTTGACGTGGCGAGCGAGTGAGAATTAAGCGGGTTTCGCTGACATGGCGCGTCCAGCCGGATGACAAGGCAAAAAACACCTCTGTTTGAATCTAGAAAAGTGCTCACTGAATTATGAAGGAGGAGGATGTATTTATACTACTTTTAAACTAGTTTCTCAATCACAATGAAAGTCTTTCTCATTAATGAGTTCTAGTCTAACTAGGACCAATACCATTAATGATTTAGTTAATCAAATAAATCAACCAAACAAATTAATAATAAGATGAAAGTTGGCTGCACGCCACTTTCCATCTTTATTATTATTTATTTTTGTTTTCTTTTCTTTTTAATTCTAAATTATAAAGAATAAGTACCAACTTTATTTAATTAAAAATACATCTTAATTAAGTATAATAAATCTAATTTATCACACTTAATTAAATCTATTAAATAGAATTCTTCTTCAACATCATGAATTAAATATAGTTAATCTAACTAATATTTAATTCATTTTCAGTATTACGAATTAAATATTATTTAATCCAATTAATATTTAATTCCTTCTAACTATTCAATCGGAAGGTATAATAACTTGTTGTGTGACCCATAGGGCCTTGTATATTAAGCACTAATCAAATTAAGTTCTTAGCAGAATCCCTAGACGATTTACCAGACAATCTTAATATATAAGGACGTTTGCGAGGACTATTCAAACTCCCTGTAATATAGAGCTCATAGTGATACGGTCCTTTCATTCAACGAACATTCAACTAAGTCTAGAATATGATATTGTGTCTATTCCAATAACTTAGTTTTTGTCTCTCAATCTTTCTAGATGATCCATAACGATCATATTCGATATCCAAAATGAATATATCTTCGCATTGGCCAATGACTTTATGATCCATCTAGGTATGAGAAGTAGAATGTTCTCTCTTAATCTATTATGAGGAATGAATCCTTTCTTGGCTCAACTACTACTCCATGTGCTTCGTGATGCACCCAACACATGTCGTATCTACCCCAATTGGAGTGCAAGCGTTGGTCATGGTCAAAGTACATCACTCCGCACATGTAGTACGTATTGACCTCAAGTCGAAGGACTATTACACTACTCTATACGCTGATAATCCCATAGACACATGAATAGAACTTATCAAATGGTTTCTCGGTGGGTATGTCAATATTCTCTAAAATATCTATGCGACCATCATGAATTCTAGGAACTCATAGTTCTGAGATCAACTATAATTTCTAAAAGTATGATGCAGTCCACATACCAATCTTGTCGCATATCATCAATATCTCATTCTTGATGATCATTGATTGGGGCTATTTTAGGACCTTACGTTATATCATATAAGCTCCCACTTACTTATTGACAACATATGTCCAAGGGAACACAATTACGGACAAGATATTGAAAATCGAAATACTTAATCATCAATGTGTAATACCGTATATAATAAATATATAAAACTGAATGTGATCAAGTACATATATCTCTAAAAGTGAATGTCGCTAGGACATATATACTAACACTATCTTCCTTAGCCAATGCAACATAGGCATTCGTCCGAGGCCCGCCATCAAGGGCCAAGCCGTGGCGGACTTCGTAACGGAATGCACGGCAAGATCTGCGATGGACGAGGAGCACCCGGCACCATTGGACGAATGGTGGACCCTCTACACAGACGGCTCCTCGGCTGCCAAAGCATGCGGGGGAGGCGTCGTTCTCATCACACTCGAAGTCTTTCGAGCCTACTATGACATCCGTTTCTCCTTCAAGGTCTCCAACAATGAAGCTAAGTATGAGGCCCTCCTCTGTGGCCTTCGGCTAGCAGCAAACCTGCAGGCCAAGCAAATACATGTGAAGTGCGATTCCAAACTAGTTGTCGGCCAAGTCTCGGGGGAATATGAAGCCAAGGAAGGGAGAATGAAGCAGTATAAGGAAGCGGCCAAGGAGTTGCTGAAGGTATTCGACGTACACTCCCTCACTCAAATACTGAGGGCTCAGAACTCTTAGGTAGACATTCTATCGAAGCTCTCAGCTGAATCTCCGGAGCACCTTTCAAAGATCGCAAGAATCGAGGAACGCAGCCTATCAAGCATACATGTGAGCCCCGTCATGGAGATACACCTAAGGCCGGAGGACTGGATTTCGGATATCATCAACTTCATCTCCATAGGGCAACTGCCCGAGGACGAAGCCCGCGCGAAACTAGCAAAGTTGAGGGCTCCCAGATATACCCTCGATAACGGAAGGCTTTACAAACGATCCTACAACGACACGTTACTCTGGTGCCTTCATCAGGATGAAGCCGAAGTTGCAATGGAGGAAGTGCACAGTGGCACTTGCTCAGCTCACCAGGGACCCTTCTCTGTGTCCCGAAGGCTTGTAGTCCAAGGATACTTCTGGCCTATGATGGCCCGAGATTGTGCAAATCTCGCCCGAAGCTGCGCCGTCTGTCAACACTTTCAGAAGGCTCCCGCAAGGCCAGCGGTTAACTACGCCCCCATCAGCACGACAATACGCTTCTCCAGGTAGGGCATCGACCTAGTAGGTCCACTGTCGTGGGGTACCTCCAACAACAGGTACATCATTGTGGCCATAGACTACTTCACCAAGTGGGTGGAGGCGGAGCCCGTCGCCAGCATTACCGAGGCCAGGTGCCACCATTTTGTTCTTAAAAAGATCCTCATAAGGTTTGGTGTCCCCCAACAAATCATCTTCGACAATGGAACTCAGTTTGAAGCTGCACCCTCCTAGAGGCATGGGGCATCAATCACACCTTCTCATGAGTTACCTACCCTCAAGGCAACGGTCAAGTGGAGAACGCCAACAGAACTCTGCTGGAAGGGTTAAAGAAGAAGTTGGAAGCCGAAGGGGGAGGCTGGGTAGAAGAACTTCACAACATCTTATGGGCCTACCACACCACCCCTAAGAGGGCAAATGGTGAAACACCCTTCTCCCTATGCTATGGGTTCGAAGCTAAAGCTCCCACAGAGGTAACTCTACCCACCCGAAGAGTGGATCAATACGAACCTGAGGTCAACGACGCCAATATGGCCCTCGGCCTTCACCTAATCTCGAAGCGCTGAGAGGAAGCCTACCTAAGGGTGGAGAACTACCAAAGGCAAGTAAAAGGCTACATCGACGCAAAAGTCCGTTCCTGAGAATTTCAAATGGGGGACTATGTCCTCCAAAGGAGGGACGCTAGTCAACCAACCGAGGGCGGCAAAATGGCACCAAAGTTTGAAGGGCCATACATAGTTACAACCATCATCAAACCTGGAACATACAAGCTAAAACGCCCCAATGGGACCGAAGTCCCTAGGCATTGGAATGTACGCCACCTAGTCAAATTCTATCAGTAACGTATGAGTGGGTAAGCCCTCATAACTCATGAATGTACTTGTCCAACGGCCCAAGGCCCTCCTTTCTCACAAAAATGAAAACATGTTGAGACACAAAGTACCAAGTACAAGGTGCATATGAGTGGCCAAGCCCTCAGACAAGCCCTCGGCCCCAGGGCCTTTCCCTCATAAAATTGAAATGTTCCACTCTAATTGTGTGAACACAAGCCCTCAGGCACCAAGTGCCGAGGAGGAATCTTCTAATCAACAACAATTAGAAGGAAAACACCAAGTGATTTTTACGTTGAAATGAGCCCTCAGTACCAAGTACCAGAGGCAGACTATGGAACATAACACCAAGTGTTTCTTAAACACCGACAACATTATGCTAGGGACAAAGCCATTCCCATCGAGGAAGCCCCTATTCCGAAGGCACCACCTATCGGTTCCGGAAGCACCAAGTACCCCTGGTCATTTGCGTCTAGCACGCAAATGAAACCCTTCCCTGAAACGCTTTCCGAGCCATTACCCCAAGGGAATGGCAGACAATGGACGATATCCTGGGCCTAGGATTCGAATTTCACAAACGAAACGTTTCCCACACTATCCCCCAAGGGGAAGTAGGCAACAGACCATGTCTCGGGCTGAGGGAACGAGTTTCAAAACTGAGGCGCTTTCCGTGCCATCCCCCAAGGGCAGGCAGGCAACAGATGATGTCTCGGGCCGAGGAAACGACCCTCAAACCCCTCGAGATCCGGAAGGTTAATCCCCGAGGGGGGAGCCAATGGTTTATTCCAATGCCTCCCACATAGGCCAAGCCTACCAAGAAACCAAGTTTCTTGAATCCTTTCCTCCACCCTCTCTTAAAAAAAGGAGTGAAGGGGAGTAAACTCAACGAGGAATCAATGAGGAAATAATGCAAAGTCCACAATTCGGAAGCTAATACCTAAGGTTAATCTTGCATGTTGGGCAGAAAATTTTCTAAGTCTACATTTTGGTAACCCATACTGAAGGTGCCTACTCTACACCCATCGGCACCTCAGCAAAGGTTGAGGGCATCTGTCCTTATGTATTGGGTTGAAATTATCTAAGTTTACATTTTGGAATCCAACACTGAAGGCTCCTGTTGTACAGCCTCTGGCACCTTACAAAGGCCAGGGACACCAATCCTACATATTGGGTTAAAAATTGGCTAAGTCCACATTTCAGAAAACCCCATCACATTACTACAACCCCGGTATCCCAACAGACGCCGAAAGCCTCTACTCTACAAATGGGATAAATTTGGCTAAGTCCACATTTTGGATACTGAAGGCTCCGGTAGATCAGTCAATACTGAAGGCCCTTACTCTACAAGTGACTTAGGGTTTTACTAAGTCCACAACCTTACCGCCTCCGGCATCTCGATAACTCCCGGGGGAATGTCATCCATCGTAGAAGGCTACTGGTTGGTTTACATATCCACCTGAATTTTCCTAAGTCCAAAACTGAAGGCCCCCGCTCATCAGTGGAGGAGGGCTCACAACTTATTCATACAATGCAAGCACAATGAAGAAAAACTTAGTGCACAAAGGATGGAAGGAATCATACACACCCAAGAAAACAAAGAAAGACGAGGGCATAAATGGCACTCATTCACAAAATAAAGTGTTTGTTGCAGAACGGCCGAAGGCGGAAGCTAAGAAATGTTATTACAAGATATTGTTCAAAAATTCTCTAAGTACAATCATTTATCAGCACCCTCGGGGACACCCTGGGAGGTAGCACCATCATCGACCTCATCTTCATCACCGTCGCCGCACTCCCTCATCATCTTGGATTCCTCGATCACTGACCTCTCTTCACCCGGAGGGAGGGGGACTCTCACATCTGGCTGAGAGGGGGGAGACCATACGCCTCCGGATCAAACTGCTCCGGGGGGATGTTGAAATGCCGGGCCAGCCTCCAGTATATCAAGCGCTGGGTGAAGAATTCACCCCCTTGGTAATAGCAGTCGCCTCTTTCGGCCAACCACATCTTAATAGGGCCTTCAACCCAGACATCAACGCTTTTCTCAACCACCGAGGAGAGCCACTCTTTCCTATCCTCGGTGCTCCAACCCTCGGCGATAAAGGCCTCGACGGCAGCCCTCTCATCTTTTGCCACCTCCTCGGCCTTTGCCCTCTCGGCCGCCTCGGCGGCAACCCTGGCGGCCTCAGCAGCAGCCTCCTCGGCCTCGGCTATCCCCTCGGCCTTAGCAGCCTGCACCCGCTACTCCACGCCTTCTGTCGTCAACCGGAGGGTATCTTCAGCTTCAGCCAGCTTCCTCCTGAGTCTAGTGATCTCCTCATCAACGGCGCTCTTGGCCTCCCTTATCTAGCTTCCTTCTGAGTCTAGCGATCTGTTCCACATAATTCTGCAACGATAAGGGCACAATAGTTAGACGCATTACAGATATTACATAATAACGAAGGCAAATGAAAAGAGAAGAAAACATGACTCCCAGAGGCGCTGCTCAGGAGGATCTTGGACTCAAGGGTGCCGTCGTCCATCCGGGAGAGTGTCACTCTGTCGCCCGAAGGCATCACCTGGCTCATGAACGTCGAGGGGCTGAGGGTGGCATCCAGAAAAGAACTTCCCTTCGGCACGAATGCCTCCACCTTCTCCCGGCCGAAGAAGGCCTCATTGACGAATTCAGGCATGGAGAGCGGGTCGACGATGTCCTCCATGACATTAACGTCATCGGTGGCAGGCTGCTTGCCGGAGTCAGCCACCTTCTGCTTCTTGGCCGGGGGCTCAACCCCCTTTCCGGCCTTCTTCTTCTTCGAGGCTACTCTGGCCTGAGATCCCCCAGCCTCACTGCCGGCAGCTGCGGAGGGCTCCTCATCCCCCTTCTGGAAGAAGGCATCCACGAGCTTTTGCTTGCCCGACTCCTTCTTGCTCTGAGCCTTTGCCTTCTGTTTCTTCAACGCGTAAAGGGACTTCACATCCATATCACTACCTGCACAGATGAATCAAGTATAAGAACGAAGGGATCACTACAAAGCTAAAAGCGAAACAATGCAAAAGTTTTCTAAGTACAAACAACATGATGCCTTCGGAAAATCACCTCCGAGAATCGAGGCGCTCTCATACACACGATCAATGAGGGGATATTTTTCGTCCCTTTCCCCCAAGAGACGGTAACGTCGGAAGCCCAGACTATACAGGTCATCCGGAAGGGTAGAGTCCTTGATCGTCGGCAATTTAGTGGATCCCTCCGGGATAGCTGATATCTTCTTCCCATCTTTCTCGAGGGCGGCGCTCTCCACCTTCGGATGGCGCCTGAAGTGGTTCATCAACTCGCCGGGGAATGGATTCTCCACCATCTTAATATAGCAAAAGCGGTCTTTCCAGCCCTTGTGCGACGAGGGCATGTCAGAGAAGAGCCTCCACTGAGGGATCAGCTGCAAATTGGCAAAGCCTTCGGCGTTGGTATGACCTCCCCGGCAGAGGTTGAAGCTTTGGAAGAAAAGGTCGAGGCTAGGGGTTACCCCCGAGACCGACAGAGGTGCAAGAAGCCGGCAATATACGAGTAGCTATTCAGGGTTAGCTGGCAGGGGGGCAAACCGACATAATTAAGGTACTCGCACACGAAGGGATGTAATGGAAACCGAAGGCCCAACGCAACAGAAAGGATGTGGACTGCGAAACAACCCTCTGGGGCATGGGACAACACATCATTGGAACCCGGCTCTATCACCGTCGTTGAGGGCCCAACATGAAGCTGAGTGACATAACACTCTGCCCGATCAGCCTTCGACTTTAGCGCGAGGGCAGCAGTGTTCAAAAAAGAGTGCCCCTCGGCGGTCCCCACAGGTTTCCCATGGTATGTTGCACTTCGCTTCTTCCCGGGAGCTGCTGTCACCTTCTTCAACGGAGCAGCCCGAAGGGGATCTAGGCTGAGAGGGCGTGAGGTCCCGGCTCCACTCGCAATGGCCGAGGGGATAACAATGGTCACCCGACGATGTTCTTTCTCCTCCTCCTCCTCGGCAGTTTGAACGGCGAGGGCAAGCTCCTCGTCCTATACAACTTGTTCAAATTCCTCAGCCTCGACCTCGGTTCTAAGATTGCTCTGCACCTCCGCTGCAACAACAGAATCATTATTAGACGAGGCCTCCTCTCTCATTGATTTCTCATCCGACCATGTCTCGGACTGGACCGAAGGCTCTCTCGAGATATCTTTGGAGTCTCAAGTCGAGGACATCGTACGGTATACTATCGAGGGTTTTCGGATGATAAAGGAGTCTATGAATACTAACACCAAATCTAAGGGAGGCGAAGCAAAGTATACAAGAAATACCAAGAACGGAGGAAGATCTGACCTCGAGAATTAAGGTTGGATCGAATAAGGCTCTCTCTCTCTCTAGAAAAATTGGCAGAGCTTCGCTTCACCTCAGCCAACCGGTGACACCTGCCCAAAGAGAACAGACCAGAACACGCCACGTGGGCACCTTTTCCAACAGTCATATCCCAACAGCTATTTTTGAAACGCTGAGGTGGCTTCAGCTGACACCCTTCAAACAACAACAACGCAAGCCCTCGGGTTATCACGTTCAAACCCCTTCATCAAGAGTTAGCCCTCAGCACAAAGATATGGGGTACTAGAGGACTCCCCTCGGCAAGCCCCAGAATATTCACTTGTGTTCATCAACTACGGTCATCTTCCGATGACTGCTCCCAAAAGTTACACCCTCAGGACACAAGCGGCCTTCGACTTCTTAGTGCCGCCACCCTCAGATCAAGAATGGCCCTCGGCCTCAGCGTGATCCTTCATCTCAGACCGAAGGGTTCACCCCTCTTGCTTCACTTTGGGGGCATCTGGTGTACTCTTTTTCCCTCATTTGGATTTTTTCCCACAGGGTTTTTCCTAATGAGGTTTTTAACGAGGCATCTCCCCATTGCGAACCAAAAGGCGTCAACCCTCGGCCTCCTGTTGCAAACATGCATTACTCTACTCCTTTTCACCTCATTACATGTGCTTCAAGGAGTGGGGGGCTGGGGAACCCCTTCGGGAGATCACAAAAAATTAAAAGTTTTCTCAAGACATCAAAAAAAGCCTTCAGTCTCAAAATGTGGGGGACTGGGTGACGTGCACTCGTCGTTAGGTGCACTCAAAATAATTAATACAATACAACACTAATACGTAGTATAGTGTAGTAAGGTTCGTATCCACAGGGAAAGGAATACTTTTCTTTTATATAAATAGTAACAAAAGGGGGGTTTAGATTTGTTTGTTTTAACAACACTAAGATAAACGACCTATATGAGTTTAATTCAATGAGATGGGGACTTGGTTTTGCTTTTATCCACTTAATGAAATGTTCGTCGATCCCGTTTATATCTTTAACTATCTTCCTCTCGAATACTCAATCGAGGAGTATATCCAGTTCATCGAGGGTAGTTATTAATAACGAGATGCGTTCATTAATAAAACTTACTATCGAGTCAATATAGAACAAGCGCCGTATATTAACTTGATAGTAGCAATAAACTTAAGATGAAAACGATTGAGATTGATAACCTCAACACAAGCGGTTTATTGGTTTAATCAATATAATTAATTCCCCTTGGCATATTAACCATGAGATGCATGCATTAATATTCCAAGTTTACTACCGTTGAAAGAACCGGATTAATAACAAGCGTATTAACCGATTGATTCTAGTAATAATTAATATGAGAAACAATACTAGTTGATACTTTAAGTAATGTTTAAGATATTAACATGAAATATGAATAGGAATTAATCAATACTCAAGGAAGAATATTAAAATATATGAATCCTACTATGATTAATATCAAGATGTTAACTAATTGTCATCTTAGTAACACTCCCCAATATTATCATAGAGGAAGAAATAGCTATTACTATAACCAATGTCAAGATGTTAACTAATTGTCATCTTAGTAACACTCCCCAACTTTGATATAGAGATAGTATTTTGAAAGAAAGAATTAATATTCAAGGAAGAAGATTAAAGAAAATAACTCACAACTTACAAATTCATTAAGCTTCAAAGTAGCAAAATCAAGATGGAAGAGTTTAGCTCCTCATTTGGAGACTAAACATGATGAAAAATATAAAGAAAGAGCTATTCTATACTGAGCTTAGATGTACAAGGGATTGGATATCTTTTTGTGAAGGAAAGGAGGTGTATTTATAGGTTTTTGGGATGAGATTCGGGTACTCGATCGGGTATATACATGGTACCCGATCGAGTATGTGTGTAACACCCGATCCGAGGTATACTCGACCGGTTTCAGGGTATTTTCTAAGAGTATACCCGATCGAGTATATATGCATACCCGGCCGAGTATGCTTAGAAAGTGGTATTCGGGCCATACTCGACCGATCTTTGTTTGCAATTCAAAGGCATACCCGATCGGGTATGTCGGTCTACCCGATCGGGTATAGACATAAAATCGTGGCCAAAATCTTCCCTGCATGTTCCCTTGTCTTCGGATCTGATCCGATTTGAAGTTCCAACCTAATACCCGATCGAGTATAGCTAATACTCGACCGAGTATAGACAAAATTCAGGACCTTCTTTTGTCTTTGAACTTTTGCACCTTCTCTTCACTTTTTGGGTTCACTAACTGTACTTTGAGTGACCAAAACCTGCTTAAGCTCAGAATATATCTAATCTAACCTATTTACAAGAATTTGACAATCTAATCTATTACACCAAAAGTGTGTAATTTCCAAAGTAAAAGTCAAGCAAAACTAATTAAAAACATAAACATAGATATGGAAATTACGAACGTATCACTGGGGGACTCCCCCTCGGCAAAACACGCAAATGCAAAACTTTCACTACTTTACAAACTACAACAAAGCACCCATCAGCAACTTCACAACATTTACTCCTGTTTCCTTCGAGAAGCTCTCAGCAAAATGAGTGGGGGACTCCTGATGGAGTATATGGCCCAGGAACCCCCGGCCCACAGACTCGTACTACTCCTACACGGGCCCATCAAGCCTGATGAGCACACAAAGCCCAAACGTAGCGGCCCAAGCATGAAGAAGCCCACGATGCACATGTGGATGCCTTCGGCCCGATGGCCGAAGGCTCCAAATTCTAGGAGACAACTTGACATGGACCTGCAAAACTTCTGGGAATTTCTGGCTAAAATGTTAGCCTTCGGCTATCCCATCCCTTCGACTGTATATAGCCTTCGGCTATATGAAGCCTTCGGCTATATGATGCCTTCAACTATATGATGTCTTCGGCCACACGTAGGCCTTCGGTATATAACAGACTCGACGAAGATTCCTTTCAGAAATAGTCAACCACCACATTTAATGTGGTGTCATGTCCAACCACCACATTTAATGCGGTGCACATGCAAATGCCGGTGTCACCCCGATTGAGATGACCCTCGGCCGTCAGATGTTTGACACGTGTCCCTGCCCTGCATTGCGAACCAAAAGGTGTCAGCCCTCGGCTCCCTGTTGCAAACATGCATTACTCTGCTCCTTTTCACCTCATTACATGTGTTTCAAGGAGTGGGGGACTGGGGAACCCCTTCGGGAGCACAAAAAATTAAAAGTTTTCTCAAGACATCAAAAAAGTCTTCAGTCTCAAAATCTGAGGGACTGGGGGACTCCCCCTCAACAAAACACGCAAATGCAAAACTTTCACTACTTTACAAACTACAACAAAGTAGCCATCAGCTACTTCACAATATTTACTCCTGTTTCGTTCGAGAAGCTCTCAGCAAAAGGAGTGGGGGACTCCTGATGGAGTATATGGCCCAGGGACCCCCGGCCCACAGACTCCTACTACTCCTACATGGGCCCATCAATCCTGATGAGCACACAAAGCCCAAACGTAGTGGCCCAAGCATGAAGAAGCCCACGATGCACATGTGGATACCTTCGGCCCGATGGCCGAGGGCTCCAAATTCTAGGAGACAACTTGACGTGGACCTGCAAAGCTTCTGGGAATTTCTGGCTAAAATGTTAGCCTTCGGCTATCCCATGCCCTCGACTGTATATAGCCTTCGGCTATATGAAGCCTTTGGCTATATGATGCCTTCAACTATATGATGTCTTCGGCCACACGTAGGCCTTCGGTATATAGCACACTCGATGAAGATTCCTTTCAGAAAAAGGCAACCACCGCATTTAATGCGGCGTCACGTCCAACCACCGCATTTAATGCGGTACACATGCAAATTCTGGTGTCACCCCGATTGAGGTGACCCTCGGCCGTTAGATGTTTGACACGTGTCCCTGCCTAGCATTTATGGCTACTATAAATAGCGGCCATTTTCCTTTGTAATCGACACACAATTTCTATATAGAATACATACTCACACCTAAACTTTTAGAATGCATGGACTTTTAAAATTTTGCCACTAAATCCTATTACAATACACCCCCTTTAATTTCATTGATCAAGATCCTGAATTACGCTCCTTGAAGTTGTTTAAGATGTCTGAAGTAATTAATTCCCCATACCCTATTCATGGGAATACAAATGAACGCAAATTATGTTGTGAGATTGATACACCATGCTTACAGTGTACCGATCTCAGTATGACATAGTTTTATTAATTAAAAACGATAGAAGATAACTTATCTTCTTCTCCAATCATCTATTCATCTTCTCACCATTTATTCACCCTTTTCACCGATCCGATCTATTCATCTTCTGACCATTTATTGAGTATCTTTTAAGGAAAACTAATCATTATACTTTTGTTACTAAATAAAAATAAAATCCACTTCATTTTTTGCGAAGTGAATTTATTCTTTTATGTTTTTTTCAAATAGAATTTATTATCATTAAATGCAACTTAATTTTGTAGAATAAAAAAATTATACTATACATATGAATGAATATGTACGAATATGAAATAAATTAGTTAAGTTACTTTATAAGAAAATTCATATGGATCGAACTAATGGTTCTCGTATATTATTGGTCGTCTGTGCATCGCACGAGTTTTAAACATAATATCAGCATATAAATTGAATGGAATATGAAATATATCCAATATTTCAAAATGCGAGTATTTTCTTGAAACATGATATACAAAGTATTTCCAAATACCGAATGAGAGTTTTTCAAATTATATATGGTTTCCTAGAACTAACGCAATAATAAAACATTCTTAAGGGAAAATTTTTACAAATAGGAGCAAATCGTACTAACTTTCCAAAACTAAGACCGAAGATTAGTGTAAGACTCAACTAAATCTACATTGACCACAATACCCTTACTTTTAGAAAATAACAGACATTAAATAGACAATAAACAGACAAGAAGTTGACAATAAATAAATAAACCAAAAGTCAAATCTCAAAGGCCAAACAGGCGTATCAAACTTGAAAGGCTGTTTAACATTAGTGCAGACCTTACAAACAGGAAAATGCCATAACATATAAAATAATCCTTCTTATGTGGCAACGTTCCTCCTAAGGCTCCTATGGGGACGCTTCTCGAACAAGGGATTCACGATCTTCTTCTGCTTCTATTTTACACCCTTCTTTGGAGCAAATACGTTGATGGCTAGGGTTTGCAGTAGAGGAATCTTCATGATCTGTTCAACCAATAAATAATTACGAAAAGTGCCTGGATCTGGAGGATAGGTGTTGTAATCAGGTCGGTCTTCGTGTTCTGTAGGAAGAAAGAAGAGGAGGAGGGGGAGATCTGGGAAGGAGAAGAAAAAAGGCCGGATAGCGGCCGCCTCTGCTGCACCTTGTCATCATCAGCTATCGTTGGTGCCATCTTTGATGATTTGCACGGAGTAGAGCCACCAAGCTCCTCTGTTTCATTGCGGAAGAAGATCGACCGAAGAGGGAATAATTACACTGAGGGTAAAAACGGAAAGTTAAAAGCAGCCTTCCTAATATAGAACCAAATAAAACCCACTGCTGGAAATAAAACAAGGAAGTCCTAATTTTGGAAAAGGAGCTATGATTTGATCCTACCAACTGCAAATTTCTAACTTTAAATATGGAATTAAATTCAATATTACAAAATATTCATAATTACTTATTTTATCTAAACGAATTGATTATATTCTTTGTAGTAAAGAATGAATATCAATTTGGGAAAATTCCCGAAATAGGAGTAAAAAAGCTTGAAAATTCCAAAATAGGACTGCCATGTTTTTATTCCCAAAATAGGAGTAATTACGTCAAGTTTGGAAAATACTGTCACGTTTAAAATCTGGTACTGACAAAAAATGATAGTAATTAGTCATATTTTGGGAATAAAAATATGATAGTCCTATTTTAGAATATACAGAGAATTTTAGTCCTATTTTGGGTAATTTCTCGTATCAATTTACTTGTTTCGGTAGCAATTTTCCATCGAATAACTCCGCTGGCATATGTTTATTTCACTTTTGAGAGTACACGTTTTGATAGAAAAGTCGTACGTGTAAAGAATCTTATTAATTACTCCCTCCGTCCCAAAATTATCTTCATAGTTACTATTCACACGGTCAACTCAAATTACTCTTAAACTTTTATTTTATATATCAATTTTTTATCAAACTTAAATTTTCTTGATCAGCGTTTGTAGCGGATTTAATGTAGTTTCTGAATATGTAAATTTAATTTACTAAAAATAATCTGAGTGTGAACAGGGATGAAGTTGATTTATCGTCAGTCAAACATCATAAACCGAACTACGAAGATAAATATGGGACGGAGGGAGTACAAGTAACTTGTGAACTAGTAAAGTCATGAACTAGTAACTTGTGAAGGCAAATATTATCGGACTATATATTAGAGGACTATATACTAGTAACTTTTAGAGAATATTACCCGAAATGTGAATAGAAAGGTTTGAAAATTACAAAATAGAACTGTCATGTTTTTATTCCCAAAATAGGAATGTCATGTTTGGGCAATACCAGACTTCAAATATGACAGCATTTTCTAAATTTGACAGTAATTACTCCTATTTTGGGAATAAAAAACATAAGAGACCTATTTTGGAATATTCAAACCGTTTTAGTCCTATTTCTGGAATTTTCCCATACTTTTAATATAAATTGTTCTAATTAGGACTAAAACTTAGTAAAAAGTTCACAAATAAGACTACATGTTGTCTTTGATTTCCAAAATATGACTTATTTGATCCTATTAAAATTATAAAACTTTCCAAAAAAGCACATGAAAAATCAATTCCAAAAACCGTTGCTGTATCAAAATACTTAATTTTGGAGTTAGGAAAGACTACTAAATTAATTAGTCAAAATTTACAAATACCCCCTGGAAGGCATTTATCATTTGCCAAAGGACTTTCTTAATTCCTTCAATTGCAGCATTGGACATTGGTGGAAGAAAGATGCTAAATATAGGAAAATATGAATCTCTTTAGAATCATTCCTTTATCGCCTACCGTGAATACTAATTAACCAAACATGCAAGAAGTAATCATAAACGATGGACTTTCAAGAGTTTTCATAAATCATACAAGCATTCGTCCTTAGTGGAGAGAAAATATTAGCGGTTACTGGACTTGGTGGGAGAAATTTGTTTTAGAGGTCGTTTTGCAACCCTCATTTTCGGCTTATCAGGCTTATCAGACAACTTTTTTACCAAACACGTAAATTTTGCTTTCGCGCGCTGAATTGTGTAATAAGCCGAAAAAGTAAGGTTGGAGTTACTTTTCTGGCTGTATTGGCTGAAGTTACTGTAGATGATCATTTTAGCTATTTTTACATATAATTTTTTCTTTATTTTATTAATAAAATATATTTTAAAATTATTTTTTTCTTGTATCAGCAGAATCAGCCAATGCAGCCACTTCAGCCAGAACTTCATAAATTTCAGCAAAATCAGCCAAAACAGCTGATTTTCGTGCTACCAAACGGGCTCTTAGTCTCTTTTCAGTTGGTGGATTCTTAGTAGAGATGGCAATTTCGACCGATCTGTTGGATACCCGCACCGAACCGATTTAGTCAAACTGGGGAAAACCGGTTTGACTGGGGAACGGGTACGGGGCGGGGAATACCCGATTTTTTAAAATGGATAATGGTGCGGTTATGGTTCTATACTAATCCACCCCGTTATCCGCCCCGAAACCGCCCTGTTCACTAATAGTGCGGGTATCCGCACCGTTACCCGACCCATAACATTATTAATAAAATATAACTTTATATATATAAGAATAATAAGTATATATGCTAAATTGTGTACACTAAATCGTATATCTCATATAACTATATAAAGACTACTATAGCAGAGGTCCACTTCAAAAACCCTAACATCCATAACTCAGTGTATTACGGATTTATGGTTCAGGGCTCCGCTTCTTAATAGTGAGAACAGCTCTCTTCGATCTTTCTAGATGGAACGATGCAAGGCCTGCAGTTCGGCTCTACCGCCGGTGGTTTCTATCTTTCTCATTATCAAGGATTCGACCCAGTTCCTTTTTTTCTTCTTTTTACTACTTTTTTATTATGTTACGAGAGATATTGAGTGCTTGTCATATTAATGAATTTAGGACTAAAACTGCTTGATTGATTGAACATTTACTTTTGTATATTTATGGTGCTTTTAATATATAATTTACTACGAAGGATGTTTACATTAACAAGTAGGGTTAGAAATTGATTATTTGGTATCATTTAGGCAAACGGGTACCCGTGGATAAACCGATTCTCCGTTGGGGCGGTTACGGTTCAAATAAAAATTACCCGAACGGGTAATGGGCGGTTTTGGGACAAACATTTATCTAACGGGGCGGTTTCGGTTTTATGTGTACCCGTCCCCGATCCGCCCCGTTGCCATCCCTAATTCTTAGCAAAAGGTGAATCTCTTTAGAATCATTCTTCATCTTGAACGGATGAAATGTTAGTGGCTTATGACAAATTCTTTTGAAGGTGTGTGATCATACCTTTTCTTTCGATGGCCGGTAAAATCAAGATGCTTTCTTTGGAGGTGAACGGACAACCATCTTCTTCCTTCTTGGTGTCCGGTGATATCCGGATGCTTGAACTATGTTGTTGCTTTTATTTTAACTTTTATTCTAGTAGCAGGTGTAAGTGTGCAACATTGCTATTAGTGGAGTCTATCACAATGCGGGATTACAGAGTTGGGCCGCTCTTGTGCGTGACTACAACTCTGAGACTCATCCTAGTATAGTCTTTGATATGACGATTTTGTATCCGGTTCTTTTTTTTAATTTGAATTAACTTATCTTTTCCAAAATATATATATAACTACTCATATTCAGGGGGGAAACATAGACACATAGTACTCGTGTTTTTTAATTTTACAATTTTTACTTATACTTGGAGCAATTTCTGACAATGAAATTAAGAGAGGGAGGTAAGAAAGAAACGAAATGGGAAAGAGTTTTGGAAAATAAATCCGTTGATATATTGCACATAAGTTTAAATATATTTCCAGTCCATGTAAATATAGTACATTTCATTTTACATCCCTACAATATTTTTTTTTTCGTCCCTGCAATTTATGTTAATTTTCTTTTAGTCCATCATTAATGATAACAACCTCCCATTGACCTCGGAATGACCTTGATTAACATAAATTTCTTGAGGATGTAAGTATGTGCAATTTTCATTTCTCCGCCCACGATGTAACGGTAAGTCGCAGCTCCTTTACCTCTACCTGAGTAGTTGAAAATAGAAACTACTTTATCATATGAATCCTCGCCAATGTCATCGTTCCGAGCAGGTCTCTTTCTTTTACTGATGACTTCACGCTCAAAATAAAAAGATGAAAACGTTGAGGTTTCTTGTTGAATATATGCTTGACAAATTGAAGCCTCAATGTGTGCCTTGTTGGTCGCTTTCTTTTTCAAATCTCCCAGAAATCTGTCATGCAAAATAAAATTTGTAAACAAACAAATGTTCTTATTAAACAAATCATCGTTTATAAATGAAATTATGACTAACCTTTCAAATCTGTACATCCAACGAGAGAAGACGGGCCCTCCATTCAAAGCCTCATACAGAAGATGTATTAGAAGATGTTCCATTACATCAAAAAATGATGGGGGCAGTATCTTTTCCAGATTACACATCAGAATAGGAACAGTGTCTTCTAGTCTCCTCAGTGATTCGACATCCAAAACGGTGGAACATATCGACTGAAACAATTGACTGATTTCGGTAATACAGCCCCAGACGTCTGCAGGAATCGGCATAAGACGTTGCATGATTACATGAGCATCATGAGTTTTCATGCTCGACGTCATTGTTTGTTTGTCCAGGTCCACGCATCTTGACAAGTTAGAACAATAGCCATCTGGAAAGTTTAGAGAAACAAGCCACTCTAATATTGATTCCCTTTGTGGGGCTGTGAGTTGATAGACTGCTCTTGGAATTTGTTTACCCACATATTCTAGATCGACGGCGAGTTCGGGTCTGTCGCACCAAATTGTCATGTCTTTTCTAGATGCAAGACCATCTTTGGTTTTGTGGGTAAAATCCATAACCGTGTTAAATATATTGTCAAAGATGTTCTTCTCAACGTGCATGACATCTAAATTGTTACGAATGAGAAGGTCTTTCCAATACGGCAACTCCCAAAATATATTCCTCTTTGTCCACTTATGGGTATCACAATACCCATTTGGCTCCCCGTAGGGTTGCTGCACGACCGTAGGAAAACGTCGAACCCGGTTAAAAACTTATTCACCTGTAAGTCTTGGAGGAGGGGGATCTCGTACCACTCTTCCGGCAATAAAAGACTTCTTGTCCTTTCGATATCGATAGTTCATAGGCAGAAACTTGCGGTGACAATCAAAGTAACTTGGTTTCCCGCTAAATTTGAGCCAATTGGCATCTGATTTCTCCATACATATCGGACATCCCATAAGATCGTGTGTGCTCCATCCTGAAAGCATACCATAAGCAGGGAAGTCGCTAATGGTCCAAATGATGGCAGCTTTCATGATGAACATTTGATCTCTTGAAACATCATAAGTTGGTGTCCCAATGGCCCAAAATTCTTTCATCTCCTCGATCAGGGGTTGGAGATAGATGTCTATCCTTTTTTTAGGATCCGAGGGACCTGGACAAATTAAAGTTAAAAAGATGAAATGACTTTTCATGCACTTGTCGGGAGGAAGATTGTAAGGAGTTAGCATGACTGGCCAACATGAAAATTTCTTTCCAAACTTTCCAAAAGCAGCAAATCCGTCTGAACACAATCCGAGTCGCACATTCCGTGGCTCCATTGCAAACTGAGGATGACAACGGTCAAAGTGTCTCCAAGCTTCACAGTCGGAAGGGTGAGACATCAAACCCTCTTTGGTTTCGTGCTCAACATGCCACGTCATGTGTTTCGCAGTAGCATTTGAAGCATACATCCTCTTCAGGCGTGGAGCTAGAGGGAGGTAAAACAATTTAGACAATGCAAACCTTTTTCGTGGTTTTTTACGTCTATGAGGAACAGGCTTGTATCTCTCTCCACCACAGAACTTGCAGCTCTCAAGTGCCACATCATCCTTCCAGAACAACATACATCCTTCTGGGCACGCATCAATTTCTATACAAGGAAGCCCCAACTGAGACATTAATTGTTTCAGTTTGTAATATGAATCTGGAAGATTATGGTCACACGGTAACATTCCTCCAAATGACTGCAATAACCTAGACATGCAAGATCCAGGAAGACTGTATTCAGATTTAATGTTCATCAACTCTGTAACGGCGGATAGCTGAGAGTATCCCTCACAATCAGCATACAGAGGCTGATCGGCAGCTTTTAAAATATCTTGAAATCTTTCAGCTAAGTCTTCAATATGAGGAACATGAGAATTCGGATACTCATCCGCATCAGGCTGATAAAAGGTCGGATCTTCATCCGCATCGGGTTGATACGAGGTCGAAGCTTCGGGAGGATCGTTAAATGGCTGTGGTGGGTTAAACTGAATCGTTGAAGCACCGTATACATCATATGCCATTCTTTGATCCCACGTCATTTGATCATAGTCTTCCCATCCACTCATCTCGGTAGGGACGTTACGAGATGAACCTACTGTTTGTGGTAAAAGTAATGGATCGAAAGGTTCGCCATGAGAAGTCCAATTATAATAATTGGCAACGAAACCTTTTTCGTACAAATCCCACACAACTTGGTCGACATCTTTAAATTCAAGATTTTTACACTTTGTACATGGACATCTGATTTTATCGCCATCCATATAATTCTTCTGTTCTTGTGCAAATTTAATAAAATCTTCAACACCATTAAAAAATTCACTGCGTATTCCATAGTTATCGCGATGTTTTTGGTACATCCAACTTCTGTTTTATCTATACATTATGCCTGTATATATATTATAATCAAAATATTATATAAGTACATTAATATTATTAATTAACTAAAAGCAGTACATTATTTGTGGCATTAATAATTTGAATTAACCAACTTTTCAATCATGTAGAAACGCCCACTAAAATATTATTTAGAAACATTAAGTTGGCCGGAATTAATAATTTACTAATATAAAGTTCACTAAAATTAACTAACGTTCAATTAAAATTACTAATTAACTAATAGTAATATGTTAATGGCATTAATCGTTTTAATTATTAACTAATTCACAATATTAGAATTTGTGCACCAAACACACTAAATTATTACGTTAATGGCATTTATTCACAATAATAAAATTATGAAAATCTAATAGTATACATTAAATAATTAACTAACATATAATACTAATTAGAGTTATTACGTTACGTTAATGGCATTTATTCACAATACTAAAGTTAACTAATTTAACTTAATTATCAATTAGTTAATTTCCATTTAACTAATATTGTTAAATATCATTAATTCACAATAATATATAATTCACACTTAACTAATAAAGTTTGAATCCTAACTTAAATCACTACAAATCCTAAATTATGCATTAACAATAATTAACTAATAAACAAATTAAACCTAATCATCATCATTGGTTATAAACCCATTTCAATTAACTAATATTTAAATCTAACTAATATTATCAACTCAAATTCTAAACCCATTTCCTCAATGTTTTAACTTAATTAGTTAATTAATTTACATTTAACTAATATTATTGTTAAATATTATCTCATTAATCATTCACAATAATAATTCACACTTAACTAAATAATAATAAAGTTTCAATCCTAGCTATATTATGCATCCCATTAACAATAATTGCTAATAAACAATAATTGGTGATAATAACCTAATAAGCTAGCTAACTTAATTAAATCACTACAAGTCACTAATTAATTAATCTATAATAAGCTAGCTAATACTTAAATCACTACACATCCTAAATTATGCATTAATAACAATAATTGCTAATAAACAAACTGGCCTAATCATTGGTGATATAAACTCATTTCAATTAACTAATTAATATTTATATTTAAATTTAACTAATTAAATTACGTTAATAGTTTAATAATATATTGTTAATAATATGAAAATTAACATTACCTCACTAAATTACGTTAATAGTTTAAATAAATGAACAACTAACCTCACTAATTAATTAAACTGATACTACATCACTCGAATCTACGAATTTTTGAATTGATAATGGTTGTTCTTGCAATTGTAATGGACGATGGGGTTGGGTTATATAAAAAAAATTGTCACGGATTTGTCACGGATTTATCCGTGACAACCCTTTTTTCGTACTGTATTATTAAAGGTTACCGCTGGAAAATCAATAATTGAAGTTTGTCACGGATTTTGTCACGGATCCAGTTTTTTTGAAATTTGTCAAGGATTTGTCACGGATCTAAAAACCGGTCGCCGGAGTAAATTTGTCACGGACCAAGAATCCGTGACAAAAATCCGTGACAAAGCCCGTGACAACTTTGTCACGATCGTAATCCGTGACAAAAATCCGTGACAAAGAGTGAGTTTTTTTGTAGTGTCCTTTCCATGTGGATACGAACTCTATTTCACCTATACTACGTATAAGTGCTAGTATCTAATATAATTTTGACGCGCCGTGACAATATTGGTCAAGTATAAAGTTTTACCGAATTTTAGTGTGGTAACCACCAAATCCTTGGACATGGCGGAAAACATTCATTGACGGACAAAGGCGTCAAGATGTTTGGAGGTAGGGCCGTCAATGGTGCTAGGGGCCGCATTACCGGTGATCAGAAACATAATGGAGATTGTGTAAAGTGCCTTGAGGGAAGCCTTTACATTATGTCAATTTATACAAGAGTCTAGAGACTATTAAAGGAAGGGGAAATAAATACATGATGATTTTGAGGGATATACAAATCAAGAAATTATTACAAATCAACTAAATATGTTAAGAGATGATAAAAGGTCATATATATTTACCTTAAAATTTAAATATATACTATCTCTTTGGAAAAATAGCTAAAATGATTACATACACTAACTTTAGCCAATACAGTCAGTGTATGTTTGGCAGACATAAGTCTCTGCCTTCTAGCTTTCGTACTATTTAAAAAGTCTCTAAAAGCTTTCAGTTAGTATGTTTGGCATGAAAAATTTTAAGAGCTTTTCAAAAAATAAAAGATCTTTTTTAAGATGATACAGGGAGTATCATCTGAGAAAAGTCCGTGACTTTTAGTATTAATTTGTCCTAACAGCTTTTTTACCAAACAGAACTATATCAAACAGTCTCCTTTTTACCAAACTGCTACCACTTTTTCTTTCTAAGATCTTTTAATAAGTCACTAAAAGCTGACAGTTACTAAAAAACTCACAAAATTATCTTTTCAGCTAATCGTGCCAAACATACCCCCAGAAAAGTAACTCTAACCTTATTTTTTTCTTATTATTACACAACTCGCCAAAGAAAGAGTTACTTTTGGTACTCGCTTACATTTATTTTCATTTTCATTTTCATTTTCATTTTAGTAATAAACTAATTTTATCTACTTCACAAAGCAATTTAGATATTCCAGCTATTGTAATAATTTCAAACAAACCAATGTTTAGGCTGAACATCACCTGACCATAAAGTTAACTGATCAGGTATTATAGACAGAGATCGGTTAATTTATGCTCAGTCAAATATCGTAGTTAACTTGAAGGTCGATGTTTTCTTTCTAAATATGTAAATTTTATTTATTTAAAAACAATCTTATTAATGATAGAGATCAGTTAACTTATGGTCTGTCAAACATCGTAAATCGCGTGTGAACCTTTAAATGAGACGGAGTGAGTATAAGGTATCAATCTATTAGTAATTAATTGCAATCAAATACTATGAAAATATTAAGAAATACTCCCTCCGTCCCGCTAAGATTGTCCCGTTTTACCTTTTTGGTCCTCCCACTGAGATTGTCTCATACCGAATTTGGTAAATTTTGTGTGACTCTAAATCATTCTTACTTCATCAATTCAATATCAACCATATACACTACTTTTTATTAGTTTGTGTGTCATTCCCTCTTGTCTCATTGTTAGTGGGATGTAGGGAGTAATACTGTTTTTAGTTGTCTATTCTCAGTTTTTTGAAATCGTTTTGTTTTAGTGCTAATTCATTTTCAATTTTGTCATTCCATGTGGTGATCCGGTGGTGGTCCGGTGGTGGCCGGTGGTGGCTAGTGGTGGTCCGGTGGTGGCCGGTGGTGGTCTGGTGGTGGCCGGTGGTGGTCCGGTGGTGGCCGGTGGTGGTCCGGTGGAGGCCGGTGGTGCTCCGGTGGTGGTCGGTGGTGCTCCGGTGGTGGCCGGTGGTGGTCCTGTGGTGGTCCGGTGGTGGCCGGTGGTGGCCGGTGGATGTCCAGTGTTGGTCCGGTGGTGACCGGTGGTGGCCGGTTGTGTCCCGGTAGTTGGGTATTCAAGATAAATGATAACAAATTTTTAGAAATTATGTTTTGTTGATTTGAGAATTATGTTTTCGTTTTCTAAAAACACTTTCAAAGATTATGATTTTGGAAACAAAAACAACTTTTTACCAAACGTGTTTCTGTTTTTTTTCTAAGGAAAAAAACAGAAACCGAAAAACAGAAACGTTACCGAACGCACCAGTGCATTGTACTACCGTGTCCGGAATTGATGACAATTTTTTTAAAGTTTATCTCATTATCAAATTATGCAAGCTTTTCAAATTAAAACACGATTTTATCATTTTATGATAAATAAAATAAAAAGACTCTACCAATACTGATATGCTACGTACAAGATAAACCTACAAAATGTTTTTTTTTCTATTTTACGAATAAAATACATAGACCGAGAAATCACATTATGGTGGACATCTTGCAACTATTCTACAAACATTATTAACATAAGCAACATAGACTTCAGGGAGCAAAAGCTCAAAATTAGAGGTTACGTTTTTTTATGATTCTAAGAGCCCGTTTGGTAACACTGAAATCGGCTGATTCTGCTGAAATTTATGAAGTTGTGGCTGAAGTGATTGTATTAACTGATTCTACTGATTTTTGAAAAAAATATATTTAAAATATATTTTATTAATAAAATAAAGAAAAATATATATGGAAAAATAGCTAAAATGATCACATACATTAACTTTATTTAGCCAATACAACCAGAAAAGTAACTCTAACCTTACTTTTTCTTATTATTACACAACTCAGCGCGCGAAATCAAAAGTTACGTGTTTGGTTAAAATTTTGGCTGATAAGCCGAAAAACAGAGTCACCAAACGAGCTCTAATTCTTCTATCGTGTCTATTAATTTACCAAAAAAAGACTACGTATTATATTAGTAAGAAAATATAAAACTTGTTTTAGACTAGAAACTGAGTTGAACTAATAAATTTATTAGAGCTTCATCTCAAAATTATATGCTCAAAGTATTTATTAGGGCATCTCCAATGGGGAGGTGGATTATCAAAAAAATGCCATCCACCTCACCCAATGAACCTTTTGTGAGCAAATGTAGTTTCCAATAAAAAAAGAAACGGATGAGGTCCATCCTATGTGGCAATGCACAAGGTAAAAAGGTCTAGTACGTTTGAGACATTCGGTCTCTTTGGTAAGTTGATTTTTTTAATCCTGATTCTTATTTTGCATATTATTTCACTTTAGTGTACCCTTTAATGGACCCTCTCCCTTTGGTGTACACTTTAATACACCATCTCCATTTGTTGTACACATAAGCATCAATTCACCCTATGCATTGAAGATGCTCTTAGAGTTTATCTATTTTTTTAATCTTTTTGATAATAAATTCTTCTAGATGAATTCTAGTACTTCGTAATTAAATTAGTATCTATTAATGATTTTTATCAGTAGCTACTAATATTTTTTTAGTAGAAGAACTTATTAGAATTTTGTTAGAGCTTCAATTCATCTAGAAGACTTTATTAGAGCTTCATCTAAAAAATAATAAGACTTGTTTTAAATTATATATTATGGAGAATATTACTCGAAATAGGACTAAAAAAGTTTGAAAATTCCAAAATAGTTCCTCTATGTTTTTATTCCCAAAATATGACTAATTACTGCTATGCTTTGGCAGTACCAAACTTCAAACATGACAGTATTTTCTAAACTTGACAGTAATTACTCATATTTTGGGAATAAAAAACATGTCAATCTTATTTTGGAATTTCAAACTGTTTTAGTCATATTTCGGAAACTTTTCCTATATTATTATTTTTTACTAGTATATAATATGGAGTATTTATTAATACCAGTATTAACTTAAATACATTAACGATCAAAGTGAAATCGGAGCAACCAATAAATTAAACGATAAGGTAAGATAAAATTGAACTAATTAAGAGTACTCTAGCTGAGGCATACGTAGAAATCGTTCATTGTGTTTGTATTGCAACCTCCAATGCGGCTAGTCCTCAATTCGTTTTTGCTGAGTTGGACAAAAAACTGTCAAACACTGTCAAGGGGGATGTTTGAGAAGAGAAAGCCTTCGGCACTTGCTGACTAGGCAACATTAACAAAAAAAAACACGAAAACAGTTTCCTCAATCGGTTGGCCTCTCTGTGATGGATCTAAAGACAACCACCTATTTTCACAATTATCTTCACCAAGGTATTGAAATCGCAAGCTCTACCCAGGGATGGATTTAAGGGGGGCGCGGGGGGCGACCGCCCCCCTTGGACTTTCAAATTTTTCTATAATACATTTAATATTTTCATAAAATTTTTATACTTTAATTAGATATATATGTGTTCGCCCCCCTTAACTTTTTGTTTTCAAAATTAATATATAGCCTTACATTATGTAATATAGATTTAAAAGATGAAACATCTAAAATAATTTACATAACTTGAGCAAATAAACAATAGAACAACTCATTGTTCAAGACTTAGGATACCTATTATATAAAAATTCATAGTTTTGAAATGTTTAATTATCTTTAATTTATTAGATAATTATTACTCGATTTGTAAGATATCAAACAATATTATATACAAGACACACTAGTTAAACAATTTTTCGATCATGTGAAATGAATCTAAAATTACACAATTCGTTTACTTCTTACTCTTTAAAAATAATTTATTACATAGATAATACATTTTGACTTATTTTACCACAACAACAACAACATCCAAGCCTTAATCCCAAAAGAATTTGGGGTCGGCTAACATGAATCGGTCTATGATATCGATGCGAAACAGAGAAAATAGACAAGAAAGGGAAGAAAAAGAAGTAAGATAAAATGAATAAAATAAAGATAAATAAATATAAGATAACAATAACACAAGAATATAAGAATGATAAAAGATAAAAAATAAATAATAGAGCATAAAAAAGCTAGAAGATAAAAATAACATAAGAATATAAAAAGATAAAGAAGATAAACGTCAAAAGAAAAAAGAAAGGAAAGATAGAAAAGACATCAATCTAAGAATCACTGATATAATATTATTCTAAAAATAATAATCTCATACTACGTACATATTATACTTTTGTAATATTAGCAAAACTTGCAATTCAAAATTTGCAATTCAATAATATTATTCTAAAAATAATAATCTCATACTACGTACATCATATCCTCATGACTCACGAACGTCCTTCTTGGTAAACAAAATTTGTAATTCAAAAATCAATTCCTTTTACCGATAAGATTCATGTTGTTAAACATGACATGCGTTATTTAAAAAGCATTGGTGGTTGTGCACCTTTTAAACTCTTTACCTTCAAATAATTTGATAAAATGTTATATATCCTTTGTTATTTTCAAATAACTTTCCTTTGATTTGCTATTTCTTACGCTTTAATGTATCAATACTTTTTTTCTAAAGCACTTACAATTATAAAATCAAAGTTATTTGTTCATTGTCTAAACTTAGAATGAAATATACTCCCTCCGTCCCGTAAACAACTTCAAACTTCGTTTTCACACATATTAAGGAAATAAATATATTGGGAGATAAATTTTACTCTATGGACACTGTTTCGACACAGTTTGGCACTGTTTGGTACTGTTTGGTACTGTTTGGCACTGTTTGAATGTAGAGAATTTGCCAAATAAGGAACTGGGAAGAAGTGTGAAGTTAATTTCGGAACTGCCCGAAAAGGAAAGTGAGAAGTTGTTTTCGGGACAGAAGGAGTATTTAAATATCATCATGTATGTACTTATGAATTATTTTTTAATAAAAATTAGCCGCAAAGCCTTTCTAAACTAGCGGGAAAAAATTCGCTCCAATACACTAGCGAAAAAAAATCGCCCGACTAAACTAGCGAAAAAAATTTCACCCACTGCACTAATGAAAAAAATTCACCCCCCTTGACTCGAAATTCTGGATCCGTCCCTGGCTCTACCCAAATAATAATTTTATTAATCGATCGACATGCTCTTGCTTTATTGTTTACAATTTCTTGAAGGTGCTTCCCCCTGCTTATATATACTCTGTGTGTATTATGTATATATAGTCGTGATGATGCAAACCCACATAGTCTCTAACTTTTTATGATGAATCTAAAACATGCAGCTACAGGAATATATATATATATATATATATATATATATATATATATATACACACACACACACAAACAAATAACACAAATTTGAATTTTTCGTTTTGATAGCTGGAGACTGGAGTAAACAAATGGTTTTTTTGGATGCCAAATGGGAGCAAGTAAAAAAATACTTCGTATTGTATCTACGGGCAGGAGAGGAGCGATCAATCTATCTACGAAACAGCGAGGGAGTATGTCATGGCCATATATTTACAGGGTAGCGGGTAGCCGGCAAGTCAATAATTTAAACAAAAAGGATTAAATTTAGTCATATATTAATATTAAAAATTCCAAACGGACACTAAAAGTTGGACCGTCAAACTTCTGCATTGGAAGCGTTTTTTATAGTTTGATACGATAGTATCTAGTAAGTTCACAACGTATTACGTGTATTTGAAAGCCTTTTGGTTTTTTGACACTTGGCACATATAATTTGAACTAGAAAGTATTGCATTGATGATGCTCTTATTCTTTCATATCAAGTTTTCGTATCACAGCTAGTTTAAATACATAAATTGTAACATACAAGTATGAAATATAATAATTATATTATACATGTATATATGAGTGGTGGCTGCCGTGGTATATCCATGGTATCAAGGTTGAGGGCATGCATTTAGGTACGTTTAATGATTGGCCGGAGGTGAAGTAGCGGTGGGAGGAACTCCGTGACCAGCGCCGGGACTCGGGTGACTTTCCTCGAAGACGGCATAGTTAGAGGACAGCGACGCCGGCAGCTCATCAGCGGAGGCTGCAGGTAGGGGAGTGCCAGCTCCGGGACGACGTGCGTGTCCAGAGCCGGGACTTGGGACACTACGGAAGACGGTATAGTTAGAAGACAGCGACGGCGCCCTAATTCCCTCGCTGCTCTGAACACCAAAACAGAAAAGAAATGCCAAAATGAGGACGCCGCCACATGATGCGGCGGTCAACGTGAGCTTATTGATCGGAGCCATCTAATTAATTAACTGCTTGGGGTCGGAGATGGAAACGTTATTAAAATTATGGCAAAGTATATAAATATAAATATGATTAATTTGCTCTTAACTCACTTACATAATAAAATGATATGGGTGTAAGTACTGTATTTATAGCAGCAGCAGCAGCTGATTCACACCCCGGCCCAAACATCATTATCAATCACCCATATATCACTACAAAAAAACATGGGATTGAGAGGAGTTTTGGCAAGGATTTGGCTGAGATTTTGGCAGGGATTTTGACAAGGATATGTCAAATTCGTGCCAAAAACATTTTGGTACGAACTATTTGGCACGAAAAATCAATAAGTCCGTGTCAAATTTCATATCAATCCCGTAATTTTTTTGTAAGGTACGGCAGCTAAGTGAGCTAACTATAATTAAGGAAGCTATTCAGCTGACACGAGTACATGACTAACATAAAATTAATACTTCGTACACTATATTTTTCACGCACATTTATCAACTAGTCAAGCCGCCTTGAATAAACAAAATTAACAAAAATATTAACTCTAATGAGTAATGACAAACGACGATTAAATTTATTTTTGTGCATGATAGTATTAAGTTTCATAAATTTCATCAAAATCAGTCAATATAGCCAATTTTAGTGTTAACAAACGGCCTCATATTGAATTATTGACTACTTTTTATAAATACGGAGTATATCCAAAAATCGATTATTATTGAGTTCAATAGCCTTAAAATAATAATTGTGACAAAACAAAATTAGGGGCACTGTACTTTTATTCCTTGAGCATCAAAAAATATAGCTTAAACATTGCTCCTAGCTAAGTTGAAACACCCCCTCTTACATTTTAGCTTTTCAATTTTATTACTCCGTACTTCACAAAAGAAGGGTTTCGAGGTCCCTAGACCCCTAGTCCCCTAACAATGTCAGCGAGCCATCCACCGATTGTACATCAATCTCGGCCTAGCTCTTATATACTCCGTATCAAACATGGATTTCTGGAGTCTCGCGATGGGAGAGCTCATACTTCGATCCGACAGGATTTTTGGGAGGATGTTAATCACGGTGATTCAGTCGGCCCAATGATGGTAGGCCTTTTTCCTGTGTGCACCAGGGGCTCAGCTTTATTTCAGATTCTGTGACCTCCACACGGCCGTTGCGGATTTCAAACCTTGGTCACTTGGTCCAAATTTCCCACCACTGAACCAACTGAGCTACCCGTGCGGGTCTAGCACTCTTTCTATAATTCTATGTACGAGTATATATTCTTTTTATATCGAGGTATCATATTTCGGTTAGATTAAGGATGTTTTTATTTACATTGTAATTTGTTGGTCTGGTCTGGTTTGATCTGTTTAAGTCTGGTCTAGTCTCCAGTTACAAGTTATTATGTGTGAGTTACATCTTGTTATGTGTGAGTTACATCTTGCTATACATGAGTTACATACTTTTATGCGAGAGTTACATGTAATTATGTGTGAGTTACATCGTGTTATGTGTGAGTTACATCTTGTTATACACGAGTTACATACTTTTATGCGCGAGTTACATGTAATTATGTGTGAGTTATATCTAATTATTTGTGATTTTTTACTTATCTTTATCTTGAACTAATTCAATTATAACTGAAATAATTTTTTTCTTTGCCAATTTAATACAAAATTTTATTAATCCACATAAAATAAGTATATTGTATTTCATATTCATACACTATTTTTCAAATGATAAAAATGAAAGATGTAGCAGGGGTTTATTTCATTGTGTACCTCACATACATTAAGATGTAACTCGTGTATATTAACTCGCGTACAATAAGATGTAACTCGCGCAGAAGATGTAACTTCATGATATATTATCAAATGTAACTTCAAAATAATTTGTTAAAATTACATAAGCAATATTGGTCTCATTTGATAGATCATGAAAAATAAAAAAATTGATATAAAATTTATAAAAATCGGATATCAAATAAAAAAGTTATTACAATTTTTAACAATAAAAGAAAAAAAAATAGTGAATGCTGCGTCGTTTTGGGATCAGGCGCACCATCCTCATGATGCGCCGATCCCAGGGTATAAATTGCCTTAAATTACCTGCTCCTTATTAATTACGTATTACTTGATACTCCCTCCGTCCCGGTCATTTCTTCCAGTTTTCCTTTTTGGGTCGTCCCAATTAATTCTTCCAACTTTCCTAAAAAGGAATTCAACCCATACTAAAAACCCTATTTTACCCTCCCCAATAAAAAAAACCTTTCCCACTCCCCTTCCCTTTTACCCGTCCGCATCCCTCTCTCTTTCTCATTTACTCCCACCCGCATCCCTCTCTCCCATTTACTCCCAGCGCCTCCTCTTTCTCTGTCACTGCATCCGTCTCTCTCAATTACTCCAAACGTCTCTCCCATTTACTTCCTCCATCTCCCCCTCTGTAAATCTATCTACCCTTCCGCATCCCCCTCTCTCACATTTTTATGGATCTGAACCCTAATACTTTGAGTATGGAGAATATTGAACACTTCATCATCCCTGAGAGTGAAGAGGTTGTTCTTCCGGAGGAAGCGGTGGCGTTTGACACAGATGACCCTGTATTGGTACTCCATCCGAGGTGCATGGCTCAGAACTCCCCGGCAGAGGATGCCCTCCTCATCATCCCGGACAGTGAAGAAGAGCTTCCCGAGGATGTAAGCGAGAAGCCTGCAGAGGTCGTGGGGGAGACGGTGGACCCAAATCGGCTTAAAAGATGCAGAGACATTGACATGCATCCTATTCGGAGAAGTCCCCGACTGGAGGAGTTCCTAAAAATAATTTTGCCAAAATGGGAAACAAGGATGTGGGACCTGAACACAGATTAGGGGAGTTTCTTCTATACCTTATCTTCATTTATGGTTTAATTCGTACTATATGTCCATTGTGTGTAATTTGGGGGAAGCGATGATGAAAATTTGTTTTTTTATGTTTATTGTGATGCATGTGGGTTGTACATGGTGGTTTGGTATTATAAATGGTAGTTAGGCATACTGTGATGAAAGTATACCTTGTGTGTACTGGTCCTTTATGCATACCGTCATGAAACTGTCCCTTTGCATACTGTGATGAAACTAGACCTTGTGTGATGGTTTTTTATGCATACTGTGATGAAAGTAGACCTTGTGTGTATTGGTTCTTTATGCATACTGTGAAAGTAGACCTTGTGTGTACTGGTTCTTTATGCATACTGTGATGAAAGTAGATCTTGTGTGTACTGGTTCTTTATGCATACTGTGATGAAAGTAGAACTTGTGTGTACTGGTTCTTTACTGCTATGATTGGTTCATTCTGAGTGTTATGCTATGATGAAAGCATTAGGCTGTGATATGGTACTCTATGCATGCTATGATGACCATATGATAGTGTTTGGGTGGTTAATGCATACTCTGATGACCATGACCCTCATATGTGGTATTTTATGCATACTATGATGAGCATATGAAAGTATTTTGGTAGTTTAAGCATACTGTGATGACCATGATCTTGTGATGTGGTACTTTATGCATACTATGATGATCATGATCAGTACTTGTGTGTGATGTGTATGCTGATGTTGTAGTTATTCATAAGGTGTGAGTGTGTTGTTCTTGTCCCAAAATGATGAAATCATTATGACCATTGCTAGATCACTATGCTTCTACTATTACAAAATATCTGACTATGCTTGTACTTATACAAAAGGTCTGAGTATGCAGCATGTATTACAAAATGTTTGAGCATGTTAGTATTAATTCTAAATGTCTGTCTGTCCTGCAAAATTAAGGCATGTACAAAAAACAAAAAATTTAAGGCCTATTATGTCTGAGCATGTACTTCATCACTTAAGATGATGATCATCATCATCTTCTTCAATTATGAAGTTCCCCTGACTTTCAGTATCCCCTGTTTGTTGCCCTAGAATTTGTTCTGTTGCTTCCAATAATTGAACATCTACCTCAATTGTTTTTGGAAGTATCCCTTCTAACTGTATCCTATCCTTTGCATTGTGTAGTAGCTTGTATGTGTTGCCTCTCTGCACTTTCTGAACTTCAATCATAACATACTGATAGCTTAGCCAAACTTTGTTTAGAGTCATAGGTGATAGTTGTTTGAAAGCATCATCCACTGCATGTAACAGTTCATCCACTGTCTTGGGTGCATTCTGGTCTTTCAAAGATTGTATTTCCCTAAAAAACCCTAGGTCTAGGATGTTAAGGTTCGGAGAATTGGGGGGCTGGTTAGTAAGGGTGATTGTTAACCCATCAGCCATGGAAGCACTCATATACTCTGCATCATCATGTGAAATGTGTGGCCTTGCATTGTCTTGTTGTATTATGATTTCTTTGCTTAACTGTGGAGGCCATTTTTCCTTGATTGCTGGGAGGACTGTGTTGATTAACATGTCCTTGAACACTCTCTTTGTTATGCTAAGAATAGGCTTAGTTTCCATAACACCTGCATTTCTGTTTTTGCTTCTTCTTTTTGCTGCAACCTGTTCAACAAATGGAAACATGCCTATTTTTCCATCCCAAATGACGTCACCACTTTCTGAAAAAAGGGGCCTACCCACAGCACCTAGAGACATGACCTTAGTTATGAACCTCTTTGATTTGCATACTCTGTGTGGATCAGCCTCTTCCAACCCCATGTATAATCTTTGAGATGTTTTTGTCATGAAAAACCATTTTCATCAATGTGAATCACATTCTGAAATGTTTGAAAGGTAGACTTCTGTGGCACTGACTTCTCTATCTGACTAAGACAGAACTTCAATCTTTGCAATTTATTTGCATCATTTAGAAATGGCTTTATTGCATTTGTATGCCTTCTGATGTTACCACTTTGAACCAATCTGTGGACACTTGACTTTGATATTGAGGTGGCAGCTGCCAAGGACCTTATGGTAGTCCTTTTATGCAGTGGGATCTGTGATACTTGAGATAGATCAAATTCTATCCTTTTTCTGCCATGGTACTTCCTACACAAATTTACTGCATCACCTTGTACAACTTGATTTTTAACTGTGTCCCAATTGCCAGAAATAGTTCTTCTGGACACTTCATACTCTTCAGCAAGTATGACAAAAATACCTTTCTGAGCTTTCAAGGACCCCAAATAATCTCTCCTACTCGACATTAAGAGTACATGTGTTATGCGCTCTTTTCCACTGTTCGAAAGCCTTTTTCCCCACTGTAGCACCATGACCATCCGTTGTTACTATTTGCAGGTCTAGGAGTCCTGGTGTGGAAGAAGCTGGAGAAAATGAAGAAGAAGCTGCAGCTGTGGAAGATATTGCAGCCATGGAAGCTGCCTTTTTTGTTTTCAGTGTGCGTGTGTGTGCAGTGTTTGTAAGTGTGCGTGTGTGTGGAGTGTGTGATGGAAGTGTGTGTGTGTGTGTGTGTATGTAGGGAATTAGGAGGGAGTGGTATATGTAAGGAACTAATCTCCCTCCTTTTTTTTTTGGATTGTCGCCTCTATGTATGAAACTCTTAGACAAATGTGAATAGTCTATACTATTCACATGTTAATCAATCTACTTTTAATCACTTTCTCACTTTATTAAAGTTTTTACCTCAAATTTTACCCATTCATTTACCCCATTCAGCCAAGGGTATAAGGGGAAGAAAGTCAACCCCTTTATAAATTTGCATAAATTTGCGATACCGGTCAAAACCGGAAGAAATGACCGGGACGGAGGGAGTATTATTTAGGGGATGTTTGGATCTAATTATTAACACTGCTTCTACTCATGCATAGAGCAGAAACATATATTAGAGTATTTAGGTGAAAGAGTATAAATACTCTAAATATAAATTGTTCTAAATATGACTAAAACTTAGCAAAAGTTCACAAATAAGATTACATGTCTTTGATTTCGAAAATAGGACTTATTTGATCCTATTAAAATTATAAATTAAAATTTTCCATGTTGGAAGTGAATAAGTCATATTTTAGGAGAAAAACGAAGATGCTGCATGTGCACTTTGTCTATGTTTTTGTCCTATGTAAGGAATTTACTCTTGTGATTCTACTTCTGCTTTTAAGAAAGAAGCACATGAAGAATCAATTCCAAAAACCCTTGCTGTATCAAAATACTTAATTTTGGAGTTAGAAAGACTACTAAATTAATTAGTCATAATTATGCGCGCAGATTTACAAATACCCCTTGTGAAGGCATTTATCATTTGTGAAAGGACTTTATCCATTCAAGAGCACCATTGGATATTAGTGGAAGAAAGATGCTAAATATAGGAAGATATGAATCTCTTTAGAATCATTCCTTTATTGCCTACTGTGAATACTAAAGATGTTTTTATTTGGACTCTTTTCAGTCCCAGATCAGATCAGATCAGACCAAATCAGACTTAAACAGACCAGACCAGATTAGTAAATTACGGTCCAAGTAAAAACTCGTAAGCAGTAATAATAAATCGTGGACTTTCAAGAGTTTTCATAAATCAACTCTACAAGCATTCGTCCTTGGTGGAGAGAAATTATTAGCCGTTACTGGATTTAGTGGGAGAAATTTGTTTGTCTCTTTTCAATTGGTGGATTCTTAGCAAAAGGTGAATCTCTTTGGAATCATTCTTAATTTTTTGCCTAACGTGAATACCAACTACACAAACTTGAACGGAGCAAACGACTCTCAACAGTCATTAATTGCAATTTGCATATGCCTACAAACTAAACATTTGTCTCTAGCCGAAAGAAAATATTAGTGGCTTATGAAAGGAGGGTATTGGAGGAGGTTGATGGTGAGGAAACAAAAAATGGCAAGGCGGCGCGCTCCGAACAGCATCGCCTAAAATACCTGACAAGTCCCATACACAAGATGATTCCTTTGGAGGTGGTTGATCAAAATTCTTCTCTTTTTCCGATGGCTGGTAAAATCGGGATGCTTCCTTTGGAAGTGAATGGACAACCATCTTCTTTCTTTTTGGTGGCTGAAGAAATCTGGATGCTTGAACTATGTTGTTGCTTTTATTTTAATTTTCATTCTAGTAGCAGGTGCATGTGTGCAACATTGCTTGTTAGTGGAGTCTAGCTATCACATTGCGGGATTACCGAGTTGGGCCGTTCTTATACGTGACTCGATGACTACAACTCTGAGTCTCATCCTAGTGTAGTCTTTGATATGGTGATTTTGTATCTGGTTCTTGTTTTTAATATGAATTAATTTGCTTTTTTCAAAAATAAGTAACTACTCATATTTGGGGAAGAACATAGACACATAGTACTCCTATTTTTTAAATTTACAATTTTTACTTATACTTGGAGCAATTTCTGACAATGAATTTAACAGAGGGGGGTAAGAAAGAAAAGAAATAGGAGAGTTTTGGAAAATAAATCCGTTGATATATTCCGCATAAGTTTGAATATATTTCTAGTCCATGCAAATATTGTACATTTTGTTTTACATCTTTACTATTTTTTGTTTTTGTTTTTCGTCCCTGCAATTTATGTTGATTTTCTTTTAGTCCATCACCGAGGATAACAACCTCCCATTGACCTCGAAATGACCTTGATTAATAAATTTCTTCTAATTCTTTGTCTTGTTATTTAAAACGAATTTTATTTTATTTTTTAAAAGGTTTTTAATAGGGAAAAACTCACTTTTAGTCTCTGAAATAGTCACCATATTAAAATGGCAGAGCAGTATTTACGAGATTGTAAATGACACCCCTCAGTTGTTCAAATTGTTGTAAATGTGATCCTTTGAGGGGTAAAATGTACTTCTCATCCTCATTGTACATTTCATCCCTCAAAAGACCACATTTACAGTAATTTGAACAATTGAGGGGTGACATTTACAAACTTGAGAACACGGGTTTGACATTTCAATATGGTGATTATTTGAGGGACTAAAAGTGCGATTTTCCTCTTTTAATGTATATTTTTTAAAGTTTACATTGTTTTAACTCTCGTATTAGCCTCAAATAAATTATAAAAGGACAAATTTCAATGTCTCTTATATTAGCCTCAAATAAATTATTAATTATGAAAGGACAAATTTCAAACATTGGAAACCTCGATTTGGAAACGTATTTAACCGGGAAAAGGAGCAAAAAAACCCCCTCAAGTTGTCACCAAAGAGCATCTATGTCATTTAACTCTTTTTGAGTGCAAAAATCTTAAAAATCTCTCGTTGCAGGGCAATTGCACCCTTAAGTGAGTTAAGTCACAGTGCGTGAACTTAACGGAACTAGCGTCTGTCAAACTTGCTCCTTTGAGTTAATTTTATTTATTTATTAGCTAATTTTTTAAATTAGTTGAAATACATGAAATATAAATACGGAGTAAAACTATTAGTAAAGAATTACTCCATATTAGGATTAGAGCCCATTTGATATGGTAAAATAAAAATAGGATCCTATAAAACACTTTATATTTTGATATATAAATATGCTACCAAACCCGTTTGATAGCATATGTTTCGGCTTATCAGTCAATCTTTTTGTCAAACTATTTTAAACCAACTAACTTAGATAAATTGTTTAATAGTTAAAGTAAGTGAGATTGAAATTAGTTTTCGGATTAAATTGAATCAAATTGTTTAAAGCTAACTATTTTAGCATTTTCATCCGACTTTTTCTTTTTAATACTACACCCCCCTCCTAAAATTGAGATAAGAGGGAATAGTGTGTTTATTAAGAAAATTGTGATTGTGTGACTATTATTGAACTAAACTAAGTTGAAAAACAGTGTTGTCAAATGACATCTGAATCATTTTATTTATATTGTATACTCCGTATTACTCAACTAATTAATAAAATTAGTTATTAATAAATAAAATTATACTACGGAGTAATATACTATCTATTGAAAATCCAAATGAGCAACTTTAATACTCTGTAGTTGCCAATCTGCTAATTGGGGTTACCGTCAAACATAAAGGGGGTGGTTACCCTAGTTTTGAGAATTTTAAAGCTTTTTGCCCAAAAAACAAGTTTAAGGACGTAAGTGCCCTCCGCATTTTCAAGGGTTTTTTTGCCCCTTTTCCCTATTTAACCCTCCGCATATTCCTTTGGAATTTGAATTTCCTTCGAACATTGGAAACCTCGAATTGGAAATGAGTTCTACAATATATTCTTGAATCCAAACAAGCAATTCTTGAAATTTCTATGAATTCTACATTGTACAATTTATTAAATGCCAAACATGTAGTTTCTAATTTTATAGAACTATTATGTGCAAAAATTCGAAGAATAAGAAATACATAATTTTCACCTTATAATTAAGAACTTGTTTGGAACAGATGCAATTAATTCTAATTTATTAAGAACCCGACATCAATATGTTCATCCATCCTTACCCTAGACATGGTAGTTTAGAAATCACTTTTGTGATGCAGTTAACAATTTAGAATACTTAGGTAATTTATCCAATGAAAACTATTCTCTAGCGGGGATATTATTTTCAATTCTGCCAAAAAACTTCTTAAACCTGTCCAAGAGAGAAATTCTGATATTAGACTTCTTACGCATTGCACAATCGAAGAGAAAAAACAAAACAAAGATATGAATTTTATGCTCTGGCAAGCTTGAGCATGAAATTAGCATCCAACTACATACATATATATTACGTATTCGATTCAGCTAGAAACTTAGCACTGTTGGTACATCAAGGAAATGACCGTGATACATCCATCATACATGAGTAGTTTGTTTAAGCAGAAAGAGGGTTAATCAACGTCCCGATGAAGACAATAACTCCAGTCAAATCCTCTCGGATTAAAAAGAGAAAGGGATGGTCAGCCACAAAATCCACTTTGTCTTCCACCAACAAGCACCGAAGCATCACCGTAGCTGCCGTAGCCGCTGCAGCTTCTGTGCCTTCCTCATTAACCTCTATAAAAGACTTATGGAAAATTTGTGAAACACAAAGGTTACCTCCCACAGTAGGGGAGTCCACCATTTCAGTGAGACCCCCTCCGGTGAAAGGCAAGACCACCCCTAGCTCCTTCAGAGCCTTTGAAGTTTCCAATCCGAAAGATATTTTGAATTTCGGGATAAGAAACTCCCCTACTTCAACTGGATGGTTGGGAAGGTGGTGCTCTAAAAGTCCAGGTTCAGAGGTGATCTTATCCATCAGAGATGGCAGTCCATCCTTGGCATCGGGCAAGAAGAAGTACATGGAGAAACGACGCTTATCCTCGCCTTGTTTGTAGGGTATTCCCAACACTTTGAAACCATTGAAGGCTTTCAGGTACTGTTTCTTCTTACTGCTCATGAAGGGGACTTGTATGGAGCTGCCATTAAGGAGGTAAAACTCCCGGTCTTTTGTCTCCGATGCATTGAATTTTTCTGCCCAGGCTCCTTTAAAGTACAACGCATTTGCTAAAATGAGCCTTGTTGTATTGTCAACTGCACCAGTGGGGAGTATCTCTTTGATAAGTCCCCCCGTTTCCTTCTCAACCCAGGAATTCACTTGATTAGCCACTTCAATTGCCTGCCCAATCAATTAGAGGCCATATATATAAGTGTCGGATTTTGGTTCTAGATCTGTATATTGAAGGTGCTCCAATTATGCACAAAAGAAGAAAAAAAATCACAAATACAACAATATAAATGTGACAATTATTTCAGTATTTGACTGAACTACATTGTAAATTTTAAACAAACACTTTTTCATCCGGATCATTAAAAGGGTTCACCTATTTCAGTAAAATAATCAAGGGCAAACAGGTGCATCCTAATTCCTAAGTGTAAAGCATAAACCAAACTGGAATGTAGAAGAAAATCATTTTGAATCTCTACCCAGTAACAAAAAAAAAGAAATCAGATCGGTTTGAAGTGCCAGATCATATTCTATGCGTTCATACTTTCTGTATTTCTAGTTCATTGATCCACAAGCACACCAACAATTGGAGTGAAGAGTTTAAATTAATCTGAACCAAAGTTATTTCAAACAGTACTTTTATTTGGAAAAACAAATCAAACAATTTCGAAATTTATCAAACAATGTCATTAGCATTCTACTGCAGACATGAGAAGCCAATATAGGCCAATACACTGGGAATGATCAAATTGGAACTGGGGAGGTTAAAACCCTAACCTTGTGCTGGAAATCAACCGATTCAGAAACGGCCTTATAAACAGTGTTCACGACATGCTTAAAGGAATCCTTCAAAGGAAGAGTCTGCTCGATCCACGCACCGTTTGCCACCGACAACAGAGGGCCACCGACAGAACTTCCGTCGGCGAAGATGACGGAGACGATCTGAGACGAAAACGCGTTGAGATCTTCGGTGGACTTGGAGTTCAGGAAAGCGAGCAGCTGGTCGAGCGTCGGGCCTTTCGAGCCGGCGGCAATCAGGCCCAAGAGGACGTTGACTGAGAGAGGAGAGAAAACAAGGTTGGAATCTCCTTTGACTTCGGTAGAGAAGACATGCTTCGCTAGCTTGAAAGAAACTTCTACATGATTTCTGATCGATTCACGGAGGTCCATTTTTACGGATACTGAAACGAGGGAGAATGCAGGCCGGTCGAGCAAGGAGAGTTTTAATTATGAGATATTATCTCAAGTAATATTAAAACAGTTTGAAAATTATAAAATATTATTTTCATATTTTTATTCTCAAAATAGGACTAATTACTGTCATGTTTTGGCAGTACCGAACTTCTAATATGTCAGTATTTTCTAAACACGACAGTAATTAGTCCTATTGTGGAAATAAAAAACATGACAATCATATTTTGAAATTTTGAAATTGTTTTAATCTTTTTTCGGGAACTTTCCCTTTTATGATTCCCTTTCTCTTTTGACTTTTGCGGTCTTTTGGTTAAAACTAAAAATTCCTTGAATTCATTGTAGGATAAAGATAAAAAGAACTAAGAAGTAATTACTCGCTCTACTTTTATTTATTTTCATTATATTAATTTTCTATAAATTTAAAATAAAACACTGTCAAAAAAAGAAATTAAAAATAAAACTAATACGAGAAGTACAGATTGTTACTAAATAAAAATTGAAATGAATGTACAAAATAGGTACAAATAAAAAATATAAAACAAAAGAGTCAAGAACAAGTAGTAAAAGATGGAGGGAGTAAAAAAAAAAAATCATGGAAAATTATATTGCTACATGACTACATCTTTTGGTATACCTCTTGTACGCTCTCCCTAATTTTACTTGTATAGAAATTAGTTCAAATATGACTAAAAATTATGGCAAAAACCTAAAATAAGACTTGCTATGTTTTTATTCCAAAATAGGACCATATGAGTCCTATTGGAAACATACTTATTTTTGCATTCCATTCTTACCCTTCCATTAAATATGAATTAAAAATAGTCAAAAGCCATAATTAAATGTTTAATTCATAATAAATTCGAAAAAAATTCAAAAATTCGTAGAAATATAATTAAAAAATTTATTAAATTTTTATAAAATAAAAAATTCAAAAACTTTTTTTTAAAAAATAATTTTATTTTTAAAAAAATTAATAAAAAATAGTAAAACTCCGTAAAAAAAAATTTTAAAAATATGGATGCCTTTCCCACCTCCTGTACTACCTCTCAGCACCACCACCTCCGGCCGATGAAAAAAATGTCATTTTCCCCAGAAAAATGCCATTTTTTTCTGAAAATGCCAAAAAAGTGGCATATTTCTCTTTTCGAATGCCAACATTTTCATTTTTTCTGCCATAAATATGGCATTCGTAATGAACTTGGCATTTTTTTCCCCTGGTGACTGGAGGTGGTGGTGCTGAGGCGGCACAGGCGGCGGCGATTTTTTTTTTGAGTATTTATTTTTTTTTTTAATTTTTTTTAATTTTTTTAATTTTTTGAAAAAAAATTATTTAAATTTTTAATATCGAAATGTTTTTCTTAATTTTTTAGTATTTTTTACGAATTTTTATTATTTTTTATTATTTTATTAGGAATTAAAACATTTTAATAGCTATAAGGGTATAATTGTCCTAAGGTACACATAATTAGTCCTATGCAAACATAGTTTATTTTTTGGTCCTATTTGTGAAAAGTGAATAACTTTTAGTCCTATTTTGATAATTAACTCTTACTTGTATGCATAGAAATAAGCGCAATTAATCCGTGTATGTAATCAAAATAGAAAGATGTGCAAAAAATGTACACCAAAATTGTACACCAAACACAACTAATAAAATGTAATTTTGAAAAGAGAGAATTCCCTAAATAATAGTAAAAAAGTTTTGAAATTTTAAAATAAGACTATCATGTTTTTATTCGTTGAATGTGAGTAAATTTATGCCAAGTTTGGCATTACTAGGCTTTAAAACATGACATTTTTTTCCAAACTTTGCAGATTACTCCTATTGAAGGAATAAAAAACATGATACTCTTATTTTGGAATTTTAAAACGTTTTTGCTTCTATTTAGAGTAATTTCTATTTTAAAAATGCTATTATCTTAATATGGACCAAAAATCATACTACTAGAAGTATTTGTGTGCAGCTTTTAGTTTGGTCATTTATTTCTTATTACTTCATCGTGTAATGATAAATTATTATATATTGTGAAACGAAAAATACCCTAAACTTTGAAGGAGTGTGAGATAAACACCCCAAACTTTCATATATAATTTAAACACCCCAAACATTAAATAAAAAGTTATTTTAGCACCATAGTCCTATATTATTTCTTTCAAAAATGTAAACTTGTGGTGTTAATTGCATAATTAAAAATAGCAAATTAAAAATGATGAAATTATATAGAGTGGGGGGTAGTATTATTTATTTTACGATGCAAGTCTAGAATGTTTTTATTCCCTAAATATGAGTAATTCTGCCAAGTTTTGGCATTATAAGACTTGAAACATGACAATTTTTGTCAATTTTTTCGAACTTGGCAGAAATTATTCTTATTTGGGGAATAAAAATATGAAATTCCTATTTTAAAATGGGAAAATGGAAATTAATAATCCAACCTTTTAGTGGTCTTCATTCGTTGGTCCCACTTTAACATTATTCATGAATAATCCAACCTTTAAAGTCCATCTTCATTCGCTGGTCCCTGACCGATTGATGACCTATTATTCCAGGTTTTTTCATTTTTTTTTGCAAACCATTCAACCGTGTTAATCCCAGAATACTTAACAAACAACAAATATAGCTGTTATAGAAGAAGCAGATAGAAAGAAGTCGACAAGTTTATACCCAAATCTGGTATACCGTATGAAAACCGGCCGCTGCTCTCCCTGGAGAAGGAGAGCAGCGACAAACCTAAACTCTCTCTATCTTTACGCCTCTACGTCTCTAAGCCTCTATCGATCGTTAGGGTTCCCGTAAGTTAGCCTCCTTTTATAGGAGAAGTTGGCTAACTTACGGGTTACAAGGAAGCCCACGGGCTGATACACATTTGTGGCCCGTATTACACGATTAATTAATAACTACACAAATACAAAGATAACTAAGTAGATTGAACACCATAAAATATTCCCAACAATCTCCCCCTTGGTGATCAATCGTGTTGAATCAGCATTGCAGCGCAGATATCTTTGTCTTTGTTGTTATTGAGCTTCCTTTGTCTTTGAACTTGACTTCTGAGGAAGGCTATCTGAAGAAATCTTTGCAATCTCCCCTTTGATGTCTTCTTGACAATTTGATCTTTGATGCCGGGGGTTGAGGGACCTTCAGTATCTTGCATGTAGTCCTTGCCTTCCAGAAGTTGCTCTTGATCAGCTTGGATGAAGTCCGGTGACGCCTCTAGAATGAATATTCTTTGGAGAAACAGGAGACGCCCATGGAATTCATCTTCAGGACACGAGTATTTGACCTCTGTCTCCTCCACAATGTAGTCTTTTTTTTTTGACTATTTGGAATGAATGCTTTAGAGGAGGACTTGTCGGTGGCACAGCGGAACATAATGATGGTTGATTTGTGAGTGTAGCTGACCATTTGATTTGAGTTGCGGAGATAGTAGAGAGGGTGTTGAATTTTGTGATGGAGGAGTGAAGTGTCCCAGAATGATTTGTTCAGTGTTAACAGCATGTGGACCACTCTCCCCCTCATGACGATCCGATGAATCGGGACGTCATGCTTTTATTCTTTTATTCTGCGGAAATAAAAACATGAAAAACAAGCAGAATCTAAAAAAGATAACGTAGCCCCCCCGGGGTCGTGAAGACGCCCGTTATCATCACTATAGAGATAAACTCTAAAGCAATGGCCTGAAAATGTTGGTGATTCTTATGTTGCAACAGCAGGACTTCCTTCCGATTATTGGTCTACATCTGTAATAGATGAGCCCTATGGAAGTTCTCGCAAGTCTTGAAGACTAGCAACTGACTCTAAAATGTGTCTGTGTCCTAGAAAATTTCAAAACATTTGGGAAGTGAGTAACTAGACACGACGTGATCAATGAAAATTTAGTGGCATGGGGCTGAGGCCACTGTAGTCAGTATTACTTGCCTCGGAAGGAGACAGTAATGAGAGATGCGGTTCCCCGTGAACTATGATTAAACACATGTCTGTTGGGAGACAAGTGAGTGGTCTAGGGTAGGGTTGTGCATGCGCCGTTTGGACAAAATGCAGCGACTTCTACCCGGGATCTGAATAAATTCAGTCCTGAACCTATGGGGATAGTCCAGAGTATTTTAGTGGCTAGGAGCAAATGTTCAATTCATAGCAGGCAATTGAGGTAGCAGACTCATCATTGATAATTGTTCACTCACTCACTCGCTCACTTACGCACTTACGCTCGGCTTTGTCCCTTGGGTAGGCTTAGTTGGGTTTACTAAGCCATAGGGACATGTTCTCTCATTACTTTCTTCATTTTCTCTCTGTGCTCCCCCTCAACTGGAGCACCCGGTATGCTTTGTCATTGTTAGGCACCGGGGAGGATAACATTGAACACTCCCCCTAGAATGTTGCATCCGTTGAGAGATTCCTTGCTTTGTCGGTGTAAGGCGCCAGGAGGAGAAAACTGAAACTCCCCCTCAGAATGTGCAAGGATTGATTGCTCACAGCTTGTCATACCCGCCATGTGTGTGGAGCAATCTAAACATGTACCACACATGACGGTTTCCCTGAACTCACCATGTAGAATTTCAGCATATTGATGAACACATAATGTTGATGAGTCAGGGGAAGCTTCAGCGGTTGATTGTTGATTGTTGTAAGATGACCGTTGACGCGAGGTTGATTGAATTATCTACGATTTTCAGACCTTTACATTGAAGTTTAGAAAAGTTTTGACCTCAGGGTTGACAATGAAAGAATTTGAACAGATTTGCCTAAGTTTTGGCCTGGACATCGGTGATTTACAATGTTTGTCGGAAAACTAACGTTTTGACCCTCAAAGACTGCGAGTTAGGGCGCGTGAGATTGGGTTCTGGGGCGTAGCCCAAGAATTAATGTAGATCTTTGCGTTAGCTTTCCAACAAAAAAAAGTTTGCTCAAATCGGATCACCGAGTCAAAAGTTATGGCCAAAACAGTGCGGTGTCGCAGAAAATCTCTAATTTTGAGTTTTTGAGGAAAATCTTCGAGGTTGAGGTTCTCGATGTTGAATTTCGAGAGCAGGTGAATTTAAACAAAATTCTAAGGCAAAAACTCGAAATCCAAATCTGGAGATTTTAATTTCGAGTTTGCCTTGAAGAGTAATGACGAAATCCACCTGCAAAACAGACCTCAGAATAACGAAATCTTAAGAATTTCAAAATGTTTGGAACCTCGAAAACTTTGGAGTTTCGAAAAATCTCATAATCTCGAAACCTTGCTGTTTGAAAAAATCAGAACATCGAAAACTCCTGAAACATTTATATAAGCAGGGAATCATTCAGAGATCCTTATAATGTAAAGCTTCGATGAACTGCAAAGGATGTCAAGATTCGAATTATGAGTTCCAAGAAACTGCAAACTTTGAAAGATTCAAAACATCGAGAAATTCCGAAAATTCTGAAATTTTTTAGAATGTCGAAATCCAAAACATCGAGTTCCTAAAACTCGAAATAAATTCCAAAACTCTCAAATTTTAAAAACTCGAGGTTTAAAACTCGATGTCATGACCGCGAGTTTACAAACTCGAGTTCATGACCGCGAGTTTACAAACTCGAGTTCATGACCACGAGTTTACAAACTCGAGTTCATGACCGCGAGTTTACAAACTCTCGTTCATGACCGCGAGTTTACAAACTCTCGTTCATGATCGCGAGTTTACAAACTCGAGTTCATGACCGCGAGTTTACAAACTCGAGTTCATGACCGCGAGTTTACAAACTCGAGTTCATGACCGCGAGTTTACAAACTCGAGTTCATGACCGCGAGTTTACAAACTCTCGTTCATGACCGCGAGTTTACAAACTCTCGTTCATGACCGCGAGTTTACAAACTCGACTTCATGACCGCGAGTTTACAAACTCTCGGTTTTAAAAACTGTCGAATTTTGAGAATCTGAAAACTGTTCTGAATAGCCCTGAAGGTCGCGATCCCTCCTGTATCTGTTTCAAGTCAAAATCGTTTCTGCAGCAGTGTTAAAAGCATAAACTCGAGTTTTCAATGGGAGTTTTTCGAAAATGAAAATTTGCAGAAAACGAAAAAGAAGATATGCTGTAGAATCGGTTTTGAGAGGCGATTCCAACAGTATAATTTTTACAGATTTTCGTTCACAAACAAGATTACAGGAGCAAAACTCTATATGAAGAAAAAGAGAAGAAAAACAGAGCAGTCTTCGTTAGATCCAAGAAAATCGCAGATACATTCAACCTGTTTCACGCCTCGGCTCTGATACCAATTGTTAGTCCCAGAATACTTAACAAACAACAAATATAGCAGTTATAGAAGAAGCAGATAGAAAGAAGTCGACAAGTTTATACCCAAATCTGGTATACCGTATGAAAACCGGCCGCTGCTCTCCCTGGAGAAGGAGAGCAGCGGCAAACCTAAACTCTCTCTATCTTTACGCCTCTACGTCTCTAAGCCTCTATCGATCGTTAGGGTTCCCGTAAGTTAGCCTCCTTTTATAGGAGAAGTTGGCTAACTTACGGGTTACAAGGAAGCCCACGGGCTGATACACATTTGTGGCCCGTATTACACGATTAATTAATAACTACACAAATACAAAGATAACTAAGTAGATTGAACACCATAAAATATTCCCAACAAACCGTAAATCTCACCTTTCACAAATTTTCTCCAAACGGTCCCACGTATTATTTTTCTTTTTTCCTAAAACTTTTCCCTTTTTATTTTTATCGTCTTGACTCTTTTATTCTCCTTTTTTGTCTTCTTATTCTAATTTTTAATACTTTTCAATTTATTTTCAATTTATTTTATTTCTTAAAATGTTTATGTATTCCATTTTCCTTCTTTCTCTTCTTCCCGTTTATTATTTCATTTTCATTTATATATATTTTTTCGGATTAGTTTCCTTATAAAAGATATTTCTCCCACCGTATAAACTTTTTACTTTATTTTCTTTTTACTTACACTTATTTTCCTTTTTTCTTTTCTTACTTTTATTCTACCACTAATATATTTTTGAGAAAAAAGCCCCAAAATAGGACTAAACTAATTCCTAAATGCACAAATAGGACTATGTTATTTATCTTCTCCAAATAGGACTAAAACACCGTCTATCTTCTTATTCTACATTTCTACCCTTACCACAATGTGATAGGATAATCATATTTTACATTATAATAAAAAAGAAAAATAACAAAAGGTATTTCAATTTATAAAAATATAGTAACAAAATAAAAAGAAAGTTATGGTAAGGGTAGAAATGTAGAATAAGAAGATAGACGGTGTTTTATTGTAATGTAAAATATGATTATCCTATTTAGTTATGGTAATGGTAGAAATGTAGAATAAGAAGATAGACGGTACTTTAGTAAAGAAAAATAATGTAGTCCTAGTTATGCATTTAGGGATTAGTTTAGTCCTATTTTGGGGCTATTTTCTCAAATATATATTATTGGTAGAATAAAGGTAAGAAAAGGAAAAAGGAAATAAATAAGTGTATGTAAAAAAATCATAGTAAAAAGTTAGTACGGTGAAAAAAAATCTTTTATAAGGAAACTAATCCGAAAAAATACATAAAAATGAAAATGAAATAATAAACGGCAAGAAGAAAAAGAAGAAAAAATGGAATACATAAACATTGAAAAAAATAAAAAAAAATGAAAAGTAATAAAATTAAAAATAAGAATAAGAAGACCAAAAGGGGGGTTAAAAGAGTCAAGACGATAAAAATAAAAAAGGAAAAGTTTTGGGAAGAAAAAGAAAAATGATGTGTGGGACCGCTTGGTGAAGTTTTATGAAAATTGGGATTTATGGTTTAATGGTTTGAAAAGAAAATGAAAAAAACCTGGAGTAGTAGGTCATCAACCGATTAGGGACCAACGAATGAAGATGAGGTGAAAAGGTTGGATTATTAATTTCCATTTTTCCTTTTAAAATTTCAAAATGTTATTATTCCTATTCAAGACCATTTCAATTTAATATATCACATGGGTCCCGAAGCAAACACCAATAATATGTTACTACCCCCGTCCCACAATTTACTTCCGAAATAAAGTGGCAAGCGGATTAAGAAAGTGGGAAATGTGTGGTGGAGAGTTGTGCAGAGGAGAGAGAAATGTTGTGAACCACAAATTCTTTGCCAAAAAAGGAAAGAGAAGTTCTCTTTGGGACGGACGAAAAGGGAAAGTTGGAAGTATTTTCAGGGACGGAGGGAGTATGTAATTCATTAAAATGAAGATGGTTGTTATTATTAGTGTTACTGAATTAGATATTGGTCATATTTCAATCGAGAACTTTACCATCTTATTATACTCAGTAATAAGTGTGCAATATAAGTGTCAAGTGAAAGATTAAAAACATGTTTCAAGAAGTGTCATCCAAGAAAGTGACTAAGTCCCGTGTGAAAGCAAAAGGAAAATGCTAGATCAGAAATCAAGATGATGGTATTTCATGATTTCATCCCAAATGACCTTCATTTTTTTTTTTAGTAAATTCCCTAAATAGGAGTAAAAAGGTTTTAAATTTTCTAAAATAGGACTATCATGTTTTTTATTCCCTAAATAGGAGTAAATTTCTGCCAAGTTTGACATTACTAGACTTTTAAACATGTCATTTTTTTCCAAACTTGGCAGATTATTCTTATTTAAGAAATAAAAAATATGATACTTCTATTTTGGAATTTCAAAACATTTTTACTCCTATTTAGGGAAATTTCTATTCTTTTTTTGAATAAAAATATTGTTTTGCAACTATTCTTTTCTTCCCAAATGACCTTCATTTTTTTTAATTTTGTAAAAAAAATATTGTTTAGACTTAGATTTATTGAATAAAAATATTGTTTTGCAACTATTCCTTTCTTCACAAATAACCTCCATTTTTTAAATTTTGTGCATGCAATATTGGTGTCATATGAAAAATAAAAGTTATGAAAATCGATATATATTTTATAAAATTTGGAGTAAAAATATAAAAGTTATATCAGTTTAAAGAAGAGATTGTTTTAAAACACAGGCCCCACTTATTCCCTCTCACTTGTAGACTCTTCACGTAGCCATGTGTAGATTATGTATTTTAGCGGAAAGTCACCATTTCAAGTGGTGATTTTGCCTAACCATAGTTTACCTCCAACAATAATTTGATAAATACTTTTAACCAAACTTTAATTTGGTAAATATTTATTTTTTCAGCATTCATTAAGAAAAAACTCCTTCTTAAGTTCTTATTTTAACTTTTATGTCAAAATTTGTTAAATCTGACAATTAATTACGCAAACACGACATTAAATTTCATGCATTAAAATTGGCGTTATTTTAAAGGGCGTGAGAACAAATATACCTCGTACTATTTTTCGGAACAAATATACCCCTAAAGTATATGATGAAAAGCGTATATACCCCTGAACTTTTAAAAAGTGCAAAAATACCCCTCATATTCTTATAAAGGAGCAAATTTACACTTGTTGACTTTAAATAGATAAATAAATTAAAAAAACAAAAATAAATTATAAATTCAAATTTTAAATATAATGATTTAATATTATGTTAAAATATTAACTCTTTAATTTTAAATATCTATACTAAAAATATTAATTCCGTCTCGTTGCCAAATTTTGAACACATTGTTAATTTTTTTAAATAACACTCTTTGATTTTGATTACCCTTAATAAAATTAAATTCACTATTTTGTAATCTTGGATTATTTATCATCACACAAAATATGTAATTTATAGTGCAAAGAATGCAAAAAAATAATATTTTTTTACATTACAACACATATATTAATTAGCACTTTTTGAAAGAATCTAAAATACACAGTACAGGTTTGAAATAATATTTTATACTAACAATATTAAATTGTGATAGAAAATAATAAAAAGGGAGAAATATTGGACACAAGTACATTTTTTATAATTTTTTATTTTAAATTTATAATTTATTTTTGGTGTTTTTTGAAATTTATTTTGTCAATTTAAAGTCAATAAGGGTAACTTTGCTCCTTTATACGAACATGAGGGGTATTTTTGCACTTTTTGTAAGTTCAGGGGTATATATGCATTTCAACATATACTTCAAGGGTATATTTGTTCTGAAAAATAGTACAAGTAGGAGTGGACTCGGGTCGGTTGGCCCGGCCTGGAACCGGACCGGCCCGCTACTGTGCGGGCCCGGACCGGCCCGGTGAACCGGTTGGTGCCTGGTTCGGGCCACCTGGCCCGGTGAGGTAGGCGGTCCGGGCCCGGACCTCCTAAATCGTGAACTGGCCCGGCCGGTTCGGGCCTAGTCTGGGCCAAATTATTTTTTTCTTTTTTTTGTTGAATTTTTTCTAAGTTTTTGGGTTGGGCTGGGTATGATGGGCCATTTGAGGTGGTTTGGGGTGGTTTGGGGGTGAGGGGGGAGGGTTGGGGTTAATTAGGAAAAGCCAAAAAATATATAAGAACCGAGGCCCGGCCCGGCCCGGACCCGGGGTTATCCGGGCCGGTTCCGGGCCTCCCCTTTCATGAACTGGGGCTCGGCCGGGCCCGAACCGGAACCGATCCACCACTAAGTACAAGGGTATATTTGTTCTCACACAGTCACACTCATCGTACAGGGGTATATTTGTACCTTTTCCCTTATTTTAAATGCTTGTTTTGTTTTTTCATACTTATTAAATTGTCAATTTGTCACCTGAACAAATTTTATAATATTTGAATGCTTTGAGACTAAGGGGGTGTTTGTATTTCAGGCTTTCACCGGTTTGATGGCAAAATGCTGTAAAATGCAGCATTTGTTGATGAAAAATGGTGTTTTGGGGGTAAACAGCTATCAAGTATTAACCACACACCTCCTAAGTTGTACTGAAACGGGCGTCTTAAAGTAAACACGTGCTTTTTTTTAATCATTAAACTGGAATCAAGAATGGAAAATACAAAACTCTACTTGCATATATACATACATGTCTGTGTATACACACATACGTACACAATGCACAATAAATATTGTATCTACATGAACAAGAGATTAGTTAAACCTTTTATAAAAGAAACGCAACTGCATATCTTTATATTCCAGCACTAGATCTCATTCAGATATGATATGATTATACGGAGTAATATTTAAAAGATTTATAATCACAAAGAAATACTACGTACTACTTTGGTTGCAACTGCTTAGAGTGTTACCCTTTTCCTCAGCAAGAAGCTCTTTACCCTCCTAAAAGCATTGTGAACCAGGGGAGGATGTTCAATGCTCTATTATGAGTAGATTCCAACTCACATAAACACATTATGGGAGAATTTCTGTTACCCACAGGCAGGGCCGGTCCTGAGGAAATGAAGGCCATGTGCAGAAAAATAAATTGAGCCTTCTTTTCAAAGTTTCAACACAAGTTAAAAAAACCGAACCGAAACTGCACCGTCTCAAACGGGACCCGAAAGTCGGGATTCGAACATAAATCGGTTTAATGAAGGTTTTTTGAGTTATAAAATCGGTTCAAATCGAACTGAACCGATTTTTATTAAGAGGTATTTTAATTATTTATTTTGTAGAACAAATAGGTAATATAAAACTTGTACGTCCGTATTTCAACAATTAGTTGATTTGGTCCGGTGGTTGATGTTTAGAAATCAGCGTGCATGCTTTTATTTTCACCTGGGTTCAAATCGTGCATGCCTCGCTCACTCCTCCTTTGCAGATGAGGAATACGCGAAGTGACGAATCAGGCCTGCTTCAAAGCCTTGCCCTAGTCCACCTAAGTAATACTACTCCCTCCGTCCCGCTAACATTGGGACAAGAGGGAGTGACACACAAATTAATAAAAAGTGGTTTATGTGGTTGATATTGAATTGATAAAGTAAGAATAAAGTAAGAATGATTTAGAACCACACAAATTTTACCAAATTTGGTATGAGACAATCTTAATGGGACGGACCGATAAGGTAAAATGAGACAATCATAGCGGGACGGAGGTAGTTGTATACTACTACAAAAAAAAAATTGGGCCCTTCCAATTTTTTGGGCCCTGTGCGGTTGAACACCTTGCACACCACCAGGGCCGGCCCTGCCCACAGGAAGAAGTGAAGAGTGGTGGTGGGATGGAGGGGTCATGGGTGGTCATGATCTGTTCACTCTTCACCCTGACTTTTTTAATGCAATGTGTGGCGGAGATTCAGGAACTTATCATCTCTTCGGGCTCTGCTCATTGACACCAAATAATGCAGAAAAACTCACTGTTTAATTGCCAGCAGCGAACAAAGTGCTGACTCCCCTGTGGGAGCATAGGAAGGGGGTATAAATCTCTGGTTAGAAACATGGTCTGATCCTAGCAGTGAACAAAGTGATGACAAAACCAGATAGTTACTATATTTCATAGTATACTTATATACTCTATTATATTCAAATATTGCACACAGCTACTTGTTGCCTAGGCGCTCTCCCAAACGTCTACGACTAGGCAGTTCACTGGCACCGCACCTTGTCTATGTGCCGTGACAACCATGTAAGAGCCGAGCCATACATTCATTATGAAGAGAATTCAATGGCTGGATTCCTCAACTGATAAGTGGTAACATTGTTGAATATGAATTTCGAATTACTATGCTGCCAGAAGTGATTGGTGCAGCAACTCAGAAACATTCAAGCATGTGTTTCTTGAATGTTGGCTAGCCAAGTAAATCTGGCAGCAATATTATGATCTGGTAGGTCTCGACTTTCCTGAGTGCAGTCAGTTATACCAAACAAGTTTTTATGTTGTGGATGATCAAGGGTTCAGGTGTTAAGTGGCAAAAGGCCTTGTCCCTTCTAACATAATACCCGGATTAGAAGTGAACCTTGGTTAGAAGTGAACCTGGATTCTTCCAAGATTTAGCTCGAGTACACCTCATCCGGAAAGTTATGTGATGACATGAACCTAGATTTTGAAGAACTTAAGTTCACCTCAAAGAACCCCCAATTGAGAGCTTCGTAAATTTAGTTCTCCTTGTAAGTAATATTTTGGTTTTCACCTAGACTAACCTCCATGCAAACAACCATTTATTGCACTGACCTAGGTTAACCTAATAGTATACTCACATCAATATTGTATATTAATTTAGCATCACCTTGGCTCATCCAATTTTTACTGAACCTAGGTTGTGAAACTTTGAACAAATGGCGTTGCTTAACAAGTTCGGTTACCCAACTTTAGATTTAAGGCATGACTTTGTAAATTGTACTACCTCTGTCCCGCTATGATTGTCCCGTTTTACCTTATAGGTCCGTCCCATTAAGATTGTCTCATACCAAATTTGGCAAAGTTGTGTGGCTCTAAATCATTCTCACTTTATTCTTACTTTATCAATTCAATATCAACCACATAAACCACTCTTTATTGATTTGTGTGCCGCTCCCTCTTGTCCCATTGTTAGCGGGACGGAGGGAGTAGTTGTTCTTTTCTGTCTTTAGTTCTCCTTCAGAGCGACCGAGACTCCAATGAGAATCTAGCTTTCTTTTCAAAGATGCAGCTTTTCGTCTCAGGTTCTGTTCGGTTGGATGATTATGAATAGTTTTGGAGGGCTTAATTTGCCCACCGACAAGTATGTATATCTTGAAAAGAAAAATTAAGCCCACTCACACACTCTCTCTGTCTCGAAATGAAGTTCCCGGTTTGACCTACACACATACTTATGCAAGATAGAGTTTTATTTTGACTTTCCAATTATACCCTTGCTTTATGTCAAGTCAACTAAAAAGTATGTAAAAAGTAAGGGTAATTGTGACTTTTTGGTTGAGAGTAGTTTCCTTTTATGGAAATGAGAACTTCTTTTTGGGACATCCATAAAAGGAAAGTGAGAACTTCTTTTCGGGACGGAAGCAGTATTAGATACTCCCTCCATCCCGCTAAGATTGTCTCATTTGACCTTTTCGGTCCGTCCCAAATTTGGTAAAATTTGTGTGGCTCTAAATCATTCTTACATTATTCTTACTTTATCAATACAATATCAACCACATAAACCACTTTTTATTGGTTTGCATGTCACTCCCTCTTGTCCCATTGTTAGTGGGTCGGAGGGAGTATAAATTTAGCACTCTAAATCCTACTTCTAAACAGAACCTCAAATCCCAAAAGTGAAGACTGCAGCTACCAAAAGGAATACACCATGAATATAACTAGGGACTAAAAGTACCATCTTCTTTTAATCAACTACAGTTAGATTGTAAGAAAAAGATGCATGTTTCTATTTTTGAATTTACAGAGTATACATTTGTACAAGTCATGTTTTGCATCATTACAAAAGGAAAGATGGATAGAAAATCTAGGAAGACTTTTTAGAGACAATGGAAATCTAAAGAGGAAATATTCTGACCTTTGTCACCACTTGACATCCAGTGTTAGCGGCTCTGAAGTAACAAGGAGAGACGGAATCTTTGTGAAGGAAACATTTGACATCAAACTGCTCCACGACAATGAATCTACTTCAACAAACGGTCGGAATTTCTTCATCGTTAGTGGCTTCAGTGACCCTTCCCTAATTCCTGCCACCACATCAAACCAAACGCGTTCAGCCTTCGGCCTTGTCCTCCACTCACCTAACGTACTCCACTGAGTGTCATTGTTACGGATATTTCTCTCCAACTCCATCTGGAACCGAATAACAATTGACGATTTGATCCTTATTTTTAGGCCAAATCCAGTTTTTTTATCAGCTCTCCCACCCAAAAAACTCTTCAAAGCATTTTCCAGTAAACTTGCCTTCTGGCTAAGAGAATCAACTACCGAACTCTGTTTTCTATGGACGTTTCCTGTATAACACTTGTCTGGAAGCAACATGATCGTGTCTCCAGATAGAAAAGAGGATTTTATGGCCGAATTGGGATTTTGAGTCTTGAACACAGACACGTGTGCTGACCCTCTAACACGTATTGGAAGTGATGATGAACATGAAGAGGGAAACTTGCTCCTCAAGTTACTGAAAATAGTCCCATATAGTGGTCCGTTTGGAGAGGGATGGGTATGGAATACAGTTATTTCTTCAGCACCTTCCACTTCTATTGTCATGCCTTCACTAACCAGTATTTGTTTCAAACCAGGAACTGAAACGTTTAACTGATTAAAATGTTCAGACATTAGTACTTCCAATCTAGCATCCAGGAAATTTATATATAAAGAAAAAAGAATGCATAAGGAAGAAAAAAGGAAAAGGAAAACCAAAGAATAAACTAAAATAATGACATTCTAGAAATCCGAACAAAACTTAGATGAGCAAAGTTTTATGAATGGACATCACGATTCCTTTTTTACTAAAATACTTGCAGTTTCACTAATGAAAAAAGAGGTTAATATGGCAATCGGAATAATGCATAGAACTTGGAAATGTAAATTGCATATTTTTAAGGGAAATTACCCAAAATAGGAGCAAATGACATTTGGAATTCCAAAAATAGGACTACTATGTTTTTCTTTCCGAAATAGGAGTTATTACTGTCATGTATGAAAAATACTGCCATGATTGAAAAATACTGTCATTAATTATAATGAATATTGTCATGTTAAATGCACTGTGCTGCAACTATTTGGCAGTCACGGCTACAAGATGACAGTAAATATTGTCATGTTAGTCCTATTTCGGGAATAAAAACAAAGTAGTCCTATTTTGGAATTTCAAACTTCATTTACTCCTATTTTGGGAAATCTCCCTATTTTTAATCCTTCCACTCCTTAAATTCAAGACAACATTCTTAATGCTTATACACTATATTACAGAAAGTATAACAAGAATCACAAGTGTGAGGGCAAGTCTACTACTCTACAATAGCCAGATATTGGGGTATGTACCATATAAGGCATTAAATGAAACGAAATATAAATAAAACAAAGCTGGAGTTGTAATGAAATCAAAATGTCATGCCCCTTGGGATGCAAGCCTAAATAAAACTATAATTCTAATAAAAATTAAAATATACTACCTCCTTTCCGAAGTTCTCACTTTCCTTTTATGGATGTCCCAAGAAGAAGTTTTCATTTCCATAAAAGAAAATCACGTTTAACCAAAAAGTCACAACTACTCTTGCTTTTTAACAACTTTTTGGTTGACTTTGACATAAAGCAGGGGTATACTTGGAAAGTCAAAATAAAACTCTATTTTACGTGAATATGCGTGTAGCTCAATCCGGGAACTTCATTTAAGGATGGAGGGAGTATAAAGGCTGTTTCTCAGGTACTTCACATATTAGTTTTCAGTAAAAGTGAATGCAATAGCGATTGACGTAAACTGCCCTCGAGTATCAACTTAACTACTTCATAGCCCTATTACTCCTAGGTCGAATTTATTTAATTAGAATACATGGTAAATTGATTTCAAAGATGAATATAGAAGTTAATCATGATTTGAATATGTACGGAGTATATACATAGAGAAGATAGTACCGGCAAATTGAGCGAGAAACTATAATCATCACCAGCAGCATACAATTCCAGTGGACCTTCAATCTTAAATCCATCAAGAACAGCGTTGGAGCCAATCTCTTTAACCAGAGACTCAAAATCAGACCAATTCCTCTTCCCCAATGATTCAAACTTTTTCCACTTGGACACTTGATCAAACACCTTGAACACGATTTCAGTCTTTCCCAACCTAACCCCAAACTCGTACTTCCTCACATTGCCAAACTTGGCTCTCTTAGCATTCAGTTTCGAAATCCTAATCTCCTCCAAATCCCATTTCTCTCCATTCGAAATAGACTCCAGTACCTCCTGCAAACCCACATGAAAATAACAGCAATATAAGTAACGACTCAAAATCCACGGGAAATTGAACAGCAGGAAGAGCAGAGAACCTTCAATAAGTACGAGGGCTGAGAAGGAGAAGGCGGAGGTTGAGAGAAGAGAAATGAGGTGGCTTTGGGGTAAAGATAATGGGAAACGTTGAGAAGTGGTGTAGACGAATGGGTTGAGGAAGTTAGGATAAGGTTTTGGCAGTGCAGAACGAGGAAGAGAAAGAGGTTGAACGATCTACGGAGCATCGTAGTTTCGGGTATCGTGATGATCGTCGCCGGGCGTCGACCTTAAATCTGGGTAAATTTCCGGTAGCGGCGATTTTAAAGCCTGAGATCTGATGGTGAAAATTACAAGTGTGCTGTCATATGTCATGTCTCGTTGAATCGGATAAAGGCGACACAAGTAAATTATCTTCATTTTTAGTAAATTATCTTCAAACTTTCCTTTTTCGTCCGTTCCAAAATTATCTCCTCTTTCCCCTTTTAACAAAAAAATTGTGGTTCACAACCATTCTTACACATTTCTCTCTCCTCTGCACAACTCTCCACCACACAAATCCCACTACCTTAATAAATGTGCTCAGCCGAAAAGGGAGAAAGATTAGGGACGGAGGGAGTAGAGCATTATTTCTCTTGGTGTGAATCTCACGAGGCTCACCCTAACCCACAGCATCGTAGGAGGGTTAATCAGGGTGATTCAGACAGTAAAGCGGTTGTAAGCCTTATACACGTGTGCATCAGAGGTTTAGCCTTATTTCAGGTTCTGTAACCTCCACACGATCGGTGCGTGTTTCGAACCTTGGTCACTTGGTCCAATTTTTCCACCACTTGATCAACTGAGCTACTCGTGCAAGTAAACATTATTTCTCTCAATCCTTCAAAAACAACCAAAAATCGAATACGCTCCTTCCGTGAATATCTTCTCACCTTTGCTCTTCTAAGATATGAAAATCGAAATTTTTTTAGGACAAATCATAAGGTACACCAGGATATACATATACATCCGAAGTATCTACTAACTTTAAGCTTTTCAATCATTGATTCTCTCATTCCTAATATCTGAATTGTAGATCATCTTCCTCACTCAGTCATTCGCATAGGATCGTCGGAGCTGATAGGTGGAGGTGAATCGGCGGAACTGGACTCTGCAACTTATCCAAACTCTAGATAACTCGATTTCTTCTGCTACGTCATACATCAGAACTTTGGATAATTCGATTTCCTATACTACGCCACACATCGGAGCTCCAAAAATTCCTCTTCTTCTGTTGCTAAAAATATCATCTGCAATTGTTTCGTTTTTCAGAGCCTACAACTTTCTCTCTTTCCCTTTTTAACTCACACCTTTAATGATTAAATTATTTGAATGTTCAACTTTATATATTAATTAGTAAATTGTTCACGCGTTGCGCGAATGTAATATGCCCAACTCTCAATTTTAATGAATTGTGTAAAATATTTTTAACATAAGTATGTATGAAATCTTAATTTTACTTGTTATATACTATAACATATACTACGTATTAATTTTCAAAAATAATGAGATGTAGTTCAATCGGATGGTGTAATGATGTGGTAGTATATCTTTAAGTAAACAAATTTAATGTGAGTTTAAGAGCCTCAATATACTTGGAAAAATATCAAGACAGTTTCCAAAAGAATAAAAAATCAGAATATAATTCTCTTGGATCGAGTTTGAACATTAGTGCTCAATGAAGTCATTTAGTTTTAAAGACCAATTGTGAGATATGAAAATAGAGGTATCCTTTAAGTGCAATCGTAAATTGTTGGCTAAAAACTGCACGTGAAGGTTAGCACTAGAGAGTGGCTAACAAGAGGAGTTTTAGACACCATTAGCTTACATTTAGAACCTATACGTGTAAGCTTAAACCATTAGCATAAGCATTTTTATTATTTTTGTGCTTTTGATCGTCAAATGATGCAAGGCTCTAATATAAATATGCACAAGACATATTCTTAAATATATATTTTGGACTGTTTTTATATTTCTGGGCCTATTGGACTGTTTACTTATTATAAGCCTGTTAGCCCATTAGTATAAATATGATTCCAACTCTGTAATAGGTTTAGGTATTCATTATTCTTCTTCTCCGCAATCTATCTTCATAGATTACGATTTTGCTTTCTCTGTAAACGATTGTTCTTGCTTCCGATATACAAATTTCAATTTCTATCAGAATTCACATGGTATCAGATTAAGGTTTAGATCCTTACTGATTATATCGATTCAATCGATCTTCTTCCTAATCGATTTCTACAATCGATTCGTATTTTTTTTTCTCTTCTCTCGTTTGCCTCTTCTGCAAACCCTAGATTCGATGGCACAGCAGATAAATCCCATTGACGATTCATCTTCGCCTTACTACCTTCATCCGAGCGATCATGCGGGGCTTCGCATCATCTACGAAACCTTCACTGGCGAGAACTTTGGCGCTTGGAAGAAATCGGTCACCATGGCCATGGCGGTGAAGAACAAGATGGGTTTCCTTGATGGATCACTTGCTCAACCGACTACCGATAACTCAATGTACTCTCACTGGTATCGTATTAATGCTCTTCTATTATCCTGGCTCATATACTCTATTTCTCCCACTCTTAGAACTACCTTTCTCTCTTTTACCAATGCTAAAGATCTCTGGGATGAGGTTCAACTTAGATATGGTAAAATTGATGGTCCTAGACTTTTTCAACTTAAAAAAACCCTAGGAAATCTTTCTCAAGGTTCCCGTACAATCACTGATTACTATAATTCCTTTAAAGAAATCTGGGATGAATACTGTAATTTCAGAATCATTCCTTCTTGTACTTGTGGCAATTGCACTTGCAATATATCTGAAACATATCAAAAAATAATCCAAAAAGAGTCTATTCTGAAATTTCTTGTTGGCCTCAATGAATCCTATTCTAATCTGCGTAGTCAGATTCTTCTTAATACTGATAAAACCACTCTATCTGGTATTTACTCTATTCTTCTTCACGAAGAATCTCAAAGAACTCTTCAGAATTCTCTCTTTCACAAACTCTTTTTCAGATTCTTCTGTATCTGAAAAACTTAATAATGATGCTACAGCTTTCTTTGTTAAGAATTTTAAAAAGAAAAGTTCTATTATCTGCAATCACTGTGGCTATCAAGGTCACTCTTCTGATAAATGTTTCCAACTCATTGGTTATCCAACTAACCGGAAAGGCCCTAAAGGTCAAAGACAAGCTCCTGGTTTTAAACCTACTCTCAATTCCAATAAAAATCATCATGCTAATCTAGCTGCCAACTCTACTGAACCTGAGTTAACTCCTACACATTATACTGAATCTGTTCCACCTTCAAACAACCCCAATTCTACCAACAATGAATTCTGTGATCCAAACTTGTATGAAAAGTTTCTGCAATTCATCCAAGCTCAACAGCCTAAAACTGCTTATGTTAATGCTGTCACCACTGCTTCTGAAGATGGTCTTAATTCTTCAAGCAATGCTTCACATTTTTTAGGTAAATACTTTGCTCTAGCATCTTTTAGTTCTTATAAATGGATTCTTGACACAGGAGCATCTGATCATATGATCTATGATGCTTCCCTGTATACTTCTCAAACAAAAGATGGTTCAATTAATATTCAACTTCCTACTGGCAAATACATTTCTGCCACTAAAATTGGTAACATAACTTTAAATTCAAATCTTACTCTATATAATGTTTTATATGTTCCTAACTTTACTTTCAATCTTATTTCTATTTCAAGTTTAACTTCTCATGATAATATCTCAGTCTATTTTTCATCTAACCGTGCTATATTGCAGGACCACCTTACCAGCAAAATGATTGACTTTGCTGATCTAAGGAATGGCCTCTATTACTATAATCCAGAATCATTTTTAGATCATTTTTCTACTGCTTACTCTGCTGATAGTCAAAATAATGTCTCTATTACTACTCTTTGGCATTTTAGACTTGGACATTTACCTTTTAATAAACTTTTCATGCTTCCTGGTTGTAATGTTTCAAATAATGAAAAACATTGTTCTCCTTGTGATATTTGTCATTTTGCTAAACAAAAGAAACTGCCTTTTCATATCAGTACTGCTCATGCTTCTAATCCTTTTGATTTAATTCATATGGATGTTTGGGGTCCTTACAAAGTTACTTCTTACACTGGCTTCAAATATTTTTTAACTATTCTTGATGATTACACTAGATGTACTTGGGTTTTTCTTTTAAAAACTAAATCTGAAGTCAAATTTCATATGCTAAATTTTTATACTTTCATTGAAACTCAATTTCATAAGAAAATTAAAGTTATTAGAACAGATAATGGAACTGAATTTATATTTCCTGAATTTTACAATTCAAAAGGGATTCTGCATCAACTATCTTGTGTTGAAATACCTCAACAAAATGGTAGGGTTGAAAGAAAACATCAACATATTTTACAAATTGCTAGAGCTCTTTTATTTCAATCCTGTTTACCTCTTACTTTTTGGTCTGATTGCATTCTTACTGCTGTGCATATCATAAATAGACTGCCAACTAATATTCTAAATAATAAATCTCCTTTTGAAATGCTTTATAATCATGTTCCAGATTATACTCATTTAAAAGTCTTTGGTTGTTTAGCTTTTGCTTCAACTATTTCTTCAAACAGATCAAAATTTGATTCTAGAGCACATAAATGTATTTTTATTGGTTATCCTCTAGGCTCTAAAGGATACAAATTATATGATTTAACCACTCATAAAACTTTTGTTTCTAGAAATGTTAAGTTCTATGAAATGACTTTTCCATATAAAACTACACATTATGACAACATTTTTATTTCTGATTCTATTGAAATAAATAATGATCATACTATTAATGATTACTTAAAAACTATTTCTAATACTGCTCCTCAAACTGTTAATGAAAATAATAATACACATATTGCTCCCACTATCACAAATTATTTAGACAATCAAATAAATGAAGAATTTAATTTGTTTCAGTTTGATAATATTAGTTCTAATGCTGATGATTCTTCTAGTATGTTACATACAGATACCTTTCAGAATCATGAAAATGTTCCTGAAGACAGTACTCAAAGAAAATCTACAAGAGTAAGATCTATCCCTATTCATTTAAGAAATTTTGATTACAAATTACCCAATTCTCTTCTTCCTAATAATTCTAAACCCTCTTGTAATATGATTAGATATCCTATTCAGAACTACATCTCATATAACAATTTACATTCTTCTCATCACTGTTTTATTGCTTCTCTTTCTAAAACTTCTGAACCTAAAACTTACAAACAAGCTATTAATTTTCCAGAATGGAAAAATGCCATGAATGATGAAATTAAAGCTCTTGAACACAATAATACCTGGACTCTTGTTGATCTTCCTTCTAATCAACATACTATTGGTTGTAAATGGATTTTCAAAACAAAATTAAAAGCTGATGGATCTCTTGACAAATATAAAGCTAGACTTGTTGCTAAAGGCTATACTCAAGAAGAAGGACTTGATTATTTTGATACTTTTTCACCTGTTGTAAAGTTAACTACTGTTAGAATTCTTCTTGCTATTGCCAGTTCTAAAAATTGGCATTTACATCAATTAGATGTAAATAATGCATTCTTACATGGTGACTTAAATGAAAATATTTACATGGAACCTCCTCCTGGTTATTTGTCTAACAATGATAATAGAGTTTGTAAATTACTTAAAAGTATATATGGTCTAAAACAAGCCTCTAGACAATGGTATTTTAAACTGTCTGAAACATTGAAACTTTCTGGTTACACACAGTCTCAAGCAGATTTTTCTCTTTTCACTAAAGTTAATAATACCTCTTTTACTGTCATTTTACTTTATGTTGATGATTTAATTCTTGCAGGAAATGATATGAATGAAATTAATACCATTAAATCCTTCTTACATCAGAAATTTACTATTAAAGACCTTGGAAAATTGAAATATATTTTAGGAATAGAAATTGCTAGATCAAAATCTGGTATTATTCTAAACCAAAGAAAATATACTCTTGACATACTCTCTGATTTTGGTTATCTTTCTTCAAAACCTTTTTCCACTCCTATGGATACTAAACTTAAACTTTCAAAACACAATGGAACTGTTTTAAATGATCCTAAAACCTATAGAACTCTAATTGGTAGATTATTATACCTTACTGTCACTAGACCTGATATTGTTTACTCTGTTCAAACATTGAGTCAATTTTTATCATCTCCTACTAATATTCATATGGCTGCAGCTCATAGAGTACTTAGATACCTTAAAAGTTCTCCAGGTAAAGGTCTGTTTTATTCTTCCAATTCTTCTTTTAATATCCAAGCATATACAGATTCTGACTGGGGTTCTTGTGTTGATACAAGAAAAAGTATTTCTCGGTATTGTTTTTATCTTGGAGATTCTTTAATTTCTTGGAAATCCAAGAAACAACCTGTAATCAGTAGATCTTCTACTGAGGCAGAATACAGGACAGCTGCAAATGCAGTTTGTGAGGCCCAATGGATAGCTTATATACTTCATGATTTACAAATTAAAAATTCTTTACCCATAACCTTATACACTCATAACAAATCTACTTATCATTTAGCATACAATCCTATTCAACATCAAAGAACAAAACATATTGAACTAGATTGTCATTTAATTAGGGAAAAGATCAATTCTGGTCTTATAAAACTTGAACATATCTCTAATACTTATCAACTTGCAGATATCTACACAAAGTCACTTGGAAATCTTCTATTCAAGCAGTTTGCAGACAAGATGAACATGAAGGACATCCATGATCATCTTGAGGGGGCGTCTTAAATATATATTTTGGACTGTTTTTATATTTCTGGGCCTATTGGACTGTTTACTTATTATAAGCCTGTTAGCCCATTAGTATAAATATGATTCCAACTCTGTAATAGGTTTAGGTATTCATTATTCTTCTTCTCCGCAATCTATCTTCATAGATTACGATTTTGCTTTCTCTGTAAACGATTGTTCTTGCTTCCAATATACAAATTTCAATTTCTATCAGAATTCACACATATGTTTTAGAAAAATATAAAATATGCAGCAGAAAACACATCAAGAAAAAAACGCAGCAAAACCCCAATAAAAAAACAATACTTGAAGGCAAGTGTAATGAAATAGCATGGACATATTGTTAAACACCTAGTGTGCTTTTAGTTTCCTTTCATATGAACTTGTTTAGAACATATAATCACAATCCAAGCCTTAATTAATACTTCGTATAAAATGTGAAGCCAAAAAACGCAACAAAAGAACAGCAAAGGAGCTGCAAAAAGCGCAACAATTGAAGGCAAATGCAATGAATTAGCTTTGACATATCATCATAACCTAGTGTGCTTTTAGTTTCCTTTCAAATGAACTTGTGTAGACCATTTGATCACAATCCAAATATTAGGTAACAAAAAATATGCAACAAAAAATGCAGTAAAAACAGCAAAAAAACGCAGCAAAAACTACAGCACTTGAAGGCAAGTGCAATGAAACAGCCTTGACATATTATCAAACATCTAGTGTGCTGTTATTTTTCTTTCCTGTGAACTTGTATAGACCATGAACTTCTGTCCAACTATGAATTTACGGGAAACACCATGTAAACACCTATTAACTAATTTATTGCTGAATTTATGCTGGGTGGAAACGCAAAAAAACAAATGCAGAGCAAAATGACTCACTTTGATGAGATAAAAACACACAAAGAACATATTGAAGATCACATATGTAAAGAACAAACATGGCATTACTTTTAATAACAGGAGAATAATATCTAAGGAACAAATTAAAAAATGTAATACCTTAACTCATTAAGCAAAGGAAAGGGCCAATGAACAATGGTGAAATACTACAGAGGAACATAGGATAACACTTGAAAGACTTTTGATCAACGACCGTGAGAAGGGGGTAAATGGAAGTCAAAACCTCATTATATAATGAAAGCTTAAGATCCAGCTACATGTAAAATTAATTCTTAAACTATTGATGAGAGACGCTACATCTTCTTGAGCGGATGGAGATGAAGGATATAGTTGCGGTACGTTGGGGAAAATCAAGAGCTCATATATCTCAGGAGTTGGAAAATAACAGACGAAAGGTACTCAGTCGGGGATTTGGCAGTGTGAAAACAAATTAAACGCCGTCATATATGAAGTTGGATGGAAATGTCTATAAATTAGAGAACGGTAAATGAACGGAACACTCAGAATAGCACAAGGTACTACACCTTATAGCCTCACATGAAGAAGTAATGAGCATTTAATAATAAAAAGTGGTCTTTATTAAGATAGGTTAAGATATGTAACACATTAGAAATGATTTTTATTTTAAACTCAAATGAGTAAAACGCCTAAAACAAATGAACATACAATGAGCTTTTGAATTTTTGGATACTCATTTTGTAAGTTATGTATGTTTATTTAGTAACTCTGTTATACTCATTTTAAAATGTTATATCAATGCATATTTCAGAAATCTCATATTACATTAGATTTACTTAGGAGTTGATTATAGACACGAGACCACAAATCATGATACTCAATCGCACGATTCTAATACTCAATAATGGAGGTTTGATGCTCACTGAAAATGTTTTGATGCTCAACGAACAAAACTTACAATTTTTATATCAATGCTCATCTTGTAAGTTACATATGCTCATTTGTATATGTTTGATGCTCATTAAAAATTCATTAATGCTCATTTAATAAAAATCGTGATTTTCATCGATCTCAATAGTGAAGGTTTGATGCTCCATTAAAATGTCATGATGTTCAACTAACAAACTTTAGGATTTTCATATCAATATGCAATTTGTAAGTTAGGTATGGTATGCTCATCTAGTATTGATGTTATGCTCATTTTCAAAATGTCATATCAATAAATATTTTAAATGTACCATATTACATTGGATTCACATATTGAAATTCATAGGAGTTGATTATTGATATAATTTAATAATTTTTATAAAAGAAAAAATAAGAAAAAGAAAGTGAATTGGAAAATACGAAGCAACGATCATGATGCTTAATATTTGGCTTCTAATACTCAATAGAATAGGTCAAGTGCTCACTAAACGTACACTAATGCTCATTTAGCGAAAACCGTGATTTTTTATCTAAATTACTAAAATGTCATTGATTGTACAGTGACCACCGTACACCCGGAGGTACGATATAGGAGTTGAACATTTAGAGCATTATTTGGTGTAGTGTGTAGGTCAAACAACTTACTAGAAAAATAAATAAACTTATAATAGTAACACGTGTAACACTCGGGACATGTCCCTGTAGAGGAGTTTTTTCCAAACTAAGGTACTTTCAAACTTATTTCTCAATTAGGGGTACTTCTAATCTTTTCTTTTTCAAATAGGGGTACTTTTGTCTTGTCATTCGCCATGCCCACCTATGTCTTGTCAGCACAATGGCACACCACATATTCCACATCATTCATTTGCTCTTCCACATCATCTAAATTAGGTGTGTTAAAAATTATTTAAAGAAATGGGCCTAGCAGGAATTGAATCCACGACTTCATGCACATATTGGAGCCCCACGACATCACATATTGTGGCCTTTTTTAACTGCAACTTTTACACTTGTTACAACCACGTCTTTTTTATTTCAAAGAGATGTACTACCTTTGTCTCACATAAAAAATAGTATGCACTATTCTCCGATCAATGTAGATTGTTCTTAATGTTTTACCATAGATATCCAACTTTTATTAAATTTGAATTTTTTTATCGACTTTATCAAACATATAATGTAATTTCTAATTATGTAAATTTTGTTTACTAAAAATAATCTTATTGAAAGGGATCAATTAACAACTCACACAATGTCTGGATCAAACTTGGAGTCCAAAACGGAGGGGGTACTAAACAATACGGATTACGAAGTATGCAATAAAAAAAGGAAAAGGTACAAATATACCCTTGTAGTATGAATGTTAGAACAAATAACTCATGTTCTATTTTCCGAAACAAATATACCCCTGAAGTATATATGGAAGTGCATATACACCCCTGAACTTTTCGAATTTATATTTTATTTTTGGTGTTTTTTGAAATTTATTTTATCTATTTAAAGCCAATAGGAGTAAATTTGCTTCTTTATAAGAACATGAGGGGTGTTTTTGAACTTTTTAAATGTTCAATGGTATATATGCACTTCAACATATACTTTAGGGGTATATTTATTTCGAAAAATAGAACAGAAGTATATTTATTCTTCCACCCATAGTATAAGGGTATATTTGTAGTTTCTCCCATAAAAAACAAAAGAACTCAGGAAAAATTCTAAAGGTACACACTTTTTGTGTGTACACTTTTTACACACAAATACGTTTTGTCTGTACAGACAAAAAAAACCTTACACAGACATGTGTAAAAAGTGTACACACAAAAAGTGTGTACCCCAAGCAAAATTCAAGAACTCAATGTCAGTTTCTAGTAGTACGTATTTTCGCTCAAAAGCAACAACTCTAAAAAATTGCAGTACAAATGTCTGGATCAAACTTGGGGTCCGGATTCCGGAACAAACACATTGTTATATACTCTAGAGACGAAGATAACCATAATCCCTCAAATCGGAAAATTTAGGTGTTTTAATTTTAGATGCCGGCCGATGCCATCTCAAGTAGCTTCAATACAATGTAGATGTGTTGTTGGATTGGACATCAACCCGGAAATCACACCATTGGGCTGGACTGGGCTATGGGCTTTCAACGCCTACTGTAACGTCTCTGGATCTTTCTTATCTTGGGCAGGACATGCCATCTAAGTTGAGGAATTCACTTGTCACAATTTATTGGCAAGAAGATTTCCCTAAATAAAGAGAGATCAATCCCAAAAAAAAGTAAAATTCCTAGGAAGAGTCTGGATGTATGTTATTTTTATTGCACAGTAAAATTTCAAAAAGCCTATCAACCAATTCGGCTGCCCACTATCACTTACCACTAGTGCCACACTGCCACTAAAGAATAGTTAAATATCAAACTCAACAGAAGAAAACTTCAGTATTCACAGCTATCAGGTCAAGAACTGGGAAGAGCTTTCATCTCCATTTGTGGGCTTTGCAGAGTGTCAGCCGCTCTCGAGGGAGGCCAATATCTGAAAACTGATCGTCCTACGATATTCTTAATAGGAAGTGGCCCCCTAACAGTAAGGAAGTTTAGAATGAGCATGTCAAACTTCAAAACATGCATTTATATATTTGTATAGTAGTAACAACACACTATTACCAGTTATGAGAATCAAAGCTGTTATTACGGTTGTCCCCCATCACAAACACATAGCCATCAGGAACCAACTGCATACATAAAATAACAAGAATCATGTTGAAGGCAATTGCTTATATTAGTTGCCTTTACAAATTACTTGGCTGTTTGTGCAAAAATTGTTGGTAATACCAATTGCTTGTTAGCTGTTTGTATGTATAAAATGTAATACGTAGTATAAGAAACTTTTCAAAAGGCCTTTCTTTAAGAGCTTCAAAAGGTTGTACGGTTTTTAAAGTGGGCCTTTGTGTTACTTTTGCTAATTCAAAAGGTTTATTATCAAACACTGAATTAACAGTCTATTAATTTAAAGAAGCCAACCCCCTCCAAAAAGTTCTTTCCCAAACTGAGCTTGCATTAATAAAAAAAAATCAGTACCAGTCGATCCATTTCATAATCAAGAGGCTCCAATATGAATTCCTCATCTTCCGGTATGTCATTTACATACAACTTACCATCTCGCACCTGAGAAAAGCATCACATCACATCATATGTTAAGATACGATGATTAGAGTGCAAGGTAAAATACAGTACTACGTATTATATAATGAAGATATGTACTAACTTCCACATAATCACCAGCTATTGCCACTACTCTTTTTATAAAGATATCTCCAGAACTATAACCAATTGCCTGCATAATACTTCCCAAATCAAAGAAGAAATGATTGTATTCTCAAACTAAATTCAGCACTGCTAAGAAAATAATGCCAGCTTACCTGGAGAACCAGAGGAGCTTTGAAGATCACAATTTCAGAAATTACAGGCTTTCTGAATATATATGACACCTGAAATTTGGAAAGCGTCAAGTATAACATTAGAGCAAGACTCCCAAAATTCCTTCATGAAAATATGTTTTGTGTTAGTCTATAACTAATATTGTTCCAAGCAGCAGAAAAACAAGAAACAATGCTGGAACATCTCAATAACAAAATATTAAAACCAAAATGGACGGATTATACCTTCTCTGCCATAATTCTATCACCCACATCCAAAGTAGGGTACATGGATGTGGAAGGAATTGACCTAGGCTCTGCCAAGGATGACTTAAATAGTAATCTGATGCTGAGAGCCGTGAAGGCGGCCTTTGCATCATCAGAGCTCAGACTAATCATCTTAGACAGCCATGTCTGCTTTGAATTGTCTGGAATAGAATCTGATAAAGTAAAATCTTTGTTCTTCTCAACAATGGTGCCTCCATTACCGAACGGAGTGTTGCAAGGCAGCCACTTCGATCCTTGCAGAAAGGGAACGATCGAGGCGCGTCTCAGTGGAGAAATCCCAAAAGCAATAGTAGCAGTAGAAACCCCAGATAACGACGACGTACTGATCAGAGAAATCAAGACCGAAAACAGTGGAGACTCCAAGCGCCCGCCAAGAGCGTCGGCGGCAATCGTAGAGAACTTCGTAGTTGAATTAGAAAAGAAACTAGAAGAATTCGGCGGACTGATGGAGTTTCTGCGGTGATTGGACCCTCTGGAATCGTGAGAGCCCGTAGAATCAGGGATCTGAATGAAATGGGGACGGCCGGAACACAGCTCATGGACGAACCGGCAACCGGCAACCTTTGAGGAGGCGGTGGAAGCAAGGTTTTGCGCAACGTAGCCATAATAGGCGACGGTGAATCTAATAGCCATAACAGAAAATTGAAAGAAATTCACTCCAAAGACTCCAAAATGATATTTAGGAATACATTATTTAAACTGAGATTTCAAACATTGGGTAGATAAGTAGATTGGACAGTCGCCGAGGAAAGAAACGGAGTCCGGGAAGCTGGAAGCCTTCCCAGAAAGAGGGAGGGAAGATGACAGCTGATTCACGGATAATCCGAGAGAAAACGGCCCCTTTAGGAATTCAAAGACGGCTGCTGGGCCTTTAAACCTTCATGGAGCACTTTGGGCCAGTGTATCTTACGTAATACGGACTGTACTAAAAGAAATCAAATCCAATGCAAAATGTACTGCAGAGCATTTAAATTCGCCAATTTAATTATTAACTATCTTCGTCCCATTTTATGTATCTCCTTTGATTGTTGCACAAATTTTAATAAAATTGTTGAAAAGGTAAAAATTAGAGTTGATATTTGACTATAATGTAGTGAAATATTGTGAAACACATATTTCTTTCCAAAAAAGAAAAGATGTAAAATGGGACGACGAGAATAATAAATATGTAAACTTCAAATTTCACCCTTAATAATGCTAAGAAAAAGAGTAGTTGGAAACTTGTAATCTCTTAGTTGGTATCATTCCTTTCATTTGTCTTCCATGGCATCTAAATTCGCTTAGAACACACACATAATATCTATAAAGGAAGTTTGACTCTAACTCTTTCTGTAATTATTAATTTATTACTTTGTAATTACTACGGTTATTTCTACGATTAACAAGCATGTGCATCGATTCCTACAATTGTGGTCGTTTCCTAGCGCTCGTCAAGGGTCGAAGAAGGTCACGACGCTCTACTCGGCCGTCTGCGTTGAGATTGAAAGGACTCATCGGCAAATTACGGATATTATGCTTTCCAAATTCTGACATAAATTGTGTTGCTAACTTGTTGCGTACTGCTACTTGCTGCCCGAAATTTTGTAGGTGCTGTGATTTGTGGGGATGGAAGCAAGTTTAGAGGAGACTTACGACAGACTGGCTCTTGATCGAGCGGCGTGCCTTCGGTACTGAATGTGAAGGTAGGGTAGAGAATGTGATGTAGGAGTAGGGTGAGGAAAAGATACAGTATTGTATCTTTTCCTGAACCGCCGTATGGAAAGACTGTGTGGCTCGAGTTTGGAAGAAGTCATTTCAATTTTGGATTTGGCCGCAAACGGTTTATTACTCTATATTTCTTTCTAACTTTATTTATGTTTCTTTAGACTTTTTACTTTGTTTTTGGTTTGCTTGTGTTTGTGGTTTTATTGAGGTGCTTATGGCCGTTATTTGTTTTGAAGCTCTCTATGGGGGTGTTTGGCAATTGGGCGTTACCGGTTGACTACCGAATTAGCTTATTGATGACAGTTGATTTTGTTAGCTGTTTTGATTAGCACATAATATTAGCAGTTTATAAATGATGTTCGGTAAAATGATTGTTTACAATCGGCTGATAATTTATTAAATGACTTTTAAGGACATCAATTGTATTTTTTTATTTTCTAACTACTTTTATATACATATATATCATATACGTTTTGTTAATATTATTATTTATTAGTACACAAACTTAAATCGCTTTTATTTAATAAAATTACTCCGTCAAAAATTTAAATCGTAACAATTGTTTTAAACATTAATTTTCATATACTAATAATTTAATTAGCATGATTATATCTTGATAAATAAATGGAGTGATAATAAAAAAATCATGAGCTACAGTATGAATTATCTAGCCTTAAATGCCAAAATATCGATGGGATCTGTGTTTTAAAAAGCTTGATTATTTATTTGTTACATCTATCGATCAATCGAAACAAAAAAGGTCAAAAGAAAATTAATGTAAAGCAGAGTATTTGATGTCGTGTGTGAAGAAGAAAGCTTTTTGGTTGCTTTTTTGGTTCCTGGAGAAGATGACCCAGAAGCTAAGTTAAAAAGCTATTAACCAAATACCTCAATCAACTGATTAATCTAGTCAAACAAAGAAATATTGATCAAATTAGCTAAAAATTGATTGATAGCTACGTAAGCAAACAATCCCTATGTCTAATCAGGGAGTGAGGAGACTTTTCGGCTAATTTGAGTTTGTTGAAGTGGTAAAGAGTACGATGATCTTAATGACCAGGGTGAAATTTATAGTGTCCGCTTTATCGCCAGCGATTCGTGTTGCTTCTTTAGAAGTGACAGTTTGAGAATATGATTGTATGACTTTTCTTAAGTCTAGATGAAATCTGATAGAAGATAGTTGATAGATTTTTAATTCTCTCTTGTTAGTTGTAATTGCAAACCATTGATTATTTAATATAATTTGGCATTTTTCTTTAAAAAAACAATCATGTGCATATGGTGCTATCTATTTAAACACTTCATTGAATAATAATATTCTATATACAATTATTTTACCAAAAACATCCATAAACATAATTTTGAGATACAAAGTGAGATTCATAAAATGCTAAATTAATACAAGAATATGAGAATCAATACATTGTTATCCCTAGTTTGACCCGTTCAATTGGTTCTGCTTTAGAACTTTCTTATTTGATTGATGTTATGTAAACTTTGTGGTTCCATTTTGTACTTCCACTGATTATTGTGTATAAGAATGTTAAAAGTGTGGTAAATTTAACTTAAAAGAAATAATTATTGTGAACCATATGTTACTTTTCTTGAAAATACATGAGAACATTTCGAGATGAATGAGAAATAAAACATGTACAAACATTAATGAAATATAAATTAATCAAATGTATATTTTAATTTTATTGAGAACAATAACTTTAGTGGTTGTGAAGTCTTAAAGTTGTCAATTTATCATTTATTTTAAAGAAGTTGACTTCAGAATAGTAAAACAAATATGAAATTCTAAAATATAGTCATGCGGATTTTATTTCTTGAATAAAATTGTGACACTAATAATATCATATTAATTTATAATGCATCAAAATGTGACAGTCATATTTTAAAGATAAAAGTAAATTAATCATATTCAAATAGCTCAACATAGAACTCTTACTTTGAAATTCTACATTGTTTTTATTTCCATCTGGAAATTCCTTTAATATATAGTATAGGCATGCACATTATATTATTTGTCCTAGATTTGAAACATGTACTTTTTGGACGTATTAAAAACCCAATTGTACTACAAAACTTTTCATGAAAACTTTCTCATTCTGGGATAACGGGAAAGGTGCGGAGCTTAGATGGCATAAAATGTTCTCATATTAATCGATCAACGAAATGAGTCGCTCACTCTTTGGCTAGAGCTCGATTCTCATGTTTGGTTTAATCCTACTCCTTCATTTGTAGCTTTGGACTTGAATTTTGATTTAATGAATACTAGTATTTAGTTCTCTCTTCCAAAACAACTCATTAATGTACATTATGACATGTGTAACTTTAAATGAATACTTTTTTTTTACTTCAGGAGAGTCTGGGGGAGGGAGCTGAATGAATACTTGAAAATATATGGAGCAATCTATATCTATATGATATTATAAAACTAACCCTTGGAGAGCTCTTTGGAGAAAGAATTGACATGTGACATCATCTTTTGTAGAAAAATGACATGTTGCAACACCATTAAACAAAAACTATTCAACTTCCAAACCGTCCTCCACTCATATGTATTCCAATAAAAATTTAGATAAAAATTTATGTGTACTGTATACTATGTATAAGTTAGGATATTATATATATGTATATTTGTATTTATGCATCAAAACATTGTGTATAAATATAGGTAAAAAATTGCACTCGATAGTAGCACATAAATTGCAAATACTCAAAAATAAAGAATAATGACAAATTTTTGCCTCTTAAAATAAAAAATATCCCTCTCATGCTTCTTTTCCAACAAACTTGCAGGTTTTAAAGGGTGCTACGTGGATCAATGTAAAAAATACGTATGGAAAAAGATCTTAAAAATAATTACACTGAAATAAGAATGAACTGAAACGATGCACATCATCAAAATTTCTGGATGTGCACACATATAATTAAAACAATGGTACTTTAAATGGACATAAAAGGCAAAACTTATCTACAAAATGCCACTTCATTTTCTGATTTATGGTAGTGCATATTTCTATTTCACATAATGAGCAACTCTGAAATCTAATTCTTCAAATTCATTCTCATCTTTCTTCTTAGATCATGTTCACATTTGATCCAAATTATATACGTAGTGTGTGTTGGGGGTAAACAAAAGTCATCTAATTAATTTGGAGGCCCTAGTTCTAAATGTAAAATCAATTGAATAATCATTCACTAGTGGAAAAAGATCAATCAAAAGCGCATGATTGGAGGCACTTTTACCAAAAACGCCTTTATATTTCATTGGAAAAAAGAAAATTTGAGACGTGCGGCGTTTCTCATAGAATGGAGGAATTTCAGGCGCTTACACGGAATAGAAAGCGCCTTGGTACTAGCTCTACGGCACTTCAATTTGGGGCGCTTCAAAGCGCAGCACGGATCCATTTTTAAACGCCTCTAAGAAGATTTTTTCCACTAGTGATTAAATAATGTAATAAAAAATCTAAAATTTACTTTATACTTGATTTAAAGCAAGACACCTCATTACTCAAGCAATTTGAATAAAAGAGAAGTAAAAGGGCCGAGCAAAAAATGATATATATGTATTTTTCTTCTTTTGTTTTGAAAGGAAACTGACTGATTATATTAGAAACCAAGAACCAACGATATTACAAACTTTTCAATACCAAACAGCCTCCTGCTACCAAATTTACCATAACCCGAAGGTCCCCTCACCCTCTGATTAGACATAGAAACGACCACCCTAGCTAGAGCGGATCGAGTCGCTAACCATGTGAGAGATTTGATGATTGTCTCATCTCTTGAAGCCATCTTACTTCTTAGCATAAAATACTTACCCACCTCATAAGCATAGCACTCCCAGACAACTAAGAGTCCAAACTAAAAAACAAATTGGAAAATAAGAATATTAAAATGCAAATTAAACGAGCCTGTTGGTGCTTGCCAAACTCCATTATTTTTTATCCCTTCTAACTGAGCCCTTCCACAAACAGCCAAAGTTCCAACTCGTGCTTTTCATGGCGGTGATTCAGGAGGAGGCCGGATCATCAGGGCTGCTATGAAACCTTCGTCTTTCAAAGCTAACCAATAGCACTTCACCAATTGCACTTCATTCTCTTCCATCTTCATCGTGATCTCATAGGCTTGATCCAACAAAACTAAATCCTTTTGCCCTTGGAATGAATTGCCTCCCACCATGGATGCCATCCTGCGAAAATGATCCTGACTAGCTTTTGAGATGAGCCGCAGCCAAGCCCTGCTAGATTCCAAATGAACGAAGAAATTAAAGCTACGAACAAAAACCTGCGCAACCCTTAAAACTTTGGAACCTTCAAATAAAGCTCTCTAATCCGTATAACTGTTGTGATGTCCCTTGCTGCTAGCGTGCTCAAGGGAAGAGCGTCAATTCTGTACTCCGTTGAGATCCAAACTGTCGGGCAAAGCGGCAATAGCTACCGTCAGAGGAGTGTCTGTTGGGATATTGACCTAGAGGCCCAATACCCAGATCGAGAAGGCCCAAGGCATCCGGCCCAAGTAACAGGCTCATCACTCCATGATGAAAAGATCCAGTAAGGAGACATACCGAACGGGGTTCGGCCCAAATAAAGGTTGGCCCAATAAGAAAACATACCGAACGAGGTTCGGGCTATATATCATACTTGGGCCAATTTGACAGCATCTTCAGTACGGACCAACATCCCGTTCGAACAACGGCCAACCAGCAAGTGGCCAGGTGCAGTTAATGCCAGACTATGACATCAGCAAGTGGAAGCATGGATGACCAAGTCGGTGGAACAACGGCCAATCAGCAAGAGGCAGCCCATGCTCTCCATTAGTATAAATAGAAGGTTTCAAGTCATTGTAAGGGTTAGATTTTTGATACTCAAGCTCTAGAATAGCATCATTTGCTCTTATTTCTTGTATTAAAGCATAGTTTCCGACTTACTGATCGGGAAATCTTTTGTAATCAGATTGGTTAATTAATACAAGTGGGTTTTCGAGTTCTAGTTAATTCAGATTTTATATTTTCTCACACACTTTGATTCTGGGCCATTCCTGATATATCCAAAGTTCGTGTTGGGCTTTCGGATCTACGGGACTTACCCTCAACATTGGCACCGTCTGTGGGAAACTTGCAAAAAGTTTCACTTTCTAAACATCCAAAAAACCTCTATTTTTAAAAATGGTCAGAATCAATTCCTATCATACAAACGACGGTTCACACCGTCACGGGAGGAGTCACACCCCGGGGAGTCTAAACCCCCAGGGACAATCCAGTCGAGGATCCTATCCTCGCGTTAATGGGGATTTTGTGATCCCAGAATCTCTGAGGAGAAATCCCCAGGCCATGCGTGACATGGCCCAATTCATGCAGCACATGGCAAACGAAGAAGAAGGAGGTTCCAGCTTTACAGGAGAAACTCCACGCGCGGAAACGACCACAGCGTCATCCCGCTCACATACCCATCGGGATAATCGACGTAGCGCCCCACCAGCAGCGCATCCCAGTCCCAGTGACCGAACCCCGGTCGGGTCGCAAGCTAGAGGACCAACTCCCGTCGGTCATCATTTCCAACATGCCGAGCGGGAAGATACTAGGGCCCCTCAGCGGCATTGGGACCGGGACTGTGCGGATATGAGGTTTCCACCACCGCCCCCTCTGACGGCCCAGGAGGAAGAGATGGCCGAGATGAGGAGGCAAATGAATGAAATGCGGGACCAGATGAACAGGGTACCTGCACAACCTGCATCAGTCCAACTGGGGATTACTTCCCCGTTTACAAGGGAGCTCATGTACGCGGATATCCAAGGGGGTGCCAAGCCCCCGACCGGCCAAATATATGATGGGGTGGGAGATCCCCACGTACATCTGAGGAGTTACCAAGGCGGACTTATGCTGCTAGGAGCACCCGAGGCTGCCATTTGCCGTTTGTTTTTCAGCACGCTCAGGGGGCCTGCCCAGGAATGGTTCGGGACACTACAGCCCGGGTCAATCAATAGCTTTACCGAGTTATCAACGTTATTATTGGCTCAATTTGCTTCCAGTGCCAATCCCAAACGGCACTTCAGCTATCTGACCAGCGTGAAGCAAAACGCCAAGGAGACCCTCATCCAATTCCTGAAAAGGTGGAGGGATGAAACTTTAACAGTGGGAAGCATTACGGATGATACCGCCATCACCCTGTTCACGAATGCTCTCCGAACGGGGGAGTTGTACAAAGAATTGAAGAAGAATCCGGGCACGGCGTACGCCGAAGTATTAGATAGGGCGCGCAAGCATGCCGCCCTAGAAGAAGAAATAATGATCAAGGATAAGGTCATTACGCCTGCTGCCCCGATCAGACTGGCTGATCGGATGGGTCCTAGCCCAGCGGCCACTTTACCTCCCAAACAAGGGAGATTTACACCCCTGGTCCTATCAATAGCGGCCATCTACCAGAACGAGAGGGACAATATTCCCATCCCGACTGATTCTGGACAGTTCATGGGAACGGATGACAATGCTTTCTGTAAATATCACAACAGAAAGGGTCATGCCACCAATGCCTGCAGGGCCCTGCAAACAGCAATTGAGGATCTGATCCGAAGGGGCCATCTGGGCAAATATGTGAACAAAGATCCGAATGCAATGGGCACGTTAAAACCGGCCAGGAAACCTAACAGCTGGCGCCGGGATGCTCAACGTGACGCCCAGCCTCAGAATGATGTGTATGTTCCTCCCAGAGATGAGCCAGAGGGCTCGGGAGGCCCCGGAAAGAAGCCTCGAATGGAGGTCAAGGTCATATTTGGGGGCGTAGAGACCGGAGATTCGAACGCCGAACGGAAAAGGTTCGAGCGGAGTCTTTATGTGGGGTCCGTCTCCGCTCCCCCCCAGAAGAAAGGAAGGACAGACCCGATCACGTTCGGGCCAGCTGATCTACCCAACTCTCCAAGCCCCACAGGGATGAACTGGTATTAAGTATGTGTATTGACAATGCTTTAATCCGCCGAGTGCTGGTCGATACTGGGAGCAGTGTGAATGTATTGTATCTACAATCATTCGAGAAAATGGGTCTGCAAAGGAGCAACCTGACCCACCTGCGGACTCCACTGGCGAGTTTTACCGGTAACTGCATCGAGGCGGAAGGGACCATCCAATTGATGGTTGAAATTGGAGATGAAACCCACAGAGCGTCACTCCGAATGACGTTCGTGGTGGTAGACATAAAGTGCGCCCATAATGCCATTTTGGGCCGACCAGGATTGGAAGATCTGGAGGCAATAGCCTCTGTCCGCCACTCATGCATCAAATTCCCCACAGACACTGGGGTAGGGGTGGCCAGAACTGACCCAACAACAGCCCGGACATGTTATCGGGAGGCCCTGAAACAGATGAACACTCGTGGGATGCGGGTGAATACAATTGAGGTGGAAACCCACCGAACGGAGTTCGAGGCACATCCGAAGCCCGCCACCCTTCTTGAACAAATCGACCTCGACTTTCCCCCGAACCGTAAGGTCGCTATCGGGGTAGATCTGGGGGCAGATATCCGGGATGGCGTGATTGCCGTCCTCAAAAAGTTTTAGGTGCTATTTTCCCGGGGGCCAGAAGATATGCCCGACATTGATCCAGAAATAATATGCCACAAACTTACCGTTCGGTCTGATGCAAAACCGGTCCAACAGAAGAAACGATACCAAGCGATCGAACGGCGGGAATTCACCAAGAAGGAAGTGGCCACTTTGCTAAGGATAAAGCATATCCGTCCGGTAATCCACGTAGAATGGCTATCCAATGTGGTTCTAGCCCCAAAGCAATCTACCTGGAGAATGTGCGTGGATTACTCCGATCTCAATAAAGCATGCCCCATGGATCCCTACCCAGTGCCGAGGATCGATCTGCTAGTGGATGAGACTGCTGGGTGCGAGTTACTGAGCTTCATGGATGCTTTCCGGGGTTATCATCAGATATTCATGCACCCGGCCGATGCAGAGAAAACGGCGTTTGTTACTTCGGATGGCGTGTTCTGCTACATCGTCATGCCATTCGGATTAAAGAACGCGATGGAAACCTTCCAGAGGATGATCGGGATGCTGTTTAAAGATGTACTGGGTGTCACAATGGAAGCCTACGTTGATGACATCCTGATCAAGAGCAAAAAGAAGGAAAACCATGTCCTGGACATAGAAAAGGTGTTCGGGATAATGCAAAGGGCGAATATGAGGCTCAATCCCAAGAAATGCGCGTTTGCTGTAAGAGGAGGCAAATTTTTGGGGTACATGATGAGCGAGAAGGGGATTGAGTCCAATCCAGAAAAAGTAAAGGCCATTGTGGACATGGAGCCCCCGAGGAATCTCAAGGAAGTACAGAGATTGACCGGTCGGCTAGCTGCCCTGAGCAGATTCCTATCAAAACTGGCCGATCGAGCTATCCCGTTTTTCCGAATCATGAAGAAAGCCAACCCTTTCGAGTGGACGACCGAATGCCAAACGGCCTTTGAGGATTTCAAGACATATCTGTCTTCCCCCTGGTCTTGACAAAGCCCGAACCAGGGGAACATATGTATATGTACCTGGCTGTAGCCGACTTGGCCGTAAGCACGGTTCTGCTGAAAGAAGAAGATGGCGTTCAACGGCCAATCTATTTTGTGAGCAAGGCGTTGAACGGCCCGGAAACCAGGTACACCTTGCTAGAAAAGAATATATTGGCCCTGATAGCTGCCATTAAACGCTTGGCCCCGTATTTCCAAACCCACCCGGTAACTGTATATACTACCCAACCATTATCCACCATCTTGAGAAATCCTATGGCAAGTGGGCGCATTACCAAGTGGAGTCTCCTGATCGGGCAGTACGAGGTAGATTTCAAACCCCGGCCTACTATCAAAGGGCAGGCCCTGGCAGATTTCATTGCAGAATGTACCGCCCGGCCCTCAGAAAAAGATTCAGAGAACAACGGGCTGGATAACTGGTGGGAAATGTACGTGGATGGAGCATCTAGTGCCAAAGGTTGTGGAGCTGGAGCTGTGATCACATCGCCCGAGGGGTTCAAAGCGTATTATTCCATTCATTTTGATTTCAAGGTGACCAACAATGAGGCTGAATATGAGGCTCTCATTGCTGGTTTAAAGTATGCAAGGGCCCTGGGCGCCGATCGGTTAAAAGTGAGATCGGACAGTCAACTGGTGGTACATCAAGTGAACGGCACGGCTGAGGCCAAAGAAGAAAGGATGAAGGCATACAAGGAAATGGTCGAGGAGCAGATACGTAAATTTGAACAGGTGGTGCTCGACCAGATATCCAGAATCGAAAATACTGAAGCAGATATCCTGTCCAACATTTTGCCCATCGGGAAACATTGGCAACCCCAGCAATAATGGTTCTCCAGATCGAGGCCATATCTTATGCCATCCCGAGCTGGGTCGTGGATATGACCAACTACCTAAAAGACGGAACCCTCCCGCAAGATAAAAATCCTGCTTATCAAATAAAATGCATCCAGAGGAGGGCTTCCATATTCGAGTTGGTGGACGGGCAGCTGTACAAAAAGACATTTGGGGGACCGTATCTGAAATGCCTCCCACCCGATCTAGCGGCAGCTGTAATGGAAGAGATTCATGAAGGTATCTGTTCCAGTCACCAAGGGCCCAAGACGCTGGCCAGAAAAATCATCTTGCAAGGATATTATTGGCCAACTATCCAACAGGACTGCTTCGCGCATACCAGGAAATGTAAGGTATGCCAATTATACGCACCGGTTCCCGGACGGCCTGCCACTTTCTACACTCCAATGACGGTGGCCCTTCCATTTGCAAGATGGGGAATAGACCTGTTAGGTCCTCTACCTACTGCACCCGGAAACAACAAGTACATCATTGTGGGGATAGATTACTTCACCAAATGGGTAGAGGCCGAGCCACTGGCCAGCATCACAGATGTAAAATGCCAGAAGTTTGTCTGGAAAAATATCATTTGCCGGTTCGGAATCCCTGAACAGATTATAACTGACAATGGAAGGCAGTTCGTGAGCCGGAATTTTGAGAACTACCTGGTCAAATGGGGGATCAAGCATTCCAGAGCATCCGTCGCATACCCTCAGGCAAATGGCCAGGTAGAAAATATGAACCGAACCATCATGGATGGCATGAAGAAGAAGTTGGAAGAATACTCCTCGTCGTGGCCTGATCAGTTGAATTACATTCTATGGACTTACAGGACCACACCCCGAACGGCCACGGGAGAGACTCCATTTGCCCTTGCCTATGGTTTTCAAGCCAAAGTACCAACGGAGATCCTAGTTCCCACACACCGAACGGTGCATTACAGCCCAGAACAGAATGAAGATAACTTACGGGCCGAATTGCATTTCGTAGAAGAAAGGAGGGATCTGGCAGCGGCACGAATGGAAGAGTATCACAGAGCCACAAGAAGATACTTCGATAAGCAGGTTAAAGTTCGTTCAATCGAGGTAGGGGACCTGGTACTAAGAAAGAGAGAGAAAAGCAAACCGCTCGAAGGGGGCAAAATGGCACACAATTGGGAAGGCCCCTACCAAGTATGTAAGAAGTATGCTTCAGGAACGTTTGGCCTACAAAATACCGAAGGCCGACCGGCAGGAACCTGGAATGTAGAGCATCTGAGGAGATTTTATCAGTAAAAACGGCTGTTGCCACCTCTAAATATATATATATATATATATATATATATATATATATATAGAGAGAGAGAGAGAGAGAGAGGGAGACATAACTTCCACAAACTCAACCCATGGTTAACTCGATCATTCCGGATAACCGAATGACGAACGGGTTAACAACATGGAAGGAAAATCAATTCTCAGTTTAGAGAGTTTTTGACCCTAGAATTACGAAAGAATAAAGGGATCAAAAACGGCTTGAAGAATTGAGGCTCAGAAAATCGGTGCCCATGGTTAACTCGATCATTCCGGATGACCGAATGACGAACGGGTTAATTCCATGGAAGGAAAATCAATTCTCAGTTTAGAGAGTTTTTGACCCTAGATTTATGTAAGAATAAAGGGATCAAAAATGGCTTGAAGAATTGAGGCTCAGAAAATCGGTGCCCATGGTTAACTCAATCATTCCGGATGACCGAATGACGAACGGGTTAATTCCATGGAAGGAAGGTCATTCTCAGCCAAACGACTGGGAGTTTGACGCTCAGATAGTCTCACCTCAGCGGTTAATATGAGAATCGATTCTGGAAAACCGAATGACGAACATATTAGCAGTTTGGAGGGAGCCATACATTTCAGCAAGAGTTTTGACCCTGTGATTACGCATTGATGAAGGGATCAAAATGGCCTGGAGTTCGAAGGACAGTGATTCTCACCTCAGCTTGTTAACACGTAGAATCATTCTGGATGACCGAATGACGAACGGGTTAACAGCTTGGAGGGAGCTGAGTCGTCAACTTAGCCAAAGTCGACCCTGTAATTACGTACGGGCAAAGGGATCAAAACGGCTTGGAGATGGTGTCAAGACTGTAAGATATGGATTAACCGAGCGACGTTCGGATAAGGTACGGATTGTCGTCCGGGGAATCGGAACTATGGTTTTGAAAAATCTCGCCTCAGTCATAAAACTTGACTTGGAAGCTAGTCGCCCTTTTAGCTATAAGTAAGAAATGACCCAACTTCGGCGATCTTGCTTACAGTCCGAAAAGGGTTACCTCAGACCCCTAATATGGATGATACGAGCCAGAGAAAACAGTTCGGAATGCATCGGAATTATGGGTTTGGAAGGAGAGAGCCTCACCTCAGCTTATTAACGCATGAAATCATTCTGGATGACCGAATGACGAACGGGTTAACAGTTTGGAGGGAGCCCCTATCCCAGCCGAGAGTTTGACCCTCTGGTCACGATCAAAACGGCTTGGAGGAATTCACCTCAGCTAAGAGTTTTGAACCCGTGCGTCACGAACAGGAAAAGGGATCAAAACGGGTTCGGGAAGGTGTCAGAACAATTATGAAGAGAGTCTCACCTCAGCTTGTTAACACGTGAAGTCATTCCGGATGACCGAATGTCGAACATGTTAACAGTTTGGAGGGAGCCCCTATCCCAGCCGAGAGTTTGACCCTGTGGTCACGATCAAAACGGCTTGGAGGAATTCACCTCAGCTAAGAGTTTTGAACCCGTGCATCACGAACAGGAAAAGGGATCAAAACGGGTTCGGAAAAGGTGTCAGATATAAAGATACATAAGCCGAGTGAGGTTCGGCCATGTAGAAAAGATTGTGGACAAAATCAAAGGAATAGAAAAAGTGCAACAGACAAAGGAAAAAAGTCCAGTTTATTCTTCGGCGTTACTAGCCGGAATATACAAAAACAAATATACAAGAAAGGAGACAACAGATAAGGAAAGGCTATACTAATGGATGATCGCCATTCGGGGAGGATGTAGGCTGAGAGCTCCCTGCCTGCACTGCATCGTCAGGCGCTGCTTTGGATCTTTTCTCCATGACGCGATCATACGTATTCCCGAACAGATCATCGAAGCCTAGTTCATCAGGATCGAACGGCTTGGGGAAACGCTCTAAGATCAGTTCAAGATTCCTATCCAGAAGCAGGTCCTGACTTTGCTTGACGGTTTTCTCGGTCAAGACATCCAAGAAAGATTTCCCTTCCGGCGTGCTGTCCAGGAGGTCGATCCCTGCCTTGATGGGATCTGAGCTCTCACGCAAAAATTGGCCAAGGTGAGGACCTAGGAATTGTCGGGCCGTATTCTCCAGAGCGAGGTTCAGCGCCTTGCCCCGTTGGAAATCCACTACCGATTGCTGAGCAATCTGAGAGGTATTGACCGTGTAGGGTTCGGGCAGATGATCTCCGACAGCCTTATCAAATTTAATGCCAGCAGATTCAGCAGCCCGCACCTTGGCCCGAAGTTCTTTGAGCTCCCGGTCGCGACGACGGGACGTCTCCTGCATCTCGGCCAGGGCAGCTTTTGCTTTCTCACCCTCTTTGGCCTGCTCCTGGAGGTCGGTCGCTAACTTCCGAGCGGCGGAAAGAAGGACCTGGCCGTCATCCCGATCACTGGCCAGGGCTTTCATCTCCTTCTCAGCAGCGAGAAAGGCTTTGTGATAGTACACGCCAGCCTGAAAACAAGGTTACAATGAAAGTCAGAAAAGGTAAAGCATGAGTAATAGAAAGGTATGGGTCGGACTGAAATGTACCTTGAGTGCTTCCTGGTGACCTGCTTCGAAAAGGTCCGACCAGTGAGTCAAGTTAGTGAAGCTCGGGGGAACTTTGATCGCGGTATGACACCACATAGAAGATGGCATCAACCCGAACAGATACCTCCCTTCCGATCTGGGCCCCATATTTGAGAACTCAACAAACATCCGATCATCGATCGGTGTGGCAGTAAGAACCGGAGTTGGTTTGTTGGCAGGTACTGATCTTTTGGGCTCAACCTCCGGCCTGGTCAAGTCAACCACATGGTCGATCGGGATCAGATGATCGCCATCATTTCCTTTGCGCTTTTTTCGGGTTTGCTCCGCCGAATCACGATCGGCTATCATCTTCTCTTTCCCTTTAGCAGAGGACATGGAACGCCGGACGGGTATGGGAGAGATCACCCCTACAAGAAAGAGAAATAAAAAATAAGAAAGTTGAATTGCGAGAGTGAAGGATGATCGGGTTAAAACCCTACTATGCTTACCAATTCCAGCAGATAACATGCTCGAGGCAGTGACAAAGCTGCGAAGACTTCTGGTCCCTCCCATTCGCAGAGACTCAGCCTGGGAGCGTAGAACGGCATCCACCCTGGGCAGGGAATCCCGGACGGGATATGCGTTCCACCGGTCCGGGAATGGCAAAGAATCACCTACCCGAACGAACAAAAACCGCTCTTCCCAGTCAGCCTGCGGGGTAACGTTCTCTGTGAACAGCTGACGGTCAGAACGGGCTACCAGCTTCAAGTACCCGGTCGTCCAGTAGGGCTGATAGCAGTAATGATAAAGAAATAGATCGACGCTCGGGGTGATCCTCAACTCGTGGCACCGGATAATGAAGCCTGTCAGAATACGGTAGGTGCTGGGCACGAACTGAGCGGGCAGTACAACAACCCGGCGTAAGAACTCCACTATGAATGAGTGGAGAGGGAACCGAAGTCCAGCAGTTAGGGCATCGAGGTGCACTAGCACGTGCCCCGGTCTGTGCCTCATAGGATGCCGAATGAATCCGGCATAGTATTCTCTTGGTGGGGGCAACAACTGGCTAAGTTGCCGTTCAACATCTTCTGGGAGACGTTGTTTGTGTTTGCGTATGCGATTGAAATGAAGGGGAATGCGGGGTGGCCGTTCGGGCATCCCCTTGTTGTAAACCTGGAGGTCATCTCCCGACAGGCATCCATCCTCCTGCGGCTGTTCGGTATGTTTGCTGACCTGAGTATTGGCAGGTTTGGGTGTTTGGGACGAAGAGCCTTCGGCCTGGTTACCTGCGGATGTTTTGCTTTTGCGAATCAAAGGCATCTCTTCAGATTCTGAGCTAGAGGAGTAGTACATAAAAACGCTGGAGGAAATTTGGGAATTCTAGAGAGAAAAGGCTTGAGAGTATGCAAAGGAATTCTAGAGAGAGAAAGCTCGAAAGAAAAATGAGAAAACAGCAGGAGGAATTAGGGGAAGCACCTCTCTATAAATAGGGAAAGCACCGCACGACCCCCTAATCCATGAGCAACACGTGGCATTTGGTGGTTACGATTAAAATTGGGGCATTTATGTTTCATTTTTTGTGCACGTACCCCGGACGGCTATCAACAGCATTAAGAATATTTGAGCAAGGAATAAGTTAGGAAATTGCTAAGTCCTACAGAACAGGCCGAATCCCGAATGACGAATAAATCATGCATTAAAAACAGAAAAGACAGCACAGAAAGTTTCAGACAAAAGAGGAATATATATTCGTCGGTTCTACTGACCGGGAAGTACAAGCTATTTAGAGAAAAAGAAAATTACAACAAGTAATGAAAAAGTACATATGAATTATTGACTAGGGGCCATGTCATCTCCCTCTTCATCCTCATCCTCATCATCATCAGATGGGGGTTCAGGCTCTTTTCCCGCAGCTCGATCAGCTTCCCGTTGCTGGGCTCGCAGGTATTTCTCGAACTGCGCCTGGATGATGTCATTTGTGGGGAGATCAGAGGCCTGAACCGGTCTCCCCAGTTGATTTTGGAGCTGAGTGATGAAGGGACGCAGCAAGACCTGGCCAATTTTGCCATAAAGATCGGAGACAATGGAGTCGTTCCATATCTTGGCCTCCGGGTCCTTATCCAAGAGGGCCACCCCAGCCGATAGCCGACCGGCACCTTTGGGGAAATCCTTCAAATACGCCCCAAAGGCGAACGGGATTTGGGCCCTGGCATGTTCATCCTTGATGAGGGAGAATTCATCGGAGGATTTAAACATGTCCCGGACGGTGGACAGATCCACGTTCACTTCGTAGGGACCGTCCGGGATACTGGATGGCAGTTCTTCGAATCTGACCCGAGCTGCCTCAGCGGAAAGGATCTTCGCCTGGGAAGCTGCGAGTTGGACCCGAAGGGTACCGACTTCAGCATCCAGCCTCTGCTTTTCCTCAGCAAAGGTTTTCCATTCGGCCTCCAGAGAGGCGACGGCAGCAGCAGCATGTTGCTCAGCAGAAGACTGGGCAACAATCAGTTCCCGCTCTTTGGCCAGGCGGGCCTCCCGCATCTGAAGGGTGTACAAGCCCATCTACAGAATACCGTTCGAGAATTAGTACTGATGACAGAGAATAAAATTAAGACAAAGCGCAAGAGACAACGTACCTTCAGAGCAGTCAGAGCCAAACATTCCTCAGATTGCTCGACCGGCAACTGAGGGAGGGAAAAGTTGTTAAACCAGGAGGAGGTAGACCAGATCTGGCTCGCAGTAGATCCAGCCCTCTCTAAAACCTCATGAACAGGGTCGGATAGGGAGATCCGCTCGACCTGGCCCGTAATGTGGTCGGTATGTGTCTCACCAGCATTCGAGGATTCCCCCCGAACGGAGTCGAAATGCTTGGAAAATTGGTGCAGTTGGTCAGAACCGAACCGATCATCAAGCAGCATGGCCTCTAGTTGATCCTGGTGGACCTGCTGAATTGGCTGAGGTTCTAGGAGCGGTTGAGAAGGGGCAGCCTCCTGAGCGGGAACAATGGTGGGAGTAGGTTGGGGGTTCTTCCGGGATTTTTTCCGCTTTCCGCCCCCACCGGCTACGATGACTCTGCTATCATCCATGGGAAGATCTGGGTTGGGTGCTGAAAAAAGGCAAAGAACAATGTTAGTATCGAGCGGCCCTAGCGTGTGAGAAACTAGAAAAAAGAATAAAGGAACGTTTCTCACACGGGAAGGACCGCCCGGACCAAGGCACTTGGTTTATCAAAACAAGTAAACCCAAGAGAACGGGCAGTACCTATCCCGGCTGTTATAAGTCGTTCGGGGGTTAGATAATTCATGATGTCCATGCATTTATCCTTCTCCACAGCGAGCACGTCCTTGTAGATTTCTTCAGTCAGGACAGGATCAGGGGTCTTGCGGGGAAAAGCATTCCACTTGCGGGGAATTAGACCGTCCAGGATGGACACGAAGAAAAACCGGTCTTTCCACCCTTTGATCGAAGTTGGGTTTCCTTTGAACAGGATGTGTCCCGTTCGGGCACTAGTGGCCAGATAGCCATGGGTTTGTTGGGGGGCTACTTTGAAGAACTGGTGGAAGAGTTCTAAGGTTGGTCGGGCGCCGGCATCTTTGCAACGACAAATGAAACCCGCCATTGCTCGATAAGAGTTCGGCATAATCTGGGCCGGTACAATTTCGTAGAAATTGAAGAAAGAAATAAAGAAAGGGTGTAGCGGAAATCTAAGGCCGGCCCTAATTGAGTCAAAGTGGACTATGGTCATTCCGGGCCTATGACGCATTGGATGAAGCCCGGCTTGCAAACGGAAATCCACCGGGTCAGGGATAAGGGCCGGAATTTCGGCCCTATTGTGAGAGGTCAATTTTTGCCTCCTCTCCCTAATCAATTTTAGGTCAAGAGTATGGCGAGGAACATCGTTGGGACGTCCGGCCGCCATGGAGGCCAATTCGTCCTCAGACTTGGTGTCGTCAGAATCCTCACTGGAGGAAGAAGAAGTGCTAGGGAGGTCCTCCGCCTCAGCCCTGGTATTCGTCGCCGTCTCGGTAGAAACACCGGCAAACGGAACTGGGATGGCATCTACCATGGCGGTGTCACGGTCATCCCCATGAGAGGCCATCTCCGAATCAGAAGAATGCTCTGTGGGGCTCATCTCGATCGAAGCCAGAAATGAAGATGGGGAATCCAAGGTTGGGAAGTTACCTGAGCAAGGGAAGCAGGGGGAAATTTGCAGAGAAAACAACGAAGGCCAAGGAATTGCAGAGTCGAAACCCGGAATTGAGGAATTAAGGGCTAATTTATAGCCTTGAAACTGCCGTGTCGAGAACCAATCAGAGAGTGACACATCACTAGGGGCATTTAAGCTAGACACGCGTCTAATGAAAAGACTAAACGACGGTTATCATGATGAATATGGGGAAATGAAGCGGCAGCCGTCAAATCGCAGCATGGGGAACTGATTACTTCTGTACCCCGATCGCCATTCGGGGTATTATGACATTGGTATACTTCCTGATGCACTCACTTCGTTCGAGACATTGGAAGTGGGGGACTTGTATTGGGATATTGACCTAGAGGCCCAATACCCAGATCGGGAAGGCCCAAGGCATCCGGCCCAAGTAACAGGCCCATCACTCCATGATGAAAAGATCCAGTAAGGAGACATACCGAACGGGGTTCGGCCCAAATAAAGGTTGGCCCAATAAGAAAACATACCGAACGAGGTTCGGGCTATATATCATACTTGGGCCAATTTGACAGCATCTTCAGTACGGACCAACATCCCGTTCGAACAACGGCCAACCAGCAAGTGGCCAGGTGCAGTTAATGCCAGACTATGACATCAGCAAGTGGAAGCATGGATGACCAAGTCGGTGGAACAACGGCCAATCAGCAAGAGGCAGCCCATGCTCTCCATTAGTATAAATAGAAGGTTTCAAGTCATTGTAAGGGTTAGATTTTCGATACTCAAGCTCTAGAATAGCATCATTTGCTCTTATTTCTTGTATTAAAGCATAGTTTCCGACTTACTGATCGGGAAATCTTTTGTAATCAGATTGGTTAATTAATACAAGTGGGTTTTCGAGTTCTAGTTAATTCAGATTTTATATTTTCTCACACACTTTGATTCTGGGCCATTCCTGATATATCCAAAGTTCGTGTTGGGCTTTCGGATCTATGGGACTTACCCTCAACAGCGTCGATTCTGTAACCCGTCCGCTTTGAAAAATAATTCTGTATTTTTCTGCTTAATCACTGTATTTTACTGATTAATGTTAATATATAATATTACTATATAATACTAATAAACTATTGAAAACTAGGGCACCCATAAATCGAGGGATATGTTCTGTAGAACCCATTGAACTTCATAAAAACTCCTTTGTGTGTAAGTAGTAATAATAAGAAATATAAGATAATATTAGAATACTAAACACACCATAGTTGATAAGTTTAAATAAAAAATATTATTAAATCAAAAGAACTAATTGTACAAAAATAAGGTTATAATTAGATTTTTTAGTATATATTTGTAAACAATGACTACTAATTGTTAAAAAATATTTTCAACTATAAAATAAAAAATATGTAGGAATAATTTATTTGAATGGTTATTATAGAAATAGTAGTTCAATGAAGGTTGTTGTTAAATAATGAGTACATAATAGCAAATAATTTTCATAGTAAACAAACAATAATTAAGATAGTGAAAGTCTAAACTAGATGTTTATATTTTGACAAAATCGCAAGTTGTATAGTCAACCCACAACCTGTGCATGTTGACCCACGAAACCAGTAAGTTAATCAGGTTATTAAAATGCAATCCACCGTAAAATGAGGAAGCCCGATGGAGTTTGACTCATTTTGACGTCTCTAAATGTAGTCAACTGAGTTCTCTTTTAAAGCGAATTATATACAATCCATGTTCCCTATAAATTTAAGAAAAAATTTAAACACATATCTTACTATGCGGTGAACGGGTACACACACTAGTATTTACAAAACCGAAGTGTATTATATTCAAGTGAACGCAAATAGATGGGTCAAAGGCCGAACTTCATCGAACTCACTTAGAAATTGGCTTTCGTCTGGTAAATTCACCTCAGTCTACGACAAATTGTTTAAATAATACAAAAATATTAATCACTTTTCTTGTATTCACCAATTAAATTTATTCTTCAAGTGAATTTTGCGCAGTCTAGGCGCCCGCACACTCCGACATGATATAGTGATGGATTGGTAAATCACAATATGAACTCAAAGATTTACGAGGGAGATAGTTCAAGACTTCGTGTTCACAAGTATTTATACCACATTGAATGAAACTCTTACACTACCACTCCTAGGGATTAAACTCGAGACATTAACTCAATTACCTCACTTATCAACTGTCAACCAACTCGTGCAGGTTGGTTATATATTCTTCTCATCCCTCTGAAATTGTCTCATTTTTTTCAAAACATCCTACTAAGATTTTCTCATATCAAATTTGATACAACTTGTGTGCCTCTAAATAATGTCACTCTCTGTTGTCCCAATGTTAATGGGACTCTCTATTATCCCAATGTAAATGAGACGGAGATACTACTATTTACAAACTTTATAGTGCTCCCTCCGGTTTCAAAAGATCTCGACACTTTGACTTTACAGTTTTTAAGGAAATAAATTTGACTTTACTGTAGGGTACACTGTTTGGCACTGTTTGACACTGTTTGACACTGTTTGGTGTAGATTTATTTGCCAAATAAAGCAAATAAGGAAGTGTAAAGATCTTTCTAGTACTGCTAAAAATGGAAAATGTAAAGATCTTTTAAAACCGGAGGAAGTATATGAAAAAAGAAAAAGGATCACAACTCATCATCCCTAAGGGCTCCCGGCCCCAAACCCGACCAGACGGTTAGATGTGGTGAGGTCAAGTCAGGAGTGAAGGAAGTGAACTTGTTTGCTTCAAATAGGTAAACAAGACTGATTCTAGCCCATCATCTTGTTCTATTTGGACACACAAGTTAATTAAGGACTCAGTAGAAAAAAACAGAAACCAAACCAAACCTCCTGTTTATGATGTTGGACAGCCTGCCAGTATTAGGTAGTGTACTTATAACTACCTCATTGTTGCGACACCACCAAACGCCAACAGAACGATATTTCATTTCATTTAGAAAGAAATGGTACGTGGACCTCATCTCGCTTTTCTTTTCTTCCGGGGAGATGACACCCCATCCCGTCTCGTACTCCACCGGATATACATTGGAAAGATGTAAATTGGACTATAATCACAATCTGACAGAGTAAGACTCTCGCTTTTCTTTTCTTCTAAAATGCTTTGATTGCTTTTTTGCAAGACCAAACTTAATTTCATTGTCACAGTTTTTTTAATCGCTTTATGTAGCACTTCTATTTTTGACTTAGATTAATCCCGACTAATGCGGCGTTTACAGTGGGGAAAGGTTCTTTAATAACAACTAATCACTCAATACCACAATGCAAAAGGTGGTTTGAAATAAATAAAATTGTTCTGATGTAGTAAAAGTCATGCCAAAACTACTTTTGGTTTTGCAAATTGCATTAAGGTCAAGGAATATCATTTTTACAAATTTTAGGACCTACGTCTTTGGATTGAAATATGCTATTCTGATCGATACTCCTATTTTTTTGTCTCAATGACTCTATGTAGACTACTCTATGTAGACGTTTGGGGTGGCTCCCAATTGTATTTTTTCTGAATTTTTTTGTACATGTGCTTCATCAAGTCTAGTTTATTCACACCAAATTCCAGCTAAAAATTCAATCGGAAAGACAGTCAAATGATTTTTGGAAGATAAGTTCGCCAAAATATACATATAAAACGCAGTTATCTTCAAAACCTCATTTGACTGCCTTCTCGATTGAATTTTTAGCTGAAATTTGATGTGGATAAACTGAACTTAATGAAGAACATACCAAAAAACAACAAAAATATCACCGAGGACCACCTCAAATCGGGGTGGCCATACGAGGCTCCTGTTCGGACCAGCCGGACAAGAATAACCCTGTTATTATTACCTAATAATATTGGCAGTGTATTGTATCTCATATGTTTCTTCACATTTAATAATTCATATGTCCCATAAAATTTGGTCATATTGACTTTTTTAGTCAATAATAGTCAACTTTAAGTAGTAATATTATATGAAATTCTTTCATATGCAAATGATATAAAAACTTTCTTTGTTGGATGTACTTTTATAAAAGTACAAAAGTTACAAGTTTCACACAAACATAACACTTTCAAGTTTTACTTTCAAATTTTACTATCAAACGTACATCTAATAGGCCTCAAAGGAGCAATAATCACAACTACTTTTCAAAAATATGCATTTTATAACCTAAGATGAATCCCAACATGACCACTCTTTGGATGTTTGAAAACAAGGGTATGTGTCCTAGGGTTAAAAGATCAAAGAGAAATCAATGAAAAAAATGGAGTTTTTTCTGGATTAATTAAATAATTACGGAATTAATGTTGGGTTAAAACTATTTATCGATATACTGTTGGACTTAATCTTGGTCGGGGAAAGTCGCTAAATTGGCGACTTACAAGTCGCCAAATGGTTTGGCGACTTTCCTGGACCTGCAACGCCAGAAACTTCAGAAAACACATGAAAATCAAACACATTTTGACAAATCCTGATGATAAACACAGAACAAAAACAAAAGTAATTCAACACATGAAAGAAAAGATCTCGAGTCTCGATTAAAAGAAATAGGAAAGAGGGGCAAAATTATCTCTTGAGACCCGTCAAATTTTGCAGCATTCATGTCCGCATGTCACCCGCGCAGGGGTGGTGCGAATTTTCGTTTTTGAACTGAAAGCAAAAAACCATGTGCGCGAGAGCTCCCCTCTTCTCATTCAGCTTTTAATACTAAATAAAGAGTGATACACATATATAGGCTCAAAAGTTTCCAAAAAGTTTAGATGTGAGTTTGTTAAAAAGGTTACTTTTCTCCTTCACATGAGGTATCCTAATTTGGTTGGGGCTAAGGAAAGATTCATTTTCTCCTTCAAATAACATATAGATAACATCCTAATTTGAAAAAAAAAATGCACTGCTCCATAGTAGAGGAATATGTATAACTACGAAGTATATATTACGAAGTATATATGTTATTTGATACTTCAAAAAATATAAAAAATAGATAAAAAATGAAATTGAGAACCTGACTAAATTGTTAGTTTTTAACTTTATGTGTTTTTTATTAATCATCTTATTTTTATAAATCAATTTTCATTGAAAGTTGGAGGTTTTCAAGTATTTCTAATTTCCATTGGTTGAATGAAATCTCGGAACAAAAAATCCAACTTAGTCTTAGCTTTAGAAAACTAGATTTTAATTTCCCATAGTAATAAGTGGCCAAACGATTTAGCGACTTTCCCCGATCAGGGTTAAATAGTTTTAACCCAGCATTAATTTCGTAATTATTCAATTAATTAACATTAATCCAGAAAAAACTCAAAAAATGCTCAATTTTAGTGAATTAAGAAGATCCAATACTTATCCAAACAAGAAATTAAATTAGTTAAAAAGTCCGTATATATATTTTCAAAAAAAAATAGACCGTATATATGTATATTTTAATATCAGTGTTACATCCATTAGTTTAGTGGAGTGATGCCCTAAACCAACCTTGCTAAGGGTACTTGCAGATTCTAGTAGAAATTCAATATCCCCTATAGGCCATAAAATATTAGGACAAACCCTCATCCCAAATTTGCCCTAAATCACACAGATGTACAAAATTGTACACTTCCAATGTTTCTGTTTATTGGCTTCAACCCCCCCCCCCCCCCCCCCACTCACTCCATATAGGATGATTCCAACATCCAGCTTTCCAGAACACATATTTCTAGGAGCAAAAGAATGGTGCATATAAGGACACTATAACCAGCCAAGAACCAGATTTTGGCAATCTTCTCACAAGTACCACGTATTTTTTATCAGCTCCTAATTGAAAATCAAAAGATCTTTGATTAAACATTTACAGTAACAAAAAACACTCAAGCAATTAGAAACTTCTAGTAAACCTTGGTCTAATGATAATCATAATCATCATTAATTAATAAAGCAAAAATCTAAGAACCATTAATTATACATAGATGGTGTAATTAACAGTCTTACATATGGGTGTTTCTGTCCAACTTCTTGCAACACTAAACCTAGTCAAAATATGTAGACCCGATTATGAAGAAGAAACAGAAAAGAGCTGAGGAATATAATTACGGGTTGGTTTTCTTTTTATGTTCAGGATCTTCTTCCCGGAGCGGATATGGCCAGGTCCGGCCACCCATAATAATCACCACCGAGCCCACCGTCTCCGATACCACCCTCGACGAGCCCGCCACCCATTTGCCATGTATTGCAATTCGAGGAACTCACCGGCACAGAAACCGCAGACCCACTGCCGTTCAAATGTCCGGCACCGACTGGATCCGCCGCCCAATCGGCTATGCCCAACCCGAACCCGAATCCATGTATGCCGGGAGGGTCTCCGATCCCAATCCCGAGCCCGAACCCGTTAAGTGACATCAGACCGTTGCTGGCACCACCACACAGCAAAGACGTGAAGCTCTCCGTCCGGGTCTCCGGCACCGCGTCGTTCAAGTTCACCTCGCAGACCGACCCGGTGCCCATGTAACCCGGTACCCAAGACTTCTCCGACGACGGAAGGACGGAGACGGTGGTCCGGGGGCGCTTGTTGGAGTGAGGCTTCCGGGTGCCGCCGCCGACGGGAACGTTGCGGAGGGTGCCGCCGCGGGTCCAGTAACGGCGGCAGGCCTTGCAGAAGTGGCGGGGCTGGGAGAGGTTGTAGTTGTTGTAGTAGCAGAACTTGGTGTTGGTGGACTCACAGCGTGGGCATGGGAGGCTTTCCGCCTCCGGCGACTTCTGCGGCGGCGGCGTTGAGATCGTGCTCGACGGCTGTGCCTCTCCGTTTTCTGAGGACATTTTGTTTTTCTGCGGCGGCTTTCGATATTCTCTCGAGCTTTGGATCGATGGAAATGGAGGACAGAGAATTCACGGGATACAAGACAAAGAATTGTTTTTGCCCTTAACTTGTGAAGAGTCGGTGAAAGTTATAAAGTGGGTCGTGGATTTTATATTACCGTAAATAAAGGAGGGGTTACCCATCCAGAATTTTCTTAAATTCACTTATTCCCTTGTTTATCCATTCAGTATTATATTTGGACGATTATTATGTGATGATGATGATGTTGGTAAAGTATCTCAATATTCTGGGAAGCATTAGTACGTGTGAAGTATTTATTTGATAAAATTATTTATCAAAGTAATTTTGGAACAAAATTTGAATCTAGTTTGTGACAAAATTATTCTGAAACTAGAGGTAATGAGTGTGTCCATGGCCAACAATTATACCAGTGACTCGGAGCTGGTATTGTTCCATTCAAGTGAATACAATTTTTTTAAAAAACGTGTAGGTAAACAATATACTCGCTCTGATGTTAAAACATTGTACATTTAAAAACTAAATGCTAAATATATTAATGCATTATATTATCATACTCTCTTCGTCCTATAAAATTGGGACATTGTTGACTTTCATGTAAATTAATAAAGTAAAAACTGTACAGGTGATATTTGTGCTGAGGAGATGGAAATAACTTTAGTCACACACCAATACTTTAAATGAAAATAGCAAAGTTTTTTGGGATGGAAAAAAAGGAAAGTTGACAGAGTTTTATGGGATGAAGTTACTAGTATACATGAATTACTAAGTACTATCGTATTACTCGCTCTGTTTCAAAAAATTCTTCCAACTTTGACTTGACATGTTCCTTAAGAAATATAGAATAAAGTGAAAAAAGGTATGATTGTGATTGAGTAAGAAAAGAATAAATGAATGTTAATCATACAAAACTTTTCGAAATGGTAAGTGGAAAGATTTTTTCAAGACATCCAAAACAATAAGTGAGACGATTTTTTTATAACGGAAAGAATGACTAGAGAGATCGTGAAAACCGAAACCCGGGGTCTTTAGCTTTTAGCTTTCAAATAACATGCTCAAAAAATGTATGGAACCGGTGAAAGTGATTTTGAAGAAGAAAAGAGAATTATTATTCATACATAACTTGATGCCAAAACAATACCAATTTGTTTTCACATGTAGTCCAAGTAAAACAATGGTGAATAGAGTTCACATATCATTGTATTATAATGAATCACTTTGTAACTACTTTTCATCCTAAAATCAAGTCCAATTTTCAACTCGCATAAGTAGCTCAACAGACATTGGTGACTAAGTCAGACAGTTGGATTGAGATCTCAAATTTAAATTCTGACAGTACCAACGTGAGATTTCATCCAATATGGTGAATCTTTGTGCATCGGGCCCTCAACCACCTAATTGTTTGAGATCATATTGTGATTTACTCTTCCATCATTCTGTCGAGCAGTAGAGTGATGAGGGCACCTGGGGTGGGTGGTCCCACACTTTTGAGTTGATGAAGTACCCAGTCGGGTATAGTGTAAAAACCTTTACCCGCACAATTCAACTTCCCAGCAACGGCGCCAAATTTGATGAGCACTTTATCGTATTGCGTCAAAATAAATTCGATACTAACACTTATATGTAGTATAGTGAAGTAGAGTTCGTATCCACAGGAAAAGGAATAATTTTCTTTTAAATGAAACTAACAATTAAAGAGAGGTTTTGTGGTTGAATGATTTAATTTAATTAAAAACTAAGATGAACAACTTATACGTGATTTAATTCAAAGGTAAAAAGAATTCGACTTTGTTACTTTGCACTTGTTGATACATTTAGTCGATCCTTGTTATATCTATAACTTTTCCCCTCTTCAATACCCAATCGAGGAGTATCTCAAATTAATCGAGGGTAGTTATTAACAATAACCGTTCATTTATAACTCTTACTATTAATCAAATATAGAACAACGTCGTACATCGATTTAATAGTAGCAATTAATCTTTTTAACTCCTTGATGAAATCAATTGAGATTGATAACCTCAACACAATGGTTTCTGTTTAACCAACAAAATTAATCCCTCTTAAGTCTATTAATCACGGCCGTGCATTAATAAATCGAAGTTGCTTACTTGTGAAACCATCAACGATTAACCATCGGTTCGTTGATCGTTTCTAGTAATAAATTAATGTCGAAATGTTAACTAATCATCGCAACACCCCAACATTAATATAAAAATGAGATTAAGGGAAGAATTAATATTCAAGAAGAGAAGTTAAGAAAATAACTCACAACTTTAATAATCAACAAACTTCAAGAGCAAAACCAAGAAATGGAAGTTTAGCTCCTTATTTGGAGACTAAACATTGCTAGAAAAATATAAAGAAATGTTATTCTAAACTGAGTTTAAGAGTAATTAAGAGTATGGAAGAAGGAATGAATTTTAGTGAAAGAAAATTGTGCTATATATAGGTGTTTTTCAACACCTTTGGCGGTACCCGACCGGGTATAGTGCCTACCCGACCGGGGTACCGGTCAAAATCGGATCGATTTGCCATGTTCTTGTGTTTTCTGCAGGTTCGTTGGTCCGGGTCACATAATACCTGACCGGGTAAAGCACCTTACCCCACCGGGTAAGTGTGTAATTTCCCCGCAGCTTCTGTTTTCTTGTCATACCCGACCGGGTAAGTCACCTTGACAGTTTTCTTCACTTCAAAGTTCTCTTTTTCAACCCTACAAATCCTAACTCAACATTACAACTTACAAATGAAAGCTAAAATACAATTACAACTAAAATCACACAAATGTTACAAACTAATAAGTGCACTATCATGAAGTCAAAATTTTCAGTTTAAATAGCTTAATTGATGATAAAACTTACTCTACAATGATAATTTAAAAATAGTACTACGAATAAATAATTGATATCTACATATATATAAACTAAAACTAAAGTAATATTGAATCTCAAATGGAATACAAAACCTACAAAGGGAACAATGGTTTTGACATAGACTTGTCACGGATTGGCAGAGGCGGATCCAGCATTACAATTCAGGTGGAGCCAAAATTTAATTAAATAATGTATATTGCAAAAAAATGTCAAGATGTAGTAAACTAGTATGTTATTTAACAAGATTATTTTCAAATGTATATTGCCAAAAATGTATATTACAAAAAATGTCTTTAACAATATTATTTAACAAGATTAAATAATGTATATAATTAAATAATGTCTTTAACAATATTATTTAACAACATTATTTAATCAAATAATGTATATTGCAAAAAATGTCTTTAACAAGATTATTTTCAAATATAAAATTAAATCTATTGCAACATAAATGTCAAAGACAAAAATAAATATAACTAGAATAAGAATTTTGTCAAATACAAAAAACACCTCAAGCTCATACATATTGAACTAATTTTCACCTACTAAATCCAATGAATTGAGCAAATTAATTTTTCAGGCTAATATTCAAAAGCCCAAGAACGTTCACAATATTAGTATCTAGCTCATTTAGCATTTGAGAATTGATATGAATTGGTGTTAGGCTTGTAATAGTTGATCTTAGAAGATCAAGTTTAACTATATATGTTTGAAGGAAAAATCCTTCTCCTCTTCAGATGTGGGACAAAGAGATTTTAGTAAAAGAAAACTGAAATTTGTACACTATGTTCTCCCATTGAACAAGTCAAAAAAAAATAGCGCCACTCCTCCACATGACCTTCGAACTCAAGAAGCGTAGACATACTCATCAGTCTACTTTCATCTTGCCAAACTATTATTTGATCATTAATTGATGTTCTTTATTGTTATATCAATTCTTGATGAAATTATATATCATATATATGTATATACTAGTGATTTTTTTAGGTGAGGTGTCATGCTCCGGACCTATCCGGACACGTCAACAACCCGCCCTACAGTACGAATAGTCAACCGCAGTCCAACACATCCATACTATTCAAGGCGTCTGGAATATCATTCACACATAGTACATCCATAAACAAACATAATGTAAAAACATTCATTAAAGCAGTGGAAATAATATTACAAGTGTTCAAGCCACACTTGGCATAACTAGGCATACAAGCCTCCAAATGATTGTTCAGAAAATAATATCCATGAGCATTATTATAATTGTTTTTGAAACAGAAACGGAGGAAGCACGAACCACATCTTCTCTCCTAGATCTTCTCGAATCCACGGGCCCTGTTAGCAAGCTCAGCTCCTACCTGAAACTGTGAGGTGGCCTCCCCCGTGAAGAGGAGGTCAGTACTTGGAAGCATTTGACAAGTACAATGACAACTATACTAAGTATAATCAATGTTTCAATTTCTAAGACCCTCAATCTAGGGTGATATATATATATATATATATATATATATATATATATATATATATATATATATATATATATATATATATATATATATATATATATATATATATATATATATATATATATATATATATATATATATATATATATATATATATATATATATATATATATATATATATAGGCCATAACCCTCGGTTACCCTTTTTAAAATAACATACTTACTTTATATAAAGTCAAGTAGTCGGCCCGTGGGCCCATATTCATTTAGAATTCATCATTTTAATTCCCCATGACTACAAGTCACGACAACCCCATAGGGTTCCCTCGAGTCCCGATTGATAGCAAGGGCTCGACCCAACTACATTTCTATACAACCCTTCAACTCAATTTAACGCATTAAAGTTGTATGGAAAGGGTTCGGCCCAACTATGTTTCCATATTGACCATAACTTTGTGGAAAGGGCTCGGCCCAACTACGTTTCCACGAAGATCACAAATACATGGCAAGGGCTCGGCCTAGCTATGTTTCCATGCTAATCACATTACATGGCAAGGGCTCGGCCCAACTACATTTCCATGCAATCCTAGAGTCCGACTCTAATTTATTTTCATAGTCCAATTCTCAAGCAAATCCTATGCCTAGAATCAATTCACTTGGGTAGCCTTTAGGCCTACCCCTAACACACCTTAGTGTTCATACAATTTGACCTTAAAGTATCTATTAAGACTACTTAAGGCATCTCTATGCACAATCCTATATCTTAGGATTAATTCCATCATTTATTTATATTAATCTCCCGACTAGTATTTCAATACTAGTCGGATAATCTTAGAACAACCAAGTTCTTAATTCATAGCCAAATAATTCATCTCAATTGATTTTCCAATCCAAGTGTGATTTAATCTCGATATCAAAAATATCACTTTTATCCATTCATGAATTCCTTACATGAAGTAAAAGTATATTTTATCACAATATTTTCATAGTTAATTCCGTTTTCATGCCATGCCTTTCATATCACATAACCATACACAATTTCTTCCAAATTTGTATATCATGCTTCATTTACTCATATACAATAGTATTTTCATTTAGGCATTATTATTCATTAATAATCCATGAAAATCACATGTAATCCTTAGGTAATCTTATGAAATTAACCCAACAATTATAAGCAATATAGTCAGCCATCCTCACCTTATGATGTACTCAACTAGATGCCTTTGCGAAGCCCTTCGATCAATCCACATTCTAGGTCGATTGAATCACAAAAACTGGATTGCTGGGAAAAAGTCGAGCGGCTTTCACAAAAGCCGGGCGGCTTTCGTGTTCTGCAGATCCGAGCAGCTCCCTTAAAGTGGCGGTTTCCGGCAATCTCAACTCCTATCGATTCACCAACTCTTCTAAGTTAAATATCATCCTTTTATATCAATCTTCTACACTTTTTAAACGTGTAGAATCCAAGGTTTAATCCACCATATGATTTCTTAAAATCATACAACAATAAACTAGTTAAATAATAGTTGTGGAGTTCTTACCTTGAACTCAAACTATTTCTTGTGGATTTTCCTAGCTTCCCTCTTCCTCCAACTAAGGCTTAGAGTTTTGGTTTTCCTTGAGCTCCTCCTTCTTTGTGCTAGCCGAATGATACAAGATAGGGGGGAGGCACCTCCTCTCAATCAATTAGGAGAGATGCCAAGAGTGGGACATGGAGCATGGTCATTTTGTCTCTAGGAGACTTGCTTTCCTCCCTTGTGCGTACAAGCACGTTTGTTTGTTCTCCCTCCCCTATTATTTGAGTCAATTTAGTGTGTAGGATACCCCAAGTGGGTGTAGGAAGTGTCTCCCAATTATTCCTGCTATTTCTGGCAGGTTGGGTCAAAATAGCACCTGAGTTGCCCAAACATTTTTCCTCAACTTCGGTTGGCATTTATTGGGCCTCCATAATTATTGCGATGACCCAACTAAATATTTGGTAGTACATTCTCAACATAATGGATCCGATAAATAATTTAATTAATCACACATTAATTAATATGTCATTCTTTTACACGAAATTATTCGCTTGAAAATTCAAATACATACTGAATATTAAATTCAATTACACCCGGATGCGGTGTCACATTAGGCCTGGGCCCTCCCTGGCCTAGAGTCAAATCCGCCTCTGCGGGTTGGTACGTTTATATTTTTTAGCTCTTCTCCAAGTTCCAAAAATCTCATGACGAAATGTGTTTGAAAAGGATTTTGTCAAATATTTGACACAAATTAGTAGAACTTTGCCAATTTTGTGTTGGAAAATGTGTTAAAAATTGAATTAAATGGTCATTTTGGGGCAATTATTTGAGTGGGGTCCACTTCCGATTTGGGTCGGGTTAAAGTGGTTTCGGATTGTCCTTGTTAAGGGTTACAATTCGATATATGGTACGCTCAAAACGGATAACGGGTGAATGAGAAATTAATTCTCGAAGTTCACTCGTTGAAATGGAAAAACTGGGAAAATGATGAGTTTGTAGTGTGTTTTATCCCACATCGGAAAACTCAAGGGATTTTCACCCCTTATAAAGGGAAGCCTCTTTTAAGGAGTTAAGATTTCTAAAGGTAAAGGCTCTCTCTTACATGCAGGGGGGGGGTGCCGATCAAATCCCGAAACGGAGAAGAAAAACCGTGACTCGTGTGCGCGGGCGACCCGCGGACACGAATGTCGTTCGAAAATCTATCATTCAGAGATACGGTCTAATTTTTGTTTCTTCCCGTAACGTTTTATTTTCCCCAGTGACAGAAGGGGTCGAGTTCTGTCTGGAACAGAGATGCTCGAGTTCTGTCCGCAACAGAGACCCTTGAGGTCTTCTGTTCGCAACAGAGACCCTCAAGGCCTTCTGTTCGCAACAGAGACGCTCGAGGCCTTCTGTTCTCAACAGAAGGTCTTCTGGTCCGTTACAGCAAAAAATGCCTAACGTTCTTCTCTTTTAATGTTGTGTTAAATGGACAGTTTATGGACGATTCAATGCCCAACGGACTGGCCATTGATGTCCAACGTTCAGGTCCATTAACACCCCATTTAACACACAACAAATCCTCATACAAATAGTTGTCTGGTGGTTTGCAACAACACACAATACATTCCTCACGTTTTTTTGAGCTAAAAACACTTCCAGCTACTCTACAAATTCTTTCTATGTTCATACTTTGTTCTCGTTCGCTGGAACTCTTGTTTGTGTGCTGAAACATTAGTTCGTAGTCATCGTATCCTGGGAAACGATTGTTGCAACGCTCCTAGCATTGTGGGAGGCAACAAATACGCTTTAAGGACATCGTGCGTAACACGAGCTTTGACTAATTCTACTTCATCTCCTTTCTTGTTTTTCTCTAGTCATTTTATTTAATTAATTTATTTTAATTAATTTCCTTTATTTTCCGAAACACACCCAACATTTTGTTCACAAAAAATGCAAAAACTATTTTGCCACGAAAAACATAGCGTAGAATTGTGACAAAAATCATGTCAAATCATGATAAGTTACAGTTAGATTGGTTGATTATTTGTAATGTAATGTGATAAAAGCTCCTTATGTAAAATTAGATCCTACGTAGAGCTGGTTTGAAGGCACAAATAGTGAACTTTAATTGAGGGCGCAATAGTATTTATTTCAATCAAATACAAACGAAAGTTGTTACATGACATATATGGTTTGACATGTATAGTCCTAGTTTTGAACCGAAATGCTAATCCGAAATCAAAGCGGGTATAAAAGGGATGTTGAACACCGAAAGAATACATCTGTGAAAATTAAAGCATTGCAACTCTTTAATATAGTTAAATAGTTCAAATACAAACTCTTTTTAATGACAATACAGTTTCAATACAAACAAGTGTAATAACCATATATTTAGTTCTAATAAAAACTCTTTTTAGTTTCAAAAAGTTAAATATTGATGTTTGTCTTGTTGAAAAAAAAAGTAGACATAGAATTAACATATGTAGATCACTTGGAATCAACATGTATTATGATCAATGCAAGTTAGTTTGTGCAGGCTAGAAAGACCAAACCCTTGCCTAGGGATGGCAAATTTGTTCAACATAACTGTGAAAAGTGGACAAAGTTATTAAATATGACTAAATATATTTTCTACCCAAAAAGGACTTGCTTAGTCCTATTAAACAAGTGAAACAATAATAAGTTTCAAAAATAGAAGTGAATAAATAGTATTTCGAGAAGAAAATATTGACACTCTTACTCGAAAAAATAGTGTATTAGTTATATTTGAAAAAATGGTCAATAAAATTTTGTTGCTATTGATGTCTTTATAAGGCCTAGATTGTTTTCCTATTACAATTATTACATGTTGAGTTTTGTTGTCTATTCATGTTAAAAGTTACATCTACAGAAAGATGTTTGCTTTCAAAAGTGCTTGGTGAGTAGCTCTTTTACTAATGATGCTTTTTAGTAGTAAAATATTTTATGTAAGTGGTTTAACTTCAAAAAGTACGTTCAACATTTTAAAACTTCATAATATCAAGATAAAACTTACAAAAAAATCCAGCTTACCATACTTATCATTCAGTTGGTCCGATCCAAGCCATCACTTCATGATTTATTTACATCTAAATTATTCAATTGCAATATTGTAATTGATCCATGTAGCAAGGTATAGTACCTTGAAGGTACCATAGAGTTTTCCTATAAGAAAACAATCAATTTTATAAGATAATTGGATCATTAATGTTGTGCATTTTTTCTGAGGTATAGTACCTTGAAGGTACCGTAGAATTTTCCTATAAGAAAACAATCAATTTTGTAAGATATTTGGATCATCAATGTTGGCTTGATGACATTATTGTAGCCTCTTAGAGTGGATGTAATAAATTCGAGTCATTTCCCATAATAAACATCCTCCCCTTGTGGGAGGTGTTGCATACAAATCACCAAGGAGGTGAATTTGGAGGGTCTTTCTCAAAGAGAATCCTTTTTCCACGAGACTTGCTCGAGTGATCGAGTAATCGATGTTTCTTCTCGTCTCAAGCAGTACTGTGGGAGTTAGCTTAGCTTATTAATGTGGACCTAGTGGTGTTGGACCAATCATTCAATGCTTCCCCAGGAGCGGTGTTGGGAACATGAGGGCACACAATCAATGAGTAGGGATCGGCTTCTTGGGCGTGGTGATGTATCGAAGCGGTAGGAATTTAGTGGAGAACTGGAAATTGAGCGATTCTGATTTAGTTATCTCAAGAGTTTGGATGGGTTCTTGCAGTTGCAGAGCCAGAAATATATGGTTAAGGAGACCGAGCTTTGAGAATTTTATATTGTCGGGGTCAAAGTTTAAAATATCAACATATTTTCTTCAAATTCAAAGTATTTATACATAATATATACTTAAAAAAAGAATTCTTGCAAGGGCCAATGCCCCTTCCAGCCCCCTCCCTGTCTCCACCCTGTGTTCTTGCCCTCTTAGACCGGTTGATGAAGATGCGATCATCTTATACTAACAAAAGAAATTGAGACTCATCCCATGCCAATTGTGTACTACTCCCTCCGTTCCAATTTGATAGTTTCATTTCTTTTGGGTATAAGTTTTAATAAAGTGGTTGAAAAGGTAAAAGTTGTGATTGAGATTTGAGTATAATAAAGTGAAATGTTATGGACCACATCTTACTTTCCAAAAAAGGAAACATGACCATCATTTTGGGATATCCCAAAAAGGAAATACAGTACTATCATTTTGGGACGGAGGGAGTATAACATTTTAGATATAGAAATTAGAACTCGTATTTTGGATACATAATAACTACTCCGTATTATAAGTACAATACATCGAGTACGTAGTGATCTTGTACACAAGTGAGGTATTTGTAAAACTGAATTACCGTCACGGTGGGAGTTGTTGAGATTAGGAAGCGAATTGGGGTGGCGAGAAGCCGACAGCATAATTGATGTCGGGGTGGCGTGGGGAGCAATTAAATTATTGGGAGACGACATTCTTCTCCCTTCTTCTTCGTTTTCGATCTTATTCCGTCTGGGGATTCGCTTGCCGGATTTATCGGTCTGTCCGATTCTATCCGCGCGTCATTCTCCGGCCATTTTGCCACCGCTTCCAACTCTTATCTTCGCTCTCTCGGACCGTAACCGATGTACGTGCCTCGAGTCTTGGACGGAAAATATAATGTTAAATTTCCGATACTTATTCATTATATTTATGCCAAATCATGTAAATATACGACCTTTTGGTCACTTTGTTTTTCGGTTTATCAGGTTTATCGGTCAACTTTTTAATCAAACAAGTAAATTTTGATTTCGTGTGCCAAATTGTGTAATAATAAGAAAATGTAAGGTTGCAGTTACTTTTCTGACTGTATTCGTTGTGGTTACTATAAATGACTATTTTAACTATTTTTATATAATTTTTTCTTTATTTTATTAATAAAATATATTTTAAACATAAATTTTTCATAAATCAACAGAATACAGCTACTTCGGCCAGAACTTCATAAATTTCAGCAGAATCTGCGGATTCAGCTGATTTCAGTGTTACCAATCGGGTTTTTATATTTTCTCAAATTTATTAAAAATTGACAACAAGCGTGTTTGATATTAAGCATATAGCGGATAACCGATCATGTTAGCGGATTCGGTCAACGGATTTGACTAGCAAAATAAGTTGGCCGATTGTTAGAAGATGTTTGATAATTTTGCACCATAACAATTAGTAGAAAACGCCATCCTTAAAAACATTAACTCAAAACTCTTATATTTACAGTGTAGCGTTTTCATTTCAGCAGTTTCGTCAAAAAACGCTAGGGTCAAATAAGTATTTACCAAACAACATTTTCTCTTATTGAAAACGTTAAAAGAAATCAAATTGTCTTATTCGACTGAAACAACATTTTTCAAACACTTCCACCTATTTGCATAAATATGAGCGTTTCAATTAAATCGGTGAGATTTCAGTTTTTATCGGGATATATTGAAGATGTCTGGCTTATAACGTGTCACCTTAAAACGCTACTCTCTCCGTTCCATTGGACTTTGCCAACTTTCCTTTTTTGATTGTCCAAAAAAACTTTGTCAATTTCCTTTTAAAACAACTAATTTGTGATTCTGCACATTTTTCGTTCTTTTCTGCACAAATATCAATCACACATTTTTTATTTTTTTATTCCTCACCTACTTTTCACTTGGCAAAGTTCACACTCCACAGTGGTAGAGGGAATATTATTTTTCTTGTGCAAACGCTGAATATCTATAGTTTTTACCATGGTGAAGAATTTACTTAATTGTATACTAAAAAATTCATCATTAGTATCTCAAATGTAACAAAAGAATATGCAAAATAAAAAGTACGGAGTATGAATAAGACAGGAAAAGATGATATAAAGAGTACTACATAAACTATATCAAGGACGGAGAGTATTGTTATCAAGTGAGAAATATAGGCAATTGCGTTTATGGAAATATGGCGCTTATATTCACGTCCGTCCGGTGCAGCCATTCTTCGACTTTTTCCAAAGCAATTGCCTTTTGCATTGTTCCAATTGTTCCAAAAGGTGGAATCTTCCACCCCAGGAGCCTCCCACCCCGACCCGACAGGATGGTGGGGAGGTTAGTCACGATGACTCAGTCACCAGAATGGCAGTAGGTCTATACACCCGTGCGCACCAGAGGCCAGCCTTATTTCAGGTTCTGTGACCTCCACCCGGTCGCTGCGGGGATTCGAACCTTGGTCCATTGTTCCAAATCTCCCACCACTCGACCAACTGAGCAATTGCCTTTTGCAACGTTGTGGAACGGTCCAATTACAAATTTCTTGAGGGGTAATTCTATATACAATCTCATTTTTACTAAATTCACACACTCATTTCTATAATTCCCAGTTTGCACTTCTTAAAATGAGTGATGGAATCGCCTAAAAATCAAAAGAGCGGCAACGCTGATCGCTGCCATCATCGTCTGTCCCATAACTATTTAGTTTTTACTTTATTCCACAATTTTATACGGGTTCATCATATCAAACGGCTATTATCATGTCCATCTCTACGCCTCCCATTGTTTGAAGCTTCACACTAAATTCAAGCAGATCGATACAATCCTCGAGAGCACTGCTCCCATCGTTGGACAGTGATGATGGCTCTGCAATGCCCAAAACCAGACACCTTGCGGTCAAGTTCTAGGCGTTTCAAAGTAGACATCCGTCAAACAGCACTCTCCATAGTAGGGGATGGTCATTTTCTACACTCCCACCTGGGCAAGAATTTTTCCTCCGCTTAGAGGCTTTCCCTCTTTGGTGATGGTTGATCGTCTCTTCTCTCTCTTGAGAAACTTGAGACTGGTGGCAATCTCCCATTCTCACACCGGCTGTTGCTCCGGCAGAGCCGCCTGGTCTCCCAATAGGCGCCAAATCTGTCGATCGCCTTTCATCTTGGCCTTTGTTCTCGTTGGAGAACCAGTGCATCGGCTTGAATGACCCTGTGCGGTGATGTTATCATACCAGCTTTGGTTCAGAATGAGTGGATGATCCAGGGGAGGATTTTATTTAGGTGAAAGGGTAAGATAGATATTTTATTAATTTTGGGGCTGTGATTAGTAATTGTGGGAGTGTGAATAGAATTTCTCTTTCTTCGGTCAAACTCAAACATCTTAAATTTAGGCACGGAAGACGTACAATGTGGGGTGTATAATGCACAGTAATAATGTTTTAAGGGGAGTAATTTCAAAAAAAAAATGTCGCCCCATCTCTGAGGGCCCTCCAACACCGACGAGACAGTTAGATCGAAGGACTGAAGTAATTTCTAGACTACATTGAACGTCAACTTACCAAAAAATATATAGAGTATTACATATCTAAAACCAAATCATATCATATCAAATAAAACAGATAATCGTAAAATATACATAAGTATTCGTTTGAAATGTAAAAATGATCTTGATAGAGAAATGCGAATGAGAATGAATCTGTATGTTAGATTGTATTATGTGAAACTGAAATATGTATTAGGTAAAATTGAAATATACAACACAAAGGTACAACACGACATCATGTGAATCTAAATGTGCATTAGGTGAAACTGAAATGTGAGGATTAAAAGATACAATGCGGTGACATTTTTGTATCTTTTATTCTGCACATTTCAATTTCAGTGCATATTTGAAATTTTCTTTTAATTCTAATTTTAATTTCAATGTTATCAAATGCACGATTCAGTTTCACTTAACACAATCCAACGGTCCAATTCACTCTCATTTCTCTCAATTTTTCACCAGAACAGCTCGGCACAAAACAAACATTTATTGAATCAAATCAAATCATAATAGAAAATTAGGAAGTATGTAGCACAATTTAATTAAAACACTCATAGTTTCGTGCTATCAAAATCCTATACAGCAGGGAAACGTAAAATCATAAAGAAACGAGACACATTTTTACGAGTCTGTGATTCATACCTAAAATCTCCCTGAGCTGGCTCTCAAAATGTTAGTCTCCATTCTCCAGTTCTCCTCCGTATAATGAGTACATTTTCAAAATTTTATCAATTCAGGACCCGAAAGATAGATGAATTATCAATTCGAGATCTGAAAGATGAAATCTACCGATATAGGATCCGAATGATGAAAAACTATCAATCTAGGACCTAAAATTTCATAGGTTTTTATTTATTTAATTTTTTATTAATTTCATTGTTAATTTTTGATAAACTTTTCTTCACAAAAGTTTATTACTTTCATAAAACTAAATAATATTTAAAAAAAATTAAAATAAAAAAATAAATAAAATTTCGGACAACTTAGGTCCTAAATTGATAATTTACAATCAGACCAAATCAAAAGTATTGGACCATATCTAAACACATCAAACCAGATTCAATGTCGCGAAACGTTTTACTATCTTGTCGGAAAATATTCTGGTGACTTTTTCTGACGTCCCCGTGACCCGTCCAAATTAAATCCGGCCACCAGTTCACCACCGCCATCCACCAGCCTTCAACGGCAGCCGACCCTCTCCCAACCCCAAAACCACCTGACTTGCACGACCCCTGCCTCCAGTGGCCCCAATACCCTAGCTATCACTTCCCCATAGCCCCTGCCCAGGCCTTCCAGCCAACCCCTATCCTCGAGGACCTCAACCACTTCCCCTCCCCCTGCACTAATCACTCCCAAGTTCGTAGCCCCTAGTCCCCTCCCCGGTCCCTCCCTATCTTCTCTGGCCCAAATTCTGTTCCAATTCATCGCAATACCCCAACCAACACCAACCCTAGCCGTTTTCATCTAGATCTGGACCACCGCCGGTGTTGCTCCTCACCGCCGGAGCGTCGTATGGCTAGAAACCCAACTAAGGCGTCGTCATAGATATGGGAGATAGGGATGAAGATGACTCCGAAAAAAGTGCGCAGGTAGAGAGGACGGGGCGAGGATGGTGAGGGCGATGGCAGCGAATCTGTCCACGGAGGGCGATGGCCGCGAATCTGTTCGCGGAGGGCGATGACGGCGGCTCTGTGCGTGGAGGCAGTGGGGAGATGGTTGTCTGCTCCTGATATCCGTTCCTAGGAATCTGTCTAAGAAGTACGAACGGAAAGAAAACTCTCCTCCTGGGAGGTACTTGGTCTACGAGCGAAGAAGAAAAGCGGAACGGATTTGGGAATGAATCGATGACTTTTTTGGCTAAATGGATTTTGGTCATATTTTTGTGCAATAAAAGTTGCCAACTAATATTTGTGCCATTTTTTCAATAAATAATTGTGTGCTCGTTTAAAGATTTGAATAGTGAGACAAATAAGTCAAAAACAAGGGTCATGAAATTTAAGCATGATAGTTTATGTAGGCCGGAAAGAGTGAAAGACTATTACTAGGGATCGTTTTTAAGTTAGGAGCTCGCGTGGTAATCTTTTTCCTTCGACTTTTTAGATTTATCAATTTCTTTTTATGAAATATAAGAAATTTAATTTCTTATTTTAATTGTGTAATTATGAAAGTACATAAAGATGTTTTTATTTGGACAAATTCCAATTACAAACTAGCCAAATATAATCGGAGTATTGGACCATATGTGAACACATCAAACCAGATTCAATTAGACCAAATCAAACTTATTCAATATGAACACTACTAAAAAAACTCGGTATCGGCAGGGATTTTGGCTCGGATAAATACCCTGCCAAATTTGGCTCGATATTTGGCTCGGATAATTAATACATATAAACCGTATCTAGTTTGGAACGGATGTATCCGTGCTAACAGTTTGACATGGAATATCCGATCCAAAATACGATCCAAAACCGTAAAAAAAAAGAAATTTTGACTTCTCAACTATTTGATCCAAATGTCGTTCCAAAGTATTCTCGACTGGTCTAGACTAGGCTAAGTTAAACGGAACTTGAAAATTTACGGCTAAGCTAAATCACTCAAGAAAACTAAAACTAATTTTCATGCTGATTTTGCTTCATTTAAACTAAAACTACATATTTTCCAATAATTTTGTTGTTTATTTTATTAGTAAAGTATACTTTCAAAGATTTTTTCACACCTCAGCAGATTAAGCCGTTTCATCCATAGCTTTACCAATTTCAATAATTTTGTTTGATTCGATCAATTTGAAGTCATCAAATGACTCAATTATTTTTAGGGAAAAGTATAAAAATTGATGTGTAATTAGAAGCATTTCAAAAAAGGGCCCATGCTTCATTTCTTACTAAAGTCGTACCAATATCCAACTTTGTTTGTAAATAGTCAGAGAAAGATGATCTCCGAATTAGGTGGAAAGAAAAATATTCTACGTAATAATATGCTCCGTGTGTGTGTGTATATATATATATATATATAATTAATATGGGTGTATTGAATATGGATTGTAATTGATTTTTTTAATCCATAAACTTTTAAAAAAGAAAATGGACTTTTAAATCCATAAAATTTTTAATGAATGAATTCTATTTACTTTTAAATCCATGAATAAGTTTATTGACTTTCAAAAAGTTCAAAAACTTTTAAATCCAGACAATCACTACCAGTCGTCACAATTTTTACATAGATCGTCGCTACCGATCTCCCTGTCCGCCTCCGTCGCAGCCTCACAGGAGTTCGTCATAGTCGTCATCGGACTGATCCGCCACCAACAAAATGTTTTTGGTTATGCAAGGGAACTAGGGATAATTATATATTAATCAATTAAATTAGGGGTAGAAATAATGTAATAGTTAGTCCTATTAAAGAAAATTAAACATATGATCTTGCTTCGAGGAAGATGCTATGTTTTAGTCCTGTCGTGAATAATTTTCTCTATATAATATGATAATCCAGAGTAAATAAGTAACAATTAAATAAGTAAATGAAATAAATGTAATTTATCTAGCAACACAGAGTTCTTATTTAATTGTAATAAGAAACAATTAAATAAGTAAATGAAATGAATATAATTTATCTAGCAACACAGAGTTCTACAAGAATAAATGAATGATAAGAATCCAAATTTTAAAACAAAACTCAAAGTTTTGAAAATGCTCAACAATCTCGGTCTCTTTATGATCAATTGTTATACTCCCTCCGTCCCGAAAAGGTTGGCCAAAGTTGAATTTCACGTGGATTAATAAAGTAAAAATTGGGTGGTTGAAATTTGTACAGAGGAGAGAGAATTAATTTTAGTCACATATTCCTTACTTTAAATGGAAATGACAAATCTTTTTGGGATATCCAAAAAAGGAAATTTGGCCAACCTTTTCGGGACGGGGGGAGTATTATACAACTCAAAATAGTAAGAACATTAATCGTTACATAAGCGTTATGCTCATTGCTACATGTGGTACAAACATAGGTGCAATCGAGATTTTCTTCTTAATAATTGCCTTCTTTTCACTTTTAACTTGTAAAATGTTTTATACTTATTTACGATAATATATCTATTAATTTGAAATTATATTTTTACATGTTAATGGTTTAATCATGTAACACAATAATTGTTAAAATATCTTTTTTCTTACTAGTTTACTGACTATGTACCAGAATTACACTCATGTAATACTATCAATTCTGGTATCGTTTTTCTAAAAACTTCTAGAACCGAATCGATATGGGATTAACGGTTCTCCAAATGGTTCCTGATTTTTTCTTTCAAGAGCTGAACCGATCTCACCCCTATATTTTTCTTCGTGAGGCGATATATATATATAAAGTACGGAGTGTCATTTTTTATTTTTTTAAATTAAAGTTAATTTAGAATCTCCATGTTCTTCAAATCTTGCATATTGAGACCATCTTGGTACCCACCTTCCGACCTAAAATAGGACAGTCAAATTTGTATTCCCAAAATAGGAGTAATTACTGTCAAGTTTAGAAAGTACTGCCATATTTGAAGTCTGGTACTGCCAAAACATGACAGTATTTAGTCCTCTTTTGAAAATAAAAATATGATAGTCCTATTTTTAAAATTTCAAACCTTTTTAGTCCTATTTCAGGTAATATTAAAATACTATCGTATGTAATAATGTTTTCTTATAACAAACCCCCAAAACAATTACAAGAAAACACTACATTTTTTATTGTAAATTCATTATAAACCAAGTCCAACGGAGCCTTACAATGATAAGCGTTCATTATTTTCTCTCAAGGAGAGAGTGAGTTGGTCAAAGACTCAAAGTCTTGCTCCGTATGTTTTACTAGTAAAGATTATCCCCACATTATTAGTCGTACTAAAGCAAACATTAAGGTCTCTTTTGGTGGAATTAATGGCAGCATTGTCGTTTTCTTAGTTGTCGTTATTTTCATTTTCTCCGATAATATTGGACTACACGCCGTGTTTGACACGGAAACCAACTCCGGCAATGAAATGGAAATGTGATGGGTGAGGTAAAAAACACTCCACAAAAAGCATGACACCTCATCCCTGAGGATCCCTCAATTTCGGCCGGACGTTACGTTGGGAGAATGTAAATTAGACTATAATTTTAATCAGACAGATAGAGGGTAGGACTCTATCCAGTGGCGGACCCACTAAGGGTCCCAAGGGGTCCCGGGACCCCGTGCACCTCCGAAAAAAAACCTATATACTACCTCCGTAACACAAAGATCTTCCCATTTTGACTTTTCACGGTCTTCTAAGTTGAACTTTGACTCTAAATATCTACATATCTATATTTATAAAATTCATAATAAATTAACATTCAAATAATATGTTTTACAATGAGGTATATGAAATAAATTTTTAATCATAACAAAATGTGAGATTTGAGTAATTAATGGTCAAAGTTTATAAAGTTTGACCCAAAAGAGTCAAACTGGGAAGATTCTAGGGTTACGGAGGTAGTATATTATATATATATTATTTAAAATTAATGTTTCAATGTATATTTACACACAAAGCCACTTTAAAACCACAAGAATGTGGTAGCCGAACGGGAGCAGGCGCGGATGCCAAGTGTTTATGTTGCGGGAGGTTTTGTGTTCGAATCCTGTTGGTATTTTTTTCGGCATTTTTTTTGTCTTGAACAGAAGGCATGGTATAGCCCATGTTTTATTTTGGAACTTAGGCCCAAAACAAAAGACCCGGGCACCCAGCCCCCTCTTTTCTTTTCACGCTCGACTGCGAGTCTGCGACGATTTGCGAACCCTCCCTAAGCTCCCTCCACGGCTCCACCTGCGATCGGCCGACGACCACCGACGAGGCGGCGAACACACCCCTCCCTCCACGCCACCTGATTACCTGAAGGTACTCTTCTCTTCTCTTCTCCAGTAATGGCGTTTCTCAAGTTTTTGGGTCCGATTTTCTTTATGCTCAAAACTTAGGGATTTCAATTTCTAAGTTCTTTTAACTGCTTTTTTTGGTACTTTGCATATCTTTTTTTAATGTTAGATTAAATTAATAAATTCATGTATTTATAAATGTTATTTTCAATTTCATACGATTTAGGATGAAAAGATATTTTGATGTTGTACCCAAATTTAAAGAAACTCAAAGTATCAGGAGTAATTCAGGTGTTAATTCAAATGATTCGTCATTAATAAATGAAGAATTGAATCAAGCAATTGCTGAAAGTGAAGCTAATTTGGCTTATAATCTACCTGAACAACCTGAGGATTTTGAAACTTTGGAAGCGGATCTTGGATTAAGAAAAAGAATTGCTGATTTTCAACCTAATGTTCAAGACGAGGTACGTCGTAGTTACATTCAAAAAGGACCGTTTCAACCTCGGGATCATGATTTCCGTTTTAAGGTAATTGGAAGCAAAAAAGGTAGATTTGTTTCAAGTAGGAACCCCGTGGCTCCGACTTTCTGGGTCCGCCACTGACTCTATCCCCGGTACTTGCAGAGGTCTTATGCATTTTTAGCATAGTAACAGTGGCGGTTTTGAGGGCAGTTGGGCCAGGCAACTGCCTTGGGCCTCAACTGCCAAGAGGGCCTCCAAAAAATTCTACTCCGGTATTAGTATTAGGTGTTATTTGTAGACCGCCAATACATCGAGCGATAACTGCAAGCAGAAATCGGCTTCATAGTTCACGTCTGACTATCCTTCTTTCATCAAAGTTGTAGCTAATGAAGTCTTATATCCAACACAACTTGCAAAACTGGATTTGAATCATCCAATCAAAATATATGAATAAAATGGTGGAAGGTCGCATTCTGAAATCTCAACAGAGATTATCTGACTTCATCGTCTGTTTTCACCTTGTTGCTCTCATATTCTCGCAATGGTGTTTTCATATGATTTGTAGCCCTTGAAGTTGGATTTAATATGAAACTTGAATGGTGTTCTTTGGATGTTCCTAAGAAAATATATGCTTGAATGATTGATAGAACGTCATCCTGACCGCTCTTTTCAAGCCCTATTCGTCTTCTTTTTATCTCGTACCTAATTTTAGAGCTCTTTTATCTTCAAAACCTTGTCTTTAACACCTCAGTGACCTCCAATGCTCCTAATCAACTCTCGAATATTTCTCAACTCGTCCCTATTGCTTCTCAAACGCTAGTGTCAGACTCAAATTTCCTAATTTTGACTCCAAAAATACCAAAACTCGAACCAACACCCGATAAATATGACTTGAGCTTAAAATTGAGACTTATGACACCTTAAAGTTAGGAAAACCTATCAAAAGCCGATCCCAATGCCCGGAAACCCTATTAAAATTTCCACATTTAGTCCCCGAGTATTATCACTTTGACACTTTTAGTCCTTCCACAATGATTTTGAGATAATAAGTGTAGGACTAAAAATGTCACTGTACTCCTATAATAGTTGAAGGATCAAAAGTGTCACTTTTATGAAAGTCGAAGGCCTAAATGTGGAAATTTTCAAAGACGGGTACCAAAAGTGTCTTTCGCACAATAGTCGAAGGACTTAAAGTGGAAAAACTCAAAGTCGAGTACCAAAAGTGTCAGTGACATAATAGTCAGAGGACTAAAAGTGTAAAAAACTCAAGAAAAAATAAGTTGAGAAGAGCTTTGATTATATGATCAACCATTTCGGTAGATATATTAAGTGGTTTAGATATATTAAAGTTTTAGCTAGTCCTGATTACAATGAAGTTATTACTGATTTTGCACTTCAAAAGGTATGAATAATAGGCCAATAGGGTGTTACAAGTATAAGTTTGCCTTGTGTTTTGCATATGTTTGCATTTAAAAATTTATCCTTTTGAATATTACAAACATTATATCGTGAACTTTGAGTATGCTTTTTTTCATAAGGTGATTTTTATTCAATTTATCTGATTTTAAAAGTGATTTGTACATAGTAAATATTTTTCGTCTGAGGCCTCCGAAATGCTCAAGCCGTCTCTGCATAGTAACCCCTCATCGCAGTTGCCGGAATTCGAACCCGGGGTAGTCATACAAAGATACTACATCCGTTCCTTAAAACTTTGCCAAAGTTGACCGGCACGGAGGATAATAAAGTAAAAACTGTGTGGTTGAGGTTTGTGCAGAGGAGAGAGAAATAACAGAAACCACAAAATAATTGATTAAAAGGGAAAGTGACAAAGTTTTTTGGGACGTCTCAAAAAGGAAAGATGACAAAGTTGTAAGGGACAGAGGGAGTATATTTTTCAGATATTTTCTAAATAATTATTTAAATATAAAATATAAACATTTTAAAAAATTGGGATGATTTTTATATTCAAAATATAAACATTTACTCCCTTCGTCCCGGAATTATCTTTATACTTTCCTTTTCGGTCTGTCCCAAATTTATCTCCTCTTTCCCTTTTTAGCAAAGAATTTGTGGTTCACAACCATTCTTACACATTCTCACACATTACTCTTTCCTCTGCACAACTCTCCACCACACATTTCCCACTATCTTAATATGTGTGTCAATTGTACTTGTGAAGATAAATACGGGACAGAGGGAGTATCACATTTGTGAGACCGGGACCCGACCAGATCCTCTACCTCAGTCCCTGAGAATGGGTAATTTCACAAAAGTATTGAATGAATAGATTGACTTAACGTTGTGGCTATGTTTAAGTGAATATTCAGAGCCCGTTTGGTAACACTGAAATCGGCTGATTCGGCTGACTTTCCTTTTTTGTTTTTTCTCAAAATACTTTCTCACTTTCCTATTAAAGCAACTAAGTTGTGATTCTGCACACTTCTCTCTCATCTCCACAAATCTCAACCACATAGTTTTTACTATTCTTATTTCTCACCTACTTTGCATTTGGCAAAGTCCAACGGGATGGATGTAGTATTTTAAATATACTACATCCGTCCTTTAAAACTTTACCAAAGTTGACCAGCACGGAGAATAATAAAGTAAAAATTGTGTGGTTTAAATTTGTGAAGAGGAGAGAAATAACAGAAACCACAAAATAATTGATTAAAAGGGAAAGTGTCAAAGTTTTTTGGGACATGCCATAAAGGAAAAATGGCAAAGGTTTAAGGGACGGAGGGAGTATTATATTAATAAAATAAAAAAGATTATATGAAAAATAGCTAAAATGGTTATCTACTGTAACATAAGCCAATGCAATCAGAAAAATAACTTCAACCTTACTTTTTCTTATTATTACACAATTCAGCGTGCAAAATCAAAAGCTACATGTTTCATTAAAAAGATGACTGATAAGCTTGATAAGCCGAAAAATATAGTTATCAAACGGGCATCTGTAACTTTATGGCACATTCAACCATCTTTATAAGTTAGCCTAATAAAATCAGTCGCTACTGAGATTGTAAAAAGCAACCGTGTTGTAGTAAAAACAAAATCGGTCGCTATTTATTGCAAAAATAGTTTCACAAATTAATATTTTAGTCATTTTGGAGTTAAAATATGTAATGACCCGCTTCTCATTTTCAATGACAATAAGTCCTAACATATTATATCCTGTGAAGTAACGTTTCAATATATTATTTATAGAAAATAATGTTAAAATGAATGAGAAATTATCTCCTGTAGTTTACACTGAAATAAGGTTTGTGTAGGACTTATCCTACACTAGAAAGTCTAAGCAATACAGAATGCTTTTTGTATAAGTCGGATATTGAATTGGGCTTCAAGGGGAAGTTTTGTCAGGAGGTTAGGGAATACCCACTCATGGTAAGCGTGAAATTACACTTCATACAAGTGCCATCCCTGTCTTCGGGTCGAGTTTCGAATATGTGTGGGTACCGTGTGGCTTTAAGATATAAGCATTATTTTTCGTACATATAATTCGGATGAGGCAACACTTAGGAAAAAGTGCCACCTTTCTTTAAATATGTGCCTTTTGAGATTAATATCTTGACCAGAGTTCTTTAATTTATATGCCAATCGACTCCTGCGTTTTTTGACAGAAGAAATATGAATATTTTTACTTGGACTGTTTTCAGTCCCAAACCAGACTAGATCAGACCAGATCAGACTTAAACAAACCAGACCAGACTAGAGCAGACTTAAACAGAACAGACCAGACCAGATCAGACCAAACTTAAATAGACCAGACCAGACGTGACTTCCATAGTTATAAAATACAATGAGACCAAACGTTTACTAGACCAGACCAGATCAGTTTAGACCAGACCAGTTTTCATCTTAAGTCCGAAAATATCAACAAGTTTTCATCTTTCTCACCGAACTCCATCATTTTAATGCATCATTCGATTCGTCAGGGTCCTTCCGGAACAAAAAAGTGATCTATCATGGAAGACAATTTGTAGCACGCAAATTTGTCATAAGGACACATCAAACATTTATTAGGCTCAATTCAATCCTTTTCAATTATCATAATCATTTATTTAATTATTTATTTTCCAAATTTTTGAGATACACAAACAACACTATTAGTAACTAATTTGATAAGTAGTTAAGTGAAATAGTAAGGTAAGTCCAATAAAGAAAAATATGGCTGGTTGAAATAGCTCAAAATATCAGCCTTTTGGTTTCAATCCAAAAAGGTGGAATCGCCCACCCTGATCTCAAACGATTTTTGAGTGAGATGGTTCAAGGCCTGGTGCGCACAAGGAGTGACCACATTGGATGAATCTTCCACACTATGAGTTCGTGAAATTTATGATGGTTACATAGATATTTTAGAGAATATTGACATATCCATTGAGAAACCATTTGATAAGTTCTATTCATGTGTATATGGATTATCGGCGTATAGAGTAGTGTAATAGTCATCCGACTTGAGGTCAATAAATACTAAATGTGCGGCTTGATGTATTTTGACCATGAACAACACTTGCACTCCAATCGGGGTAGATACGCCATGTGTTGGTTGCATCACGAAACACATGCAGTAGTAGTTGAGCCAAGAAATGATTCATTCGTCGTAATAGATTAAGAGAGAACATTCTACTTCTCATATCTAGATAGATCATAAAGTCACTGGCCAATGCAAAGATATATTCGTTTTGAATATCGAATATGATCGTTATGAATAATCTAAAAAGATTGATAGATAGAGACTAAGTTATTGGAGTAGACACAATATCATCAAGTTCTTGACTTAGTTGAATGTTCATTGAATGAAAGGATCGTATCCTCGCAAACGTCCGTATATATTAAATTTGTCTGGTAAATCATCTAGGGATTCTACTAAAACCTTAATTTGATTAGTGCTTAATATATAAGACTCTATGAGTCACAAAACAAGTGGTTATACCTTCCGATTGAATTGTTAGAAGAAATTAAATATTAATTAAATTAAATAATATTTAATTCGTGATACTGAAAATGGATTAAATATTAATTAGATTAAACATATTTAATTCATAATGTTGAAGGAGAGTTACGTTCTATTCGATAGAATTAATTAAGTGAAATAAATTAGATTTATTTTACTTTATTAAGATGTATTTATAATTAAAATAAGGTCTCTAATGGGCTGAATACATGATTTATTTGACTAAGTATGAAATGTATTCCGTCGGAGTCTTTTGGCCGATGGAGGACCAGGTTGATGGAGGGCCTGACTGACGAAGGACCAAGTTCTGCTCCTGGGCTTCTAGACCATATTTGAGTTGATAGGCGTACGACCGATAGAGGGCCATCTGGCCGATGGAGAACCACGTGGGTGCCAACTGTCCGTGTAGTTAGTTTTCTGAGTATGTGGGCCATGGGATCTGGGCCTATATAATCTATCACTTGTGTTCAAGAATGTTTCTGTGTCTATATATGTATAGGATTACTTTGGACATTTTAATGTTAAACGGTGTTTTAAATCCTTTGAACTAAACATGAGCTTACAACACTGCTTATTTTATGCGCCGCTTATCACTACTAGAATAATACTCTCTCCGTCCTTTATAACTCTAGCCAACTTATCTTTTTTGGATGTCCCATTAACTTTGTCATTTTCCCTTTTAAGTAAAGAATTTATGCTTTCAGTTCATTCTCTCTCCTCTGCACAAACCTCAACCACACAGTTTTTACTTTATTATTTCTCGTGCCGGTAAAACATAGGAAAGTTATTGGGGACGGAGGGAGTAGCTATTTGTTGTGCTCATTTTTACCCATTTGGTGCGGTTCTGAACCGCATCAATTGGCAGGGCAGGAAATAGTAGGAAAATCTATTTGCTGCGGTTCAGAACCGCAACAAATAGCTATTTAAAAAAATTATAACTTATTATTGCGGTTTAGAACCACATCTAATAGATAAATGATCACAACAAAAACTCTCTATACTATTTACACATTATTTTATTTTACAATGCTATCCAAATATACAAAGTTGTTTTTTTATATTAAAATACTACGTATATCTTATTTAAAAAATAAGAAACAATTCCTTTCTACAATTCAATATTTGATTGACACAAATACAAAATCATAATTACAAGAAGAACTAAGTTATACAACACCAAAATTCATAATGGATACATCACAAATTATGTTTCTTTTTGAAACTAAACAATAGTATTATGTAGTACTACTCCCTACTAATCATTATAAACTTCTGCAGACTCTTGATCCATGTGTGTCGATCACGGCCTAATTGATCAAGTAACATTACTTCTACACACGCCAGGCCAACACTCATTCACACATCTCCACTTGATTCAAACTATTTATAAACCCCCGATAATACTCAAATCATATATTCCTTGCTGCAAATGTGTTTCCAAAACGCAAGAATGAAAAAAGCATTTTCCATGCACTAATTGTTATTTTCCTGAGTTTGTGAGAAAAGATAGCTTCCATGTACCAACTGCTAAATTTAGAATGAAAGAGGGAATCAAAAATAGCAAGTTAGACTACATCTACTTATGATAATTGAAAATAAGAAAGGAGAAATTGATAAAAATAATCCAACTATCACATACGTATTTGCTTGAAATAATCTCAACTCTTAACTACTTCGAAATAATCCTTTTTAAAAGACAATCTTCTCTAAATGCTCACACTTCTCGGTAACTGGTTCTATCTGTAAAAGTCAATTAGACTACAATTTCATTAGACCAATGCCTCAACTTTTGCATCAACTCTTGTTTTTGTAATCTCCATACGCAACTAGCAATTTAGAAGTACAACAAAACTTACCTGCCCAAGAATATGCCTAATTTGTAGGGCCAACTTTCTGAAAGTAGAATGCATACTGCAACATGAATGCAAAAGAATCAAATATATATACTGGATAATATAATGGAATGTGAGGGAAGAAAATGAAGAACAGAGTGTGGGAGGGAATCTGAAAATTTGAAGAGCTAACCGAAAGCAACATTAGGAGCCTTGATTATTCATGTACCTGGACAATGATTCAATAAGTGTAAGAGTTGAGCTGCTATAGTGCTATAGATTGACTCCAAAGTCCCTTAAATGGAACAAGTTCTAAAAAAGGCAACCTTTACAGAATGATTACAAACAACAACATAACTAGTACTTCGTATACAAATTCAGTTGCAAGAAATGCATACAAATAAACACTAACGTAATTCAAATTCAATATTGGAATAACACGAACAAAATCAATTAATAATACAACCACGAGTTGATAAGTAAATATTCAGATATATTTATACCTCAAATAGCAGATCTGAATTTCCATTCGCTCCCTTCTAAGCCGCTGTGCAACTCCGTGAAGATAGGAAGAATCATTGGGAGCAAGACCTCCCTCCTATCCCCTAAATGTGCTTAGCGGGATTCGAACCCGAGACCTCCGCTAGGACACAGTAACCTCCCATCTAGTGTGCAACATTCCCTTTTGCACGCTTACCAATGCACAACTTTGACCATCATTATATTTAATTCCCTATTAGTAAAAAAAATTTAAAAAACAAATTATGAAACTTTAATGATACGAATTCAACAATATTTAAAAAAAAATCACATACATTAATAAATAAAATGTAGTCAAAGTAGTGTATATGAATAGTGTGTAAATTTCAATGTTACAACTAATATGATATGAAGGGAGTAGGATTAGTTCATAATACGGAGGGAGTAGGATTAGTTCATAATACTTAGTGTGTAAATTTCAATGTTGCAATCAATATAATACTCCCCAAGTCCATATCAAATAGCTAGGGAGTAGGATTAGTTCATAGTATATTATTGCAGATGCCATACTTACTCGTTACTTCCTATTTGTGCAGGAATAATCAAGAAACCCAATACAGATAGGATCATAAGATCATAGGATTAGGAAACTTTAACTTTTATATAAGCAGATTGACCTAGCTCCCTCCTTTCTGCCTTCCATCCCATGTTCAATCATCTGAAAAACTTGAATCACTCTTAATTAGCCTCTTCCATTCCTTAGCTTCTTCGGAAAACGCACAGACATAATATGGCTATGAGTCTGAACTGTGAGTTGATCAGTTCTTTGGAGAAGGAACTAGACGAATGGAGGAAGAGATTACACGGCCCTTTCTTTGGAGAACACATTTTGGCATTTGACAAATGTAAGTGGTGTCTTCCTTTTTCCAATTTTCTTGAATTCTATTATATTATTATGCTTCAACCATTTTAAGTTCGGAAATTACTCCAAATGAGATTAAACTATGGCAAAACTCAAAATACACTAGTACAAAAAGACCTTTTAACATCTTGTTTTCTACATGTGTTATGTCTTACCCATGTGAAATAGTGACGCGGGGTCTTTTTTACAATTATTATAAATATATTGACATCGGTTGTAATTTTAACCGATGTTAAATATGTTCACGGGGTATATTTTATAATTTTATAAAATAGTCTACATCGATTGTCAATGGACCCGATGTGAAAAAGAAAAACGGGGTACTTTTTATAATTAATGGAAATGCTAATAAATTAATAACTACCTTTATGAACGACGTAGAACTTTAAAAAAGATCAAAAATTATTCGAGATGGGTTATAGCTTATAACCCGATGTGTTGTTTGAACCCTAGAAACTATATACGGACAACCGCCATCCACGGTGAGCGAGCAGAGCAGGTGTCCTCTGGCATACCATCCATCGATCGACAGACGCCTTTGTCGAACGACTGCCCCGACTCTGACATTCACTGGAGCACACAACCCTAGTGAATTTAGTTGTGTGTGTGGTTTTTGTCAGGTACCAATGATTTTACTCATTCCCATTTGCATGATATGATAGTTTTTATTTTGATACGACCTGTATGATTTTATTGAATTGCTTTCAGATGGGAAAAATGAAGAAATATTAATTAAAAAAATACTCCCTCCGGTCCTAAATAAATTTCACACTTTCCATTTTGGGTAGGTCCAAAATAAACTTCACACTTGTTCTCCCTTCCTTATTTGGCAAATTATCTACATCGAAACAGTGTAAAACAGTGCCAAACAGTGTCAAACAGTGTCACAACAGTATACTCTACAGTAAAGTCAAATTTATTTCCTTAATTTGTGTGAAGTCAAAGTGTGAAGTTTATTTAGGACCGGAGGGAGTAACTAATTAAATAGCCAAAGAAAAACAGAAAAGAGATGGGACAGAGTTTAGCCAGAGCTCGTGCTACGCACGATGTCCTTAAAACGTATTCGTCGCCTCCCATGGTGCTAGGAGCGTTGCAACGACCATTTCCCAGGATACAGTGGCTAACGAACTAACGTTTGAGCACACAAACGAGAGTTCCGACGAACGGGAACAAAGGAGAACACTCAGAAATTTTCGGAGTAGCTGGAAGTGTTTTTAGAGCTCAAAAATACGTGAGGAATGTATTGTGTGTTGTGTGTGAACGTGTGTTTGTTGCAAACCATCTACCAGCTATTTATAGGAGGATTTGTTGTGTGTTAAATGGGGTGTTAATGGACCTGAATGTTGGACATCAATGACCAGTCCGTTGGGCATTGAATCGTCCATAAACAGTCCATTTGACGCAGCATTAAAAAACAAAAGCGTTGGGCATTTATTACTGTAACGGACCAGAAGACCCCAACAGAACACCTCGAGGTGTTCTGTCCGGAAGCCACCAGAGGACCTCAAGGCCTTCTGTCCGGAAGCCAACAGAGAATCTCTGAGGTCATCTGTCCGGAAGCCAACAGAGAACCTCTCTTATCTTCTGGCATGGACAGAATAACTCATGCCCTTCTGTTGCGAATAGAAGCGGAGCGGTTCTGTTGGAAAAAATTAAGGAACATTACGGGAAGAAACAAAAATTAAACGTATCTTTGAATGATAGATTTTTCGGACGGCATTCGTGTCCGCAGGTCGCTCACGAGTTTTGGTTTTTCTTCTCCGTTTGGGATTTGATCGGCACCCCCCCTCCCGCGCGAGAGAGAGCCTCTACCTTAAGGAATATTAACTCCTTAAAAGAGGTTTCCCTTTATAAGGGGGTGAAAATCCCTTGAGTTTTCCGATGTAGTATAAAACACACTAGAAACCCATCATTTTCCGAGTTTTTCCATTTCAACGAGTGAACTTCGAGAATCAATTTCTCATTCACCCGTTATCCGTTTTGAGCGTACCATATATCGAATTGTAGCCCTTAACAAGGACAATCCGAAACCACTTTGACCCGGCCCAAATTGGAAGTGGACCCCACTCAAATAATTGCCCCAAAATGACCATTTAATGCAATTTTTAACACATTTTTCCAACACTTGTGTTTGATAACATATGTTATAGACATTAACGTGGTTATGGATCGTAGTTGGATCAATTCTAAATGAAAAAGTGACCAGTATGAAAATGGTGTGGAATCCTTTATTCAGTTTGCTAAAACAAATCTTCCTTATAGCAACAGAAGGTTTTATTGTCCGTGTGTTAATGCGTGACTATTTATATGATTTAAAACCATTGTAGTATCAGTCAGACTAAAAACAGACACTATTTGATAGAAAGAAATTGGTCATATTTCTCATCTTCAGGTTTTTTTTCTTCATGTAAGAATATAATGTGCTGAGAAAATGCAACTCTTCAAGTTCTAACATGATTAATTCAAAACAAATCAGTGGGAAAATGGATCAGATGGACTACTTGGTGAGTGATTTCCTTTTTAAATTATGCTCTCTTATTCTCAACGTGTTACTTTTTGAAACAATTTTCATGAATAAGCTGAACAATTCAATAATCTTTGTTGTGTCAAGCTGTGAAATTGCTAGATTCATAGTACATGTCAGAGTATACTCTTTTCTAGTTTTTTCAGATTTGTGAAGAATTCTCATTATTTTACATATATTTATATTTAAGAAAAATAAAGTTAACTTTTCAACATCTATCTATTTTCCCCAATAAGTTTTTGGTTCTAAGTTATGTTTGCTTCTTTATTTTTTATGTTGCAGCAGGATGTATGTTTGTTAATTGTTATGTTGTATTTTTAGTTGCCTTGTTTTTTATTAACAAGGGTAAATGAAAAATTAAAGATGATCTATTAAGGATCTTTTACGTATATGATCTTTTAATTAGTTTTGGGATCTTTCTGCAGGTTAGTATGGAGGTATAAAGGTATTAAACTGAGTTCAAATGAGATTGAGCTCAAGAAGACATAAAGATAGCTAACATGTTTTTCGTGGAGTTCTTTTGTATCTTGGTGTGGAGTTTCACTCCAAATCATAGGTGTCTTCCTTTTCATGTGATTCTTATTTTTATAGTTTTTCCATATTCCCTTGATTAGTGATTCAATTTCAATTATAACATTGCTTCACTCTTAATTTCATTTGTTTTCATAATTAATACAGGTCTGATTGTATATTCTTGAATTATATTTCATAGAGCTCTGGTATGACATTAGTACTTATTTTAAGGCAGCCTAGTTATACTGGCAACCTAGCACAGTGGATTAAATGTTGCCACTCTGACATAAAAGACAAGTTTGAGTTCTGGAAGAGTTGAAAGTGTTAAAATAAATTTCAACTTCTACTTATATAACTCAAAGCAACTTTTTTTAGTTATAAGCAGTAAGATATTATTGAACTTCGTGTTTTCGTTATGCACTAGTAGGATTTTATTTTGACTTTGTAGTGATTCTTCAATCTGGAACCGTTCACTCCAAAAGACATTGAGCATCATTTTTCTGGATATGTATAGTGAATTCCTTCAACGACACGAGATGAACGTTTTGTTATTTTACAAGTTGCTGCACGTTGACATTCAGTATTATTAGAAAGTTTAGTCTTGTTATCTGTAAAAGTATTACTACCTCCGTCCCTTATAATTTTGCCAAATTTCCTTTTTTGGATGTCCCACTAACTTTGTCATTTTCCCATTTAAGTAAGGAATTTGTGATTCCAGTTAATTCTCTCTCCTCTGCACAAACCTCAACCACACAGTTTTTACTTTATTAATCTCCGTGTCGCTCAAACTTGGCAAAGTTTTAAGGGACGGAGGGAGTATAAACTTATGTTCAAAGATCATGATTAATTTGTAACTCATTGATACTTTACCTACTTGTAAAATATTTGAATAGATAATGGAATGTTTTTATGGTGTTTTGCTAGTTTTGGTAGTGTGTTGTCTCTTTCATGTGATCTTGACTATATTATTATGTAATTAATGAAAGTACGGGTGTGAGCTTGTGTTATTGTTTTAGATGGATCAAGTGAACATGTGAAAAATTGTGCTATAATAATTGATGATACTGTTAATGATGTGATTATAGTATAAACAAGGGTCATATTGCAATTTTTTTCCGTGAAAAATACCGAAAAAATTGAAGCTTTTCACATCAGTTGTAAAATAACCGATGTGATTGCTTTTCTACATGGGTTATAACCGATGTGAAACAGATATGTTCCGGAAAAAATGCTGCTTTTCACATCGGTTGATAAAATGAACGATGTGAAATCTTTTCTACATGGGTTATAACCGATGTGAAAAACCTATGCCCCGGGAAAAATTGAAGCTTTTCTACATCGGGCACTGAACGACCGATGTAGCTTAGAAAGAATTTTCACATCGGTTCGTTGACCGATGTGAAAAGTCTCTACTTTTCACATGGGCTGGAACCACGTCTGCTGTTTGACCGATGTGAAGCGCCTTTTTTGACCGATGCGAAAAGTCTTTTTGTACTAGTGATAAGACTTGATATGTTTTTATTCAAAAATATGACCATATTACTCCTATTGGAAACATATCTATTTTTTCAGTCCATTCTTACCCCTCCTTTAAATATGATTAAAAGGTAGTCAAAACTCAAAAGTCATAATTAAATATTTAATTCATAATAAATCCAAAAAATTTAACAAACTCATAGAACAATAATAAAAAATTATTAAAATTTTTATAGAATAAAAAATCATTTTTGTTTAAAAAATAAAAAATAAATAAAAAATAGTAAATCTCCATAAACAAATTAAAGAATATGGACGCATTTCCCACCGCCTTAAGGTATCACCAGATTCCAAGTATTCTAAATCAATAAAAAATACAGAAATAAATATCAAATAGTTCAAAGTAAATAACACACAGAAAACAACAACAATATGTGATTTGGAGGGAGAGAAAATATTACTGCAATCAACTTCAAAAAGTTCGTCTCTGGCCTCAATATCCTCTATTAATTTGTCACTGCAAGACATATCATCTAGACAGGGGATAACAATTCAAAACGAAAAAACAGATGATCATTATTAAGTTTTTTTTGGATGAAATGTAAATATATGTTAACACCCAAAGAAAATAACAAGACAATGTGTACAATCAAAAGTGCATATCCCGGTATATGGGATACCACAAAATCAGAATCACATGCTCAAACGTCTAAGTATTGAACCCAAACACTATTAAGAACAAAACAAGTTTGCATACTACCTCAACTGAAAATTAGGTATCCCTAATCTAACATCCAAAGAACTTACGGAAAGGGGTAGTGAACTTTGAGTCGAAGCAAACCTCCCCTTTCTTCTTAGTAACTCCCGGTAGACCCTCAAAACATTTGACGGTGAATGTGAGGTCCTTGTTGTCCAAATCATCCGTCAGTCAAAGAGAAGTATCCACTCTAATCACACTAGTATGCACGGACCTAAACAGTTTGACAACCAACTTGAGCGTCTTACCTTTTATCATCTCACATTTGATGACCACCTGATATTGTTGGAGGTCGTTCTCCTCCATCACTATTCTCTCAATGTGTTTCACTATGCCCTCGGCGTCCTCATCCGACTTAGAAGACTCCTGGATCATCCAGCGTTCTCAAATCCGGGCCTGGTAATCCTTGCTGCGGAGCCTGAATCAACAAGTATCGGGAATGAACAGTAACGAGTTCAACCTATTCGTTTCAGCCGTTGTTCATCCCTGTAACACCATATCGAAGCTAGGAAATGGATTAGAAACAAGTCCCGACCCAGAAACAAGTAAGTACCACCGATTAAGCCACGAGCAGAGAAACCAGTTCAGCGGACTAGCAGCGACCTCATCTTCCCGTTTCTGATTGTTGGGGCTTAAAATCGCAGTCTAAGTCCAAATCCAAGGTCAGAGAGAGCGCGAAAATGGATAAGAAGCTATTCCCGACCCAGAGACAAGTAAGTAACCCGATAACAACCACAAACAGAGTAACAATTTCAGCGTAATCGCAGCGAACTGAAACTCCCATTTTCTGGTTGTTGGGCCCTAATATCTCATTCTATAACCAAATCCGAGGTCAGAGATGTTTTTAGGAGCTAAAACCAACTCAAACAACATCTACCAGACAAGTTAGAAATCAAACACACCAAGAAATCGAAGAACTCGTTTGCGCAAAAGAGCTGGGGCAGATTTCCCGAAGCTCTCCCATGATCATTACTAAGTAAAATAATACCCATCAAAAGAAATCAAATATAATGAACGTGTAATTTGAAAAATTACCTCCACAACTAGACATAGCATCCATTCTTGGATAAAAAAAGCTAAGAAATAAAACAATTGAACTGAATGAAAAAAATGACTTTGTTCCAACGAGAGAAGAAAATAACCTAAGAACAATTACTTACTTACACCTTCAGTGGTCAAAAACAATTGCAAAAAATTAAACCTGCGCAAGAACAAACGGAAGTAAATAATAAAGATGAGGAAGAATGTACAGGAAGAAAGATGGAAACAACAAAGAAGAATAATTTATTAAAAGAAAACCGAGCAATATTCAGCTGGAGAAATTGAGTAGAGGACTGGAGGAAGTAGAAAATAACAGTTCAACAATGACCGACGGAAGAAATATTACTCGCATTGATGACCAAACGAAATCTTTAGCTGGAGATATTGAACGCGGTAAAGAAGAAAGAGACGAACGAAATAAACATAGGAGAAGAGACGAAACCAGCGCGAAGGACGAAGATCAGATTAAGCAACAAGCATCAAGTTGCAGTTCATTACAAAAAAACCCGACTGTACCATGCTATAGGTACAACCGGTTGTACGGTGTAATTTACCTACGTACATGCCCCGTGTTCCTATCCGATTTTTGCATTCTAGCTAGCAACTAGGGCCGGTCGTGGCATGAGCTATGTTATGTTGTAAAAACCGGACCGGGAGGTGACCCGGAAAAATTACCGGGTCAAGGGTTAACCCGGACCCCGATGGGTCAAAGCGGTCAAGACCGGTAAACCCGGTCAAAACACAATATTTGAAATTAGAGGAACAAAAAAAATAAATATAACATTAATTACAAAATCATGAATGTATTTGAAATTAGAGGAACAAAAAAATAAATATAACATTGATTACAAATTCTTAAAAAATATAGGTTGCACTTATATTTGGAATATTTCAATAACAATATATTATCCGGATAAAATATTCCAAATATACCTTATTTGAACTTTTTCGTGGTAATATAAGAACGAAATTAATAGTTTTCAGAAAGTAATAATCCATATATACCTTATTATAAACTTAGAGCCTGTTTGGTAGCACGAAAATCGGCTGTTTTGGCTGATTATGCTGAAATTTATGAAGTTCTGACTGAAGTGGCTGCATTAGCTGATTCTGCTGATTTAAGAAAAAACAATTTTAAAATATATTTTATTAATAAAATAAAGAAAAAATATATGTAAAAATAGCTAAAATAGTCATCTACAGTAACTTCAACCAATACAGCCAGAAAAGTAACTTCAACCTTACTTTTTCTGTTTATTACACAATTCAGCGTGCGAAAGCAAAATTTATGTGTTTGGTGAAAAAGATGACTATAAGCCTAATAAGTCGAAAAACAGTGTTACCAAATGGCCTTTTAGTGTTGAACAGGGTGGTGTAGGGTTGAGTTGATCTACAATGTCCGACTTGACCTTTGACCCAAACACTTTCTAGTCCAATTTTAGAAAAGGTTTTAGCGAGAAAGTTTTGGTCGGATGATGGGCCATGGGCACTTGTAGACTAACCAATATATGAGCTTTTAGATAGACGTGGGATTTATATAAGCCCAAATTCAAAACTCTTAATGAGCTTCCGGGTTGCCCAGAGTATAGAACAAACATGAATAAAATATAGTGCGGGTTGTACGAGGTATAGTAACTGTCCTAAACTGATTAGAAATTCTATTCATTTGTTTCCACTTTCCAACTGCAACGTACGGTTCGTATAAATCGCTAATTGCTGGCGTAACACTACAAATATACAATAGGGTCCGATCTTAACCGAAGTAGAAACTATTCCATTAGATCATCTTTTGGAGGCATCAACAGATCAGCTGCCGTTAAGATCTGCAATAGTCGGAACACTTCCTTAACAAGGGTTTCTTCCGCCGGCGATGGAAAGCGGTGCGGAAGGGATGCTACCGTTCGGTTGGCGGTTCTTAAAGGTCATGTTTCCCGGTTTTCAGAATAAACTGGTATGTTCCTTGTCTCAAATCAATTGCATGTACGTGATTAATCTTTTATTCAAATCAAATTTTTAGGATTCTTGATCTGCTTCAAAATCTTTGTTTTCCCCTCTTTTGCCCCCTGACTTTGCCAATATTTCATTCTTTTCATTGCGTCTTAATCATAAACAGATAGATTTTAAATTCAGAATTAGAGTAAGAATGGTTCCATGACTTCCATCCAGACAAAGATGGGATCTTTCCTAATTCCTGCACTTTTTTGTTTGGAGCATTGGTTTTGCTATTCCATTAATTTATTTATTAGAATAAGACCCCAAAATTTGTGCCACAGAACAAAAGAAGTTGGTAGATTTAGCCTTAGAAGTCTTCCTTCCAAAACAACTCAACAAACACGGGGTAATTATGTATAAATTAAGTAACAGTTTTTCTTCTTATTGTGAAAAGCAGACTCTGCCGCCCTTGGTTTGTGAAAAACTTAATGGAGAGAAGTCATCAAAAGCAACTTTAGTTACTGCAAAGGGTTCATGGGATGTGGAGATAGAAAATGGTGACCAAGGAAACCTTTGTTTTGGGAAGGGGTGGGATGCATTTGTCATGAACCATGGATTTAGAGTGGAAGATTTTGCAGTATTTGAATACATAGGTGGAATTGGCTTTAATGTTTCATTGCTAGACAAAAATGGCAATGAGAAAAAGATGGATTCTGTTAATCCAGGAGAGGAAGATGATCAAAAGCTAGATTCTACTAAACCCAACCCAATTAATAAAGAGCGCTTTGAGCTTTCTGCTGTGAAGGTGGAAAGGGATGAAGACATTATCACTTCTCAACTCAATTCTCGTCTTGCTCCGCTTTTGGAAATATTGGCTGAGATGGACAATGATGATTTGACTTCCTATGATGGAGAGAAAGGACCGCCTCCAAACACTACCCCATCTGGTAATTCAGTTAACAGGGAACTTATCCCTTTTCAAGTTGATGATGTCAAACCAATTTCCAAAATTAAACCTCAGAATAAAGACATAAAAAGCGGTTCTACAAAGCGGAAAAGGGAGGATAGTGCGAAAAAAGTGGACGTTAAAAGTAAGTTGTGGCTATTCTTTTTTTGTAAATACTGAATAATGCCACTAAAATTTTCAACTTTATTTGTACAATTAATGCATGGTTTTACTTCATAATAATATCTGTGTTGCACCCAAGACTAATTTGATTCTCTACCTTGAGAGAAAATGTGAGCTTTAATTCTTTTTCATATAGTTTTTAGTTTATTCGTTGTTGTAATGAAGTTCAAATGTTTGGTAGGGAAAAGGGCACCTAAAGTGAACACATCTTCTCGTGAACAAAATCTGCAATTTTCATCAATAATGAAGTCATACCATCTTCGTCGTCGATCTCCTTATATGGTAAGCTTTTGAATCTCAACTCTGAACACTTTTTGAAGGGTTAGGGGGGGGGGGACTTTTAGTCTTTATTCTTGATGTACCTGTGAGATTTAATAAAGTTAATTAGTTTTTAACATAATATGCAGTCATATAACATCTAATGCATGTTTAGGAACATTTGGCTTGTCAAGATATAGATTAAACCATTCAAATATTTCCCCTCCAAACAAACCCTTAAGAATTCTTCTGTTCATTACAAATTCAAACATAAACTGTCCCATTTTCCCCCAAACAACGGAGCTTTTGCTGCTTTTTTGCTTATGCTAATCACATATTTCTTAAACCTGGATTTCAGCATGTCCCTGCAGTGTTTTGTGTGGCAAATAATCTATATCAAAACGCAAGACTCACTCTGAAAGGCCCAATAGTTGAGCAAGAAGTCAGCCTTAGGGTTTGCAATGGAGGGAACACCAAGTATGCAGTCATCACTAGGGGTTGGCCGGAGTTCATTGCAGGAAACAAACTTAGAGTGGGAGACACCTGCATCTTCAAACTGCAGTGTGCTGGAACTAGTTCAGCTGGTGCTGTGTTGGATGTTGAGGTTGTCCCGACATAGTTCTAGGGTTAGATGGTACTTTACCTGAATGTATATACACAGACTGACTAATCTGGTTCACTTAATATTGCCAGTTTTTTGGGATACTGATTCAGGAAATTATTTTTGTGTTATAGAATGCTAACTTTTCAAGGCTGATTTTACAATATGCTGTCCCAATTATTTGGTATGCATGGCATGTATAGAGAAGTTGAGTCTTCTACTAAGCAGAATTTGAGAGAGATTGAGACATGAGTGAAAGTGATTGAGAAAAAAAGGCTATATATTACTAATTATGTAAAACATTCATGCGTGTTTAAGAATTATGTACAGAAGTCATAGAAGATAATCCCTCCATCCTTGATTAAATTTCCAAATTTCATTTTTTGTCATCCCAAAGTAAATTTCAAATTTTCCTATTTGGTAAAGAATTTATTGTGCTCTTTACACATTCCTTTGCACAACTCTCTATTACATAATTTAGGGACGGAGGGAGTATTCTTTTTACGGACTCACCCTAATACTTTTTTCTTTCGAGGCCCCTCTTTGTCACGACATTAACAAATAAACTGGATGATAAATAGACGCTTTAACAAAGTACTCCGTATAAAAGTTGTAAAGTTACACCCATCTTCTTCATCATTACCCCAGTGCCGCAAAGGCTCCCACATATGGTGGAGTAAGGGGGGGGGTCGGATGTATGAAGTCTTACCCATGTACTAAAATACAGAAAGACTCTTTCCGGATGACCTATAGTGAAAATCACATAGATTGACTGCTGTTTCATAACAAAGAAGCGCAATCAGTTTAGTGACACATTTTGTTTTATTACATCATATTCACAAGTAAAAAAATAGTGAGTCTTTGACTGCATTGCAAATGATGAAAATAAAGTCACTCTTACGAATTAAAATTTTTTTCTAAAATTTAACGAGAACTCTTAGGCCTTGTTTGGTTGGAGGGTTTCGGAGGGGAGAGAAGAAAAGTGGGGGGCTTGTGTGTGTTTGGTTGAAGGAAATAGGGGTGAAAGGGAGGAAAGCGGAAGGCTTTTAAAATCCTCCACTTCCTCCTATTCTAAACCTCTCAAATCGGGGTATTTCGGAGGAAACGTGTTAATAATCACAAACTATACATCTCCTACGTGAATGAACAAAATGTTATAATATAAAAAGGTAAAAAATAAAAAGTTTTGAAAAATTAAAAAATTTAAAAATTTAAAAATTTAAAGATTAAAAAATTTAACAATTAAAAATTTTAAAAATTAAAAAATTTAAAAATTATTAATTAAAATTTTTAAAAATTAAAAATAAAAAAACTTAAAAATAAAAATAAAAATTAAAAAATCCAAACTGAAAAATGAAAAATTATAAAATTTAAAAAGTAAAAAATCAAATAAAATAAAATTATGACTCATGACCATAGGAGTAATATTCACAACAGTTAGATATGTATCTATTTTTTCAAGTAAGCTATCAAATAGAAGCAAATTGCGAAAATATTTTCATTAAACATTTCCTCCTATTTCCTCCATCAAAACACAATTTTTTATCAAAATCCTTCCTTCTCCTTCCCTTCCCTTCCCTCCTTGACTCTCCCCTCCCCTCCCCTCCCCTCCCCTCCCCTCCTTTGAACCAAACAAGGCCTTAAGTCCTTCGTATTTGGTGTTGTAGAATACATGACTATATATTACTTAATATCTACGTAGTACATATATGTTTGGTACAAATACAATGCAAATATCTTTTTACAAAGTAAAAACTAAACTGCAGCAACAAACATAAGATTCAAGACTCCAAATATGTCATTAATACACATCAAATTGGTTAAAAATGGTGGGAACTTGGTATATAAATTAAAACGAACTTTCTACTACAACATACAAACATCACCTAAACCAATGTTCATTTTAAATAGGTAGCTTTATATGCAATGAAATTGCGACATATAGAGCACCACTTGAAAAATCTTTTATATATGTTCCGAAATGAAATGTATGCAAATGCAATATATAAAAATAGCATTAGAATTTAGAGCAAAGGTTTGGTAACATTCAGAAGTTTCAGACACTAGCCCACAACACATGATAGTTCCTTCCTTTATGCTAAATTGTTGATCTCCTTAGTAGCTGTTTGGCCTCGTTGAATGGTTATATTAATAAGTCTTTAAGTCTTTAACCACGGTAAAACGACTGATTTTAGAAGAATTCTTTCGAACGTTGGAAGTAAGTTTTACTATAGTCATGGGCGAGCCAAGTGGGTTCCCGGTGGTCAGCGGACTTCCCGAAAGTTTGAGAGTAGATTTTTAAATGTGTTCGATTTGATAAATTATGACTCGTGTAACTCATTACAAATAAAAAATTACGAGTTCTGAAATATCAACACTATCTAAACTTAAAATGAGATAAACTTGATGCGTAATGTTGATTAAAATTTAAAATTTTAAAAACAAAGTATAATTTACTCGTTACTTATATGACATGATTCAAAAACAGAGAGAAAAGTAACTTATCTTAGTGTCATATTTACATGTTCGAAAAAAACTGCATCAATAAATCCAAAATGAAGCGAACGAACACTTGTATTTACACGTAAATTGACAAAATATACGTTTGAATGTGAGCGATTAAGGTGAGCTTTTTGTACAATAAATAAAATAACTATATGTTTTAGTTATAGTGAATATATTTCAAAAGTTTAATTAACTATCATTCTAATGTTTTAACGTCCAATTAAACTCATTGGAAAATTTATATTATATCTAAAGCATATGCTAGTGGATTGATTCCACATGATAAATATATTCCACCAACAAGCTCAACAATATGAAGGATATTATTTTACTATTAAAATTAAATTAGATTGTATGTAGCCTCCTAATTGAGACTCCATATGAGGCAACCTATTTTTAATATGAAGATGTGTTAGTAATAATACTTTCAAGTAAAAAATATTTTACCAATTGATGGATAATCGATACCCATACTGTATAAACATGAGAGATTGAACAAGAATGTAGGAGAAGGAGATGTATGTGTATTGTGAATGAATTATGAGTTATGTTTACAAGCTCCAAAAAGGAGTATATATAGAGAAATCCGGGTCTGTGCCTCTAATATGGGCCTGACAGATCGGGTTACATAAAATGACTAATAACATAAAAGGCTAATCTAGTACATACAATGAGTATGCAAACTATACAATAATATAAATGTTGTCTGCTGGTGTACGTGAACCGTTGTCCAGACCCAATTGTAAGCAGACCGTGGGTTGGAGTCCATATACTCCATCACGAGTAACAAAATAAGAGATCGTTTGGCAACACTGTTTTTCGGCTTATCAGGCTTATCGGCCAATTTTTCACCAAACACGTAATTTTTGTTTTCGCACGCTGAATTGTGTAATAAGCAGAAAAAGTAAAGTTAGAGTTACTTTTCTGGCTGTATTGGTTGAAGTTACTGCAGATGACCATTTTTAGCTATTTTACATATAATTTTTTCTTTATTTTATTAATAAAATACATTTTAAAATTATTTTTTTCTTAAATTAGCAGAATCAGCTAAAGCAGCCAGTTCAATCAGAACTTCATAAATTTCAGCAGAATCAAGCAAATCACCCGATTTTCGTGCTACCAAACGGGCTCATATAGGTGGTGAGTTAAGAGAGTTTCTACGTTAGAGTTATGGTAAAATGAAACTCGGATCAATTTCAAAAAATCAATTATCTTGATGTAAATTCGTCCCTTTTTCATATTTAGCCGATGCCATTAATGTTTAATTCTAAAATAATACTACCTTCGTCCCAAAATAAATGTCCTGCTTTCCTTTTCGATCAATCCCAAAATAATTGTCTTGTTTCTTCTTTTAGCAATAATGGATGGCTCATATCAATTCACCCTTTTCTAGTCAAATCTCAACCATAACTTTAACTTTTTTCACGGCTTTCTTAAAACTTGAGGAAAAGCAAATAAGATAATTCGGAGGGAGTCATTACTTTTTAGACCATCCAATTCAGATTTCTCGATCCACCTCCACAAATAATCTAAATTAATAATCTAAGTTCAAAGTTAGAAAGCTCTAAAAGTTAATCTTTATGGGTAACTATGGATATAATCCAGCTGCTTCCGGTCCCTTCGAGCCAGCGGAAACAAGCCCCTGCCCCTCACTCACTTCTCATGTTTGTTCGATTTGTCCTTCCCGGGAAACATAGTTGTAGACTCGAGTCTTCCGCGGCGACGAACAAGCTATCTTACATCCAATGATCCAAAGATCATCTTCAATGTCATCCTTACATTTTGATGCAGATCATTTGACAAGTGATCCGTACCAAAATGAAAGAATAGCTTTGAAAAGGTGGAACGTCAACTATGACGCCATTACTAGGAGCTGGTCCGAGCAGAAACCTAGGTAAAATGCATTTTGTATAATGTCTATTTAGTTTTCTCAATATTTATTTTCTAAATTAATTCTGTGCGAATACTACTTTTTACAAGTCTGGTTGTATGATGTCGTACAGTGCCCCAATTTCAACTCATTTTTTTGGTATGAATGAAATGAAATCTATACAACATAAAAATTGAGCTTCAGAGCAATGGTCTGGTACCATTCAAAAGCTCTCCCCTTAATTACCCACGATTTAGGAGAGTTGAACTGTGGAACTAATAAAAAACTGGATGTTGGGGAAGTCTACCCCTTCGGCCCCTGTTAATGAAGCTTGAGTTTGAAATAAAAGATGGAACATGCTAAATCAAAGGCTAGGATAGTTTTAAATGGTGATGTAGGCATGCAAAGAAGAATTCACCGACAAGGAAGCGTAGGAGCAATATTAAACGGAGTATAATATACTCCCTATAATTTATAGAAAAAACTTAGTACCTAGAAATTAAGGACAGTTGCAGTGGAGAGTTTGCAGGGATACATCTGGTCGAGAAAACTTATTAATCGTTTATTCTCTTGTATATGAGCCAATATAATCAAACTAGGCTTGTATGCTTTAGAGTATGGCTCAAATTAGCTTATGCAAAGACATACATTATCCATAATAGAAGAATCTAATTTTGTGTGTCTATTACATATATACACACTCAGACAAGACATACCCATATATATGTATATATGCATATAAAAGTTTCATACGTAGTATATATTGCTCTGTATTGTTATATGTGTCTAAGTCTTTCATATAAGGAGTAATTAATAGAGATAATCTTCCCATTACCAAGGTTTCTGCAAAAACTGAGCACTATAAATGCATGCTTTCCGTTATTGTCCACTGGGTAAACTCTTTTTCCTCCAAAAGATATTAAGTTAAGAAGGAATCAAACCCAAGAAAACAGAACTTTGGCAAAAGAGGAAAAAGAGAAAAAAGCAGAGATTTGTTCATAGGACTCGGTACAATGTAGTATCTCTGCCCATATCCTGGTAATTATGTGCTGTACTTTCAGGTCTGAAATCTTTTTTTCCTGTGCTGTGTTTGTTTCTCTAAAACGAAAAACAAGAAGAGGAAACAAGAAAATTCTCTTATTTGTTGGACTTGAGTGTATGCAAGACTAAATTGTTCTTGAGACCATAGACTCTGTATAAGCTCTCTCTTTCAAAATGGAACTCAAGGTGCCCAGATTCTTCAAGGTGTTACTTCCTGGATTTCATGCCAGACTGGTATTCTCTCTCTCTCTGTTACTCTTCTTCTTCAACCCTCTTCTTATTGAAATATTCCTACTGTGAGAGCCTATTTTTGTGGAAAATATATAAATGGTGCAGAGGCTTCCACCGATAATATCAAGGAAGCTGGTTGAAAAGGAAGCAAAACAAGTTAAGTTGATAACAAAAGAAGGAATCTCTGTGGTCACAATCCAGAAATTACAAGATGGGAGGCTGTGGTTCACCAACGGGTGGCATGCTTTTGTCCTAAAAAATGGCCTTGTAGCTGGAGAATTTATCACTTTTAAACACACGGGCAGCTCTATTTTCCAAGTCAAGGTGCCAAGATTCTTCAAGGTGTTGTTTCCTGGATGTGATGTCTGTCTGGTATTCTCTCTATTTTCTCTCTTCTTCATCCTTTTTTTATCAAAGTATTCCTACAGTGAGAGCCTTTTTTGTGGAAAATATTTAAATGTGCAGAGGCTTCCACCTATAATGCCATTGAAGCTGGACGAAAAGGAGGCAAAAAAAGCTATGCTAATAACTAAAAAGGGAACCTCTGTGGTCACAATCCAGAAATCGCAAGATGGGGAATTGTGGTTCACCAACGGGTGGCATGCTTTTGTCCTCAAACATGGCCTTGTAGCCGGAGATTTTATCACTCTTAAACACATGGGTAGCTCTAACTTTAAGGTCACAGTTTATAGTGACACCTGCTGTGAGAAGGATTTCATTGATGAACCTGAGACAGAAGATACAGGTAAGTGACTATGTTATTGTGTGTGTGTGTGTGTGTGTGTGTATATCTGTTCTAGGTAAACTTCTCTGCTCTAACCAACTGTCAAACAGCTGATACGGGGGCAAATAATGCCACACCATCGGTGAAATCTGAAGCTGAAGAAGTGCCTCCCCCTCCTCCTACCCAACATCATTTTCGTATGAATGATAGCTCCGATGCCAGAAAGGGACTCTACGGGAGTAAGTTCAATTTAGTTTCTTAGGATGAGTCAAGAGTGTAATCATTCTCTAATTCTTTTCAATAACTGCATCGGGGCAGGAAAAAACCTTTTAAGTCTTATGTTAAAAATTCTGCAATTCTTTGGAGCAATGGCTCTTATTTAGGCTTCGCACTCAGGGTGGACTTTACACCTTTGTTTTGCTGCATCCCTTTTCAGCCTCTTAGATAGGCATTGCCAAGCACAACTATTAGAACATGAAGGTTGACTTCAGGCCCCTCTTTCTTTTAGTGTCCGTTTGGACCCCAGAAAACACTTCGGAGGATATAGGAAGGAAAGCTTATAGGAAAATTAGAAGGAAAGAAAATGTGGGAGGAAATTTAAGAAGGGAATAAAACTGAATCAATTTCTTAGATGTTTGTAGATACCCATTTTAGCTATTTACTTCTATTTGTAGATTAAGTACAGGGGTACTGATAATAATGATAATGATGATGATTTCTATTTGTAGATTAAGAGAATTCTAAGTATATGGTTGAAAACTGATAAAACTAATCATAACTTATTCCATTGGAAGCATTTCTTGAGATCCTAACATACCCTCAAACTGTCAAACAATCTAAAAATTCCCACCTGTTGTACCAAATTTCTTGTAGAAGGGAACCCTACAAAACTCAGTCATTTGCTTTAATGGTAATATCAATCTTGATTAGCCAACTAGGTGAATGAACATGTGATGAACTATGGATTAAGTGGAGGAATTTGTAGCATTTCAGTACAGTGGTGGTAGAGTTTGCTTGAATGTTTCTTTGGTTGACAAAATGGCCTCTGTCTGTCAGGAGAGGAAGATGATCAGAAAATAGATTCTGCCAAACTCAACCCAATCAATAAAGAACACTTTGAGCTATCTGATGTGAAGGTGGAAAGAGATGAAGACATTATCACTTCTCAACTCAATTCTCGTCCCGCTCCACTTCTACAGATATTGGTTGAGATGGACAATGATAATTTCCGTTCCCAAGATGGAGAGAAAGGACCATCTCCAAATACTACTCGAGCTGGCAATTCAGTTAAAAGCTGTTTTGCAAAGTTTAAAAGGGAGAGCAATGTGAAAAAAGTAGTTGTTAAAAGTAAGTCGTGGATTTCCTTTTTTTCTTTAAATACTGCATAGTTCCATTAGTTTTTTAGTTTTTGTTAAATCAATGCATGATTTTAATTCATAATATTACTAGTGTGCACTTGTGACTAGTTGGATTCACTATCTTGAGAGAAAAGTGAGTTATTTGTTTAATATAGTACTTTATTTATTCAATGTCGTAATAATGTCTGATGTTTGGTAGGGAAATATGTACGTAAGGTGAAAACTTTGTCTCCTACACAAAATCTGCAATTTTCATCAAGAATGAAGTCATACCATCTCCGTCATCGATCTCCTTATATGGTAAGCTTTTGAATATCAAATCTGACCTGTCAAGATATAGATTAAACCCTTCAAATACTTCCCCTCCAAACAAACCTAAGGCCTTGTTTGGTTCAAAGGAGAGGAGGGAAGGGAGAGAGTCAAGAAAGGAAGCAAAGGGAAGATGAAGGAAGGACGTTGATAAAAAATTGTGTTTGGTTGGAGGAAATGGAGGGAAGTTTAAGGAAATTATTTTCCCAATTTACCTTTATTTAATAGCTTATTTAAAAAGCTAGATACATCTAACTATTATGAATATTACTCCTAAGGTCATGAGTCATTATATAACTATTTTTTTAATTTTTATTTTTTTTAATTTTTACTCCCTCCGGTTCCAAAAGATCTTGACACTTTGACTTCACAGTTTTTAAGGAAATAAATTTGACTTTACTGTAGAGTACACTGTTTGGCACTGTTTGACACTGTTTAGCACTGTTTGGCACTGTTTTGTGTAGATTTATTTGCCAAATAAGGCAAATAAAGAAGTGTAAAGATAATTGTGGTACTGATAAAAATGAAAAGTGTAAAGATCTTTCAGAACCGGAGGGAGTATAGTTTTAATTTTTTAATTTTCTAATATTTTAATTTTTGATTTTTTAATTTTTGATTTTTTAGTTTTTTTTTAATTTTTTAGTGTTTTAGTTTTTTTTTTCAAATTTAAAAATTTTCAAATTTTAATTTTTTTTTTATCTATTTTGTATTTTAATTTTTTTAATTTTTTGTATTACTACGATTTGTCCATTCACATAGGAGAAAAATGATGGATAGTTTGTCTTTACCAAAACGTTTCCTCCGAAATACCCCGATTTAATTTTGGGGGTTGAGAATGGTGGAGGATTTTGAAAGCTTTCGACTTTCCTCCCCTTCCCCCCTATTTCCTTCAACGGAACACACACAAATCACTCACTTTCCTTCTCTCCCCTTCAAAACCCTCGAATCAAAGAGGGGCTTAAGAATTCATTCATTTGTCAAGATATAGATATAGATTAAACCCTGGATTTCAGCATGTCCCTGCAGTGTTTTGTATGACAAATAATTTATATCAAAACGCAAGATTAACTCTGAGAGGCCCAATAGTTGAGCAAGAAGTCAGCCTTAGGGTTTGCAATGGAGGGAACACCAAATATGCAGTCATGACTATGGGTTGGCCGGAGTTCATTGCAGGAAACAAACTCAGAGTGGGAGATACCTGCATCTTCAAACTGCAGTGTGCTGGAACTAGTTCAACTGGTGCTGCTGTGTTGGATGTTGAGGTTGTCCCGGCATAATTTGAGGGTTAGATGGTACTTTACCCGAATGTATTTACACTGACCGACTAATCTGGTTAACTTAATATTGCCAGTGTTTTGGGATACTGATTTAGAAAATTATTTTTTTGTTAGAGTGGTAACTTTTTACGTACAATGTGATGTTCCAATTTGAAGTTAAGTATTTGGTATCCATGACATGTATGCAATAACATCTAATTGAGAGATTATGAGAAGAATATAAGTGCTTGAGACTTATAAATGCTTATTATTAATATGATTACTCTAATGAATAATAAGAAAATGTTATGATTTGAAATCTTCAAATGTGCATGTATGGATCGTAAACTTTGAATTTGCTTTGTTTATACTTTTATCAATTTTATTCACACACAGGTTTCGGATCAAATAAAAACCTTTCTTAACGTGAAAACTCAAAACCATATACTTTTAACCATGCTATATATATAGGGAGCGAATCAGGTGAGAAATGCCCTTAGGCTGAGAAGCTGCGAAGTCTAACTTATAAGCAAAAAACACGAACTTTTAACCAATAAATCATAACTTATAGACCTCCTAAAAAATAATCACGAAAATCAAAAAAAAATTCCAGGTTTCTGGAGTTATTTTGACGCGGTGGTATTTTCGTAATTTTTTGGAGGGGGTCTATAAGTTATGATTTATTGGTTAAAAGTTCGTGTTTTTAGCTTATAAGTTAGACTTCGCAGCTTCTCAGCCTAAGGGGGACTTCTCACATGATCTTTTCTATATATATAGGGGAGGGTTCTAGTGAGAACCCCTCTATATATATATAAGGTGGACCGGTGCCGGTTTGCTCTCGGCGAATCCGGAAAATAACAAATTAAATCAAAAGGGTGCTGGTTTGGTGAAATTCCGGCGCCGGTTTTGTCCTGGGATTTTGGGGATGTTTCGCTACGAATAAGGATATGATTCTTTCACCAAAGTTGTAGATAATGAAGTCTTCTATCCACCAAAACTTGAATGACATGTTTTTAGTCATCCAATCAAAAGATATGGATAAAACATTGAGAGGTATGCATCCTGAAATCCTACCAGCAACATCTGACTTCATTGGTTGATTGAGTCTTGATCCTTTCATATTCTGGCCATGACGTCTTCATAACATGTGTACCTTATTGAGTTAACATTCACATGAAATTCGAATCGAGTGATTTTGAGTTCTCTACAATAAGTTATACTCGAATTATGGGCAGAATGTCATCCTCTTGGTCCAAAAAGATGTTCATCACAATGTTTTATGTTGTAGCTCTCATTTTGAAGGTACTTGCCCGATTTCTCTTCCTTTCTTCAACAAATACTTATAAATACTTATGTTAAACACAAGTAAATATAGCGGCTATCATTTCTGTAAAAGTTGTGTCTTCTGATATGAAAGTTATAGTTATTTGTGTAGAAGTTGTGTATTTTAACATCTTTAAAAAGAATCTTAAATTGCATACAAATACTCCTGAGATAATATGTTTGTTATACTTATACTGATGAGGTGTTTAAGTTGATGTGGTTGTGATTTTGATTTTAATCTATTCCAAATTGACCGTTGTTGGTTAATAATTTATTTAATTGTTTCGCTAAATTTGATAATTGCTGAAACATGTTACTTTTTCATTTTCTGGTATATTTAAAATTTTCTAATTACTTGCACATCTATCCCTACACCTTTTGATTGTTTTGAACTTGCTAGTTATGTTCTTTGGTTAATAAGTATTGTTTTATCTTCTCTAACTTTACAATTTGTCCATAAGTTACTTTTATTTTACTGGTATTATATGGTTAGTCTTATGTGCACAATCCAAATGTTTATGAAATGTCATTCTAGGATATGAGTGTTGGAAAGATGTGTTAAAAGGTGCATTTAATGGTCATTTTGGGGCAATTATTTGAGTGGGATCCATTTTCGATTTGGGTCGGGTCAAAGTGGTTTCAAATTGTCCTTGCTAAGGGTTACAATTCGATATGTGGTACACTCAAAACTGGTAACGGGTGAATGAGAAATTGATTCTCGAAGTTCACTCGTTGAATTGCCCATAGCAGGTGGCTGCTCTTCGAGCAGGCGGCTCAGCAGGTGGCTGCTCTCCGAGCAGGCGGCTCGGCAGGTGACTGCTCTCCGAGCAGACGACTCGCGCAACAGGTGGCTGCTCGACCCTGCTGCTGGCGTTACAAGTCAATAAATGCCCAACGTTCATGCAATTAAATGGACAGTTACGGACTATTCAATGCCGATTGAAGAGGATAATCGGAAGAACGATGGGAGACTCCCGATCGTTAGCGGCGCCTAGGCCAACGTGGTGGAGCATGCAAAAGGCTCCAAAAATAAAAATAATGGGAAGAGCAAGCTCGGTCCCAAGGGAGGTGTTTCCAAACCCAAATGTAATGGAAAATGCTTCAATTGCAACAAAAATGGTCACAAGTCCTCAGATTGCAAGGCACCAAGGAAGAAGAAAGACTCTCAAGTCAACGTGATGCAAGGTGGGCAAAAGGATGAAGACATCATTCTTGCGACCATGGTGACCGAGGTCAACCTCGTTGGATCCAATTCCAAGGAGTGGTTCATGGACACCGGTGGAACCCAGCATATTATCTAAAACCGGGAGTTATTCACAACCTTTGAGCCATCAAATGGCAAGAAGGTGTGGATGGGAAACTTGGCTCATTCCGCGGTGAAAGGCGTGGGCAAGGTGGTCCTGAAGATGACTTCGGGAAAGGAGCTGACTCTAAACCAAGTTTTGTTCGTTCCGGAAATACGCAAAAACCTGATTTCTGGTTCGTTGTTGAACAAACATGGCTTCCGCATGGTTTTTGAGTTGGACAAGTTAGTTTTGTCTAAGGCGAGAATGTATGTGGTATCATATGCCTTTCTAAGATCCACCTTGATCATAGATTTAAGAGACATGTGCTTTCTAGAATAGCCTTTAATGAGCTCTTGGGCCAAGAAGACATTGTCAAGCATAAGTCTCCCATCAACAAAGGCCCCTTGGGAGGGATCAATAAGCTCAGGAAGGCAAGAGATCATACGAGCAACAATGATCTTAGTAATGGTTTTGTAGATGACATTAGTGCAGGCAATGGACCTAAAGTCAGCAGTTGTAGGCTCATGAGAGGTCTTAGGAATAAGGGCAATCACCGTATGGTTAAGTTGCTTTAAGAGTTTGCCAGAGTTAAAGAAACCCCTCACAGCAAGAATGACATCATGCCCCACAATATTCCAATTTTGCTTAAAGAAAGCAGAGGTATAGCCATCAGGTCCAGGAGATTTATTATCTCCAATATCAAACATGACCTTCTTAATTTCATCATTAGAAATAGGGACAAGCAGCCCAGAGGCTTTTGAGTTATCCAAACAAGCGCCAGAGAGAATGATGTCAGGGTCAATATCCACATTTGGACAAGAAGTACCAAAAAGGTTGGTGTAGAACCTAACAAGTTCAGAAGCAACATGGTTCAAAGAGGTGGTGGACTCCCCATTATCTAACTTAATAGATGTAATGGAGTTTGTAGCCACATTCTTCTTAACAATAGAAAAAAAGTATTTTGTTCTACGATCACTTAGGAGTAAGTGATTGACTTTAGCCTTTTGCTTAAAGAACTCTTCTTCAGCCCTTTTAAAGTACATAGCATTTTTCTTGACAGAGGCAACCTCAAGTTTGATAGACTCATCAAGAGGAGAAAGAAGCAAAAGAGCATGGGTTCTCTTATACTCCTTTTTGACCTCCTTAGCCTTATCGGAAATGTGACCAAAAGCATTGAAGTTTAGCTCCTTAAGAGGTCTTTTAAGCCTTTTAAGCTTTCGGGCCAGCCTGAATTGAGGTGTGCCATACATATCATGATACCAATTTGTGGTAAGAATATTGGTAAAGGTCTCATGCTTAAGTCACATGTTAAAGAATTTAAAGGGCCTAGACCCACCATGAGAATTATAATCAATAGTAACAAGCACAGCACAATGGTCAAACTCCACTTCCATTTCAAAGAAGTGAGCTTTACAAGTAATATTAAAAGTGGACCAGCAAGAGTTCATAAGAACTCTATCAAGTTTGGCCCAAAAAGAGCCCCTATTCCAAGTGAGGAACTCACCGGTGGAAGGGGGATCAATAAGGTTCGCTTGAATTTTGAAATCATTAAGATGTTGGATGTAGTAAGCCGGGGGGGGGGGGGGGGGGGTGGGCCAATCCTCTCACTAGGACTGCCTACATAGTTAAAATCACCCATAACAATCCAAGCCAGGTTGATGTTAGGTTCGAGTGGGGTCAACTTCCGATTTGGGGCATTAAATGGTCATTTTGGGGCAATTAGTTGAGTGGGGTCCACTTCCGATTTGGGTCGGGTCAAAGTGGTTTCAGATTGTCCTTGCTAAGGACTACAATTCGATATGCGGTACACTCAAAACGGATAACGGGTGAATGAGAAATTGATTCTCGAAGTTCACTCGTTGAATTGCCCTTCGAGCAGGCGGCTCAGCAGGTGGCAACTCTCCGAGCAGGCGGCTCGGCAGGTGGCTGCTCTCCGAGCAGGCGGCTCGCGCAGTAGGTGGCTGCTTGACCCTGCTGCTGCCGTTACAAGCCAATAAATGTCCAACGTTCATGCAATTAAATGGACAGTTACGGACCATTCAATGCCAACATCCTGGACATTGATGTCCAACGGTAATGTCCATTACAAACGTAATTAACGCACAACAAATCTTCCCTATATAAATGCTGACATGTGGTTTGCATCAACACAACACACAATACATTCCTCACGAATTTCCTAAGCTAAAAATACCTCCAGCTCTCCCTGAAAATGTCCTTGGTATTCATACTTGTTCTCGTTCGCCGGAACAATTTGTTTGAGTGCTCAAACTATTGTTCATAGTCATCGTATCCTAGGAAACCATTGTTGCAATGCTCCTAGCACCCGGGAGGCAACAAATACGTTTTAAGGACATCGTGTGTTGCACGAGCTTTGGTTAAATTCTGCTTCATCTACTTTCTGTTTTTTAGTCTTTTTAATTAATTAATTTTTATCAATTATTTCTTTGTTTTCCGGAACACACCCAACAATGAACAACGACTATTGAGGTTGGGGCATTTTAGCCAGCAATACACCAAGACTAAAAGGAGCCAAGTAATGAAACTGTTAAACATCTGACAAATGATAGCTTTGTTTCACAAGTTCATGTTGGATGGATGTTTAATTTCATATCAACATTTTAATAGTCTTTTATTTAACTGAAATACTGTAGTAGAGTGCATGTGATGAACGAATCCTCAGACTCCTCAGAGGGCGAACAATAGAAACTTCTTCATGATTTGGTCCATGTTCGTCGTTGTAATGTCGCAATTCGTCGAAGGTATTGCGATCTTCGTTGTTGGACGGTTGAACTTCATAGAAGTGATTGCAATCTGGAGATACTCTATCGCCTGAGCGGTTGTAGAGAGAAATTGGGGGTTTCCTACGACCTTCATGCCACCTCATTTTAAAACGACGCCTTGATCTTCGTAGAAGCTTCTTAAGATTGGACAATCTTCATCTGTTTTCATCAGAGAGAAAGAGCAGGGAACAGAGAGCAGGTGATGAGACGAGAATGGAGAGAAAGTCTACGTGAATGAATGAAATGACCTATACAGAATTATTTAATTAGTAGAGGAGGAGAGCTGTAAGATTTGATCTAATTTGTCGGCTCCTATTACTTCTCATTTTCAGCTCAAGGAAGCTTCTCACCAGATCTATTCCCTAGAGAGAGAGAGAGAGAGAAAAGATCAGGTGAGAAATCTCTCTTAAAATGAGAAGTGAGAAGCAATCTCAGTCCTTAGATTTGCATCTAATCTTACAACGCAGTAAACTTATAGACTGAATATAGGAACTTATAACCAATAAATCATAACTTATAAAGCTCTCCATCATAATTACAAAAATGCCACCGCGTCCAAAAACTTTCAAGGTTTCTAGGCTTATTTTTTTGCGGTGGCATTTTCGTAATTATTTTCGACGGGTCTATAAGTTATGATTTATTGGTTAAAAGTTCATGTTTTTAGTCTATTAGTTAAACTTCGTAGTTCTCAGCCTAAGAGCACTTCTTACCTGATACACTCCCTATATTGCAATTTTCCGGATCAAATAAAAACATTTCTTCCTGTGAAAACTACAAACCAGTCACTTTCCCCCCATTGTGATGCACTATTAGGTTTCTATATTGCACTTTTTCACAATGGCATTCAACTTTGACTTATTTACAAAAGTGCCACCGTTTTTTTCTATTTGACATGATTCGACCAAAGTTCAAAAAGTGCAAGAGACGAGCTTTAACGTGAATCAAATTGAGTAAAAAGTGCCACCGTTTATATATCATTGAGTTATATATATATACTAGTATTCTACCCGTGCGATGCACGGGAAATAATCGTATTCAAAGATATATGATGTAACTCGTAAGTTAAAAAATAAATAGTGACACAATTTTAAAAATTTAATAACTTTTTGCACATACATAAGAGTATGATGGACTCATGGAAGTAGTAAGCTATATATAAATATAAACGAATATTTATACAATTTGAAAACAAATTTGTCTTATATTAGTACTTTTTCCATCTGCATCACATATGGCTATTTTCAAACCTGCAGTATTAGTGACACGTGAAAGGTCAACATATAACTGACCATGACTGAAAACATGTTTTTCAAGACTAATCCAACATTGGACAATAATTATTCTTGACTCTTATTTATCGTCATAGCATATGAGACAATAAAAGGAAAATGTCTTCTTTCCCATCGTCATTTGAAAGTAGAATACACAAACTAACCATAATCAAATATTTTTCATGTATTTTAGAATATTCTTGTTATCGGAATGCATACGTTCATAATTTACATTCACTAAAATTATATATATATTTAATATATATATATTTAATATATATATTTATATATATATATATATATATATATATATATATATATATATATATATATATATATATATATATATATATATATATATATATATATATATATATTTAAAAACAGTCCATTCAAATTGTCATGATCCTAGCCTAATAGCCTATTCATTTATAAACAGCCCATTTGATTATTTATATACGAAGTATATCTGAATGCAAACCCAGCTTAAAACCCCATTCTTGATGCTAGCCCAACAGCCCAGAACCCCCTTTACTAATGCCATAGCCCTATCACCGCCATACGATCGGCTAATTCAGCACCTCCCATGTTACCCTTCTTCGCATCGATCTCCAGATCCTTACGGCGATCTCCAAATGACCGCAGTCCGTTCGCATGTCGTCGCACTCACCCTACAATAGATCGACAACTTCACCGATCACCAACACAACCATCAAATAACCGCCACCGATCGGCAAAGTCAGTAGCCTTAATCCCCATCTTCCATCTTTCTTCTTCGCTGCCAACTCCAATCCCGATCGGCAAATTCAGCAGCCCCAATTCCCCCAATCTTCCATCTTTCTTCTTCGTTGTAACTCCAAAAGCTTACGCAGATCTACAATGCAACCACCAACACAACCATCGAAACACGCTGCCACATCTCCACAAAACTCGACTACAACCAATCATCATTTTCGAGCTCTCAGGCGGCTTCTATGTTGGCCAATCAGTGTTTCAATGCAATCATCTACTACTATTGTTAGATAAGTGTTTTTTCTTACTAATTGTAAACAACATCACTGAGATATTCTTACTAAAGATTCTATTTTGTTGATGTTGTCTAGTTTGTCAAGTTCCTATAATAAAATAAATCAGCCGCCACCCCTTGTGCATAGGGATTCCAAAAAGCATATTTATATTTAACACCTTTACAAACTCCAAAAGGCACAAATTTAATTCCTAAAGGCACAAATGGTAATTTTAAGAGTCATTTTGAATCTCGGTCCAATTTATTATGGACTATAATTCCCATTTGAAAAATTGTGTTTTAGTGGGATTCCAAAAGTCTCCTCCATTGCTTCACGTATACTACAAATTATAACATGCTATAAGAATCTAAATTACTAAATGAGAGTAGGTTTTGTGGGTATGTAACTTTTGTTGTAAGGATAAACCAAAATTTGAGCTTGAATAAAGAGAATATTCAAGTCACAATTATCCGTAGCTCAACATCAATTTGAGCTTAAAAATTAAAATACACATTCAATCATCATGACAAAAGTTTTTCATTCAAGAAGAAAATAATTATTTTTGAGCTTATTTTTTTGCGGTGGCATTTTCGTAATTATTTTCGACGGGTCTATAAGTTATGATTTATTGGTTAAAAGTTCATGTTTTTAGTCTATTAGTTAAACTTCGTAGTTCTCAGCCTAAGAGCACTTCTTACCTGATACACTCCCTATATTGCAATTTTCCGGATCAAATAAAAACATTTCTTCCCGTGAAAACTACAAACCAGTCACTTTCCCCCCATTGTGATGCACTATTAGGTTTCTATATTGCACTTTTTCACAATGGCATTCAACTTTGACTTATTTACAAAAGTGCCACCGTTTTTTTCTATTTGACATGATTCGACCAAAGTTCAAAAAGTGCAAGAGACGAGCTTTAACGTGAATCAAATTGAGTAAAAAGTGCCACCGTTTATATATCATTGAGTTATATATATATATATATATATATATATGTTTTGGTTCAAATAAGAACACCATCTAATGAGATAAATAAGAAACAATTTTGGCCATTAGATCAACTAATTTTCTGGATTTCTCACGTGTATGTGCGCAGGCCAAGATGGTCATTTAGATATTTCTCCCCTTGTGCGTAGCTCTTCTTACGTAGCTCTACCCCTCTTTCCTTCTATATTTCTTTCCATATTCTTTTTTCAATTAAATAAACCTTTTATTTCTTTCCTTTTCAGTTACGGATGGCACTCCATGTACGTGAATTTCCCCTTCACGACTTTCTAACTGTTTCTTCCTCGCCAAAACTCTGAAGCTCCATTAATGGATAAAGGTTCGGTTTTTAACCTTTTTTCGTTTGTTCAACGTATCTTTTTGTTTCGTTTGTTTTTTTATTTTCTTGAATAAGTTTCATTGTTTATGTTTCTTTATTTCACTCATGTAGAAGCTTTCTGACCGTGTCTTCCTCGCCAAAAATATCAAAGCTCCATTAATGAATAAAGGTTTGGTTTTTAAGCTTATTTCGTTTCTTCTACGTATCTTTTTTTTTCGTTTGGTTTTTTACTTTCTTGAATAAGTTTTTGTATCTTTATTTCACTCGTGTAGAAGCTTTACAAATATCTCCTGGGTCAACTAAGTATTGGATCCCGGAATGTGATGAATCATTTAAACCAAAGCTTGGCATGGTATTCAAAACCCTTGAGGATGGTATTGAGTTTTATAAGCAGTATGCAGCTTGTTGTGGCTTCGATTCTTGTATTGGTTCTCAAACTAAGGATCGCCGGCCGAGGACGGAAACCATTGTGTGGAAATATGTTGTGTGCAATAGAGCTGGTTTCAAAAATGTTGCTAAAGTCAATCCTCCAGAAACTAGTCATGTTATGCCTTTTAGTGTTGTTAGTGATGAACACACTGAATGTTCAAATAATGATGCAGAGGCTCACGTTTTTCCAGAGCATCCAGAATCCTCCCATGTTATTCCCGACACCGAAAAAAATAGAGGTGTCGCCGTGTATCAAACCGTGTTGGCTGTAAAGCACACATAAGATTAAGACTCGGTGGTCTTAAGGGATATGTTATTACGTTATTTGAAGAGCGCCACAATCATCATATGTCGTCTCTTGATGCTAGACCGTTCCTTAAAGTAAATAGGAAGCTTGATCTTGGTCATCAGAAGTTTGTTCTCAATTGTGCAAAGGCTAATATAGGAACTATGAAATCATACCGGCTTTACAAGGAAACTGTTGGAGGATATTGCAATATTGGTGCAACGGCGGTTGATTTCAAGAACTTTTAGCGAGATTTGAAGGCATATATTTCCGGCGTGGATGCTCAAATGCTAATTGATAAGCTTTTTCGGAAGCAAGAAACTTGTTCAGCATATATTTTTGAGTATGACGTTGATGAGAGTGATCAATTGACACGTCTGTTTTGGGCTGACCCAATCTACAGAAAGAATTACGCCTTTTTTGGAGATGTGCTTTCTTTCGATGCTACATATGGAACTAACAGGTTCTGCACTTTTGTAATTTAATTTTTGCACATTTCTTTGTTTGTGTTTAATTAGTATTATTAAACACATGTTTAATTTCAAACATTTGATTATTTTATAAACATGTAACTGCCTGCGCTCGTAAGCATTATTTCGTGCACAACTAATTTACTTCTTTAATTGGCTTTTATTTTCAAAAATATGTTATTCATCCGTTTAATATGTTATGCACACCGACTTCTGCTTCTATGCACACGTACTTTAATAAATTTTAGCTTCGCACATCAGCTTAACGTGGTTTTCTTTGCAGATACAATATGGTTTTTGCACCTTTCACCGGTGTCGACAATCACAAAAAATGTGTCACATTTGGTGTCGGTCTTCTATTTAAAGAAGACGTTGAATCATATGTTTGGTTGTTCCGTTATTTTCTAAATGCAATGGGACACGCACCTAAGTGTATCGTTACTGATCAAGACCTGTCTATGAAGATTGCAATTGAAAAAGTTTTTCCCAATTCTCGTCACCGTTACTGCATGTGGCACATAATGTCTAAACTCACTGAGAAGGTTGGTCCTACTCTTAGCAGTAATGAAGAATTTTTGTCCAAACTAAATTCTGTAGTTTGGAGTAACTATCTTTCACCCGAAGATTTTGAAAAGGAGTGGATGCAAGTCATTGTGGAATATGATTTAGTGAGCCACACATGGTTATCTCACATGTTTTCCATTCGACATTATTGGATCCCAGGGTTTTTTAGGGATTTATTCATGGCCGGTTTACTTAGGACCACATCGCGATCTGAAAGTGAAAATAATTTTTTTGGTGAGTTTACTAACCCCAACTTTAGCCTTGTTGAGTTTTTCATGCAGTTTGAAAGTGCAATGGATGCTCAACGACACAAGAATTCCAAATTGAACCATGTTTCTGAGTCTTGCACACATGTCCACAGTACACCGCTACCTATTGAAAAGCATGCATCATCTATATACACTGTCTCAATTTTCTATGAAATTCAGAAGGAGATATGCTCAACATGTTTCTCATGTTCGGTTTTAAGCGTCCAAGAAGTCAATGGCGTGCGTGAATATGTTATTAATGATGAGTGCGGTATGATTTTCAATGTTGTTCATTCTTTAACCGCATCTACTACAACATGCATTTGCAAAGACTTTGATCGAGTTGGGTTGGTTTGTAGACACATGTTTGTTGTTTTTAAAGACCTCAAGTTGCACACCATTCCTGCTGAATTTGTTCTTAGTCGTTGGTGTAAAAACAGTATCATTAAACCCATGTTCGATATTGGCAATAGCGTATTTGACCAATGCGTGACCAATGAGGAGAGAAAGTTACATGTAAATCGATTATGGTCTGACATTCATTGTTGTGTTGCTCTTATCGAGGATAAGCCGGTTTTGTTTGAACAGTTTGCACAAGTAATTAAGGAGCAGAAGAGTATTCTGCTCTCATCAGAGAATGAAAGTGCACACGTAACAAGGAAGACTTCTGTGATTCAGCAATTTTGTGGTTCAGCAGCTCCCTCAGAGGTCATGGTACTTCCGCCGCAACAAGCTAGGAACAAGGGTTGTGGGAAGCGATTAAAAGGTGGTAAAGAAGTGGCAATACAATCAAAGAAGAAGTTAAGGTTGTGTAGAACTTGTAACGAGATGTGTCACCATGATAGCCGCAACTGCCCCATGAATAAATCTGCTTGAAATGTTTTAGTTAATTATTTTTCTTTATTATTTATTTGTAAAACTTCACGCTTCTACTTTAATGTGTTTTGTTGCCTTTTTTTAGTAATTTTTGTTATTGTTAGCCTTTACGTGTAGACTACGTTTTTTTTGTAGTCATTATATTTTTACTAGTTTTATGCACATTTTATGGAAAAATCTTTAACATCACCAATTCACTTCACTTTTATTAGTGCCAGTTGATTAATTTTTAATCAAGCATGTTTTTGCTCACATATATATCATTCTCAGTACAATGATATGGTAATTTTTGGCACACCAATATTGACTAACTTTCATGATCCACACTTAATTAAATAGGCATACAATATCTACATGCGTTGTGCACATATTAATGTTGATAAATGCACAAATATAGTGAATGCATCGTCATTCCTCATCACAATTTTTTCCCAATTCATAACCAAATCATGTAATATTTTGCACACTAATGTACAATTACGTGCAACAGCCACTCAAAATCCTACATTGTTTGTTATTACGTTTCTAGATTTTCTTTTTCACATCTTAAAAACATTTATTGCACAATGAAACTGTTATATTTTGCACACTTTGATGTTCAATACGGTATCACCCTGACTGTAAAAATTTCTACATTTTATGGCACATTTAAATGTTCAACAATGCACACTTTTGGGTAATATGTAGGACTACACGTGCTAAATATTGCACACTCTATTATTCACTATGATTAGAGTGTATCAGGCTTTTCATTTCAGTTTGAACCTCACACCATCAACACACCATTTATCAAACATTAATAATTTCAATAAAATAACAAAGATATTAAACCCATGCAAAAACACCTAGTAATTTCAATAAAATAACAGTCATTAAACCCATGCAAAATAACAACGTTTTAACCTTCAAATAAAACATGACAAACAAAACCCGGATCTTGGAATTAAGAAATTCCACAATCAAATGTAGTAATGTTTTTCAAACACCTCACTTCACTTCTTTGTTTTCCCTTTGTTGAGCTTCTTCACTTTTGCATACTCCTTAACCTCTTCCTCATTCTTTTTCTTCATCTCATTGCACTCCGCTGAAAGAATCGCGGCACAATATTTAACCCTTAATGCATCGATAATCTTCTTGTCTCCCTTTTTCATTCCCATGTCCCAACCTTTAGTGCTTTGGCCCATATATGTCTCCATTAGCCTCATTGTGAGCACATCGTATTCGAACTCATTGTTTTCATGACGCCAATTCATCAAAACTTTGTTCACTTTTGCTTTTTTCAGCCCCTTCACCTTCTTACCCAATCCGTTGACAGTCATGTAGTGCACAAACATGTCTTTCTGTTTAATTCAAAAATAGAAATCATTATTTTTAGTATCTATTAAGGCACCCACACTTTTTATATTATTTACATATATAAATCAATTGCTCTTACCACAATGCCAGGCATTTGACCGTACTTATCAGCAACCTTCAGTGTAGACGTTGATGCATCAAGAATTTCCCAGTGTTGAGTCATCAGGTTGAAACATATAACATAGCAATGCCGTGGTTTCATAATCGGGAAGAAAAACTGCATCCAAATTTAGAAAAAAAATAATTTTCTATGACATGCATGCATGAACACATATTATCATACACACTTACCAACTCGACATGGTCTATGGTTATTTCTGCCGACAATGCTGCCAAACCAAACTCCACAGCTGCATTGAATATATGAGGTCTATCTTTCTTAGGTGTTGGTTCACCCACAAAGCTATGCACCTGCACACTTCAAATTAGTAGTTTCAAATTTTGGTTTACACTATCACATACGCAATCAATAGTTCTTGCAAATATTCGGCACGGTGAATCACTGCTCCTCAAACATTCCCTAGCATTAAGCATCGTGGACCACGCATCCAAAACATATGCGCTTATATGTTGGTTTTCACGCAACGACCACATCTCTTTCATTGTAACCTCAAATTCTTCATATTTAAAAAGTATTTGCTCCCTACAAACACACAATATATTTATTATATCTTCACATTATGTTCTCAATGGTTGTTCTCAATATCAATAATTTCAATTCACCTTCCACACTGCTCATTGTTCAGCAACCATGCCATTACGCTTTTCTCCATTGATGTGCACATTTGAACAGGATCTATTGCTCTTAACAAGTATGGTGACTTTAACACCTCAGCCATTTTTTGTTGTCGCTTTTCCCTTGTAGTTGTAATGTCTACATTATTCTGCACCTGTACATTACATGTTTTGCACAGTTTTCAATATATAATACTTAGCCGTTTAACATATACGCCAATGCACACATAACTAAGTTATTTTGAATACATTTCCTCTCACCACTAGAGCTAATCTATCTGCACCCTCCTCTTTACCAATATGCACTTCCTCAGTTTCATCATACCAAAATACAAACGAAACTCCACATTAAACATCATATACACTATTACATTTCTCCAACAATGTCCAAAAAAAAATGAATTTTCTAACAAAGATTACCTCTTCAGTGCACACTCTATCTTCAAAGCCTTCTTTATTTGTATTTAATGGTCCTCCCATCTCTTTCGGGCGTTGTCTTTCCAAATCCGCATCTCTCTCTTGTTGTGTCAGTCCAATAGAGAATGATGGTAATGGTGATGTATTCTTATTGGTCATTCCTACCTTCACCCCATTTTTCTCAGCCTTTTCTAGTATGGCAAGAGTGGTTGAGTGACTCCAGAACACATCATCATCAATATCTACACCATTTACACCATGCTCTTCACTGATTGCATCATTCTCCATCTGTTGTTGTGTTGTATCCTTTTTTTTGGCAAAAGCAATCAGTTTTTCTCCTGCCTCCTGGAGTTTATTCATACTCTCCTTCTCCATTATGCAAGCTGGATCTTCATTGGCAATTGTTATTATGTCATTCACAAGCTCAACTATACAGCTTGATTTTTCTGCAAACATCCGCACATGCACCTACACACATATATAACAATGATATAAACACTCATACAAATAAATAATTCAACACGCAAATCTGACCTTAGGTTCATCATCACCGATCCCTGAATCATCACTCCCAGTCAGCTGCAATGGATCATCTACATACCCTGACCCAAAACAACCAGCTTCGATCTCAGCATTTTCTCTTTCTCTCAACATGTGTGCATTCCATCCGATGATGACAGGTAGCTTTCTTTCAATAGTTCTTTGATAGAGCACGACTCTATCAACATACACCATCTACATGTAAGGTAAATTTTGTGTTAGTTGTTTTAAAACAGTTTAACGAATTAAATATGTTCAATACATTAAACAATACCATTAGAAATAGCAAAGGACCGTTGAATGTTGTTTTCTTGTTCTTCTCCCAACTCAATTTATTCTCTATCAGGCATGATATTATGTAACGACACCAATTCAACCCCTTTATCTTGCTCTCATCTTCCAGGTTGTTCATTATCAACGGGTGTGCATATCCATTTGCACCACTGTAAAAAATTACAGTCCCAACTAACACCACAAAATGCCTCACAAACCATATATCACCTTCCTCACACAAAAGCATGGCATCACTTATATCATCCGGTGTAATTTTCCTCCCACCTTTCTTAAACATCGCCCTCCACTCCTTCAGAATGTTGCATGGTTCGTGGTTTGCTTGTGGCACAATCTGCGTTGCTCCTATTGGTAAACCGAATACACGTGCTACATCTTCATCTGAAATATGCACGTAGTGTCCCTCTTGTAGCCTTAGAGTGCAGTTTCTTGGGTTGAAATTCTCCACAACCTAGAACGCCATTTTGGAAGGCAACTGTGAAATCTCCAGATTGAGCAAGCCACCAAATCCAATTTCTTGGACTGCTTTCTTTTGAGCATTGTTCATTGCTTTTATTGCTCTCACAAGTAGACGTGGAGAAGATCTTGTTTGAAGGACATTCAGCTCTGTCTCCATCACTCTTTTTCTGCTCACATCAATGTTACTAGCATCACATCTTCTTAGCACTTTCCTATCCTCTTTTGTGGATACAAAATCATCATCACTGTCTGTGCCACAATCCATATCCTTTTCATAGTCTTTTTCTTTTCCAATTCTTTTTCTTTTATTCAAATTTGCAACTTTCTGAACTAACACTGCATTATCAAAACAAACAAGAAAAACCCACTTACTATGCATCATTCAAATTCTTTTTCATTTCTCTTTCTCTTACTGAGCTTTGCACCTTTTCGCACACACACTACAATATCAAAACACACCAACATATTGCACTATTATAATGCCTATAATAGCAAATCAGTTAATCCACCTTACATTTTCATTTTAATCTGAAATTATACTTCGTTTATCACTAGACTAACATAGGCACTATAATTGCATACTATTACTCTCAAATCTGCAATTTTAGTATTTTGTCTTTATTTTGGGTCTAATCTGTGAAGATTGTTTGACAATAGTCATAAATTTACTGGTCTTTATTCAGTCCTCTTACAAGATTACATTTACATTACTCTTTTTGTAAGTTCATAAATTATTAAGTTTTTAGTGGTCTATTATTACTTTCTTTGCACACTAACATTTACTGGTATGCACACATGCCCTTACACAAATGCACATTCAAGTACACTATTATTACTTTCTTTGCACACTAACATTTACTAGAATTGCGAATTGCATCACTATGCATTCTAACACACATGCCTTACACAAATGCACATTCAAGTACGCTCAAATTCACCACTCAAAACTTAAAGTACAATGATTGTGATGTGCATTACGTGAAACTGAATGTGTACGCTCAAATGCACACTTCAGTTTCATCAAACACAATTTGCAACTTTCTGAACTAACACTGCATTATCAAAACAAACAAGAAAAACCCACTTACTATGCATCATTCAAATTCTTTTTCAGTTCTCTTTCTCTTACTGAGCTTTGCACCTTTTCGCACACACTACAATATCAAAACACACCAACATATTGCACTATTATAATGCCTATAATAGCAAATCAGTTAATCCATCTTATTTTCATTTTAATCTGTAATTAGACTTCATTTATCACTAGACTAACATAGGCACTATAATTGCATACTATTACTCTCAAATCTGCACTTTTAGTATTTTGTCTTTATTTTGGGTCTAATCTGTGAAGATTGTTTGACAATAGTCATAAATTTACTGGTCTTTATTCAGTCCTCTTACAAGATTACATTTACATTACTCTTTTTGTAAGTTCATAAATTATTAAGTTTTTAGTGGTCTATTATTACTTTCTTTGCACACTAACATTTACTGGTATGCACACATGCCCTTACACAAATGCACATTCAAGTACACTATTATTACTTTCTTTGCACACTAACATTTACTAGAATTGCGAATTTCATCACTATGCATTCTAACACAAATGCCCTTACACAAATGCACATTCAAGTACGATTAAATTCACCACTCAAAACATAAAGTACAATGACATGCACTTACATTCCACTTTCGATACACCGGCGTGTTCTTCAGTCCCTTCCGGCACCAAGTTCTGAACTCTAATACCTTCGTCCGTGCATGTCCCAAAATCGACATCTCCTCCTCCTGTAACACACGAAAATTCATGAAATCTTTCATTATACTTCAACATTTCTTCACTTCAAAGTCCTTCGTCCAATGCTCTGTTCGTACTCGAAAGTAAACGATTAAGTACCAAACAATGCACTTACCACTTCCAGCGCCAGCACCAGGGATGTTCATCACTTCACAGTTCATCCTCTCCGTGGTACCCTCTTCTTTTTTTGCACAAGACCTTGTATGCCTTCTTTCCATTTCAATATTCTGAATCGGAAATTTACAGAATGGAACCTACCAAATTTCAATCACCTATCTTTGGTAAGGCCGTTTGTTCTGGGATTCTCGCACGTCTGCCGCCTTTTTCTGCACAAGGCCTGAATTTTTCTCCAATTGAAAGGTCTATTTTAACCCTCATGTGCCTCTCTTTTAATTGCCCACAACCTCTCATTAATAACTTTCCTTCTACAAAATCTTCGGCTGATGTAATTTTGCACACCATCCAACCGTTCAAATACACAAATCAACGAGTCTCAAGCGTTCTTATTTCTCTCCTAAACAAATGTTCTTACTTGAATCAACCTCTATATATATATAACTCAATGATAGCAATTTTATTACTACAATGTAAATAGGAGTGTGTTATTGATATTTTTATAGTAACTATAGTTAGTACTAGAATGTTTAAATCTACTGCCATATTGAACTATTCAAGTATGGGAATACTTTTATGAACACAAATATTTTATTTAAAATTGAAACTCTATCCACATTGGTAGTGTAACCGTGGCTGAGTGAGGTAATTTGGTTGATTTCTCAAGTTCAGTCAAGGGGTAGTGAATCAGTGATAGTGTGAAGTTTCATCTAGTGTGATACTTTCTTGTATATGGCATTATAATGGCATTATAATTTTTTATTCATTACAAATAGTATTGAGCAATTAGATATTTCGCTTCTGCTACGTTACACTTGAGTGTAATGGTACCATATTTCAATAAAAGTTTATATTAATATAAAGAAACATGTGAGATAATTATATACTTAGACATCTAATATAGATCCAATCACAAGTCCAATATATTTTATTCTTAAAATATGTAAATATTTATGATTTTTTGAAAAAGTTCATAAACGATAAATATTGTACTTGAAGTATATGTTTAGATGAATTCAGGGCCATCTAGAGCAATTTTGAGGCCCTAGACAACCAAATAATACTCTGCATTTACTTATGAGATACAACGTATTCACGTCTCAGTAACGCTATGTTATGATAAAGTTGTACAATTATTAAAAAAATCAGTTTATGTGGTTGATATTGAAGTGATAAAATAAGCACGATTTAGAACTACACAAATTTTGTCAAATTTGATATGTGACATTCTTAATGCATAGGCTGAAAATTAAAGATGAAACAATTTTAGCGGATTAGAGAGAGTATAACTTCAATATACGTAGTATTTTTTAGTAAATAAAATACAAAAACTATAATATGAAATAAACAGGAATGTCATAGCCAAAAAGAAATATTAATGTGGCTTGAATTGGTAAGTTTTTTTGTGATGATCTTTTACACAATCTTTTAACATATAAATATATATAATTATTTTACAAATTTGGAGAGGATCGGAGCCTAAAAATTAAAAAGGGCATTCTAATTACGCCCCGAATAGAAGTAAAGTACAATCCAAAATATACTACTCCCTCCGTTTCTGAAACAAGTTCCACCTTTCCTTTTCGGGCAGATTCAAAATTAAGTTCTACTTTCAAACATTTCCTTATTTGGCAAATTATCTACATCAAAACAGTGTCAAATAGTGTCAAATAGTGCCAAACAGTGTTCAAACAGTGCCAAACAGTGCACTCCACAGTAAAGTCAAATTTATTTTCTTGATATGTGTGAAGTCAAATGTGGAACTTGTTTCAGAAACGGAGGGAGTATATGTTACTAATGCAAAGAATATCATTCTTTGAATGTAAGCAATAAAAGAGTGAAAAACACATGGAGATTCTAATAGCAAATTTGGTAAGAAAACTACTACAATCAAGACTCACTAATACTATGAAATACTTTTTTAATCGAGATAATAGTCAATCCAATTAATATAAGATTGTTTTCCTTAAATATTATTGAAATATAACTTATATAAAAAAATTACCCTTCATTCCATTCAAAGCTTGTCACTTTCCCTTTTTAGACATCTCAACTAAATGTTTTCATTTTCTATTTTAGAAAACAATTAAAAATGAAAATTTAATAATAAATTTTAAAAATAATACATTTATAACATCACATTTGTCATCAATAACTCATTATATTATATACGTAGACATCAAAACTATTTCTCAAAATATACTCGAATTAGAATATTGAATTATTATCTATGCACATGCATTATATATAGTTGACACAATCATGATCACTAAAGTTATAGTCGATGAAGTATAAAAAGACATATTTTGTTCACTCTTATTTAGATCATATATTTGTCATTATTTTCAAATATATCACCGAACATGCTTAATCTTGATTTTTTAATATTTTGCATCAACGCAGCTTTAGTTCTAAACTTATTTTTATGTATTTCAATTACTTTAATTAAGGATTTAAGTATACATAATATTATTATTTTTGAAAATGGAGCCCTACAAAATTTGGAGGCCCTAGACAAATGTCTAGGCTACCTCCCCCCATGGCCGGCCCTGGATGAATTATACAAAGTGTATGCTAATAAACCAGTTACGGAAAAGGTGGGTGTAGCTCAATGGGTAATCATCCATTCCCAAATCTCTCCTAAACTCCGATATTAGGGAGGCTCACCTTGATCACATGCATCCATACAAAGCATTATTAAAAAAGTAAAAAAAAAATAAAAAAAAAATCAGTTGTACATCCGTAACGAGCCAGCGTAAAAAAATCCATATCTTGTACTCCTTCTGTCCCACAATTAAAGTCACAGTTTGATTTTACTGTCTCCTCGGCGAACGTTTGACCATAATTATCTTAAAATTTATACCTATATATGTAATGATTTGATATTTCTGTAATAAAATTAGGGAAATAACTTTAAATAATATCAACTATCTTCCAGGAATCAAGAATAATAATAACATATACTTTTGAAATACGGAGTAACTTTTAATAATACCAACTATCTGTATGTAAACCAAAAATAATATAGTCACTTTTCTACAAGAAATCCCGTCATTGAAGACATCAAAAACTAATATCAAATCATCTAATAATTGATATTTGGAAATACGATCACTCATTTGATATTTTGATATTAGTTCGTGATGAGTTAAATAACTGATTTTTTAGTGAAAATTTTCTCAATATCACTTTTGGTATATATTACAATAGCTGGTATTATTAAAAGTGATTTCTAAAGCTTGTATTATTCTTGGTTCATGAAAGATAGTATTATTTAAAGTTATTTTCCCCAATGAAGCACATAAAATTAATTTTTTTGTAATAAAAAAATTATTAATTTTAAGTAAATAATTAATGATCAATGTTTAATTAGTTTGACTCAAATGTAAAACTAGAACTTTAATAAGTTCTTTCCCGGAATAATGCTAATTAAATTAATAATTCCCGAAATACTTTTGAGTTAAAAATAATTTCCAAAATACTGTTGGTGTTAATCATGGTTAAGGAAAGCTGTCACTCAAAGTGACAGTTCTATTGCACAAAAGAACCGCCACTTCGAGTGGCGGCTTTCCTTAACTGTGATTAACACTTGCAGTATTTTGGGTATTACTTTTAAACCAACAATGTTTCATGAATTATTTATTTAATTAACATTATTCTTTGAAAAAACTCAACTTTAATTGGGTCATTTGTAATCATGTAATGGGTCATTTGTCCGGCCTTCCCCGCAAACATGAAACAATGTTGAGATCTGGAGTCTTCGGCGCCTCAACGGCAACGAACCAGGTGTCAGGCCGTCTAATAAATTTAGAGGCCCCATTCTAAATACCAAATGAGGCCCCACATATGAATAAAAATAAAATCATAAACAATATAAAAACTCACAAAGTTCAACAAAGTTAATTATGTCCAATTGTTCATATAGAAAAAATACATGATTTAAAATGACTATATGTACAGAGTAATTCATATGTATCGCTTGAATAAAGTTGAAATTCTTTCTGAAATTAACAAACAAGTGAAATAACAAATTAACGATTAACAATAATAAAATTACAAAGGTGAAAAAACTAAAGAAGGTTAAAAGTGAAAGTCTGAACAAGTGAAGGTTGTGATTCTGTAAAGAATGAACTGTGAGCAGCAGAACAGGACAATTGTAGGCCGCAAGGTGCAGGGCGCAGGTGACCCAGCTTCACCCGATTTCAGATTGCCACCTTGCCGAGAACTCGAGATGCATGCAATGGCTATCGCCTGAATCTGATTTGCCGATTACTCGATTAGCGAGGACGCCGAAGATTCGAAGAGTCTCTTTTTTGGAGAAAGAGAATGACTTCGTATTCCCGTAATTCTGTAGGCCGTAGTTACTAGTTAGTCCCATACTTCGTATAACCCGTTTTAGTTCTTTATATTAATATTAATACTCTATTTGTAATTTAAGCAATTTTCATTATTGAAAAAATGGGGCCCCAACAATGGTGAGCCTTGTTCCAGATCTAGAACATGATAAACATGTTAAATGTGGACTCTTCGAGGTGTCTTATATCCAAAGATCATGTTGAAAGCCATCATTACATTTTGATGCATATCATTTCACAAATGATCAATATCCTCTTTGCCGCTAATTGTTACCGGAATATTAAATTGATAAAGTTAGAATAAAGTAGAAATTATTTAGAATCATTGCCTAGCTAGTTTGGTCCGAAACAAGCTTTATGGGACGGAAAAGAAAGATACTAGTACAATTTAGTTCTATTTAGTTTTCTCAAGATTTATATGGCACCAATTTATGTGACCAATCAATTTCTTTTTCTATCCTATTATTCTTATTTCTTTTCCATTTTTATTGTTCTATTTCTTACTCTATTAGGAGAATTGTTTTTTGTAAAATTTCCTTCCCAAATAGATTTTTTTTGTCATTTTCATTGTCTTCCCGTATTTTTATTTCATTTTCTTTTTTATGTTTATCGTATTAATCACTCTCTTCTTATTAAATACCTTTTTCTCACTCTACTTTTTGTTATATTTTCTTTATATTTCAACTTTCCCACTTTTTTCTTCTTGTTACTTTTTTTTGTGTTTTTCTTGTTTTTTCTGGTTATCTTAATTCCACCATCAATATATGTTTTCTACTTTTTGCATTATCCTATTTTTTAAAGTAAATCCATCTATTAATTCCCTCAATTATGTAAAAAACTCCATGTGACAAAAAGATTATGGAAAAATTAAATTAAAAGAAATAAATATTAGCGAAAATGAAAGAAAACAAATACTACGTACATTTTCCCTAATGTTTTATTTTTCTTTACATTTCCCAAATGTTTTATTTTTCCATAATCTTTTTATCACACGGAGTTTTTCCCACAATTGATAGAATTAATGATGAATTTACTTAGAAAAATACAATAATGAAGAAAGAAGAAAAAACATATTGATGGTGAAATTAAGATAACAAGAAGAAAGAAGAAAAAATATAAATAAAGTAACAAGAAGAGAAAAGGGAAAAAGTGAAAATAAAAAGAAAATATACCATAAAGTAGAGTGTAAACAAATCTTTAATAAAAAAATGATTAAGAAGAAAAACATAAAAAGGAAATGAAATAAAAACACGAGAAGAAAAAGAAAACGACAAAAAGAGCTATTTTGGAGGTAAATTTTACAACAACAAAAACTCTCGTAATAGAGTGAGAAATAGAATAACAAAGATGAAAAAGAAATAAGAACAAATTAAAAGAATAGAAAAAGGAATAAAAAAGTGTCTAGAGATGAAAGTCAAGAAAGAAATTTTTAGGGAAAAAAAGAAAAAATGAAACATGAGGTCGTTTTGAACAAATTTGTGAAACGTGAGATTATTTATGCAAGGTTTTCAAAGAAAGGGTAAAAACCTGGTATAGCATGTCACTGACCGGTCAGGGTCCAACGAAAGAAGACGAAGTGGAAAGGTAAGATTATTTTAGGATTACGAAGGTAAGACCGTAAGATTATTATGACAAGATCGATAAAATGTGAGATTATTCTTCTCAATTTTTCCATAATAATATTGCATTGGAGAAAAACTTAGTACCTAGAGATCAAGGGTATTTGCATTGGAGAGCAAGGGATAAATCTTGTTGAGAAAACTTATTGTTGTGGTATTGGTCCACCTCATCTATGGGCCATCCCTGAGCTGCCTTTTGGTCCACCTCATTTATGGAGTTGGTCTCCTATTAATTGTCCTGGCCCAAATGGGCTGTCTACCCGACCAAGCCCATCCCCCCGTTTTGTCTTATAACTCAGCCCATCCCTTGTGGCCCTCCCTTATATTTGGCTGGTTCTTCTGGAATCCTCCTATTTCTGCCTCTCCGCCTTCTCTCTAAAATGACGCTTCAGTTCGGTTACCCTAGACCTAGAGTGAGAGAGTGCCGGTTTCCTCTGAGCTTTAGCTCCGGCTTTGCTCCGGTGAGACCTTTGGAATTCTTCTGTGGGCTTCACTCTGGTCTGGTAGTGTGGTGGGTTATCTGTAGCTCCGGTGGGTTCTCTGGGCTGGGGTCTGGGTTCTTTGTGTGAGGGCTTGTTGGCTGTCGCCCTTCTGTCTTCCCCGGTTGTATCCCTGGTGGTGAGTGTGAGCAAGCCTTTGGGCTTGGTGGTGATTGAGGTCTGAGCCGGTCCGGTTTTCCAACACTTATTAATAACGTATTCATCTACTCCGTATATGATAATATGAGCAAATTTAACCAAATGAGTCTCCTAAGGTTTAAAGTATATGGCTCAAATTAGGTTATGCAAGGACATCAAATGTCCATAATAAAAAAATTAATTTTGCATGTCTATCAAACACACACGCACATACATACATTAATAAGAGGTGTATACGGGTGAGCCTAGCTGAACTGGTTAAAAGGGAGTGTCATGAGGGTTAGGTCCCCTGTTCGAATACAGTAAAAAATGCATAAGCATCTTCAAATACACCAAGCCCACTCTCTATCCCACTCAATTTTTTTTTTATGAATAAGATGTGTATGTCTTTCACCGTATTCATGTGCTCTGTGTTGTAATATGTCTTTCTCCGTTTCATATACCATCTCTAATAGGGATGATCTTTCCATGACCAGGATTTCTGGAAAAACTGAGCACTATTAGTGCATACTTTCTGCTATTGTACTATTAGTGCATACTTAGAAGGAATCAAACCCAAGAAAACAGAACTTTGACAAAAACGGAAAAAAAAGGAAAAAGCAGAGACTTGTTTACAGGACTCATTGCAATGCAGTATCTCTGCCCGTATCCTGGTAATTATGTGCTGTACTTTCAGGTCTGGACTTTTGTTTCCTGTGCTGTGTTTGTTTCTCTAAAGCGAAAAGAAGAAGAAAAGGAAACAAGAAAACTCTCTTTTTCGTTGGACTTGAGTGTATTCTACATCAAATTGCTCTTGAGCCCAGAGAATCTTTGTAAGCTCTCTCTTTCAAAATGGAAGCCAAGGTGCCCAGATTCTTCGAGGTGTTGCCTCCTGGTTTTCATGCCAGACTGGTATTCTCTTTCTCTCTCTTTTGCACATTTCTTCTTCCTCGGGCTCTCTTACATTGAAATATTCCTACTGCTGGATCTTTTTTTGTGGAAATTTTTTAATGGTGCAGAGGCTTCCACGGATTATATCAAGGAAACTGCGTGAAAAGGAGACACAAAAAGTTTTGTTGATAACGGTAAAGGGAAACTCTCTGGTCACTATCCAAAAATTACAAGATGGGAGGCTATGGTTCACCAACGGGTGGTATGCTTTTGTCCTCAAGCATGGCCTTACTACTGGAGACTTTATCACTTTTAAACACATGGGTAGCTCCAATTTCAAAGTCACAGTTTATACCGAGACCTGCTGTGAGAAGGATTTCATTGATGAACCTGAGGCAGAAGTTAAGGGTAAGTGACTATGTTATTGTGTATATATGTTCAGTTTTGGGTAAACTTCATTGCCCTGAGCCTCTAACGAACTGTAAAACAGCTCAAACATTGGAGAAAAATGCCAGCCCATTGGTAGAGTCTGAAGCTGAAGAAGTGCCTCCCCCGCCTCCTTCTCCTACTCAACACCATTTTCATATGAATGATGGTTCAAATTCTAGGGAGGGACTTAATTGGAGTAAGTTTAATTTCGTTTCGTTGGATGGGTCAAGAGTGTAGCCATTCTTTAAATCTTTTCAATAACTGCATTAGGGGAAGAAAAATCTGGTTAAGACTATTTGTTACAAATCTGCAATTCTTTCCAGCAATGGCTTTGCACACAGGGTGGAATTTAGACCATTGTTTTGCTGTCTCTCTTTTCAGCCTTAACTGAGTAGAAACTATTCCATTAGATCATCTTTTGGAGGCATCAACAGATGAGCTGCCGTTGAGATCAGCAATAGTCGGAAAGCTTTCTTATAAAGTGTTTCTTCCCCCGGCGATGGCAGGAGGTGCGGAAGGGATGCTTACGTTCAGTTGGCGGTTCTTAAAGGTCATGTTTCCCGGTTTTGAGACTCAACTGGTATGATCCTTGTCTCAAATTATCTGCATCTTCTTAATTAATCTTTTATTCAATTTTCCCCACTTTTGCCCCCCTGACTTTGCCAATATTCCATTCTTTTCATTGTGTCTTAACTCTTAATCATAAGCATATAAGTTTTAATGTTAGAATTAGAATAAGAATGGTTCCATAACTTCCATCCAGACAAAGATGGGATCTTTTCTAGTTTTGTTTGGAGCATTTATTTTACTATTCCTTTTATTTATTAGAATAAGACCTCATAATTTGTGCCATAGAACAAAAGCAGTTGGTAGATTTAGTTATAGAACTCTTCCTTCCAAAACAACTCAACAAATACGGAGTAATTTTGTATATAATAATTAACAGTTTTTCTTCATATTGTGAAAAGCAGACTCTGCCGCCCTTGGTTTGTGAAAAACTTAATGGAGAGAAGTCATCAAAAGCAACTTTAGTTACTGCAAAGGGTTCATGGGATGTGGATATAGAAAATGGTGACCAAGGAAACCTTTGTTTTGGGAAGGGGTGGGATGCATTTGTCATGAACCATGGATCAAGAGTGGAAGATTTTGCAGTATTTGAATACATAGGTGGAATTGGCTTTAATGTTTCATTGTTAGACAAAAGTGGCATTGAGAAAAAGATGGATTCTGTTAATCCAGGAGAGGAAGATGATCAGAAGATAGATTCTACTAAACCCAACCCAATCAATGAAGAGCGCTTTAAGCTTTTTGCTGTGAAGGTGGAAAGGGATGAAGACATTATCACTTCTCAACTCAATTCTCGTCTTGCTCCACTTTTGCAAATATTGGCTGAGATGGACAATGAGGATTTCACTTCTTATGATGGAGAGAAAAGGACCGCCTCCAATCACTAGCCCATCTGGTAATTCAGTTAACAGGGAACTTATCCCTTTTCAAGTTGATGATGTCAAACCAATTTCCCAAATAAAACCTCAGAATAATGACATAAAAAGCGGTTCTACAAAGCGGAAAAGGGAGGATGGTGCGAAAAAAGTGGATAGTACTATCCTTTCTTAAACCTGGATTTCAGCCTATCCTCCCTTTTAATGTCCACTTTTTTCGCACTGTCCTCCCTTTTCCGCTTTGTAGAACCGCTTTTTATATTATTATTCTGAGGTTTTAATTGGGAAATTGGGTTGACATCATCTACTTGAAAAGGGATAAGTTCCCTGTTAAGTGAATTACCGGATGGGCTAGTGATTGGAGGCGGTCCTTTCTCTCCATCATAAGAAGTGAAATCATCATTGTCCATCTCAGCCAATATTTGCAAAAGTGGAGCAAGATGAGAAGTGATAATGTCTTCATCCCTTTCCAGATTACGGGTACATATAAGATCTCTCTTTCAAAATGGAACTCAAGGTGCCCAGATTCTTCAAGGTGTTGATTCCTGGATTTCATGCCAGACTGGTATTCTTCAAAGTGTTGCTTCCTGGATTTGATGCCTGTCTGGTATTCTCTCTATTTCCTCTCTTCTTCTTCATCCCTTTTTTTTATCATAATATTCCTACATTGAGAGCCTTTTTGTGGAAAATATTTAAATGGTGCAGAGGCTTCCACCTATAATGTCATGGAAGCTGGGCGAAAAGGAAGCAAAAAAAGCTATGCTAATAACTAAAAAGGGAACCTCTGCGGTCACTATCCAGGAATCGCAAGATGGGGGGCTGTGGTTCACCAATGGGTGGCATGCTTTTGTCCTCAAACATGGCCTTGTAGCTGGAGATTTTATCACTTTTAAATGCATGGGTAGCTCTAATTTCAAAGTCACAGTTTATACTCTGACCTGCTGTGAGAAGGATTTCATTGATGAACTTGAGACAGAAGATAAGGGTAAGTGACAATGTTATTGTGTATATATATTCCTGTGTTCTAGGTAAACTTCTCTGCTCTAACCAACTGTCAAACAGCTGATACGGGGGCGAATAATGCCAGACCATCGGTGAAGTCTGAAGCTGAAGAAGTGCCTCCCCCTCCTCCTACTCAACATCATTTCCGTATGAATGATGGTTCAGAGGCCAGGAGGTTCAATTTCTATGGGAGTAAGTTCAGTTTAGTTTCTTAGGACGAGTCAAGAGTGTAATTATTCTTTAATTCTTTTCAATAACTGCATCATGGCAGGTAAAAACCAGGTAAGACTTTGTTTTAAATTCTGCAATTCTTTGGAGCAATGGCTCTGATTTAGGCTTTGCACTCAGGGTGGAATTTACACCTTTGTTTTGCTGCATCCCTTCTCAGCCTCTTGGATAGGCATTGCCAAGCATAATTATTAGAACATGAAGGTTGACTTCAGGCCCCTCTTTCTTTTAGTGTCCGTTTGGACCCCTGAAAACACTTCAGAGGATATAGGAAGGAAAGCTTATAGGAAAATTAGAAGGAAAGAAAATGTGGGAGGAAATTTAAGATGGAAATAAAACTCAAACGATTTCTTAGATGTGTGCTGATACTCATTTCTTGTGATCCCCACATACCCTCAAACAATCTAAAAAAAATCCCACCTATTCTACCTAATTTCTTGTAGAAGTAAGAAAACCCTACAAAATTGAGTCATTTGCTGTAATTGTAATATCAATCTTGATCAGGATACTAGGTGAATGAATGCATGTCATGAACTATGGATTAAGCGGAAGAATTTGCTGCATTTCAATACATAGGTAGAATTTGCTTCAATGTTTCTTTGCTTGACAAAGTGGCCTCTGTCATGCCAGGGGAGGAAGATGATCAGAAGATACATTCTGCCAAACTCAACCCAATCAATAAAAAACACTTCGAGGTATCTGCTGTGAAGGTGGAAAGGGATGAAGACATCTGCCCCCCTAGACCCCTCCCTAGGTCCTCCACTGATCACTCATTAACTCAATGATAATTTCTCTTCCCAAGATGGAGAGAAAGGACTATCTCCAAATACTACTCGATCTTGCAATTCAGTTAATAGGTAACTGATCCCCTTTCAAGTTTATGATGTCAAACAAATTTCCCTTAAAAAACTCAGAATAATGATATACAAAGCTGTTCTGTAAAGTTAAAAATGGAGGGCGATGTGAAAAAAGTGGACATTAAAAGTAAGTCTGTGGCTGCCCTGTTTTTTTGTAAATACTGCATAATTCCTTTTTTTGTTTGTAAAATCAATGCATGATTTTAATTCATAATAATATTAGCGTGCACATGAGACTAGTTGGATTCGCAACCTTGAGAGAAAATGTGAGTTATAATTCATTTTAATATACTACGTATTACTTTGTTTATTCAATGTCGTACTAAAGTCTGATGTTTGGTAGGTAATAAAGTACCTAACAAAGTCTGCAGTTTTCATTAATAATGAAGTCATACCATCTCCTTCATCGATCTCTTTATATGGTAAGCTTTTGAATCTCAACCCTGAGCTCTCTTTGAAGGTTTGGAGGTGAATAATTTTAGTCTTCATTCTTCAATGTTAAAAAAATTAGTTTTTAACATAATATGTGGTTATATAACATTTGATACATTTTTAGAAACATTTGATCTGTCAAGATATAGATTAAACCCTTCAAATACTTCCCCTACAAATAAACCGTTAGAATTCATTTGTTCATTACAAACTCAAACTTAAACTGTCCGATTTTTCCTCAAAAAACAGAACTTTTGCTGTTTTTTTTGTCTTATACTAATAATATGTTTCTTAAATCTGTATTTCAGCATGTCCCTGCAGGATTTCTTAATATGTTTATCAAAATGCAAGACTAACTCTGAGAGGGCCAATGGTTGAGCAAGAAGTCAGCCTTAGGGTTTGCAAGGGAGGGAGCACCAAATATGCAGTCATCACTGAAGAATTCAATTGCAACAACCATGAAGCTTCCTCCATGTGCAAGCAACAACCATGAAGCTTCCTCCATGTGCAAGCAACAACCATGAAGCTTCATCCATGTGCAAGAATGACAAAGGGAGCTTCCTCAAAGTTTCCTCATGTTTAATCCCACCTTCCTCCCACCTTCATAGTACCTAGTTTTGGTGCTATAAATAGAGAGCTTGGAGAGTCTTTTTATTATCAAGTAAATTAGAATAGATCATCATAGCACAACCAAGAAGAGTTGTGAATATCCTTGAGAGATATGTGAGGTGTTGTTTTGAGAGTTTTTTAATTAGAGCTTGTATGTCTCTTCTTTCTATTCTTGAAAGTAATAGAAGTGTTTTTCTCTCATATTAGCACGATCCTGTTATTCCCAACAAGTGGTATCAGAGCCTGGCTGAGCTTTTGGTATTTTTTCCCCAGAATTTTCGGATAAAATTCTACTGTCTGAAAATTCGTGTTTTTTGGTTTTGCTCGCAATTGCAATCTGAATACACCGTTAGATTCGTCTCGTCGAGACGAGAAAACTGGTATTTTTTGGTAATTTTTAGGCCAACGGAAGCCACCACACGCGCCGCCTACGTGCCGATGGTGAGGAGCTCGCTGACGTCATCCCTGACGTCATTCTGCACGCATGCCAGAGGTTGAAGACAGCTGACGTCATCAGCCAGTCAGAGCTGTGTCAGCGACACATCAGCGCCACGAGTGCACATCCGCCACATCATCAGCTCACTGCCATCTTCCACCAGCGCCCAGTCAACTGCCACGTCAACGCCCAGTTAGCGCCACGTCATCTGCCACGTCATCTGCCACGTCACCGGTCAGTTTTTAAATTTTGAAAAATTGCAGTTAGGTCCCTCAATTTTTGGAAAATTATAATTTCCACCTATAATTTTTCGAAAAATGTATTTTGACCCCGAAAGTGTCTACCCACCATTTTTGGCCGTTCCGGACGCAACGGTGCTGCCCATTTTTCAAAATTCTGCTCCGATTTTTCTCAAACAGAATATTAAAATTATTTAGAAGGTGAAAATGACCTTTGACGAGTCAACTTCATCTTCCGGAGCTATGATTATGCTCACGGCTACCAAGTACACGCTATGGAAACCTCGGATGGAAGATTTCCTTAGCTGTAAAGACCTTTTTGATCCAATAGAGATGAAAGGTATTAATCCTGACCCACCCAAATCAATAGAGTGGAAGAAAATAAATAGAAAAACTATTGGTCAAATCCGTCAATGGATTGATCATAGTGTCTTCCACCACGTTGCACAAGAAACCGACGCTTATGCTCTTTGGAAGAAGCTAGAAGATATGTACCAGGCCAAGACCGCCAGGAATAAGGCCCTACTGATGAGGCGTCTTGTCAATATGAAGCTCAAAAGTGGAACTTCTGTTGCCGAACATACTAGTCAGTTTCAGAGTCTGGTAAATCAACTATCTTGTGTAGAAATGCCACTTGGAGATGAAATGCAATCTCTACTACTTCTTAGTTCCCTTCCTGATAGTTGGGAGACACTAGTTGTTACTCTCAGCAACTCAGCCCCAGATGGCAAACTTACCATGTATGTGGTCAAGGATGCATTGTTCAATGAGGAGGCAAGGAGGAAAGACATGAGCACAGATCAGACTCATGCTCTTGTGACGGAGAATCGAGGAAGATCACAAGGAAAGCAACAAAGAAACAGTAGAGGAAAGTGGCAAAGCAGAGGCAAAAGTCGGGGGAGATCATCAGATGGCCGGAAACCTTCTTATACCTTCCACCATTGCGGTATAGAGGGTCACATGAAGAAGAATTGCTACAAATTGCTAGAGGAGCGAGGCAAGAGCAATTCTCAAGCGAAGAACAAGGGTGGTGAAGCGCTCATCACAATCTCAGGTGATGTGGTGTATTGTACTAGCAATGATGAAACATGCCTGCACGTCTCAAGAGAGGACACTGAATGGAGGGTAGATACTGCAACATCCTACCATGTTACTCCCCACAGGTACTACTTCACAACTTACAAAGCTGGAGACTTTGGAGCAGTAAAGATGGGCAATTCCAGTTCCTCTGGAATAGCTGGAATTGGTGATATACAAATAAAGACGAGTACTGGGAGCACAATCACTTTGAAGGATGTCAGACATGTCCCAGACCTTCGGCTCAATCTCCTATCTGTGGTATGTCTTGACGAACAGGGGTATGACAACCACTTTAACAGGGGCACCTGGAAAATGTCAAAGGGCATTTTGACAATCGCTCGAGGACATGTTTGTGGCACATTGTACAAAACCCATTTGAGGATTTGTATGGATAGCCTCAACATTGCAGAGGAGACTTCTCAGAATCTGTGGCACCTGAGGCTCGGCCACATCGGTGAGAAAGGGTTGACTACCTTGATGAAGAAGAACCTTATCAACATTGACAAGAATTCTGCACCGGGTCCTTGCAGTCATTGTCTATTTGGTAAGCAACATAGAGTATCATTTAGTTCTACTTCAACTAAAAGAACGGAGTTGCTAAGTTTGGTACACTCCGATGTCTGTGGTCCTTTCGAGGTAGAATCAATCGGTGGAAGCAGATATTTTCTGACTTTTATCGATGATGCTTCTCGGAAAGTGTGGGTGTATTTCCTGACGACGAAGGATCGGGTCTTTGAGAGCTTCAAGACATTTCACGTCTTGGTGGAACGTGAAACAGGAAAGAAGTTGAAATGTCTCCGATCTGATAATGGAGGCGAATATACATCCAAGGCGTTCGATGCATATTGCAGAGAATATGGCATTCGACATGAGAAGTCAGTACCACGCACCCCTCAGCACAACGGTGTTGCTGAAAGAATGAACCGGACTATCATGGAGCGTGTCCGGAGCATGCTAAATGTGGCTAAACTTCCAAAGTTATTTTGGGGAGAAGCAGTCAACACCGCATGCTATCTTATCAACCGATCACCTTCAGTACCACTGAACTTTGAAGTTCCAGAGAGGCTATGGACAGGTAAGGATCCTACATACTCACATCTTAGAGTTTTTGGTTGTTCATCATATGCACATGTATCCAAAGAGCTCAGACAGAAGCTCGATGCAAGAACTATCCCATGCATTTTCGTTGGCTATGGAAATGAAGAGTTTGGATACAGGTTATGGGATCCTAAGGAGAAAAAGGTGTTCAGAAGCAGGGACGTTGTGTTCCATGAAGATTTGACAATAGAAGACATTGAAAAATCCACAATGTCTCGGAAGTCAAATGAGGGTGTTCAAGTTTCAAATGAAGCACCTGAATTATTCTTGAGAAACAATGACGAAGAGCATGAAAACAACTCAGAAGCAGAAGAGGATGAGGAGACAGAAGAGAGTACAGAGAAAGGGGAGTCACAACCCACCTCGCCAGGCACAGATGATGGTAGCTCTTCTGAGATGGTTCCAACTGTTCGTAGATCTGAACGAGGCCATATACCATCGAAAAGGTACACATCATCTGAATATCTTTTGTTAACTAAAGATGGAGAACCAGAGAGTTTTCAAGAAGCTGTGTCTCATAAGGATAAAGAAAAATGGCTAATAGCAATGCAGGATGAGTTAGAATCTCTGCAGAAAAATCAAACTTATGAGATTGTAGAACTTCCTAAAGGGAAGAAGGCACTGAGGAACAAATGGGTGTTCAAGCTGAAGAAGGATGCAAGCGGACAAGTGGTGAAACACAAAGCTCGGTTGGTTGTCAAAGGATTCCAACAGAAGAAGGGAATTGACTTTGATGAGATCTTTGCACCAGTTGTCAAGATGACCTCAATCCAAGTTATACTTGGCTTGGCAGCAAGTATGAACTTGGAGCTTGAATAGATGGATGTGAAGACAGCATTTCTTCACGGAGATTTGAAAGAAGAAATCTATATGCAGCAGCCGGAAGGTTTTGAGAGCTCAAATGATAACTTTGTGTGTAAGTTATCTAAAAGTTTGTATGGCTTGAAGCAGTCACCAAGGCAGTGGAATAAGAAGTTTGACTCATGCATGAAGAGTCAAGGCTACAAGAAGACTACTGCAGATGAGTGTGTATACATCAAGAAACTCCCAGACGGTACTTTCATTGCTCTTCTACTATATGTAGACGACATGTTGATCGTTGGGAAAGATGCAGTGATGATAAACCAGCTGAAGAAAGAACTCTCTAAGTGTTTTGATATGAAAGACTTAGGACCGGCTCAACAGATTCTTGGGATGCAGATCACTCGAGACAGGAAGAATCGCAAGTTATGGCTTTCTCAAGAGAAGTACATTGAACGAGTACTTGAGTGATTCAACATGAATGATGCCAAACCAGTTAGTGTTCCACTTGCGAATCACTTCAAGTTGAGCAAAAGAACATGCCCTACATCCAAGGAAGAGATCGGGGAGATGTTAGCAGTTCCATATTCTTCGGCAGTTGGGAGTTTGATGTACGCCATGGTATGCACAAGGCCAGACATCGCACAAGCAGTGGGTACAGTAAGTCGTTTTCTCTCTAACCCTGGGAAGGAGCATTGGGAGGCAGTCAAATGGATTCTCAGATACTTGAAAGGTACCACGAAGTTATGTCTTTGTTACGGAGGAGCTGATCCAAACTTGGAAGGCTACACAGATGCTGATATGGCCGGAGATATTGATAGTAGAAAGTCTACTACAGGATATATCTACACTTTTGTAGGGGGAGCTGTTTCTTGGCAATCAAGATTGCAGAAGTGTGTCGCTTTATCTACAACAGAAGCAGAATACATTGCTGCCGCTGAAGCAGGTAAGGAAATGTTGTGGCTAAAGCGCTTTCTCCAAGAACTTGTGATCCACCAGAAAGAGTACCAGGTACATTGTGACAGTCAGAGTGCTCTAGACTTGAGCAAGAACTCTATGTACCATTCTCGTACAAAGCATATTGATATTCGGTATCATTGGATACGGGAGACGATTGATCAACACCGGTTGAGACTAGTGAAGATCAATACAAAGGAGAATCCATCAGACATGCTGACAAAGGTGGTGACACGAGATAAGCTAGAGCTATGCAGAGACATAGTCGGGATGCTTGTTTTGAATATGCCTGGAAGGGGAGAATTGAAGAATTCAATTTCCAGGACATATCCAAGTACAAGCAAATTGAAGAATCCAATTGCAACAACCATGAAGCTTCTTCCATGTGCAAGCAACAACCATGAAGCTTCATCCATGTGCAAGAATGACAAAGGGAGCTTCCTCAAAGTTTCCTCATGTTTAATCCCACCTTCATCCCACCTTCATAGTACCTAGTTTTGGTGCTATAAATAGAGAGCTTGGAGAGTCTTTTTATTATCAAGTAAATTAGAATAGATCATCATAGCACAACCAAGAAGAGTTGTGAATATCCTTGAGAGATATGTGAGGTGTTGTTTTGAGACTTTTTTAATTAGAGCTTGTATGTCTCTTCTTTCTATTCTTGAAAGTAATAGAAGTGTTTTTCTCTCATATTAGCACGATCCTGTTATTCCCAACAATCACTAGGGGTTGGCCGGAGTTCATTGTAGGAAACAAACTCAGAGTGGGAGACAATTGCGTCTTCAAACTTCAGTGTGCCGGAACTAGTTCAGCTGGTGTTGTGTTGGATGTTGAGGTTGTCGCGGCATAATTCTAGGGTTAGATAGAAATTTACCCAATTTATATGCACAGACTGATTAATGTGGTTAACTTAATATTGTCGGTCTTTTGAGATACTGATTTAGGAAATTATTTGTGTGTTGGTGAATGTTAACCTTTTTAGATCGGTTTTACATACAATATGATGTTCCAATTTGAAGTCAAGCATTTGGTATCCTTGACAAGTATGGAGATATAGAGGGCAAATTATACCGTGCAACCGGCGCACGGTGCGCCCGGTTGCAAAACGACGCAGCTTGCCCCCCATTTTTTTTTTGTTTTTATTGTTAAAAAATGATAATAACTTTTTTATTTTTGATCCGATTTTTATAAAATTCATATCAACATTTTTTATTTTTCATGATCTTTCAAATGAGACCAATATTGCTTATGTAATTTTAAGAAATTATCGAACTATTATATTAATGAGTATTGGATTATAAGGAAAATCAAATCTGTTTGGGAGATGATAGGTTTGTGAAATAGAAGATCGAATCTGTTTGGGAGTGGATCAGTGGCCTCAGTTACATTTGATAATACATTGAGTTACATCTTTTTATGAGCGAGTTACATCTTTTTATAAGCAAGTTACATCTTTTTATAAGCAAGTTACATCTTTTTATAAGCAAGTTACATCTTTTTAAAAGTGAGTTACATATATATAAACATGAGTTGCATTTGACATGCCTGAACGCGACTTACATATATTTACACATAAAGTTACATATTTTTACACGTAAAGTTACATATTTATACACGCGAGTTACATATTTATACACACGAGTTGCATTTGACCTGTCTGAACGCGAGTTACATATTTTTTTACGTAAAGTTACATATTGTTACACGTAGAGATACATATTTATACACACGAGTTGCATTTGACCTGACTGAACGTGAGTTACATATTTTAACACGTAAAGTTACATATTTTACACGCAAGTGTTAATATGTTAAAATTACATATGCAATATTGGTCTCATTTGAAAGATCATGAAAAATAAAAAATATTGATATAAATTTTATAAAAATCGAATCAAAAATAAAAAAGTTATTACCATTTTTTAAAAACAAAAGGAAAAAAAAATATAAATCTGTACCGGTATACGGTGTTCACCATATACCGGTCCTACGGTATAGGCACTCGATATAGAGAAGTTGAGTCTTCTGGTACGAAGAGATTAAGATATTGGGAGAAGAAGAATAGAATTGGTTGACACTTTTAATGCTTATAATTAATATGATATGATTAATGAATGATAAGAAAAGGTTATCAAAATCTCCAATTGTACATACATGGATCGTAAACATTGAATTTGGTCTGTATATACATTTATTTATTTTATTCATATATATAACACAATGATGGCAATTTTATGTCTACAATGTAAATAAAAGAAAGGAGTGTGTTGTTGATATTTTTATAGTAACTATAGTTATTATTAGAATGTTCAACTTTACACCATATTGAACTATAGCAGTACTTTTACGAATACAAATAAATGAGGGAGATTTCAACTAGTAGGAGCAAAACGTACGGATTTTCCAAAACTAAGACCGAAGATTAGCGTAAGACTCAACTACACCTGCATTGACCACAATACCCTCACTTTTAAAAAATAACAGATATTAAATAGACAATAAGTAGACAATAATTGAGAATGTAAAGGTCGGGTAATGAATTTATGTAATTTACATTGAATTTAGTTAAGTATAGTGAAGATGATTCGGAGTTGCATATATGTGTTATGACGAACATTTTAAAATGAATCGAAATAGAAAATGGTACGTAGTATAAAAATGTGGGACAAAATGAGTACAACATATAATATTCAATTGATCAAATAACATCGGGTAAAGTGTATATCAAGTTCGATCTTATACGTAATATAACATTTGCGGCCTCATACAAACTGAGACTTCTTTCTCTTTAATAAGACATGTAAACACCTAATATCCTCAAATCATGGAGGGCAAATTTATAAAATGAGACAAGTGTGGAATGGGAGGAATGAGTTCAGACACCCTTTTCTCTGATGACCTATGTTTATATACGTAGATAGATGTGCACATACCACACAATCTTGGACTCTGGTAAAATTTAATACGTAGTAGTTTTTGACATTGCACACAGTAATCAATAACATGTCAAACTACAAGGAATCGTTCCATTACAACTCTGTGGTTGTTTAGGATATTCATAACAATTATTATATGTTCTTTGATGAAATTATCACCTTATCTATTATGTAGACGTTTTTTTGTATGTGCAAGGGGCATTAGTTCTATTCTAAGTATTAATACTAAATTTTAGGGTCAGAAGTGGAGGAACTTGCCCCCAGACCTCCCTAAGTCATACACTAATAGTATATGTGCGGTGCAATACAATTTTTTCTTGGGAAAACTGTAAAATAGGTTCTGTGTATGATCCATGTACTTTTTTTAAGTCAATCAAGCCCCTAGTTGCCGATTCAAAATTAGTACACAACTTGTACACAATCCCCTAGTTGTCTGTGTACACATTAAATTCGTTTGAAAAAGGCATAATTTTATGCCAAAGTATTTGTGTAGAATGACATTGTACAATTTGTGTACCCACATTTTGTGTATAGGAAGAATCACCGTATCCCTCACTTGTAAAAGGTAATGCTAACTGCTGAGTCCATTGTCATTCTCGGGAAACATGAAACATAGTTGTAGGTGGGGCACCAACTATGACGCCATTACGAGGAACCGGTCTGATTAGAAACCAAGGTAAAATGCATTTTTACATTGTGTAAACGCCTCTGTATCTTCGTGAGGTTTATTTCTTTGTCACTGATTTTATACACACTATGAAATTATGAATTACTACCTCCGTTTGCATTTAGGTGAATAGGTGATTGATATTAAATTGATAAAACGAGAATAAAGTTGGAACGATTTAGAACCATACGCATGTTACAAATTTTGGGACGGAATAAGAAAGAAAGGTTGAAAAAATTAGCTCTATATAGTTTTCTCGAGATATATGTGGCAAATTAATTCCGTTTGAATACTACTCCGTACTTTTTACGAGTGTGGTTGCATCATGTTCTACGGTGCCCCATTTTCAGTGTACTGAAGCCAAACTGGTATACTGCGAGATCCTACTGCGATTTCCTTGATATACTGTCTTGCACCAGGATCCTCTGCACCATTACAGTGTACTCAAAAAACTAATCGCACCAGGATTTCCTTGATATACTGTCTTGCATTTTGGTGTACACTTTCTTATACACATGAGTACACCCCGTGTCTGTGAGATTTTTTGTCCGTGAATCTCAGTCCACAGACAAAAATTGATTTGTTTTGTCTGTGAAAAATTCTACAGACAAAACAAGCCACTTTTTGTCTGTGAATTGAGATTCATAGACAAAAAAAAACTCTTGCAATGCAAAAAAACTCTTGCAATGCAAAAAATTCCTTTTATACAAAAAAAAGTGTATAAAAGGAATTTTTGTTCTGCTATTGTACACTTGGTAAGCTCTTTTTCCAAAAAGATATTAAGGTTAGAAGGAATCAAACCCAAGAAAACAGAACTTTGACAAAAAAGGAAAAAAGGAAAAAGCAGAGACTTGTTTACAGGACTCATTGCAATGCAGTATCTCTGCCAGTATCCTGGTAGTTATGTTCTGTACTTTCAGGTCTGGACTCTTGTTTCCTCTGCTCTGTTTGTTTCTCTAAAACTAAAAAGAAGAAAAGGAAACAATAAAACTCTCTTTTTCGTTGGACTTGAGTGTATTCTACAACAAATTGCTCTTGAGACCAGAGAATCTTTGTAAGCTCTCTTTCAAAATGGAAGCCAAGGTGCCCAGATTCTTCAAGGTGTTGCCTCCTGGTTTTGAAGCCAGACTGGTATTTCCTTTCTTTCTCTATTGCACATTTCTTCTTCATCTCTTGTTTATCAAAATATTCCTAGTGCGAGATCATTTTTGATGGATTTTTTTAATGGCGCAGAGGCTTCCACCGATTATATCAAGGAAACTGGGCGAAAAGGAGGCACAAAAAGTTTTGTTGATAACTGGAAAGGGAACCTCTCTGGTCACAATCCAGAAGTTACAAGATGGGAGGCTATGGTTCACCAACGGGTGGCAAGCTTTTGTCCTCAAACATGGCCTTACTACTGGAGACTTTATCACTTTTAAACACATGGGTAGCTTCAATTTCAAAGTCACAGTTTATACCGATACCTGCTGTGAGAAGGATTTCATTGATGAACCTGAGGCAGAAGTTAAGGGTAAGTGACTATGTTCTTGTGTATATATTTTATCTCAGTCTTGGATAAACTTCATTGCCCTGAGCGTCTAACTAACTGTCAAACAGCTCAAACGCTGAAGAAAATAGCCAGCCCATCAGTGAAGTCTGAAGCTGAAGAAGTGCCTCCCCCGCCTCCTCCTCCTTCTCCTCCTCCTCCTCCTCCTCCTCCTACCCATCACCATTTTCATATGAATGATGGTTCAAATTCCAGGGAGGGACTCAATGGGAGTAAGTTTAATTTAGTTTCATTGGATGGGTCAAGAGTGTAGCCATTTTTTAATTCATTTCAATAACTGCATTAGGGGAAGAAAAATCTGGTTAAGAGTTAAGACTACTTGTTACCAAGTCTGCAATTCTTTCCAGCAATGGCTTTGACATAGGCTTTGCACTCAGGGTGGAATTTAGACCGTTGTTTTGCTGTCTCCCTTTTCAGCCTCTTAGATAGGGCTTTCCAAGACAAAATATTAGAGCGTGAAGGTTGAGTTCAGGGACTTCTTTCCTTTAGTTTCTGTTTGGACCCAAGAAAACACTGTGGAGGATATAGGATGGATAGTATATAGGAAGATTAGAAGGAAAGAAAATGTGGTGGGAAAGTTAAGAAGGGCATAAAAGTCAGTGAATTTCTTAGAGGTTTGTTGATACTCATTTTTAGTTATTTATTTCTACTAGTAAACAAAGATAATCTAAGTATATGGTTAAAAAATGAAAAAACTAATCATAATTTATTTTTCCTTTGAAAGCATTTCTTGTGATCCAAACATACCCTCAAAAAATCTAAAGATTCCACCTATTGTACCTATTCTCTTGTAAGAAGTAGGGAAATCTTACAAAATTGAGTCATTTGGTTTAACAGTAATATTAATCTTGATTAGGCATCTAGCCATCTAGGTGAATGCATGCATGCTTCTGAATAAGATGCTAGTTAAGATTAGAAAAATCCAAATGAAAGCGTGATCTGGTTTTAGCTTTTAGTGATAGGTATTAGACTAAAGATTGCTGCTTTTTTTATGTAGGAAGGACACGGGGAAATCCCTACTTTTCCAAAAGCAAAAGGAAAGCTTTTCCTTCCCCGGCCAATTCCCAAGAGCCTAGCAACATGGCGTCTGTGAAATTTGAAGAGGACAGTGTTGAAATTAGCCCCCCTATAAAAGTGAAAAAAGAAGATGAAAGATTTCCTTTCCAAGTAAAAACACCAGTAAACATGTTTGCTGCTAAAAAGAAGAGGCGTCGTCGACGTCAATGTAAGCTGAATCTAATGTTCATATTCTCTTATATATTAATGCATTCTGAATTGAATAGTTATTGCTAATAACATGCACAATTTGGTTGTTTTTTACAAATAGTTCTGAAACTGAATGTATTTTGGGGATTGTTTTGATTGAAAAAATAAACATTGGCCCTTGTTTGGTCCAACTTGTTTTAGAGGGAGGGGAGAAAAGTGTAGTGGTGGCCTAGTGGGTCTTGTTTGGTGGAGCAGCTTTAGAGAGGGGGAGGAAAGTCTAGTGGTGGGTGGTTAATGTGTTGAGTTGGGGGAGTCAGGGGAGCGCATGAAGGAAAATAGATGAGCTAAAAAGAACCTCAAAACTCCTAATATATGGCTCCCCCAATATAGGGATTTTGGAGTTGATATATTTTTTCTTTAACTCTTACCTTTTTTAATCCTCAGCTAGTAAGCTATTCCATATTATTATTATTCTTAAGCATGTTGATTGATATATTTTTACTTGCAACAAAAATATCATCAAATAATCAAATACAATATTTTGACATGTTTATTTCAAATAGTAGTTCCTCACCCTAAATGAGTATTGTTTTACTTGTTTTTGTTTACTTTTAAAGTGAGATCTATTCATTTATTAGAGAACAAGGAAAATAAAACAAAAGGGTAGGAAGGTTAGGCTAAGACCCCCCTCCTAAGGGCATACCCTCCCGAAATACATGTCTAAAGCCCAAAATCATAATACCACAACCTAGACAAACCACAAGATTTCCCCAAATGGCTTAACCTACTGATTTTACAAGACCAGGTGCCTAGAACAACCTGGCGTGTTCAGGCCCTCAAAACAGTCTTTTAATGCTACTGGATCAAATAACAACCCGCAAAATCAAAAGCTTCCCTTTGTGGCTTGACCACCCACATACATAATCACACAACCAGATACACAGCAATATAGCATGGTTGAACCCATATTTGTCCTGCTTTGGTTATTTTTGCTGCCCACCTTGTAACTACAGTAGTGTTTTGCTCCTTGTACTAATTCCTCTACTTCCTTCCCTTCTCCTCCCTCCTCTCTTTTGAATCAAACAAGGGCTTATCAATGATGTTATACGTTCAATGTGGTTTGTTTTTCCATATGTTGCTTACGTTCGCTAGCCCGAGGACAAGTAGAGGTGCTTGAACTAACGATGAAGGAATACAATATCCGCTCTCGATCTCCCTATTTGGTAAAGTTATTAGAAGTTCTCTAATCTCTATTATGCCTGTCCTCTCATAAAATTCTTCTCACGCAATAGTGTTGGATTACTTGCTTCCTTGCCACTTATGTATGTGTGGACTTCAGCACTTGCCTGTAGATTATTGTGTTGCGGCTGGGCTGGACATGAACTCGAGGTTGATTCTTAGAGGTCCTTACGGTGATCAAGGTGTGTCCCTAAGAGTCTGCACTGGTGGCAACACGAGATACTCGGTGATCACGAGAGGGTGGCCAGAATTCATTGCCACAAACAATCTGAAAGTTGGGGATGTTTGCATTTTCAAACGCCTTGACATAGGAACCTCTGATGCAATTGTATTAGATGTTGAATTTGGCAATCAGGGACAATAAAACTGGGGTGAACACTTAGCTCTCTTACCTTGTAAAACAACTTCCCTATTGAGACTTATTATGTGTAAACTATCCACCTACTGTTTAGTGATCTAAAAGTGGTTTAACAGGTTATTATCAATATGTGAGAAGGGTTAAAGAGGCACTATTTAAATTTATAGCTGTTGTTGCAACCAATTAAAGACTTCCCTTCACACACGTATGATTGATAAAAGTTATACACCCAGTGGCGTATCCAGAAAATTTGGCCAGTGGGGGCAAATTTACACTAACATTATCACACAATTTTTAGGAAAGAAATATTAATTAAAAAATCCACAGTTTATTAAAAATAAAATAATTTTTTATAAGAAACAAATGAAATATTTATTTATAAGTTTATAACTAATTTAAGTTACAAATAAACAAGTATGTTTTAATGTTATGTGAGAAAATATGTGATGAAATTACAAAATAATAAGTTATTTTAAACTAATTTGTTTATTAAGCCGAAAACCAAATATATAAAAGAATTGGATAAAATATGTAACTATAAGTGCTTTAAGTTACAATTAAACAAGTTCTAATATTAAGTGTGAAAAGATGTTATTAAAATTACATACTTGGTACTCCGTATCATTTAGTAGCTACATTAAAAAAAATGAAATCTCAAATTTAGACAAAATTTAAACAGTTGTAATAAGGCAAAAAAATAAATCAACAAGGTCGGAGTTGGGAAGATTCGAAGCCTTGACCGAAGAGCAAATCGTGTGTAGCACTCTATCCACTCAGCTAGTACGCCAGTTTTGTCATTTCCGGACTTTAAACATTATTATAATATATAAGACAATAATATATATACACAAATAAAATTTGATATATATATATAATGAGGTAAGGTGGGGGTTGAGTAGGGGCAGTTGCCCCCTGCCCCCACGCTAGATACGCCCCTATATACACCCCGCACATATATCCAACAAATGTTGTTTGATTATACAAATATACGCTAGATACGCCCCTATGACAATACATTATCATACTTATTTATTTATTTATTTATTTATTTACTTATTTATTTATTTATTTATTTATTTAGTTATTTATTAATTTATTTGTTTATTTAAATATTTATTATTTATTTATATATTTATTTATTCATGTATGTATTTATAATTTATTTATTTATTTATTTATTTATTTATTTTATTTTATTTATTTACTTATTTATATTTTTATTTTCTATTTATGTATTTATTTTCTATTTATGTATTTATTTATTCATGTATGTATTTATAATTATTTATTTACTTATTTACTTATTTATTTATTTATTTATTTATTTACTATTTATTTATTTATTTATTTATATATATATATTTTCTATTTATGTATTTATTTATTCATGTATGTATTTATAATTATTTATTTATTTATTTACTATATATTTATTTATTTATTTATTTAATTTTAGTTTTATTTATTTATTTATTTATTTATTATTTTTATTTATTTATTTATTTATATATTTATTTGTTTGTTTATATTTTTATTTATTTATTTATTTATTTATTTGAGAAATGGACTTGAACCATCAATCACGCTGAGCTAATACTAATGTGGGTATAGAGAACATAAGACATCAAGTAACAAAAGTTAAGCAGCATATCGGGTGATGGCGGTGACGTGCAAGACCACGACGTCCTCTCCCTCCTTCCGGGGCAAAAACTTATAGACTAACCTATCATTTATGTCCACGAGATTCCGTTGGCATAGACTCATCCAACCCTCGGTTACCCATGTTCGTCCATCTCCCCAAACCTTTGTCTTCATTTTCCACTCTCCTCCTTTCGGGTTACACAAGATTATAGATGGAGGCAATGTGATATCATTAATTACATCCATTGGTATGTATTCCAAACATTTAATGCTATTGTTATTTTTATTTAGTGAAAACACTAGTAAAGTCCCTTACTCATTTTTTATATCAAATGTTGGAAATTTACCGAGTCATTACGCTTTCCTCGATGAATTCTTATCACAAAATAAGGGTTTGTTGGTTGAGCATAACACCCAGACCTAAAAATATCAGGTCCATAATTGTCGAGGACATCCTTAATTTCCACCTTGGGATTGGACTTTCTCTCCCCAGCACAACCATTTCTCCTTTGTCGTCACCCTATATAATCAAATGAAATTTCATAAATAAAACTACAAAAAAACAGGCTCCACAAGTAAAAAATTAGAAATATGAGTTGTTTGTATGTGTTGTGTCTCTTTAAACTTACTCTTCGAATGCGGAACCTCGGGCCTATCTGATGCTACTGTCTCCTTCTCTTCATCTATCCTTTTCATCTATGAGTTATTTTTTGAATGATGGAAATGCTGCCTGAATCCACCGGAAGAGTGTTCGGTGCATTTCCACTATCATTTTTTGCATCCTTTTCATGACAACGATCTTCACATTTGACTCATTGTCAAATAACAAAAAGTGAAAAACACCTTGACCATCGTATAATGATGATCGCCAGTTTTTTACCTTGGTCAAAATGTTTTTACACATAATTAATTATGATTACAGAAAAATTATGCTTTGGTAAACGTGAAAGTCAATATAAGAAGTCACATTTTTTCATGTTGTCTTTATTGTAGTCATATATGGAGGTATTTGTCATTTTTTTAGGTTTTTCGTAAAGTATTATTTAAATTATACAAAGGGTCATATTTACATCTATCAACTTTATTTTAATAATATGCATTGATTTTAGTAATATACATGTCATAATTTCTTTTAATAATACCTTGGATATTTTATTTTGAAATTGTAGCTAGCCCAACACAAATTTGAACAAATATTAAAGGTAGCATGCAATTATAGAATGCACATTATTTTATTACTTAGTGGGTTTGATTCCTTGAACATTATTTATTTGAACAATGACATATTTGTAGGCAGTGGGGTAGGCGGACAGTACAGTACATTGGGGTAGGCATAGGGCGATACAAGGAATAATCGAACCCACTAAATAATAAAATAATGTGCATTTTATAATTGCATGCTACATTTAATATTTGTTCAAATTGTGTTGCGTCAGCTACAATTTCAAAATAAAATCTCCAAGGTATTATTATAAGAAATTATGACATGTATAGTACTAAATTCAATGCATATTATTAAAATAAAGATGATAGATGTAAATATGACTCTTTGTATAATTGAAATAATACTTTAGAAAAACCCTCAAAAAATAAATAATGACATATACTCCGTATATGACTACAATAAAGAGAACAAGAAAAATGTGACTTCTTTTATTGTACTCCGTACTAATTTATTATATTGAATTTTTTTAATGATTATGATTACGTTTAATTCTAAACTTCGCTCTTTAAAAGTTGCAACAGTTTGACTTTCACGTTTGCGAACACATAATTTTGACTGTAAATATAATTAATTAAGTGTAAGTAAACATTATGAAAGGTTAATTATGTGTAAGTTAAAATAGTTTGACCACGGTTTAAGAAATGGCTATCAATTGGTTTTTTAGTATGACGGTCAAGGCGTTTTTGACTTTTTGTTATTTGACAATGAGTCAAATGTGAAGATCGCTGTCACAAAAAGGATGCAAAAAAATGACAGTGGAAACTGTAAAGGTACCGAAAACTCTTCCGATGGATCCAGGCAGCACTTCTATCATTCAAAAAATCAAGAAAGAAATCAACATGGAGGTTGGTGGTGATCATGGTGGTAACGGGAAAGACGAAGAGAAGGAGGCGGGTAGCATCAGATACACCTGAGGTTCCACATTCGAAGAGTAAGTTTAAAGAGACACGTGTAACACATACAAAAAAAAACTCGTATTTCTTATTTTTTACTTGTCGAGCCTATATTTTTGTAGTTTTATTTGTGAAATTTTAATTTGATTACATAGGCGAATGGAAAATGAGAATGACTGTGCTATGGAGAAAAAGTCCAAGGGGGAAATTAAGGATGTCCCCGACCATTATGGGCTTGATATTTTTAAGTGTCGGTGTTATGTTCAACTTACAAACCCTTATTTTGTGATAAGAAACCATCGAGGAAAGCGTAATGAATCGGAAATTCCCAACATTTGATATAAAAATGAGTAACAAACTTTACTAGTGTTTTCACTAAACAAAAATTTCAATAACATTAAAAGTTTGCAGTACATACCAATGGATGTGATCAATGATATCACATTGCCTCCATATATAATCTTGCGTGACCCGAAAGGAGGAGAATGGAAAATGAAGACAAAGGTTTGGCCTGGGGCGATGGGCGAACATGGGTGACAGGGAGTTGGATGAGTCTATGCCTACAGAATCTCGTGGACATAAATGATAGGTTAGCTTGTGAGTTTTTCCCCTGGGAGGAGGGAGAGGACACCGCGGTCTTGCACGTCGATCACCGCCATCATCCGAGATTCTGCTTAACTTTTGATGCTTCATGTCTTATGTTTTCTAATCCCAAATGACTATTTGCTCTGCGTGATTGATGGTTCAATTCCATTTCTTATTTCTATTACTATCAGATTGTTGCACAATTTATTTTACTTTCTTCTACCATTTTAAAAGATTCTAAAGTTTCATTTTTTGCAGCTAATATTCTTTTGAGATCCTTCTATTAAATTGTTCCGAGTCACCCTCACGCACCCTCACGCGCCCTTACATACCCTCTTTGACCAAGATATCATCTGTTTTCGGAAAAACATTCTCAATCACCGGTCAAAATCAAAAGAGTGGCAAATTTGGTGTTTTCTTCCAAAGGTCAAAGCTGGTCAAAGCTATACTCTAAATGTCCCAAAAACTTGCAAATACATCAATCAATCACACGTTAACGATCCATCTTCGACAATATGGGTACCACCTACATATGCAGCATTCCCGGTTGGGTGTCTACCTACACTACAAGATGGTAACGATCCATGTTTAGATTACTAAGCATGAGATCATGCATTAATAACCCGTGGTTACTTACTTGTGAAATAGTCAATAATTAAGCATGAGATCCTACAAATGCACCAATAAATAGCACCATTTCCCTTTCCAATATCTCCATTATCTCATATATTTAAGCTCAATTTAGATTAGTATTTTTCTTATTTTTCTAGCATGTCTAGATTCCAAATTAGGAGCTAAACAACTTTATCTTAATTTTTCTATCCTAAGGCTTATTGAATGTTAAAGTTGTGAGTTAGTTTCTTAATTTCTCTTCTTGAGTATTAATGTTTCCCTAACCAGAAACGATCAATAAACTGGTGGTTAATTATTGACTGTTTCATAAGTAAGTAACTTTGGGTTATTAATGTGTGGTCTCATGGTTAGTAATCTAAAGAGGGAGTAATTGTGTTGATTGAACCGAAACCGGTGTTTAATTAGAGGTTGTCAATCTCAAATGATTTATCAAGAAGTTTTGAGATCAAATGCTACTTTCAAGTCAATATATGACGGTGTTCTACACTTGATTAATACTAAGAGTTATTAATGAACGGTCTCGTTTTTAATAGTTGTCCTTAATTAATTGGAGATACTCCACGATTGAGCATTAAAGAGGGGATAGTTGAGGAAATAACCAAGATCAATAAGCATTTCAACACGTGGAAAGTAGTAAAACTAAGTCTTTATTCGATTGGTTTATTATCTTATAGTTAATTTGTTCATCTTACTATACGTTTTAAACAATTCTCAATTCACAAAACAAAAACCCCCTTGTTTAGTTTTTTTGTTACACTTTAACATAAGAAGAATACCTTTTCATGTGGTTACAAACTCTACTACGCTATACTGTGGTATTGTTGGTAGTCGCACTAGTGAAAAAACGCCAAATAGAGGCGCTTCATTTGAGGCGCTATTCAGCACAAGCGCCTCTGTTCAGCGATTTTTTTTTTGCACTTGCGTGCGGCGCTTTTACTCATTAAACGCCTCCAATTATTTTTTCGAAATAATTCTTTTTAAAAAATAAGTCCATTTACGACGCTTTAGTCTGATAAGCGCCTCTAAATAATTTCCCGATTTTAATTTTTTATTTTTATGCTATATGCGTGCGGCGCTCTCTATTAGGAAACGCCTCTAATTGTCGCAGTCCATCTGTAACCCTACAATCCCAACTGCCCGCACAAATGTTTCACACCAGCAGCTAGCGGCCGGCCGCACAGCTACTGATGGATAGTCTACCCGGAGGTATATATCCGAAGGGTTATTGCTGGGAATAACTTAGAGAGAAGTCAGAGCAAGTAAATGTAGAGAGAGAGAGAGTGTGTATTATAAATGTGGAGCGTTTTCAGCGTGGTTACAAATGGGGAAATGGGGTGCTATTTATAGTAGCAATAAATGCCGGACAGGGACACGTGTCAAGCGCCTATTGGCCGAGGGGTCACCTCAACTGGTTGGCGTTGGCAGCCGCATGTGGCCGCATTTAATGCGGCTGTTGGATGGGACGTCTGTACAGGGTACGTGATCTGTACGCATGTGAGGCGGATATCATGTTGGGAGAGATGCCCTCGGCTGCAGAGGACTAGCCGAGGGCTCTTAGTGCCGAGGACCCCTGAGTGTCGAGGGCTCCAGGTGCCGAGGGCTACTGTTTTCGACGTTTTCTCCCAGTTCCCCTGTTTGTTCGAAATATCCATGCCGTGATAGTTTGGAGCCTTCGGCCAGGGGGCCGAAGGCACCCCTGGTGCGTATTGCGGGCTGCTTGGTACTCTGGGCGCTGTGGTTTGGGCATGTTGAGCCTTCTGGGCCTGCTGGGCCTTTGCTGGAGTAGTAGGAGTCTGTGGGCCGGGGGTTCCCGGGCCATATACTCCATCAGGAGTCCCTCACTCCTTTTGTCGAAAGGTATTTGAGGGAAAAGGAGTAATTTGTGCTTGCCCTTTGATGTTGTCCTGTCGTGATCTCTGAACTTGGTGAGGAGTTGTTGCTTTTATGTCCCTGCCGAAGGCAGTCCCTCAGTTACCCACATGTCGGGACTTGAGGGCTTGCTTTGTCGTTCGTTGGAATTTCACTAATTTTGTAATTTAATGATTTTCCCGAGGGGGTTCTCCAGTCCCCCACTCCTTGAGGCACTTGTAAAGTGGTGAAAAGGAGTAGAGTAGTTGCGTTGCTGTTGTGGGCCAAAGGCTGACGCTTTTCGTTTCACTTTGGGGGGATGCCTCGTTAAAAACCTCATTAGGAAAAACCCTGGGGGAAAAAATTCTAATGAGGGAAAAAGAGTGCACCGAATTCCCCCAATGATGAATCGAAAATGTGAAACCTTGGTCAAAAATGGAGAATAACGGTAATGCCGAAGGCTCTCTTTTCTGAGGGCTCATGTGTTGGTTAGCCGAAGGCTTGCTTTTGATGTCCTGGGGTTGCCGAAGGGGAGCCCCTCAATCTGGGGATCGAGGGCCTGATGGATGAGGGCAGCAGTGGAGTTGTTATCGGGGGGGTCCACTGTTTGTTGATTAGTTGGTGATGAAGATACCCGAGGGCTCCCATTACCTGTGTGCCGTAGGCTATCCGTCAATGAGGCAACTCCCCGGGGGGCTACCCGGTTTTACAGTGCTGAGGGGGAATCCCCGAGGGGTGCCCTGATATGAAGCCTTGGGTTTCTGAAGGAGTGATCCCGAAGGCGTCTGTTATGTGCTGCGTGGGGCACAACCCGGGGGCGTCTCTGGGTAAGTGTACCCGGAGGCCCTCCTTGATGAAGTGGAGTGAAGTAGAAAACCCGGGGGCTTCCAGAATATAGTCGTTGGAAATATAGCCGTTGGAATATGTAACGTCAGGATATAGCCGTTGGGGGGGTACACGTGGCGCGTGATGGCTGGCTGTCCGTGGGCGGCATCACTGGTTGGGCGAAGACGCGGTGTGTAATGATGGCGGTCCATCCGGAGGCCCGGAACCCAGGCCCAAGCCCGGATTCCAGCGCCTATAAATACCCCAAGGCCAGAGCCATTTCTTCTTGTGCGATCATCTGTCTTAGCGAAGCTCTGCCAAAAATTCTAGAGAGAGAAACTCAAACCTTCGGTCAAAACTCAGCTTTCAAGGTCAGTTCTCCCCTGCCTCTCTCCTTCTAGCTTAGCTGTGCCTTGTGCCCTTAGGTTAGGAGATAGGATTCTCTAGAAAACCTTAGTTCCCCCGAACCCTCGAGCTAGAGTTAGAATGTCGTCCCAGAGTGATTCTGAAGACATCTCGAAGACCCCCTCGGTTCAGGACGAAAGCATCTCCGACGTGGAGTCCAGTAGCAGCCAGCCCTCGGGTGGTGATGATGCAGCTCTCGCCACCGAGATGTAGAAGGATTTGGCGGCCGAGGTCGAGGCGGAGGAGTTCGAGCGAACCGCCGAGGATGAGGAGTTAGCCCTCGCCGTCCGAGTTGCTGAGGAGGAAGAGGCAAAGGAGAGGGTGAAGGTTATTGTGGCCGTCCTTCCCCCTCGGGGTGCTGGTGAGGCCAGCACCTCTCAGCCGCTGAATGCAGTTCCCATCCGGGTGGCCCCCGGGAAGAAGAAGGCGAAGGCCGCTACCAAAAAGAAGGAGAGGGCTGTCGCTCAAGGAAAGCCAGTGGACATGCCCGAGGGGTACAGTTGGTTGCACACTGAGGCCCTCGAGATTAAGTCGAAAATCGATAGGGCATATCTGTACGTGACTCAGCTGCACGTGGGGCCCTCGGCCGAAGTGGTGGAGCCAGGTCCTGACGACGTGTTGTCCAGGGCGCCCGAGGGGTGTATCGCCATTCACGTCCTCTCGGTTTCTATGGGACTCAGGTTTCCTCTGCACCCGTTCCTTCGGGAGTACCTGAGGTTTGTCGGTTTGGTCCCCTGCCAGCTTACGCCCAACAGCCACTCCTATATTGCGGGGTTCCTCCAGCTCTGCAAGTCCCGAGGGGTGAAGCCCAGTCTAGATCTATTCTTCCAGAGTTTCAATTTGTGCCGGGGGGGGGGGGGGGGGGCACGAAAACGGCGAGGGATACGCGAACCTGCAGCAGATTGCCCGTTTCAAACTATTCTCCGATGCTCCTTCTTCAAACAAAGGATGGAGGGAACGTTGGTGCTATGTGAAGTTGGGCGAGAACCCATTCCCGAGGGAGCTGCGCGATCGATTCCGAAGGCACGAAAAGATCAGGAGTGCTGCCCTCGAGAAAGACGGCCTAAAGCTGGCCAAGTTCCCGGAAGGGAAAAATAAGAATGTGGCGATCAAAGATTGCACTCTCGAGGAGGATTTATACACCCTCGGGTTCCGGAGGTACCGCTTCATAGGAGAGACCGATGAGAAGTATCCCCTCTACGATACAGCCTTCGTGGGAGCAGGAGGTAGTGGCCGGGGGCTTTAGATTTTTGTACTTAGAGATTTTTTTTGTCATGTTTGTCGTTGTGTCTCTGACCCCTCGGTTCTAACCTTTTAACTTGTTGTTGTCGTTCTTTGCAGGTAGCAAGATGAATTCCAACGCCCTGTTCGCAAAGAGGAAGGGCAAGACCCAGGCAAAGGAGAAGGGGCCCTCGGGCCAGAAGCCAGCCGACGCGTTTTTTCCGAAGGTCGTAGAGCCTTCCGCCGGGGACGTCCATGCTGCTGTGGGGCCCGGGGGGTCGAAGGCCGAGGCGGCCGTGAAGAAGAAAAGGAGTGATAAGGGGGTGGAGCCCCCTACCAAGAAGCAGAAAGCCGCCGGGGGCGCTGTCGAGGGGGTGGCCCCCCTCATAGTTATTGATGACATGCCCGCCACTGATGGGCCTCTGGCCTCGGTCACCCCGAAGGCTCCGGTGAATCCCCCCCGGAGGAATTACCCCGGGAGATCCGTCAACTCTCCTTTGCCTCCGGTGCCTCACTGATGCACGGCACTGCCGAACCGAGGGCCTTCCTGCGGGGCATCACCTCGAAGATGGACAGAGAAGTCTTCGAGACATACGACGATGATGCCCTCGAGAACAAGATCCTCCGGTCCTCTCTCACTGTAAGTATCTGCTTCCTTTTTCCTTCTCTTATTAGTTTAGTGTTTTCTGGGGAATAATCTAACTCCTTTGATCATTGTTTGCAGGCCTGCATAGCCCTCGGGGAACAGGCCCGGAGGCGCGAGGAAAGGCGCCTTCACGAGGCCGCGCAAGATAAGAAGATGGAGGGGCTGATTCGCAAGAACTTTGAAGCGATGAAGCATGCTGCACAGCTGGAGGAGGCCCTCCGGGAGGCGAAGGCGGCGGCGGACAAGGCCAAGGCTGACGGCATAGCCGAGGGCAAGGCAGAGGCCGAGAGGGTTGCTGCCGAGGTGGCGAAGCAAGCTGCTGATGAAGCCCAAACCGCCAAGGAGGGAGCTGTGGCCAAGGCTCGAGGGGAGGCAGTTGCTGAGTTCCTCGCCGAGGGCTGGAGGACCGAGGGCCACAAGGAGTGGGTGGCCTCCGTGGTGGCGGCCTCGGTGGATGCCTGGGTAGAAGGCCCCGGGGTTGACTGGCTGACAGATAGGGGCGACGCCTACTACCAGGGGGGTGAGTTCTTTACCCAGCACCTGATTTACCGGAGGCTTGCCAGACACTTTGGCGTGTCCCTCGACCAATTCGACCCTTCAGCATACGGCCTCCCTCCATTGCAACCAGATGTGAGAGTTCCCCTCCCCCCGGGCGAAGAGCGGCCGACAATATACGATTCTGTGATGATGGGGGGTGATGGGGGCGGAGCCGCCGAAGGTGATGCTGCTGGGGAAGAAGTCTCCTCCAAGGCCGCCGTAGAAGATGCCCCCGGAGATAATGATCCTGAAGCCACAGAGAAGACTTGTAATTAGAAACTTCTGTTGTAACGAACACTTTTGATCCTTCGGCTTCGGCCTGTTTGTAACGATTACATTGACTCCTTGTTGTGATGATTGAATGATTGCCTTCGGGCTTTGTATATATGGCTTGTTTTCCTTAATTAATTTCTCCCTGAATGTATGCCTTCGTCTCGTCTTGGATGTATGCCTTTGTTCTTTTGAATGTATGTCTTAGGACTTAGAATATTTTCTGATTGTAGCTTGCCCTTGTACGCCTTCGGTAGTTGGGCACCCTCTGCTGGATATACAACCGAGGGTTCAGCAATAATTAGGACTTAGAAAATCTTTCTAAGTGTAACACACTGTAGGGCCTTCGGGTGTTTGTAGTTCAATCGCTGTGTGGTGATTAGGTTGAGAACCCAACTCCTAGGACTTAGAAAAATTCCCAGGTCTAGTTTTGCCCTCGGATGCCCTCGGCTGGTAGCCTCCTTCCTGATGTGTTAATATTGGACCGAGGGCCCAATGTACAGGACTTAGAAGATTTTTGCAAGTGTAGTATGTCATGTAGCCTTCGGCTACTGCGGAGCCTCAATTGAAATATTGATTAGGCCGGGGGCCAATTCTTTTAGGACTTAGAAAATTTTCCTCACTGTTGATTCCTTGCGTACTGTGGCCTTTGATTGATAGGTAGCCTTCGGCTATTAGGTCCCTTGAGATGAGGGTGAAATATGTAGGACTTAGAAAGATTTCTAAGTGCGGATTTTCCCTTGGGAGCCTTCGGGAGATGGCATCCCTTCTTGATGTATGAGTAGTTGACCGGGGGAAAAATATGTAGGACTTAGAAAATCTTCTAAGTGTAGATTTTCCCTTGGGAGCCTTCGGGATATGGCATCCCTTCTTGATGTATAGCCTTCGACTGTCATATTCATTTAGTTGTAATATTGATTGGGTCGGGGGCCCGTCTTTAGGACTTAGATAAATTTCAAGTGTTGTTGTATCGCATAGCCTTCGGCTATCATATTCCCTTGGCTGTAATATCGATTGGGCCGGGGGCCCAATCTTTAGGACTTAGAATTTTTCCAAATGCTGCTTCCTTGTGTCGCCTTCGGTTGTCTGGTGATATATTAGCCTCCGGTTGCCGTCATTTTCCAAAAGTGTGGACTTAGGAAAAGTGTGGAATCATGTTGTTGTGAAGAAAGCCAATGAGGAGTGTGTGCCCTCGGCATACACTTTGAAAAGTTGTAGAGTCTGACTTAGCCAGTTGTGTCCCTTGTAATGGGGTAGAGTCCCTCTGTACTTCGTTTTGTTTGGAATACTGTTTAGTGGACTTTGGATAGTCCGGTCCCTTTGTATTGTCGAAGCCTTCGGTGTCTGTGTGACCGGAGGTGACCAAGCAGTGGACTTAGCCGTTTTTTGGTGATATTCGTTTGAGTAGTATCCTTCGGGAAATAGGAGCCTTCAATTACCGGAGGTGTTCCCGTAGGGAGCCCTCGGTATGTTGTGACCTGTTGGAGTGTACTCTTTGATTTCTCTCTGAGTCTACTCCCTTTCACCCCCTCTCCTTTTTTTTTTGTTGGTGGTGAAGGGAAGGCATCAAGAAACTTGGTTTCTTGGTAAGGCTGGGCCTATTAGGAGACCATCAGAATACACCAATGGCTCTCCTCCCTCGGGTTAACCTTCCGAGTTCCGAGGGGATCGAGGGTCGTTTCCTGGGCACAAGATATGGTGGTCTGTAACCTGCCTCCCCTTGGGGGATGGCGCGGAAAGCGTCTCATTTTTGAAAGTCGTCCCCTCGGCGCTAGACATAGTCCGTGCCCTGCCACACCCTTGGGGTGGTGGCGCGGGGAGCGTTTCGGTTTGGAAGTCGAATCCTGGGCATTTCTCGTGCCTGTCATACCCTTGGGGTGATGACGCGGATAGCGTTCCGTTTTTGAAAGTCGAATCCTGGGCATTTCTCATGCCTGTCATACCCTGGGGGTAGTGACGCGGAAAGCGTTTCAAGGAAGGGTTTTCATTTGCACACTAGTTGCAAATGGCCGGGGGCACTACGTGTCGCCGGCACCGATGGTGGCGCCTTCGGTATATGTGTCCTCGTGGGGTACGGCTTTTAGAAACAACACTTGGTGTTAGTTTCGATGCGTAGCCCCCGGTACTTGGTACCGAGGGGTCTTCTGTAGGAACACTTGGTGTTCTCTTCTGTTGCAGTTGATGGAGGTGTCTACCCTCGGTACTTGGTACCGAAGGGTCTTCAAATGAGACACCTGGTATTTTAATTGGAGTGTTTGGTGCCAGAGGGCCCTCGGAGGAAACACTTGGTGTTTCCCAACAGATATTTGGAAGTTGATAGGAGAGCACGTCCCTGGCACTGGGTGCCGAGGGGTCTTCTTTGAAACATTTGGTGTTTTTCCCTGTTCTGATGTTGATGATGGAGGTGTACCCTCGGCACTGGGTGCCGAAGGGTCTTCTGTAGGAACACTTGGTGTTCTTATCTTTTCTTTTTTGATGTTGAAGGTGGGGATGTACCCTCGGCAATGGGTGCCGAAGGGAAATAAAACACATGGTGTTCCTTGTCGTTGGTGACGGAGTTCCCACCCTCGGTACTTGGTACTGAGGGGTCTTGTTCGAGAGCACATGGTGTCCTCCTGTTGTTGTTGGTGTTGATGGTGTCCGCCCTCGGCACTTGGTTCCGGAGGGGGTTCTTCTTGTGGTGAGGCCTGGGGCCTGTAGTCAGTATGAGGGCGTGATGTCTTGAATGTGTCTTCATTCCTCAAAAGTGGAGGCCTTGGGCCATAGGATAGTACATTCACTAGTTATGAGGGCTTGGCCGCTCTTACATTATTGATAAAATTTAACTAAGTGGTGTACATTCCAGTGCCTAGGGACTTCTTTCCCGTTGGGACGTTTGAGCTTGTAAGTTCCAGGTTTGATGATGGCTGCTATGATGTAGGGACCTTCGAATTTTGGTGCCATTTTGCCTCCCTCGGTCGGTTGGCTGGCTTCCCACCTCCGGAGGACATAGTCCCCCACTTGGAATTCTCTGGTGCGAACTTTGGCGTCGATGTAGCTTTTGACTTGCCTTCGGTAATTCTCTGCTCGGATGAAGGCCTGCTCCCGGCGTTCTGAAATGAGGTGGAGGTCGAGGGCGATGTTGCTGTCGTTGACCTCGGGGTCATTTTGGATCACCCTCCGGGTGGGAAAGGGTGACTTCCGTAGGAGCTTTGGCTTCAAAACCGTAGCAGAGGGAGAAGGGTGTTTCACCTGTTGCTCGCCGAGGGGTGGTGCGGTAGGCCCAAAGGATGTTGTGGAGTTCCTCCACCCAGCCACTGCCCTCGGCCTCCAGCTTCTTTTTGAGGCCCTCGAGCAAGGTCCGGTTGGCATTCTCTACTTGCCCGTTGCCTTGAGGGTAGGCAACGGAGGAGAAGGTGTGTTTGATGCCCCATGCCTCCAGAAGGGCACAGAAGGGGGCTGCCTCAAATTGCGTTCCGTTGTCGGAGATGATCTGCTGGGGGACGCCAAACCTTGTGAGGATGTTCTTGAGGACGAAGTGATGACACTTCGCCTCCGTGATACTGGCGAGGGGTTCAGCCTCCACCCACTTGGTAAAGTAGTCGATGGCCACAATGATGTATCTGTTGTTGGAGGTACCCCTCGGCAGAGGGCCCACAAGGTCTATCCCCCATCGAGAAAAAGGGACAGATGTGCTGATGGGGGCATAGTTGACCGCTGGTCTGCCGGGGGCTTTCTGGAAATGTTGACATGCGGTGCACCTCCGGGCAAGGTCAGCACAATCCCTGGCCATGGTTGGCCAGAAGTAACCCTGGAGAATGAGCCTTCGGGACATGGAGAAGAGTCCCTGGTGAGCTGAGCAAGTGCCACTGTGCACTTCCTCCATTGCGACCTCGGCCTCATCTTGATGAAGGCATCGAAGTAACGTGCCATTGTAAGATCGTTTGTAGAGCCTTCCATCTTCGATGGTGTGGCTAGGAGCCCTCAGCTTTGCCAGTTTGGCGCGGGTCTCATTCTCGGGTAGCTGCCCTGCGGAGATGAAGGCGGTGATATCTGAGATCCAATCCTCTTGACGTTGTTGTATGTTCATAACGGGGCTTGCATGGATACTTGAGAGGCTGAGTTCCTCAATTTTGGCAATCTTGGAGATGTGCTCGGGGGAGTCGGCCGAGAGCTTAGATAATATGTCGGCCTCGGAGTTCTGAGCCCTCGGTATTTGAGTGAGAGAGTGTGCCTCAAATACCTTAAGCAACTCCTTGGCCGCTTCCTTGTACTGTTTCATTCTCCCCTCCTTAGCCTCATATTCTTCGGAGATTTGGCCAACGACCAACTTGGAGTCGCATTTGATGTGGATCTGCCGAGCCCTCATGTTGGCAGCCAGCCGAAGGCCACATAGGAGGGTCTCATATTCGGCCTCGTTGTTGGAGACTTTGAAGGAGAAGCAGATTGCATAGTAGGCTCTGAAGCCCTCGGGAGTAATGAGGACTACCCCTCCCCCGCATGCTTTGGTCGCGGAGGAGCCGTCAGTGTAGAGGGTCCACCAATCATCCGAGGCAGCCGAGGGCTCCCCGTCCGTGGCTTCCCTTGCGGTACACTCCGTTACAAAGTCCGCCAGGGCTTGGCCCTTGATGGCAGGCCTTGGACGGATGTCAATGTTGTACTGGCTCAAGAAGATAGCCCATTTCACCATGCGGGAGGAGCTGGTGGGGCTTCTCATGAGGGCGCCGAGGGGTTGATGAGTGAGGACCTGAACCGGGTGAGCCTGAAAGTAGTGGCCCAACTTCTTGACGGTCCAAATGATGGCCAACACCGTTTTCTCCACAGGAGAGTACCTGAGTTCGGCCTCCCTTAGAGTCTTGCTAACGTAGAAGATGGCATGTTGGATGCCGTCTTCCTCCCGGATGAGCACAGTGCTGATGGCCGTCGGGCTGACCCCAAGGTAGAGATAGAGGGTCTCCCCTACCTTTGGTTTTGAGAGCACAGGGGGTGAAGATAGATATCGCTTGAGTTCGTCGAAAGCCCCCTGGCATTCCGGAGTCCATAGAAAGCCAGTCGTCTTCCTCATGATCTGGAAGAAGGGTAGAGATTTCTCCGCTGATTTAGATAGAAAGCGGTTGAGGGCTGCCAGGCGGCCCGTCAACCGTTGAACTTCCTTCACATTGCGTGGGGGCTCCATGTTGATGATGGCCTGGATCTTCTCGGGATTGGCCTCAATACCCCTTCGGCTCACCATGTAGCCCAAGAATTTGCCCCCTTGGACGCCGAAGGTGCACTTCTTCGGGTTTAGCCGAAGGTTGAACTTCTGCATGATGGCGAAGATTTCCCGGAGGTCGTCAGCATGGCTGGAAGATTGCTTGCTCTTGACGATCATGTCGTCAACATAGGCCTCCATGGTGCACCCTAGGACGGATTGAAAGACCCGGGTCACCATCCGGGTGTAGGTGGCCCCTGAGTTCTTTAGGCCGAAGGCCATTACTAAGTAGCAGAAGATGCTCTCGGGAGTCATGAAGGTAGTTTTTTCGGCGTCCTCCTCGTGCATGAAAATTTGGTGATACCCTCGGAAGGCATCGAGGAAGGACATGATCTCACACCCTGCGGTCTCGTCCACCAGTTGATCAATATTCGGTAGAGGGAATGGATCCATAGTGCACGCCTTGTTGAGATCGGTGTAGTCCACGCACATGCGGAAGGTAGGGGGCTTCTGTGCGAGGACTACATTTGCTAGCCATGAGGGATATTTCACCTCCTTGATGTGCTTAATGGAGAGGAGCATGGCGACCTCCTTCTTCACAAATTCCCTCCTCTCGGCGGAGAGGGGTCTTCTTCGTTGTTGTACTGCTTTTGCCGAGGGGTCCACCGAGAGGCGGTGGGTGATGACCCTTCGGCTGATTCCCGGCATGTCCTCCGGCCCCCATGCAAAGACAGTGGAGTAGGCGCGGAGGGCGTCGGTGATACCGGTCTTGAGATCTTCAGGGAGCTGGGCTCCAATCTTCACGACTCTCTCCGGCTGGGCCGGATCGAGCGCAAAGTCTTCTACGTCCTCGGCTGGTTCAGCCCTCGGCCTTTTTTCTTCTTGGTCGATGGTTCCGATGATGGTGTCAACACGGAATTCCATCTTACTTACCTTCTTAGTGACTTGAAGATAGCAGACGCGGGCGATTTTCTGATTCCCCCGGGAGTAGCCAATGCCCCTCTCGGCGGGGAACTTGAGGCAGAGGTGCCTCATGGAGATGATGGCCTCGAGGTCCTCCAGGGATGGCCGGCCGAGGATAATGTTGTGGGCACAGTCGATGTTAACGACGACGAACTCCACTTCGAGCTGGGCTCTATGGAGCCCGTCGCCGAAGATCACCGGGAGGGTTATTACCCCCTCGGAATCAATAGTGTCGCCGGTGAAGCCGGCCATAGGGGTCTTAATGGGCCGAAGGGACCCCCTCTCCAGATGCAGCTCTCTGAAGGTGCTGAGGTACATTACATTGACGGAGCTGCCCGTGTCAATGTAAGTTCGGTGAATGATGGTGTCGTTTATTTCGGTCCGAATCACCAAGGCATCCCTGTGAGGAGAAGAAGTAGGAGGGAGATCTGCGTTGGTGAAGGTGATGGGTTCCTCCCTTAGTCGCTTTACCGGGGGCATATGAGTGACTTCCCCCACGTAAAGCGATTGAGCCCACTTCTTTCGCTGGTCGGTGGAATCGCCCCCTGTATTGCCACCGGTGATCATGAGGATGTGGCGTTTTTTCTCCTGGTAGTGGGGGTACTCCTCCTCTTCCTCCTCCAAGTTTCCGATCTCCCTCTTCTTGCCGAGGGGGATGGTGTTCGGGTTCACCCAGACGTTTACCTTCGTGTGGTGCCCTCGGGGAGGTCCCTGATGAGAAGGCCCCTCCTGCCGAGGGCTCTGAACAAATTGGGACAGGTGCCCTACTTGTATTAACCTCTCGATGGCCGTCTTTAGCTGATGGCAGTCATCGGTCCTGTGCCCCTGGTGCCGATGGAAGCGACAGTATGGGAACTGAGGGTTGATAGCATGTACCTCCGGGGGTGCGCGAGAGTCGCGCTCAACGAGGCCCCTCTCCTCGGCAAAATCAAGGATGATGCTGACGGGGTGCGTCAATGGTGTCCGAGGGCGGTCCAGGAGAATGGGCTGTGCCCAAGTCTTAGGGCTGCTCTTATAACCTCCCCCGGGCTTGGCTTGGCCTTGCCGAGGGCGGTCATCAGAGGGTCCTGAGGCCTTGGGGTGATTTGGAGGAGCCCCCGGCCCCCGGTTGTTTTTGTTGTCAGCCCTCGGGGGCTGCTGATCCGGATGCTGGTGATATTTCTCCACCTCCTCGGCCTCAGCATATCGGTCCCCCCGCTGCAAAGCCCTTATGTAGTCGCGGGGGGGGGGGGGGGGGGGTTCAATGATGAGGCTCCTTGAAAAGTTGCCGGTGCGGAGGACGGTTTGTAGGAGGGCCAGGAGGGTCCCGTCATCAGCACCGTCGACCTTGTCGGCCTCCGTCCTCCAGCGCTCCAGGAAGTCCCGAAGGGTCTCATCCCTCTTCTGGCGTATGGTTAGGAGGTGGGAGAAGTGCTTCCTCGTGCGACGCCTCCCGGCAAATTGTGTCAAGAATCGCTGGGCGAGTTCTTGCCACGAATCAATGCAGCTCTCGGGCAACCGGTTGAACCATTCATATGCCGGCCCCTCTAAGGTGGAGAGGAACCAACGACACAAATATTCGTCCGACGCCCCTACCATCATCATGTTGTTCTGATATTTGCTGTAGTGTTCCTTGGGGTCCGTCTTCCCGTTGTAGGGCTGTATGTGTTGCCCTCGGTATTTTTCCGGGATCCGGGCCGCCAATACCCTTGGGGTAAATGGAGTCTGGGTCCGTAGTTGGATGACAGGTTCCCCGGAGCCCTCGGCCACCTTCTTCTGTAATTCCTCCATTTTGGCCATCATGGCCTCGTATTTGAGATCTGCATGAGGGGTGGAGGTGGTGGCGTGAGCTTTGTTGGCCTCCATCTCATCAAGCCGGCGTTGGAGGGCCGCAATAATTTCGTCCCGGGGATCCTTCGGGAGGGTCTCCGCCCCCTGCGAACGAACCCGGGCCGAGTGGGCCTGGTTGATCTGGTGGCGAGCATCATTGGCATGAAGGGGTGCCTTGCCTTTGTCCCGGGGGGACGCTCCTCGTCTGCCCTCGAGACAGACCCTCCACTTTCCTGGGGCCTTTGGAGTGCCTTTCCTCCGAGGCGGTCTTGGACCCCTCGGCGGTCTGGCCCTCCTCCGAGCCGGTTGAGGGCGGAGGTGCGGGGCCGTATACTCCATCAGCTACGTACTAAACTGAGGAAGGACGACCAAACTCGCCACATCTTTTACAGCCGCAGATGTCCGCTCGCCGTCGACTGCCTCTCGTCTCCGTCACTGCCGCTCGTCTGGTTGTCTGCTACCGCTCTCCGTCGCTGCTCCGGCTCACCGCTGACTGCTACGGATCGCCGCCGTGCCGCGTGACTACTCCGGCTCGCTGTCGACTGCTCCGGCCCGCCGTCGCATAGATAAAGGTCAGTTCATTTTTTATTTACCTTTTTCGCGGAAGCACCTTGGATCGTATTCTGACCCCCTTCGCTGAAGCACTCCCAAAGTTTTGTTCATTCATCCAAGATTTTTCAATCATATCAGATCTGTTTTTTCTCTTAAGATTTTTCTAATGATGAACCCTTAAAGTATTAAATCTTAAATCTTTGAATTACATTAAAAAGGAAAACGGCGGCAATGTGAATGCTTGCGCCCCTCTTCTTTACAACTCAAGAATTGAAGAGGTTCAGCTTGTATCAATTTTGAAGATTTATTGAACTGTTAATTGTTATCCTTTGTTTCTGTTTTGACTTAGTGCTGGTTCTTTTACCTCTAGGATTCTTACTTGGACACAGAACCATCAATGTGCAGCCTCTCATAATCTATGAATGATGAATCTGGTTTACCCTAACTTTAGGGTTGCCTTGATTTAATAGTTATGTGAAATAATATATTTGACATACTTAAAATAGTGTTGTACTGTTGTTTGATTCCTATCATCATAGACTCATAGGTGATGTGTTTGTGTTCCTTTTTCAAAGTTTTATTATTTTCATTTTAACCCTAACAAAAAAGTGAAATATCTAACGTTTGTTAACTGGCCAATACTCCGTAACACCTCTGTTATCTCTGTAAGTTCCACAAAAAAGCCCCACCGCCTGTTTTGGTTTCTAAGGCTACATCAAACCCACCGATGAAACCAACTCAAACATGAACTAGATGACGACAAAGAGAAAGGCTATATCCCAATAAGCAGACTTAATGGGGTTATTTTCTTCCTCCTTCGGCTATATGGATTTCTCTTGATGGGGTTATTGAGGTTCACAACTCTTGAAATGTTGCGTATTGGAGTTATTAGTGAGGCGTGCATACAATCTACGCTAGGAATGTGTTTACGAGGTTTCAGATTTGTAGTCTTTACTAGTTCTGTTGTTGGTTTTTGTTTTGTGTAATATCACGTCAAAATAGGTGGCTGCAATATATACAAGGTAGATGGATTGCAACAGAGGTGAGGCTATGAGGTCAAAAGATATTGCTGAAAAGAGATTTTTAGCTAAAGATGTTATTGGTGCAAAGAAATTATAGAGCTTGATTGATAATACCTATATTGGTTGAATCAGCTGAATATGTTGTAAATGGTGAATTTAGGTTGAAATGATTGAATTGACTGGATGTGCTAAATTACGGAAAAACTATATAAAAATATGTTTTATTAATAAATAAAAAAATAAATAAAAAAATATGAAAATAGTTAAAATGTTCCTCTACATTAGCTTGAATCAATTAATTTCGAAAAAATAACTTCACCCTATTTATTTTCATCATTAAAGAATTTAACTCATGGAATAAAAAGTTACGTTTGTGGTTAAAAAAGATGATTGATAACCATATAAGTTGAGAATGAAAATTATAAAAGTTACCTAAAGTATACATATCACGCTTTTATGTCATTTTTGGGATTTTAGTATTTGATTAAATAATAAGTGTATCATCATATTTGAAATAAGTGTATCATCATATTTGAGCCATTTGTAGTCAATTATTAATTAATATGATCGTAATTAAGATTAACCGGTACATTTAAAAGTCATTTTATTTGTAGTAACCTATAAAAGATCGTCGTTCTATATATAGCAAGAAAATGAAGTACTTTCGAATGCGGAGTATGATTTAAGAAATTGCCCTAAATAAAAACGTGTGTGATTTCCAAATTAATTAGGATTGTTAAGTTTTCGTTCATTTAATAGAATAGTACACTTAAAAGTCAACTTATTTGTAGTAACCTACAAAAGGTCATCATTCTATATAAAGCAAGAAAATGAAGTACTTTCCGATACGGAGTATAATTTAAGAAATTGCCCTAAACAAAAACGTGTGAATTCCACACTAAGATTGTTAAGTGTTCATTTATTAAATAGAATTAATTACTATCATTTTTTGCATAATCGGACTTTAAGCACGGCAATATACATTTTTCAAGCGTAATAGTAATTATTCTTATTTAGAGTAAAAACATGATAGTGCTATTTTGAAATTTAATTTTTTTTAACCTCTATTTGTATATCAAAACTGGAGCTGGCGTTCACAGCATCACACCATCCAGATTGTATTTTTTGTGCGTGCCTCCTATATTCAACCTGTCCATTGAACTGTCGTTCTTATCTTTACAGGAATTGATCGAGATGGCAGATAGCCTTCAGAATAGACAGTTTAGCAACTTTCACAGGCGCTTTTGTCCGCAGACTTGTTCAAGAACAATGGTTTGTGTTCTTTCCAAAGATTTCAGTACCTTTTGTTAAATTTAATTCACAACAAAAATATAAGTGTGTATATATATGTTGAACATGAAATTAAATGGCCTGGATGCATTTTGAATTTCACTGGATTTTGCGAGGCATATGCACGCCTCTTTTGAGTTTCTCTGGATTTTGCAAGTCTTGTTTGGTGCATGCTGTTTACAAAATTGTACTGTATATTATAAGTTGTACTTCAATGAATGGTAAATCTCATTCACCCTTTCAAGTTTTAAGCACCACAATTTGTGTATAATTTTCTTTTATACATTCATTTCATTTCACTGAATCTGTATGTGCTTAACTGATAAACAACATATATGCTTTGTTTATGCGTGTGTTATTTGTAGTCTGATCTTTTCACGTTCAATTCCTCATTAGTTAACCCTTTTTTCTTGGAAAGGAAACCCCGATGTCATATATGAATTCTGAGCGGAGGGAGTTCTTGCAAAAAACTTTGCCAAAAAGTGTATTACTAAGAAATTCAGATATGAAAATTTGGAGCGTGGGGATAACACAAACTGAAGTTGGTGTTTACTTCAACTCAACAAGGGTTGGGAAGAGTTTATGGCCGACCATGGTTTAAAAAGTGGCCATCATTTGGTTTTTGAGTATGACGGTAAAGGTGTTTTTGACTTTTTGATATTTGACGATGAGTCAAATGTGAAGATCGCGGTTACAAAAAGGGTGAGAAAAAATGACAGTGGAAAGGCACTGAAAACTCTTCCGGTGGATTCAGGCCGCACTTCTATAATTCCAAAAATCAAGAAAGAAACAGACATGGAGGTTGGTGGTGATCATGGTGGCAAAAGGAAAGACGAAGAGAAGGAGGCGGTAGCATCAGATATGCCTGAGGTTCCACATTCGAAGAGTAAGTTTTAAGAGACACAACACATACAAACAACTTGTATTATATTTCTTATTGTTTACATGTTGAGCCTGTATTTTTGTAGTTTTATTTGTGAAATTTTCATTTGTTTATGTAAGGAGACGACAAAGGACAGATGGTTGTGCTGGGGAGAGAAAGTCCAAGGTGGAAATTAAGGATGTCCCCGACAATTATGGACTACTTGATATTTTCAAGTTTGGGCGTTATGCTCAACCAACAAACCCTTATTTTGTGACAAGAATCCATCGAGGAAAGCGCAATGACTTGGTAAATTCCAAACATTTGATATAAAAAAATGAGTAATGGACTGCCCTAGTGTTTTCACTAAATAAAAATAACAATAACATTAAATGTTTGTAGTACATTCCGATGGATGTGCTCGAGGATATCACATTGCCTCCATCTATAATCCTGTGTGACCCGAGAGGAAAAGAATGGAAAACGAAGACAAAGGTTTCGGGTGATGGGCGAACATGGCTGACTGGGGTTGGAGGGATCTATGCCGATGAAATCTCGTGGAAATAAATCATAGGTTAGTCTGTGAGTTTTTTCCCCAGGAGGGAGAGGACGTCGCGGTCTTGCATATCACCGCCATCATCCGAGAGTCTGCTTAACTTTTGATTTATGTCTTATGTTCTCTTTGCCCATATGACTATTAGCTCTGCGAGATTGATGGTTCAATTCCATTTCTTATTTCTATACAGTACTATGACATTGTTGCTTAATTTATGATACTTTCTTTTCCCATTTTAAAGATTCTAAAATTTCATTCTTCGCTGCTAATATTCTTCGGAGATCCTCCTATAGACTAAAGTAATTGCCTAGCCTATATTATATATATATATATATATATATATATATATATATATATATATATATAGAGAGAGAGAGAGAGAGAGAGAGAGAGAGATAGAACTTATCCTGTCCGAATGTTCGGACAGGAGGCACCATCCGAACAACGCCGTTCGGGGTGGTTCCCGATAGAATTTTTTGATGAAATATTTATGGTATGTTCTTCATCAAGTTTAGTTTATCCATACCAAATTTCAGCTCAAAATTCGATCGGGGAGTCCTTCATTCCCGGCTGCTTCATTCACGGCGGAGACCACTTTTGCGCCAGTTAGGTTTCGACAACACCTAATTCAGAGGGCAGAGAAGCTAGGCCCGATGACTTTTGCTGGGGCAAGTAGCTTGGAGTGATGGGCCTATAAAATAATACTCCATGTTTGATTTCTATATGTTCCTACATAGGATGATCATGGAGTCAAATTAAAGATAGATGGGACCATGAAATTATCAGCCACGCATCACACGTTAAAAATCTAAATTTGTAATTGGAAAAATTGAAAATAATAATCTCAACTATTGTCGGTGCGCTAACAATAATCCCAACTATTGATTATTTTTGTATAATCCCAACTATATGGACCATCCGTCAATAATGGTCCATGACCGCATATTACCTGCTCTAATAAGTGAATTTTTAATAGAAATCAAGAGTAAAAATTATAATTTGGGATTATTTATAGGGATTACCTGTTATATCTCTTTAGAAACTAATATGAATTTATTTATAGTCGGTTATGTCGGACCATTATTGGCGGAAGGTCCCTAAAGTTGGGATTATTTTGAAATAATCGATAGTTGAGATTATTATGAGCGGACCGCCAATAGTTGAGATTATTACCATCAATTTTTCCTTTGTAATTTTTGTTAAAATTTTCTGAAATTGCAGGGTAGTTCACCGGCTTCGACAAGTCACAATTGTGTAGCATCGATGTGAGGTTGTGCACGTTGTAACTATCACAATTGTGACACCTCCGCTCGCAGCCCGTCCCTCTGCTCGCCGCCCACAGGTTTTCCCTCCGCCCCAGTCGCAGCGCTGCTAGATGCCCACAGAACTTCCATTCACTGCCCAGTGGCCCACAAAATGCAACCTTCTTCTCTGGGGACGACGATCTGCGTCCTTACTTTCCGAAGAACTGAAAAGACAGGCGGTTTAAAGAGGGCTCGGTTGACGGGCCTTGCCATTTTTCCCCTTCCATTGGAAATAAAATACAGAAATTTGTATTGTCACAGGGCTTACGCACAAACAGGGCTACTTTCTACGGACAGGATAATCATCAGCGCAAACAAGTTGTGTAGCACTGCAGCGAGGTCATGCACGTCTGAAGTTATCACCCCATATGCTCGTACGCTCTGTGTCTTACCTTGTGCCCATACACCATGCTCGTACGCTCGGACCATGACGGATTGAAGAGGGAGATGACAGGAACACACGTCAGATGCAACTTTCCATTCACACAGAACACTCTCGACTGCCCGACGTCCATTGCGTACAAGAGATCTTGTTCTATAAAAACACCACTTAATTAGTAAAACATTGTTATGGTATGTAGATTCTAAAATATTATTCGTTCAAATTAATTTTGTACAGCATAATTATATATCGCCTTTCTTTAATGTGATGTATAAAGTATAAACTGCATGAAGTTATGAAGCTTTAACCACTCAAGTTCAGATTTTACTACCTTCCTATTTAAATAAAAAAATGTCAGATCATATATTAAAAAATTTATTTACTCGTTGTTGAAGCTACTTTCTTTCTATTGAGATCATTGCTTTAAATTTTTGCAAGCCACATCCGAAATGAAGGGGGTACGATCATGCCTATATTGCATTGAATGTTTATGATGGATTCTGATAGAAGCAAAAACCCTAGCAAATGATATTAACGTCTGCTCCAGCCTTAGACTCAAACCAAATCTTTATCTCTATATTCAAAAAATAGTTCACAAGATCTGACCTCCTTAAATACTCCTTAACCTAATAATAAAATATGGCCATCTAGGCCCAATAACCTAATAATAAAATACATGGTCATCTAGGCTCAGCATTTTATTAGAAATAACAATTGAATGAAAGTAACAAAACCCAACAGACAACCCAGCCTAATTAGGTCCACTGACAGCGACAATAAACTAATAACGGGCGAGGCCCGTCCTCCCGAAGCATCGGTCCAGTTGCCTCATCCTAGAGCCTCGGTCCATCTGCCTCCCACTCCCTAACAATTTCCTCCCCCTCTAAAACAACCTTGTCCCCAAGGTTGGAGTGAGGAAGCTGCTGTTGGGACTGCTGCACCCCCGGTCCATGTCGTATCATCTTCCGACTGACCAACCTACTACACCACACATGCTCCACATTTGGCCGCAATAAAGTGGCAGGTTCTTCTTCTATCACAACTGCCCAAAATTCCACGTCCCTGGTCCGAAGCAGGGCCTGTAGGTCCACCTGTTTCCGGCAGAGTGCCGGGTCTTCTCGTAATACTACCGGCCTGTCCTGACAGTCAAATGACATAGTCATTGTATCCCAATTGGTCCGGACCTCTCCCAAGGATGCTAGACATGCTACTCCCAGTATAACATCCACTCCTCCCAAAGGAAACACATAACAATCTGTTTGTACTTCGCACCCCGGTAGCAAGATCAACACCCCCTTGCAAACCCCTTCTGATTCTTGGCGACGACCGTCCCCTAGTTGTACACCAAACTTCCTCGTCTTTTCTGCCTTTAATTTGAGTCGTGGTACAAGGGCGGCTGAAATAAAGTTGTGACTTGCGCCACTATCCACCAAGATGGTCATTGTGAACCCCTCAACCACGCCTTTGAGTCGCATAGTACGAGAACTACAAATTCCCGCCATCAAATATACGGAAAAGTCTAGAGCCGCTGCTTGTTGCTCCTCTTGTTCCCCTAGCTGCTCGACCTCTTTGAATGGGATAAAAGATTCAGTTTGGTTGAGGTTGAGTTCCTCATCTTCCTCGACAACCATTACTCTTAAGTGTTTTAGGTGACATTCATGCCCTGGGGTATATGGCTTCTTGCAACGGAAACAAAGCCCTTTTGCACGTAGGTCTGTAAATTCTTGCGGTAAGAGGCATGTGAACTGAGAGCGATTCACCGACTGTTCAGTCATGGCTGATCCGGACCCCGAGGTACTACCTAGAGATCGCGAGGAAGTTGTGCTTCCCGCTGCCCCTTGGTTTCCAGCAACTGGCGTGGAAGAGAACCCTGAAAACCTACAACCTTTGGTGTAATAACTGGAACTGGACTGCTGATTGTTGTAACCCCGTTCTGATCTCCCTCCGGACTGTACGACCAAGTCGTCTTCGATATCTCTAGATAACTCCATAGCATCTTCCAAATCAGCCGGCCGTAGGATCCTTAAGGAACTATGAATGGTGTCTCGTAGCCCTTTCATAAAGTACCCCAAGTAGTGGGCATCACTCAAACCTGGGCCCCGACTGGCTAACTGCACAAACATATTCACATAGTCATCCACGGATCATGTCTGATTAACATCGGCCAACCGTTCGAACGTGCTTCCTTTGAACCGAGTATCAAAACGGGCTACAAGGGCTTGTGAAAACTCCTCTCAAGCTATGTCTGGTTTCCGCGACCGTGTCCAAGAAAACCAATACAAAGCAGGACCCTCCATTGCTACCATAGCTGACGCCACCTTCAACTCAAGTCAGGTCTGATGGATTTCAAACTGTTGATTGGCCCTTGTGAGCCATCCAATCGGGTCTGCCCCCTCGAACGCTTGTAGCGTCAGAGGCGCGGTCACAGACCTAGGGTTGTGGGAGTTCTACGAGTCAGCCGTGCCTCCTCCCCCCGACTCGGAATCAGCCAGCGGTTCCCCCGATGCCATAACCTTTTGCGCCAGTTTGTCTAGGGTTTGCGTGATAGCATCCAACTTGGCGTGACTCTTGGCGTTGGTGGATTGCACTTCTGACCTGATGCCCTTTTGTTCCGATTCTATCGCATCCATGCGTTGGTCAATGGTGGAATGAGTCATGATGAATGTAGGGTGGTGGATTGGATCCGGCAGGTTGGACCAAATTGATAGAAGTAGAAACCCTACCAGACGATATTAACGTCTGCCCCAGCTTTAGGCTCAAACCAAATCTTTATTCTCTATATTCAAAAAATAGTTCACAAGACCTGACCTCCTTAAATACTCCTTAACCTAATAATAAAATATGACCATCTAGGCACTGTAACCTAATAATAAAATATATTGCCATCTAGGCCCATCATTTTATTAGAAATAACAATTGAATGAAAGTAATAAAACCGAGTAGTCAACCCAGCCCAATTAGGTCCACTGACAGCGACAGTAAACTAATAACGGGCGAGGCCCATCTTCTTGAAGCATCGACCCAGTTGCGTCCTCCTAGAGCCTCGACCCATCTAGTCCCACTCCCTAACAGATTCAATATTTAATTACTCTCTTTGAATGTTCATGTCAGATTCACTGTTTTAAAACTTGGCTGAATGCTTACATGACTTTTACTAGCTATAAAATGCGTTTATTAGATCTCCTTTTACATCAGAGTAGTTTCAGGTTGAAAAGAAACAGCAAGTACCTAACTGATATGCACTAGTTTATAGTGCATAAACGTATGTTTTTATGTTGATTGAGTGTGGATTTTCCATCACTTTTAGTTAGTTTGTAAGTACTTGTTTTATTTTGTTTGTAATTGTTCTCTCCTTCTTTTCGGAGTTATAGAATAGTGATAGAGTTTGTCGCAAGGAAAAAGGGAGAAAAACTGAAGACAAAAAGACCCAGGAGCACAAAAACCCGACCGGGTCAGACCTTGAACCCGGTCGGGTCAGTTGAAGACCGGATCTAAGAAGAAAAAGTAAGACCCGGTCGGGTCCCTTACTCGACCCGGTCGGGTCAGATATTACCCGGAACACCAGAACATGCTAAAGATCACAAAGATTTGGAAAAAAATCTGATTTAGACCAAACCCGGTCGGGTCCCTCACTTGACCCGGTCGGGTCTGACTTGACCCGGGACAAATTAACGTGCTGGAACAATGAAACGTGGGAGATTATCTGATTTTGACCGGTACCCGGTCGGGTATGTACCTATACCCGGTCGGGTACCCGGCCAAAGGTGTTGAAAAACACCTATAAATAGCACTCTTTTTCTCCTCTAAAAATCATCCCTTCTTCCATACTCTTAAGCTCAGTTTAGAATAGCATTTCTTTATATTTCTCTAGCTATGTTTAGTCTCCAAATGAGGAGCTAAACTTCCATTCTTGGTGTTGCTCTTGAAGTTTGTTGATTATTAAAGTTGTGAGTTACTTTCTTAACTTCTTTCCTTGAATAATAATTAATAGTTCTTTCCTTAATACCATCTCTATATTAATGTTGGGGAGTGTTGCTAAGATGACAATTAGTTAATATCTCGACATTAGTTAGAATGGTATTTTCTTCCTCTATATTAATGTTGGGGAGTGTTGCTAAGATGACAATTAGTTAACATCTTGATATTAATTATAGTAGGATTCATCTTCATTAATAATATTCTTCCTTGAATATTAATTAATTCCTACTCTTATTTCATATTAATATTTTGAACATTACTTAAAGGATCAACTATTTTTGTTTCATATATTAATTATTACTAGAAACGATCAACGAACCGATGGTTAATCGTTGATGGTTTCACAAGTAAGTAACTTCGGTTTATTAATGCACGGTCGAGATTAATAAACTTAAGAGGGATTAATTTTGTTGGTTAAACCGAAACCGCTTGTGTTGAGGTTATCAATCTCAATTGATTTCATCAAGGAGTTAGAAAGATTAAATGCTACTATTAAATCGGTATAAGGCGTTGTTCTATATTTGATTAATAGTAAGGGTTATTAATGAACGGTCGTTGTTAATAACTACCCTCGATGAAGTGGATATACTCCCCGATTGAGTATACGATAGGGAATAAGTTATAGATATAACAATGATCGACTAAAATATATCAACAAGTGGAAAGTAGCAATGCCAAGTCCTTTTTATCTTTGAATTAAACACATATAGGTTGTTCATCTTAGTTCTTAATTAAATTAAATCACTCAATCCAAATCCCCCCTTTTTATTTACTAAAGTATCATAAAAAGAGAATTATTCCTTTCCCTGTGGATACGAACTCTACTTCACCTATACTACGTATAAGTGTTTAGTATTGAATTTATTTTGACGCACCGTGACAAAATGCTCGTCACTAACCTCGGTGGGGATTAACTAATCAGAAATATACTTAATTAAAATAGGCGTATATTGGCGAAATTCACAAAAATAATCTCTACTTTTAGGGATTCTACAATAATAATCCATACTGAGAGTATTCATAAAAATAATCCGAACTAGCAACAGGGTCCACAAGATCAGAATAAATTGAGGTAAATTAAAATTATTTCCAATTTTGTTCTCCCAAATCATACATCTACTTTCCCCTTCATGACTCTTCTTTTCGGGTAACACTTCTATCTTATATCCTAGAAAGAACCACATATGGCGGAAATGACATTAAAATTAAACGGGATTTAGTTTTAATTCACTTCGATAAGAAAGAGTGGTGAAGAGAAAAGTGAGAGTAGTGATTCACAGTATTAAACGAGCATTAATTTGAATTCACCTCAATTTATTCTTGTGGACACTATTGATAGTTCAGATTATTTTTATAGACACTCTCAGTAGGGATTATTATTGTAGAATCCCTAAAAGTGGAGATTATTCTTATGAATTTCACCATTAAAATATGCTTAAAAAAAGAAGTGCTGGTCTTTATTTCCAATCCTTTAAGTTTGATGTATATATAATAACTTAGAGGTCATTTGAGGTATAAATGATCTTGAATGTATGTGATTTGCAAGCAAGTGTGTTTTATTTTTTAATGACTCCTTGTAGTGTTTTTTATTTTTTAAAAGTAACCATACATAAAGAATAACCGTTCCAAATGAGTTTAATCCCCTAAATTTAGTCTGAAGAAGAATAGCTGAAAAATTAGCCTCAAAGAGTAAGAGATGTAGTTTCTGAAGGAGGATAGCAGAGAACTTAACATTTGTATCTTAAGTTAATAGCAAATTTCTCAAAGGGGGTTTATCCCCTAAACTGGGCACAATGAGAAACAAGTAACAGTTCCTTGTGAGCATTTTTTTATAATTTATGTTTTTTTTTTAATTTCTATGGTAGAAAACACAATTAGAGCAAAGGTTGTATGATCAGGTATGGGTTCCTGATTTCTAATATGATCATGAAGGATGATTGCCAGGTTATAGGTTATTTTCGTATATGCATCAAGTGATATCCTTCAACAATAGAACTAATTTAAATGAATTGTTCTTGTTAATATAAGCATATTGAGTAAGATGTATCATAAACTGCACATGATTGCTTATAGTGTTATATTTCATGTAAGCATACAGAAAGAGTAACAGTTCCTAAGGGGGTTCTATCCCCTATTTGGCATGAAGGAGACTGCAGAAACGCCTTAGCATCAAGGAGTAACATTTCCCGAAGGAGGTTAGCACAAATGTTTGCCTAAAGACATGTGATGGCAGAAAACTTAACCTAAATTTAGGTGTTTTGTCCCCTACATGTCATTGGGCATATATCACTTTAGCTTTTAAGACAGTAATGTTTCTTTATCGAGCTGTGCATCCTTTTAGTTTTGTGAAGCTCTAATATATGTCTAGGCTCATATAGAATGCAACACTTGTACATATCTGCCTTTTAGAACTTTTATGCCTCTAGGTAGACGATTAACTTTCTCCAAATGGTATATTGTTTTTTTATTGTAGATTGAAATGGAGCATCATGAGGCAAAAAGGTACATACAAAAAGCCAAGCGTAATTGATGGATGTTTTGCCATTATGTCACTACATAGAAATGTTCTTCCAATAATGTGTGGAAGACATGTTACCAAGAAAGACAAATAATGTGTGAAAGATAGTGTACCAAGAAAGACATCGCTAAGGCGAAACAGACGGAACAATCATATTACAGGAACTTCAAATGGTGTGGATACAATTTTGAGTACTTTGAGAAAGGAGTTGTAAAAGGAAAATGATAAAAGAGCTGCTGGAATAGAACAAATGTGGAAGGGAAGTGAGATTAATAAACAAAAAATGAATTTCATTCCAGCAAAACTTGTTTGCGTGATTCCTATAATGATATTATAGGAAATCATCATCCATATTATGAATTTTGAGCACTTTGTAGTTACTATTAGATATATTATTTGATATTATGGATCAGTTTTTATTAATTTGCGCAATTTTACTTTTATAGGTAATGATAAATTCTTCATGTGTTTAAGACATTGTTTCACGCATAAATGGATTGGGTATCTCTTCATTAGTCATTATGGTTATTTTAATATTATTATTGTATATAAAAATTCGTGTTGTAGGCAGGTTGTAATGTTGTATTATTTCTAAACGTGCAACCTAAATTTATCAAAAATTTATTACAAAATGTATAATATAAGCGCCGCATAATCCAAAAAAGAATGTTGCTTATAACTCTAGAAAAGTGTTGCGTGAAGTACTTATCAAAATGTTACATACTTTAATTAGTGTTGCGAAATAATATAGCAAATATGTTACACACACACACACACATATATATATATTAAAAAATGTTACCTAAAGTCATATCACAAGTGTTGCATTCAATTACAAAAAGTGTTGCATAAGATGCTTGTTAAAGTGTTGCAAAAAAATGTTGCATTTGGGATATTTATGCAACATTGTACTTCTATTACATGTTGCATAATATGATGAAAAGTGTTGCATATGACTTTATGCAACGAGACCTGAAGTAACGCTGATAAAAGTATTTCATTAGCTTTTTGTAACAAGTTAATGATGTAATGTAACACTTTTGAGGCGTTGCCAAAGGCTTATTTTATTGTAGTGTTCATTCTCGTAATTTTTTTTCTATGATTTGTTGACTTGTGTTCAAAATTGAGATTCAAAATGAAAATCGCATTAGAAGAAGCTTATGGGGCCAAATACAAAGCTGACCCAATCAAATAAATAATATATTACTACCTCCGTCCCGGAATTATCTCCTTATTTGACTGGACATGAGTTTTAAGATAGTGGGAAATGTGTGGTGAAGAGTTGTGCAGAGGAAAGAGAAATGTGTAAGAATGGTTGTGAACCACAAATTCTTTGTCAAAAAAGGAAAGAGGAGATAAATTTGGGACGGACCGAAAAGGAAAGAATAAAGATAATTCCGGGACGGAGGGAGTAATATATAAATAAAAAGATAAATAATGCAAATGAACATAATACAATATATTCCTAACAATAACCTTGTGTGTTATGCGGCTAAAAACAGAGAGTACCAAGACTTCCACTCTGAAGGTTTAATATCATCGTCGTGGCATTACACAGTCATATTGCCATTATCGACACATAATGACTTCATTAAGCTATATTTACATTATCTAACACTCATCATAATTAATACTACGTACAAATTTGTCATCATAATTAATCTAAAAGTGTCATCGTCAAACACTAATGGCATGTTGTTCAACATAAAAAGTGTCACCTTGATTAATAAAAAATGACATCTTACATGGCACAAAATGTCATCTTACAAAGCACAAAATTACATATCTTCTCCATAATGCAACATTGATAAGTAAAAAATGGCATGCCATCTGAATCCATGTCGTGCACCGCAGCAGAAGACAACCCCACTTAACCACCACCTCATTGAGTTTCTGAGCAAATCCAAAATTGGAACAAGGAGTAAGAAGAGGAAAATGGAGAGATCGAGAGAAGGGTGGGAGTGACGAGTCAGAATAGAATTGGAGCACCAGAGAAAAGGGGAAGAGGAATAGTTGATCCAATTTTTATTATTGTAAAAATGGCATTTAACAAACATACAGAAATAAGGATAGTAGGGGATAGCTCCTATTTAGAGAATAATCTACCAACACGATCATATTGTTGCTTTTAGACAACATTTAAATCTTATTTTGGACAATTTCTCACTATTAATCTTACTTTAATAAAAGAATAAGGATGTTTTGACTTGATTGTTTTGAGTCTCATACTAGACTTGATCATATCAAACTTAAATAAACCAAATCAGATAAAACAAGACCAGACTCAGACGTTTACAAAACCAAATCAATTCCTATCAAACCAGACCAAAAACTTTTAATACAATTAAAAACATCCTTTTCAATCTCGTAATTTCACACTTTCACCAAGTCAAGAGCCGCCCTAGGCCAGCAGGGCCCCCAAAGGCTAAAATTGAAAACAAAGAAAAAAAGTCTTTCTATGGTACTTGCCTTATTTGTAAGTGTACCGATGCATTTTGTTGAATAGTCCACTAAACAAATTACACTTGTGCATTTTCCAAAAGGTGACATGGCATAGTTTGATTGGCTTACAAAAATTGTGTACCCGTATATCGTAAATTAAAATACTAGTCGGGAGAATAATATAATGGAATTAATTCTAAGAGATAGGATTGTGAATAGATTTGCCTTAAGTAGTCTTAAGAGATACTTTAAGGTTGAAGTGAATGAACACTAAGGTGTGTTAGGGGTAAGCCTAAAGGCTACCCAAGTGGGTTGATTCAGGACATAGGATTTGCTTGAGAATTGGACTACGAAAATGGATTAGAATCGGACTCTAGGATTGCATGGAAATGTAGTTGGGCCGAGCACTTGCCATGTAACGTGATTAACATGTGATTACACCATATAATTTTCCCAATGACAAATCTTAGTAGCCCACTATCAAATGAAAAGTTTATATATTATATCTGATCCTATTGTTAACCATGTCAATCAAACTAGCTTACAAAAATGGAATTTGTAGTCCAAGACTTTCTGACTAGTTCAATTATTGCTCTAGCGATTGGTTGTTTCTATGTAACTTTTCATTGTTTCCGTAGCCGATCTAACAAGTTCGAGAAACATAAGCTACCGCCGGCAGCCGGCGGAGGGAGGCCAGTTTTGGGCCATCTCCACCTCTTCAGAGGCTCCGTCCCTGCACACGTGGCCATCGGAGACATGGCTGACAAGTACGGACCGGCGTTCACTATCCGGATCGGCTTGAAGAGAGTGTTGGTCGTCAGCGACTGGAAATGGGCCCAAGAAATTTTCACTTCCCACGACGTTAGCGTTTCGGATCGTCCGAGGTTTCGCGCCGCCGAGCACTTGGGCTACGGCTACAAGATGTTTGGCTTCGCACCCTACGGCAGTTACTGGCGAGACCTTCGGAAACTCACCTCCACGCAGCTTCTCTCCCACCGGCGGCTTGAGCAGCTGAGCCACGTCAGAGTCTCCGAGGTCGAAACCTCCGTCAAGGAGCTTTATAATCTTTGGAGGGAAAAGAACCCCGCCGCAGGCGGCGGAGATGGCGGCCCGGTTTTGGTGGAAATGAGGAGATGGTTCGGAGACGTGACAATGAACGTGTTCCTTCGGATGATCGCGGGAAAGAGATGCTTTGGGGGGACGGCGGAGATTGGCGGTGATGACGACGGCCGCCGTTGCCAAAGGGTATTGAGAGACTTTCTTCACTATCTTGGGGTTGCTGTTCCGGCGGATGCCCTGCCGATCTTGGGATGGTTAGATCTCGGGGGGTATGAGAAAGCCATGAAAGGAGTTGCTAAAGAAATGGACTCTCTCGTTGACCAGTGGCTACGGGAACATCGCCGCCGGCTCAAAGAAGATGCAACCGGTGCCGCCGGCGGCGGCGGTGAGAGAGATTTTATGGATGTCATGCTTTGTAATGGTTACGATTCTGACGATACAGCCATCAAATCCACTTGCATGGTAATTCGCACTCCATGAGTCAGTTACCTCCTCCCATAATTAACTCGTTAATTGACTTAGCAGTAATTAAGAAAGTTAAAAATGTGGCTTTAAATGGTTACCCCTACGAGTATAAGCACTAACTATTAACTTTAGAGTAACTTTAGCAATTTCATTAAAAAGGTAACTTCAAATTTATTTTGTTTCTATTATTAAATAAAAAAAGTTAAGTATTTGATGAAAAAGATAAGGTTGATAAGTCAAAAAAAGGCTTAAACAAATGGGCTATTAGGATATTTTTGACACAACAAAGATAATTTTATAAGCTTTGTAAAATTGACTGTTTAATTTAGTTGATTTTAAAAAAGGTAGTTAGTTGTTTGATATAAAGATGACTGTTTAATTTAGTTTTGATTTAGTTCTGTTTGATATACTCATGATAGCATCTCAAAACATTTTTTTTATTTTTAAAGGAGTTCTTAAAAATTAGCGTGTCAAACGTACAATTAGAAGTTTTTAAAGACTTTTTAAATAGTTCTAGAAACTAAAAGACAAGAACTTATATATGTCAAACATGCACTTAATAAGTATCTCAAGCTTAATTTAGTTCATTGTATAGCACTTTAAAATGTCGAAAAAACTACATTTTAATGACAACTGTGTGCGACTGCGACTCTGCGAGGCTAAATTTTATTTCACTAATCAGGATTAAATAATTTTGACTTCTTGGATGTTACGTTGTCCGTTCAACAAAAATAGGTATGGCATTGACAATGAAAATATGTGCCACCAAACAACTCTTAAACCAAAACCAAACATATATAGAGTGATAGAAGTATAAAACCCTTAATTTGATTGATCGTATAGTATGAAATCTAAAAAAAAATTAAGTGAACACTTTCTTTTTGTATAATAAAATGAACCACATCATTTTTTGGGATGTTCAAAATGATGGTCATGTTTCCCCTTTTGAAAAGAAAGATGTGGTTCATATCATTTCTCACTTTATTATACTCAAATCTTAATCACAACTTTTACCTTTTCAAACACTTTATTAAAACTTGTTCCCAAAAGAAATGAGACCATCAAATTGGGACGAAGAGAGTATTTAGTTTTATTAAACTAATAAACTTTTGTGAAAAAAAGTTTATCAAAAATTAGCAATGAAATTAATAAAAATTAATTAAAGTAAAACCTATGAAATGGTAGGTCCTATATTGATAATTTTCCATCATTTGGTTCGTCATATACCGATATATTTCATCTTTCCGATCCCGAATTGATAATCATTCATCTTTCAGGTCTAGAATTGGTAAAATTACAATATTATAATCTCCAAATAATACAATTAAAAGTTATTGTTAATACGTTGCACAACATTTTCATACTACATTTGTATGAACTTTCATACTACTGAGTGTTATAATTTAAAACTTTTCGCAATAAAATGCATCGTCACTATTTGCCAAAAAAGAATTCAACCGTGGGGTAAAGTATTTCAACAATTCTGGGTATACACCTTCTTATACACATTAATACACTCTCGTGTTTGTGAGAGTTTTTTTTACTTGTGAATCTCAGTCCACGGACAAAAACTGCTTGTTTTGTCTGCGAAAAATTCTACAGACAAAACAAGCATGTTTTTGTTTGTGGGCTGGGATTCACAGACAAAAAAATCCTCACAGACACGAGGATGTACTGATGTGTATAAGAAGACGTACAAAATGAATTTTTGAAAGTATTTTAGGACAGAGAATTAAAGACAGACAATTCTTTGTACATTTTGTCAAACTAAACATTTTAGTGACGCGAGTCCGCATACTTTTGTTCTTATCCAGAAATGGGGCGTTAACCAATTTTGCTCCTTTTCTTACTTCTCCATTTATGAAATACTCCGTATATGTGTATGAATAAATTTTATCACCTTTATACCCTTCAACATTTCCCCATTTTAAAGTAGATTTAGGAGTGCTTATTTGGTCGGGTATAATTTGATTTGAATGAATCTGATCTAGTTAATTTTAATATCATATGTTTTGGATGGACCAATTTAAGTATGATCATCAATTGAGATCAGAATTATATGTGTTTTATTACAATATCAGTTTCAATTAGTTTATTTCTAGTCTATTTAAAATTAATGTGACTCATCATGATGATTAAATATATAATCATCAGCAATTTGTTTTAATGTCATTTTACAACATGAACAGTCGTTACTTTCGGGAGGAGCAGATACGACCATGGTAATGCTTACATGGGCTCTTTCATTGATCATAAACAGCAACCACGTGTTGAAGATGGCTCAGCAAGAGCTAGACAGGGTGGTGGGCAAGGAAAGAAGAGTTAACGAATCAGACATCAATTCTTTAGTATATCTCCAGGCCATAGTCAAAGAAGCCTTAAGGTTGTACCCTGCTGCACCCCTAGGGGGACCAAGAGTGTTCAGAGAGGACTGTACCATCCACGGGTTTCATGTCCCAAAAGGCACGTGGCTTTACTTGAACATCTGGAAGCTCCAACGGGACCCACACCTTTGGTCCGACCCTAATGATTTCGAACCGGAAAGGTTTATTTTTAATGATAACGGTCACAATAATGGTTTCGAGTTGATCCCATTTGGTGCGGGTAGAAGGGTGTGTCCAGGAGTGGCATTTGGGCTGCAGATGCTGCATTTGGTGCTTGCTAATGTATTGCATTGCTTTGAACTTTCAACTTCTGCTGCAATTGATATGAGTGAGAGTTTTGGACTAACGAATCTTAAAGCCACCCCACTTGAGATTCTGATTTCACCACGCCTATCTTCTTCCTTGTATTAGCCAGCCAGTCACATATGATGGGTTGTTTGTATTAGCAGAAATATGGATCATTGATGTGAATAATAGTGGTATGTATTGTGTAATGGTATATTAAATAAATTAAGATTGTTTAACTTAGCTATTCAATTTGACTTGTACACGAGTTGGAATGTGTTGTATATATGAGTTAATGTCTCAAATAGGACTAATGGCAAAGTTAATTGCACATATAGGACTATAAACGAAGCCCAAGTTTCATAGGAACATTTCAACTTAGTTGGACAAAAATAACCCTATTTTATTCTTTTTTGAATATGAAAATGAAAAATAAAAAACTGTTGAAACCTTAAATTGTAAAAAAGCTAGCAGTAGCATGCCAGAGTCGGAGCCGCCCGCCGCCGCCGACTGCCACTACCCTCGCCGACGCCGTCGCCGCTGCCAACAGCCTCCACCCCGACCGTCGTTCTGGCTAGGCCTCGCTGCATCCCTGACGGAACATCGTTGCCGTCCGTCGCCGCCCAAACGGCGTCGCCATCCGCCTCCGCCGCCGCCATCCTATCCTCGTCATTGTCGCCAGTGTTCAATCCAGGGCCACTACTTCACCTCCGAGCACCACCACCGCAGTTAATTGCCATTAAGTTGACAGATTCAACCTTGAAGAGTACTTACAAATCTCCCTTGAGAACAAATTTTTAGATCCGCCATAAATTTGGCATATTTATCTTCACTGATTTACACACAACTGCCATAACCTTGGCAAAATATGAAGTCCACAACTAAATTTTCAAAAAACAAAAAAATAATAATTGAACAATAAATTTGGCAAAATCGTATATCATCATCCAAAAAGTGTTTTGCCATAATATGATTGTCATGGTACATTTCTGCCATAAATTTAGCAAAATCTTATATCATCATCCAAAAATATACCACAAACTTGGCAAAATCGTATGTCATAGTCCAAAAATATGGAAAACTGGTTTTCTTTTATAATCAAGAAATCGAGAAACATAAATTTGAAATAGAAGTCCAAAAATCCACAAATCGAATGTCAAAACTAAAAAATTAAGAAATCTGAAACAAAAAGTCAGAAAATACAAAACAAAATTCCTAAAATTGGCAAAATCGGTGTCAAAACCCATGAAAACATAAGAATATGAGGAAAACTATAAAAATCAGTGGCAAATCTCATTTAAATAGAGGAATATGAGAAGGAGGGGAAGGGGGAGGAGATCGGAGGAGGAGGAGGAGGAGGAGGAAGACGAAGAAGAAGACGAAGAAGAAGACGAAGAAGAAGAAGAAGACGAAGAAGAAGACGAAGAAGAAGACGAAGAAGAAGAAGAAAAAGAAGAAGAAGACGAAGAAGAAGACGAAGAAGAAGAAGACAAAGAAGAAGAAGAAGAAGAAGAAGAAGAAGACCTGTGACAGTGCATGGCCAAGTCGGTAGTGATGACAACGGCCTGAGGCGGGAGAGTCGGTAGTGGCTGCAATGTACGAAGAAGATGGGATGGGAAGAAGATGGGATGCAGTTATATCTTTGGGTGTGGAGAAGTAATCCTCGATCTATGAGTGGGAAAGGGCAGAGAGAATGTGTAAATGGGTTCAAGGGCAAACCTAGGATGCTAATTTTCATGTTTTTTTCGGTAGGAGTAAATCGGTCCTATTAAGGGAAGAAAACATATCAAGTCTTATTTTTTAATTTCACCTTTGTTTTAGTCCTATATGGGGCAATTATAAATATGACGACATGAAGTATAGGACCGATTAATCCTAGATAGTGTTGTTCTTGTATTGCAATTGCACTTTTTGTTATTCTATTTGATCGATCATGTTTACGTGAATAATATGTGTGATGCATTATATTTATACAATACATAGACTTGAGAGAGATGTGAGCTAGGTTGAATGATGAATAGTGTGTACTCGATAGGATGAAACTTTTACAATGCAAGGTTATGTCTATCCATATAATAGATTCCATGGGATACATGAGATGTTAGTTTGAACATCCATGCTCTAAACAATATTTAGATTCCATGGGATACATGAGATGTTAGTTCGAACATCCATGCTCTAAACAATATTTATCACAGGTGCTTCACTCCCTTAGGTGAAAGCACTTGAGACGAAAGAGAGTAGTTCGTAAATGCATTTACTACATCTTTTTGTCCTTGTAGTCCTTCTCCTAGTTCTGAAGACCCTCTGTCCGTGATGGGGAAATGTCTCGGTAAAAACCTTATTGCAGAAAAATCCAGCGGAAAATCATAATGAATGCAAAAGGGTATATCGAACGCTCCCAAAGTGATCGCAAAGAGGAAAAATCTCCATTGTCATCTATTGTGGCCTTCCTCGTCATGCAACCATCTCACGCTCGACTTCAACTATGACAATCCCAGCCTTGTCATGCTAGACCTCAATTATGACATTTTCAACCTCGTCCATGTCAGCCCCAACCTCACTTAACCTTCAGCTTCATCATCATCCTTTGTGCAGGATCATCTTTTGCATCTTGGGAGATGGCAAGTTCTCTAGTCTCCCACTCATTGAGGTGAGCGAAGGCAGGGTGAAAAGATCTGGGATAGTTCTCATCAGTGGTTTTTAATTGTACCCTCAGTTCTAAAAATCCTTCTAGGCGTCCGACTAATCCCCGCCTAGGCTAGGCGGTGGGTGGGCATTAGAAACTTATTTATAAAGATTGAAGTTTTTTCCTGAGTATTTTGTAATTTGCTTGAGTAAACTGTTGTATGTCTCGATAGTGGATACTGAATATGATACTCTCGATACTTCAGTAGAATTGTACAAGCTACTCTTGTTTATGTTCTAAAACCAGTAGTGAAGGCCATAGGCCGGTAAGCAATACAAAATTTGTTATTACTATAGTAGGGGGTGGGGTGGTAAGGTATAGGGGTACGGGGTTGGGTGGGGTAGTGGGTGGGTTAGGGTGGTGGTTAGGGGTAAGGGTGGGGGTATTAAGTAGGGTTGGGGTTGGGGTAAGGTAGGGGTAGGGTAGGGAGTTGGGATAGGATGGCGGTAGGGTGGGGCCGGGATCAGGGTGGGGTCGAGGTAGGGGAAGGGGTAGGGTGGGGCCGGGATCAGGGTGTGACACTCCAAAAAAAAAAAAATAGTTTTATTAGTGGGATAAATTATTACAAAAGAGAGATTTTAATAATCGAGTGAATCAGACAAAACTTCAAAAATTATGACAGATAAAAATATTTCAACGATGGAAGTAACATTTATATGATAATTACTAGATGAAACTTGGAGTTAATAAGGCGACGACATTTTGGCAGGGTCGGTTAGTACAATTTACCCCAAAAGGCAAGGGTGTACTTTTCAACTAAATTTATAATAGTGACATTTACGAATAACTTATGTGCCAAAATATGTATATTAACATTCATATAAATATATATATATAAAAATACTCCGTAATAATAAGACATGCGAACTAACAAAGGCAATTACTTTATATTACTCCGTATACCTTAGATGAACCTACGTACCATACTATTGCTATAAAGTAGTATAAACCTACGCATGGAGCATATCTTTAACTAAGGAAAGTTAGTAAATAAAAATCAATGCAAAAGATCTTCCTAATAAACAAACGGTCGAAGGGTTCAATGTAAAGGCCGGGTAACGTACTACCTACAACCTTCAGCCACTCCCCATAAATAGCACCAAGCGGACGATGACCTACATCACAAAGAAAGGAACGAAGAAAAGAGGAAACGAAAGAAAAGAAAGAAAAGAAGAACGAGCGGGAGAAATAGTATAGAGAGAGTGGGAGGGAACTATAGAAAGACCGGTGTTGGAGGTATACGCTCCTAACAACCGCAGCCGCTGTCATCTCTTAACACCATCCCCGTCGAAGGAAAGGCACGCCGGAGCAGCAACCTTTTCACCTCAAACAAAGAAACTCTAGACACTGCGAGCCTGCAACCGTTTCTGCAAGGAAGAGGGAAACTGCAGCAGTTAAGGAAGAGGGAGCCTGCAACGCCACAGGAAAACGAGCAGCAGCAAGGCTCGCCGGAGGAAGAAGAGGAAACCGGAGTCGTTGCCGCCAGATCACACCGTTGCCGCTGAGCGTCGCCAGCTGCATCTAGACCTCTCCCTCACCCCTGCTCGCCGTTTTCGCCGTAGTTAGGAAGTCCGGGACGATTCCCTGTTCCGTCGAAGGAAAACAACGTACGGTAAGTACTAAGTAGTTACTGCTTTACGCTGCTACGTACCATTTAACTTGGTGTTGGGTTCAGAGTTTTAAGATTTGGGCAGAAAATGATAAGTTGGGCCAAAATCTTTAATGATTGGGCTGATTAGTAATAATAATAATAAAACAAATATAGGGACTGGGTATTTCTTTCAAACTGAAAATAGAAATAATAAACCGGGACTTTAATTGGCAAACTGGACTGAAGTTTTAGCTATAATAATAAACTAATGCAGTGACCTTCGTAAATTGGCTGGGTTGATTCTATAGTGATGTGAATAGCGATATTAGTAAATAATAATGAATATTAATAACTAAGTAGGAGGAGGATTTTGAAATGAGTTGAGACGGAGTATTATTTAACTTTTGTCATATTGGTCACTTTTAGGATAATGAAAATTTACATTTAGAGAATGATTGCTTATTAATAATGGTTTATTTAACCAAAGTGTATATTTGAATTGGAAGTACTTAAGGTTTAATCAATGATTATTGAATCCATCGAAATATTAGAATTACTAATACGGAACAGTTATTCGGATTGAAAATAGAGCAAATTAATGAGTATAGGACTCGGTGATTAAAAGTGAAGATATAATGATTCAAAGTATTATGAAGTGCTCAAATTAATGGCTTAAAATAATAATCTTAATACCTATGTAATAATTATTACTCGTCACTTGTTTTTATACAAAATAAAAATAAGGGGATTAAAAATCTTAATGGTTAGTTTAAAATAAAATATTGACCATTTCTAATTGAACCGATTATTTATAGGGATTATGGAATGAATATGTATAATAATAATAATAATAATAATAATAATAATAATAATGATAATAATAATAATAAAATAGGAATTTGACTATAAGTTAATTCGATATTGATTTTTGAATTTTAAATAGAAGGTCATTTGAGTGAGGAGCAAAGTAGAAGTCTTGACTAGGAGTACTTGGAGTTCGAGGTAAGTCACATTGCAACCAAAACTTTATTTTTCCTCGTTAATAATTATTTGCTTGATATGTGATGATGGTATGAATATTTTGAATGATGAATTTGTGAACAAGTTGTATTATTGTGATTTTGAGATATATTGGATTATATGTATACATGAGATATTTTGGGAAGATATAAAGTTAAGAATTTAAGGATAATAATCCTCTTGAAATTCTGTCCAAGAGACATAAATATGAGATTTTTGGAAAGACAAGATAAAAGACTATTTTCATAATTGGGGGCACCGCGGGAGAAATCCGTAGGTGTCGGGCCACCTTCACGTCCGTTAATGGTGAGGGAGGGTTAGGACTACTACTACTTGAATTGAGAGGTTTAAAATAAATTAAATGAATTTTGGAGGGTTCAGTAATCACCCCGAGCAATTGGGCATTAGATCCCTTTTATTAGAGCAGTAGTAGTACCTATTCTCTTAAGGGTCTTTGAACCTAGAATTTAGGGAGTATATCCCATTTGGAGTAGGGAGACGTTGACGTCAGAACTACTTAGACTTCATACTACTCGGAGGGCTTGGAATCCCTTTAGGGGGTGTGCACACTTAAGGTAGAAGTCTAGATTCTAATAGAGGAGATGAGGTACCGAGAGGAGATCGGAGTGACCGTACAAAACAACGGTTCACTGGGCTCAGGAATCGAGGTAACGCTTGAGCACCGCCCGTCTAAATGACTAGGAAGATTAGCTATAAAGCTCTTTTGAGGAAAACAAATAAATTTTGTATTTGGAGAATTATTCTTTGAAATACTTACAAGAATTATTGAAGGAATTTTTTAAAAATGTTATCACTCTTTTTGAACAAAATTATTGGAAACTCGTTTTTGTATATATTATATACAAATGCTTATTTTTCAACAAAACTATTATTTTACGGGGTTGGGTGGGATTTACTTAGCGAAAGCTAATTTTTGTGTTATTTGTTTCTTTTATTTTCTTATGTTACAGATGGTGTGATATCCGAAGATTGACGCCTTGAGAGCGCTCTTAGAAGACTTTTAGAGTAGTCTCGTTTAGAATAGATTCTGTTAGATTTCATTTTTCGACTGTTGAATTTAAATGATTACTTTAGATACATTTATGGCGGTTAGCCTTAGCATCCAGTCAGTTTAAGGCTGGGTGTGGCGGTAACACGCCCCTTTTCCATGTTATGCTTTATTTCCGCTGCAAGAATTTGGAAGTTTCAAATAAGTAATAAATGTCCGCTATTCAGGTAAGTATTATTTTGGGAGAAAAAAAATTGGGGGTGTTACAAGTTGGTATCAGAGCCCTTGGTTTTTCGAAGGGATGAGAACACAAGGTAATAGGTCGTAGGGAGAAATTTTGTCACAAAGACGATAACAGTCTAAGCTGGTTGGTGCATAATTGAGACTTTGCGCTCGTCCAACTAACTGGGAATTTCTCCTTGTGCTGAAACTTTGTTGTTCGAAATCCTGAAAGAAAACTTTGGAAATCATACCTTCGAAAATGGGAATTTAAAAAAAAAAAATTATTAGGAAATAAAATAGATAGGAAATAACCTCCTAGGAACGTGGTGAGGACTTTGTGAGTATTATTCTTTTCTTTGCATGAATATGATGATAATTGTGATGATTGTGGGCCCATATGGGAACCCCAAATGTTGAAGGGAATGCCTAGCAAGGCAAAAGTTTAAAGTGGCCAAGGTATGTACGAACACTATGTGCAAAGAACATGTTCCTATGCGAACTGTGAATCTTGTGTGTGATTGCATGTAAGATACAATTCATTTTTGTGATATATATGACCTATGGGACCCTTGATTCTAGGATCCCTAGGGAAAGTAGAAAAAAAAATATCCTACTAATACTAAGCATTTATTATCTCATGGAGACACCATGCCACCAAGAAGGGACCCGAATGCTGTGCCCACCAACGCGGAATTGGCTCAGACCGTGCACCTACTGAGTCAACTCACTCATACTATTGCAACTACGGTACTCCAAAACAACCAGCCGCGTAACAACGGCAACGACATGGAAACCCGGGTAGCGGCGCGAAATCCACCGAGTTTCCTAGGGCAAGAAGATCCAACCATTCTCGAGAATTGGATACGCACCTTTGACAAGCTATTTGATACAATCAATTGCCCAGAAGAGCAACGAATTGGCATCGCTGTTTATTATCTGCACGAAGAGGCAGATAGATGGTGGGTTAATGTGGGACCAGGATTGCGTGCCCAACCAGATTTCACCTGGGAACGGTTTAAGCGTACACTGCGGAAAAGATTTTACCCGCCACACGTGCAGGCGGAAAATTACGACAAATTCCTGCATCTGAAGCAAGGGGAGATGACGGTGCAAGACTATCACTCTCAATTCGTCTCGCTAGCAGAGTTTGCATCATCACTAGTGCCCGATGAGGAAAGCAAGGTTGAGAAGTTCATCCGGGGACTCAATTATGACACTCAGAAGGCTTTGAGTGTGCAAGAATGCCAAACCCTGGATGATACCTATTATAGGGCTGCCAAACACTATCGGGTGATTCAACTTCAAAGAGAAACCCACAAGAAAATTCGGAGGAACGAAGAGGAGGAGAGACAAAGGGAAAAGCGGGTCAAGGTTCATCACTATGAGCCGACACACAATCGCCCAAGGGATGAGAGGAAATTCCAGGGGCATGATCAGAGGCGTGACCGTCGAAGTGGAGCAGAGGGGAGGCGTTTCAACTGTACAAAATGCAATAGAGACCACCCAGGGGTGGATTGTGCCGGCAACCGGGTCAAATGCTACACATGTGGCAAAATGGGCCACCGTGCATTCGAATGCTGGGATAACGTGGGGAGAGGACCACAGAACCAGGGCCCTAATCATAGAGGCGGCAATCGAGGCGGGAATCAAGGTGAAAATAGGCCAAGAGCTGAGAACCGGGGCAACCACAACCCGGGAAATCGTGCTGGAGACGGTGATCGGGGCCAAAATCAGAATCAGGGAGGAGGCAACAACAAAAATGCTCCCAATCAGGGTCGGATTTATGTAATGAATCAGGCCCAGGCCCGCGCACACGATGTGGTGGCAGGTATCATTCATGTTAATACCACTCCTGCTTATGTCCTATTTGATTCTGGTGCTTCTCACAGTTTTATCTCTTCTAAATTTGTTGAGAAGTTAAAGATAGAACCTGCAACTAGCATAGAATTGAATGTAAAAATAGCAAATAATAGTGTGGTAGCTTGTAGAAATGTGTACATGAATGTACCCATAGTTATAGTCGACGTCAGACTACCGGGGGACTTGGTGCAATTTGACCTCGAAGACCTTGACGTAGTGTTGGGCATGGATTGGCTCGGGAGCTACAAGGCAAAGATCTTATGCAACGAACAGAAGGTGATCATGAAGAGCCCGAGCGGGAATCGAGTATCATTCAAGGCAGTTGTGAACAAACCAGGTACCAAGTTGATGACGATGCGACAAATGAGGAGGTACATCCGGAAGGGATGCGAAGCATACCTATGCATGCTGAAGGAGACCCACAATGAGGAGCAGACGACTGATCAGATTCATGTGGTCAGTGAATTTCCCGACGTGTTTCCAGAAGACATTCCGGGGATGCCTCCGGAACGGGAGGTTGAGTTCTCCATCGACTTGATACCGGGGACTACACCGATTTCCAAGGCACCATACAGGATGGCTCCAAAGGAAATGCAAGAACTGAAGGAACAACTGGAGGATTTGCTCGAGAAGGGCTATATCAAGCCGAGCGTTTCACCTTGGGGCGCTCCGGTCTTGTTTGTGAAGAAGAAGGACGGTAGCTTGAGGTTGTGCATTGACTACCGAGAGCTAAACCGTGTTACCATCAAGAACCGATACCCTCTACCCCGCATCGATGACCTGTTCGATCAATTGAAGGGGGCGGGTATATTTTCCAAGATTGACCTTCGATCCGGCTACCATCAAGTGAGGATAGCGGATAGGGATATACCGAAGACTGCATTTCGTACGAGATATGGGCACTATGAGTTCACTGTAATGCCGTTCGGTTTAACCAACGCACCAGCGGTGTTCATGGACCTAATGAACCGTGTATTTCGCCCCTATCTTGATACATTTGTGGTGGTATTCATTGATGATATCTTGGTATACTCGAAAAACGAGAAGGATCATGAAGAGCATCTGAGGTTCGTTCTGCAGACTTTGAGGGAACATCAGCTTTACGCCAAACTTTCCAAGTGTGACTTTTGGAAAGACCGAGTAGCATTTCTGGGTCACATCATCACTCGAGATGGAGTATCTGTGGACCCGTCGAAGATCGAAGCAGTAACCGAGTGGCGAGCACCTACTACTGTTACGGAAGTGCGGAGTTTCCTTGGGTTAGCAGGCTACTATCGGAGATTTGTAAAAGATTTCTCCAAGATAGCTAGACCATTAACCAATTTGATGAAGAAGACCACAAAGTTCCGGTGGACAGATGATTGTGAGAAAGCCTTCCAAGAGCTTAAGAAAAGACTGACGACTGCACCGGTACTGACACTTCCATCGGGAACTGATGGATTTGAAATCTATTGCGATGCATCCAAGAATGGACTGGGCTGTGTACTGATGCAGAACGGGAAGGTAGTAGCTTATGCATCCCGACAACTAAGGGTGCACGAAGTTAACTATCCAACCCATGACCTGGAGTTAGCTGCGGTGGTGTTTGCCTTGAAGATTTGGAGGCACTACTTGTATGGACCGCCATGCAAGATATTCACGGACCACAAGAGCTTAAAATACATATTTACACAGAAAGAACTCAACATGAGGCAGAGGAGGTGGCTAGAACTTGTTAAAGACTACGACTTGGAGATCTTATATCACGAGGGAAAAGCCAATGTTGTAGCTGATGCCTTGAGTCGAAAAACGGAACACACGAGCCGGGCTGCGTGGATACTATCAGAAGAGTTGTACCGGGAATTTCAAAGGCTGAATTTAGAAGTCAAGGAGCATGGTGAAGTAGAGGGTGAGATCCGGTTATACACTATGACCATTTTACCCTCTATCTTTGATGAAATAAAGGCCGGTCAACCAGGAGACGTGAAGCTTGAACGAGTCAAGGCTGGGATGAAGCACGGGGTAAACGGACCGTTTCAGTTGCATGAAGACGGGAGTATCCGCTATAAGGGTAGGTGGTGTGTCCCGATGAAGTGTGAGCACATTAAAAAGCAAATCATGGAGGAAGGACACCACACGCCCTATTCGGTACACCCGGGAGGAGACAAATTGTATAAAGATTTGAAGCAAAACTTCTGGTGGCCGAGAATGAAGAACGAAGTGGCGGAGTTCGTGGCACGATGCTTAAACTGTCAAAAAGTGAAAGCCGAGAGGTGCAAGCCCAAGGGACTCGTGCAACCCTTGGAGGTGCCAACGTGGAAGTGGGACTCAATCTCGATGGACTTTGTCGGGGGTTTACCTTTAACAATGTCCGGGAAAGATAAGATTTGGGTGATTGTGGATAGATTGACCAAGACCGCCAGGTTCATTCCCATGAATGAAACTTGGAGCATGGATAAACTAGCGAAAGCCTACATCAAGCATGTGGTGAAGTATCACGGCGTGCCCCGAGATATTGTATCTGACAGAGACTCCAGATTCCTATCTCAATTCTGGAGGGAACTTCAAGCTGCTATGGGGACCACTTTGAAGCTGAGCACTGCATTCCATCCTACTACGGACGGTCAGACCGAGAGGACTATTCAGACGCTTGAAGATATGCTGAGAGCCTGTGTGCTGGACTTGCAAGGATCATGGGACGAGCACTTAGACCTAATAGAGTTTTCGTACAATAACAGTTACCATGCGAGCATTAAGATGGCTCCGTACGAGGCTCTTTACGGTCAAAAGTGTCGGAGCCCATTGTGTTGGGGCGATATGGTAGACCAGGTTGTCTTAGGGCCGCAATACTTGCAAGACACGATGGAGAAGATCAAACTCATTCAGGCAAGGATGAAGGCAGCGCAAGATAGACAAAAATCATATGCGGATCTAGGAAGAAAACCAGCTGAATTCGAGGTGGGCGAGAAAGTACTTCTCAAGGTCTCTCCTACTAAAGGCGTTATGAGATTCGGGAAGAGGGGAAAGCTGAGTCCCCGATTCATCGGACCCTACGAGATTCTGGAGAAGGTGGGAAGAGTGGCTTACAGGTTGGCTCTACCCACAAAATTGAGTAAGGTAAGGATTAAATCCGTTCTTTCTAAATGTATTCCAAAGTTGGAAAACCAAGCTGAAACGTGTTATCGTGTGCAAGGTACACGACGTATTCCATATATCCCAACTGAAGAAGTATGTCCGTGACGAGGCACACATCTTAAACCCAGAGGTAAGGACCTCACTTTTAAATAGCTAGGATGCGGTTTAGTAGACATTGAAATAACCCTGTATGTAATTAGGTGATCGAGTTGGATGAAACCTTGGCGTACGAAGAGAGACCTGTGAAAATCTTAGACACAAAGACACGTGAAACTCGGAGAAAGGCCATTCAAATGGTCAAAGTTTTGTGGTCAAATCACGTGGCTGAAAACGCCACATGGGAGACGGAGGATGACATGAGAAAACGTTATCCTGAGCTATTTAGTCAAGGTAAAGTTTTTAGTTACGGGGACGTAACCTTTCTTTAAGGGGGGTAGAATGTAACACTTAGTTATTTTGTACCTATCGATATTAGGTATTAGCCTATGCTTCGGGGCGAAGCATCTTTTAAGGAGGGTAGAATGTGACACTCCAAAAAAAAAAAATAGTTTTATTAGTGGGATAAATTATTACAAAAGAGAGATTTTAATAATCGAGTGAATCAGACAAAACTTCAAAAATTATGACAGATAAAAATATTTCAACGATGGAAGTAACATTTATATGATAATTACTAGATGAAACTTGGAGTTAATAAGGCGACGACATTTTGGCAGGGTCGGTTAGTACAATTTACCCCAAAAGGCAAGGGTGTACTTTTCAACTAAATTTATAATAGTGACATTTACGAATAACTTATGTGCCAAAATATGTATATTAACATTCATATAAATATATATAAAAATACTCCGTAATAATAAGACATGCGAACTAACAAAGGCAATTACTTTATATTACTCCGTATACCTTAGATGAACCTACGTACCATACTATTGCTATAAAGTAGTATAAACCTACGCATGGAGCATATCTTTAACTAAGGAAAGTTAGTAAATAAAAATCAATGCAAAAGATCTTCCTAATAAACAAACGGTCGAAGGGTTCAATGTAAAGGCCGGGTAACGTACTACCTACAACCTTCAGCCACTCCCCATAAATAGCACCAAGCGGACGATGACCTACATCACAAAGAAAGGAACGAAGAAAAGAGGAAACGAAAGAAAAGAAAGAAAAGAAGAACGAGCGGGAGAAATAGTATAGAGAGAGTGGGAGGGAACTATAGAAAGACCGGTGTTGGAGGTATACGCTCCTAACAACCGCAGCCGCTGTCATCTCTTAACACCATCCCCGTCGAAGGAAAGGCACGCCGGAGCAGCAACCTTTTCACCTCAAACAAAGAAACTCTAGACACTGCGAGCCTGCAACCGTTTCTGCAAGGAAGAGGGAAACTGCAGCAGTTAAGGAAGAGGGAGCTTGCAACGCCACAGGAAAACGAGCAGCAGCAAGGCTCGCCGGAGGAAGAAGAGGAAACCGGAGTCGTTGCCGCCAGATCACACCGTTGCCGCTGAGCGTCGCCAGCTGCATCTAGACCTCTCCCTCACCCCTGCTCGCCGTTTTCGCCGTAGTTAGGAAGTCCGGGACGATTCCCTGTTCCGTCGAAGGAAAACAACGTACGGTAAGTACTAAGTAGTTACTGCTTTACGCTGCTACGTACCATTTAACTTGGTGTTGGGTTCAGAGTTTTAAGATTTGGGCAGAAAATGATAAGTTGGGCCAAAATCTTTAATGATTGGGCTGATTAGTAATAATAATAATAAAACAAATATAGGGACTGGGTATTTCTTTCAAACTGAAAATAGAAATAATAAACCGGGACTTTAATTGGCAAACTGGACTGAAGTTTTAGCTATAATAATAAACTAATGCAGTGACCTTCGTAAATTGGCTGGGTTGATTCTATAGTGATGTGAATAGCGATATTAGTAAATAATAATGAATATTAATAACTAAGTAGGAGGAGGATTTTGAAATGAGTTGAGACGGAGTATTATTTAACTTTTGTCATATTGGTCACTTTTAGGATAATGAAAATTTACATTTAGAGAATGATTGCTTATTAATAATGGTTTATTTAACCAAAGTGTATATTTGAATTGGAAGTACTTAAGGTTTAATCAATGATTATTGAATCCATCGAAATATTAGAATTACTAATACGGAACAGTTATTCGGATTGAAAATAGAGCAAATTAATGAGTATAGGACTCGGTGATTAAAAGTGAAGATATAATGATTCAAAGTATTATGAAGTGCTCAAATTAATGGCTTAAAATAATAATCTTAATACCTATGTAATAATTATTACTCGTCACTTGTTTTTATACAAAATAAAAATAAGGGGATTAAAAATCTTAATGGTTAGTTTAAAATAAAATATTGACCATTTCTAATTGAACCGATTATTTATAGGGATTATGGAATGAATATGTATAATAATAATAATAATAATAATAATAATGATGATGATAATAATAATAATAAAATAGGAATTTGACTATAAGTTAATTCGATATTGATTTTTGAATTTTAAATAGAAGGTCATTTGAGTGAGGAGCAAAGTAGAAGTCTTGACTAGGAGTACTTGGAGTTCGAGGTAAGTCACATTGCAACCAAAACTTTATTTTTCCTCGTTAATAATTATTTGCTTGATATGTGATGATGGTATGAATATTTTGAATGATGAATTTGTGAACAAGTTGTATTATTGTGATTTTGAGATATATTGGATTATATGTATACATGAGATATTTTGGGAAGATATAAAGTTAAGAATTTAAGGATAATAATCCTCTTGAAATTCTGTCCAAGAGACATAAATATGAGATTTTTGGAAAGACAAGATAAAAGACTATTTTCATAATTGGGGGCACCGCGGGAGAAATCCGTAGGTGTCGGGCCACCTTCACGTCCGTTAATGGTGAGGGAGGGTTAGGACTACTACTACTTGAATTGAGAGGTTTAAAATAAATTAAATGAATTTTGGAGGGTTCAGTAATCACCCCGAGCAATTGGGCATTAGATCCCTTTTATTAGAGCAGTAGTAGTACCTATTCTCTTAAGGGTCTTTGAACCTAGAATTTAGGGAGTATATCCCATTTGGAGTAGGGAGACGTTGACGTCAGAACTACTTAGACTTCATACTACTCGGAGGGCTTGGAATCCTTTTAGGGGGTGTGCACACTTAAGGTAGAAGTCTAGATTCTAATAGAGGAGATGAGGTACCGAGAGGAGATCGGAGTGACCGTACAAAACAACGGTTCACTGGGCTCAGGAATCGAGGTAACGCTTGAGCACCGCCCGTCTAAATGACTAGGAAGATTAGCTATAAAGCTCTTTTGAGGAAAACAAATAAATTTTGTATTTGGAGAATTATTCTTTGAAATACTTACAAGAATTATTGAAGGAATTTTTTAAAAATGTTATCACTCTTTTTGAACAAAATTATTGGAAACTCGTTTTTGTATATATTATATACAAATGCTTATTTTTCAACAAAACTATTATTTTACGGGGTTGGGTGGGATTTACTTAGCGAAAGCTAATTTTTGTGTTATTTGTTTCTTTTATTTTCTTATGTTACAGATGGTGTGATATCCGAAGATTGACGCCTTGAGAGCGCTCTTAGAAGACTTTTAGAGTAGTCTCGTTTAGAATAGATTCTGTTAGATTTCATTTTTCGACTGTTGAATTTAAATGATTACTTTAGATACATTTATGGCGGTTAGCCTTAGCATCCAGTCAGTTTAAGGCTGGGTGTGGCGGTAACACGCCCCTTTTCCATGTTATGCTTTATTTCCGCTGCAAGAATTTGGAAGTTTCAAATAAGTAATAAATGTCCGCTATTCAGGTAAGTATTATTTTGGGAGAAAAAAAATTGGGGGTGTTACAGAGGTAGGGGAAGGGGTAGGGTGGGGGTAGGATGGCAGTAGGGTAGGGGTATGATGGCAGTACGAGGGTGGCGGTAGGGTGGGGCCGAGGTAGGGGCCATGTGGGAAGGGGTAAGGTAGGGGTAAGGGGTAATATACGAGGTGGGGGTAGGGTAGGGTGGGTCGGGGTGGGGTTGAGGTGGTAGAGGGTGGATCGTGGTGGGACCGAGGTAGGGGCATGTGGTAGGGGGTGGGGGTAGGGTCATTGTAGGGAAAAGGGGTATGCGGGGTGGGGGTTGGATGGGTAGGGTGGGTTAAGGGGGTAAGGTATGAGGATGGAGGTACTAGAATGAAATTGACACCGGAGCAGGACTGGACCCACCACTAGGTGTAAGTATGCAAATTCATTGTAGTGGCTTGTAGCATCTGCGTTTTCTAAATTTGGAAAACTAGTAAAAGTCACTTCTATAATCATTAAGGAAAAGAGAGACATGTCTCATTTTTTTCGTTTTGGAAAACGGTTTGGTAAACGCGTTTTTGTGTTTTCCTTTACCCAATTTTCCAAACCATTTTCTATGGTAAACACGTTTCCTATTTTCTGTTTCTTAGTTTTCCAGTTTTATGTAAAACTGAAAAATATCTCTGTTAGTAGAGTTCCAAAAAAAATTTAAACGGACGAACCAAACGTACTCTCAAGTCAGCTTCCTTTGCCGCCCATGTTCACCCCCCAGGCTCCAGCGGCACACCCTTTCTTATTACTACTGCTTAAAAGCACAGTAATCGACGAATCGACTCCTTTCGCGCGTGTATTATTCAACGACCAAAATAACTTCCCTATACCATTTGTGTATCTCAGCCCACAACATGGCGTCATCTGTGCCTTCCTCACCTGATCTGCTACTTGCCTACTTTTCTATTCCTTAAATAAGGTACTCATATTTCTAGCATTTAAATTAATCCATTTGCTAGCAATGCAAACTTGTACTATTCCATGCGGCTCTAATGTCTAATACTATCGTATGTGATTACACACATCACTACTCAACATGACTACAAATTGTTTCATTTGGATTAGACGTGCTTCAACCTTAGTTATGTAGTTTTTTTATGTCCACAGACTGTTTGATAAAATGCCGCAGTCAATGTTTTTTGTTAACATCCAATAATATCTTGAACAAAATCGTATATGAATACTAAAATGACATTTTCCATGATTTCTCTTTTTCTTCTACAATGTTATATTATTTTCTCATATGTTCACCTTTTCACATACTTTCTATTGCCAGTACTACTTTTTGATTCTATTTTTTGGATGAAAAAAATGGCTTTTATTTCTAATTTGTTCTTAGAACAAACCTTCATTTCTAGAAGTTTATGTTATGCTTAAGAACAACTAAAATAACAAAGAAAAAGTGTGATTTACATAAATAGTTGTCTTAGTAGATGATGAGTTTAAAAACTATATTTAAGAGTTGAGAGATCAAAAATCAACAATATGTTTTTGGTAACCAACAAGGTATCTAGGTGAGAAAAATTTATAACTTCCATTTCAGAACTCTGTTGCGCGCCTATTTGTTGGTTTGGTGAAAGTACTTGCATGCTTCACCGAAAATTAGATTTAGCATAGGCATTTGTGAATGCTATATCAGGGATCAAATAAATTAGATAGGTTTCATGCACTAACTAAACAAATCTAAAGAGATGACTTTAGTACATATTCATCACTTTTTAAGATTTTAAAAAATCTGTCTATATGAAAGCACACTTGAATCCAAAACATTTTCTCTAATAAAATGAAATATAAACATAGAATAAAGTATTTTTATTTATTAGAAAAAATCTCTAAGTGCTAATGTTAACTCAAAATTCCACCATAGGTGGGAGCCTTTGCGGCACCAATGTTGTTATACTCAAAATTCGACTGCAACTACAAGAGTTCAAAGTCAAAAATATTTTAATGTTTTTTGCCAATCAAAGTTTGGAGATGAGTGGTATACAAAAAGTGTACCAACTCTTTCAAATTTGTCCAGAACTAACACTCATATATGTATGTATTTAGAGCTCATTACCCTCTCCCCTCTTTATCAAAGAGCAATGCCAGGATTTAAAAATTCTCTTAGTTCAATTGTACCTCAAAAAACAAAAATGAAGTTAATTTTTAATTTAACTATTATTGTATTAGGTTCTAAAAAAGGTTTACTCTCAAACTATATTTGGTTTCAATGTTGTTTGCCTCATTCTTTCAAGGAAACTTCCAATAGTAGGTAGTTGGTTGTCCTATCTCTTCGGAGTTTTGGCTGTTTATTCATCATCTATGATACGCTGCTAAATGTTTTATACTATTCAATGTTTTGGCCTTATCACCAAGGAAAATATTTGATGATTATATATTCATATTAACTGAAACTAATCTACAGGGGATCTAAGTTATTTGGTAAATTACAAAATTTTCTTGATAAAGTGAACGACACAATTGTTATCATTATTTCACACACTAAAATTTTACTCGGTAGATTAGCAGTTTTTGATAAAGTATTTTTTTTTGGAGCCAAAGATTCATTATTTTTCGGCTTGAGATTATGATGGAATAAAGCAAAATGGCTCACTAAACTGCCTGCGCTTCTTTGTTATGAAGCATCGGTCAGTCCATGCAATTTTGGACGGGATTTTCACTATGGGTCATCCGGAAACAGTCTCTCTGTGCTTTAGTATAGGGGTAAGACTGCGTACATCCGACCCCCCTTACCCCACCGTAGGTGGGAGCCTTTGCGGCACTGGGGTAAATGAAAATGATGATGATGATGATGAGGAGATTAGCAGTTTTTGAATTTGTTACAAGTGAAGTAGTGAACCTTCCTACTACCTATTCTAACTTTCAGTTTTTTTGTACACTTAAAGAGCCCTTTCATTTTAAAAAAATTAAATCCACCAATAAGGCGATAATATGTAGGATTTATAAGAGGTAATTATTGTCCCTTAAAATAAAACATTCCACAAATGTGATTGCTCACTGCTAATAAGTAATAATGTTCTGCATAAGTCGCACGTAGTGTCCATTCGGGGACATCCTATAAAGTTGAACAATACAAAGAAGACCACCAGGGTCCTTGTGGAAGGATAATATGCGCAAATCGATAAATGGTCCATATTTGCATCTCCCAAATTTCATTTGAAATTTAATACGCTGCCTTTTATTTTATTTGGATTTTTGTATTAAATTTTATTTACAGTTGCAGAGTTTTCTCCCCTTTTTTGGACTGAATTAATGTACTTGAGTTTATCTATAATTTTAATATCTGCTATACTGGATGTCAGTCACTTTTTCTCCAAGACATCATAGTTTTATAATACCTTCTACACCGTATTATTCTCCACCCATTCGTTCTTCTCGGTAATGTTATACGTAGTAAAACTGATTCAATAGTTTTAGCCTCTCCATACTCATGAGCTGATTTACTTTCCCAGAACTCTATTATGCTATTTTTTTTTTCGATTTCAAACTATCTGATTTATTTTCATTCTTTTTTGGTATTTTGTTTAAATGTAGGGAACGATTGCTCTGTTTATTTCCATAGACTAAGAACTCATTAATGTACTTAATTATATATTATATACTACGTATCATTTATGTGCATTCTGTCATTACTCATTAGATTGTTGCTTCTTTATAATTTTCAACTTTATTTAGCTAGGAATCTTAACATGGATAAATACCTTACTCTAAAACAGTTTCGTTACTCTTTTTTTAATGGAAGAGATGCCAAATGGGATAATAAGTTGGGAAAACAGATCATTCAGAATAGTTATAATGTTTTTTTTTTGAATTAGATATTAGTGATTTCAGATATGCAGGATAAAATGGTGGTGACAACTCTGGGAAAGTTGTTTAAGAGTGAACTTGGTCTTGTTTCCTAAGTATGAATCGTGCGTTTTGAGGTCCAACTGTCCAACCAATGTACTTCGAGGTTATAAGTTCTTTTTTACATTTAGGCTAACCGCAACCCATCCCAGTCAATAAATTAAATTTCCCACTAATTTCTACGTATTCACTTGGTCAATTCAATTTTTACTGCAATCCAGCACTGTCAATATATTCATTCTGCAAAGTTCTTTGTAATTAAAACCTTACTTTTATTATTATGCAACAAATTTTTCCAATTTTATTTTTAAAAATGATTATGATTTAAAAAGTCAAACATTCCAATGTTAAAAAAGTAAAATTGGGAAAAAAGTGAAAGATGTAATAAAATATTTTTTTATTTATATATGTGTCATATGAAAGAGAATTAAAAATTATGAATTTTGATATATTATTTGTAAAAATTTGATAGAGATCCAGCTAGTCTACTTACTCAGAATAGAAGGTTCGGGAGAGTTTATTCTAGAAGGCCTAAAATAGACTAGCGGTTATTAGTTGTGAGTTGTTAAGTAACTAATAACTACCTTCTGTTTGTAGAAGGATATAAATAGAATAATTCTGCTGTAGGAGAGCAGGCTGTTTTGAGACTAATTGTCTGGGACTGGGAGTTGGAGTTCTATCTCCTTCTTGGGACGTTTGTATACGACTTACCTTCTGTGAATAATATTCTGCTTTCTTACCTTGTTCTTAGCTCTATTGTGATTGATTCCTGAGTTGTGGAAGTCGTATCATTGGTATCAGAGACTGGTTGTAGTGGTGAATGGTTGGCACGAGGAAGAAAATGGAAGGGAGAATGAATGGCGTTGAGCGAGGTCAACGTGAGATACAAACGAGTATGGAGAATCTAGCTGCGAATATTGCAGCGAATATTGCAGCGATGCAAACTGCGATGCAAGCTAGTATCGTTGAATTACATGTTCAGATGACAAATCGATCTCGGAGTCAGTCACGAAGATCGAACAACTCATAGCGAACAGCTCATCAGAGGAATCTGCAAGAGGAAGATAGTTCGGATGATGCAGTTAACAATTCCGTCTCGCAACACAATCACGAACCAAGACGGAATCATAGAAATCAGAACAATACGGGAAGAAAAATTGACTTGCCCCTTTTCAACGGAAAGGATGTTTCTGGTTGGTTGTTAAGGATGAACAGATACTTCCGATTGAATCGAACGGAAGACGAAGATAAATTGGATGTGGCGGTCATCGCACTGGAAGACCAAGCTCTCAGTTGGTTCCAATGGTGGGAGGGACAGACACAACATCTGAATTGGGACTCATTTACACGAGCGTTGACCAGGAGATTTCAACCAAACTTGGTTCAGGATCCTTTGGGGCCTTTATTTAGTCTGAAACAGAAGGGATCTATATCTGAGTATAGAGATCAATTTGAGACAACTATTGCATCACAGGGACATTTATCTGAGGAAGTGTTGAAAGGTGTGTTCTTAAAAGGGCTGAAAAGGGATATTAGAGTAGAATTGAAGCTCTATCGGACCAGGACACTGGCTGAAGTGATGGATAAGACATCATTGATTGAAAACAAGAATATGGAAGCAGTTTTAATGAAGAATAAGGAGGAGAACAAGAAGAAGGGACAGAGCAGAACTATCATTCAGGGTCCAGGACAGAATTGGAGTGAAGGTAGTAAATGGAGAAGCTATCCGGGACCTCTGAGAAACTCCAGTACAGTAAATAAAGGGGCCAATGAAATCAGAAATCATCCAGAAGCTAAAGAAGTTTCTTAAAGAAGACAGGGGCCTAGATTATCTCAAGAGGAGTTGTTGGAGAGAAGCAAGAAGGGTTTGTGTTTTAAATGTGGTGAGATTTGGGGCAGAGGTCATGTATGTAAGATGAAAAACTACAAGATGGTTTTGGTAGAGAATTCTGAAGGGGAAGAAAATTCTGAGATTGAAGGAGAAGAAACAGTAGAGGAACTAATGAATACTACCAATCAAATGGATAACAAGAACATGCAACTCTCAGTATTAAGTAAGGAAGGAATATCTTCTATGACTACTTTCAAGGTGAAAGGGAAGATGAAATGGGTGGGTGGAGTGATAGAGGTCACTGTATTAATAGACAGTGGTGCTACACACAATTTCTTGTCCAGAACTATAGTGGAGAGCAAAAAAATACCTTACAATCCAATTAAGGGTTATAAGGTTCAGATTGGGAATGGTGAGTGTATACCCAATTGGGGCAGATGTTCATTGGCAGAATTGGAGATTCAGGGAGTACAAATTCAACAAGAATATTACATCTTGGAATTGGGAGTTGTGGATATAGTGTTGGGGATGGAATGGCTGACTGGATTGGGAGACATGGAGGTAAACTTTAAGCATCAAATCCTTAAGTGGAATCAGAAAGGGGAGACATACATCATAAGAGGTAATCCAGATGCTAATCAGATGGAGGTGACTTTGAAGACTATGGGTCACATTTTACATCAGGAAGGAGATGGGTTCTTGTTGTACTGTGAAGGAGAATCAGAGAAACTGACTGAGAAAGATGACAGGGAAACTGAGTGGGGAGAAGTGATAGCTGAATTCACAGAAGTCTTTGATTCTACACTCCAATTTCCACCTGCAAGGGACTGTGATCATGCCATCAATATTAAAGAAGGAGCAGATATACCAAATATCAGACCATACAGGTACTCATTTGATCAAAAGAATGAAATTGAGAAGATTATTGCAGAAATGTTGAAATCTGGAATCATTAAACACAACAATAGCCCCTATAGTAGCCCTATTCTATTAGCTAGAAAGAAAGATGGAGTCTGGAGGTTTTGTGGAGACTATAGGGCTTTAAATAAGGTTACTATACCTGATAAGTTTCCTATTCCAGTGATTGAGGAGCTTTTGGATGAGTTAGGAGGTGCCAGAATTTTTTCAAAACTGGATCTCAAAGCAGGTTACCACCAGATCAGGACCTTTGGACTGACTAATGCTCCCTCCACTTTTCAGTCACTAATGAATGAGGTTCTAAGGCCTTTTCTGAGGAAATTTGCTTTGGTGTTCTTTGATGATATTTTAGTTTACAGTAAGACTAAGGAAGAACATAAAGAACATCTAAGAAAGGTTCTGGGAGCTTTGAAGAAGAATCAGTTAGTAGCAATAAAAAAAGTGCTCATTTGGCCAAAGACAACTGAATTATCTGGGACATATAATTTCAGAAGAGGGTGTGGCAGCTGATCCTGAAAAGATTGAAGCTATGAAGAATTGGAATATCCCTAAAGATTTGAAGGAACTCAGAGGATTCTTAGGCCTGACTGGGTATTACAGGAGGTTTGTAAGGGGATATAGCAAGATTGCTGCTCCTCTTACCATGCTTTTAAAGAAAGATGACTTTGTATGGAATGAGATGGCTACTGATGCTTTCCAGAATCTGAAGAGTTCCATGATTTCCTTGCCAGTGCTAAGAGTACCTGATTTTAACAAGATGTTTGTGATTGAAACTGATGCTTCAGGAAAAGGCTTAGGGGCTGTATTGATGCAGGAAGGAGGCCTTATTGCTTATATGAGCAAACAGTTATCTCCCAAATATTTGAATAAATCTGTGTATGAAAAAGAATTAATGGCTATTGTTTTTGCTATTCAAAAGTGGAGACCTTACCTTTTGGGAAGGAGTTTTGAGGTTCATACAGATCAAAGGAGTTTGAAATATTTGACTGAGCAAAAAGTTATGGGAGAAGATCAACAAAAATGGATAGCCAAATTGATGGGTTACAATTTTACCATTAGATACAAACCAGGGATTGAGAATAAGGCAGCTGATGCCTTATCCAGAAAGTATACATATGCAGCCCTATCTACAGTAACTTGCCAGGAATGGGAGGGTTTGGAAGAGGAACTGGAGAAGGACCCTAAATGGGGGGAGATCATGCAGAAGATGTTAATTCAACCAGATAAATATCAGGATTATAAGAGGAAGGGAGGGTTGCTCTATTACAAAGGGAGGTTGATTTTACCAAAAGGATCCCACAGAATTCTAATCATTCTCAAGGAATACCATGATTCAGCCATAGGGGGCCATTCAGGGTATTTCAGGACTATGAAGAGGATTTCCAATTTATTCTTTTGGGTGGGAATGAGATCTGACATAAAGGATTATATTCAGGGATGTGACACTTGCCAAAGGAATAAATATCAGGTTTTAAAGCCTGCTGGTTTGCTGCAGCCCCTACCCATACCTGAAAAGGTTTGGACTGATATTAGCATGGATTTCATAGGAGGTTTACCAAAATCACAAGGAAAAGACACTATTTTGGTGGTGGTTGACAGATTGACAAAGTTTTCACATTTCATACCATTGGCACATCCCTATAATGCCAAAGGAGTGACTGAAATCTTTATTCAGGAGGTAGTGAAAATACATGGATTTCCCAAATCCATTGTGAGTGATCGAGACAGCCTTTTCTTGAGTTCATTCTGGTCAGAGTTGTTCAGATTGGCTGGGACAAAGCTCAAATATAGTACTGCCTACCATCCACAAAGTGATGGGCAGACTGAAGTGGTAAATCGTTGCCTAGAAACTTATTTGAGGTGTTTAAGTGGAAGGAAACCGAGACAATGGGTTAAATGGCTTCCATGGGCTGAATATTGGTTCAACACTAATTATCATAGCTCTTTGAAAAGCACTCCATATCAGGCCTTGTTTGGACAATCACCTCCTGCTATCATCAGAGGTGATGTCAGTATAACTTCAGTAGATGAAGTAACTAAAATGACTGCTGAGAGGAATGGGATGTTGACTGAATTGAAGGAGAATTTGGCCAGAGCACAAAATTTGATGAAGCAACAAGCTGATAAACATAGGAGGGAAGAAGAATTGGAAGTAGGAGATCAAGTTTTCCTAAAGATACAACCATATAAAATGAGAAGTTTGGCCAAGAGGATCAATCAAAAGCCGAGTCCAAGATTTTATGGCCCTTATGAAATTTCAGAGAAAATAAATAAGGTTGCTTTCAGATTAAGGTTGCCAGAAGGAAGTAGAATACACCCTGTATTCCACATATCCTTGTTGAAGAAAGTGCTGAAACCCACTGTAGCTTATCAAAGCCTCCCAGATTGCCTCACAGAAGATTGTGAGTTGCAAGTGAGACCTGAAGCTGTGAGAGACAACAGGATGAATCAAGAAGGGAAGGAGGAGGTCCTAGTGCATTGGCAGGGCCTTCCTGATTTTGAAGACTCATGGGAGGATATTAACATGATCCAAGATCAATTCCCTGACTTTCAACTTGAGGACAAGTTGGTTCTGCAAGGAGGGGGTATTGATAGAGATCCAACTAGTCTACTTACTCAGAATAGAAGGTTCGGGAGAGTTTATTCTAGAAGGCCTAAAATAGACTAGCGGTTATTAGTTGTGAGTTGTTAAGTAACTAATAACTACCTTCTGTTTGTAGAAGGATATAAATAGAATAATTCTGCTGTAGGAGAGCAGGCTGTTTTGAGACTAATTGTCTGGGACTGGGAGTTGGAGTTCTATCTCCTTCTTGGGACGTTTGTATACGACTTACCTTCTGTGAATAATATTCTGCTTTCTTACCTTGTTCTTAGCTCTATTGTGATTGATTCCTGAGTTGTGGAAGTCGTATCAAAATTGGAGTAAAAATAAAAAAGTTAAAACACTTTAAATAAAATTGGGGTTTATAATTTGAATGGGCCCACTCATATTTCTTGCATGCTTCAACACTCCTGTTAGCTTCTCTCCTCTGTCAATACTCTCTTTAATTCCCACTCCAAGGGTTGCACCAATCCACTTTTGCACCCGTCAATACAATGGATTGGAGCAATTTTAGGAGTGAAAAGTTTAATGAAGACTTTTTCACAGATGGATTGCAGACAGCCTTATGACATGCATTACAGTGAGAAAATATCCTCTTTGACTCTAGTTACTTTGGCTGTCCCCTCTTTTGCATTAAAGTTTTGAGATTTTTACTTGGATTCATAAGGAAACTAATTTGAAGAATAAAGCTAGTGGTTATAAATTTATTGTTGGCAATTTTACAAGGGTGTTATGTTATAAAAGAATAAATGAAGGAAAGCTGACTTGTTCTCACTGTTTGGACTTTTATTCACTAATGGCCCTGGTGTCAGATATCACCTAAGAGCTAATTTAGGTTTCTATTGTAATTATCCTCTAAGTAATACTCCTTATAACATTAGCATGCTTTAAGGCTGCTGCTCTTTGTTAAAATGGAAAGCTAGAGTTCATCAAACCTTTATTTATCAACCACTCCACTTCTGCTAATGTGAACACCCACTTTTTTATATTTCTTGTTGTGCATGTTATAAAATGTAATCAATTACTAAATGCTCTTTAGTTGAATCTCCCAGGTTTGAGTCCTAACGTCATGAGAAAGGCGATTTCATTGGCTTCCATCACCACAAAGTTTTTGAAAATCAAATTTCTTTTCTTAAGTGGTCCAAGATTCCAGTGTTCATTTTCTACTGAGAATTGTCTTTATCATGTTGAAAATATCAAACACTCCGGACTCATAGAGTTACTTCAAGAACCGTTAACATGGGTTCAAATTCATTCCCTTAGTGTAACCAAGTCTCTTCATGCACTCATCATCAAAATTGGTTTTACCGTGGAACAAGTTGTTTTCCCTCTCAACAATGTCTTATCCAAATATGTCCTTTATGGCGATGTGAATGGAGCTCGAGGTTTGTTTGATGAAATGACACATAAAAATACTGTGTCTTACAATACTATGATTACTGCGTATAGTCAATATGGGAATGTAAGTGAAGCTTGGAAGCTGTTTTCTGAGATAAGGAGGTGTGGATTTGACCCCACTCAATTTACTTTTGGGGGGCTGTTGTCGTGCAAGTTCTTGAATTATTATCAAGTGGCACAATTGCATGCACTGATTGAAAAGACACCATTGTTTCATACTAATGCTTTTGTAGGGACCTCATTACTGACCACACTTGGAAAATGCGGGTGTATACATGAGGCCTGGCAGATTTTTAAGAGCATGCCTCGAAAGAATTTGGTTACATGGAATTCAATGATTGTGTTGTTCGGACAACATGGATATGTTGAAAATTCGATGAAAATGTTCATTGAGATACTTAGAGATGGAAGGGGTTTATCCGAGGCCACGTTTGTTGGCCTTCTGTCTTGTTTTGTGGGGTTATCTTATGTGGAATTAGGAGAACAGGTGCATGCAGTTGCACTGAAGTATGGATTGGACATCACAATTTCAGTTAAGAATTCTTTAGTCAACATGTACGCAAAATGTTTTTGCGCAAAAACTTCGAATAAAATGTTTGAGGAAGTGCCCATGAAGGATATTATTTCGTGGAACATAATAATTGGAGCAATGGCAAACAGTGATTCACCAGACAAAGCATTGAGTGCTTTCGTGGAAATGTATGCGAATGGGTTCTCCCCAAATGAAATCACTTTCATTAATGTCCTTAATTCATGTTCTAGGCTAAAGAGTATATCTGATGGAGAAGCTTTGCATGCACAACTTTTCAAGAAAAGGCTTGAAATTGATGTAAGGGTTGGCAGTGCTGTATTAAGCTTCTACGTAAAATGCGACAAATTGGAAGATGCACATCGTTGTTTCAATGACATATGTGAAAAGAATATAGTTTCTTGGAACACGTTGATTCTAGGATATTCAAATAGAGGATCTCTAGATTCCTTTTTGCTTTTGCGGGAAATGATACGCCTAGGTTGTTATCCAAATGATTTTTCATTTTCTATTGTCATGAAGTCATCATGCATAACAGAATTAGTGCAGCTTCATTCGTTGATGGTAAAGACAGGTTACCTTGAGTATTCTTATGTATTAAGCTCTCTTATATGTGGATATGCCAAAAATGGCTTACTATCAGATGCACTGAACTCCATAGATTTTAATGGCACACCATTTGATGTTGTCTCAACTAATGTGATGGCTGGAATATATAACAGATCCCGTCAGTATGATAAGACTATGGAGTTGTTTTCCGCACTTGAGGATCCTCCTGACATGATATCTTGGAATATTTTGATTGCTGCTTGTTCCAGAATTGGGTATCACATAGAGGTTTTTGACCTATTTCGACACATGCAGAGAACTGGTGTCTTTCCCGACAATTACACATATGTTAGCCTATTCAGTAGTTGCACTGCACTATGCAACTTGGGGTTGGGCAGCTCTCTTCATAGCCTACTTATTAAAAACGATTCTAATTCGTGCGACACATTTGTATGCAATGTCATGATTAACATGTATGCAAAATGTGGGAACCTTGATAGTTCAATAAAGATATTTAATGGCATCACCAAAAGTAATGTCATTTCATGGACTGCTATTATTTCATCACTTGGCCTACATGGATATGCTTATCAAGCAATAGAGAAATTTTATGAGATGATAATGAATGGTATTAAGCCTGATACGGTGGCCTTCATGGCTGTTCTTTCAGCTTGCAGGCATGCTGGGTTGGTTGAACAAGGGATGTCATTGTTTAAGGAAATGAATTCCAAGTATGGGGTTGAACCAGAAATGGATCACTATGTAATTGCTGTTGATTTGTTAGCAAGATGTGGTCGTCTTGTAGAAGCAGAAGAGCTCATCGATAAGATGCCTTTCCCTCCTAATGCTTTGATATGGCGCACTTTCCTTGACGGCTGCAAGAGGAAAAGAGCCATACTAAGCTCTTAAAGCTATTGAATTCACATTTTGAAGATCTGTGAAACTCCGTAAAGAGTTTACCATGTCACCCCCAACCGAAACATCTTGATCTCTTACTTTGAAGGTATGCTTATTGCTTAATCATTTAGTAATAGCTTTTTATGTTATTGTGGAAGTTTTATTCTCACTATAATGTGTCTATATTCTAAGCTAGTCTTTTCATTGCTTCTGCATTTGCAAATGTCACGACCTTCTATATTTTATGAATAGATTCATTTTGAAAAATGGCTCACTAAACTGTCTGCGCTTCTTTGTTATGAAGCAGTAGTCAGTCCATGCAATTTTGGACGCGATTTTCACTATGGGTCATCCGGAAACAGTCTCTCTGTGCTTTAGTGCAGGGGTAAGACTGCTTACATCCGACTCCCCCTTACCCCACCGTAGGTGGGAGCCTTTGCGGCACTGGGGTAAATGAAAATGATGATGAAATGATTCATTTTAGACTTTGATTCAGTCGTTTTGCTAATTTATATACAAAATACACAATTGACAAATTGGTATTTCATTAGTGTATCCTTTTCTCTTTCGAGAGTTCACAACTTTTTTCAAAATTTTAGATTACTTAATTGGGATGTGTTTGGCAATTGTCCTCTTTATTTATAGATTAACAGTGGTACTGGTACTCAACATCCTATTTTGTGTGACTCATAAGTTTTCTTTCCTGAATATTTGTAAGCTGTGATTGGGTAAACTTTTGAAGGTCTGAACATGATGCTCTTGGTACTTCAGTAAAAGCTGTTGTTGTTGTTTATCTTTTAACATGAAGTGAAGGTTAGTATTGCAAGTTTGGTTGACTAAATTTTAATTGAATTCCCAACATGTTTTATGGAAGGACTTCTAATGTTTAACATCCATGTTGTATGATCTGTCAACCTCAATTCCTAAAGGTCAATTTTTTCATGAAGTTCCACAGCAAGTAACATTTATATTTTTTCTTCATGCGCAGCTACCATGTGATAGTTCGAGCCCTACCATGTATTGGTTACATGTTCTTGATAACATTGTCATCTTATGCACTATCATACAATTAGTTTTTCCTTATATTTTATGAAAAAGGGACTATGAAACTATCTTCACGATAAGGCCTTATTATTTTTGATCTTGTAGACTAGTCCTGACTATCTCGGATGCTCAAATATAAAGCTCATCTTAAATATTGTGCTTTGGAATTTGGTCGCAGAATTAAAGATAGCATAAACTGTAGCATGATGTGAAATATTGAAGCAGCAGTGTTCATGCTGTTGGGTTGATCATTAAAAATATGGAGCCTGAAAAGAGGATATGAATCAATAATGAAAAAGTGATTTTCAATGCATTGAAGATGACATTCATGATATTGCCTATGCTATTTTTTACTAATGTTGATTCAATTACTAATGTGTTCTATGATAATTTTTAATATCAAAACTCACTGTTGTCAACTAGTTTCCTTTTGTGTATGTGTCATCCTTTGTTTGAATGCATGATACAATTTTTCAGGAATTGTTAAAAGCTGTGGTCGGCTTTATAGACGTTGCGGGACTATTTTTCATTGATGCACTTGACTCACAGGAATGTTTCTCAGAATCACAAGTTCCAAGCTGCTAGACTTAGCAGGTGAAAGTGTGATCTTGTGAAGTCGCATGAGGCGGACCGGCCAACCCATCTGAAAGCCCAACTACAAGCTTTTTAACTGCAACAACTTTTAAATATACGCTATTGGAGGGCGGCTGCTGGCACCAGACTTGCCCTTCAATGGATCCTCGTTAAGGGATTTAGATTGTACTCCTTATCTTTTCTGACACATGACCGACCAAGCGCAAAATATTCACACCTGTTTTAAGCCTTATACCCAATCCTGAAAATTAATCCTGGGATTTTTAGTTTGCAGTGTACTTTGATAAATAGAATACTTGGCTAAAATAAATCCTGAGATTTTTATTTTGCAGTGTACTTTGACTTAATATGTGTACTTTAAACATTCATAGAGAATTGTGCCTTCTCTTGCATTTTAGCAGGCATAGTTATATACACAAACTTTACAAATGTAGTCAGCAAATAAGATGTTTACGCTTAAGCAACCTATAAAAATAGCAAATGTAGGATTTTTATGCTTAAACATGATCTGCCTAAATCCTTTTTCTCTGTCTAAAGCCCTCTTACCCTGCTTGCAACAAGCTGCTTGTGTACATTACTACCTGCTAATGATCTGTAGTGACCATAGTTTGATTGAGGTAATTTATAACTTCCTCAATGAGTTAGTGTGTAACTGATGCTTCTTGCATCAATTCCCCTTGCTTCTTTTGCTTGGCTTTCCCAAAGTGTGACAACCCATACCTGTTACATACTGGATGCTTCATTATTTCAACTGCAATGCTGCAACATGATGTGAACACAAAGCTATATGTGACATCAGTTTTCGTATAATCCTTTCAGACAACTGTATATTATAAAATGAAACTATTGAAATCTATAATGTTCAAGAATTATAAAATACTATTGTACCTTGGTTTCGAGTTTCGGAATGGCCTCACCATCTTGTGGCAGATCCACAATTGTCTTTCCCGTATGTTTCCCGTTTTTAGCCACCCAAAATTTTGTGAACTTTGTGTTTTGCAGGTGATAGGGATAAAGCACATGTTCTTGTACATTGTATGATAGGAAAAAGCAGGTGAGAATGCCTATTTCTTTATATCCCTTTCTGTGCAGTTTATGTTTTTATTAGCTAAAATTAGTTTATGTTTTTATAAGATAAAAATTAGCTTTTTTTAGCAATGCAAAAAAGACCCGTTGAATGATAGTAGTGTTGGAAGAAAATGAAGCATTTTGCTTATTAGAAATGTTTTGTTATTGTTTTAAAACAAACATGTTTATCTTTATTATTATTCAAAGCATATCAGTACAAAATGTAATAGTTGTATCACTTGTGTGGTGATCATTAGTAATTCTTTTCCATATAATAACGTGTTTTGTTGTTAAAAAGAAAATATTTATTATGGAGTGAGAGTGGACTGTTTTCTATGTGTAGTCATGATAATAGAGTGTTTTTTAATGAACTGAGGAGTTAGATGCTATGGAAAGGCATGATATGCGTAAAGGAGCTTATCATGGGGCTTAAAAGAAAAAAGCATAAACTCATAAGCTGAATTGTAATTGGCTTTTTAATGTTTATCTGGTTCTTATTTAAATTTATCTAACTCATTTGACCTTACCAGGTGCTGCCTAGAACTAGAATGAAACATCCACCATTTTGGAAGAGGTCAGTCCGGCAATCAGATATCTTAACCTGCTAAAGGAGCTTTATATGAGTTAGTGACAGGAGGAAAGTTAAAACCATATGGCCTGATGACCGTAATTGTTGAGGCTGTAATCTTCTCATTATTCTGCTCTGGTCTACTCTTCTCCTCCACGGTATTTACTTTTCTTTTCAATATGATTTGCTCTCAATTCTCATCTATGTGGTCTCTAATTTTTATCCGGAAAAATTCAGAACATAGGATTATTGTGTATAGCAATGCAGAGCACGACATAAGTGTCAACACATTTTCTCTCCAAGGATGATTGTTCCGGGTGGCATGGCCGATGAGGGGCATCAGGAGGTGTCAAAAGACCGAAAGATCGTCGAACTACCGAAGCCTCCTCAAAGGTATTGTCATTTTCTTTGCTTGCCCTTTGTTTTTTATTTCATTTTCGATATTCTCAAATTAAGGCTTGCCCCTTATACACCCTTGTGGCGGGGCCGTTCCCCGGACCCTCGCCTTGTGGGGATGCCTTCGTGCGCCTGGCTGCCCCTGTTTAAATATTCTCAAATTACCAGTCATGCCACGTGCTCAATTGTGTGGTTCTAATAGTGAATCTTGTTTATGATTTATGATAGATCGTCATTGTAAGGTTGTAAAAAACGAATTAAAATGAGGAACGTTATGGTCTTATGGATGGTGTATGAAACACTATATGTGTTGCTTGTTATCATAGCAGTATTCTTATTCAAACTAAATTAAAAAATGTTAGTGGCGGGAAATTGACAAATCTAAGAAACCAATACATAAGTGATTCTATGATTGGAACCCGGATAGAATAAAGCTTTTAATCATAAGATAATAGAGGCCCAGGTAGACTAGTGTTATTAATAATAATAGTTATAAGAGTAGTATAAATATAAGCGAAGGAATAAGAGGCAAGCAGAACTTGAGACTGGAAATAGGTTTGGGGGAGGGAGACTACTCTAATATGGATTCTCGAAGATTTTAATGGGATTCAGAATTGTCAGAATTTAGGTGTACCCGATTTGAACTTCTGTGGAAGCTATGAAAATAATGGTGTTCTCAAACATTCCGTGAATTTCTATTATTACTAATTTGGATGGATTTTAATTGATTTTGGTGGATTTCTACATAGTACATACAAAACATTCCACCACCAATTTTCCGGGCACCCCTCAGATTTCAAAATCCATAATCTTTTAAATTCCATCAAAGTCATAGTTGGGGTCTTGGGGACACCCCATTGAGTATCTCAAACTTGTCTTCTCTTTCTATTTTTCTGTTTAGGAAGGTTTCCCTACTATTTTCTGCCATTGTAATGCCTGAAGGTTCTGAGATTTTCATCAATACATAACTAAGTTTTCTGCTGCGTTTGAGGAGTTCCTATCATTGTTATCAGAGAACTCGCTCCTGGAGGCAGAGTCTGAATCGATCATCCTGGAGCATCGACGAGATGGAGTGGTGAAGGAAATATACACACGGGGAATGGAGAAAAGTCTGGACAATATCGAACGCAACCTGGGGGAGATGAGAACTATGCTGGTCGAGACGTGGGAAGGAACGAGAGGAGCAACCTGGGGGAGCTCCTATGCAAGTTCCCTCATTCTGTCAGCAGTATGTCTGTCGGTGGCAACCTTCCTCTGATGATACATTCACCAATGGCCACAAGGACAAGGAACGAGAGGAGAAATCAACAGCTGCCGCTGAACCTGAAGCTGGCGAAATTGTTCAATGCCTCACTCGTAACACTTCCTCTAAGTACGAGTTCGTTAATTCAGAATTGGAAACCAATATATTCAAGCATATTCTGCTTGAAAACATTCCATCGATGACCCAAGGGGTTTGGACAGAGGATCTATCTCCACAAATTGAAGCAACTACACAAGTCAGAAAGCTGTGGTCGATTGAGCGTAGCCCTCCAATTGATGAGCACAAGTGTGACCTAATCAACAACAAGCACCATATAGTATTTGTAAGCAGCACTGGCAATGAGGATCAGTATTGACAACTATGGGTGCACCTGGGGGTACTACATCAAGCGTTATAAGAGTTGGTGCATATGTTTCCCCTGCTATGGCTGCTGCGGCTCACTTGTTGGCTCAGTATCCTTCTGAAGGCCTTCAGTGGACTAGGTCCATTATAGGACCAACTGCTGATGGAGATGTTGGGGTCTCAATAAGTGCTCTTGGGGGGTCTGTGGCTCCTGTTCCTACAGGGACCCTTCCACGACGCCAGTTGATGAATGGAAAATTCATGTCATCTAATGGATTAGGAAGCCGTGAGATATCCATCATTGACTTTGAGATTGGATTTCCTGGCATCAACGCACCAAAGAGGAAGTTAGCTGGGCATCTTACTGTCATGAAGAAGTTCTTGCACTTCTCTGGTGAATTTTAGTGGAAGATACTGGTGCATCATTGGTTTTTAAGAACTTACTTAGGGCCCGAATTGTGGTAAATATCACGTATCACCCCCAATTGGGATGATACCGTTCGAGGGAGTTTATGGGTGACCACCGCCAATACTCAGATCATATTCTAAAGATAAGACCTTCCTAGCAGCGGTTGATGTCCAACTCTCCGCTTTCGGACAATTCACTAATACATGTTTCATGTGTGAAGCGTTAATCCAATGGGCCTCTCTGAATTCCGAGGAGGCAACATGGGAACCAGTGGACGCATTGCGAAAACAATTTCCCACCTTCAACCTTGACTCTTCAGTTATGCCTGAGATAGGTAAGGCTGAACAGGAAGGTGGAAGTCAGAAACAGGAGCTGCTGGTGTCAACAACACTTCCTAATGATGACTTGGTGAAGATTTTTATTGATGCTTTGTCTTCTGGCCTGTGCTCTTGGTCTTATTTACGTAAAGGAAATGCTACATCTAGTAACTCTGGAGGTTCTTGGTTGGGAAGCTCTACTTTTATACCTGATCAGCAGACTGGCTCTTCATACAATAGTTTTCCATGCAGTGATGCTGTTGGGAGGCTCTTACGAAAGGGAAAGATGGACTCCTTGTAACTGATCTTTGGGAGCAGAAGTTGGTTACACCTCAGAGTTTGCTGCCCCAGCTGTTTGGATTAAGCAGGCAAGAGAAAGAGCATATAATTGTGCTTATCAGCATAAGAGCCTAAATGTTGTTCTTCTCATTCCCTTTACATCGGTGTTCAAAGAAGAGCCAGGGGTTTCCATGATTAAACTGAACGTTTTAGAACAAGCATCAGTTAAGGTAATCAAAGTTGAGGAAAAACTAGCAGGAGGTTGGGGTGATGAGAATGCAAAGCAAGTGAGTGGATACTGCTATTTGCTGGTGGACAGTGATTGATGAATCTCAAGAGTTTCACATCTCGAAGAAGTATCAACTCTGACTCAGGACTCCTTAATGGCACTGACCAAGCTCCGGGAAGAGGTTTATCTGGAACGAAACAGATCAAAGTGAGAGGATCCAAGCAATGAAAAGATGGTGAAATGTCTGAAAGTTGAAAAGCAAGCAGGGAGGTACTGGGAAGGAAGAGGCACAAGGATAAGCTGGTTGCAAGGGCTGTCTCCTACCTCCCACCTTGAGGAGAAGGTGTTTGCCCAAGGACAGAGTGATGATAAGAACCCGGCAGAATAAAGCTTTTAATCATAAAATAGAGGCCTGGGTTAGACTAGTGTTATTAATAATAATAGTATGAATAGAAGCTAAGTAAGGAGTAAGAGGCAGGCAGAACTTGGGACTGGAAATAGGCTTGGGGGAGGGAGACTACTCTAAGTGTCTCAAACTTGTCTTCTCTTTCTATTTTTCCGTTTACGAAGGTTTCCCTATTGTTTTCCGCCATTGTAATACCTGAAGGTTCTCAGATTTTCATCAATATATTACAAAGTTTCTGCTGCGTTTGGGGAGTTCCTATCATTTTACTTTTGTGTACAATATGTAATCATTGAATATATACTAGGTAAGAAATTAAAGTTGATTTAACGGTGCAAATTGTCATGAGAGTCTGTAGCTACACTGCTATACTAAAAAAACCTTTGAAAAACGGAAAGTGTAAACTCATTTTTTATATAAGCAATTTAAGAATGTATGCTATTCTGGAGCAGTGCTACGCTCATAGCACATGAACTTATCTTTTTCCTAATTTCAACTTGTCTTGATGAAAGAAGAAAATTGAATGTAGTATATGGAGTATGACTTTAGATAATGGAATTTGGGGGTAATGATTAAGAATTTATCTTGGCATTATTATATTTGATTTCAATTAGTCATATTATTATATCATGACAAACTCTATATGTAATGTGTTTCTCATTCTTTCGTAAAGTTAACTTTAAGTCTGAAATTGATGAACTATCCAAAAAGATGCATTCCACCTTGAAAGCCCCAAAGGCATTTCTTATAATTAATTTGTAGCCATAGCCGTAGGGGAAGGGCCTATCATTTGCCTATAACACATTCATATTGTTGGTTTAAAAGACTGGTTTATGGGTTTCTTATTTTTGTGTGTATGATGTTGTAGAAATAGGTGACCTGCTTAATTCGATATGAACTTGTTGAGTATTCAGATGTCTGAACTCATAAGATCAAATTCCAAACTTCTTATTCCTTTCAGCTTGAAGCAGGATGGACCATCAACCACTGAATGGTTTGACTGCTCAGGCACTTGCATCTTCTCCTTCCAACATAAACACTGCAGGACAGGTTCCTTCCCATACAGGAAAAGCCCACAAGAACGAGTCTCTGCATACTCATGTGGTCTCCGCTCTCAATGTCGTGGCATTAGCTTTGGACAAAGCGGCAAAGAAAAATGACATATCTTACACACGTGGCCTCCATTGCTCAGCACCTTTCTTCCTGATTAAAAGATCCTGTTGGCCAGTGCTCTTTCTCAGTTAAGTGTATCCCCTGAGTATGTTTCTATCCCCTTCAGAGCTGCCAAACATTTGATTCACTTTGCCTCGATCCCCCACAAGAGGTGATCCGCAATGCTGCACAAAAATAATTAAGGATACAACTTAATTAATGCATATGCTTATAATTGTTTACGAGACTGTAGATTCACTTTCAGTTTGTGTAAAAGATGTTTTGAGGCCGGTTTAGGATTGTAAAACATTTTACATGTTCAACAATGAGATAATTCCCCAATAGGAGTGAAGCATGGAGGAAGTGCAAAAATATGGATAGGTTATTAAAATTCTCCAAATAGGAGTATTTTTGGAGTAAAGCATGAAGTGCAAAAATATGGATGTTTTTAACTCTCCAAATAGGAGTATTTTTTGAAGCTTGCATAAGGATATCCCTGCATGAGCTGCTGTTGGAGCCGCTGCCTTTGTCACATCTGCTGCCGCCCGAAAATTTGCAGAATACATCTGTCACTAGCCTGACTCTGCCGTTGGTCGCTGCTGCTGCCACCACCAGTGGACTGCCCCACCACCAATAGACTGACCCGATTATGCAAGAGAACTAGAGGAGCAATTGATTGTATTAATTAATTAGATTATGAGTATTGAGGGTAGAATTTTTTTGTTTAATCATATTTAGGAAATATTTAGCTTGCAATCTTATATTAGGAAAAGGAGTATATTTTACTCCTATTAAAAGAAATTACATTTTAACAATTGAATCTTCTTTTTTTTTTATAAAAAAGTGAATCTTCTTGTTTATGATTTTGTAAGCAACATCTTTTTAGAATTGTACTCACTTTATAGTTTTATCCATTGATGTTATCTCTCCTTTATTTCTATCCCATTATGTATGGTTTAACATACATGACATGGAGTCATAGGAAAACTATTCCAAGTAATTAAGGTGATAGAGTAATACACTAATACCCCTATATTAAATTAGGGCATTTCCTAAAATTAGGGCATTTAAGTAAAATATTTTAAGTATGAGTTTATTACTTCAACGTTTATTAAGCTGGCGTGAAAGAGTGATTTGCTTGACAGAGAGGAAGTATCCCTTTTAGAGAAATGTTGTTTGTACACGTCAAGGCGTACACAACATTTTACACGTCGGTCAAATTGTCTATGAACATAGTTTTTTTCGCCATGTGCATAGTGGGAGGTCTCGAGTTCGATTTCCGCTAGGCAAACAAGGGTTTGAAACTCAATGGAGTGAGTTTCAGCCCTGATTACCCCAGGCCCCCAGCCCCTCCCCCAGACCCCCTGGAGTAAAAAAAAAAGTAAATCATTTTTTGCATTGACAATTTTTTTGTTGCTGTGAAAAATAATTCTCTTCACAAAACGAAAAAAGAATGTTTGCACACATCAAGTTTTATCGGTGTAAAATGTTGTGTATAACTTGGCATGTACATGAAGCATGGTTGATCCCTTTTAACATATTTTAATTATGATATGCTAAAAATAGTGCTCATCAATTTTCTGTTTGCTCAGTCCACATATGGTTGGACTCGGGCCGGCGGTTCTAAATAGCTGGACCCGGGACCGGCCCGGGTAGCCACCGGGTCCGGTCTGGGTCCGGGCCGGGCCTCGGGTTTGGTTATTTTTTTTTGCTTACCTACCTATCTCTGACCCCCCACCCCCCAAACCCCTCCTAAACATCAAGCCCAACCTGGTGGAGGCAAAACAAATGAAAAAAACCAAAAAAAAAATTCAATTTGACCCGAACCGGGCCCGGGCCTGGCCGGGCCAGGCCTTGTTTTGGGTGACCCGAGCCCGGACCTGAAACCCATTGGGTCGGGCCTACCCGGACCGGTCACTGACTGGGCCACCGGTTCCGGCCGGGCCAGAACAGTATCGGTCCCGGGCCGGTTCCGGGTCGGGCCACCCGGCCTGAGTCCAACCCTAGTCCACAATCATTAGTCGTGGCTCAACTTTCAATTATACTATATTTAAAAACATCTAATATGAGTTCATAAAATTTATAAGAAACTTTTACGTTAGTTTTATTATATTTTAGACAAATATTGGAGTTAAACAATGTAAAAATAATCATTTATCTTCTTAAATTGAGTTTTAAGGATGTTTTCTAAAAATAAAATTATGTAGCTTTTGAATGATATCACAAAGAATGAAAAGTTCGTATACCGTGATTTAAGTGAAAATTGTGACTTCAGTTAAATGAGCATTAATGTATTTTTAGTGAGGATCAGATCTATTCTGAGTACTGAGGGTCTAATAATGAGCATCGTGATATTGGTTTTCATATCTTATAATTCACTTTCTTTTCTTATTTTTTAAAATATCTACAATGAACCCGTATGAATCCAATATGTGGATTTACTGTAGTATTATATATTTGAAATATTAATGAATATGACATTTTGAAATGAGTATTACACCAATATCAATGAACATATATAAATTACGAAATGAGTATCGGAAAATTCAAAAAGCTCAATTAAAATTTCTACTATGCTCAACTTTACATTTGTGTATGCTCATATTAGTAAAACTGCGTATATATCTTAGCTAGGTTACTTGCAACATGTGGCAAACAAGCGATCAAACTCACCAAACATGTGTAAAAAAAAGAGAAAAGGAGTCATATCCTGTGTTGATAGCTTCTATTGAGAGCTCCATCTTTGCAGTTTCGATCTGGTGGTTGATGGAAGCGATCCAAGTGGCGAGCGAAACGATGAGCCGCGCTAGCTTGATGAGAAGAGATACGAGTGGCGAGCGAAGCGACGAGTTGCGCGAGCGACAAAGAGCCCAGTGCGCAGCAGAACAAAAAATCCGATTGTACCGTGTGCACGATACAATCAGGTGTATGATACTACGTATAATTTACTTAGAATGAAAGGGATCATATAGGTAGGATTATTTTGTTTCCAACATTGATTGTTAAATGTATAAGACACTAAAAACAAAAACAACATAAATTATAGGAATGAAAAAATTTCAAGAATGTAAAATAAAAAGATCCGCTGAGTATTTTTTTAAAGCCAACACTGTTTTTTTATCCAACACTATTTGTACAACAATACTGAGTATATTTGTACAGACTAAAACACTATATTTGTAAATCCAACATTTATTTGGATAGCCTTACAATATGTCTTTTTTAATTTCATAACCCTCACGAATTTTATATCCAAATTTTTCTTTCAGAATTTTACTTGTTGATCAATTCTTATTCCTACAACTTTTATAAAATTTATCCACTTACTCAGTATCATTGATTTTTCCTTGATATCTCCCCCAAAATGGATTTAAATTTACAAATTGCGATTGGTTGAAATAGACACCCGAGAGGCCGAAACCAGTTTTATGAGAAAAGCCCAATATACTGCCGAGTCCATCCTTCCTTAGCAACCTGAGAGTGGGATCTTTCCGCATCAAGCTGCTGGGAACTGAAGCCTGTGACAAAGGAGCAGGAAGAAAGACGAGGAAGATGACAGTTTTCCACTTTTTCAACTGTGCAATCCTAACCTTCGGCCCGCACGCTGTATATTACTCCGCCACTCCTCTGTGAGTTTCCTCTCACTTTCTTTCACGCCCAATTTTTGTAGCATCTGTGTGCATTAGATGCGTTTCTCCCTGAAGTCGCCGGAAATAGTTCTCATTCGATCGTTTGGTTTGAAATCTATTTTTTTTTTTCAAATTCTTCCATCTGCACTGCTCAATGTTCAATCGTTTTTGTTCAAGCTCTGTCCACTTCTGGAATCTAGCCTTTTTAATTGCACTGTAGCTGCGATCCAATACAATGTTGGTATTACTTTGGTTACATAGAATTCCATGTAATCTCTCTCCAAAATTTACCCTTCTTATACTTATATAAGAGTGAGTAATTTAAAACAATGTGAGTGGTAACTTCATATTAAATGAGGGTATTTTAAGTTAAACATGTAAAGTATATTACTTCATCACTCAAACATTTCTTAAATTGGTGTTGACGTGTGGCTCAATGAATGAAGACAGGTCAATAGGAAAAGACTGAGTATCACATTTTTTATATTTTGATCATCATTTGCTAAAATAGTGCACACCAGTTTGGTGTTTGTTCAAGCGACTTGGTATTGAATATGAATGTAGGTTCAGGAAAGTATTCAACTAAGTTCCCTGTCTTTCTTAATGCATTTAGTTTAAAACATTGTAAACGATTATAGCAACACTAAAAGTTAGAATCTTGAGGTTTCTATATGTACTGTATTTCTTATTGCATCTACGGTAAGACATTGGAAACAATCATATTAACATTAAAAGTTAGTCTCTTTTGAGGTTTCTAGACGTGAACAGGGCTATTCTAGTAGAGAATATTCTATATGCCTGTTCTTACAACTTGGAAAAGCTATAATAGAGATATGTGTTTGATAGTAGTGTGCAATTTCTTATGTTGTGTGTCTGATAGTTTTTTTCCTGAATATTTGTAAATTGTTTTTCTGTAAACTATTGCAGGTCTGAATATGATACTCTTGGTACTTCCGTAAAAGCTGCTGTTGTTTATCTTTTAACGGCATTAGTGAAGGTCAGTATTGCAGTTTTGACTAGCTGAATTTTAGATGACTTTCCAAATACTACGTATATTTTTTTTGGATGAACTGCTTTATCTCTCACATTCATGTCATATGATCTATCAACCTCAATTTTTGAAGGCCGTTTTTCAGTAAGTTCCAAACAAATAATACATGTATATTTCTTTTGCAGCTTGTGTGTCTTGCAACATTTCTTAATGTTTCCGAAAGTGATACTTTTGAGCCATATCAGGTATTAGTTATCTATCCTTGATAACATTGTCACCTTATACACTACCATAAAATTAGTTTTTTCTTTTATTTATGAAAAAGAAACTATAAAAGTTTATTTTCATGATAATGCTTGATTATTTTTATTCTCTTAGACCGGTCATGAGTATGTTTGATGCTCAAATGTAATGGTCCTAGCAAATATTGTGCTTTGGAGTTGTATCTAAGAATTAAAGATACCATAAACTGTCACATAATGTGAAATGTTGAAGCAGCATTGCTCATGCCGTTGGATTGGCATTAAGAAAACAGGGCCTATGACAAGTGGAAAGAAATCAATAATGAAAAACTGGATTTCAATGTATTGAAGCAGATATCATCATATTATCCATGATATTTTTTCTAACGTTGATTCAATAATAGTTTTGTCTATGATATTTTTTACTATCAAAAGTCACTGTTCTTAGCTCATTTCCTTTTATGCATGTATCATCCTTTTTTTGAAATATGCAAATAGAGAATTTAAGATATACTTTTTTCAGGAATTGTTGAAAGCTCTGATCGGGTTTATAGATGTTGCTGGACTTTATTTTGCATTGACACAATTGACTCACAGGAATATTTCTCAGAATCACAAGTTTCAAGCTGTTGGACTTGGTAAGTAAGTGTGTTCTATTATGATGTGAACTAGCCTGCCTTTTTGCATAACCTCCTCTCTTCATATGCTTGTCATTTTTTTTCATGTGAACTGTATGTTGTATTTTTTTTATATAGGATGGGCTTTTGCTGATTCAGTTCTTCATAGATTGGCACCCCTCTGGGTTGGTGCTAGAGGGTTGGAGTTCACTTGGGAGTACATCCTGCAAGGCCTTGAAGCAAATGCCAATTTGGTATTGAAAAAAAAATAAACTCTTACTTTCCTAGTTAAAAAATACGAAACTAGAAAATATACAATATCTAAAACTCCGTCCGTAAAAAAGTTTTCATGTTTATAACTTTTTATTTGGTCAACTCAATCAAGGTACAATCTTTTATACGTTATTAGTTGTTGGTTATACCCTGAAACCTATTTAAAAGACTAGGAGTAATTCACTAAAACCATGGGTTTACGTGAAATTTACACAAAAATGATACTTGGCTTTTTGAAGCAGTTTCATTTTGGGATGAAAAAGGTTTCAGAACAAGTTCCTTTTTGGGGAAAGAGGCAGTACATTTAAGAACAGTTCCTTTTTTGGGAAAGACGCATTACATTTAACAAGAGTTCCTTTTTCCTGCAAAGTAGTGCAATCTTCGGCCCAGCGGCCCTGCCTAGGCATATCCGTTCTCTATACTTGATGCTAAACTACATTTTGCCGATCTAATTGTGATTTATCTAGGTATTTAACTTATCACTGGCAGCATTGGGATCTCTGATGTGGCTGCGAAAAAGCAAACCCAAGACATTGATTCCTATTATATATACATGTGCGGGGATTGTAGCAACAATGCCATCCATAACAAGGTTAGTTCTTCGATTTCTATTTACTATACCAAATGTAATTAATCCATCCAACCCAAGAAACAGCCAACTATCTATTTCCACACGAATTGTGAAATGACTGTTAAGCTACAATTAGTATTATAGGCAGTTTCCATTGTAACAATTTTAATATGGAGTAGCATTCGAGCTTATAGTGGATGATTAAGTAGGGGTAAAACTGGAATTGAAAAAATGAAATGCACATCTCGTAAAGAAATTTGACTATCATTGTGGGATATAAGAGAACCACTTTACAGTAGTGTTTTTTGGTGATCGCCCTTTATGCCAAGAAAGAGTGGGTTTTTTGAGGTTGTTTATGTGGGTGGTATTTGCAGCTATCTGAAGCAGGGGATGGGGTGGCAACTTCCAAAGGTCGTTGGCTTTGAGTTATTCACCTCACTGGCCATTGCTTTTGTCAGCTGGCAGTTATTTGCTGCTTGCCAGAGGCCTTCCATCTAAATGAAGAACTTTGAGGTCATATCGTCGAACCAATCCAAATCCATGATTGCGCCACCTTCTTCTCTGCCGGGTGTTGGGTTCAGCTTTTATTTTTCTTCTCTCAACATATGGAGAATATGTTGGCCAGCTGATTTTTATTATTCACTTTTAACAGTTTCCAATTTTCAAATTTTCCTGGTAGCTTGTGTGCAATGATTTGTGCCTGACAATGGTCAACTTCTAATTACTTGTAAAGAATATACGCTTTTTTAAATAGATCTATTGTGCTTTTCACATTCTCCATTTGCACTCGATGGCAATGTATCAGTGTGATTTAGATTATTTTACCTTTTCCTTTCATAGAGTAAAATTTAGGAGTCAGTCGCAACATTTCCCATTTCAAAATGCAATTTGCAAAAATAATGATCGGTTACTTTTTTGGTAATTAATATAACTTGGAAAATATAAGTTCATGCATTACAAAAATAATACTCCGTAATAACCAAAACGGAGAAATCGTTTCTGAAAAGGTAAAGCCAACGTGCTTGTGTTGTCAAGCAGCATTCGAGTCTAGAATGCGGTACCCGAATATGAATGGAAGATATTTGAGAAAGTAATCAAATGACGTGGTTCATTTAGTAACGTAACTTGAATTTAAACCATCTAATCAAAATGTAAGGCAACCTTTGTAACATAGGTTCATTTCACAACACAATTTGAACTATTGTATTAGAAACATCTTATCAAAATCTACGGCAACCTTCATAGCATGGTTCATTTCGTAAATCCGAAAACGCTAATTTCGTTAAATTTTGATTAGATGATTCAAAAACGGTAATTCCAATTCCGTATTTTAAAGATCGCTACAACGGTCTTTGAAATATGGAGTGCTCTTGTTATTTAAGATGGAAAGTGGCATGGTAATTAATAGTGTTTAAAAAATAGGAGAGAAAGTTTAAAAGTATGAAAGAGGTAAAAATAGAAAAAATAATGATAAAATGAAAGCTTATCAAAAGAAAAAGGTGTAGCAAAATTTTAAATACATCCACAGGAGGAAAGTGTAACAAACTAAAAATATAGAGGGAGCACTTATCAATACAACATTCTTTGTACCTCATACTCCTTTCGTATTTTAAAAATGGCTACAATAGGCTTTGACATAAAATTGCCTACTATCGGGCGCTGCCACTATTGGGCATTCATCATTGTCGAGTCGGGTTCGTAACTATCATAGACCAAGGGATGGTATAAAATTCATATAAGTCTCTCATTTTTGGAAATTTTTAAAAACAACCGGTTTAAACTAGAATTTCACCCGCACATTGTACCGGGTATCAATCTAAATAAATACTTGTGCCACAATTTGAAGTGTTCAAATGTTGTTGTTACTGATATGAACTAATAGGGACACAGTAGAAATGCTATTAGTTGATGCTATTACTAAGTAGAAATTCTTGACTAATAGGGAATAATAGTTAATAATCATAGCGTGGATACAACGGTGGGTTAGTTATTGTTCATCTCGTTCATGGAAGTTATGGTCTAAGACACCTTGTTGAAGGATACCTGTGAACAAAATTACTACAAATATCAATATGAGATTTTAAAATGATAAAATGGAAACTAATAATCCAATCTTCATTCATTGGTCCCTAACCGATTTATGACCCGTTATTCCAAGTTATTTTCTTATCTTTGTAAAACATTATACCATAATTCCTACCTTATGAACACATAATGTTTTGCAAAGAATTACTTCCACACCAGTTACTTTTTGTCAAGCAGGTGGTTAATGATGCTCAAGGGCTCTTAGTACCTGCTGAAAAAGTCAAGGGCTCCCAATCTATCCTTTGATTTCGTGCCTCTTGAAACCAGACACTATGCACCCTTTCCCATTTGTCCTTTCCAAAACAAATTCTGCATGTAGATCTTTAATCCCAATAACTACGGTAGTAATAAGTAGGGCTGGCATTTTTAACCGAAAAACTGAAAACCGAAACCAAAAAAACGAACCGAGCAATAAAAAAACCGAATCGAAACCGAACCGAAAGTCGGGACCCGAACATAAACCGGTTCGAACACGGTTCTTTAAGATTTAAAATTGGTTCATACCGAACCGAACTGACTTTTTTTAAAAATAATTATTATTTAATTATTTTATTTTATTCGTAGTTGTTAATGTAATAAGTATAGGCTGCGTGCCTTATAATCAGTAATTGAAAGTACCTCAGTGGCCATGCAACATGCATTGTTTCGTTTCCACCTCGGATCGACTCCCCACCCCCTTTTTTTTTTTTTTTTTTTTAATTTTATGTATTTCTTTAGTGCAGACTCCTTACTTTACTTTTTCTTCAGCAACGAATTACTTCCACACCGGTTAATTTTTGTCAAGCAGGTGTTTAATGATGCTCAATGGCTCTTATTAGCTGCTGAAAAGTCAAGTATTCTTTTGGTATAAGATTTAATTGAAAATTCATTCGGTCTTAACCAGTGTCTGAACTCTGAAGTACTTACTATATCTAGTTTAGAGGAATGCAAAATGCAGTAATATCAAACAATGCGAAATCGTATAGCATCTAATTGTTGATTGAACTCCTCTCTAACAACCTTAAAAGCATAAAAGACATGTTTCCTCATTGCAAAAGAACTTCTGGGAACATTGAACATAACCCTCATAAGCTTCTTCCTTAGCTTTTAGATATAGAATTCAAGTAGCAAAGTCGAACCTGTATAATCTACAAACGAATAGAAAATAGAAACAAAGTCAGAAGTAGAATTCAACACCGAACTAGAAGCAAATAAGCCTGCTATGGAAGCTAGAGATCAAGCAAAGATCAAGTTCCCTGCTGACTTTTCATCTAGTGTATAGGAATGAATCAGCATAGTGAATACATGACACTGAGCCTTGCAGGCTTATCCCAGCTCAACAGCACCAATGTTAAGCTGAATACCATTAGTGGTGGTAAAAGCAACCAAACTGAATATCAAAATATCAAGCTCTCAACATGAAATAACCACAATATTGCCTAATTCAAGTTTAAGGCATTCCAAAACACAAAGAAAAAGCAAATCCCTGCTGCCAAAACAGAAAATAAGCAAAAACAGAAGCAGAAAAATGTTTATTTGACACAGAAAACAAAACTCTGAGAACAAACGCTTGTAAGAAAATTCCCTTACATGTTCCTCCCTAAACGTTTAAAATTTCCGTTTAATACAGGACTGTAAGTGAAAACTTTTATTTCATAAATTCAATGCTAGGTCAGTATTATTTATTCACATGTCAAATATTTATTTGCCCACATAAGCAGGGCACGCTACCATGAAAAACAAATTGGGCACCGTAGAAAATACCCAATGAACGGCGGCAAGTGAAAAATGCAGAGCTTCTCCGGTGAAAGAGGGGGCGGCGGCGGCCCTAGTTACGCCGCTGATAGGATTTTTCAATGTCTATCTATAATACGAACGTAGCATAGCAAGAGTATTACCTTGGTCAACAATGTTCATCTGCCGGCACAATTTCAGAGGTTCCGCCGGAGACTCCAACCGGCACAACTTCTTCTCCGGTGGGTGGAGGAGGAGAGGTGGGAGCTGCAGAGCTGCCATGATCCTGGGGCAGACCCGGAGGAGAGGTAGAGTAGTCGGCCTCTTCTTGACCAGGTGAGACGACATGGTCCTCCGACGCCGTAAGAGCATGACAGCCATGAACTCGCACCAGAGTTGGAAGCAGTCAATAGAAATGAGAACTTATGATTTTTGGAAACTCCCACCCCCCTTTTGTGGAGCCAAGGAAAATACAGAGAGCGTGTAGTTGGCGACGATTATGACCACAGAGATATACTCCACTATGGGAACACAACACCCGAATGGAGTATACATGGTTAAGAAGATAATCATGATTAAACCAATAGAAATGCTCATATTTGTGTGCACAAGCACCATGGCTTCCTTATGGGAGAGTTTGACAAACATCAAAACCGTGGAAATGGCGATATTAATCGCTCCCAGAATGATGTATGCGGTCTTCAACCCCAGCAGTATGTTTGGGTCCTTCACAAACCGCAGCCTATCCATGGTCTCTCCGCAGCACACTGGAACACCCCTTTGGTTGAAGGTAAGAGCCCTCATTTCTTTCTTTGCTATCTAGCTATGAAAATGGCAGTGATTTGAATCTCCGGATGCCGCAGAATCGCAGATGCTTTTTATTAAAGGAGAGTGGGCATATTTTTTTTGTCTTATCCATGATGTACGTGACTACGTACTAATAATACAGTACCAGTATATGTATACGTACCATGTGCTACGCATAATTTTTGTGTCTCATTTGAAATGCTACCTTATACTCCGTATGAAAATAATAAAAGATCAAGTTCCCTGCTGACTTTTCATCTAGTGTATAGGAATTAATCAGCATAGTGAATACATGACACTGAGCCTTGCAGGCTTATCCCAGCTCAACAACACCAATGTTAAGCTGAATACCATTACTGGTGGTAAAAGCAACCAAACTGAATATCAAAATATCAAGCTCTCACCATGAAATAACCACAATATTGCCTAATTCAAGTTTAAGGCATTCCAAAACACAAAGAAAAAGCAAATCCCTGCTGCCAAAACAGAAAATAAGCAAAAACAGAAGCAGAAAAATGTTTATATGACAGAAAACAAAACTCTGAGAACAAAAGCTTGTAAGAAAATTCCCTTACATGTTCCTCCCTAAACGTTTAAAATTTCCGTTTAATACATAAGGACTGAAAGTGCACACTTTTATTTCTTAAATTCAATGCTAGGTCAGTATTATTTATCCACATGTCAAATATTTATTTGCCCACACAAGCAGGGTGATAGGCACTAGTTGTTAGTGCCTAAGTGTACATTTTTATTATCATTTGTAATATTTATTTACTAGTATTATGCAAGTTTGTAGTTGTTAGTTTGCATTTGATTGTGATCGTATTTTTAGCATTTTATTGTTTGTTGTAAGTTGTAGTTAGTTGAGCTATAAGTTTAGGATAGGTTTGGATGCAAGAAGGATGGAAAAACCTGAGTTTTATGCAAAACCCGGTCGGGTATGAACTTTACCCGGCCGGGTATGAAGTGACAAAGGAAACTGCTGCAAAACTAGCAAATACCCGGTCGAGTATTCCATATACCTGGTCGGGTATGAAGTGATTTCGGACCAAAGAACGTGCAGAAGACACAAAAACATGGGAAAATATTTGATTTGGTAAATACCCGGTCCGGTATGTCAAAATACCCGGCCGGGTATCCGACTATAGGTCTTGAAAACACCTATAAATAACCCCATTTTCCTTCACTTTTAATAATCCCTTCTTCCATACTTCTAAGCTCAGTTTAGAATAGCATTTCTTATATTTTTATAGCATGTTTAGTCTCCAAATGAGGAGCTAAACCCTTCCATCTTGGTTTTGCTACTTTGAAGCTTAATGAATTTGTAAGTTGTGAGTTATCTTCTTTAATCTTCTTCCTTGAATATTAATTCTTCCTTTCAAATACTATTTCTATATCAAAGTTGGGGAGTGTTACTAAGATGACAATTAGTTAACATCTTGACATTGGTTATAGTAATAGTTATTTCTTCCTCTATGTTAATATTGGAGAGTGTTACTAGGATGACAATTAGTTAACATCTTGATGTTAATCATAGTAGGATTCATATTCTTTAATATTCTTCCTTGAGTATTAATTAATTCCTATTCATATTTCATGTTAATATTTTAAACATTACTTAAAGTATCAACTAGTTTTGTTTCTCATATTAATTATTACTAGAATCAATCGGTTAATACGCTTGTTATTAATCCGGTTCTTTCAACGGTAGTAAACTTGGAATATTAATGCATGCATCTCATGGTTAATATGCCAAGGAGAATTAATTATATTGATTAAACCAATAAACCGCTTGTGTTGAGGTTATCAATCTCAATCGTTTTCATCTTAAGTTTATTGCTACTATCAAGTTAATATACGGCGCTTGTTCTATATTGACTCGATAGTAAGTTTTATTAATGAACGCATCTCGTTATTAATAACTACCCTCGATGAACTGGATATACTCCTCGATTGAGTATTCGAGAGGAAGATAGTTAAAGATATAACCGGGATCGACGAACATTTCATTAAGTAGATAAAAGCAAAACCAAGCCTCCACATCTATTAATCAAACCCATATAGGTTGTTCATCTTAGTGTATTTAAATCAAACAAATCTAAACCCCCCTTGATACGACTTATATAAAAGAAAAGTATTCCTTTCCCTGTGGATACGAACCTTACTTCACTATACTACGTATTAGTGTTGTATTGATAAATTATTTTGAGTGCACCTCACGACAAGTGCACGTCAAATTTGGCGCCGTTGCCGGGGAAAGACAATTAATTTTTCTTTTATTTCATTTCAAAAAAATTAAAAAAAAAATATTAAACAAAAATATAAAGAGTGTTTGTTTTTTCTATTTCCGAGCTTTGAGTATATGGTTAAACACCGATCTATAAACCAAATCACCTACCAAACAAAGCCCGAAACAGAACAAGCCTTCGAAAGGTTTAGGAATTTATTTCCGAATACTTCTTCGGAGGAATCATCAAGGGCTAGTTCTCATTCTAGCGACATCGAAGAGCCAATCACTATGGCTCTCGAAACAAGAACGCTGAGGGAGCTCACAGCTCCAAACTTGAATCAACAACCACTGTGTATTACCTTCCCTACACTTGATGAGGGTAATACGTTTGAGCTGAAATCTGGGCTCATTCATCTGCTGCCATCCTTCCATGGCCTGAGAGGAGAGGATCCGAACAAACACCTCTCGGAGTTTCACGTCGTTTGCACAAGCATGTGTCCAAACGGTGTGACAGAAGAACATATCAAACTGCGGGCGTTTCCATTTTCTCTAAAGGATACCGCAAAGGATTGACTATTCTATCTTCCTTCAGGAAGTATAGGTACATGGGCGGCCATGAAGAAAGCTTTCCTGGAAAGGTATTACCCTGCCTCTGTCTCCTCCTCTCTAAAAAAGCAAATTAGCAACGTGGAGCAAAAGGATGATGAATCGTTCTACGAATATTGGAAACGATTCAAGAAACTGTGTGCAAGCTGTCCATATCACGGCTATTCGGAGCAAGACCTCATCTTATACTTCTATGATGGTCTTTGCAATGAAGATAGGCGGATGATAAACGCCGCATGTGGAGGGGGAATTGTCAACAAGACTCCTTCTCAAGCTATAAACCGTATCTCGGAGTTGGCCGAGAATTGTAGACACTATGATCGGCGGTCATCAAAACGAGTTATGGCGGCAGAATCCAACAACTCGTTGGAAAGTCAAGTAGCCGGCTTGACTTCTTTGGTTAAAGATTTTCTCTTAAATCCAAAAACTCAAGAAGTCAAGGTCTGTGGCATATGCTCGACACAAGGGCACCCCACCGACTCTTGCCCAACACTACAAGAGGAGAACTCTGAACAAATCAATGCTTTGGGGTTTCAAAATCAAAAGAGGTATAACCCTCAAAGCAACACCTATAATCCGGGATGGAGGGATCATCCTAATTTAAGGTACGGAAACTCTCAACCTCCTCAACCATCAAATCTTCCTCCTTCACAATATAAACAACAAGGCCAAACTTCAAACTCGAACATGTCCACCGAAGACATGATTCGATCACTTGCCATGAATATGGCAACGATGCAACAAAGTGTGGTCCAATTCCAAGAAACAACAAAATCCAGCATCCACAACTTGGAAATCCAAATCAGCCAAATCTCAAATGCCGTGAGTAGGCTTGAAGCTAAGGATTCGGCAAGGCTACTGATGTACTTATATTTTACACACTTTTTAGGCTTAGTTTGTTGTTAATTTTAGTTATTAAAATTCTACTTTTGTACATATTTTTATAATTTGCCGTTAGTTTGTACTTGTGCAGTCCTACACGGGTATTTTGTATTTTCAGGTACTTTTGATGCTATTTGGATACATTAGAGTGAACAAAAGAAGAAAATAAAAGTTCAAGTTGGAGGTCAATAAAAGTGGAATTTCCTTCAAAACAAATATGGAGTAAATTGAAGAAAAGAAGCAAAAATAAAAATGGTGGAGTTGGGATTCGATCCCTGGAGAAAGGAAGAAGAATGCCTACTACAACCAGTGTGCTATGTGATCAATCTTGTACATATTAAGCTGCCAATTGTTATATTCCTTCTGAACGCGGCAAAGAAAAGAACAAAATGTTGAAGCCGAGAATCGATCCCACGATCTCCGAGTTTTCCACTAAAACACTTATCCATTAAGCTACCTACCACTGTTGAAACTTTACTGCGCTTTGTTGTACATAAACTCATCTGTTCCGTAAATTCCAGCAATCAATGATTAATCACCTTATCATTATATTGCCTTAATCCATCTTCCTCCACACATAAGCTCGGACCAACCTCTCTCTAAACATCCCAGAAACATTTCCTCCTCCTTCTCTCTTCATTTCTCAACCCCAAATCATCAACCCATCTTCAACCATAACTAATCACTTTCTCATCCAAGATTAAGTCAAGATTAGCATCAAAGCTCCAAGGATTGTAGGTCATCTATCACAAGTTTGATCTTCCTTATCTCATTAAATCTTGTACTTTAATCATGGATTCATCTATTTCTATGTTTCCCAACATGTATAGCTAAATAAATTTGGGGCTAGAAATTGGTTAATTAATTGTTCTTATAATGTTTTAATTTGTATTGATTTTAATTGTTAAGTTTGTTCTATTTAGATTGTTATGTCCAGAAAATTAATTATGTTGTGTTTGTGATATATATTATGAGTACTCAATCATAAACATATTGTTTGTTAAATACACAAATGAACACTTTCTGAACACACCGTTAAACTTCTTTTACCTTGTCCCGGATTGAAGTATTACGGGAGAATTTAATTATTTAATTTTATTATTTACACCACGGGGTTGGGTAAATAATATAGTTAATAATTAAGGTTGCCGTTGCACTTAAACAACTAGTCTCGTTTTGGCCATCACTGGGAAATGTTGACTAGTTACTTATTTTAGGTGACTTGTGTTGGGTCCTAAAATATTTATCTACAACTTCTCACAATCTATCTAAGAATAAAATTAGCAATTATGTCTTACAAATGAGCATTGAACAATTAGTTGCCAATTTCTACCCCTACTTGCTATTGGTTGAACTTTGTGTTGATAAAAATCTCTTCTCTCAATCACTTTTATTTAATTACTTTTCTAAGCAAACAAAAATCAAAAGAAACGCATTCTCAACTTTAATCCTTAGTTTGTGCTTAATTATTTTATTTCCCGCTTCTCTGTGGTTCGACACCCTACTTCCTTGGGTAAAAAAATAGTTGTGTGCCCATTATATGCTACACGCCAGCTACCATCTCAAACGGAGCCGAATCCTAGGCAACAAACCCATGCAGTCACATTAAGGAGTGTCAAGGAGTTGGTTATTGCCAAGGAGAAGGCAAAGAGCCACATTGGCAAAGAGGAGGAAGAAGAGGAGCTGGTGGAAGTAACTCAACCGGAGGTGAAAGTTCAAATCTCAACCCCACCACCGGTCATCCCCGAGATTGAATCACCCTTCCCCGAAGCTCTAAGGGAAACGCGAAAACTGGAGAAGGACAATGACATCTATGAGACATTCTCCAAATGTGAGGTAAATATTTCTCTCCTTAACTTGATAAAGGGTGTACCTAGATTTGCAAAAATTTTCAAAGAACTATGTACAATAAAAAGGAAACATAGACTCAATGGAAAACAAAAAGTCCAAGTTAGTGAATGTGTTTCAGCAGTTTTTCAAAAGAAACTCCCAAAGAAATACAATGATCCGGGCACGTTCACTATACCTTGCAAGTTGGGAGGAACTACGTTTTCAAAAGCCATGCCCGATTTAGGAGCATCAATTAATGTCATTCCTTACTCTTTATACAAATCACTTGAGCTTGACACTCTAAATGAAACCGGAGTAGTCATTCAACTTGCGGATAGATCAAATGCTTACCCTAAAGGTATTATCGAAGACGTACTAGTTATGGTTGACAATTTGATTTTCCCCACTGACTTTTATGTTTTGGAAATGGAGAATGATAAGAATACGGTTCCTATCCTCTTAGGAAGGCCATTTTTAAAAACCGCTAGAGCAAAGATTGACGTATTTAGCGGCTCTTTAACAATGGAATTTGATGGAGATAAAGTTGAATTCAACATTTATGACTCCATGAAATATCCAAATGAAAATCATTCTTTATTTGCCATTGATATTGTTGACCCTCTTGTACAAAATACTTTTGAAATCAATAGAGAGGACGAATTGTTGAGTATACTTGAGAATGACTTCGGGGAAAACTCTTCAGAACTTGCCTTGACCCCCAACACACAAGCTATGATAGTGGAATTGGATACTCACTTCCAACTCCCACTTATGCCACCGGGGTCGAGGGCATTTCCGCTAACCATCCCCGAAGAAAAGCCTTTACCTTCAGTTTTGCAGGCACCCGAAGTTGAGATGAAACCACTCCCAAAACACTTGAAATATGTGTTCTTGTGGGAAAACGAGACACCACCGGTCATTATCTCAAACAAATTGACCATGGAGCAAGAAGGCAAATTGATAGCGGTGCTCAAGGAGCATAAACTAGCAATTGGATGGACTATATCCGACATCAAAGGCATTAGTCCATCTACATGCATGGATCGCATCTTAATGGAGGATGAAGCCAAGCCGGTGCGACAGCCGCAACGAAGACTAAACCCACCTATGATCGAGGTGGTCAAAAAGGAGGTGATCAAGTTACTCCAAATTGGGATAATCTTCCCCATTTCCGACAGCAAGTGGGTTAGTCCAACCCAAGTGGTTCCGAAGAAGACCGGAGTCACGGTGGTGGAAAACAAACATGGAGAACTTATGCCCACCCGAATTAAAAACGGATGGAGGGTATGTATAGATTACCGTAGACTCAATGCGGTAACTAGAAAGGATTTCTTTCCTTTACCCTTCATTGACCAAATGCTTGAGAGACTAGCCAGGCATAAGTTCTATTGTTTTCTTGATGGCTACTCCGGGTATTTTCAAGTGCCTATAGCCCCTGAAGATCAAGAGAAGACCACTTTCACTTGTCCATTTGGCACATTTGCATACCGACGTATGCCATTCGGACTTTGCAATGCCCCGGCCACATTCCAACGATGCATGATGAGCATATTCTCTGAATATGTTGAGCTATTTATGGAAGTCTTTATGGATGATTTTACAATCCATGGAGACTCATTTGATTCATGCCTACTCCATCTGTCTCTTGTTTTGAAAAGTTGTTTAGAATCAAATCTTGTTCTAAACTTTGAAAAATGTCATTTTATGCTGGAAGAAGGAATTGTCCTAGGCCATGTGATCTCGTCCAAAGGGATCGAGGTGGACAAAGAAAAGGTGGAAGTCATCCAATCACTACCTTATCCTACTACCGTTAAGGAGATACGATCATTTCTTGGACATGCAGGTTTCTATCGGAGGTTTATCAAAAATTTCTCAAAGATTGCATCTCCTTTATGCACACTTTTGCAAAAGGAGGTGGAGTTCATTTTTTCCGAGGACTGCAAGAAGGCCTTCAATACTTTAAAGGAGAAGCTAGTAACCGCACCTATTATCCAAGCCCCGGATTGGTCTCTTCCCTTTGAGATCATGTGTGATGCTAGTGACTATGCGGCCGGGGCCGTTTTGGGCCAAAAGGTGGGAAGAGCATCTCATGCGATCTATTATGCATCCACCACACTCAATGATGCCCAACACAACTACGCCACCACCGAAAAAGAAATGTTGGCCGTCGTTTATGCGCTTGAAAAATTCAGATCATATTTACTTGGTACTAAGGTGATCATTTACACCGATCATGCGGCTATTAGGTTCTTGATGACAAAGAGGGAGGCCAAACCATGGCTGATTCGTTGGATACTACTCTTGAGCGAATTTGATGTTGAGATCAAGGACAAGAAAGACATGGAGAACTTGGTGGCCGATCACTTGAGCCGTTTGGTCCTTGATGAAAAAAACAATCATGTCAAAGACGATATCCGAGGGGAATTTCCTAATGAGACCCTCTTCTCTCTTAAGGAAATTTGTCCTTGGTACGCTCATATTGTTAATTTCCTTGTTCTAAACAGGTTTCCACCAAGCTTCTCTAAAGCTCAAAGAGAGAAACTCCAGCATGATGCAAAGCAATACGTATGGGATGAACCATATTTATGAAAACATTGCAAAGATCAGGTCATTCGAAGGTGCATTCCCGAAACAGAAATTGCACCCATTCTTGCTTTTTGTCACTCACATGCATGTGGTGACCACTTTGGAGGGAAACGGACATCCATGAAGGTACTTGAATGCGGTTTTTGGTGGCCAAGCTTAGTTCGAGATGCCCATGTCTATTGTCAATCTTGTGATAATTGCCAACACATGGGCAACATCTCTCGAAAACATGAGATGCCACAAGTTCCTATGCTCTATGTGGAGATCTTTGATGTGTGGGGAATAGATTTCATGGGACCTTTTCCTAATTCCCATGAAAATTTATATATTCTCTTGGCGGTAGACTATGTATCCAAGTGGGTGGAAGCAAAAGCCACAAAGACCGATGATGCCAAAGTGGTGACTGAATTCCTCAAAACCCGCATCTTCTCAAAATTTGGAGTCCCACGCATCTTGATAAGCGATAGAGGCACTCACTTCTACAACAAAACTGTGAGTGCCTTGTTGAAGAAATATGGCGTCAAACATAAACTCTCCACCGCCTACCACCCACAGACAAACGGTCAAGCCGAGGTATCAAACAGAGAGCTGAAGTCTATACTTCAAAAGACAGTAAATCCAAACCGTAAGGACTGGAGCCTACGCATGGATGATGCCTTATGGGCATACAGAACCGCTTACAAAACCCCAATTGGAATGTCACCCTATAGACTCGTGTTCGGTAAGGCCTGTCACCTTCCGGTCGAACTAGAACACAAGTCTTATTGGGCGGTAAAAACATTCAATCTCGACATGGCAAAAGCGGGAGAGCAAAGGAGGCTGCAACTTCAAGAACTAGAGGAGCTTCGATGGGAGTCCTATGAGAATGCCTCCATCTACAAGAAGAAGGCGAAGGTATGGCATGATAAAATAATAATAAGAAAGGATTTCCAAGTTGGAGACAAAGTCCTTCTTTTTCTCTCACGCCTTCGCCTTTTCCCTGGGAAATTGAGATCACGATGGGAAGGACCGTTCGAGGTGGTCAAAGTCTACACCCATGAAGCAGTTGAAATAAAAAGCCTCGACACCGGAAAAATCCTCAAGGTTAACGGACATCAACTCAAACCGTTCCTTGAAGGTTTCCCAAAAGAAAACGTTGAATGCATGGATCTCATCGATCCAATCTTTGAAGAATGAACACAAGCATGGCGTCGTGCCGCGACGTTAACTAAGGCGCTTCTTGGGAGGCAACCCAAACAAGGTACGTTAACTTGTTTTATTTTATCTTTACACATTTCAAAAAAAAATCTGGGAGGCAAAACCCGCCCGGGTATATCCCACACCCGGTCGGGTAACAGCACAAAAGGGGTATACCCGGGCAACTCACCCACCAGGTAAAAATGAAAAAATCAAAAAAATAAGAGAAAACCCGACCGGGTATGCATCAAACCCGACCGGGTTTTAACAATTTTTCACTCCTGGGAGCTACTGTCGGGCTTACCCATTCGGGTATCGACCAAAAAACCGGCCGGAAATAAAAAAATAAACGAAAGGCATACAATAGCCTAATACCCGACCAGGTATTACAAAAACCCGACCGGGTATTTGGCTAAAAAACATTCTGCCTGCGAAAAAATCGAATACCCATTCGGGTATTACGAAATACCCGGTCGGGTATTTGTGCGAAAAATAGTTTTTGACGGGATTTCTTCCCCAAATCTGCTCCAAAACCTCCATCTTCCTCCCCAAGTTGAGAGCCCAAACGAAAACCCTCCATTGTTGAGCAAACAAGCTTCGAATCCACACTTTCACTCCATCAAAAATTCTAATTAACATCATATTCTTCTTCCCCACATCACCCCCTCCACCCTCATACCTACATACTCCATCAAATCCACCCCAATCCATATGTGAAAATAACCCTACCCTCCACCACCAAACCCGAATTTTGAGCTTGAAAATCCACCAAAATTCCACATAAACTCCATAATCTTCTTCTCCACATCACCCTCTCCATTTCTACACCCAACATAACCACCAAAAACACCCAAATTTCAAGAGTCCGAATTTTTCAAACCACCCAAGCCCCAAAGTCCGAATTGTTCAAATAAAAAGGGGAACCATGGCACCAAAAAGGACTAGAGCATCTTCCTCCAACACAAGTGCTCCAATTCCATAAGTTCCGGGGTATGAGAGCATCGAATTCACTTCTAGGGCTCATCACAAGAAATTCCTCACCCAACTCAACCGAGAGGTACATTCAACCCGTTTTCTTTGTCATGAAACATTGTAGGACTTACTACATTGTTCAATATGTCCTATAATATCTACAAAAGAATTATGTATGAGTTCCTAGCATCGGTTGAATTTACTGAAGATATAGAGGACACCTATGAGAGCAAACTAACGTTTCGGTATAACAACATACCAAGAACTTTAACGAAACGTGAGTTTGCCGAGCTATTTGGTTTACCGGTTTTAGGTGTGGAGGAAAGAAAGGCAAGAATTGATAAGACCATTGTGCATGATTTGTGGCGAAGAATGACAGGGGTTAGGGTTTTTAAATCTTCACATATGCATGTTACACATGTTCAACACCCTACCCTTCGAATCGCACTGAAATGATTTGAGTATGATGTCTTTGGGAGGCCAAATAGTCATCAAACAAGGATAAGTGAATTGGTCGTTCTTGCTATGGGTATCTTTCCAGAAGCTCCTAGATTAGATGTTGCTTCATGTTTGTGGGACCATCTAAAAAAGGAATGTGAAGCTATGGGTGACATTTTTATAGGAGGGTACATACATCATATTTGTACCAAATTTGGCTATTGTGCGAATAGAGAAGTACAAGATTGGAATTTCCTTGATCTTAAGTTTCTACTCACTGCACATGATTTGAGTCACTCCCACACCATTGGGACCACAACATTTTACCATTGGACCATAAATCCCTCACCCACACAACTTTTTACAATCCCCTCCGATGAACTCCCCAACATTTTTAACCATCAACTTGGGGATAAGAGACACCTTTGCCTACCCGGAACTACTCCTGACCACTATCTTTATGACATCCCTCAACTTGAGCCACCACCCAGTCCCGAACAACCACAAGCACAGCCACAACCCGATCCCCAACCCCCTCAATACACCCCCTTTGAACAACAAATTCTTGCCGGTATACAACAACTCAATCTTAACCAAACGACAATGAACACACGCATCGACGATCTCTACAGTGCGTATCAAAGGGTGGAAGACGATCAAAGACGGGCCTTCGGGCCTATGTACGCATATTTTGACCACCAAGGGTACTTTTCCCACATGCCCACTCCAGTCCAACATCCTACATGGTATGACCCCTCACATTGGGGTAATTTCGGAGGATCTAGCTCCAGAGGAGGTGGACAAGCTGGCGGTGATGGTGTTGGCAGGGATTTTGGAGGTGGTGATGGCGGATATGGCGGCAGCTCAGACACAAACGACGATGAATATCCATATACGGGCGGTTTTCATGACAGCTACTATGGTCAGGGTGGATTCTTTGATGGAGGAGATGCGGGCGGGCACTAGGGGCAGTGCCATGAACTAGTTGGGGGGGAGGAGAACTATTCAGGTATGCTCCCATTTCATGCTCTTTATTCTTGCTATTTGAAAAAAAAATATATATATAAAAATATATAAGCTTGTTAGGTTGAAACCCCAACAAGGGCAACTTAAGCAAAATAAAAACAAAAAAAGAAGAGTGAGTTGGGGAGAATTAAAAAGGGAAATGTGGGAAGCTGGGATGAAAACCCGAAAGGGCACCTAGGCAAAATGAGAGAATGAGAGAAAGTATTTCTTTTATATTTGCAGGATCCTAAGGGTACACATAAGGAGCAAAAGAAGAGGAACCCAATGATGCTGAAGACCTTTTATTCATGTGTTTTGATCATTGAAACATTCTTTTATGTTGATTTTCAAAAACACTTGTGAATGGATGTAATTGCTACAATTGTTGGTTTGGAAACTTCATGGACAGGATTTGTTTTACTCGAGACGAGTAAAAGTTCAAGTGCGGGGGTGTTTGATAGGCACTAGTTGTTAGTGCCTAAATGTACATTTTTATTATCATTTGTAATATTTATTTACTAGTATTATGCAAGTTTGTAGTTGTTAGTTTGCATTTGATTGTGATCGTATTTTTAGCATTTTATTGTTTGTTGTAAGTTGTAGTTAGTTGAGCTATAAGTTTAGGATAGGTTTGGATGCAAGAATGATGGAAAAGCCTGAGTTTTATGCAAAACCCGGTCGGGTATGAACTTTACCCGGCCGGGTATGAAATAACAAAGGAAACTGCTGCAAAACTAGCAAATACCCGGTCGGGTATTCCATATACCCGGTCGGATATGAAGTGATTTTGGACCAAAGAACGCGCAGAAGACACAAAAACATGGGAAAATATTTGATTTGGTAAGTACCCGGTCAGGTATGTCAAAATACCCGGCCGGGTATCCGGCTATAGGTCTTGAAAACACCTACAAATAACCCCATTTTCCTTCACTTTTAATAATCCCTTCTTCCATACTCCTAAGCTCAGTTTAGAATAGCATTTCTTATATTTTTATAGCATGTTTAGTCTCCAAATGAGGAGCTAAACCCTTCCATCTTGGTTTTGCTACTTTGAAGCTTAATGAATTTGTAAGTTGTGAGTTATCTTCTTTAATCTTCTTCCTTGAATATTAATTCTTCCTTTCAAATACTATTTCTATATCAAAGTTGGGGAGTGTTACTAAGATGACAATTAGTTAACATCTTGACATTGGTTATAGTAATAGTTATTTCTTCCTCTATGTTAATATTGGGGAGTGTTACTAAGATGACAATTAGTTAACATCTTGATGTTAATCATAGTAGGATTCATATTCTTTAATATTCTTCCTTGAGTATTAATTAAATCCTATTCATATTTCATGTTAATATTTTAAACATTACTTAAAGTATCAACTAATTTTGTTTCTCATATTAATTATTACTTGAATCAATCGGTTAATACGCTTGTTATTAATCCGGTTCTTTCAACGGTAGTAAACTTGGAATATTAATGCATGCATCTCATGGTTAATATGCCAAGGGGAATTAATTATATTGATTAAACCAATAAATCGCTTGTGTTGAGGTTATCAATCTCAATCGTTTTCATCTTAAGTTTATTGCTACTATCAAGTTAATATACGGCGCTTGTTCTATATCGACTCGATAGTAAGTTTTATTAATGAACGCATCTCGTTATTAATAACTACCCTCGATGAACTGGATACACTCCTCGATTGAGTATTCGAGAGGAAGATAGTTAAAGATATAACCGGGATCGACGAACATTTCATTAAGTGGATAAAAGCAAAACCAAGCCTCCACATCTATTAATCAAACCCATATAGGTTGTTCATCTTAGTGTATTTAAATCAAACAAATCTAAACCCCCTTTGATACGACTTATATAAAAGAAAAGTATTCCTTTCCGTGTGGATACGAACCTTATTTCACTATACTACGTATTAGTGTTGTATTGATAAATTATTTTGAGTGCACCTCACGACAAGTGCACGTCACAGGGCAAGGTACCATGAAAAAAAATTGGTCACCGTAAAAAATACCAGGTACAATAGAGAATATCCAATGAAACGGTGGCCAGTACAGAGCTTCTCCGGTGAAAGAGGGGCCGGCGGCGGCGGCCCTAGTTCCGCCGCTGATAGGATTTTTCAATGTCTATCTAAATACGAACGTAGCATAGCAAGAGTATTATCTCAGTCAACACTGTTCATCTGCCGGCACAATTTCAGAGGTTCCGCCGGAGACTCCAACCGGCACAGCTTCTTCTTGTTGTCCGGTTGGTGGAGGAGCAGAGGTGGGAGGGGCAGAGCTGCCATGATCCTGAGGCAAACCCGGAGGAGAAGTAGAGTAGACGGCCTCTTCTTGAGCCGGTGAGACGGCATGATCCTCCGACGCCGAAAGAGCATGACGCGCAGCCATGAACTCGCACCAGAGTTGGAAGCAGTCAAAAGTCCTGTTCACATACACAGCCACTGAATACCCCAAAGCAAAGCTGGGGAATGAGAACTTATGATATTGGAAATTCCCACCCCCTTTTGTTGAGCCAAGGAAAATACAGAGAGCGTGTAGTTGGCGACGATTATGACCACAGAGATATACTCCACTATGGGAACACAACACCCGAATGGAGTATACATGGTTAAGAAGATAATCATGATTAAACCAATAGAAATGCCCATATTTGTGTGCACAAGCACCATGATTTCCTTATGGGAGAGTTTGGCAAACATCAAAACCGTGGAAATGGCGATAGTAATCGCTCCCAGAATGATGTATGCGGTCTTCAACCCCAGTAGTATGTTTGGGTCCTTCACAAACCGCAGCCTATCCATGGTCTCTCCGCAGCACACTGGAACACCCCTTTGGTCGAAGGTAAGAGCCCTCATTTCTTTCTTTGCTACCTAGCTATGAAAATGGCAGTGATTTGAATCTCTGGATGCCGCAGAATCGCAGATGCTTTTTATTAAAGGAGAGTGGGCATATTTTTTTTGTCTTATCCATGATGTACGTGACTACGTACTAATAATACAGTACCAGTATATGTATATGTACCATGTGCTACGCATAATTTTTGTGTCTCATTTGAAATGCTACCTTATACTCCGTATGAAAATAATAAAAGATCATGTTCCGTGTTGACTTTTCATCTAGTGTATAGGAATTAATCAGCATAGTGAATACATGACACTGAGCCTTGCAGGCTTATCCCAGCTCAACAGCACCAATGTTAAGCTGAATACCATTAGTGGTGGTAATAGCAACCAAACTGAATATCAAAATATCAAGCTCTCAACATGAAATAACCACAATATTGCCTAATTCAAGTTTAAGGCATTCCAAAACACAAAGAAAAAGCAAATCCCTGCTGCCAAAACAGAAAATAAGCAAAAACAGAAGCAGAAAAATGTTTATTTGACACAGAAAACAAAACTCTGAGAACAAAAGCTTGTATGAAATTTCCCTTATATGTTCCTCCCTAAACGTTTAAAATTTCCGTTTAATACATAAGGACTGAAAGTGCACACATTTATTTCTTAAATTCAATGCTAGGTATGTATTATTCATCCACATGTCAAATATTTATTTGCCCACACAAGCAGGGTGATAGGCACTAGTTGTTAGTGCCTAAGTGTACATTTTTATTATCATTTGTAATATTTATTTACTAGTATTATGCAAGTTTGTAGTTGTTAGTTTGCATTTGATTGTGATCGTATTTTTAGCATTTTATTGTTTGTTGTAAGTTGTAGTTAGTTGAGCTATAAGTTTAGGATAGGTTTGGATGCAAGAAGGATGGAAAAACCCGAGTTTTATGCAAAACCCGGTCGGGTATGAACTTTACCCAGCCGGGTATGAAGTGACAAACGAAACTGCTGCAAAACTAGCAAATACCCGGTCGGGTATTCCATATACCTGGTCGGGTATGAAGTGATTTCGGACCAAAGAACGTGCAGAAGACACAAAAACATGGGAAAATATTTGATTTGGTAAATACCCGGTCCGGTATGTCAAAATACCCGGCCGGGTATCCGGCTATAGGTCTTGAAAACACCTATAAATAACCCCATTTTCCTTCACTTTTAATAATCCTTTCTTCCATACTCCTAAGCTCAGTTTAGAATAGCATTTCTTATATTTTTATAGCATGTTTAGTCTCCAAATGAGGAGCTAAACCCTTCCATCTTGGTTTTGCTACTTTGAAGCTTAATGAATTTGTAAGTTGTGAGTTATCTTCTTTAATCTTCTTCCTTGAATATTAATTCTTCCTTTCAAATACTATTTCTATATCAAAGTTGGGGAGTGTTACTAAGATGACAATTAGTTAACATCTTGACATTGGTTATAGTAATAGTTATTTCTTCCTCTATGTTAATATTGGGGAGTGTTACTAAGATGACAATTAGTTAACATCTTGATGTTAATCATAGTAGGATTCATATTCTTTAATATTCTTCCTTGAGTATTAACTAAATCCTATTCATATTTCATGTTAATATTTTAAACATTATTTAAAGTATCAACTAGTTTTGTTTCTCATATTAATTATTACTTGAATCAATCGGTTAATACGCTTGTTATTAATCCGGTTCTTTCAACGGTAGTAAACTTGGAATATTAATGCATGCATCTCATGGTTAATATGCCAAGGGGAATTAATTATATTGATTAAACCAATAAACCGCTTGTGTTGAGGTTATCAATCTCAATCGTTTTCATCTTAAGTTTATTGCTACTATCAAGTTAATATACGACGCTTATTCTATATTGACTCGATAGTAAGTTTTATTAATGAACGCATCTCGTTATTAATAACTACCCTCGATGAACTGAATATACTCCTCGATTGAGTATTCGAGAGGAAGATAGTTAAAGATATAACCGGGATCGATGAACATTTCATTAAGTGGATAAAAGCAAAACCAAGCCTCCACATCTATTAATCAAACCCTTATAGGTTGTTCATCTTAGTGTATTTAAATCAAACAAATCTAAACCCCCTTTGATACGACTTATATAAAAGAAAAGTATTTCTTTCCCTGTGGATACGAACCTTATTTCACTATACTACGTATTAGTGTTGTATTGATAAATTATTTTGAGTGCACCTCACGACAAGTGCACGTCACAGGGCAAGGTACCATGAAAAACAAATTGGTCACCGTAAAAAAATACCAGGTACGATAGAGAATACCCAATGAAACGGCGGCCAGTACAGAGCTTCTCCGAAGAAAGAGGGGCCGACGGCGGCGGCGGCCCTAGTTCCACCGTTGATAGGATTTTTCAATGTCTATCTAAATACGAACGTAGCATAGCAAGAGTATTACCTCAGTCAACACTGTTCATCTGCCGGCACAATTTCAGAGGTTCCGCCGGAGACTCCAACCGGCACAGCTTCTTCTTCTTGTTGTCCGGTGGGTGGAGGAGCAGAGGTGGGAGGGGCAGAGCTGCCATGATCCTGAGGCAGACCCGGAGGAGAAGTAGAGTAGCCGGCCTCTTCTTGAGCCGGTGAGACGGCATGATCCTCCGACGCCGAAAGAGCATGACGCGCAGCCATGAACTCGCACCAGAGTTGGAAGCAGTCAAAAGTCCTGTTCACATACACAACCACTGAATACCCCAAAGCAAAGCTGGGGAATGAGAACTTATGATATTGGAAATTCTCACCCCCTTTTGTGGAGCCAAGGAAAATACAGAGAGTGTGTAGTTGGCGACGATTATGACCACAGAGATATACTCCACTATGGGAACACAACACCCGAATGGAGTATACATGGTTAAGAAGATAATCATGATTAAACCAATAGAAATTCCCATATTTGTGTGCACAAGCACCATGGTTTCCTTATGGGAGAGTTTGGCAAACATCAAAACCGTGGAAATGGCGATAGTAATCGCTCCCAGAATGATGTATGCAGTCTTCAACCCCAGCAGTATGTTTGGGTCCTTCACAAACCGCAGCCTATCCATGGTCTCTCCGCAGCACACTGGAACACCCCTTTGGTCGAAGGTAAGAGCCCTCATTTCTTTCTTTGCTACCTAGCTATGAAAATGGCAGTGATTTGAATCTATGGATGCCGCAGAATCGCAGATGCTTTTTATTAAAGGAGAGTGGGCATATTTTTTTTTGTCTTATCCATGATGTACATGACTACGTACTAATAATACAGTACCAGTATATGTATACGTACCACGGCTACGCTTACTTTTTGTGTGTCATTTGAAATGCTACCTTATACTCCGTATGAAAATAATAAAAGATCATGTTCCCTGCTGACTTTTCATTTAGTGTATAGAAATTAATCAGCATAGTGAATACATGACACTAAGCCTTTTGCAGGCTTATCCCAGCTCAACAGCACCAATGTTAAGCTGAATACCATTAGTGGTGGTAAAAGCAACCAAACTGAATATCAAAATATCAAGCTCTCAACATGAAATAACCACTATATTGCCTAATTCAAGTTTAAGGCATTCCAAAACACAAAGAAAAAGAAAATCCCTGCTGCCAAAACAGAAAATAAGCAAAAACAGAAGCAGAAAAATGTTTATTTGACACAGAAAACAAAACTCTGAGAACAAAAGCTTGTAAGAAAATTCCATTACATGTTCCTCCCTAAACGTTTAAAATTTCCGTTTAATACATAAGGACTGAAAGTGCACATTTTTATTTCTTAAATTCAATGCTAGGTCAGTATTATTTATCCACATGTCAAATATTTATTTGCCCACACAAGCAGGGTGATAGGCACTAGTTGTTAGTGCCTAAGTGTACATTTTTATTATCATTTGTAATATTTATTTACTAGTATAATGCAAGTTTGTAGTTGTTAGTTTGCATTTGATTGTGATCGTATTTTTAGCATTTTATTGTTTGTTGTAAGTTGTAGTTAGTTGAGCTATAAGTTTATGATATGTTTGGATGCAAGAAGGATGGAAAAACCTGAGTTTTATGCAAAACCCGATCGGGTATGAACTTTACCCGGCCGGGTATGAAGTGACAAAGGAAACTGCTGCAAAACTAGCAAATACCCGGTCGGGTATTCCATATACCTGGTCGGGTATGAAGTGATTTCGGACCAAAGAACGTGCAGAAGACACAAAAACATGGGAAAATATTTGATTTGGTAAATACCCGGTCCGGTATGTCAAAATACCCGGCCGGGTATCCGGCTATAGGTCTTGAAAACACCTATAAATAACCCCATTTTCCTTCACTTTTAATATTCCCTTCTTCCATACTCCTAAGCTCAGTTTAGAATATCATTTCTTATATTTTTATAGCATGTTTAGTCTCCAAATGAGGAGCTAAACCCTTCCATCTTGGTTTTACTACTTTGAAGCTTAATGAATTTGTAAGTTGTGAGTTATCTTCTTTAATCTTCTTCCTTGAATATTATTTCTTCCTTTCAAATACTATTTTAATATCAAAGTTGGGGAGTGTTACTAAGATGACAATTAGTTAACATCTTGACATTGGTTATAGTAATAGTTATTTCTTCCTCTATGTTAATATTGGGGAGTGTTACTAAGATGACAATTAGTTAACATCTTGATGTTAATCATAGTAGGATTCATATTCTTTAATATTCTTCCTTGAGTATTAATTAATTCCTATTCATATTTCATGTTAATATTTTAAACATTACTTAAAGTATCAACTAGTTTTGTTTCTCATATTAATTATTACTTGAATCAATCGGTTAATACGCTTGTTATTAATCCGATTCTTTCAACGGTAGTAAACTTGGAATATTAATACATGCATCTCATGGTTAATATGTCAAGGGGAATTAATTATATTGATTAAACCAATAAACCGCTTGTGTTGAGGTTATCAATCTCAATCGTTTTCATCTTAAGTTTATTGCTACTTTTAAGTTAATATACGGCGCTTGTTCTATATTGACTCGATAGTAAGTTTTATTAATGAATGCATCTCGTTCTTAATAACTACCCTCGATGAACTGGATATACTCCTCGATTGAGTATTCGAGAGGAAGATAGTTAAACATATAGCCGGGATCGACGAACATTTCATTAAGTGGATAAAAGCAAAACCAAGCCTCCACATCTATTAATCAAACCCATATAGGTTATTCATCTTAGTGTATTTAAATCAAACAAATCTAAACCCCCTTTGATACGACTTATATAAAAGAAAAGTATTCCTTTCCCTGTGGATACGAACCTTATTTCACTATACTACGTATTAGTGTTGTATTGATAAATTATTTTGAGTGCACCTCACGACAAGTGCACGTCACAGGGCAAGGTACCATGAAAAACAAATTGGTCACCGTAAAAAATACCAGGTACGATTGAGAATACCCAATGAAACGGCGGCCAGTACAGAGCATCTCCGGTGAAAGAGGGGCCGGCGGCGGCGGCCCTAGTTCCGCCGTTGATAAGATTTTTCAATGTCTATCTAAATAAAAACGTATCATAGCAAGAGTATTACCTCAGTCAACACTGTTCATATGCCGGCACAATTTCAGAGGTTCCGCCGGAGACTCCAACCGGCACAACTTCTTCTTCTTGTTGTCCGGTTGGTGGAGAAGCAGAGGTGGGAGGGGCAGAGCTGCCATGATCCTGAGGCAGACCCAGAGGAGAAGTAGAGTAGCCGGCCTCTTCTTGAGCCGGTGAGACGGCATGATCCTCCGACGCCGAAAGAGCATGACGCGCAGCCATGAACTCGCACCAGAGTTGGAAGCATTCAAAAGTCCTGTTCACATACACAGCCACTGAATACCCCAAAGCAAAGCTGGGGAATGAGAACTTATGATATTGGAAATTCCCACCCCCTTTTGTTGAGCTAAGGAAAATACAGAGAGCGTGTAGTTGGCGACGATTATGACCTCAGAGATATACTCCACTATGGGAACACAACACCTGAATGGAGTATACATGGTTAAGAAGGTAATCATGATTAAACCAATAGAAATGCCCATATTTGTGTGCACAAGCACCATGATTTCCTTATGGGAGAGTTTGGCAAACATCAAAACCGTGGAAATGGCGATAGTAATCGCTCCCAGAATGATGTATGCGGTCTTCAACCCCAGCAGTATGTTTGGGTCCTTCACAAACCGCAGCCTATCCATGGTCTCTCCGCAGCACACTGGAACACCCCTTTGGTCGAAGGTAAGAGCCCTCATTTCTTTCTTTGCTACCTAGCTATGTAAATGGCAGTGATTTGAATCTCTGGATGCCGCAGAATCGCAGATGCTTTTTATTAAAGGAGAGTGGGCATATTTTTTTTGTCTTTATCCATGATGTACGTGACTACGTACTAATAATACAGTACCAATATATGTATACGTACCATGTGCTACGCATAATTTTTGTGTCTCATTTGAAATGCTACCTTATACTCCGTATGAAAATAATAAAAGATCATGTTCCCTGCTGACTTTTCATCTAGTGTATAGGAATTAATCAGCATAGTGAATGCATGACACTGAGCCTTTTGCAGGCTTATCCCAGCTCAATAGCACCAATGTTAAGCTGAATACCATTAGTGGTGGTAAAAGCAACCAAACTGAATATCAAAATATCAAGCTCTCAACATGAAATAACCACAATATTGCCTAATTCAAGTTTAAGGCATTCCAAAACACAAAGAAAAAGCAAATCCCTGCTGCCAAAACAGAAAATAAGCAAAAACAGAAGCAGAAAAATGTTTATTTGACACAGAAAACAAAACTCTGAGAACAAAAGCTTGTAAGAAAATTCCCTTACATGTTCCTCCCTAAACGTTTAAAATTTCCGTTTAATACATAAGGTCTGAAAGTGCACACTTTTATTTCTTAAATTCAATGCTAGGTTAGTATTATTTATCAACATGTCAAATATTTATTTCCCACACAAGCAGGGTGATAGGCACTAGTTTGTAGTGCCTAAGTGTACATTTTTATTATCATTTGTAATATTTATTTACTAGTATTATGCAAGTTTGTAGTTGTTAGTTTGCATTTGATTGTGATCGTATTTTTAGCATTTTATTGTTTGTTGTAAGTTGTAGTTAGTTGAGCTATAAGTTTAGGATAGGTTTGGATGCAAGAAGGATGGAAAAACCTGAGTTTTATGCAAAACCCGGTCGGGTATGAACTTTACCCGGCCGGGTATGAAGTGACCAAGGAAACTGCTGCAAAACTAGCAAATACCCGGTCGGGTATTCCATATACATGGTCGGGTATGAAGTGATTTCGGACCAAAGAACGTGCAGAAGACACAAAAACATGGGAAAATATTTGATTTGGTAAATACCCGGTCCAGTATGTCAAAATACCCGGCTGGGTATCCGGCTATAGGTCTTGAAAACACCTATAAATAACCCCATTTTCCTTCACTTTTAATATTCCCTTCTTCCATACTCCTAAGCTTAGTTTAGAATAGCATTTCTTATATTTTTATAGCATGTTTAGTCTCCAAATGAGGAGCTAAACCCTTCCATCTTGGTTTTGCTACTTTGAAGCTTAATGAATTTGTAAGTTGTGAGTTATCTTCTTTAATCTTCTTCCTTGAATATTAATTCTTCCTTTCAAATACTATTTCTATATCAAAGTTGGGGAGTGTTACTAAGATGACAATTAGTTAACATCTTGACATTGGTTATAGTAATAGTTATTTCTTCCTCTATGTTAATATTGGGGAGTGTTACTAAGATGACAATTAGTTAACATCTTGATGTTAATCATAGTAGGATTCATATTCTTTAATATTCTTCCTTGAGTATTAATTAATTCCTATTCATATTTCATGTTAATATTTTAAACATTACTTAAAGTATCAACTAGTTTTGTTTCTCATATTAATTATTACTTGAATCAATCGGTTAATACGCTTGTTATTAATCCGGTTCTTTCAACGGTAGTAAACTTGGAATATTAATGCATGCATCTCATGGTTAATATGCCAAGGGGAATTAATTATATTGATTAAACCAATAAACCGCTTGTGTTGAGGTTATCAATCTCAATCGTTTTCATCTTAAGTTTATTGCTACTATCAAGTTAATATACGGCGCTTGTTCTATATTGACTCGATAGTAAGTTTTATTAATGAACACATCTCGTTATTAATAACTACCCTCGATGAACTAGATATACTCCTCGATTGAGTATTCGAGAGGAAGATAGTTAAACATATAACCGGGATCGACGAACATTTCATTAAGTGGATAAAAGCAAAACCAAGCCTCCACATTTATTAATCAAACCCATATAGGTTGTTCATCTTAGTGTATTTAAATCAAACAAATCTAAACCCCCTTTGATACGACTTATATAAAAGAAAAGTATTCCTTTCCATGTGGATACAAACCTTATTTCACTATACTACGTATCAGTGTTGTATTGATAAATTATTTTGAGTGCACCTCACGAAAAGTGCACGACACAGGGCAAGGTACCATGAAAAACAAATTGGTCACCGTAAAAAATACCAGTTACGATAGAGAATACCCAATGAAAAGGCGGCCAGTACAGAGCTTCTCCGGTGAAAGAGGGGCCGGCGGCGGCGGCGGCCCTAGTTCCGCCGTTGATAGGATTTTTCAATGTCTATCTAAATACGAACGTATCATAGCAAGAGTATTACCTCAGTCAACACTGTTCATCTGCCGGCACAATTTCAGAGGTTCCGCCGGAGACTCCAACCGGCACAGCTTCTTCTTGTTGTCCGGTTGGTGGAGGAGCAGAGGTGGGAGGGGCAGAGCTGCCATGATCCTGAGGCAGACCCGGAGGAGAAGTAGAGTAGCCGGCCTCTTCTTGAGCCGGTGAGACGGCATGATCCTCCGACGCCGAAAGAGCATGACGCGCAGCCATGAACTCGCACCAGAGTTGGAAGCATTCAAAAGTCCTGTTCACATACACAGCCACTGAATACCCCAAAGCAAAGCTGGGGAATGAGAACTTATGATATTTGAAATTCCCACCCCCTTTTGTTGAGCCAAGGAAAATACAGAGAGCGTGTAGTTGGCGACGATTATGACCACAAAGATATACTCCACTATGGGAACACAACACCCGAATGGAGTGTACATGGTTAAGAAGATAATCATGATTAAACCAATAGAAATGCCCATATTTGTGTGCACAAGCACCATGATTTCCTTATGGGAGAGTTTGGCAAACATCAAAACCGTGGAAATGGCGATAGTAATCGCTCCCAGAATGATGTATGCGGTCTTCAACCCCAGCAGTATGTTTGGGTCCTTCACAAACCGCAGCCTATCCATGGTCTCTCCGCAGCACACTGGAACACCCCTTTGGTCGAAGGTAAGAGCCCTCATTTCTTTCTTTGCTACCTAGCTATGAAAATGGCAGTGATTTGAATCTCTGGATGCCGCAGAATCGCAGATGCTTTTTATTAAAGGAGAGTGGGCATATTTTTTTTGTCTTATCCATGATGTACGTGACTACGTACTAATAATACAGTACAAGTATATGTATACGTACCATGTGTTACGCATAATTTTTGTGTCTCATTTGAAATGCTACCTTATACTCCGTATGAAAATAATAAAAGATCATGTTCCCTGCTGACTTTTCATCTAGTGTATAGGAATTAATCAGCATAGTGAATACATGACACTGAGCCTTGCAGGCTTATCCCACCTCAACGGCACCAATGTTAAGCTGAATACCATTAGTGGTGGTAAAAGCAACCAAACTGAATATCAAAATATCAAGCTCTCAACATGAAATAACCACAATATTGCCTAATTCAAGTTTAAGGCATTCCAAAACACAAAGAAAAAGCAAATCCCTGCTGCCAAAACAGAAAATAAGCAAAAACAGAAGCAGAAAAATGTTTATTTGACACAGAAAACAAAACTCTGAGAACAAAAGCTTGTAAGAAAATTCCCTTACATGTTCCTCCCTAAACGTTTAAAATTTCCGTTTAATACATAAGGACTGAAAGTGCACACTTTTATTTCTTAAATTCAATGCTAGGTCAGTATTATTTATCAACATGTCAAATATTTATTTGCCCACACAAGCAGGGTGATAGGCACTAGTTTGTAGTGCCTAAGTGTACATTTTTATTATCATTTGTAATATTTATTTACTAGTATTATGCAAGTTTGTAGTTGTTAGTTTGCATTTGATTGTGATCGTATTTTTAGCATTTTATTGTTTGTTGTAAGTTGTAGTTAGTTGAGCTATAAGTTTGGGATAGGTTTGGATGCAAGAAGGATGGAAAAACCTGAGTTTTATGCAAAACCTGGTCGGGTATGAACTTTACCCGGCCGGGTATGAAGTGACCAAGGAAACTGCTGCAAAACTAGCAAATACCCGGTCGGGTATTCCATATACCTGGTCGGGTATGAAGTGATTTCGGACCAAAGAACGTGCAGAAGACACAAAAACATGGGAAAATATTTGATTTGGTAAATATCCGGTCCAGTATGTCAAAATACCCGGCTGGGTATCCGACTATAGGTCTTGAAAACACCTATAAATAACCCCATTTTCCTTCACTTTTAATATTCCCTTCTTCCATACTCCTAAGCTCAGTTTAGAATAGCATTTCTTATATTTTATAGCATGTTTAGTCTCCAAATGAGGAGCTAAACCCTTCCATCTTGGTTTTGCTACTTTGAAGCTTAATGAATTTGTAAGTTGTGAGTTATCTTCTTTAATCTTCTTCCTTGAATATTAATTCTTCCTTTCAAATACTATTTCTATATCAAAGTTGGGGAGTGTTACTAAGATGACAATTAGTTAACATCTTGACATTGGTTATAGTAATAGTTATTTCTTCCTCTATGTTAATATTGGGGAGTGTTACTAAGATGACAATTAGTTAACATCTTGATGTTAATCATAGTAGGATTCATATTCTTTAATATTCTTCCTTGAGTATTAATTAATTCCTATTCATATTTCATGTTAATATTTTAAACATTACTTAAAGTATCAACTAGTTTTGTTTCTCATATTAATTATTACTTGAATCAATCGGTTAATACGCTTGTTATTAATCCGGTTCTTTCAACGATAGTAAACTTGGAATATTAATGCATGCATCTCATGGTTAATATGCTAAGGGGAATTAATTATATTGATTAAACCAATAAACCTCTTGTGTTGAGGTTATCAATCTCAATCGTTTTCATCTTAAGTTTATTGCTACTATCAAGTTAATATACGGCGCTTGTTCTATATTGACTCGATAGTAAGTTTTATTAATGAACGCATCTCGTTATTAATAACTACCCTCGATGAACTGGATATACACCTCGATTGAGTATTCGAGAGGAAGATAGTTAAAGATATAACCGGGATCGATGAACATTTCATTAAGTGGATAAAAGCAAAACCAAGCCTCCACATCTATTAATCAAACCCATATAGGTTGTTCATCTTAGTGTATTTAAATCAAACAAATCTAAACCTCCTTTGATACGACTTATATAAAAGAAAAGTATTCCTTTCCCTGTGGATACGAACCTTATTTCACTATACTACGTATTAGTGTTGTATTGATAAATTATTTTGAGTGCACCTCACGACAAGTGCACGTCACAGGGCAAGGTACCATGAAAAAAAATTGGTCACCGTAAAAAATACCAGGTACGATAGAGAATATCCAATGAAACGGCGGCCAGTACAGAGCTTCTCCGGTGAAAGAGGGGCCGGCGGCGGCCCTAGTTCCGCCGCTGATAGGATTTTTCAATGTCTATCTAAATACGAACGTAGCATAGCAAGAGTATTATCTCAGTCAACACTGTTCATCTGCCGGCACAATTTCAGAGGTTCCGCCGGAGACTCCAACCGGCACAACTTCTTCTTCTTGTTGTCCGGTTGGTGGAGGAGCAGAGGTGGGAGGGGCAGAGCTGCCATGATCCTGAGGCAGACCCGGAGGAGAAGTAGAGTAGCCGGCCTCTTCTTGAGCCGGTGAGACGGCACGATCCTCCGACGCCGAAAGAGCATGACGCGCAGCCATGAACTCGCACCAGAGTTGGAAGCAGTCAAAAGTCCTGTTCACATACACAGCCACTGAATACCCCAAAGCAAAGCTGGGCAATGAGAACTTATGATATTGGAAATTCCCACCCCCTTTTGTTGAGCCAAGGAAAATACAGAGAGCGTGTAGTTGGCGACGATTATGACCACAGAGATATACTCCACTATGGGAACGCAACACCCGAATGGAGTATACATGGTTAAGAAGATAATCATGATTAAACCAATAGAAATGCCCATATTTGTGTGCACAAGCACCATGATTTCCTTATAGGAGAGTTTGGCAAACATCAAAACCGTGGAAATGGCGATAGTAATCGCTCCCAGAATGATGTATGTGGTCTTCAACCCCAGCAGTATGTTTGGGTCCTTCACAAACCGCAGCCTATCCATGGTCTCTCCGCAGCACACTGGAACACCCCTTTGGTCGAAGGTAAGAGCCCTCATTTCTTTCTTTGCTACCTAGCTATGAAAATGGCAGTGATTTGAATCTCTGGATGCCGCAGAATCGCAGATGCTTTTTATTAAAGGAGAGTGGGCATATTTTTTTTGTCTTATCCATGATGTACGTGACTACGTACTAATAATACAGTACCAGTATATGTATATGTACCATGTGCTACGCATAATTTTTGTGTCTCATTTGAAATGCTACCTTATACTCCGTATGAAAATAATAAAAGATCATGTTCCGTGTTGACTTTTCATCTAGTGTATAGGAATTAATCAGCATAGTGAATACATGACACTGAGCCTTGCAGGCTTATCCCAGCTCAACAGCACCAATGTTAAGCTGAATACCATTAGTGGTGGTAAAAGCAACCAAACTGAATATCAAAATATCAAGCTCTCAACATGAAATAACCACAATATTGCCTAATTCAAGTTTAAGGCATTCCAAAACACAAAGAAAAAGCAAATCCCTGCTGCCAAAACAGAAAATAAGCAAAAACAGAAGCAGAAAAATGTTTATTTGACACAGAAAACAAAACTCTGAGAACAAAAGCTTGTATGAAATTTCCCTTACATGTTCCTCCCTAAACGTTTAAAATTTCCGTTTAATACATAAGGACTGAAAGTGCACACTTTTATTTCTTAAATTCAATGCTAGGTCAGTATTATTCATCCACATGTCAAATATTTATTTGCCCACACAAGCAGGGTGTTGGAGATATTTTATTGTGAATCAAGTTGGTCATAGATTAGCTTTATGTTTAATCCTTGTATTTAAATAGGGCATAAATTAGATAGAAATCAGGCCAAGTGTTAGGCCCATTTGAACAGGCCAAAAGCCTGTTACGCCTAACCTAAACCTCGCCTATAAAAAGGGAGCCGAGGTTTAGGAAAAGGTTGAACGTCGTACTTATTATTCATAGCCTTACGCTTATATCATTCTGCTGTACGTTCCACGGTTTATCAAAGAAGGTTTTACGGTGATTCATTATGTGTTCATCTTTACGTTTAATCTTCATTGTTAGATCGATTATTCATTGCTGTGACAGAAACAGGGACTAACAATTGGTATCAGAGCCGATCGAGAACGATCAGAAGAACTCCTGCAGAATACTCTGTTTTTGTTAACGTAGTTCATTCTGTCGATTTTTTGCTCTGTAATTTTGTTTCTTGTTCAAAAGTTGTAAAAGTTACACCTTTGGAATCGCCTTTTCAAAGCGATCAAAGGGTATACTTCAGTTTGTGTTTTACGCAATTTTTGATTTCGAGATATCTCGAGCTAGGCATCTCGACATCCTATTTCTTCACAGGTTCTGCTACGTTTTTCGAGCTGAAAACTTTACCAGAAGATCTCGACATTCAACTCTACAGGAAACTATCTTCAGATTTTGATTATCTGATTTTTACAGGTTGAAAGATTTCGACATTGAGGATTTCGACATCTTGGATTTCGAAATCTTGATTTCGAGAAAAGGTTTCGACATCTGGTCTCGACATTTGACTCATCAGATTAAGATTTCGAGAGATTAACTTCTCGACATTTCAAATCTCGAGATCAGCATCTCGAAATTTGAAATCTCGAGATCCCAAATCTCGAGATCCTTAATCTCGAGCCCAAATCTCGATACCGGGCCTCCTTTATCGAAATCTGAGATTTCGATATTCAGATCTCGACATCTGATTTTTCGAGATTCTGCCTCTGAAAATCTTTTGGTCAATTTTCTCGAACGGTCAGTTTAGTACAGCAATGGGTTCAGAATACAATGCACAAGGAAACAGCAGTACCCCTCCTAGCCTCAGGAAGGGAGAATATCAAATGTGGAGGAACAGATTTCAAAACTTCCTCGAGCACAAAGAGAATTCTTCTGCAATGCTCGAATCTTTGCTTGAAGGACCAGCTGAACTCTTGATTTCAGTTGGTGGAGATCCAGAGAACAATCCTCCTATTTTTCCAGAAATAAGGAGAAAAGTGTCGTCTGAATACACAGAAGCCGACAAGCTCAGACTTCGTGGTGATCTTATGGCCAAAACGTACCTCCTTCAAGCAATACCTAACGAGGTTTATGTTCTCATAGATAGCATGCAGACAGCTAAGGAGATGTGGGATGAAATTGAGAAGCTGCTACAAGGCACAAGCATCAGCCTCAAAACAAAGAAGACTACGATTCTCATCGCTTATGACTCCTTCAAAGCAGGTCCAGGAGAACCATTGAATGAGACTTACAACAAACTTGTTCAACTGGTAAATGAGCTCAGAAAGATCAAAGTATTCAGGTCCAATCTGGAACTGAATATTAGATTTTTATCTAGCCTACATCCTGCATGGGAAAAGACAGTGAAGGATGTCAGATCTCGGATAGATTTGGACGAAATTGACCTTTGCACACTCTATGAACATCTGAAGCAATTCGTCAACGAGGTTGCCTGTGCTGAGGATCATCACACCACAAACCCCTTAGCTCTTGTAATGGATGCTCAGCCAAGAAGGACAACCACTTCACTAAAGAAGAAAAAGAAGAAGGTGGTGGTTGAATCAGATGATGATGAAAGTGATGATGACAAATCTGATCTAGAGGCTGAGCTAGCAGACTTACAAAAGAAGATGGCACTCCTGGCCAAAAGATTTGCTAAGAAGAACACCTCCTCCAACAGGCTGAGAACTTCCTCCTCAAACTACAAGCAGAAGAACCATGATCAAGGATCTTTTAGGAAGGCATCATCAGCAGAAGAAGCTCCTAAATGCTATAATTGCGGCAAACCAGGACATGTGATCAAAGACTGCCGCCTCCCAAAGAAGAAAGATGCTAACTTCTACAAACAGAAGATGCTGTGGAATAAGCAGAAAATGCTGATGGTGCAGAAAGAAGAAGAAATCTCTGCCATGATTCCTGAAAATGAGAACTGGGCAGAAGATTCTTCTGAGGAGGAGGAAGAGGAAGACAACTATGCTCTTATGGCACGAGTGGAGGGAGATGAAATAAAGGGTGATGCTGCGATCCCCGAAGGCAACTGCTCAACAAGCTCTGTAAGTACTTCACATACCTCTTTAGATAATCAACTGCAGTCCTTACTTCAAAAGGACAGTCTAATCAAAGAACTAAAGGAGAGACTAGACAATAATCATAGAGTTCTGAAACAGAATCTAGACCAAAAGTCTTCCTTAAGTATTCAACTTGAAATTGCAAAAGATCAAGTCAAAAAGGTGTCTTCAGATTTTGAAAGCTTTGAACTTAAGATAGCTGAATTAACTAAGAAATTTGAGGACAGTGAACGGGAAAAAAGCACAGCAAAGGCTGAATGCGATTTTTTGCATAACAAAAGAAGAACGCTTTTAAATAAAGTAAAAGAACTAGAAGATCTAGCTGCTAGAAGAGGTCAATCTGAACAAACTGTTTTTCTACTTAACAACAAACAAAAGGATGACCGATTGTACAATGCTAAAACAGGTCTAGGCATAACCAACCCGCGTAATCTTAAGAAAGTAAATTGCCTTCAATTCTATAACAAAGATTACATGGGACTAGGGTTTGGCGAGAAAATGTATTTTCAAAGTGATGAAGATTATGCTGAAGCAGAAGAAGAAAAGAGAAAGAAACCAAAACCTGCGATTTCTTGTGATTATCCCTCTGTAAATGAAAAACAACTTTCAGAAGAAAAACCGACTTCCTGCTTTAGTGAATGCCTAGACCCCTATGCTAAAGATATTCCTCACATAGGACACCCTCTAGACCCTCCTCCAAGAGTTGGTATTGCTAAAACTGGTGAGGAACCATGTATTTTTCCCATGGCTCAAAAACTCAAAAACCTACAAAAAACTCTTGATAACGAGAGAGAGAGATTTGAAACTGAAAAGAAAGGTTTTGAGCATAACTGGCAGGAACTTCTTAAAAATTTAATGATTTGAGTGAGCAGTTTCATGCTAAAACAGACCCTTCTACGACCAAGCCTGACAGCTCACACACCTCACATGAGAAAAACAATGCTTTTAAAGGTTCGTCCACTCATCTCTCTTCTCCTTTGGTTACAGGGAATGAAGTGAATAAGGAAGGAGAAGAGAAGAATGAGTGGAGGAAAAAGAGGAAGGAAATCGCAGAAGGCAAAAAGAAAGTTTTTGAGAAAAGTGCCAATCCTAGATCTAGTTCAATATTTTACTCAAAAGTTAATTGTAATTCTGTCTCTACAAAGCAAACTTCTAACAGTTCAGTCTTGAGTCCCAAGCTGAATATTTCTGAGACATCTTCTAGACAAAGTTCTATTTATAATACAAGTATTGCTTATGGTTATTCTGTTCCAGATCCCCATAATTATGAATGTGATATGAATGTTGTTAAATCTAAGCCTTCCAGAAAGCTTAAACCTGAAAAAGAAACCAAGAAAGGAACTTCTAAGGGAACGTTTTGTATTCCAGATATGAAATATGCCCTTAAAGTTCATTCTAGGAAACATGTTAATCGGCTTTCTAAGGAGGAGATTTTTAAAACCAAACTCAAGAAACAACCATTCAATCACAAAGCACCTGTCTACTCTCCTCCTGAACCTAAAACGAAAAGATGGGTCCCCAAGATAAGACCCGTCAAAACTGAAACTGAAAGGTGGGTCCCCAAGATGAGACCTACCAAACCTGAATCGAATAGGTGGGTCCACAAACGAAGACCCATCCAAACTAAAACTGAAAGGTGGGTTCCCAATCGTAGACCCATCATGACTGAAACTGAAAGGTGGGTCCCCAAACTTAGACCCACACGGACTAAAATGGAAAGGTGGGTTCACAACATCAGACCCACCAAAATGGAAAGTGCTAGGTGGACTCCAAAAACCAGACACACTGCAAAAGCAGATCTGGCAATTGGAAAGCCCATCGAAGATAGATCTTTTGTTGAAAGAGCAGCTGACCTTGGATCACTGCTCAAAGCAAGCTTTAAAAAGGTGTTTCTTGATAATAAGGAAGGACCCACTCCAAGTTGGGTACCTAATCCTTTTTTATTGTTTTGCAGGACGGTCATGTGTGGCACTTGGACTCAGGATGCTCAACCCACATGACCGGAATAAAGCACCTTTTGAGCAACTACACCAACTGCTACGGAGGAAATGTCAGATTCGGGAATGACGCCTCATCTCCTATCCTTGGGTATGGGGACGTCATCTGTGCCAGCGTTACAATAAAAGATGTTTCATTCGTCAAAGGGCTCAAACACAACTTACTGAGCATTGGACAATTCTGTGACAGCGGGATGGAAGTAAGGTTCTTTGCAAAACAATGCTGTGTTCTTGACAGCACAGGGAATACATTATTAACGTGTTACAGAACATCAAATCTGTACACTATTGATCTGAAAAGCGTCCAATCCACCACTTCCATCTGTCTGCTGTCCAAAGCTTCAACTGAACAGAACAACCTATGACACAGACGTCTCTCCCATCTGAACTTCAAACATCTATCAACCTTGTCCTCCAAGAAACTTGTCAAGGGGCTTCCTCTGCTAAAGTCTTCCGCTGAAAATCATTGTAGTGCCTGCAAAATGGGCAAAATGACGCGAAGCTCCCACAAGTCAAAAACTGAACCTTCATCTACTCATCAGTTGCAGCTAATACACATGGATCTGTGTGGACCTATGAGAGTACAAAGCATCAACGGTCGCAAATACACTCTGGTGATCGTTGATGACTTCTCTAGGTATACATGGACAAAATTTCTTCGATCAAAAGACGAAGCTGCGGAAATCATTATGACCTTTATCAGAACGATCCAGAAACTGCTACAGCACAGTGTTCGACTTGTCAGAACTGACAATGGTACCGAGTTCAAAAATCAGACTCTCACTGAGTTCTATGAATCACTCGGTATCACTCAGCAATTTGCAGCAGCTAAAACTCCCCAGCAGAACCGAGTTGTTGAGAGAAAGAACAGAACCCTTGTTGAAGCAGCACGCACCATGTTAATCCAATCAAGACTGCCTCACTTCATGTGGGCAGAGGCAATCAATACCGCGTGCTTCACTCAGAACAGAACCTTCATCCACAAGCGCTTCGACAAGACTCCATATGAGATACTATTCAACAAAACTCCTGATATTTCTTTCCTCAAGGTTTTTGGCTGCAAGTGCTTCATACTCAATGATCGGACAGAGAGAAGTAAGCTGGATCCCAAAGCCAGAGAAGGCGTGTTCATTGGCTACTCACTGCAATCCAAAGCTTACCGAGTCTATCTCAGAGACAAGCGGACTGTCATCGAGAGTGTAAACGTTACATTCTATGAAATGGCAGACTTTGCTATTGAACATCTCCAGACCGATCCATCCACTGCTGTACCAGTAGCTTCTGATAAAGCTGAACCAAACACCGAACACGACGATGTGATTCTCGACTCTCTCTTCAGAAACTTTTACGAGAACTCACAATCTCCACCTCCTGCATACACTCCAGAGTCAACATCAACTCCAACAGCAGAGATTCCGCTCCTCACAGGACCAGATGACGTACCATCCACACCCTCAACCCCTCAAACCAATCCCAGAGGTGTGGATGATCACGGCTTTGCCATAAGCCCGGAATCATCTCCACTACACACCACAGCTGCCCAGAGCCTACAAATTCATATCAGGACTCAGATCAACCAATAATTACTCCAACTCCTCTAGCTCATGAGAGGAAGTGGACAAGAGCACATCCTGTTGAACAGATAATAGGTGATCCAAGTCAAGGTGTGCGAACGAGATCAGCAACAACAAATGAATGTCACTATGCATGCTTTCTAAGCAAGAATGAACCGTCCAAAATCTTAGAGGCACTCGCTGATCCAGATTGGGTGATTGCAATGCAAGATGAGCTCAATCAATTTGACAGACTAGATGTATGGACACTCGTACCTAAACCCCCTCAGAAAACCATCATTGGCACAAAATGGGTGTTCAAGAACAAGAAGGACGAAGAAGGCATAGTGATAAGAAACAAGGCACGACTGGTCGCTAAAGGATATAATCAGCAAGAGGGCATAGACTATGATGAAACATTTGCACCCGTAGCAAGAATTAAAGCAATCCGCCTTTTTCTTGCTTACGCGGCCCACAAGAACTTTACTGTCTTTCAAATGGACGTCAAGACTGCCTTTCTGAATGGAGTCTTGGAAGAAGAAGTCTATGTCGCTCAGCCCGAAGGATTCGTAGATCCCAGATATCCCGACCATGTGTACAAGTTAAAGAAAGCTCTGTATGGGTTAAAACAGGCACCAAGAGCTTGGTATGATGCATTAACCGAATTTCTGGTTGACTCAGGTTTCTCAAAAGGGAAGATTGATACCACACTTTTCATCAAGCGACAGAAGTCTGACATCATCCTGATTCAGATCTATGTTGATGACATTATCTTCGCCTCCTCAAATCCACGCCTGTGCAAACACTTTGAGAAACTGATGAAAACCAAGTTCGAGATGAGCATGATGGGAGAACTGAATTTCTTTCTAGGCCTGCAAGTAAGACAACTCTCTGACGGCATTTTCATCAATCAGTCAAAGTATATTCTGGAAATGCTTAAGAGATTCAACATTGATGGCAAATCTTCCATGACGACCCCCATGTCCCCAACCAACAAACTGGACTCAGACCCCTCCGGGAAGCCAGTTGATGCTACAAACTACAGGGCTATCATTGGATCTTTGCTATATCTCACATCAAGCAGGCCTGACATTGTCTTCTCCACATGCTTATGTGCACGCTTTCAAGCAAATCCGAAGGAATCCCATCTGACCGCTGTTCGAAGAATTCTGAGATATCTCAAAGGCACTGTGAATCTAGGTCTTTGGTATCCCAAGCACTCAGGTTTTGACCTAGTCGGATATTCGGATGCTGACTTAGCTGGTTGCCGGATGGACCGCAAAAGCACATCGGGGGCAGTCCAATTCTTGGGCGATAAGTTAGTCTGCTGGTCTTCCAAGAAACAGAACTGTGTGTCAACATCTACAGCCGAGGCAGAATACGTCGCGGCTGCTAGCTGTTGTTCACAAATATTATGGATGAAGACCCAGCTAAAGGACTACGGTTACACACTCCGCCATATCCCGATCTACAGTGACTCTCAAAGCGCCATAGCCATCACCAGCAACCCGGTTCATCACTCCCGCACCAAACACATCGACATGCGTTATCATTTCATCAAGGATCATGTGGAGAAAGGAGACATTGACATGTATTTTGTAAGCTCAGAGCTTCAACTAGCTGACTTGTTCACTAAGGCATTGGATGAAAAACGATTCCAGTTCCTAGTCTCCAAGTTGGGCATGTTGAACCTCGAGCCCGTATAATTATGTTTCCACTGATCTACAAAATGTGTGTGTGTGTGGGACCTGTAAAAAGTGTGTGTGTGTGGGATTTGTAAATAGTGTGTGTGCGTTGCATGTGTTGAGGGGGAGAAAACCAGAAAAATAACAAAAAATAGTGTGAGTGTGTTGCATGTGTTGAGTGCGTGTGAAAATAAAAAAGAACAAAAATAGTGTGTGTGCGTTGCATTTGTACATATTGTTCGTTGCATTTTTGAGGGGGAGAACATTTTCACTGTTTGAGGGGGAGAAAATTCTCACTGTTAGAGGGGGAGCTAATTTTCACTGTTTAAGGGGGAACTCTCTATTTTTACTGGTTTTGGGCCTCGAAAACTTTAAAAGAGCATTGTGTGCCAGCCCAATAATTTGGGCTCAATTGTTACGGAGGAGGTCCAAATTTTTTATCGCGTATATAAGCCTCGCGAAAAACTCTTCTCTTCCCATTCCGTTTTTTTTCAAAGGTCAGTGTTTTTCGCTAGTCAGAGCTCTCAGACCGACTTATCTTCTTCTTCCCAAAAACTGCTGTTACCGCAATCTTCATTCTTCTTCTCTCTCTCTCTCGACTACTCTCTTGAAGGTAGTTCCTCGTTCGAGTTCATTAGAAACCGAATTTACTCGAAAAATCGTTCTTGCTCAAACGCTCGTAACTTCTCAAAATCAAAAAAAAAATATAATAATAAGGATTTTTTGTTTGAATGTATGAATCTTGTTGTTATCGTTTTTTTTGGTATATCGTTGTATTTGCAGGTGGAGTCTTCGCTTCGAAATCAAGATCTCGAGATCTGAATCTCGAAATCATGATCTCGAGATATGAATCTCGAGATTTGAGATTTGAACCTAGAATTTTTTTTCCAAAACTCCATCTGCATAAACCTATCTGAAAACAGCAAATTAAATTCTTTCAAAATCAAATCAACAGTTGAACTTCATGTGCTGACCCCTGCTTCTACAGTTTAAAATGGCAGGAAACACTCAAACACAGATTGACGACGCCATCTACCCTAAGGGCAAATGGATCAAGGTACTGGACAACAATTTCCAGCTAGACCTGGCAGTCTTCAAATGCCAGAACCCGATCATTCCGGCCATAATGAAAGGTCACTATCTCTGGCCTGCACTTCACAACGCCAAACCAGTGCCAGAGATATACCTACAACAGTTCTGGGGGCACATGCACACAGATTCATTGAAGGATCGTTCCAAGATCAAGACCAAGTTGAACGGCATGCGGGTGATTCTGACACCATCCACTCTACGGACTACTCTAGCGCTGCCGATACATGACGAATATAATGCACTGCCGTCCATCCCTGATCTGCTCAAAGACGTGGCATCCCTTGGCTACACATCACTACTGCCACAACTGTCAAATTTCAACGGTGCATATCTCCGTCACCCGTGGAAAAATCTTTTCGGGCTGGTGAACAAGTGTCTGTCGCTGAAGCATGCCGGATTCGACAAATGCAACAAGCAGATCCTGCTCATCTTCCATGGCATTGCCTTCAACAAGAACTACGACATGGCACAGCTCTTCTTCTCAGAGCTAATGGACCTGGTCAAGGCCAAAGAAAAGAATAGGCCAGGTACCATTCCGTACGCAAGGTGGCTTGGGTTGATCATCAACGACCTCATGGCAGAGCATTCAACAATCCCAAAACGCAGCTCCGATCCACATTTTAAAGCCCCAAAACTGCAATACTTCAAAGCGGACAAAAACCCGACCTATGGTCTGAGGATTCCTGGGTTTCTGCTCAACCTTGTGAGATCTTCAAACCCAGCCATTCAGCAATACAAGGAAGCAAACGAGAAGACCGTCCCTATGGTTCAGCAAAACCCAGCTGATCCTACCCAAGGGACAAAGCCGAGTGTAAGTAAGGGTCCTAAGAGAGCCCAAAAGCCACATAAACCAGTGGCCGGTTTGCCCAATGAAGGGAAGTCTGACGACTCTCTAGAGACGAGTCAGGCGGCTGAGGGCACCGAAGAAGACGCTGAGGAAACGGCCAGTGAATCGTCTAGTGGAGCCCAAACAAACACTGACGACAAGGCTTCCGAGAGCGTGGGCACGGAGAGTGAAAAATCGGACTCGGATGATGACGATGATGACAACGATAGTGATGATGTGGAGCTCACATATGCACTGATCAGAAAAGGGAAGCTGCCCGTCGAATCTCCAAAGAAGAGAAGGATTACTGCTGAAGACGCAGCACCAATCATAGCTCGCAGACCTCAAGTCTTCACCATAAAAGAAACAGCTAAACCAAGAGCTGATCCAAGCGAGACTAATTGCTCAAAGGATGATTACGACGAGGCAGCTCACTCCATCAAGACATCAATCAACCAGGAAGAAGTTGTCATCCGAGAGACCAGGGCTAAAGTCAAAAATGACAAGGTTGCTAAGGCCAAGCCCCAGCCCCGAGCGAAAAAGAGTCTGTTTGATAAGGCAGACGAGCACATCTTTGCTAGCTGCGACTCCTTTATCCAGATAAGCCGAGCCGAATCCCTAAGCACAGGAGCCGATCTTTTCGGTTCCCGAGTAGAAGTCGCAGCATCTGGCTCAACTGCGCATGCACAGCCCTCTCCCAGCCACTCAATTGCCTCTCAAAAGGTTATTGTTTCAAAAGAACGGGATTCAACCCCCTCGCTGGTTCCTTCTGAATCAGTTGAGCATACAATTGACCTATCTCCCGAGGTCAAAACCCCTTCTTCACTCACATCGAGTCTAGGTGTCACATTTCCCACATTTTCTTCTTTTTCTAGGACACCTACACTATTCACAGCACATACAGGTGCACTCACCCTGAACACAACAACCAGAGCGCAAGCTATGACGGTTGGAAGCCCTGCTACACCCATAATGATTCCATCATTAAATGCAGGCCACACATCAGCAATCTTCACTGATGCTGTGTCAACAGTTACAACCCCCGTAACTGGTCACCCTACCTTTGAAGACGTAAACGTTCTACTAAATCGCTTCCTAGATTCCACCATTAAACCATGGGTGCAAGATGCAATGACCGCTCTAGCACAGGAATTTAGGACCACCCAAGCGGTTCGGTCTGAACAGACACCACCCCAACCTTCCCCTGAACCGTTCATCTCCCATACACAACCCATATCCTCCACCCCTCTATCCCACCAATCCATCAACCAAATTCCTATCCCTTCTATTTCTCGGGGAACCCAGAATACAGAACCAGTATTCTCCCCACACCCGACCACACCCTCCATCGATCTCTCCTCCCTATCCTTTGACACCCTAGCTTCGGCTTTGCTGAATAACCTCTTGAATACCCCAGAAGACGACCTCACTCTTCATCAGCAAGCCATACTAGAAGCTCTTCTTTCCTCACCCGAAACCAAGAGTACTTGCAAGGAGAGTCTTCGTGGTCGCAAACGTTCCCATGAGGACCCCGATGATTCGGATCCTCATGAGGGGGAGAACAAGCGACCTCGATCACTTGAGCAAACTACTCTTCCAAGCCAAACTCCACAGCCAATTCAACCTGAAACCTCAACAAACCAACAGCCACCATCCACAGCCAAACTCTCTAGCGTGGTCGAGCTAGAAATAACATCCCGAGGCGTATCTCCTAGAGATACCAACCGAGGAGGGGACGGAAGTCCTGATGATGATACCACTGATACATCTTCTCCATCAGGCCATCAGTTGGAACCTAGTTCTAAGCTGATGTCAACGGGCAATCCTAGTGAACCCGGTAGTGCTACACATGAACAATCACCGCCTAAACAAAGAACTCCATATATCTCCCCAGGCAAAGACATCCATGATGCACTGGAAGAGGCGGTGATATACGAAAAATGGCCGAGAAAATGGACAGAATGGGATGATCTCCGGGTTGAAGCCGAGCAAGAGGACATGCAAAGAAACTGGTGGCTACGAGAGCTTATTAACAAATGCTCTGAAGATATCATTAGGCTCGAGGACGATGAACGCAAGGAAGGGGAGAACTACAAGGAATCCCAGAAAGCTCTTGAATCAGTCGTAAGACAATCAGCGGGAAGACTTCCCAAGACAGAGAAACCCTAGGACAACGTTCGAATCAAAGCCCCCTTCCAAGAAGAAATCAGAGAGCATATCTGGCGTAGACCAGACAAAGTCAAGCCACTGAACGAACTGAAGCTAAGAGGCCTTACACAGTTGAAAGGAAAACAGGCTGGAGGTCATCTGCATATGTTGCTGCAAAGGTCAACCGGTACACAGAGAGAACTGATGGAACAAGATCTGAAGTCGAATATTCTCCCGATTCATCAAATTCTACAAGTGAAAGCTGAAGACTATCATGGAGTAACATTCTACACTTTCAGACTTCAACGCACCGATGGGAGTGAATTCACTTGTCAAGAGAACGACTTCATCATGCTGAAACCGGATGACATCTACCAAATGCTCATGGCCTACAGATACCTTCCAGTCAGGCAAAACATAGTATACAGCGAAGGCCTCGCAGCTATCAAGAGATTCATGCTTAGACAGATCCGAGTACACTCTTCACATGACCTACAGATGGCTATTGAATGCAATCTGAAGAAGACAAATCTGACAAAGCCAAAACTGTATGGTCCAGAACTTGAAGACTTCCCAGCATACCACATCTTCTTCAAACCGCCAGCAGTCACCTATCTGAACCACAAGAACGAAAAGCGTCTAATGGTAGTCAGTGAAATCGAGAAATAATGCGACGGAACACTGAAGATAATCAGAGAGCAGATTTTACAGATGAAGGCAAAGCTGGAAGAAAATCTTCAAAAGGCATCGTCTTATGTTCAAAAGGAACACTCTACTGTAGAGGCAATTTTAAAGGCCATTGACGATCGCCTCGAAAAGAGAAATATGCTAAGACAATATGAACATGCACTTGGATTAAGGAAGCACTACTTCAAATCACAGAAGCAATAAGAGAATGACACTTGATCACAAAGGGGGAGATTGTTGGAGATATTTTATTGTGAATCAAGTTGGTCATAGATTAGCTTTATGTTTAATCCTTGTATTTAAATAGGGCATAAATTAGATAGAAATCAGGCCAAGTGTTAGGCCCATTTAAACAGGCCAAAAGCCTGTTACGCCTAACCTAAACCTCGCCTATAAAAAGGGAGCCGATGTTTAGGAAAAGGTTGAACGTCGTACTTATTATTCATAGCCTTACGCTTATATCATTCTGCTGTACGTTCCACGGTTTATCAAAGAAGGTTTTACGGTGATTCATTCTGTGTTCATCTTTACGTTTAATCTTCATTGTTAGATCAATTATTCATTGTTGTGAAAGAAACAGGGACTAACACTGGGTGATAGGCACTAGTTGTTAGTGCCTAAGTGTACATTTTTATTATCATTTGTAATATTTATTTACTAGTATTATGCAAGTTTGTAGTTGTTAGTTTGCATTTGATTGTGATCGTATTTTTAGCATTTTATTGTTTGTTGTAAGTTGTAGTTAGTTGAGCTATAAGTTTAGGATAGGTTTGGATGCAAGAAGGATGGAAAAACCTGAGTTTTATGCAAAACCCGGTCGGGTATGAACTTTACCCGGCCGGGTATGAAGTGACAAACGAAACTGCTGCAAAACTAGCAAATACCCGGTCGGGTATTCCATATATCTGGTCGGGTATGAAGTGATTTCGGACCAAAGAACGTGCAGAAGACACAAAAACATGGGAAAATATTTGATTTGGTAAATACCCGGTCCGGTATGTCAAAATACCCGGCCGGGTATCCGGCTATAGGTCTTGAAAACACCTATAAATAACCCAATTTTCCTTCACTTTTAATAATCCTTTCTTCCTTACTCCTAAGCTCAGTTTAGAATAGCATTTCTTATATTTTTATAGCATGTTTAGTCTCCAAATGAGGAGCTAAACCCTTCAATCTTGGTTTTGCTACTTTGAAGCTTAATGAATTTGTAAGTTGTGAGTTATCTTCTTTAATCTTCTTCCTTGAATATTAATTCTTCCTTTCAAATACTATTTCTATATCAAAGTTGGGGAGTGTTACTAAGATGACAATTAGTTAACATCTTGACATTGGTTATAGTAATAGTTATTTCTTCCTCTATGTTAATATTGGGGAGTGTTACTAAGATGACAATTAGTTAACATCTTGATGTTAATCATAGTAGGATTCATATTCTTTAATATTCTTCCTTGAGTATTAACTAAATCCTATTCATATTTCATGTTAATATTTTAAACATTATTTAAAGTATCAACTAGTTTTGTTTCTCATATTAATTATTACTTGAATCAATCGGTTAATACGCTTGTTATTAATCCGGTTCTTTCAACGGTAGTAAACTTGGAATATTAATGCATGCATCTCATGGTTAATATGCCAAGGGGAATTAATTATATTGATTAAACCAATAAACCGCTTGTGTTGAGGTTATCAATCTCAATCATTTTCATCTTAAGTTTATTGCTACTATCAAGTTAATATACGACGCTTGTTCTATATTGACTCGATAGTAAGTTTTATTAATGAACGCATCTCGTTATTAATAACTACCCTCGATGAACTGGATATACTTCTCGATTGAGTATTCGAGAGGAAGATAGTTAAAGATATAACCGGGATCGACGAACATTTCATTAAGTGGATAAAAGCAAAACCAAGCCTCCACATCTATTAATCAAACCCTTATAGGTTGTTCATCTTAGTGTATTTAAATCAAACAAATCTAAACCCCCTTTGATACGACTTATATAAAAGAAAAGTATTCCTTTCCCTGTGGATACGAACCTTATTTCACTATACTACGTATTAGTGTTGTATTGATAAATTATTTTGAGTGCACCTCACGACAAGTGCACGTCACAGGGCAAGGTACCATGAAAAACAAATTGGTCACCGTAAAAAATACCAGGTACGATAGAGAATACCCAATGAAACGGCGGCCAGTACAGAGCTTCTCCGAAGAAAGAGGGGCCGACGGCGGCGGCGGCCCTAGTTCCACCGTTGATAGGATTTTTCAATGTCTATCTAAATACGAACGTAGCATAGCAAGAGTATTACCTCAGTCAACACTGTTCATCTGCCGGCACAATTTCAGAGGTTCCGCCGGAGACTCCAACCGGCACAGCTTCTTCTTCTTGTTGTCCGGTGGGTGGAGGAGCAGAGGTGGGAGGGGCAGAGCTGCCATGATCCTGAGGCAGACCCGGAGGAGAAGTAGAGTAGCCGGCCTCTTCTTGAGCCGGTGAGACGGCATGATCCTCCGACGCCGAAAGAGCATGACGCGCAGCCATGAACTCGCACCAGAGTTGGAAGCAGTCAAAAGTCCTGTTCACATACACAACCACTGAATACCCCAAAGCAAAGCTGAGGAATGAGAACTTATGATATTGGAAATTCTCACCCCCTTTTGTGGAGCCAAGGAAAATACAGAGAGCGTGTAGTTGGCGACGATTATGACCACAGAGATATACTCCACTATGGGAACACAACACCCGAATGGAGTATACATGGTTAAGAAGATAATCATGATTAAACCAATAGAAATGCCCATATTTGTATGCACAAGCACCATGGTTTCCTTATGGGAGAGTTTGGCAAACATCAAAACCGTGGAAATGGCGATAGTAATCGCTCCCAGAATGATGTATGCAGTCTTCAACCCCAGCAGTATGTTTGGGTCCTTCACAAACCGCAGCCTATCCATGGTCTCTCCGCAGCACACTGGAACACCCCTTTGGTCGAAGGTAAGATCCCTCATTTCTTTCTTTGCTACCTAGCTATGAAAATGGCAGTGATTTGAATCTATGGATGCCGCAGAATCGCAGATGCTTTTTATTAAAGGAGAGTGGGCATATTTTTTTTGTCTTATCCATGATGTACATGACTACGTACTAATAATACAGTACCAGTATATGTATACGTACCATGTGCTACGCATAATTTTTGTGTCTCATTTGAAATGCTACCTTATACTCCGTATGAAAATAATAAAAGATCATGTTCCCTGCTGACTTTTCATCTAGTGTATAGAAATTAATCAGCATAGTGAATACATGACACTGAGCCTTTTGCAGGCTTATCCCAGCTCAACAGCACCAATGTTAAGCTGAATACCATTAGTGGTGGTAAAAGCAACCAAACTGAATATCAAAATATCAAGCTCTCAACATGAAATAACCACAATATTGCCTAATTCAAGTTTAAGGCATTCCAAAACACAAAGAAAAAGCAAATCCCTGCTGCCAAAACAGAAAATAAGCAAAAACAGAAGCAGAAAAATGTTTATTTGACACAGAAAACAAAACTCTGAGAACAAATGCTTGTAAGAAAATTCCCTTACATGTTCCTCCCTAAACGTTTAAAATTTCCGTTTAATACATAAGGACTGAAAGTGCACACTTTTATTTCTTAAATTCAATGCTAGGTCAGTATTATTTATCCACATGTCAAATATTTATTTGCCCACACAAGCAGGGTGATAGGCACTAGTTGTTAGTGCCTAAGTGTACATTTTTATTATCATTTGTAATATTTATTTACTAGTATTATGCAAGTTTGTAGTTGTTAGTTTGCATTTGATTGTGATCGTATTTTTAGCATTTTATTGTTTGTTGTAAGTTGTAGTTAGTTGAGCTATAAGTTTGGGATAGGTTTGGATGCAAGAAGGATGGAAAAACCTGAGTTTTATGCAAAACCCGGTCGGGTATGAACTTTACCCGGTCGGGTATGAATTTACCCGGTCGGGTATTCCATATACCTGGTCGGGTATGAAGTGATTTCGGACCATAGAACGTGCATAAGACACAAAAACATGGGAAAATATTTGATTTGGTAAATATCCGGTCCGGTATGTCAAAATACCTGGCCGGGTATCCGGCTATAGGTCTTGAAAACACCTATAAATAACCCCATTTTCCTTCACTTTTAATATTCCCTTCTTCCATACTCCTAAGCTCAGTTTAGAATAGCATTTCTTATATTTTTATAGCATGCTTAGTCTCCAAATGAGGAGCTAAACCCTTCCATCTTGGTTTTACTACTTTGAAGCTTAATTAATTTGTAAGTTGTGAGTTATCTTCTTTAATCTTCTTCCTTGAATATTATTTCTTCCTTTCAAATACTATTTCTATATCAAAGTTGGGGAGTGTTACTAAGATGACAATTAGTTAACATCTTGACATTGGTTATAGTAATAGTTATTTCTTCCTCTATGTTAATATTGGGGAGTGTTACTAAGATGACAATTAGTTAATATCTTGATGTTAATCATAGTAGGATTCATATTCTTTAATATTCTTCCTTGAGTATTAATTAATTCCTATTCATATTTCATGTTAATATTTTAAACATTACTTAAAGTATCAACTAGTTTTGTTTCTCATATTAATTATTACTTGAATCAATCGGTTAATACGCTTGTTATTAATCCGATTCTTTCAACGGTAGTAAACTTGGAATATTAATACATGCATCTCATGGTTAATATGCCAAGGGGAATTAATTATATTGATTAAACCAATAAACCACTTGTGTTGAGGTTATCAATCTCAATCGTTTTCATCTTAAGTTTATTGCTACTATCAAGTTAATATACGGCGCTTGTTCTATATTGACTCGATAGTAAGTTTTATTAATGAACGCATCTCGTTCTTAATAACTACCCTCGATGAACTGGATATACTCCTCGATTGAGTATTCGAGAGGAAGATAGTTAAACATATAGTCGGGATCGACGAACATTTCATTAAGTGGATAAAAGCAAAACCAAGCCTCCACATCTATTAATCAAACCCATATAGGTTATTCATCTTAGTGTATTTAAATCAAACAAATCGAAACCCCCTTTGATACGACTTATATAAAAGAAAAGTATTCCTTTCCCTGTGGATACGAACCTTATTTCACTATACTACGTATTAGTGTTGTATTGATAAATTATTTTGAGTGCACCTCACGACAAGTGCACGTCACAGGGCAAGGTACCATGAAAAACAAATTGGTCACCGTAAAAAATACTAGGTACGATAGAGAATACCCAATGAAACGGCGGCCAGTACAGAGCTTCTCCGGTGAAAGAGGGGCCGGCGGCGGCCCTAGTTCCGCCGTTGATAAGATTTTTCAATGTCTATCTAAATACGAACGTATCATAGCAAGAGTATTACCTCAGTCAACACTGTTCATCTGCCGGCACAATTTCAGAGGTTCCGCCAGAGACTCCAACCGGCACAGCTTCTTCTTGTTGTCCGGTTGGTGGAGGAGCAGAGGTGGGAGGGGCAGAGCTGCCATGATCCTGAGGCAGACCCGAAGGAGAAGTAGAGTAGTCGGCCTCTTCTTGAGCCGGTGAGACGGCATGATCCTCCGACGCCGAAAGAGCATGATGCGCAACCATGAACTCGCACCAGAGTTGGAAGCATTCAAAAGTCCTGTTCACATACACAGCCACTGAATACCCCAAAGCAAAGCTGGGGAATGAGAACTTATGATATTGGAAATTCCCACCCCCTTTTGTTGAGCCAAGGAAAATACAGAGAGCGTGTAGTTGGTGACGATTATGACCACATAGATATACTCCACTATGGGAACACAACACCTGAATGGAGTATACATGGTTAAGAAGGTAATCATGATTAAACCAATAGAAATGCCCATATTTGTGTGCACAAGCACCATGATTTCCTTATGGGAGAGTTTGGCAAACATCAAAACCGTGGAAATGGCGATAGTAATCGCTCCCAGAATGATGTATGCGGTCTTCAACCCCAGCAGTATGTTTTGGTCCTTCACAAATCGCAGCCTATCCATGGTCTCTCCGCAGCACACTGGAACACCCCTTTGGTCGAAGGTAAGAGCCCTCATTTCTTTCTTTGCTACCTAGCTAAGAAAATGGCAGTGATTTGAATCTCTGGATGCCGCAGAATCGCAGATGCTTTTTATTAAAGGAGAGTGGGCATATGTTTTTTGTCTTATCCATGATGTACGTGACTACGTACTAATAATACAGTACCAGTATATGTATACGTACCATGTGCTACGCATAATTTTTGTGTCTCATTTGAAATGCTACCTTATACTCCGTATGAAAATAATAAAAGATCATGTTCCCTGCTGACTTTTCATCTAGTGTATAGGAATTAATCAGCATAGTGAATGCATGACACTGAGCCTTTTGCAGGCTTATCCCAACTCAACAGCACCAATGTTAAGCTGAATACCATTAGTGGTGGTAAAAGCAACCAAACTGAATATCAAAATATCAAGCTCTCAACATGAAATAACCACAATATTGCCTAATTCAAGTTTAAGGCATTCCAAAACACAAAGAAAAAGCAAATCCCTGCTTCCAAAATAGAAAATAAGCAAAAACAGAAAAGAAGCAGAAAAATGTTTATTTGACACAGAAAACAAAACTCTGAGAACAAAAGCTTGTAAGAAAATTCCCTTACATGTTCCTCCCTAAACGTTTAAAATTTCCGTTTAATACATAAGGACTGAAAGTGCACACTTTTATTTCTTAAATTCAATGCTAGGTCAGTATTATTTATCAACATGTCAAATATTTATTTGCCCACACAAGCAGGGTGATAGGCACTAGTTTGTAGTGCCTAAGTGTACATTTTTATTATCATTTGTAATATTTATTTACTAGTATTATGCAAGTTTGTAGTTGTTAGTTTGCATTTGATTGTGATCGTATTTTTAGCATTTTATTGTTTGTTGTAAGTTGTAGTTAGTTGAGCTATAAGTTTAGGATAGGTTTGGATGCAAGAAGGATGGAAAAACCTGAGTTTTATGCAAAACCCGGTCGGGTATGAACTTTACCCGGCCGGGTATGAAGTGACCAAGGAAACTGCTGCAAAACTAGCAAATACCCGGTCGGGTATTCCATATACCTGGTCGGGTATGAAGTGATTTCGGACCAAAGAACGTGCAGAAGACACAAAAACATGGGAAAATATTTGATTTGGTAAATACCCGGTCCAGTATGTCAAAATACCCGGCTGGGTATCCGGCTATAGGTCTTGAAAACACCTATAAATAACCCCATTTTCCTTCACTTTTAATATTCCCTTCTTCCATACTCCTAAGCTCAGTTTAGAATAGCATTTCTTATATTTTTATAGCATGTTTAGTCTCCAAATGAGGAGCTAAACCCTTCCATCTTGGTTTTGCTACTTTTAAGCTTAATGAATTTGTAAGTTGTGAGTTATCTTCTTTAATCTTCTTCCTTGAATATTAATTCTTCCTTTCAAATACTATTTCTATATCAAAGTTGGGGAGTGTTACTAAGATGACAATTAGTTAACATCTTGACATTGGTTATAGTAATAGTTATTTCTTCCTCTATGTTAATATTGGGGAGTGTTACTAAGATGACAATTAGTTAACATCTTGATGTTAATCATAGTAGGATTCATATTCTTTAATATTCTTCCTTGAGTATTAACTAAATCCTATTCATATTTCATGTTAATATTTTAAACATTACTTAAAGTATCAACTAGTTTTGTTTCTCATATTAATTATTACTTGAATCAATCGGTTAATACGCTTGTTATTAATCCGGTTCTTTCAACAGTAGTAAACTTGGAATATTAATGCATGCATCTCATGGTTAATATGCCAAGGGGAATTAATTATATTGATTAAACCAATAAACCGCTTGTGTTGAGGTTATCAATCTCAATCGTTTTCATCTTAAGTTTATTGCTACTATGAAGTTAATATACGGCGCTTGTTCTATATTGACTCGATAGTAAGTTTTATTAATGAATGCATCTCGTTATTAATAACTACCCTCGATGAACTGGATATACTCCTCGATTGAGTATTCGAGAGGAAGATAGTTAAACATATAACCGGGATCGACGAACATTTCATTAAGTGGATAAAAGCAAAACCAAGCCTCCACATCTATTAATCAAACCCATATAGGTTGTTCATCTTAGTGTATTTAAATCAAACAAATCTAAACCCCCTTTGATACGACTTATATAAAAGAAAAGTATTCCTTTCCCTGTGGATACGAACCTTATTTCACTATACTACGTATTAGTGTTGTATTGATAAATTATTTTGAGTGCACCTCACGAAAAGTGCACGTCACAGGGCAAGGTACCATGTCACGCCCCGGACCGCATCCGAGCCACGTAGACAACCGCCGTACAACCCGATAAGAACAACAACAATTCATCCCTATTGAGTTGTACAAGGCGTCTGATTGATTCTATTGCCAAACCGATTAGTAAACACATACAATCAACATCAATATCATAATAAAACAAATGCGGAAATAATAAAATGTTTGATACTTAGCCACACGTGGCAAACACGGGCACGCAGACCCCCAACTGTTTTAATGAAAATATTGTTCAAAAATCCATGAGCGGTTTATACATTTGAAATAAGAATGGAAGCACGAACCACGTCTTCCTTCTCGATCAGTCACCCTAGGCAAAGGTGCAGGTAGTAGGACTCTAGCCTCAACCTGAAAAATGTGAGGGCCCCCGGAGGGGTCAGTACTCCATAGAAGTACTAGTGACAAGCAGGCTATATGAAGAATAACTAATGTTTCAGACACGAGACCCAAAAATAGGGTGATATATACATATAGATGTCCCTCATCCACCCGATGATACATACTGTATATATACTCGTAAAATACTCAACCCGTAGGTCATTTACCTTAAAGAGTCTTTTAGAGATAAAGTTCTTACCTGACTTTTCTCACTCCTTTCCCGGTTACCTAGCTCACAAGCTATAGTCTACCTTCGATTCATACTACCGAGTGTTTTAGGATCATTTACCGTCCAAGGCACTCAACCCATCCTGGAGTATTTAAGATCATTTACCGTCCAAGGGTACTCGGCCCCACCTGGAGTATTCTGGATCATTTACCGTCCAAGGGTACTCGACCCCACCTGGAGTATTCTGGATCATTTACCGTCCAAGGGTACTCGACCCCACCTGGAGTATTCTGGATCATTTACCGTCCAAGGGTACTCGACCCCACCTGGAGTATTCTGGATCATTTACCGTCCAAGGGTACTCAATCCCCAGTCTATTCTCTACCAAATCCTAACCTGGATATGGCTAACCTTTCATTCCTTTAACTATGGACAATGCCTAGCCCTATAGTCATATAACAATCCTTAGGATCCAACGTGGGCGGGTCCCACCCGAACGGCCCACGTTACCCTACTCAAAACTGCCCATTCTGAGCTTAACCCAAGACCCGGTCGGGTATCCCACCTTACCCGGTCGGGTGGGGTGAGGCAGTAGCCCCTGGAGCCAACTTTACTTGAGACCCGTTCGGGTCTACACCCATACCCGGTCGGGTCTAGTGTGTCAGTGGCTTCTGGAGCCATTTTTAATCAAAACCCGGTCGGGTATTCACCCATACCCGGTCGGGTATCACCTTTGTCTTGGCGGTCAACGCTCGTTTGACCGCCCAAACGAATTCCGATTAACGTGAAATTTTATACACTTATACTTCTTGACGTCCTTGATCCAAAAATACCATTTTGGACCCCTGGAACATCACACATAAGAAGTTATCACATTTTTGATCACCAAACCTACATAACATGCTTTTCAATTATGTTTTATGTATAATCATGGCATAAACACACACTTGGTTATCTTTAATCATTCCACAAAACATATTCCTGATTACTTTAGGTAATCTCATGCCTCACGCAAAAGTTATAAAGCATAAAGCCGTCTTCTCACCTTAATGAAGCTTATGAAGTTCTAGCCTTCCCGATTTAGCTCCGACGAAACTCCGGCGAACTTCAACAAACTCCGGCGACAACTCCGGCGACCTTTTCAACTCCGTGAAAGTTCCTTGAATACCTTAGACAAGTTACTAACAAGGTTTTATCATCATAAAACCCATAGTAATACAAATAACCTCAAAAAGGTTATTTTCCGGCGAACCGGTCACTTTGGCTTCTAAGTCCGTTCTTGGACTTAGAACTACCTTCCAACCCCTCTTTCTACACATCCCAACGTGTAGAACATTACTAGGGTGTGAAATATGATTGAATAATCATAAAAGAGTATTGAAGAACAAGAAATAGGATTAATGGAGTCCTTACCTTGCTAAACACAAGTTTTCCTCTCCAAAACCAACTTTTCCTCTTCTCTTTTCCCCTCCTTCTTCCCCCTTAGCTCAAGTGCGTAAATGGCTGCAAAGAATGGAGTATTGCAGAGCTTCTCTCACCTCTCTTGTGGGATGGACGAACTGATTGGAGGTGGGTGGAGGGAACCCCTCACTTTTGTCTCAATAGCCCAAAATAATGTGAGGAGGGGCCCTTGGTTGGTTTGATTGGTCTCCTTACCAATCAGCCTCCCATTGCCATGCCTTTCATGCGGCTCCCCTTGATGTTTTCCAGACCAAGGACGTGGGTTGGCCCCCACTCATGTGGGAGGTCAACCCTTTGTGTACCCGAGTGTACAACCGGTCCCGAAAGTTGTATTTTCCGAACTGTTTTAAGTATATTTTATTTTATCGGGTCAAATAAAATATAACACTCGTTCCCAATCCTTATTGGGCCTTAGAATCATTATGAAATCCCCAACTTTAATTTATAGGTTCTCGGAATCCCTTTTTGGGCTGTTATCTGATAAATTGCCGATACCGATAATTTGGCCCGTTTGACCAACCGGTCAACCTTGTGCCATTGTCATGGCCCAATTAGGATATCCACCACCATATACATACTATCTAGTCCAAGATTAATATAATATGTGGTCCCGATAATATCGGGCGGCCCCACATCCGGTGTGGGCCCCACGTGAATTTTACTATTCACGTAATAGAAATGATAAAAATTTACAATCACGTAAAAATGCTTTTATACATTTCTCAAGGTTCAATACATAATTTGGTACAGTACAAATACTCGGGGGCGGTGTTACAAGTTCTACCCCCCTTATTTGGGATTTCGTCCCTGAAATCCATGTGTCTAATCAAACAGAAATGGATATTGTTCCCTCATTAGGGTCTCCACTTCCCACGTTTGCTCCTCGACACGATCACTCTTCCAAAGCACCTTTACCATCGGCACCTCTTTGCTCCTTAGCTTCTTTACCTGTCGGTCTATGATCTTTACCGGCTGTACCGTATAATGTAGGTCCTCTCGGATTTCTACCGGTGGTTTCTCAAGAATATGTGACGGGTCCCGCACATACTTCTTGAGCATAGAAACATGAAATACATTATGAATCTTTTCTAACTCTGGAGTCAACTGAAGTCGGTAAGCTTCAACCCCAATCCTTTCAAGGATTTTGAACGGGCCTATGTAACGTGGGTTAAGCTTACCCCGACTGAGGAACCTGATGATCCCTTTCCAAGGTGATACCCTCAGAAATACCTCGTCACCAACCTCAAACTCCAACGTCCTTCGACGTTTATCAGCATAGCTCTTCTGTCGGTCTTGGGCAGCCTTGAGCCTATCCTGTATGACCTTTATCTTCCCCTTAGTGATCTCGACTAACTCGGTTCCCTCAAGCTTAGCCTCGCCGACCTCGTCCCAACACAATGGTGTCCTGCATTTCCTCCCATACAATGCTTCGTATGGAGGCATGCCTATACTTGCCTGATAACTGTTGTTATAGGCGAATTCCACCAAAGCCAACTGATTGTCCCAGCTCCCCTGGAACTCCAAGGCACATGCCCTCAACATGTCCTCCAAGATCTGAATCACCCGTTCAGATTGCCCATCCGTTTGAGGATGAAACGCGGTGCTAAACCTCAATTTCGTACCCATGGATTCCTGGAACTTAGGCCAAAACCGTGATGTGAACCGTGGGTCTCTATCCGATACTATAGTAACCGGAACCCCATGCAGTCTCACAATCTCATCTGTGTACAATTTGGCCAACCGCTCGAGCGTATAAGTAGTGTTGATGGGTAGGAAATGAGCGCTCTTGGTCAGCCTATCGACTACCACCCATACTGCGTCGTAGTTCCTAACCGTCCGTGGTAGACCCACCACGAAGTCCATGGTAACATGCTCCCACTTCCATTCTGGAATGGTAAGTGGTTGCAATAACCCTGCCGGGTGTTCGTGCTCTGCCTTAACCTGTTGACAAGTAAGGCAACGGCTCACGTATTCTGCAATCTCTCTCTTCATCCCCGACCACCAGTAGCTTTCCTTCAAGTCCCGGTACATCTTTGTACCGCCCGGGTGCATGGCATACGCAGATGAGTGAGCCTCCTCAAGGATAGATTTTCGGAGCTCCTCATCCGATGGTACACACACTCGTTCCTTGAATAGTAGAAGTCCGTCTTCTCTCTCACGGAAACCCTCGACGGGCCCCACAAGCATCCGTTCCCGGATTTTCTGAAATTCCTCGTCATTGCCTTGACATGTTCTGATTTCATCTAATAAGGTGGGTCTCACCTCAAATCTGGCCAATAGCGCCCCATCCGTGGATACCTCCACGCGTGCCCTCAGTGCCCGTAAGCATGTGAGTAAAACCCCTGATGATGAGCTCTTCCTGCTCAGTGCATCAGCTACAACATTAGCCTTGCCTGGATGATAGTCAATGATCATGTTGTAATCCTTAATCAACTCCATCCATCTCCTCTGTCTCATGTTCAACTCTTTCTGAGTGAACACATACTTCAAGCTCTTGTGGTCGGTGTAAATGTGACACAACTCCCCGTAGAGGTAGTGCCTCCAAATCTTCAATGCAAATACCACAGCACCTAGCTCCAGATCATGTGTGGGGTAGTTTACTTCATGCTTCCTCAACTGCCGAGAAGCATAAGCAATTACCTTCCCTGATTGCATCAGTACACATCCCAGTCCCTGAATGCTAGCATCGCTGTAGATGTCATACCCTAACCCTTGCACGGGCAAGGCAAGCACTGGTGCTTCGGTCAAACGTTTCTTTAGCTCAAGAAACCCCTTCTCACACTTGTCATCCCACACAAACTTAGCCCCCTTTTTAGTGAGCTTCGTGAGTGGGGATGCTATCACCGAGAACTTTTCCACGAATTTGCGGTAATACCCCGCTAAACCGAGGAAACTCCTTATCTCCTTCACGTTCTTGGGCCTCTCCCAATTAGTGACCGCCTCAATCTTGGAGTTATCAACTGAAATGCCCGAGCCCGATACCACATGCCCGAGAAAACCGATCTCCCCAAGCCAAAATTCGCATTTAGAGAATTTGGCAAAGAGTTGCTTCTCCCGCAGTGTTTCAAGCACAAGCCTTAGATGTTTTTCGTGTTCCTCTTCATTCATGGAGTATATCAAAATGTCATCAATGAACACTATGACGAACTGGTCTAAGTATTGGTGAAATACTCGGTTCATGAGGTCCATGAATGCCGCGGGGGCGTTCGTAAGCCCAAACGACATTACTAGAAACTCATAGTGACCATACCTCGTACGGAATGCACTTTTGGGTATGTCACTCTCCTTGATCTTCAGTTGATGGTAGCCTGACCTCAAGTCAACCTTAGAGAACACCGTTGCCCCCCGTAATTGATCAAACAAGTCATCGATCCTTGGCAAAGGATATTTGTTCTTTATCGTGACCTTGTTCAACTGACGGTAGTCGATACACATTCTGAGTGTACCATCCTTCTTCTTTACAAATAGTACCGGTGCTCCCCATGGTGAATGACTCGGCCTGATGAATCCGCTGTCCAGCAATTCTTCCAATTGCACCTTCAACTCTTGAAGTTCAGCCGGTGCCATCCGATATGGAGGAATCGAGATGGGTTTTGTACCGGGTTCTACCTCAATGGTGAACTCAATTTCTCGATCTGGTGGGAGTCCCGGGAGTTCTTCAGGGAAAACTTCTGGGTACTCACTCACCACTCTCACCTCAGTGAGACTCTTTTCCTTGCCCTCCTTGCCTATGACATAGGCCAAGTATGCTTGACACCCTTTCCTCATCATACGCCTTGCTCTTATGGCCGATATGATACAAGGGTTGAATTTCCCTCTATCTCCCTCGAAGCATAGAGTGTTTCCTTCTCCATCCTTTAGTTCTAACACCTTGGTGTAGCAATCTACCTTCGCATGGTGTTTTTCGAGCCAATCCATGCCAAGTATAGCATCAAACTCGAGCATATCTAACGGCACAAGGTCACCCGTTAGACAGTGCCCCCCTATCCCTACGTTACACGAGGGATAGTAGTGTTTCCGCTCTACATCATCTCCCAATGGCGTAGAGACCAGCAACGGTTGCATCATTGCTACCAAAGGCATGTTCAATCCCTTGGCAAACGCTTCGCTCACAAACGAACGTTGTGCCCCGGTATCGATGAGAATCCTCGCATCCCTATCGTTGATCTTTAGTGTTCCTACATATATAAGTCATGTAAGACACCCTATTCGTCATCCCGACAGAAAAGGACTGGACGGAAAAATTTCAGCCTAGAATTACCCTATACCCGGTCGGGTAGGGTCTTCTACCCGGTCGGGTATCACTCGAATTCTTAAGGGGAAACCCCCCTGTCTTCCTTGCTCGGTCGAGTACTAGCCTCGAATTCGGGCAAAATGTCAATACCCGGTCGGGTATATACCTATACCCGGTCGGGTATCACTCAAAATCCACAAATAAAAGCTCCCTGTCTTCTACGCTCGATCGAGTACACACTTCGAAGCTCAAAATCTACACATACCCGACCGAGTATATAGCCATACCCGATCGGGTATTGCTTGAAATGTCAAAAATAAAGCATCCTGCCTTGGCTGCCCGAACGGGTGCACACTTCAAACTCGAAGCATAGCTTATACCCGGTCGGGTCTATAGGAGTACCCGATCGGGTCCTTCATATTTTTGAAGATTTTCAACCAATTACATGATCAAATACGTGTGAAATCAAGAGATTACCTGCAATGGAGTCCGGGTTGGCCCGAGCATCAGCCTCGGTCATTGCATACACCCGTGCTTGGGTCCTCCCTTGGTTAACGGACGCGGCGTTGCTAGCCGTGGGTCCGCTCCTTCCCGTGCCGGCCTGAGACGGCCCCGCACGTCCCCTACTAGTCGTAGGTCCTCTCATGGCTCCCGATGGTCCTCCCCCGTTCAGCATTGGACAAGAGGATTTGAGGTGGCTCGTGCTACCGCATTTGTAACACCGGGGTGGTTCATTGCACTTCCCCGCATGACTCTTGCCGCAGTTTGCACACCTCGGTGACCACGTACTCCCTGGTTTGGCCCCTTGCCCTCCTGAGCCTTTATTCCTTTTCGCCGGTGGTGCCGGCGCCTTGAATGAACTGCCACCCCCAGCATGATGCTTCCGGGGTGGTCTTGGGGTCCAGCGTTTCCCCATCTTCTTTTCTTCGCCTCCTCGGCGTCCCTCAACTTCCTCTCGTTCCATTGGGCTTCCCCAAGGAGCCCCTGATCAACGATTTGGCTAAATGTCATACTGTGATGATAAGTAGCCCGGTCACGGATGTCCAACTGTAGAGCATCCCAAAAGTGATTGGCCATACGATTTTCATCCAATGAGTATTCTGGGATGAATCGTGCCAAGTCACGGAACCTTTGTTCCAATTGCCTCACCGAGCAACCATCCTCCTGTTTCAGGTTCGTGTACTCTCTTCTTTTGAGATTGACTTCAAAAGTTGAGTAGTACTGATTATAGAACTCCACTTCGAATTTCTCCCAAGTGGCTTCACCGTGGAACTTTCCCTCCACGCCTTCCCACCATACAGCGGCTACCCCTTCTAGTAACCTGGTGGCAACCCTCAACTTCACGTCGAGTGAAATTTGCATGTCCCTAGAAGCATCATTCAGCTTCTTAATCCAGTCGGCGGCCTCAGATATGTCGCCCTTGCCATCAAATGATTTGCACCCCAAGGCCCTGGCCTCCTTGAGGTAATTGGAGATACGCACCATCGTGTCTCCTCCGAATGCCCCCGATGGAGCACTAGAAGCACCTCGGCTTCCTTGCCCCATGGTCTGCCTAGCCTGTCTAGCTTGGCGCCGCTGTTCTCTCTTTGCCTTATTCTCGAGGTACCATTCTAGTACCTCACTCATACGGTCATAATGAGGATCATCATCCTCATCTTCTTCCTCAAAGTCCTCCCCATTGTACGGGGTCTCCTCTTGCTCCGTGCTTGGAGCATAGGTGAAGTCGTCCGGTTCGGTGGCCCATGACGGGTGCACGGAACCGACGCGTGTGCTACTTGTCGTCGGCGTGGTAGAACGCCCACGACCCCTGCCTCGGCCTCCTCCTCGGCTTTGGCCCCGTCCTCTACCCCTAGAGGTCCGTGATTCCGCCCGAGTGGCATGCCTGGTGGCCCCCGGCACATGCCCTGTCGGGTTCCTCCTAGTTATCCTGCGTCCACCCTTCATTTCTGAAAGAAATAAGGAATGAGTCATTAGACTCGTTTCAATGTCAATTGACGGAGTAGTACAAGAGACACCACTTGGTCCAACATTATGGCCAACAAACTGTTAAGGGTACCGTCTTAACAATAAGAGGTCAATAACTTGGTTTCCAACGGATCCTTAAGTACAAAAACTGTTGCTCATGGTTTTATTCAAAACTTTTTGAGGATAACCATATTGAGAGGTTAATTATATAGTTTAGAAATCGATGGCTCTGATACCACTTAATTGTCACGCCCCGGACCGCATCCGAGCCACGTAGACAACCGCCGTACAACCCGATAAGAACAACAACAATTCATCCCTATTGAGTTGTACAAGGCGTCTGATTGATTCTATTGCCAAACCGATTAGTAAACACATACAATCAACATCAATATCATAATAAAACAAATGCGGAAATAATAAAATGTTTGATACTTAGCCACACGTGGCAAACACGGGCACGCAGACCCCCAATTGTTTTAATGAAAATATTGTTCAAAAATCCATGAGCGGTTTATACATTTGAAATAAGAATGGAAGCACGAACCACGTCTTCCTTCTCGATCAGTCACCCTAGGCAAAGGTGCAGGTAGTAGGACTCTAGACTCAACCTGAAAAATGTGAGGGCCCCCGGAGGGGTCAGTACTCCATAGAAGTACTAGTGACAAGCAGGCTATATGAAGAATAACTAATGTTTCAGACACGAGACCCAAAAATAGGGTGATATATACATATAGATGTCCCTCATCCACCCGATGATACATACTGTATATATACTCGTAAAATACTCAACCCGTAGGTCATTTACCTTAAAGAGTCTTTTAGAGATAAAGTTCTTACCTGACTTTTCTCACTCCTTTCCCGGTTACCTAGCTCACAAGCTATAGTCTACCTTCGATTCATACTACCGAGTGTTTTAGGATCATTTACCGTCCAAGGCACTCAACCCATCCTGGAGTATTTAAGATCATTTACCGTCCAAGGGTACTCGGCCCCACCTGGAGTATTCTGGATCATTTACCGTCCAAGGGTACTCGACCCCACCTGGAGTATTCTGGATCATTTACCGTCCAAGGGTACTCGACCCCACCTGGAGTATTCTGGATCATTTACCGTCCAAGGGTACTCGACCCCACCTGGAGTATTCTGGATCATTTACCGTCCAAGGGTACTCAATCCCCAGTCTATTCTCTACCAAATCCTAACCTGGATATGGCTAACCTTTCATTCCTTTAACTATGGACAATGCCTAGCCCTATAGTCATATAACAATCCTTAGGATCCAACGTGGGCGGGTCCCACCCGAACGGCCCACGTTACCCTACTCAAAACTGCCCATTCTGAGCTTAACCCAAGACCCGGTCGGGTATCCCACCTTACCCGGTCGGGTGGGGTGAGGCAGTAGCCCCTGGAGCCAACTTTACTTGAGACCCGTTCGGGTCTACACCCATACCCGGTCGGGTCTAGTGTGGCAGTGGCTTCTGGAGCCATTTTTAATCAAAACCCGGTCGGGTATTCACCCATACCCGGTCGGGTATCACCTTTGTCTTGGCGGTCAACGCTCGTTTGACCGCCCAAACGAATTCCGATTAACGTGAAATTTTATACACTTATACTTCTTGACGTCCTTGATCCAAAAATACCATTTTGGACCCCTGGAACATCACACATAAGAAGTTATCACTTTTTGATCACCAAACCTACATAACATGCTTTTCAATTATGTTTTATGTATAATCATGGCATAAACACACACTTGGTTATCTTTAATCATTCCACAAAACATATTCCTGATTACTTTAGGTAATCTCATGCCTCACGCAAAAGTTATAAAGCATAAAGCCTTCTTCTCACCTTAATGAAGCTTATGAAGTTCTAGCCTTCCCGATTTAGCTCCGACGAAACTCCGGCGAACTTCAACAAACTCCGGCGACAACTCCGGCGACCTTTTCAACTCCGTGAAAGTTCCTTGAATACCTTAGACAAGTTACTAACAAGGTTTTATCATCATAAAACCCATAGTAATACAAATAATCTCAAAAAGGTTATTTTCCGGCGAACCGGTCACTTTGGCTTCTAAGTCCGTTCTTGGACTTAGAACTACCTTCCAACCCCTCTTTCTACACATCCCAACGTGTAGAACATTACTAGGGTGTGAAATATGATTGAATAATCATAAAAGAGTATTGAAGAACAAGAAATGGGATTAATGGAGTCCTTACCTTGCTAAACACAAGTTTTCCTCTCCAAAACCAACTTTTCCTCTTCTCTTTTCCCCTCCTTCTTCCCCCTTAGCTCAAGTGCGTAAATGGCTGCAAAGAATGGAGTATTGCAGAGCTTCTATCACCTCTCTTGTGGGATGGACGAACTGATTGGAGGTGGGTGGAGGGAACCCCTCACTTTTGTCTCAATAGCCCAAAATAATGTGAGGAGGGGCCCTTGGTTGGTTTGATTGGTCTCCTTACCAATCAGCCTCCCATTGCCATGCCTTTCATGCGGCTCCCCTTGATGTTTTCCAGACCAAGGACGTGGGTTGGCCCCCACTCATGTGGGAGGTCAACCCTTTGTGTACCCGAGTGTACAACCGGTCCCGAAAGTTGTATTTTCCGGACTGTTTTAAGTATATTTTATTTTATCGGGTCAAATAAAATATAACACTCGTTCCCAATCCTTATTGGGCCTTAGAATCATTATGAAATCCCCAACTTTAATTTATAGGTTCTCGGAATCCCTTTTTGGGCTGTTATCTGATAAATTGCCGATACCGATAATTTGGCCCGTTTGACCAACCGGTCAACCTTGTGCCATTGTCATGGCCCAATTAGGATATCCACCACCATATACATATTATCTAGTCCAAGATTAATATAATATGTGGTCCCGATAATATCGGGCGGCCCCACATCCGGTGTGGGCCCCACGTGAATTTTACTATTCACGTAATAGAAATGATAAAAATTTACAATCACGTAAAAATGCTTTTATACATTTCTCAAGGTTCAATACATAATTTGGTACAGTACAAATACTCGGGGGCGGTGTTACATACCATGAAAAACAAATTGGTCACCGTAAAAAATACCAGTTACGATAGAGAATACCCAATGAAACGGCGGCCAGTACAGAGCTTCTCCGGTGAAAGGGGGGCCGGCGGCGGCGGCGGCCCTAGTTCCGCCATTGATAGGATTTTTCAATGTCTATCTAAATACGAACGTATCATAGCAAGAGTATTACCTCAGTCAACACTGTTCATCTGCCGGCACAATTTCAGAGGTTCCGCCGGAGACTCCAACTGGCACAGCTTCTTCTTCTTTTGTCCGGTTGGTGGAGGAGCAGAGGTGGGAGGGGCAGACCTGCCATGATCCTGAGGCAGACCCGGAGGAGAAGTAGAGTAGCCGGCCTCTTCTTGAGCCGGTGTGACGGCATGATCCTCCGACGCCGAAAGAGCATGACGCGCAGCCATGAACTCGCACCAGAGTTGGAAGCATTCAAAAGTCCTGTTCACATACACAGCCACTGAATACCCCAAAGCAAAGCTGGGGAATGAGAACTTATGATATTGGAAATTCCCACCCCCTTTTGTTGAGCCAAGGAAAATACAGAGAGCGTGTAGTTGGCGACGATTATGACCACAAAGATATACTCCACTATGGGAACACAACACCCGAATGAAGTGTACATGGTTAAGAAGATAATCATGATTAAACCAATAGAAATGCCCATATTTGTGTGCACAAGCACCATGATTTCCTTATGGGAGAGTTTGGCAAACATCAAAACCGTGGAAATGGCGATAGTAATCGCTCCCAGAATGATGTATGCGGTCTTCAACCCCAGCAGTATGTTTGGGTCCTTCACAAACCGCAGCCTATCCATGGTCTCTCCGCAGCACACTGGAACACCCCTTTGGTCGAAGGTAAGATCCCTCATTTCTTTCTTTGTTTGCTACCTAGCTATGAAAATGGCAGTGATTTGAATCTCTGGATGCCGCAGAATCGCAGATGCTTTTTATTAAAGGAGAGTCGGCATATTTTTTTGTCTTATCCATGATGTACGTGACTACGTACTAATAATACAGTACCAGTATATGTATACGTACCATGTGCTACGCATAATTTTTGTGTCTCATTTGAAATGCTACCTTATACTCCGTATGAAAATAATAAAAGATCATGTTCCCTGTTGACTTTTCATCTAGTGTATAGGAATTAATCAGCATAGTGAATACATGACACTGAGCCTTTTGCAGACTTATCCCAGCTCAACAGCACCAATGTTAAGCTGAATGCCATTAGTGGTGGTAAAAGCAACCAAACTGAATATCAAAATATCAAGCTCTCAACATGAAATAACCACAATATTGCCTAATTCAAGTTTAAGGCATTCCAAAACACAAAGAAAAAGCAAATCCCTGCTGCCAAAACAGAAAATAAGCAAAAACAGAAGCAGAAAAATGTTTATTTGACACAGAAAACAAAACTCTGAGAACAAAAGCTTGTAAGAAATTTCCCTTACATGTTCCTCCCTAAACGTTTAAAATATCCGTTTAATACATAAGGACTGAAAGTGCACACTTTTATTTCTTAAATTCAATGCTAGGTCAGTATTATTTATCAACATGTCAAATATTTATTTGCCCACACAAGCAGGGTGATAGGCACTAGTTTGTAGTGCCTAAGTGTACATTTTTATTATCATTTGTAATATTTATTTACTAGTATTATGCAAGTTTGTAGTTGTTAGTTTGCATTTGATTGTGATCGTATTTTTAGCATTTTATTGTTTGTTGTAAGTTGTAGTTAGTTGAGCTATAAGTTTAGGATAGGTTTGGATGCAAGAAGGATGGAAAAACCTGAGTTTTATGCAAAACCCGGTCGGGTATGAACTTTACCCGGCCGGGTATGAAGTGACCAAGGAAACTGCTGCAAAACTAGCAAATACCCGGTCGGGTATTCCATATACCTGGTCGGGTATGAAGTGATTTCGGACCAAAGAACGTGCAGAAGACACAAAAACATGAGAAAATATTTGATTTGGTAAATACCCGGTCCAGTATGTCAAAATACCCGGCTGGGTATCCGGCTATAGGTCTTGAAAACACCTATAAATAACCCCATTTTCCTTCACTTTTAATATTCCCTTCTTCCATACTCCTAAGCTCAGTTTAGAATAGCATTTCTTATATTTTTATAGCATGTTTAGTCTCCAAATGAGGAGCTAAACCCTTCCATCTTGGTTTTGCTACTTTGAAGCTTAATGAATCTGTAAGTTGTGAGTTATCTTCTTTAATCTTCTTCCTTGAATATTAATTCTTCCTTTCAAATACTATTTCTATATTAAAGTTGGGGAGTGTTACTAAGATGACAATTAGTTAACATCTTGACATTGGTTATAGTAATAGTTATTTCTTCCTCTATGATAATATTGGGGAGTGTTACTAAGATGACAATTAGTTAACATCTTGATGTTAATCATAGTAGGATTCATATTCTTTAATATTCTTCCTTGAGCATTAATTAATTCCTATTCATATTTCATGTTAATATTTTAAACATTACTTAAAGTATCAACTAGTTTTGTTTCTCATATTAATTATTACTTGAATCAATCGGTTAGTACGCTTGTTATTAATCCGGTTCTTTCAACGGTAGTAAACTTGGAATATTAATGCATGCATCTCATGGTTAATATGCCAAGGGGAATTAATTATATTGATTAAACCAATAAACCGCTTGTGTTGAGGTTATCAATCTCAATCGTTTTCATCTTAAGTTTATTGCTACTATCAAGTTAATATACGGCGCTTGTTCTATATTGACTCGATAGTAAGTTTTATTAATGAACGCATCTCGTTATTAATAACTACCCTCGATGAACTGGATATACTCCTCGATTGAGTATTCGAGAGGAAGATAGTTAAACATATAACCGGGATCGACGAACATTTCATTAAGTGGATAAAAGCAAAACCAAGCCTCCACATCTATTAATCGAACCCATATAGGTTGTTCATCTTAGTGTATTTAAATCAAACAAATCTAAACCCCCTTTGATACGACTTATATAAAAGAAAAGTATTCATTTCCCTGTGGATACGAACCTTATTTCACTATACTACGTATTAGTGTTGTATTGATAAATTATTTTGAGTGCACCTCACGACAAGTGCACGTCACAGGGCAAGGTACCATGAAAAACAAATTGGTCACCGTAAAAAATACCAGGTACGATAGAGAATACCCAATGAAACGGCGGCCAGTACAGAGCTTCTCTCAGTGAAAGAGGGGTCAGTGGCGGCGGCGGCCCTTGTTCCGCCGTTGATAGGATTTTTCAATGTCTATCTAAATACGAACGTAGCATAGCAAGAGTATTACCTCAGTCAACACTGTTCATCTGCCGGCACAATTTCAGAGGTTCCGCCGGATCGAGACTCCAACCGGCACAACATCTTCTTCTTGTTGTCCGGTGGGTGGAGGAGAATAGGTGGGAGGGGCAGAGCTGCCATGATCCTGAGGCATACCCGGAGGAGAAGTAGAGTAGCCGGCCTCTTCTTGAGCTGGTGAGACGGCATGATCCTCCGACGCCAAAAGAGCATGACGCGCATCCATGAACTCGCACCAGAGTTGGAAGCAGTCAAAAGTCATGTTCACATACACAGCCACTGAATACCCCAAAGCAAAGCTGGGGAATGAGAACTTATGATATTGGAAATTCCCACCCCCTTTTGTTGAGCCAAGGAAAATACAGAGAGCGTGTAGTTGGCGACGATTATGACCACAGAGATATACTCCACTATGGGAACACAACACCCGAATGGAGTATACATGGTTAAGAAGATAATCATGATTAAACCAATAGAAATGCCCATATTTGTGTGCACAAGCACCATGGCTTCCTTATGGGAGAGTTTGGCAAACATCAAAACCGTGGAAATGGCGATAGTAATCGCTCCCAGAATGATGTATGCGGTCTTCAACCCCAGCAGTATGTTTGGGTCCTTCACAAACCGCAGCCTATCCATGGTCTCTCCGCAGCACACTGGAACACCCCTTTGGTCGAAGGTAAGAGCCCTCATTTCTTTCTTTGCTACCTAGCTATGAAAATGGCAGTGATTTGAATCTCGGGATGCCGCAGAATCGCAGATGCTTTTTATTAAAGGAGAGTGAGCATATTTTTTTTGTCTTATCCATGATGTACGTGACTACGTACTAATAATGCAGTACCAGTATATGTATACGTATCATGTGCATGGTACGCATAATTTTTGTGTCTCATTTGAAATAATGCTACCTTATACTCCGTATGAAAATAATAATATGACAATTTAGCAAATGACAATATATTTTAAATATCATTCATTGTGTTGCAAATTTGTTATTTTGTGTTAAATAGTTTCAATTTATTCACTTAACTATGATATCTTCTTAATTTAAAATTTAATTTGGATTTTGTAATTTAGAAGGATTTTAATTTAATGTAGTTTTTGAATACTCCGTACGTAAATTTTAATTATTAAAATAGAATTATTTATAAATAAGGAAGATTTAAATTTAACATTGCTTGATCAAAACAATGTTGACTTTGAAAAAAAAATTGGGACGGAACAAATAATCAACATGACCAATCTTTTTGGGAAGAAATGAGTATTATTTTTAACTTAAACATATACACACTCCCTATGCCTTTAAGATGAAATAGCACCATTCAAAGAATGCACCCTTAGGGATGGATTCGGTTCGGGTTTGATCTAAAACCAACTGCCGAGCGTAGGTAGAAAAATTCGTTCATTTCAATTCTGTTTTCTTTCAGAATTTTGAAAGCACGACGTTGCGGGTTCTGATCTGTTTATTTATTTCAATTTCTATTTTTTCTCTCCAGTTTTTGCCACATTTTTTTCGTTGATTAAAAACATACTGATTGCAAAAACAAAACTACAATACACACACCATATAATTGAAATATTAAAAAACAATTTAATAAAAAACAAAGAGAGAATGAACAAATGTAATTCCAAGCAATAAATTAGAGATCGCAATTATTACACACATAAGTTTATATATGAATCATGCATATAGTAGTATATATATAGTGTGCGAACTTATGTTGTTATACATTAAATCCTTTCCTTTCTTAGTAAAAGATTTTTTCTAGATGGTATACGACGTATAAAACGTATTTAATTTTCTTTTTGGACCAGGATACATGTGTTCTAAATTGTCACACTTTGTGTTAAGTTGTTTGAACATAGTACGTTGAGACAATTAGCTAGGAGAGCGAAATTTTTTCTCGTTGGTGTATGGGTGAATTAAAAGACATTAAACTCCTTGGAAAAATCAATAAATTTCTAACAAAGGAAAATGTAAATTAATAATCCAACATTTTCGCGTTATTCATTCGTTGAGCCAATTTTATCTTTATTCATGAATAATCCAATCTTTACATCTCATCTTCATTCGATGGTCTTTAACCGGTTGATGACCTACTATTCCAGGTTTTTCATTTTCTTTGCAAATCATTCAACCATAAATCCTACCTTTCACAAATCTTCTCCAAACGGTACCACGTATCATTTTTCTTTTTTTTCTCTAAAACTTTTTCCATTTTTTTTTTATCGTCTTGATTCTTCTATTCTCCTTTTTTGTCTTCGTATTCTAATTTTTACTACTTTTCAATTTATTTTATTTTTCTCAATGTTTATGTATTCTATATTTCCTTCTTTTTTTCTTCCCGTTTATTATTTCATTTTCATTTTTATAATTTTTTTCGGATTATTAGTTTCCTTATAAAAGATTTTTTTCTCACCGTCTTAACTTTTTACTTTATTTTCTTTTAACTTACACTTATTTTCCTTTTTCCTTTTCTTACCTTTATTCTACCACTAATATATTTTTGAGAAAAAGCCCCAAAATAGGACTAAACTAATTCCTAAATGCACAAATAGGACTATGTTACTTATCTTCCCCAAATACGACTAAATTACCATCTATCTTCTTATTCTACATTTCTATCCTTACCATAACTTAATAAAATAATCAATAACAAAAGGTATTTCAACTTATAAAGTATAGTTACAAAATAAAAAGAAAGTTATGGCAAGGGTACAAATGTAGAATAAGAAGATAGATGGTGTTTTATTATAATGTAAAATATGATTATCCTATTAAGTTATGTTAATGGTAGAAATGTAGAATAAGAAGATAGACGGTACTTTAGTAAAGATAAATAACATAGTCCTAGTTGTGCATTTAGGGATTAATTTAAACCTATTTTGTGGCTATTTTCTCAAATATATATTATTGATAGAATAAAGGTAAGCAAAGGAAAAAGGAAATAAATAAGTGTAAGTAAAAAGAAAATAAAGTAAAAAGTTACTATGGTGAGAAAAAGATCTTTTATAAGGAAACTAATCTGAAAAAATACATAAAAACGAAAATGAAATAATAAACGACAAGAAGAAAAGGAAGGGAAAATGGAATACATAAACATTGAAAAAAAATTGAAAAGTAATAAAAATAAGAATATGAAGACCAAAAGGGGGAATAAAAGAGTCAAGACGATAAAAATTAAAAAAAAGAAAAGTTTTGGGAAGAAAAAGAAAAATGATGTGTGGGACTGCTTGGTGAAGATTTATGAAAGGTGGGATTTATGGTTGAATGATTTGCAAAGAAAATGAAAAAAGCTGGAGTAGCAGGTCATCAAGTGGTTAGGGACCAACGAATGAAAAGTGCAAAGGTTGGATTATTCATGAATAACGATAGAGTGAGACCAGCGAATTAAGACCGCTAAAAGATTGGATTATTAATTTTCATTTTCCCAACAAACAATTCAGTTCAGGTCATTTGTTTTACCATAATCACATCGGTTAATTAATGTTTAAAAAGGGCATAGTATTCATCCGTTGATGTTAAACAAAGCGAGTATTATTCACTATGAGAAAAACAACACCTCTTAGCTAGTAATTACTACAATTTTGAATTATTAATAAACTTATTTAAAGAACAAAAGAGAGAATATCACCTTTGGACGTCTGATCTCTAATAAGAATAGGAATGCTTTTATTTGGATTGTAATTTTTTTTGTTCATTTAAGCCTTGTCTATCCGGTTTGATCCTCTCAAATCTAGTCTTGTCTGATTTGGTATAGTTTTCTTTGTTTATGTATGGTCGATATAAGTCTATGTCTAATCAGGTTTGATCCGCTTGAATCTAGTCAGGTCTTACGTGTTCAAGTCTGGTCTAATATGATGTGGGACTAAAACTAATCCATAAATATATTCCTCTAGCTAGTTAGGATGTTTTCTTTTGTACTGAAATTTATTGGTTTTGTATGATCTGTTGGAATCTGATCTGAACTGATCTGGTTTGATCAGGTAGTTGTGTGTTTTATAACTATGCACGTCTGATTTGATATGTTTAAGTTTAATCTAATCGGATCTTATCTAGTTTGACATAAGACTAAAAAAATAGCCCAAAAGAAAACAATATAGTCCGTACTCCGTATATACTATATAGTGCCGTATAACATAACGTAAGGTACGTACTCTGTGGAGCGTAGAGTCGTTGACTGTACCTTTTATCAACAGTATACGGAGTATATCATACCAGTAAAAAAGAAATAAATTTGGAAGTTGTTCGTTATTACTTGGACAAAATAAATTATACTACCTCCTCCTAAAAAACTTTGCCATTCTCAAAACTTTGATCGACTATATCATTGTATTGAAAATTATTTATTACGTATAATATAAAAATTATATAAAAATGTTCTTTGTTTAAAGTACTTTCATAAAAGTATAAAATTTATAATTTCAATAATATTATACTAATCAAAATCAATATTCAAATTTTTTGAAATAACAATGTTTTTTGGGACGGAGGTAGTACTACCTTTGTCCGTTGTCAAAACCGGACTAGACGAATGACCGGTTCGAGGGTCAGGCTCGGACCCGGAGGGTCAGCCCGGTCAACGGTGAAAAACCCGGACAACCTTTGTTAAAATTTAAACATAAAATATGTATAATTATATGCTACGAATTATATTAAGATTATAAAGATAAAACCTATTCTCATCTATAATTAAATAGTCATAATATATAACAAGTATAACAATATTAATATTGTTCTAAAATCTTAAATATACAACTATAAAAAATGTGTGAATGATGGTTATTATAAAAACCAATTAAAAATATACGTAGTATACGTAACTTTCAATTATATTTGAAATAATGTAGGCATATTTGAAAAGTAGATAATATCAATAATCAATAATAAGTACTCCGCATTAGTATTTTGATGATGTTTGATAATATCAATTATTAATTACTCTGCTTTAATAATTGGGAAAACTGTGAAATAAGTCCATCATCTACTATTCTGTAAAAGTCAATTGAATCTGCATACTACTTTTTTAAACCAATTAAGTCTACCAAGTTACAAAAAATGACCAAAGTTGCCTTTTATCAGGTAATTGATCGGTTTCCTTGGTAATCTGTCTACGTGATCATCCACGTGGCCTTTCTTCCTATTAAGCATTGATTTGGCCGTCCATGTGGCATTAGAGTCTCTTTTTCCTTTAAAAAAAATCTTTCTTCTTGCTTCTTGCAACTCTAGGTCTTTGTTCCCTTTTTCTTGTTTTGTTCTCTTGGTCTCTTCCTTCTTGTTTCTCTCCTTTCTTGATTGAGTTAGTAGCTCTAAATAGGATTAAATTAATCCCCAAATGCATAAATAGGTCTATGTTCCCCAAATAGGACTAAAGTATACTCTATCTTCTTATTATACCTTTACCACAACTTAATAGGATAATCATAATTTAATTTGTAATAAATACAAAAAATAATGAAATATAATTTAATTTATACAAACTATTGTAAAAAAATAAAAAATTTCTAATATATTTTAAAAAAAATACAAAAAATCATAAAAATTAAAAACAAAAATTCAACAAATAATTAAAAACTTTAAAAATAAATAACACCTTAACAATATATAAAAAAATATGGAGGCCTTTCCCAGCTACTGCCCAATAACTTTATCTCTGATTTGCTAAGAAAATGTCATTTTGTGTAAAATTTGCCATTTTTCCTGAAAATGCCATGAAGATAACATTTTTGTTCTAAAAAATGCCATGTTTTTCCTCAAAAACTGCCATCAAGATGTCTTTTGCCCGAAGGTTGCTGAGGCGACGGCATAGGCCTGCACATTTGTTTTATATTTTTTACATTATTTATTTATATTTATTTTTATTTTTTAAGTGTTTTACTTTATAAATTTTTTTTCGAATTCTTTTATTTTTATTAATTTTAAATATTTTTTATTTTGGGTTTTTTTTGGCTTTTTTACATTTTTATTATAAATAAAGTTATGTTAATTACTTTATATTTTAATTATTAATGAAATATAAATTGTATTAAAACAAAGAAAGTGTAGAATTGTAAAGCTAATCCTATTTAGGAAATGTTTAAGTTATGGTCCAACTTTGGCAATTAAAGTTTCATTTAGTCCTATTTGGTCCTATTTAAGACTTATTACTATACGAACTAAAGATTTAGGAAGAGAAAATTGCTCTTTGTAAAACTAAATCAATGCAAGTTTACAAAATTAGGACTTGGTCATGTTTTTTCCATCCGTGTGATTTATTTAATTCTATTTCAGGAAATTCTATTTTTTCCCCATTTTACCCTTCAGCCCCTTCAATCCACTTTCCTGTTGCGTGACCACCCCACCTCCTACACCAACCGCCACCGGGCGTTGCTGCAGCCAGTCGCCGTCGTCGCCAGATGTCACCACCGCCAGTCGCACCGTCGCCGGTGTCGCCTCTGCTAGTCTCCACTGTCGCCGAATGTCACCACCGCCAGTCTCCGCCGTCACCGGATGTTGCCGCTTCTACCGTCGCCGCCTGTCACCCTGTTTCCTCCGATCACCGTTGTTCTTCCAAATCTAGATTTGTGCCGGAAGCTATGGCGTGGTTTATGGCTAGGGTGCTGGGTAACGAGTTGTGGTGGGTCCGACATAAGATCTATTGCTTCAACTGGGAATAGATGCCAGGAAAACGATTGGGATGGTGTTATGCAGCCGTGCGGCGTCTGGAGGGGTCTAGAATGCGTCCGAGACGAAGAAAGACTAGTTTGGGGGTGGCTGGGATGTTTATTGTCTACTTATTGTATATTTATTGTCTATTTAATGTCTGTTATTTTCTAAAAGTAAGGTGATGGATTATAGGTATCCAAGTATATATAAAATGGGAGAGATTTGAGCATATAGAGAGGAAGATGAATGAATAGTGGTATTGAGAGTTATGTTCTAGGGTTACAAATGGCTCCAAGAGGAGTATAAATAGGGAAATAATGGGCCGGGCCGCTAATATGGGGTCGGTAGCTCAACTACATAAAAGACTAATCTAGTACATAGTTACATACAAATGACATATAAGCAGTACAATAATACAAATGATATCCGTAAGATGTGCGTGGGCCGCTGTCCGGGCCCAATAGTCATGAGACCCGGGGGTCCGAGTCTATATACTCTATCAGGAGTCCCCCACTCTCTGAGTCGAGAGTATTCGAGGCGAAAGAGAGTAGAACTGTGTGTTGATCTGTCGTCGTCTGGTGAGTAAACTTCGTGAACACAAATTTGAATTTCTGCTTCTTTGGTTAACGGAGGCGCTAAGTCCCCCGCTCTTCCAGTCCCCCACTCCTTGAGGCGAGTGTAATGAGGTGAAGAGGAGTAGAGTAATGCGTGTCGGATGATGTCTTCAACAGGGGGCCGAGGGTTGACACCTTTTGATCCACGATGGGGAGATGCCTCGTTAAAAACCTCATTAGGAAAAACCCTGTGGGAAAAAATCCTAATGAGGGAAAAAGAGTACACCGGATGCCCCCAAAATGAAACAAAAGGTGCGAGCCCTTCTGCCTGGAGATGGAGCTGCAGCGGTGCCCGTCTACTGGATGGTTGAGGCCGATCTCTAGATGTGGGTAGCTCATCATGATCAGTAGTCCTAGTCATCAAATAAAGATGACTAAGGGATGGGTCGAGCGACCGTCCACAATATGATGTCTGGTTCATCAAATAAAGATGACCAGACAAAATAAAATATTCACTCTAGGGGGAGCTAGGGTTTGGCGGTGATGACTGATCCTTTGGGTGTGGAGGGGGCGGCGCCTCCCCCTCCGCCGGCGAATAAGGCGTGGGGTTCAAAGTCCTTTGCTTCGGTGGTGGCGGGAGAAGATCTTCCTCTATCAGCAAAGGTTTCGGCTAGGTTCAAAGGTATGCCTTCTATTGTTTTTCCGGAAGATGAGGTTTTACAACTGGCTGCAAAACATAAGCGTTCACTTGTTGGTTATTTCTTCCATGGTAGACCTCCCATGGCCTCTCTTCGTAAGGCTTTTGACTTAATTGGTTTTAAAGGAGCTGTTTACTTAGGAATCTTGGAACGAAAACACATCTTAATTCGTTTTGTGTTAGAGGAGGACTATATTCGATGTTGGAATCGTCAAACTTGGGACATATTTGGGAACGTGATGCGGGTTACGAAGTGGACACCGGATTTTCGGCCTAATGTTGAATCCCCTATTGTCCCAATATGGTTGAATTTTGAGAATCTGCCTATTCACTTACATGACAAGCGAGCGCTCTTTGATATTGCTGGACTAATAGGGAGACCTCTTAAGCTAGATGCTGCTACAGCATCCCTAGCCAAACCCTCGGTGGCTAGGGTTTTGGTAGAGGTGGATTTATCCAAGGAGATGCCTAAAAAATTATGGATTCAATGTGGATCCACAGGATTTTCTCATGTGGTTTTTTATGAGAATAGTCCCTTGTATTGTGGGAAGTGCTTTCATCTAGGCCATAATGATGCTACATGTCCTATGACAGCTAATCATGGGGATTTGGGAGTTACTAATACAGCTATTACATCAGCCAAATGGATTCCCAAAAATTCTAAACAGACAGATCAGGTAGTCGGGAAACATAATAACAAAACTCAAGGCTACAATCAAATTTTATCAAAAGGGAAAGAGCATGCTATTGCTTGCATCCCTTCATCTTCCAAGGGGCCTATCCAGGAGATCTCCTCTGAATCTGAAACAGAAGAAGCTTACAATGAGACAAGGAATGAGGTTAGGGTTGACAAAACTGCAGAGGGTTCAAAGGCAATCACCTTGGTTAAAGACAAAGACCAGCTTCATTACAATCCTGCAAAAGATGAGCAACTTATCAATCTATTACAGTTAGATGTCCCAGGTCTAAACTGTGCTAAAAAATGCATACCCAGCAAGATACAGGATGATTCTCAGTTGCAGACTATGTATAAAAATCTTAAATTTGATGCAGATTTAGAGTCAAAACTGACTTACTCTGATGGAGAAACCAAAAGAAATCCTAAACCTCTACAATTCTGGCAAGAAGGTTGGGAAGATATCAACCTGTTAGTTGAAGCTATGGCCCATAACATTGCTCTGCAGGAAAGGGGCAAACAAGAAGTAGTTGAAATCCAGAATGACATGGTTGATCCCCATGAGGTTTCTCACCAATCTGACATAGAAGATAATGAAGGTTTTATTACAGTTACTGGGAGGAAGTCAAAAATGAAAAACATCAGTCCCAGAGTTACTAGAAATGCAGGCAGGAAGATAAAGCAGAATGATACCTTAGCTCCTGAAGATCCTTGTATCAACAGGAAGCTATCTTTAAATTCCCCTTCCTTTTCTCAATGAATTGTCTAGTTTGGAATGCTAGAGGTCTGGAAGGCTCCCTTGCCAGACTTATCTCATTGGTTAGACAGTATAAAATTAAAGTTCTTTGTGTTATTGAGCCTATTGTTTGCACTAGCAGAGCAGAGTATTTTATGAAGGAGTTGGACTTCTCTAAAGTTATCTATTCTAGCCTTAATAAAATTTGGATCTTTTGGAACTCTAACTACCTTAATATCTCTAACATCTCTTGGCATAGTCAAATGGTTCACTTTTATGTGAATAGTGACTTATTTTCTGGATGGTTGACTGCTACATATGGGAAGCACAGTCATATTGAGAGAAGGGAAATGTGGTCCTCTCTTAGTAATCTGGCTACTTCTATCTCAGAACCATGGATTATTGGAGGAGACTTTAATGCTATTGCCAAGTACAGTGAACACATTGGATCTGCAATACCTAATTCAGACAGTATCCTGGAGTTTTCTGAATGTATTTCCAATTGTAACTTGATTGAATTACCTTTTCAGGGCCCCATTTTTACTTGGACTGGGATGAGATCAAATGGTAGAGTTTGGAGAAGACTTGATAGATTTTTGGTAAATGGTAAATTCTTGGATACATTCAGTAATGTTCAAATTACTGTTTTAGAGAAAACTCCTTCAGATCATAGCCCTTTACTGATGAAGTGTAGCAAGGAGAAATGGCAGGGCCCTAAATCTTTCAGATTTCAGAATATATGGCTCTCTCATAATACTTTTTTGGAGGTTGTTAAAAAAAGTTGGAGTAAACAAATATCTTTTGGAGGCATGAGAGGTTTGGTGGATAAACTCAAATGTCTCAAGAATGACTTAAAAGAATGGAACAAGACTGTGTTTGGCAATCTTTTTGATTCTATTTCTGATTGTGAGGCTCAAGTTATGCAGGCTGAGAAAGATTTTGAAACTGACCCCTGTGAGGCTAATAGGGAAAAACGGTTTCATTTTAGAGCTTTACTTAAAGCTAAATATGGGTTGGAAAGAAAATATTGGAAGCAGAAAGCCCATATCCACTGGCTAAAGGAGGGTGATAGTAATTCACATTTTTTTCATTCTTTTGTTAAGATAAGACAGAGAAAACAACAAATCACTGCTATTAAAAATAGTGCAGGTGTGATGGTGAATACTTTACAGGACATGGGAGAAGCAGCTATCTCTTATTTTTCTGATCTTTATTCAGTGGAGGAGCAGATTGATTCTGCTAATATCCTGCATTATATCCCAACATTAGTTTCTGAGGAGGACAATAATATGCTCATGCAATTACCAGATAACATTGAAATTAAAAAAGCTGTATGGGGGTTAAATCAAAATGGTGCTCCAGGGCCAGATGGCTTTAATGGCAAATTCTTTAAGAAATGCTGGGATATTGTGGGCCCTGATGTTGTTAGTGCAGTATAGGAATTTTTTCTTGGTGTCCCTATCCCTAAAGGTGTGGCTAGCAGTTTGTTGATTCTCATCCCTAAGGTGGACAACCCAGCCAATTTTGCTGATTTTAGACCTATATGTCTTTCCAACTTTATCAATAAAGTATGCACTAAAGTAGTAACATCCAGATTACTATCTTTATTGCCCAAATTAATTTCAGAAGAACAAGCTGGCTTCATGCAGAACAAGGACATTGCTGATCAAATCCTTATTGCACAGGAGATGGTGCATTCTATTGATAAGAAGATAAGGGGGTCAAATGTCATTATTAAACTTGATATGGCTAAGGCATTTGATAGACTATCTTGGAAATTTCTACAGGAGGTTCTTGAAAGATTTGGTTTTACTAGGCATTTCATTCAAATTGTGCTAAACAATCTATCTGCTACTTATTCTTCAGTTCTTATAAATGGGGCTCCTCAAGGGTTTTTTCAACCTAAAAGGGGGGTCAAGCAGGGAGACCCTCTTTCCCCATTTTTATTCATCCTTGCCTCAGAGGCTTTCTCAAGGGGGCTTAAAGGTCAGATGGAAAATGGTATTATTCAACCATATTGGATGGGTAAATATGGTTTCCCTATCTCTCATCTAGGTTATGCTGATGACCTACTCATTTTTCTGAATGGTGAGAACAAATCTTTAAGTAATTTTACAAAGTTCATCAAGACTTACCAAAATGCCTCTGGACAAGAAGTTAATCTGCAGAAAAGCTCCTTCATCTTTGGGAAACATGCAAGATACAGATCTACTAGCATGAAAAACACTCTGGGTATGCAACCATCTGCCCTCCCTCTGAAGTACCTGGGCATTAAACTTCATAAAGGGATTAATAGATTTCAATACTGTGACCACATTATAAGACAATTTGAAGCTAAGCTTACCCCATGGAAATGTAAAAATTTATCTCAAGGAGGTCGGCTTATACTTATTAAACATGTATTGAGTGCCATTCCTTTACATGTGTTAGCAGTGGACTGCATTCCTAAACGTGTTATCTCTATCCTTGAAAGAAAGATGTCTAGCTTCTTCTGGGGATCTACTAATCAAAAGGGACACTATCATTGGCTATCTTGGGCCAAAATCAGTCAGCCTACTGAGGAAGGAGGACTTGGTGTCAGATCTATTCATCTTCTGGAGAAGGCCTTTTCTATTAAGCTCTGGTGGAAATGGAATAATGGTAATTCTTTTTGGAAGGAGTTTATTCATTCTAGATACCCCAGGGGACCTAATATGATCCCTAAAGTTTCAGACTCCCCCATTTGGAGAAGAATATGTAATATTCACCCCCTTGCTAGTTCTTTTTGCAGTAATGATAATGAAGGGAATTTGATTTGGGAACCTGAACAAGATGGTATCTTTTCTTTCAAATCAGCATATGAAGCAGTCAGAGAGGAAAAGCCAACTTTGTTTTCTTTTAAGCAAGCCTGGCACCCTAAACAGACTAATAACATTAAAGTTTTTCAGTGGAAAATTCTTCATGGAATCCTACCAGTCACTGACAAACTCAAGAGATTCAATTTGATTCTTAACCCCTCCAGATGCCCCTTATGTAGAAGGCATGAAGATACTATGGATCATATGTTATTTAAGTGTACTGTTGTGCAACCTATTTGGCATTACTTTATGGGTATTTTTGGAATCCCTAGAGTGAATACTAACAGTTCTATCAGACAGATCGTTATTACATGGTGGCTAAGGGCTGGAAATACTACTGTGATGGATATTTTTAGATACAACCTCCCTGGAATTATTTGTTGGAATGTATGGAAAGTCTATACAAGCATCATCTGGGGTGATAAGGATTGTAGCCCTACCTCAGCTCAAATCATTTCTCAAATTAAAATTTACACTCAAACCTGGTCTGCCGGCTTCTCTAAATTGAAAGTTCGTTCGATTGGGGAGATTTTATATGAAGAAAAACTTATCTTCAAGAATTTCAAAATTACAGGTACTTATGTTAAAGCCATCAGATGGACGAAACCAACAAGCAAGTATAAATTGAACACGGATGCGAGATTTTTACCTGGGAATGCTGGCGGTGGTGCCATCTTGAGAAATAAAAAAGGAGAACTTGTTGCTGCCATTTCCTTTCCGATCGTAGCCTCAAGCTGTGTGGAAGCCGAGTTGGTAGCGATGGTCACGGCTGTTCGTTGGGCGACGTCCGCAGGATTCTCTGACTTCCAGGTGGAAACGGATGCGGAGCTTGCTCTTCATTATCTCCTTCAGGTAGGATTGGGTAGATGGAAGGGTTTGTATCTGGAAATGAAGGAGACGGTTTTTAGGAAAGGTTTGTCCTTCGGACATGCTATGCGGGAGTGTAACGAAGCGGCCCATTTTCTAGCGTTAAATTCTTCGGCCCATCTCAAGTACTATAATAGGCCTGCAGATCTTCATCTTTTAGCCCGTCAAGCTTTCTATAAAGATTTATTCGGTTTCCCGTCTTTTCGTTGTTTTTACTAGTTCTTTTGATGTAATTTCTATGGGTACGCCCTCTTGTTTTTATTTTATGGGAGGTTTTGGCCTAGTCCCCCTCTGGTTTATGTATCTCTGTTTACATTAATAAAATCCTGGTATCTGACTCCCGGCATTTGCCCCACTGATTTTGGTGGTTTGCCTTCCGGGATAAAAAAAAAGAAAAAAAAAGAAAAAAAAAATAAAGATGACCAGAACGTAAGGCCGATGGGCCGAGAGGCCTGTACGAGAGCTCCACGTTGTCGCATAAGGACGACGAGGCGATGTATGGCCGAGGGACCTGCATAGAGCTCCACGTCGTAAAATAAAGACGACGGGGCGATGGTGTGGCCGAGGGGCCTGCATAAGAGCTCCACGTCGTCAAATAAAGACGACGGGGTGATGGTGCGGCCGAGGGGCCTGCATAAGAGCTCCACGTCGTCAAATAAAGACGACGGGGTGATGGTGCGGCCGAGGGGCCTGCATAAGAGCTCCACGTCGTCAAATAAAGACGACGAGGCGATGGTGCGGCCGAGGGGCCTGCATAAGAGCTCCACGTCGTCAAATAAAGACGACGGGGCGATGGTGCGGCCGAGGGGCCTGCATAAGAGCTCCACGTCGTCAAATAAAGACGACGGGGCGATGGTGCGGCCGAGGGGCCTGCATAAGAGCTCCACGTCGTCAAATAAAGACGACGGGGCGATGGTGCGGCCGAGGGGCCTGCATAAGAGCTCCACGTCGTCAAATAAAGACGACGGGGCGATGGTGCGGCCGAGGGGCCTGCATAAGAGCTCCACGTCATCAAATAAAGACGACGAGGCGATGTATGGCCGAGAGAGGCCTATATGAGAGCTCCACGTCATCGAATAAAGATGACGGGGCGACGTATGGCCGAGAGGCCTACATGAGAGCCCCACGTCATCGAATAAAGATGACGGGGTGATGTATGGCTCATAGGCCTATATGCGAGCGCCATGTCATCAAATAAAGATGACGGAGCGAGATATGGCCGATGGGCCTGTAAATGAGCTTCGCGTCATCAAATAAAGATGACGAGGCGATATATGCCCGATGGGCCTGCAACTGAGCTTCGCGTCATCAAATAAAGATGACGGAGCAAGATTTGGCTCAAAGGCCTACAAATGAGTTCCTCGTCATCAAATAAAGATGACAGAACGATATATGGCCGATGGGCCTACAAATGAGCTCTTCATCATCAAATAAAGATGACAGAGCGATATATGGCCGATGGGCCTACAAATGAGCTCTTCATCATCAAATAAAGATGACAGAGCGATATATGGCCGATGGGCCTGCAAATGAGCTTTGCGTCATCAAATAAAGATGACGGAGCGATATATGGTTGAACTCTGGGCTCCTTTAGCCTTTCGGCCGGAGACTGCAAGATGTTCGCTATATCTGAATAGGGGGACGAGGCGGTGGACGCCTGTCTGAATATGAGGACGACGACGCTGATGAGTCGGTCCGAATATGAGGACGACAGCACTGACGAACCGGTTCGAATATGGGGACGAGGCGATGATAAGCCATGCGTCATATGAAGGCGACGGTCACCATCCAGGAAGGGAATGGCGAGCCTGGTCGCTAGATAAGGACTTCGGCGCTGGGGCCGGTCTAAATGTGAGGACGAGGCGATGATGAGCCGTGCGTCATATAGGGGCGACGGTCGCTGTCCGGGAAGGGATGGCGAGCCCAATCGCTATGACAAGACTTCGGCGCTGGGAGCCGGTCTTGAGATAAATAATCACGTCGCGGCCGAGAGGCTGATCGCGATGTGCGGATGACAATGATGAGGAGCCAGTCCGAAATATGATGACGAGGCGATGATGGAGCCGATCGTCATATAGAGGCGATAGTCACCATCCAGGAGGGGATGGCGAGCCTGATCGCTAGCCCAACACACTCGGCGCTGATGAAGCCGGTGTTGGGACGGGGTGTGACGTCGTGGCCGAGGGGCTGATCGTGATGCGAGGTCGTCAGCACTATGAGGTTGATCCAAAAGTCCAAGCAGCGGTCGCCATCCGATGAAGGAATGACTGAGACCGGTCTTGGGGATAGATAATCACGCCGAGGCCGAGGGGCCGATCGTGATGTGCGGACGGAGATGATGAGCCGATCCGATAATATGATGATGAGGCAAGAATGGAGCCGATCGTCATATAAGGGCGATGGTCACCATCCAGGAAGGGATGGCGAGCCCGATCGCTAGCTCAAGACTCTCGGCGCTGAGGAAGCCGGTCTTGAGATAGATGGTCACGCCGAGGCCGAGGGGCCGGTCGTGATGTGCGGATGGCGATGAAAAAAACCAATCCGAAATATGATGAAGGGGCACTGATGAGCCGGCCGTCATATAGAGGCGATGGTCACCATCCAGGAAGGGATGGTGAGCCCAATCGCTAGCTCAAGATCACGTTGAGACCGAGGGGTCTGCCGCGATGTGAGGATGACGGCGATGATGAGCCGTTCCAATAAATGATGACGAGGCCATGATGGGCCAATCGTCATGTAAAGGCGACTGTCACCATCCGGGAAGGGATGGCGAGCCCGATCGCTAGCTCAAGACTCGCGGCGCTGAGGAAGCCGGTCTTGAGATAGATAATCACGTCGAGGCCGAGGGGCCGGTCGTCTTATGAGGACGACGACGATGAGGAGTCGGTCTAAACAGTGATGACGAGGCGATGGTGAAGCCGATCGTCATATAAAGGCGATGGTCACCATCCGGGAAAGGGATGGCAAGCCCGATCGCTAGCTCAAGACTCGCGGCGCTGAGGAAGCCGGTCTTGAGATAGATAATCACACCGAGGCCGAGGGGCCGGTCGTGATATGAGGACGATGACGATGAGGAGTCGGTCCAAACAATGATGATGAGGCGATGGTGAAGCCGATCGTCATATAAAGGCGATGGTCACCATCCGGGAAGGGATGGCAAGCCCGATCGCTAGCTCAAGACTCGCGGCGCTGAGGAAGCCGGTCTTGAGATAGATAATCACGCCGAGGCCGAGGGGCCGGGCGTGATGTTAGGACGACGGAGATGAGGGGCCGGTCCAAAAATCCATGCAACAGTCGTCATCTGGTAAAGGAATGACTAAGACCGGTCTCGAGATAAATAATCACGTCGAGGCCGAGGGGGTCGATCGTGATATGAGGACACGACGATGAGGAGTCGGTCCCAATAATGATGACGAGGCGATGGTGAAGCCGATCGTCATATAAAGGCGATGGTCACCATCCAGGAAGGGATGGTGAGCCCGATCGCTGGCTCAAGACTCGCGGCGCTGAGGAAGTCGGTCTTGAGATAGATGATCACGCCGAGGCAAAGGGGCCGGTCGTGATGTGAGGACAACGGCGATGAGGAGCCGGTCCTATAATGAGGGACGGCGCTGGGCCCTCGTCTGAGATGAGGGACGGCGCCGGGCGCTCGTCTGAAAATGAGGGACGGCGCTGGGCGCTCGTCTAAAAAATGAGGGACGGCGCTGGGCGCTCGTCTAACAAATGAGGGACGACGCTGGGTGCTCGTCTAAAAAATGATGGACGGCGCTGGGCGCTTGTCTGAGATGATGGACGGCGTTGGGCGCTCGTCTGAGATGATGGACGGCGTTGGGCGCTCGTCTGAAAATGAGGGACGGCGCTGGGCGCTCGTCTAAAAAATGAGGGACGGCGCTGGGCGCTCGTCTAAGAATGAAGGACGACGCTGGGCGCTCGTCTAAGATGAGGGACAGCGTTGGGCGCTCGTCTAAGATGATGGACGGCGCTGGGCGCTCGTCTAATCCGCATGTATGGTCTTGCTTCGTCCATAATGTGTAGTATTTGCCTGATATGTACTTAGTATTGTTGTGGGGATTTCATTTTTTGTTGCTCGAGGCCGGCGAGTGCGCCCGGTCCTCGGCTTCCCCCTTTTTTTTTCTTTTTCCTTTTCTTTTTTTTTTATTTCCGTTTCCGTTCCCTATTTCGGGGAGTATCCTTCTTTCAGGCTTCGGCCGAAGGGTGTGCTCGTCCTTCGGCCGGTTCGGACTTCGTTTATAACGTCCGTGATCTCAGGGGGGTCCCGTCGCCTATTTATGACGCGGGCTAGACTTTTGGTTGGTTTCCGACGGCTGCCGTTTCCCAACCCTGAGTGGGGGGGATTCTGCCACCTCGGCCATGACTTTAGGCCTGTCGTCCTGCGATCTGGCGCGTGGACGACGCGATGAACTTCCCATTTCAAGACGCGGGCCGTTTGCGGGCCCATCGTCCTGGGGACATCGTCGGCCATACCTGAGCGTTTCACTCTAGGCTTACGGGGCCAGGACGATGTGCTCTCTCAGCTACACCTAAGCCCTTCGCTGATACAAAATACAATGGAGTATGCCTGAGCCTTTCGCTCGAAGGCTGCTTATACGACACGTGGTATCTTCTATTTACATTTCCAAAAAATAAGCGGAATACAATAGGTGCGTTGTTCATGGCAACGGCTTTTGGGTGACGCGATTAGCGTCTCGGAGAACGAGGTGTACCGTTTAACGCTCTCGGGCATAATGTCATGTGCGGCCGGTAGCGGCTCTCATCTTTAGATGCCCGAGTCACCAAATAAAGGTGGCTAGGGTAGGTCGAGGGACCCAAATATAATTCAAATCATCAAATAAAGATGTTCAGTAGACTAGAGCTCGGGTTCACCGCTCTGGGGTTTTTAACCCGCTCTAATGGTGATGATAAAAATAATAATGCCAATAATAATGCATCATTAGCGACCTCGGGAAATTTTAATCCCTCATAATGGTCTTCACCACCTCGGGGGTTTTTAACCCGCCATAATGGTGGTGGAAATAATATAATTAATAATAGTAATAATTATACTACTATCATTTAATAAATATTTTAAGTGTATAAATAGGAGTATTGGGCACTTAGCTTATATGTGGACTGAAGCATTGTGGGCTGATGAAGAAACTGGGCCGAAATATTGGACTGTTAATGGACTGAAGCATTGTGGACTGAAGCTTCCCTTTTGGCCCAAGTTTTTAGCTAACCTATCAACTGCTAGCAGGACATGCGCCAGGCCTTCTTCCAACAAGACTGGCAGGTCATACGGCGGAACCCGCTTACCTTCATTGCAGCCGCCAGAAAAGGAGAGGGACGGATCTGGTCGCAGCTTCACGCGCGTCACCCACCATCGGGGTCGAAAATCGAGGTCACTGCTTCCGCCCGGAGAGGGAAGACCCTGAAAGCTCTGGTTGCAACTGCGAGGTATCCTCGGGGTGAAGCTCGGATTTGGGGCTTCCTTGGCCAGCGGGTTCCTCAGCTTGGGCCTTGGGGCATCCTCAAATTTTTTTTGACCAGGGCAAATAGACTGAATTCGACCAACCACCAGTCCCGGGGGCGAGGATAGCAGCGGGCCCCTATCCCGTAAGCCTTCCATTGTTGCAAGCCTCCTTAGGTTGGCTTCTGGCGTGAGGATGGAGTTTTCCAATGGCCATTAATGGCAGATTCTCCAAGTCAAGCTCCAGGAGATACCTATAGTGGATTAGGCCCTGACAATCGAGCTGTGACAGAGACCAGTGCGGTGGCGCAGCGGCGAGGAGCGATGCTGACAGGGTCGTGACGGAGGAGCTCGTACCTGGTGCCGTGAGCTGTAGTGGGTGGCGTGCGGAGGCTTCAACTCAGACCTGGGGAACGGCTGGCGAGCTTTAGCAGGCGGAAAGCTTCTGCTATAGGCCTACGGCAGCGACCAGGAGGGCGATAACCTTTCCGGCCAAGTAATCTCCGGCTACTGTGCGATAAATCCCAGATGTTCTTCGTTGCTCTTTTTTTTTTAATTTTCCAGAATTGTCTTTGACTGGTTTCTTTGTATTTGGGATGATTTTTTGTATATTTTGGGAGGAATCTCACGTGATTTGCTCTAATCTCTCAATGAAAGCACCATTGATGGATTATAGGTATCCAAGTATATATAAAATGGGAGAGATTTGAGCATATAGAGAGGAAGATGAATGAATAGTGGTATTGAGAGTTATGTTCTAGGGTTACAAATGGCTCCAAGAGGAGTATAAATAGGGAAATAATGGGCCGGGCCGCTAATATGGGCCCGGTAGCTCAACTACATAAAAGACTAATCTGGTACATAGTTACATACAAATGACATATAGGCAGTACAATAATACAAATGATATCCGTAAGATGTGCGTGGGCCGTTGTCCGGACCCAATAATCATGAGACCCGGGGGTCCGAGTCTATATACTCTATCATAAGGGTATTGTGGTCAATGCAGGTGTAGTTGAGTCTTACGCTGATATTTGGTCTTAGTTCTGAAAATCCGTAAGTTTTGCTCCTATTTGTTGCAATTTCCCATTTAGGAAATATTTCGATTTAAATTTCAACCAGAGTCAAGCAGCGAGTGTGGCGCACTTGGAAACACGTGTGTAGTAAAACGTAGGGGTTGCTGGTTCGATCCAAGCGAGTAGCTAATTTTTTAAGCTGTGGATTGGGCGGGTTACATTGGTTCTTTAGATTTAGCCGGGTAATGGGCTAGGTTTCCGGCTTGGTCAACAACAGGCCATCGGGTTTTAGCGGGTTTGGGCATATTTGCGGGTTATTCATAACTGACCCGGTATTTTCAGTGGGTCCCCGGTTTCCGGGTAGACCCGTTAAGGCCGGTTTGGGTCATGTAATGTTGTTTTCCTTTGGACCTTTTCAATCTCATATCAAACCAGTTCAGATCAGATCAGACTTACCAACCAGACTACCAAATTTCTGTCCAAAAGAAAGAATCCTAACATAGCTTTCTCCCAAATTGTTTTGCAAAATCAATATTTCTTGTCAATCAATATTCAAGTTAAATCCTTCCTATTGATAATTAATTAAAATTTAGTAATTAAAATGTAAATATTCAGAAACTACATTAAATTCTCAACTTTTCTCTGTTCGTTCATAATAATCTCAACTATTGATTATTTCTGAATAATCCAATTTCAAGGACCTTCCGCCAATAATGATATGGTTTCACGTGGCCGGCTACCTATATAGCCAACTAAAAAAGAAATGTCCAGGTGCAATAATCCAAACTATGATATGCCAACTTTTATTAGACCACAACAATTAAATCAAAATTTTCATAAATAAATAAATAAATTGTAAAAATTCATTTTTAGATATTTATTTTTACTACAATCAACCTTTTAGGTGTTTTTTGGAATTCAATAATAAAAAAATATATATAACTTTATATATAAGGAATATAAAATATATAAATGAAGAGAGTAGAAATGTCAATATAAAAACTTTAAACGATTCAAATTGAAAAAAAAAATAAAAAATAATGATTTTTGTAAACATTTAAAATTTAAAACTTAATCATCCAAATTAAAATATCGAATCATTTAATTTTAAAACATGAATTTGCCAAAAAAAACAAAATAAGTATTTATCAAAACATAGAAATTATACTTTTTAAAAATGAAAAAAACATAATATTTTTTGTTTTAAAATGAGAACGGTTTTAGATTTAGTTAAATTTACATATCATGAAATCCTAAATTTGAACTTTTTATATACTTTTCTGTGTTTTGTAAAAGAAATAATGACTTGATATGATCGGGATTATTAAAAGAATAACAACTATAGTTCGGATTTTTTATAGCATATGCAAAACTTCTATTTAAAAGTGAGATGCATAGCATGTTATAGAGGAAATTACCAAATTATGGGACTTTGATTACCATAAAGCGGTAGTCGGATTCTCCAATTCCGACCGGAGGGGAGTGCGAAAATAGTTTGGAAAATATTGGGATCCCTCCAGTCGGATATGCCACTTCCAACTAGGGGGTTTCTTTTTTTAATTAGTGGCGAACTGCTAATTTTCAAAGCTTTTGATGTAATTCCATATTTTCAAAGTAAAAGCTTTTGATTTTTTAATGTAATAGCTTTTGATTTTCAAATTTTTTTAAACTAAAGTTTTAAATTGTGTTAATTCCAAATTCAAAAGTTTTTTCAAGGTCCTGTCATATTTTTTAAATAAAGTTTTTTTTTTGTTTTTTTAATTCATGTCGGAATTGTTAATTCTGTATAAAGTTTTTTTTTTAAATTGTAAAAGTTTTTTATTTTAAATGCTTTTTAAAATAAAGTTTTGAAAAAACAGGGTTCTCCTACATTCGGATATGGCACTTCCGACTAGGGTTTTTTTGTTTTTTTTAATTCCTGGCAGAATTGTTAATTCTGAATATATGTTTTTAAAAAATTGTTAAAGTTTTCGATTTAATATATTTTTGGGTATTATGGGAAATCCAATCTTTGACCTAGTAAAATAAGCCTATATCATGAACACGAGTTGAAAAATTGACAATGATTTACTTAACATATAGATGGAATTTTAATATTCATACTTGTGATTCACATTTTTTAGACCCGGATCATAAAACCTCCAATTCGACCTAGTAAGGACACAATCATTAGAATTTTATGCAATCAGCCTATATCATGAACACGAGTTGTGAAATTGACCACGAGTTACTTAATATATATATATATATATATATATATATATATATATATATATATATATATATATGAAAGTTTAATATTAACACTTGTGATTCACATTTTTTAGACCCGGATCATAAAAACCCATTTTTTTTAATCCCGGAAGGTAAACCACCAAAATCAGTGGGGCAAACGTCAGGGAACGTTTGCCAGTGTTTTATTAATATAAGCGAAAAGTACAGAAGAGAGGGGGACTAAACCAAAATCTCTCTGTAGTGGCATACCTCTACCAGATCATGAAATAAAATTCAATGACTCATAAAAACCCAAATTCGACATAGTAAGGATACAATCTTTTGAAATGAAATTAGCATATATCATGAACAAGAGTTGTAAAATTGACAATGATTTACTTAATATATTGATGGATTTTTAATATTCACACTTGTGATTCACATTTTTAGACCTGGATCATAAAACCCCTAATTCGACCCAGTAAGGACACAATCATCTGAAGCTGGTCTGACCTGGACTACGAGATCCAAATCCACAACGAGGTTGGTTACGCCTTAACTGACCTGGATAGCAGGCGTCGGGCCCAGTGGTCAGTGGCGGAACCAGGACTCATGACTCGCAGGGGCACAATAACAAAGAAATGATATACTAGTCTAGAAAAAAATCATATGCATCACGAGTATAGCAATAAACAAAAGTATAAAATTTAAATAAAACCACTGTTTTTGGAATGATCTGTTGCACCCATTAAAATCACTTTGTGGAAATTTAAAGTCACGCGGTTGGCAAGGACCTTTTCTCAAATAACGTCTCCTCAACTCATCTCTAATATTAACATCATAAGTCTCAATCGGCATAACTTTTCTGTCCAGCACTTTTCTGTCCGAACGCCGTCCGAACACCGGCGTTTGGGGCGGTTCCCGGCGGAATATTTTGATGAAAGTTTTTGAGCATGTTCCTCATCAAGTCTAGTTTATCCATACCAAACTTCAGCTCAAAATTCGATCGGGAAGGCAGTCAAATAATTCGTTGAAGTTAACTGCGCCAAATTATACATAGAAAAACGCAGTTAACTTCAACGAATTATTTGACTGCCTTCCCGGTCGAATTTTGACCTGAAATTTGGTATAGATAAACTAGACTTGATGAAGAACATGCTCAAAAAATGTCATCAAAAACATGCACCTGGAATCGTCCCAAACGGCGGTGTTCGGACGGCGTTCGGATCGGAAGATGCTGGACCTGAGAATTTTCCAATATATATATATATATATATATATATATATATATATATATATATATATATATATATATATATATATATATCACCGCAGGGGCACGGGCACCCCCTAGCCCTAGGGTGGGTCCGCCCCTGCCAGTGGTAATCCCGTGGAGGTCGGACTCTCCATAGGGCTTAAGAACAAGTCACAAAGGCCCGAACAGGAGGATCCTGGTCCATCATATTTATCTGATTATATTTATTTGATAAAATTTTATCTAAATCAATTTATCTAATAAAATTTTATCTGATTAAAATTTATCTGATTGAATCTATCTGGTAAAAATTTTATCTGATTATATTTAACAATATCTTAAGACACAATGGGAAAGATGTGTACCAATATGACATTAGTAATTTGATTCAATACAAATATCCAACAGACTATACACAATAAAATTACTAGGGTCCTCTCCTTCTAGCACGCATCACCATTTCATTAGTAATTTTTGTGTTGTTTGAATATTGGAATTAGTAGTTTAGTAATTTCGAATTTATGAATTTAGAATTTTGGAATTTTAAATTTAGATTGTGAAATTGGAATTTTGGAGTTAAAATTAGCTATCAAATTTTAGAAACTTAGGAATTGTGTTAAAATTAGAATTTTGGACATTAGAGGTGGTTATTTTAGTAATTCTTAAAATTTTAAATTTAGATAGGGAAATTGGAATTTTGGAGTTATGAAATTGTGTTAAATTCTATAGCTCAACTCTTTAATTTGACTTCGATTTCGGTTTTTGGAGTACTGTCTAATCATTAATAAATTACATTGAAAACTACATTTGTTTTGTTCACTTCCATTAAAATTACAAAAATTGCACTTAAAACAAAATCAAATTTGTATCTCATTTTACGAATGGATTAAATCAAAATTGCACTTAAAATTACAAAAATTGCACTTAAAACAAAATTCACAATACAAATGGATTAAAAAACAATATAAAACAATCAAATATTTTGTTACTCAAAAAATCAAAACTTTAATTTTCGTTTTAAAAATTATGACAGGAATTTAAAAAAACTTTTAGATTTGGAGTTGATAGAATTTAAAACGATAGTTTTAAAATTTTAAAACTATCCATATCGGAAGTGTCCAAAACTTTAGTTTTAAGAATTCCGCCAAAAAATAATATAAAGTTATATATATCCCTCTCGGAAGTGGTTAATCCGACAGGAGGGAAGATACTTTATTAAAACGTGTTCAGACTCCCGTTTTTGGTAAACCCTAAAAAAATCCCTGTATTTTGGCAACCCCATCTAAGTTTGCCCGTGTTTTGGTAAAAGACCCCATGTTATACTCAGTCATTTTTATTTAAAGTGAAGTGCATGGCATGTTATACCCGGCCATGGACCATTACTCGCGGACATGTCAAGCACTTTGAGATTACATAGAAATAACCAATAATAAAATAATTAAATGACATTGTACTGTAGTAACTATTAGTCATATTTGTGTAAATTATGTTCAATTTTTAAAGATAAGTGACTATGATACTATTGTAGTAACTATTGTAGCAACTATTAGTCATATTTGTGTAAATAAGTTTTATTTTTATACTCCTTAGGTATTTTAGAGATTTCTACATTAGCTTTTGCCCAATATTTCAAAAGAAAAAATAGTAAGGGTGATGAATAGTGTACAAAAAATAGGAGAGAAAGTTTGAAAATATGAAATAGAAGATAAAAATTTAAAAGTAGAAAAAGAAAGAGTGATTGAGTATTTTCTTTAAAGGAAAATTTACCAAAAAGGGAAAATGTTGCAAACTTTGAAATTACATCCCAAAAAGGAAAGTTTTGCAAAAAAAATCATCAATAATTTAGATTATTGTGAGTTGACTGACCATAATTGAGATTTTATTTTCATTTTTTCCGCGGTGTAATGAGAATAGAGTTGTAAATACAGTGTACTATGATTATAAAGTTGAACATGATTGTAAAGAATTTATGGAGTAGATAGTCTTAGAGATGAACATGATTGTAATTTTTAAAATATAGAAACTAATCTATATGTACATGTTAAAGTTTGTAGTACAAATAATAGTTTATACTCCGTATTAATTACTTTTTATGTTACTTTATTTTACTATCAATTACATGGAGCCTAAAGTAACATTGTTGAATGTTTGCGATTTCTAGAATATTTATAGAAACCAATTTATATCTACATGGTAGAAATTTACTAACAATTAATAATATACAATATTAGATAGGTGACAACTCCGGTACTCATTTAAAAAATGGGGTACCGTACCTACCACTCACTTGATTGGTTCAAATCATTACATCATTTTTAATTTAGATTTAAATAATTCAACTACATCATTCTGATTGGTCCATGTGTACAAAAGTATGGTACCTTAAGGGTATCATAGAATCTACCTATTAGATATTATACCATTTATGTGGAGTAGAAGTAAAATTGATGAAACAAGAGAGTGAATGAGTGTTGTAAGAGTGACATGTGGCAAAAGCTTCCATCAATATGACTCTTAAATGTATAATATATAGAATATAGATATAGATGTAGATATAGATGATGGTTCAACCTGAATTAAAATATTCTTTTATTTTATTAGATGTTCACTTAATTAAGTTAGAACTTTGATGTTTGAAGTAATTGTGTGGAACGAAATGAATTATGTGATATTTATTGAGAACTAGTCCCAGGCCTAGGGCATCCTCGTAAGAGTTGGTTTGATAACCTCTATTTCAGTTTATCAGTTTCGCATGTTATATCGTGTAATTCGAGAAATCATTTTTCTCAAATTAGAGGATGAATTGAATTTGCAATTTTATAAACAAATTTGGTCAAAATGCTCTAGTTCATAATAATTGCAGATGACAATACGATATGTACGAATTTAATTCCTAGGATATAGTCTACGTAGTACGAAGTATTACGTATTACTATCCTCCATGCTTCTCTTAACACACAATAAAATAGATGGACATATATAAAAGAAAAATGGAATCCGGCCAATATATATTATACTCCCTGTGTCCCATAATTAAAAAAAGGAAAGAAGAGATAAATTTGGGACGGACCGAAAAGGAAAGAATGAAGATAATTTCGGGACGAAGGGAGTAATAAAAACGGCTATGGGGTAGGGATGATGGGGTGAACCCTTGATGCGGCGGCAGCCACAGAAATCATGCGCTTTCGAAGCATGATTTGTTTATACAGCACATACACAGTCAGGAAAAACAATAAACCCAAAAGAATTGAAAATGTGAGGGGAAGAGCCTTCACTGCCTTTGCGCGAATCATGCCCAACGCCAAGGAAGCGGATGCGGCGGCGAACTCGAACCCAAGCACCGCCAGAATAGAACAAGCCGGTAGGCGGTGCAGTTTGGCTTCATCAACCGTGACGACGTCTTCGATCGTTTTGATCGAGCGCTAGGGTTAGCAGATTGAAAAGCGTAGGAGGAGCTTATTTGATACCACCTATATGATAGAACTTAGAAGCGCCACACGCAGTAATTGTTTTTAATCGCAGGCGCTTGGTTCGTGAAGCGCCGCACGCGTGATGATCCGAAAAAATTAAAAAAAGGTTTGGAGGCGCTTCTTCCGTAGAAGTGCCGCACGTGTCCCAAATTGTAAAATAAAATTGAGAGCGGAAATAAGTTTGGAGGCGCTTCGGACTAAACAAGCGCCGCACGGATGCGAAAAAAATTAAAATTAAAATCATACAATCAATAGAGGCGCTTGTATATATAAGCGCCTCAAATGAAGCGCCTCTGTTTGGCGTTTTTTCACCAGTGTTAGCTACTTTGATAATCAGATGCATGACTAAGTCCTGGACAAATTATTCATGGTTGTTAAAGATAAAACTAAGTGATTTTTTGATATTCGATCCAGGTTTGCTAAATTTTCGTTTTTTATTTTTATTGGTTTACCACACTTTTTGCAGCCATATATCTCTGATTTTGTAAAGTTAACTTCTTGTAGTTGACTTATTTTGTGAAATCATTTATGCCTCAAAGGGTTAATAAAGAGACATGTAAGAAGCTTCTTAAAGTTTTGGCACTAGGTATATTGACCCAATTGCGCGCGTCCAGACAAGCTGAACTTTGGTAATGCAATTTTTATCCTTCTTTTTATGGATATGTAACATGAAATTTTTCCAGTAAGTAATAATTGTATACTAATAGAATTAAGATATAATTACAATCAAAGACGTGCATTATCAAATGTGAAATATTGATCGTTGCAACATGTCAAATATATTGCGTATTAGTTATGAGTCTCCTATTTTATCTCACGTATTTATGGTATAGAGGTTTTCTAGGAAAGGTAGTTATCTTATTTTCCTGGCTCTACGCATGATAGTATACACGGCTCTGATCTTGTGTTAATAAACGGCAGAAGAGATTTGCTTCTCTTAACGCACAATTCTTTCAGCAGAGATACACTAAATTTGATTGAAATACGGAGTATGAAAGCAAATAATTGAGACAATAAAATAGAAAAATGGAATCCGGCCAATATATATAATAAAAACAGCTATGGGCTAGGGATGATGGGGTGAACCCTTGATGCGGCGGCAGCCACCGAAATCATGCGCTTTCGAAGCATGATTTGTTTATACAGAACATACACAGTCGGGAAAAACAATAAACCCAAAAGAATTGAAAATGTGAGGGGAAGAGCCTTCACTGCCTTCGCGCGAATCATGCCCAACGCCAAGGAAGCGGATGCGGCGGCGAATTCGAACCCAAGCACCGCCAGAATAGAACAAGCCGGTAGGCGGTGCAGTTTGGCTTCATCAACCGTGACGACGTCTTCCAGGGCGACCTGCCCTTCCGCCCACCACGAGCTCGGCATGGGAGGGCACATCAGACGCCACAGGATCACGGCGCGTTCCAACTGACGCTCCACCGGGAGCCCACGCGCTTGCATCGCCGCCTTAACCGCAAAGAATGCCATTGTGTCCCATATCCCGGCATATAAGGCCATGGCAGGTATGGTGTAAATCGCGTCCTCTATCTCATAATAATCAGGACCTACCGCAGCAGTAATTCCCATACATACCGCATTAAGCGTAAGCACCACGCCGACCACAATCACCCCCCATATAATTGACTCCAGGGTAGGGCCTTCACGATAACGCGCCGCCGCCGCCAGCTCTTCTCTCACATGCAGCATCCTTTCTGCACTCGACCTTATGATCGATGATATAATTTAGGTGTATACTAGCTGGTTAATTAAAATCTAGCTAGGGTACGTGTTTGCTTAATTGGTTTTCTTTATTTATATACTTTTTCTTTAGTATACCACGACGGAAAGGAGTGTATGTATTAGGATTCCAACATTCCAAAATTCTTTAATACTCCACTACGTATTACATGAGGTATTTGTTTTGAGTTATTAAAATAGGACTAAAAGTCACTCACATTGCATAAATATATAGGACCAAAAAATAAATTATGTTTTCATAGGACTAATTATGTGTGTTTTGAACAAATATACCCTTATAGCTATTGAAATGTTTTAAATTAATAATAAAATAATAAATAATAATAATAAATTGTAAAAAATACTAAAAAAATTAATAAAAAAAATTCGATAATAAAAATTTAATTATTTTTTTCAAAAAATTAAAAAAATTAAAAAAAAAATAAACAAATTAAAAAACTCAAAAAAAAAAGAAATAAAATTGCCGCCATCTCTGTCGCTTCAGCAGCACCACCTCCAGTCACCAGGGGAAAAAATGTCAAGTTCGTTACGAATGCCATATTTATGGTAGAAAACAATGAAAATGTTGGCATTCATTTTCGTGCAAGGCTATTAATAGATTTAGGTTCATGTGAGAACTTAATCTTATGAGAGCAAATTAAAAAAATAGATCTTAACCATTGAATTGCAATATTAAAAACATTACTACGTATTTACTTATTTCGTGCAAGGCTAAAGATGTAATCTCAAAATTCTTTCCATTCTCCGTATTATCCTAAATTAATCACTTCTCTAACTTTTAGCACATCATAACTCTCTCTACTTCTTTCTAGTATCTCCATCATCTTTTTTTTTCTTTTTCACCATTACAAAAATCAAACAACCTTCATTTCTTCACCATAACAAAAACTAGTTGACGAACATGCTTTTTTTCCTGTAAAAGTTGACGAACGTGCTTATGTTTCTGAAATTGTACTTCCGGCATTTATTTATTAATTTCTAATTCAAATTTTTTGTTTTGTTATGCTCTGCTTTTGTGAGTATAATTTTATTTAATTCGATGTCACGATGTAACTTAAATCGATCACATACAACTGCACTAACATAGATTAATAGATGCACAATCAAAAATAGTTTGACTTTTAGATTTTTTTTATATATTTTCTTGTTATATACATTTATATTTGGGGTTATGTTTGTGTTTTTTCCTCTGAGTATGTATGTTGTTACTTCAATGACATACTAATGCACTTGTAGGCCGGTATATTTTCATGTTGTGCGTTTGGTATTAGTTGCACTTTTTAATGGCTACTTTTTTGCATTGAGTAATTGAACCTTATTCCTTTTTTTGAACCTTATTTCTTATATCATTTGATGCAATTATATATGTTTATTTTTGCATTTCCCATACCTTGGTTATGCATTTCGTATTTTTAATTTTTTTGCAAATATGATGCGTGTGAATGGAATAATTATGATCTTTTGGAAGAAAGAGTGCAGTGAAATCTATAAATATTAGCAATGTCAGAATGTAGAAAGTGTTGTGCCCGTAATAGGTCAAGCGTTGGAGTTGGAAGAAGAAAACCAAGTGTTGTGTCTTGCAGAGCTGAGGGTAGCCTTCGCCGCGTTTGGGTCCGCCTTGGAGTCTCGACTGTTGATTGGTGGAGGTGATGTCTGGGATACTGTGGTAGATTCGTTCTCGCCAGCAATTGAGTCGCTGGTCAACGATGAGGTTGATGATGGACTGGGAAAGGACGAAAGTACCAATGGTGGACAGGCTGTCCATTCCTACGCTGGTCAAGGAGACACGCGTCCTTGGTAGGGGTGAAGGTGGCCGAAAACAAGCCTCCCTCCACCGGCTTCCGGCGGTAACCTCTCCCTCCCTGACGTATTTGACCATTGAACGACGTAGTGAAAAGATATAAAGGGTGTTTGGTTAATGGCCTATCAACCACTTTTTGGCTGATTTGACCATATTTTAGCCTTTTGACTTGGACAAACGGCTACTTGAGGTGTTTGGTAAATGGCTTTTACATTTAGCATCTTGACTCAAATAGCCAAAATATAAAATGCTAATAATGATAGCTTTTAGGATTTGGCCGATCATTTTAAGTACGAGATTCCCTATTCTATCCACGTAACTAAGAAAGTGTAGACTCTTACGAATTCTCCTCAAATAACGATGCAGCTCGCCAGACACTCTTTTCATAATTGTTTTTCTTCTCTCACGCCAGACTTTCCCAATACTATTACTCCCTCCGTTTTTAAAAGAAGTTCCTCATTTGACTTCACAGGTTTTTAGGTAGTGTTAAATTAATGGTTGACTTTCCAATATTGCCCTTGATGGGATGTGGGCAACCGAAATGGGGAAAACAATTAAAAAGGGTATGAATAGTAACAAATGGTAACTCTTTTCTATTCAACTTCAAATAACATCATTAGCAATCACATCAAGTACTCATTACAACAATTAGAGAACTACTCCTCTTGGTTTAAACCACACAAAGAGCAACCCAAAAAATTTAAAGTTCCCTCCACACATTACTATTCAAGCCTAATTTTTACATTCCCTCCTTTTTTCAAACAACAAAACTCTATCTATAAATAGAAAACATTAATGGCATGTCTTTACTCCTATCTACTTCTGCCCCTTTCTGGCCGGCTCCCACCACATGGATCTCAATCTGCCACCCTCAATTGATTCCCCTCTGGCAGCACTTTTTTATTCAGAGCAACCTGCAGAAGAAGAAATTAAGAATGAGGAAGAAGGAGAGGATGCAACAATTAACAAAAAATGGCCAAAACTAACTGATGTCCAAAGAAGAAAAATCAGTGACATAATGTTAACAATTATGTGGACGGGAAACTTCAGAGGGGCTTATTGATTAACACAGCGAGGGAATTTAATGTTTCCACCAAGACTATGCAAAAGTTGTGGAACAAGGCACAACAACTGACAGCTGGGCTTGGAATTAATGTTGACAACATACCAAAGGGACATGTGAGCAGAAAACCAATCCAATATGACTTGGAAAAAATTTCAGACATTCCATTCCATCACAGGAAAAATATGAGAGCTTTAGCCTTTGCCATGGAAGTGTCCCCCATAACAGTTCACAGATGGTTAAAGGGGAAAAAGATTAAAAGACATCAAATGCAATAAAACCTCTTTTGACAGATGCAGGAAAGGTTAAAAGGTTAGAGTTTTGCTTCAGTTTTATAATTCCAACCTCATTACCCTTGACCCCCACATTTCATGACAGTTATGACTAGATACATATGCAATGGTGAGAAGTGGTTCTATTTGTCACAAGAAACATCCACCATTTTGTGACCTATGTAACACAAGATGGTTGGAATATTCAACTCAGCTGGTATCAACCACCCAATAGTCCTGACCTAAATGTCTTAGATTTGGTTTTTTAGAGCAATAGACTCCATCAAAGAACAGAAGGCCCCCAGAAGCATAATGGGGTTAATACATGCAGTGACCAGTGCATATGAGGAGCTGACACCTACTACACTCAACTAGGTATTTCTAAGCTACCAATATGTCATGGAGGAAGTCCTTAGAGATAATGGTGGAAACAATTTCAAGTTGAGGCATGTAGGGAAGGACAGATTGCAAAGGTTGGGATTATGACCTAAGAATGTGCAAATTACACCTGAACTGTATCAGACAACTAGAGCAAGTATGGATGCACATCTGACAACTACCACACTGATAAGTCTGTATTTAGACATGCATTTGATGCGTGTTGGGATCAGTTTTGATGGTTTTCCCTAGCTTTAAGGTGTTACAAGTCTCAATTTTAGCTCAAATTATGTTTACCGGGCGTTGGTTCGAGTTTTGTGTCATTTGGAGTCAAAATCAGGATTTTAGAGTTCGGCACTGGCACTTGAGGAGAAATCAGGATGAGTTGAAAAGAATTTGAGATTGATTTGAGAGCTATGGAGGTCAGCAAGAGGTTTACGATGAAGATTTGATGACAAAAGAGCTCTAGGATTGACTTCGGGATCAAAAGAAGATGAATGAAGCTTGAAAACGACGATCAGGACGACCTTCTGTCAATCATTCACGAATATCTCTTTGTAGAAACAACTAATGGACATGAATCAAATTGTATATGAAATACAACTTCAAGAGCTATAAATCATATGAAGACACCGTTACGAGAATAGGAGAGAAAGAAGGTGAAAACAGATGACGAAGTCAGATGATCTTTGCTGCGATTTCAGAATGACACCTTCCACCGTTTTGATCATATCTCTTGATTAGATGATTCAAATCACATTCGGCAAGTTGATGTGGATAGAGGACTTTATTATCTAAAACATTCATGAAGGAAGTTTTGTCAAATTCGAAATAGAGAAAAGGCTGAAGAACACGGACGCACGACCGTGCGTCTGGGACGCACGATCGTGTGTAAGAGCCAAAACCGGGGAGGAGCTACTGCCTGCCAAGCACGATCGTGCGTAGCCAGGGACGCACGATCGTGCGTAGCCCCGAGTTACGCGCGGAAATCTCCCACGTCGACCAGAATTGTGATTTTTCCCCCTCTTTTCTATAAATAAGGCCTCCCTAACCCATTTTAGTGGTCACGAACATTACAGAGAGGCCTAGGGACGAATTTAACACCGTTTTTACGCTATTTTCTTCCAAGACCCTGGGATTATTTGTAAGTTCATCTTTTTAATTAATGACAATTTATTCTATTTTTCCCAATTCTGTTGATTCTTCAATTATGAATTGTGAGTAGTTTAATTAGGGATTTGGGATTGATGAAGGGGTTAATCATGATTGATGGCTAGATTCTTTTCGTTTTAATTGCATGAATGTCGTTTAATTTGTGTTTGAATAATTTAACTGATATCTTTTGTAACCTGGAACCACGGCTAGAATTACAATTGCACATAGAATAAATTAAGAGAGATCTGGTTTATTCTAGGACACATTCACACACACTTAACCGTTTGCTAAGAGATTAGTAGCGATTAAGGGGCTGTAAGCTCGTTCGTCTTGGCAATAATTTAGGATCCTGTCGCATGAGAGATCAGTCTAGTCCCCTAAATTATTTTACTCTACGCCGCGAGAGCGGTAAGAACTTAGTATTGATTAGCTAGGCTCAATTAAATTTATTTCATGTAATTAGGCCTGATCTGCCAGAACTCTGATTACCCCGGAATCAATCCCTGTTCCCTTCGTCGTTAATTAGAGAGAACCCAATCTTTTATTTTAATCGTTCATTCGCATTAGTTTAATTTTAATTCAACCAACCAATCTCGCACGACGCATTTATTTTATTTTATTCCTTTTTTTTAATCGCTGAATTTAATTAATCTTTGATTCCCTTTTGTCCGTCCCTGTGGAGACGATACTCGTACTTTCACCGCTATTCTACAATCTTTTAAAGTGCGAGAAAACTCACATCAGTTTTTGGCGCCATTGCCGGGGACGGTGTCGGTTTTAAGGTTTAATTAATTTCAGCAAGATTTTTTTTAGTTTTCCGTAGGATTTTTCTGTACTAACCTTTCAGGTATTTTTCTAAAAGGCATGAGATGAACCCATTCACCTCCATGGAATATTCACCATATACGTCATACCCTCCTTACACTCCTCCTCATCCTCCTCCTCAATTCTACATAACTCGCCAATATTACTCTTCAACACCACAAAAATTTCCATCTTCCTATTCTTACCCTCTTCTAAATACGCAATACTCCCAATCTCATTCTCCTAATCATTATCCTTATCCACAATATCCTAGGGCACAACGTGGCTCCATTCTAGAATTTCTCATTCGAACTAAAAGTCCTGAGGAATTGGTTGATCGCTTTCCTAAAAATAGTGTTTGTAACTTCTATGGAGGTGGTCACCATTCATGTCTTTGCCCCATTCCTCCATACGACCATCCTTACTGGGCAACTGCATACCCCACTTCGTCCTCCCCACAACTTACAAATACAAATGTTTCAATCACTCCTACGTCTTTGCTGAGCTATGAGCCGCGGGATTCAGACGACGAATTGGAAGAGATAATTTCAGAGAAGCTATCTGACCTGGAAGAAACACTCAAGCAATTCATACAAGCTTCTGAGGTAAATAATCAACAAGCAAATGCAAGGATGCAGAACATGGAAAATCACTTGGATCAGCTGTTTAATGCCCTATCTGAGGAGCCCGGGAGATCTCATCCTAACGACACAGAAGCCCAACCTGAGGAGACCAATAAGGATGATCATGGCATTGAGTCAGACAACGAAGGTGTGAGTGTGATGGATGATACATTTCCTGATGCATTTGAAGACCCACCTATGTTTGAAGATGATGAAGAAGAAGATTATAGTGTCAAATTGTTTTTCCAAGAATACAGGAAAAGGTTCGAAATGGTACAAGCTGTAAGTGATGAAATCACAAATCACTGTGATCTTCATACAGAAACTCCCCAGCCGTTTGATTTATCATTAGTCTCAACACCTGAGGAGGGCCAGGAGAAGATCAGTCATGATGATGGTGCTACTGAGGTAGGTTTGGGTATTGAAGATGAGTTGGGAAAAGATGATTACACGTTTCAAGAGAGTGGGGGTGAGGTAGATGGTGTTCATAATGAAGAAGTCCCACTCCACAAGCAAGATTACCCCTCTTGTACACATGCACCAATTCAATCTTACGTGGGTTCAGATTTGGATTTCTTTGATTCACTCCTTGATGATGATATTCCTTTTTGTGTGGAGAGTGACAACATCATCCGAGAATACATTAATAAGAACAGTGACAAAACGAATTGGGATGCCTTCATGGAGAGTGACAACGAGTCAAGAGGAGGTACTCGATATTTTCATGGTACATTCGAGAGAGTAAAGGAGGCGTTTGTGATGCACTTTGAATATGAGGGTTATGAAGATCATATGCTGCTTACGTGGACTCGAGAATTTAGAGGTCTGCGCCACTTAATTGCATTTGTGGAGCGAAAGTTAGAAGCTTTGAAAATTAGTGCACCATTACAGTCTTTGCTATTTGAGAGCTTACGAGGTATCGTCGGGCAAACGACGTTAAAAATAGCGCTTCTTGGGAGGCAACCCAAGCTTATTTCTGCACTTTTGTTTTCTGCATGTTTTTTTTTTGTTTTTGTTTTGTGTGTTTTTGTGTGTCTGTGTTTGTTTTGTAGCTCAGGTCTTTTCGGGATGATGCGCCACAGTTTACATTGACTCAGTTTAATTCTGCACTAACCAGCGCCTTAGGGAAGTTCCTATGACTCTTACTCGCCTGTTTTAATATGATGACTTGAGTTGATTTTGAGCACGTGTGACACTTTCCTCTTTACCCCTTGTGCATAATGCATATTTGGTCATCGAGGGCGATGCCAAAGTTTAAGTGTGGGGGAGTGAATTGGGCATTCGGACAGTAGTTGCTACATGAGATTACTAGAGTTAGCATGTGCAGGTGTTAGTTGTATATTCATAGGAAATTCATGTCAAAATTTTTGAAATTTTTCTCTAAACTGTGTCTTTGTGAGCTGGCTAGAATTTTGACTATGCTTTTAGAACATCTTTGAAGTGTTTAGGCGTTAATTGCTTGCACTATAATCTAGTTGTTGAAAGGATGAAGGTATTAGTCACCCATTGAATTAATTCATAAATTTTCCATCCCACCTGAAAAAGTCCTTTAGGAGAAGCCATTTTGAGCCTGACTGTTCTTTGTTTACCCAATTAATTGAGCTCCATAGCCAAATGGCCTCTGTTTTCTTACCCGTGAATATTTTTGACTTAGTCTTGATGTTTAGGGAACTAGGGAATTAATTTGTTAAGTTTCAGGAATTTGTGTAGGAGCCATTTTTAGCACTGCTCCTATGCCCCAAATGGGGTAAGAGCAGTCACTTTTTAGGAATTTGATACTTTCGAGGATTGCATTGTAGGCATGGATTCACTTTGAATTAATGAACTTGAATTGCTATTTTTTCCTTGGTGAGGCCGAGATTAGAATGGGGTAATGTCTAGTGAGAATCCGAAAGGTGAAAATTAATATAGCTAGACCTCTTACCTTGCGAAAAAGAGAATGGGAGCCCCGGTCAAAAAGCGTAAGTGTTCGCACAATAAGATGAGACTTGGGTATCTTTCGAAAGAAATAGCGTTCTCGTACCAACATGACAAGGGAAACTGAACTTATTTAATGAACTTGGAGGTTTTAGAAAAATTAGTTTTAGTCCTCCGCGTACTTCAAGTATACGTCAAAGCACCAATGTGCCGAGACGGTTTAGCTTAGTTGTACACCATGTCTACTCTTTGCATAGGTTTAGATGATTCCTCCTAAATTGTGGCCTACTGAGTTCCTTGATCCTAAGAATAGCCCTGAAGTTTCTGAATGCATTGAGTCTTTGTTAGAATATTCCAATCTCTCAAAAGAAAGGGGCTGCTTATCATCATTCACCATTACCTTCACAAGTCCTTCTGATCAATAGCTAGTTTATTTGTGTATGCTGTCATTACTTTAAGGATGTTGTGAATAAATTTGTCAAATATTTTAGCTAGAGTACAAAGATGTAGTTTAGGGAAGAATTTTCTTGGTTTAGTTTGTCTGTTCTGTGAATACCCTTTAACTACATGTGCATGCTAATTGTTTTGATTCCGTGTGGTGATTATCGTAAGTCCCATTGATCAGTTTGCTTGAGGACAAGCAAAAGCTTAAGTGTGGGGGAATCTGATAAGTCTGTATTTAGACATGCATTTGATGCGTGTTGGGATCGGGTTTGATGGTTTTCCCTAGCTTTAAGGTGTTACAAGTCTCAATTTTAGCTCAAGTTATGTTTACCGGGCGTTGGTTCGAGTTTTGTGTCATTTGGAGTCAAAATCAGGATTTTAGAGTTCGGCACTGGCACTTGAGGAGAAATCAGGATGAGTTGAAAAGAATTTGAGATTTATTTGAGAGCTATGGAGGTCAGCAAGAGGTTTACGATGAAGATTTGATGACAAAAGAGCTCTAGGATTGACTTCGGGATCAAAAGAAGATGAATGAAGCTTGAAAACGACGATCAGGACGACCTTCTGTCAATCATTCACGAATATCTCTTTGTATAAACACCTAATGGACATGATTCAAATTGTATATGAAAGACAACTTCAAGGGCTATAAATCATATGAAGACACAGTTACGAGAATAGGAGAGAAAGAAGGTGAAAACAGATGACGAAGTCAGATGATCTCTGCTGCGATTTCAGAATGACACCTTCCACCGTTTTGATCATATCTCTTGATTAGATGATTCAAATCATATTCGGCAAGTAGGGGTGGATAGAGGACTTCATTATCTAAAACTTTCATGAAGGACGTTTTGTCAATTTCGCACTAGAGAAAAGGATGAAGAACACGGACGCACGACCATGCGTCTGGGACGCACGATCGTGCGTAAGAGCCAAAACCGTGGAGGAGCTACTGCCTGCTACGCACGATCGTGCGTAGCCAGGGACGCACGATCGTGCGTAGCCCCGAGTTACGCGCGGAAATCTCCCACATCGACCAGAATTGTGATTTTTCCCCTCTTTTCTATAAATAAGGCCTCCCTAACCCTTTTTAGTAGTCACGAACATTACGAAGAAGCCTAGGGACGAATTTAACACCGTTTTTACGCTATTTTCTTCCAAGACCCTGGGATTATTTGTAAGTTCATCTTTTTAATTAATGACAATTTATTCTATTCTTCCCAATTCTGTTTATTCTTCAATTATGAATTGTGAGTAGTTTAATTAGGGATTTGGGATTGATGAAGGGGTTAATCATGATTGATGGCTAGATTCTTTTCGTTTTAATTGCATGAATGTCGTTTAATTTGTGTTTGTATAATTTAACTGATATCTTTTGTAACCTGGAACCGCGGCTAGAATTACAATTGCACATAGAATAAATTAAGAGAGATCTAGTTTATTCTAGGACACATTCACACACACTTAATCGTTTGCTAAGAGATTAGTAGCGATTAAGGGGCCGTAAGCTCGTTCGTCTTGGCAATAATTTAGGATCATGTCGCATGAGAGATCAGCCTGGTCCCCTAAATTATTGTACTCTACGCCGCGAGAGCGGTAAGAACTTAGTATTGATTAGCTAGGCTCAATTAAATTAATTTCATGTAATTAGGCCTGATCTGCCAGAAATCTGATTACCCCGGAATCAATCCTTGTTCCCTTCGTCGTTAATTAGAGAGAACCCAATCTTTTATTTTAATCGTTCATTCGCATTAGTTTAATTTTAATTCAACCAACCAATCTCGCACGACACATTTATTTTATTTTATTCCTTTTTTTAATCGCTGAATTTAATTAATCTTTGATTCCCTTTTGTCCATCCCTGTGGAGACGATACTCGTACTTTCACCGCTATTCTACAATCTTTTAAAGTGCCAGAAAACTCACATCACACACCAAACAATGCAACTCAACAAAATGAGTTCATAGGTGAAGATGCATGACATCTTCACAGATGAACTTTTCAGATTGCAGTTTACACAAAGGTTTCTTTTTGAATGTTGCACTCATATAAACTACTTCACACACCTTTATTTTGTGAGCACAAATGATTTTTTGTTAGTACACTAGAATAGGTGTGTAAAATGCATTTTTTGTAAGCAAATGTAGAAGGCAGACATGACACTAGTTAGGTCCAGCCCATGTTTCTGTAATTTGTCCTATAGTTATATGTAATGAAATGGAACTTAATTCAGGGACTGACCAATTGTTGTATGCCATTGTCAACACAGTATAAAATCATTCACATGTCATACACATTTCATATCAATGAAGCCCCATTTCATCATAAGTTACAGGCATGAACATGTAATTAAAAATGCAGACAAGCAATGTATATATTCAAAGTATAGTATCTGTTCTACAAAAGCAGAAGTTCCAATCAATAAAACAAAGCATAGTATCGGTTCAACACAAGCAGAAGTTCCAATCAATAAAACAAAGCATAGTATCAGTTCAACACAAGGAGAAGTTCCAATCAATAAAACAAAGTATAGTATTTGTTCAACAAAACAAAAGCAGAAGTTCCAATCAATAAAACAAAGCATAGTATATGTTCAACACAAGCAGAAGTTCCAATCAATAAAACGAAGGGAGAATATCTATTCAACAAAAGCAGAAGTTCCAATGAATAAAACAAAGCAAAGTATCTGTTCAAGACATGCACGAATTAGGTCACAAGCACAAACACAGATTCCATTTCAGAAATTAGGGTTAACATAGTTACTGCCCTTTCGCGCATGCATCCGAATCCGCATCAGCTTCCCGGCCTAATACACCATCTGAAAAGGGGCTCCCCATGCTGCCTTCCTCGTCTTCCGACCCCTCACCACCCTCCCCGGCTACTTTACCACCGTCCTTCCAAACCGAGGTCACCTCTTCTCCGTCTGAATCGACGAGGCCTTCTAAGACATCAAACATATCTGAAACAAGGTTATCACCGTATTTTTTCTGGATGGACCAGTTCGGATCTGTTTTGGTATCACTGGAGTACCGAAATTGAACAAAAACATGCATCTGAAATGGAACTCGACTTAGATCGGACCTCGTATGTGACATAAGGTGTGATTTTGGTTTCGGATCTGATGGGGGAGGCAGTTTTGGATCCATGCGTAGGAAGTAACGGTGGCCGGAGGGGTTTCACAAATGGAGAGGGATGAAGGGTTTTCAGACTTGGGGTAACTATGGTCTATGGAGAATAGAGAAGTGGTGGAGATGGAGTATCACCATAGATGAGATAACAATGGTGAGTAAGGGGAGCGACAGATCGGAGAACATGGGGGAGAGGAGAGGACAATGACAGAGAGAGGAGAGAGGGTAAGTGACGAGCACTTTGTCACGGTGCGTCAAAATAAATTCAATACTAAACACTTATACGTAGTATAGCGTAGTAGAGTTCGTATCCACAGGGAAAGGAATAATTCTCTTTTTATGATACTTAGTAAATAAAAAGGGGGGATTTGGATTGAGTGATTTAATTTAATTAAGAACTAAGATGAACAACCTATATGTGTTTAATTCAAAGATAAAAAGGACTTGGCATTGCTACTTTCCACTTGTTGGTATATTTTAGTCGATCATTGTTATATCTATAACTTATTCCCTCTCGAATACTCAATCGGGGAGTATATCCACTTCATCGAGGGTAATTATTAACAACAACCGTTCATTAATAACCCTTACTATTAATCAAATATAGAACAACGCCTTATACCGATTTAATAGAAGCATTTAATCTTTCTAACTCCTTGATGAAATCAATTGAGATTGATAACCTCAACACAACGGTTTCGGTTTAACCATCAAAATTAATCCCTCTTAAGTTTATTAACCACGACCGTGCATTAATAAACCGAAGTTACTTACTTGTGAAACCATCAACGATTAACCATCGGTTCGTTGATCGTTTCTAGTAATAATTAATATATGAAACAAAACTAGTTGATCATTTAAGTAATGTTCAAAATATTAATATGAAATATGAGTATGAATTAATTAATATTCAAGGAAGAATATTATTAAAGAAAATGAATCCTACTATAATTAATATCAAGATGTTAACTAATTGTCATCTTAGCAACACTCCCCAACATTAATATAGAGGAAGAAAATATCATTCTAACTAATGTCGAGATGTTAACTAATTGTCATCTTAACAACACTCCCCAACATTAATATAGAGATGGTATTAAGGAAAGAACTATTAATTAATATTCAAGGAAAGAAGTTAAGAAAATAACTCACAACTTTAATAATCAACAAGCTTCAAGAGCAACATCAAGAATGGAAGTTTAGCTCCTTATTTGGAGACTAAACATGATACAAAAATATAAGAAATGCTATTCTAAACTGAGCTTAAGAGTATGGAAGAAGGGATGATTTTTTGTGAAGAAAAAATGTGCTATTTATAGGTGTTTTTCAACACCTTTGGCGGGTACCCGACCGGGTTTAGTGCTTACCCGACCGGGGTACCGGTCAAAATCATATTATCTCCCACGTTTTTGTGTTTCAGCACGTTAAAATGTCCCGGGTCAAGTCAGACCCGACCGGGTCAAGTAGGGGACCCGACCGGGTTTGACTCAAAAATCAGATATTCTTTATTCGGGCGATCCTTGGCACGTTCTGGTGTTCCGGGTCACATCCGACCCGACCGGGTCAAGTAGGGGACCCGACCGGATCTAGCTATTTTCTCAAGGATCTGGTTCTCAACTCAGACCCGACCGGGTGTAGTGCATGACCCGACCGGGTTAGTGCTCCTGCCCATTTTTATCTTCAGCTTTTCTCATTTTCCTTGCTAAAAACACTACTACTATTCTACAACTATAAATGAAAGCAAAAAACAATTACAAACAACATAAAACAAATGTTTACAAACTAACTAAAGAGGAAAGAAAATCCACACAAAGTTAATACAAAAACATACATTTATGCACTATAAACTAGTGCATATCAGTAAGATGGAGTAATACGGAATAAAGGTCGGTAGATAGGGTGGGTGATGCAGAGGCGGCTTGAGCATTTCGGTGGCCCCAGACGAAAAATATTTATTATGTATAAATCACTTTTAAAATCAGATAAATTGAATAAAAATCACCTTATGAAAAAAAAAGCATATTCAAAGTTCACGATATAATGTTTGTAATATTCAAAAGGATAAATTTTTAAATGCAAACATATGCAAAACACAAGGGCAAACTTATACTTGTAACACCCTATTGCCTATTATTCATACCTTTTGAAGTGCAAAATCAGTAATAACTTCATAAGTCTCAATTTTAAGCTCAAGTCATATGTACCGGGCGTTGGTTCGAGTTTTGGTATTTTTGGAGTCAAAATAAGGGAATTTGAGTCCGACACCGGCGTTTGAGAAGCAATAGGGACGAGTTGAGAAGCATTTGAGAGTTGATTAGGAGCATTGGAGGTCAGTGAGGTGTTAAAGACAAAGTTTTGAAGACAAAAGAGCTCTAAAATTAGGTACGAGATCAAAAGAAGACGAATAGGGCTTGAAAAGAGCGGTCAGGATGACGTTCTATCAATCGTTCAAGCATATATTTTCTTAGGAACATCCAAAGAACACCATTCAAGTTTCATATTAAATCCAACTTCAAGGGCTACAAATCATATGAAAACACCATTGCGAGAATATGAGAGAAGAAAGGTCAAAACAGACGATGAAGTCAGATAATCTCTGTTGAGATTTCAGAATGCGACTTTCCACCATTTTATTCATATATTTTGATTGGATGATTCAAATCCAGTTTTACAAGTTGTATTGGATAGAAGACTTCATTAGCTACAACTTTGATGAAGGAAGGATAGTCAGACGTGAACTATGAAGCCTATTTCTGCTTGCAGTTATCGCTCGATGTATTGACGGTCTACAAATAACACCTAATACTAATACCAGAGTAGAATTTTTTGGAGGTCCTCTTGGCAGTTGAGGCCCAAGGCAGTTGCCTGGCCCAACTGCCCTCAAAGCCGCCACTGGGGTGATGGGGGAGAGGTAAATGGATTGGGATAATATTCAAAGGGTAAATGGGTATTTTCACCTCAAAAAATTTCCTAAAATATAAAGGGAACTTAATTTTGGAACTACCCAAAAAAGAAAGTGAGAAGTTGTTTTAGAAACAGAGGAAGCAGGGGCGGACCCACTAAGGGTCCCACGGTGTCCCGGGACCCCGCGTACTTCCAAAAAAATACCTATATATTTTATATATTTTATTTAAAATTTACTTATAAATGTATATATAACACAAAAACAAGTATGAATTCCAAAGAATGGAGCAGAGCAACGGAGGAAAGCTTTTAAAAACCTTTACTTTTCGTGGAAGTGCAAGGATCGATTCCCTCTCACTCCTATTCCTCTTTTTTTGATTTATTATTGTAAAAGATCACAACTACATCCTTTTGCCTTTTTTAAAAATCCTCAACTTCACACTTTACATAATTCAATTAATTATTAAAATTTCTATTATGATTTTCCATTATTAAGTGAAGAATTGAATAAAATAATTGGTGAATATGAAATTAATTTGACTGACAATACACATGATCAACATGTTTACTTTGAATCTTTAGAAGCTTATCCTGGTTTGAGAAAAAAAATTGTTGATTTGCATCATAATGTTCAAGATGAGTTGCGTCATAGTATGGACTATGAAACGTTGTACTACTTTAATATTTGGAATTTTATCAATTCAAAACTTGAAAGGTAAATGAATTATCAATTCGAGACCTGAAAGAAGATATTTATAGATATAAGACTCAAATGATGAAAATGGTCAATTTAGGACTTGAATGATTAAAGACTATCAATCTCGGACCTATATTGTCAAGAATTTTATTATTTTTATGTTAAAATTTTTAAATATTATTTAGTTTTATTAAACTAATAAACTTTTGTGGAAAAAAGTTTATCAAAAATTAGCAAAAGAATTAATAAATAAATAAATAAATCAAAATCTATGAAATCTTAGATCCTAGATTGATAATTTTCATCTTTCGGGTCCTATATTAATACATTTCATCTTTCGGGTACCGAATTTATAATATATCTATCTATAAGGTCCTGAATTGATAAAAGTTCTTAATATTTTGATGATGTACATTAACTATGAAATGTTATGCTACTTTAATATTATATAATTACATTTTTTAAAATTTTTTATTGGTTAGACTTACATTAAGGTAGGGACCCCGTGACTCCGATTTTCTGGGTTTGCCACTGAGAGGGAGTATATAGGAATAGGAATCTGTAATTTTATAAGCTTGATGTTTTTTTCCTCTATCGAAATATGATACGAAGTATATATCAATAATATACTTTTAATTCTTCTTTATCGTACCTGTTGTTTCTATACGATTTTTTGGGATTGATGTTTGAATTTTTTATTCCCAAGTCGCAATTGCAGGGATGATCTCTTTGATCTGTTCGGTTTAATTTATCAAAAATCTCTTGTTTCGTATATTTGAAATTGTGGTGTAAATAAAGTTAATTGTGAACCTTGACTTGCGTTAATGAATCTTTTTTTATAAAACAAATGGTGCGTTTACCTAGTCGTACGTACCGAAAATATTTATAGAAAAATGTGTAATATGTGTATAAAATTAGTTAGTAAATATGATATCCATAAAAGTCATTTAACAAATTATCAGCTAATTATAAGCAACTATTTAATCAAACACCATTTTACAAGCTGCTAATATTATCAGCCAATCAAAATAACCGACAAAATCTGCCTTCATCAATCAGCAAAGCTAATCAGTCAACAGCCAACAGCCAACAACTAATGGTCGATTACCAAACACCCCATACGAGTACAATAAAAAAAACAATTGCTACAGCAAAGATCGCGTAAGTTATAAGGTCTCGGGCAACAAATTCCATGATGGCATACTAGCACGGATCAATCCTCTATGGCTCTATACATAAACTATTCAAATTTAGAGATGGCAATTGTGACCGATCTGGTGGATACCCGCACCGAACCGCCCCGGTCAAACCGGGGAAAACCGCATTGACCGGGTAACGGGTATGGGGCGGGGAATACCCGTTTTGTTTTTACGGGTAATGGGGCGGTTACGGTTTTATACATGTCCGCCCCATTACCCGCCCCGTACCCGCCCCGTTTATTTTTAGTTATATTTTTATTACATTCTCATCTATTAGTTGTCCCATTTTCATTGTGTATATATCAATGACATATGTACTAACTCTGGTGTACGAACGAAAGTTCATAATAGATCTTAATAGTCTTGTCTTTTTTCTCGTCTTGTAGATATGCGAAACTTTAAAGTGGCGTTTGAATCTAGAGTCGTCTAGGTGATGCCATTTTTTGCCCTTTAAAACATTATTTTTATATTAAAATACCAATGACACATTTAATAAAGTGATTACCCGCGGTTACCCGCGGTTATACCCGTTACCCGTTGGGGCAGTTATGGTTTGGGTAAAAATTACCCGTTGGGTAATGGGGCGATTATGGGGCGAGGGAATTACCAAACGGGGCGGGTACAGTTATATGTAAAACCGTCCCCGATCCGCCCCGTTGCCATCCCTATTCAAATTTATATGGAATTTTGAATTCACACCCCACTTTTTTTTAGGTGATGTGGGACTTTACACCCCATTTAAAAAAATTAGTTTGCCCATTAGCACCTAATCTTTTGTGAAGAAATATTTCGGAATAGGGTGCAAAGTCAAAGGCTTTTTAAGGGAAATGAAGTGCAAACTCAAAAAAAGGGGGTGCAAAGTTTAATATCATCTAAAAAGTGAGGTGTAAAGTCAAAATTTCCCTTTTTATCAAACATCTGACTTTTGATTTGACGGATGTAATAATAGTACGAGTAATAAAGATTTGAATTACTTTTTTTGACAATATCGGTTAAAGTCATTCTAAATGGTTATTTTAGTTATTTTTAGTATAATTTTTTGAATATTTTATTATTGAATCATAATATTTTAATAAAATTATAATACGTATTTATAACACATTTTATTAATGAAATTAAAAAAATGAAAAAATAGCTAAAATGATTCTCTATTACAACTTTAGGCAGATAAACTACTTCAATCTTAATTATTTGATTATTATATAATTCAGTGAGCAAAATAAAAGATTACGTGTTTGATGAAAGAGTTGATTGATAAGGCTGATAAGCCAAAAAATATGATCACTAAACTTGCTCTTAGGCGAAGACGCGAAGTTTTTATAGATATGAACAAAATTGGAGTGCATCTAATCCATCCCCTTTATGAAGTCATAAGAGACAAAATTGTTTTTCATATGATTTTCATTTTCACTTTCCTACAAACTATCATTATACAATATAATTAACTTACAACATATAAATGTTAATAAAATTACACTCCGTTCATTACAACATCATAAATGATCACACAAGTACTTTGTGTAGCGTAAAGTTATATTACCTCGGTTGCGCACGGTTGGACATTACAAATTTTGAATCAGATATGATGACAAAGAGAAAAAGTAAAAATAATGTGGTTGAGTTTTGAATGAATGAGTATAACAATAGCTTTCATTTGGTAACAATTGGGTGGTAATATGTGTATAAAAAAAATATAATTTGATTACAATAATTAGCTTGTCTACTTGTTTTGAAGTATTGCAGAGATGAAAACAATGACGACTTAGTACTTGGGAGGTGACCTAATTTTATGCCTAACATATAACCAATAAAAGTAAATACCAAAGTCAATTTTTGGAACCTTATTGTACTGTCGTGTGATATCAATGTGAATTCACAGATCGAACAAAACTAAGAAACTAGGGACGTAAAAACAATTAAATTGGCGTGGTATCAAACTCAACCAGTATGATACCGAATTGGATATACATAGTTTGAAATTTTTCTTAACTAGTTCGAAAGTTTAGCTGTTACGAGCCAACAACCGAGACGAATTTGGTACGGACTTTATCCGTGCCAAACTTCCGTGGCTATAACGAAATTTTTTGGTAGAACTCACTGATCACTGTTATTGCACTCAACTTGGTTATTACTTTTTAGCTTCGATAGTCCTTAATTGGTTGTGCTTTAAACTCTTTAATTTCATTGTTAAATTGGCAAATGTGAAACTTGAATGTTTAGCTACCAATGGAGATAAAAAGATATTTCAAATTCATAGATTGTATCAACAATACTCTTTCTGGTACTCTGTATTAGGACCATCATTGTTAGGTGGTGCAGCTTGATTACCGCAATTCTAAGTTTGTGAAGCTATTTGAGTTTTCTTAAGTTATTTTATTTAACATAATGATTTTCTTTTATTTGAGATCAAATGATGTTAGGAGGAAATTGATACAAGGTGAGAGCATGTTGTATCTTATGTCTAAATAACCTATTGTACTACTAAAAGGCATCCTAATTAATAATATTATTTATGTAATTTGAAAATTATATGATGAACTTTGATTTCCTTTTTAACAATTACTATTATAAAAACTGACATTATTTGACGTTGATATAATATGATGTAATATCATTAAAAGTGATACAGAATGACTCTAGATCTAAAATAAAATTATACCATTTAAATAGTCATGGTGCCAGTATGAGTTTCGGCAAAATATTGGAGTGTCTCCAACTTTGCCCACCAAACACTATTTGAATTTTGAAATGACGGCTAATACAGATCCTTTTTTTTATAATCCGGGTGTCGGGGCTTACGCTCCTATAATCCTAGAGTGAACTACCCTCCAAAGCCCCTAGACAGTTAAGTCCGGATCTGATCACAGTCAGTCTCGTCAATACTGACTCCAAAGGACGAATCCAGCAAGACTTACATCACCTTTCAGGCTGCTCCTCCCACCACACGAACCCGCTACCTTCATTACTATCCTCTCCCTTCTCAGCCGCTGAGCAACTCCGTGAAGGTAGGAAGAATCATTGGGAGCAAGACCTCCCTCCTCTCCCCTAAATGTGCCTAGCGGGATTCGAACTCGAGACCTCCGCTAGGACACGGTAACCTTCCACCCAGTGAGCTGGAATGGTTGGTTGGCTAATACAGATCCTTCACTTGGTGGCTGGGTTGGCTAAAAATAATTCAAAAAAAAATACTAGTAAATAAATTGAATTGCGCTTCACCCCACTGGCCAACCATCTCCTGGTCTTGGATGCAGCAACTCCGGCAGCCAGCTATCCCACCGGCCCAACTTACAAAATAGCAAGTCATTGACTCATTTCGACCGATTTGATCTGTAAATGTCTGATCTCTGTGTATTTTGTAACTACGAAAGTATGATGTGATTTAAATCTAATATGATCTCGAACTGAACAAAGTCTAAAAGAAAAAACATCCGTAGCCTATAAGACAAGACAATCCACGGCTGGAGTACCGTAGTTGAGGACTTAAGGCCCATGGCCCTCCAAGAAAAATATATTTTTTTTTAAATTACATACATATAAAAGTACTTCGGTGTATTAAAAAAAGCCCCCCCAGACAAATAAACTTCATGTGCCCCCAAATTTTAATTACAAATTTATTGAGGGTGAAAATAGAAAATGAGAAATCCAATTAATTAAGCAATCCGTTTGTGTTGATTGTTGCTACTTTGTCAAGTTGAATTAAGAACTCAGAGAACGAAAAAGCGAAGGTTGAACGCAGAAACTCCGACTTGGGTGAAAACTCAAAAACGCATACTCTCTTCTTTTAATTTATGAGAATGCAAGTTTACCGCTACTCTCATCGGCATCATCACATTTACCTTCTCAATGTCCCGAAAAGTTATCCAATTTTCTATTACGCAGTGATTTACGTTTGCAACATTCATTTACTTTTTTTCTTCCACAATTATGAGTATACATTTTCACTTTACTCTGACTTTATTAATATGTGTGTCAAACTAAGTTAAACGGAAAAGAGAAAATGATGTGGTTTTGATTTACTCCTATGTATATCGGTTTGGGATTGTGATTACTTTCTATCACAAAAGATGTTTTCTCAAATTTATTTAATATGTTAAGATAATGTGAAAGATGAAGAAGCATAATTTGATATCGAGATCCACTTTAATCATAGATTGTGGCTAGGGATTTTTTTGTTGAAGGAACCATGCATGAGCACAATGTTAAGGTATTAATTTGGAATAATTTTGTTGAAGGATTAATTTTGTCCTCTTGATTTTTTCTTATGCCTACTTCACACTAATTTGTGGATTCATTATAAAACTTAAATAGGAAGAACAATCAAATATGACGTCGTACTTTCATAAAAAGAGCAAATAAACCCTTTTATATGAGGCTCTTTCCAACCGTCGCCATTTAGGGCGGTTTTCGGTGGAATTTTTTGATGATTCTTTTTAAGGATTTTTTTCATTACCAAATTTCAGCTAAAAGTTCAATCGGAAGGCAATCAAATGAATTTTTGAAGATAACTGTGCAGTTAGACATCGCAGTATATTTCGAAAATCATTTGAATGCCTTCTCGATTGAATTTTTAGCTGAAATTTGGTATGAGTAAACTAGACTTAATAAAGAATATGATCCAAAAAAATCATCAAAAAATTCCACCGTAAACCGTCTCAAATGGCGACGGCCAGACAGAGCCTCCTATAAAAGGGATTATTTGCTCTTTTTATGAATGTTCAAGGGCTTTTTTTACAGTTCTCCCAACTTAAATATTTAGGAAAGTTAAGTTTGAACTTATGGCCCACGAGAGATAAACTTCCTGGATCCGCCACTACACGATCGAGCTTCGTTCTTTTACTATTCAAGTGAATAGTACAATCTTCTTCCTCACACCATGTGCTGCAATTGCGCCCCATTGTTAAGCCGATTCTATGATATAAGGCCTGTCAAATATGGAGTACCTTTTAAGTTAGTGATGTTAAATTTTGATCAATTATATATAAACACACTGTATTATTGATAATATGAAAATGATATGAAAATGTTCTTTGTTAAAAATATTTTCAAAAAAGTATTTATCTGTCTAATCGGATCACTGTGATGTAAAGTATAATACCGAGTGTTCATAAAATCGGAAATATCATGGCTAAAATATCAAAATTTCATATATTAAACTAAAAATATTAAATTTTACAACATACTATATGTGTAATATTTACTATATATGAGAATATATTTGTTGTGATTTCGTCCGTTATTGATTAAATGAATCAAGGATATGAAGAACGTCTGAAGATTCGAAGAATTGAGCTTTGAAGATTCAAAAATCTGATGAACAAGGCTTTAATTTAATTTGAAGATTCAATGATCTGAAAAACAAGTCTATGAAGATTTGAAGATATGGATATCAATATTGAATTTAGATTTAATTGAATATCAAATCATTTATCCTGTGGAAGCCCTTTAACAGAAGATTAAGCTAGCAAAAACGACTCTTTTAATAAAGATCAAATTACTTGAAAACTCGAAGCCCTAAAAAAGAATTATATATTCAAAAACGTTTGGAGATTCGACGAAGAACGTTGAATATTCGAAAGATTAAAATTTTAATTTAAAATTTAATTTTCAATTATAGAAGATAAAGAGAATCACGAGGAGCAAGAATTCTGTTATCTCAAGTAAATTGAAATTGAGGGTGGATGATCACTCATTGAATTACACTCACATTCTACCAATTTTTTAGCTAGCTTCTCCACTCCATTTGAGGCTCCATTCTAATCTGGTTGTCAGTGTTGTGGCTGTTACTCACAGGGTTCAGATTTTGGCCTATTTGTGATTTCAGATGTGTTAGCTTCGCCATGTGTGTTGGAACAGCAGTATTATCACTATATATGGAGAGAACTATTATTAGTTACTCGCACTTAGTACGGAGTATTGCTCTCGATGGCTAGAAGTTCATTTTAGTAACAAAAAATGATTACTCCGTATCTTATAGAGACATGGACATAAACTTGCAAATAGTACATAACATAATGTTGTATTTTCATAAGCAGGAACTCAATAACTAGTAGCCATAAGCCATATATCAGTTTACAAAATTAAACAACATACATATCTATTAATACCAATCATAAGAACATTCCAACCATCCTTAGCTTACCCAACAATAAGTAAGGTTATACTCCAAAATAATAATCTCACTGATGGATTATAGGGGTATCCAAACTATAACAAAATGGAGAGATTTGAGCTAATGTGAGGAAGAAGATGAATGAGTAGTAATGTGAATTAGAGTTAGGGTTTACAAGCTCCAAAAGGAGTATATATAGAAGAAATCCGGGTCTGGCCTCTAATATGGTCCTGACAGACCCGGTTACATAAATGGACTGATAATATAAAAGTCTAATCTAGAACACCTGAATAATAATAATGTACAATAATGAAAATGCTATCAACTGAGTGTACGTGGGCCGCTGTCCAGGCCCAATAGTCGTGAGACCCGGGGGTCCGAGTCTATATACTCTATCACTCACTCTATGGAAGGGTCAAGTTTACTCGTCTAACAAGTCATCCATCTATTTAGTTGTTCACTCAAATGTGATGATAAATATAATCAAATGGATCCATACATGGCAGATGGATGGAATGGAATCCCAAGCGGAGTCTGCATTGGGGTGTAGCGGCATATACAATGACATTTCCGAGACACTCCACACTTTTACTGGCTTGTCAAGGCTCCCACCGTAAATTACAATCCACCTTTGATCACTCTAGCTCGATTCCTTATCCTCCGTCACCACTAAACACTTGACGGGCCTTCTATGGCCCGTCAAGATAGATAGGCAAGTGTGGACCAACCCTTCTTTCTTCCACATGCAAATTGTCTTATCTGATGAATACAGCATTACCCGCTGTCGCGAGACATAAAACTTTTGGGGTCGAGTGGACACTTCGGAACATATTGGGATGACCTCCCACATACATGGTTCGTGCTTCCTTATTACTTTTGAAACTATAACCACTTGCTCATGGATATTTGAATTATTATAAAGTATTTTGGGGCTGCGAGCGTATGTTTTGGCCGCATGTGGCCCATGACTTATCGTTGAACATTTCCACTTTTCATTTGCTTAAATGTGATGTTGACATGTATGTTTACTTACTGAGTATGGTATGAACTATGTTCATGAACGCCTTGTATGATTAAGTGAGAGTGACTTGCGAGTGACGTCACTTGATCATACATGCGTTCAGATGCGGTCTGGGGCGTGACAATAGCATTATTCATGATTATTCAAATAAAAAAGAAATATTTTTATTCAGGTTTAGTTATGGATACTAGCGGGGATAGTGTCATGCTAATGACTAATACAAAGAAGAAGAGAGGCGTGGAGAAATGAAAATCTCAAGGGGAGTAGCTTTAAGGTTTGTTAGTCCAAAACTCTCACTCATGTCAATTGGAGCATCTGTTGAGAGATCAAACAAATGCAACAGATTAGCCAACACCAAATGCAACATCAACAGACCAACTGTAATGCCTGGGCACACTTTTCTACCTGCACCAAACGCGAACAACTCGAAATCATTGTTCCACTTGTGACTATTATTGTTGAGAACAAACCTCTCTGGTTTGAACTCATCAGGATCAAACCAAACATGTGGGTCCCGTTGGAGCTTCCAAACATTTATATAAAGCCAAGTGCCTTTTGGGACATGAAAACCTTGTATGGAACAATCCTCTCTGAACAACCTTGGCCCTCCTAGGGGCCCACCAGGGTACAATCTTAAAGTTTCTTTGACTATGGCTTGGAGATATACCAAATTATTCATGTCTGATTCGTAAACCCTTCTTTCCTTGCCAACAACCTTGTCTAGCTCTTCCTGTGCTGTTTTTAACACGTGAGGGTTGTTCATTATTAACGACATAGCCCATGTAAGCATGACCATGGTCGTATCCGCTCCTCCCGAAAGCAATGCCTATTCATATACTCCGTATTAAAATATCATTCTTTAAAACAAACTGCAAATTTTGCTAAAAAAACAAACTGCAAATAAGTAAAGCTAGGAAGTTTTTCTGTACTTCCCTACGTTTTTATTTAGGTGCTTGCTATGGTACCCAACAAAAATAGGAAGGTATCATACCTAGGATGCATTTCATTGGTGCAACTCAAAGTTTTACATTTTATTTGCATTTAAATTATTCAATTGAAATTTTTTGATTGGTCCATACCATCAAGGTACCATACCTTCAAGGTACCATAGAAATTGCCTTTTATTTATTCATTTTGATTAAAGAGTACACAGCACACCATTTTCAAAATACTAGGATGTGAATTAACCAAAATTCACTTTCTCTAGTTAATGCCAACCAAACACAAGAAAAACTTAAATAGTATAATTAGGTTAAATTTAATCTAAAAATCTATCCACCCGGATTTCATAAATAGACTAATAGAGAAAAGGAAAAGGTAAGCATATGATAAAAATTAAAGAGTAGTATTGGCATCACAAAAATGTTTTGTATGTGTGACATCATTGCGTAACCAGGATCGAAGGTTGAAGTGGGTCGGTACAAATAATTTTTACAAAAACAATTTTACACATAATTTATTACTACGTATATTAAAACTAAAAAGAATTTTCAAACTTGGGGTGGACCGTGACCGGTTAACCCGCCCCTACCTCTGCCCCTGTGTGACATAATGTGCATTAAAAATTCATCTCTACCTCTATTGATAAATTTCCTATAATAATTGGTAAGTTTTATTACGCAGTATATAGCATCACCATGGTGGTACCCATTCCTCGAAAAAGCCACGTTACTGGTTTTGGAGGCAAAAGATCATGCCCAATGATATTCTTTCAATTAAGTTATTATTAAGTTGAGAAAAACATACCCATCCGTTCTTTTTTAGTTGCAACGGTCAACATTTCACATTTGTCAACGCACGTTTTTTACCGTAATTATATCTTAGTTCTATTAGTAAAAAAATATTAAAAATCAGATATTGAAAATTTGTAATAAGATGAATTGAACAATATTTTTTTAAAAAAAAAAATTTCATAAAATTATAGACTAAAATGTAGTCTAAGTAGAGCATGTGAATAGTGTAAAATTCAACATGTGATTAAAACAGAAGAGATGATACTATATTTCTATGACTATGAATATGTTTGCAAAAAAAAAGTGATTTTCACCTTTGTGTTAAAAAAGGTGACAATGGTATTGCTGTTTTCAATAGACAATTTTTCATAAAATCAAATATTTAAAAGCTAAAAGCTACCGTATTTGCTTTTTTCTTTTTTTATTACACAAAAAAGTGCTACGTATATGGCCTGATTTTTTTCCATTTTTTTGTTCGGGTGTTTTACCAAAATACGGGAAAAGTGGGATAGGGTTGCCAAAATACGGGGATTTGTTTAGGGTTTACCAAAAAACGAGAGTCGGAACTGCGCGTTCCGACAAGAGAGATGGGTTTGAAAAAAAATATGCATCCCCTCCTGTCGGATATGCCACTTCCGACAAGGCGGGGTTCTTTAAATGAAAGTGGCTTGACCGAAAGTTTATCCAAATGTTTAAAAATTTGTCCAACTTTTATATTTAAAACTTTATCCAAATTTTTTTAAAAGTTTATTTGAAAAAAAACTAACTCCTGTCGGATTTAAGAGTTCCGACTGCAGGAGTTTGATTGATATATTTGATTTTATTTTATCTGTTATATTTTATTTAATTATATTTTATCTATTACGTAGTATATTTTATCTAATTAGTTTTATCTGATTATATTTATTTTGATACAATTTTATCTGATTATATTTTATCTCATTAATTTTATCTAATTATATTAAGTAAATCATTGTCAATTTTACAACTCGTGTTCATCATATAGGCTGATTACATTTCAAATGATTGTATTCATATTGGGTCGAAAAGGCGTATTTATGATCCGGGTCTAAAAATATGAATCACAAGTGTGAATATTAAAATTTCATCTATATATTAAGTAACTCGTGGTCAATTTCACAATTCATGTTCATAATATATGCTAATTGCATTTCAGAAGATTGTATCCGTACTGGTTCGAATTGGGGTATTTATGATCCGAGTCTAAAAAATGTGAATCACAAGTGTTAATATTAAATTGTCATCTATATATTAAGGAACTTGTGGTCAATTTCATAACTCGTGTTCATGATATAGGCTGATTGCATGAAATTCGAATGATTGTGCCCTTATTGGGTCAAATTGGAGGTTTTATGATCTAGGTATAAAAAATGTGAACCACAAGTATGAATATTAAAATTCCATCTATTTGTTAAGTAAATCATTGTCAATTTTACAACTCGTGTTCAAGATATAGGCTGATTACATTTCAAATTATTGTACCCCTACTGAGTCATATTGGGGTTTTTATGATTCGTGTCTAAAAAATGTGAATCACAAGTGTTAATATTAAATTGTCATCTATATATTAAGGAACTCGTGGTCAATTTCAGAACTCGTGTTCATGATATAGGTTGATTGCATAAAATTCGAATGATTGTGCCCTTAATGGGTCAAATAGGAGGTTTTATGATCTAGGTATAAAAAATGTAATACTCTCTCCGGTCCTTATTAAACTTTACACCTTTTTTTAGCAGTCCCGTATTAAACTTTACACTTCCTTATTTGCTTTATTTGGCAAACAAATCTACACCAAACAGTGTCAAACAGTGCCAAACAGTGTCAAACAGTGCCAAACAGTGTACTCTACAGTAAAGTCAAATTTATTTCCTTAATATATGTGAAGTCAAAGTGTAAAGTTTAATAAGGACCGGAGGGGGGTAACAAGTATGAATATTAAAATTCCATATATTTGTTGAGTAAATCATTGTCAATTTTACAACTTGTGTTCATGATATAGGCTGATAACATTTCAAATGATTGTATCCCTACTGGGTTGAATTACGGTTTTTATGATCCGGGTCTAAAAAATGTGAATCACCAAGTGTTAATATTAAATTGTCATCTATATATTAAGGAACTGGTGGTCAATTTCACAACTCGTGTTCATGATATAGGCTTATTGCATAAAATTCGAATGATTGTGCTCTTATTGGGTCAAATTGGAGGTTTATGATCCAGGTCTAAAAAATGTGAATCACAAGTATGGATATTAAAATTTCACCTATATGTTAAGTAAACCATTGTCAATTTTGCAATTCGTGTTCATGATATATGCTGATTACATTTCAAATGATTGTATCCTAAAAAATGTGAATCACAAGTGTGAATATTAAAAATTCATCTATATATTAAGTAACTCGTGGTCAAATTCACAATTCGTGTTCATGATATATGTTAATTGCATTTCAGAACGAAGATTGTATCCTTACCAGGTCGAATTGGGATTTTTATGATCCGGGTCTAAAAAATGTGAATCACAAGTGTTAATATTAAATTTTCATCTATATATTAAGGAACTCGTGGTAAATTTCACAACTCGTGTTAATGATATAGACTGATTGCATAAAATTCAAATGATTGTGTCCTAATTGGGTCAAATTGAAAGTTTTATGATCCGACACATAAAGTATTGGATTTTGGGTCACTTTATTTTTGTACGGATATGGTTGGACAAAATATATTGAATTTTGATTGAATTATATATGATAAAATTTTATCTGATTCATTTTATCTGATTGAACTTATCTGATTAAATTTTATCTGATTATCAATTTTATCTAATAAATAATTCTAAAGTTATGGGTTACATAAAATAAAATTTATCTCGAATATAAATTTCTTAAAATAAAATTTAATATTTAAAATTTAATTTATAAAATTTCTTAAAATAAAACAAAATAGATTGCGTTTTTCGAATATAAATTTTTTAAAAAACATCCGCTAGTCGGATGTGGGCTTTCCGAGAGTTTTGCTTTTGTTTTTTTATTTTTATATTTTTTATTTTTTGATTGCTTAGGATTACAATAATGGAAAAAATTGTATTTTTTTCATTTTATTTCAGCCAAAATATATTAAATTTTTTAAATATACACTCAAGAGTTTGAATGGGACAATATTCCGTTTAATTTGGTAAAATGAGTGAACACAAATCAAAGCAAACAATAAAAAAAATTTGAACACCCCCTAGTCGGATTACACAATTCCGACTAGGTTTTTTTGTTTTTTTTTAAATTGTTTTTTTTTTGTTTTTTTAATTCCTTCGGATTAAACAAATAATGGAAATGTTAAAAAATTTTGAATACCCCTAGTCAGATTACACATTTCCGACTAGTTTTTTTTATTTATTTTTTATTTATTTATTTATTTATTTTTAATTCCTTCGGATTATATAGAAACATTAAAAAAAATCGAACACACCTAGTCGGATTACAGGTTTTATTTTTCCTCCTGTCGGAATTGGACAATCCGACTCCCATAAAATGATACTCCCTCCGTCCCTAATCTTTCTCCCTTTTCGGCTGGGCACATTTATTAAGATAGTGGGATTTGTGTGGTGGAGAGTTGTGCAGAGGAGAGAGAAATGTGTAAGAATGTGTAAGAATGGTTGTGAACCACAAATTTTTTGCTAAAAAGGGGAAGAAGAGATAATTTTGGGACGGACGAAAAAGGAAAATTTGAAGATAATTTAGGGACGGAGGGAGTAACCTAAACCGAAGTCCCTTATTTTGGCGAGTCTCAAAATTTCCGTAAATCGGTAATTTTCTCTTTTTGTTCACTGCTAACTAATACTCCTAAAAGTTCGGAAATGTACCATGCAAGTTGATTTGATGGCTGTAGCGTCAGAATCGTAACCACTACAAAGCATGACATCCATTAAATCTTTCTCGCCGCCGCTGCTGCCAGTTGCTTCTTCTTTGAGCCGGCGGCGATGTTCCTGTAACCATTGGTCAACGAGCGAGTCCATTTCTTTGGCAACTCCTTTCATGGCTTTCTCATATCCCCCTAGATCTAACCATCCCAAGATCGGCAGGGCATCCGCCGGAACAGCGACCCCAAGATAGTGAAGAAACTCTCTCAAAACCCTTTGGCACCGGCGGCCGTCATCATCATCACTCCTCTCCGCCGCCCAGCCAAAGCACCGCTTCCCAGCGATCATCCGAAGGAACACGTTCATCGATACGTCTCCGAACCACCTCTTCATTTCCACCAAAACAGGGCCGCCATCTCCGCCGCCTGCGGCTGGGTTCTTTTCCCTCCAAAGATCATAAAGCTCCTTGACGGAGGTATCGACCTCGGAGGCTCTGACGTGCTTCAGCTGCTCGAGCCGCCGGTGGGAGAGAAGCTGCGTGGTGGTGAGCTTCCGAATATCTCGCCAGTAAGGACCGTACGGTGAGAAGCCAAACATCTTGTAGTTGTAGCCCAAGTGTTTGGCGGCGCGAAACCTCGGACGCTCCGAAACACTGACGTCGTGGGAAGTGAAAATTTCTTGGGCCCATTTCCGGCTGCTGACGACCAACACTCTCTTAAAGCCGATCCGGATAGTGAACGCCGGTCCGTACTTGTCGGCCAATTCTCCGAGGGCCACGTGTGCAGGGACGGAGCCTTTGAAGAGGTGAAGGTGGCCGAAAACAGGCCTCCCTCCGCCGGCTTCTGGCGGTAACCTCTCCTTCCCATACTTATTTGACCGTTGACGGACGTAGTGAAAAGATATACGAGTATAAAAACAACCAATTGCTACGGCAAAAGCAAAGAACGCGTAAGTTATAAGGTCTCGGGCAATAAATTCCATGATGGCTATACTATCACGGATCAATTAATCCTCCTTGGCCCTATAAATAAACTTTTCAAGCTTACGGAACTTTGTTTTGATTGACACCCACTCTTTTATAGGTCATGTTGGACTTTGCGTTCCATTTAGAAAATGAGTTTGAACATTAGCACTGTATCTTTTGTGAAGAAATACTCCCTCCCTCCTAATTTGTTTTGCAAAATTTTCTTTTTTGGTTGTCCCAAAATGATTTTTCACTCTCTATTTTAGGTATGTGAATAAGAATAAATTGACAAATTTACTCTTACATTTACTTTTCCCCATTAACTTAAAGGCATCTACTTTTAGAAAGATGGGCAAAAGTGTAAACAGCAAACATCATTTATTGTCATTCTTTAATCCTTGTGCCGGTCAAAGTTTGCAATTCAATTCGAGACGGAGGGAGTATTTCGGAACAGGGTACAAAGTCAAAGGCTTTTTAAAGTAAATGAGGTGCAAACTGTAAAAAAAAATTAAAATGAGATGTAAAGTTCAATATCACCTAAAACGTGAGGTGCAAAGTCAAAGTGATGGAGTATATGGGTCTGGACCCCATGGCCCACATACTCAGGAGAACAGAGGGTACCATGATCACCTGGTGTGACCCTCGTCGGCCAGATGACCCCATCCGCCAGAAAGAAGTCTACTCAGAATCTGATCCAGAAGCCAGGAAGAGCCAGGTAACCTCGTCGGCCATGCCCTCATCGGCCAGAAATAACCTCCAGAATAGGATTATGTACTTAATCATTTCTATACACTTTGTATCCGGCCCATTAACGGTCCTATTGTAAATGGGCCTCCCAAGCTCAAGACTTCGGAGCTCAGCCCTAATTTTTCCTATAAATACACCCTCTGCGAGTAGTTGTAGGGGTTCTGAAATTCATTAATACAGAGCAAATACAACACTTCTCTCTCTAGCTCTCACTTCTCTCTAGATATATACTCTATCATTTGGTGCTTTCATTGAGAGCAAGTGATGAGGCCGATGTGGCCTATCGTCAGGTGGCGGTCGATAGGGATGATGCTTTGAGAGCAAGGGATGAGGCGCTGCAGAAGGGTGTCGATGAGGCTCATGTGGCCTATCGTCAGGTGGCGACCGATAGGGATGATGCTTTAAGAGCAAGGGATGAGGTGTTGCGGAGCCACGAAGATGCCCTGCTCCGAGCCGAGGACGCCGCGAAAGCGCAAGCTGACGCCGAGAGGGCTGCTGAGAAGGCTGTTGACGACGCCATTGAGAAATTTCTAGCCGAAGGCTGCAAGGCGAAAGACCGTCGGCCCTGGTGCTACGAGGTAGTGGCGGACTGGCTTGAAGACCGGGGCTAGAACTGCCCTGCTAGCCAGGAATATTTTCAAAGGGAGATGTCCATTTATTACGAAATGGAGCCACCACGGAATGTGAAGGAGGTACAACGGCTGACGGGACGCCTAGCGGCCCTAAACCGTTTCCTCTCAAACTCGGATGAAAGGTCTCTCCCTTTCTTTCAGATCATGCGCAAGGCAACCGGCTTCAGATGGACGATGGAGTGCCAACAAGCATTTGAGGAACTAAAGCGGTACTTGTCGTCCCCTCCCGTGCTTTCCAAACCCAAACCCGGTGAAACCCTCTTTTTGTACTTGGGGGTGAGCACGTCGTTCATCAGCTCCGTACATAATCCAATTTTCTACGTAAGCAAGACGTTGCGGGAGGCCGAGCTCAGGTACTCCCCCATTGAGAAGACGGTACTGGCCACCGTCCATACAGTGAAGAAGCTGGGACACTACTTCCAGGCCCACGTTGTCCACGTCCTAACTCAGCAACCCCTCGGCGCACTCATGAGGAGCCCCAACAGTTCCTCGCGGATGGTGAAGTGGGTGATCTTCCTCATCCAGTTCCAGATCGAGATCAAGCCGAGACCATCCATCAAGGGGCAGGCCTTGGCCGATTTTGTCATCGAGTGCACAGCCAGGGAGACGGCCGCTACCACGCCCGAGCCGGAGCCAGACGAAACGTGGACTCTCTTTACTGACAGTTCATCGGCCGCCAAAGCTTGTGGTGGCGTCATCGTCCTCATTTCCCCTGAAGGATTCAGAGCCTACTATGCCATCTGCTTCAACTTCAGGGTATCCAACAATGAAGCCGAGTACGAGGCCCTCCTCAGCAGCCTCAGACTTGCCGCCAGCCTCAAAGCACGGCACATCAGAATCAGGTGCGACTCCAAGCTAGTGGTTGGCCAGATCGAGGGCTCATACGAGGCTAAAGAAGGGAGGATGAGGAAATACAAACAGGCGGCAGAGGAGTTGCTCAAGGCATTTGAACCCCATGAGATCACCGAGATCCCAATGGCGGAGAATGCTGAGGCCGACATCCTCTTCAAGCTCAGCACAGACACTCCAGAGCACATCTCCAAGATAGCCAAGGTCGAAGAGCAGAGCGTGTCCAGCATCCACGCCAGCCCGATCATGTGCATCCAACATCGGTCGGAGGACTGGATCACCGACATCATGACCTTCATCACCTCAGGGGAATTGCCCCAGGACGAGGAGAGATCCAAGCTAGCCAAACTCATGGCCCCAAGCTACACCATCGAGGATGGGAAACTTTACAAGAGATCTTACAACGGCACTCTCCTCTGTTGCCTATACCCAGACGAGGCCGAAGTGGCCATGGAGGAAGTCCATTGCGGTGTGTGCTCCTCTCATTATGGTCCTTTTAGCATGTCTCGACGTCTCGTCGTCCAGGGCTACTTCTGGCCGACAATGGCGTGGGACTGTGCCAACCTTACAAGGAAGTGTATAGCATGCCAGGTCCTTCAAAAGGCCCCTGGTCGGCCAGCCGTCAACTACACCCCGGTCAGCACTGCGATCCCATTCTCAAGATGGGGTATTGATCTGGTCGGCCCCCTGCCCAGAGCCGTAGGCAACAACCGCTACATCATCGTCGTTGTGGACTACTTCACCAAGTGGGTCGAAGCGGAATCCTTGGCCAGCATTACAGGGGTCAGATGTCAGAGGTTCGTCCACAAGAATATCCTCACCCGCTTCGGTGTCCCGCAGGAGATAATATCCGATAACGACACCCAGTTCGAGGCCGCACCCTTCCAAGAGCTCCTCCGAGAATGGGGAATCAAGCACTGTTTCTCCTCTGTTGCCTATCCTCAAGGTAACGGGCAGGTTGAGAATGCCTACAGAACCATTCTGGAGGGCCTGAAGAAGAAGCTCGAGGAAGCAGGAGGTAGCTGGGCCGATGAGCTCCCCAATATCATGTGGTGCTACCGTACTACGCCGAGGAGGGCAACGGGCGAAACACCATTTGCCCTCTGTTATGGCTTTGAAGCAAAGGCGCCCACAGAGGTCACCATACCCATCCGAAGGGTGGAGCATTATGAGCCTGAGGCCAATGAAGAAAGCATGAAGATTGATCTCCGCCCGATTGAAGAAAGACGAGAGCAGGCCTTCATCCGGGCAGAAAACTATCGGCGTCAAGTAAAATCATACTATGACGCCAAGATACGTTCCCGGAAATTCTAGGTGGGGGACTATGTCCTTCGCTGAAGAGAGGCGAGCAAGCCGACGGAAGGTGGCAAGCTAGCACTCAAGTACGAAGGCCCCTACATCGTCAGTGCCATAGTCAAGCTCGGCGCCTACAAGCTAAAACACCTGAATGGGTCCAATGTACCACGAACGTGGAATGTACATCACTTGGTGAATTTCTATTAATGATCCGGAGACGGCGCAGCCGGCAAAGCCCTCACCCTCCCACGGATTGTTGGTCGAACGCCACCCTCGGCCTCGAGCCACTTATCAATAAAAGTTGTATTCTACTTTTCTAAAAAAGTTCAAGAAAACAATACTGATGGAGTATATGGCCCGGGAACCCCCGGCCCACAGACTCCTACTACTCCAATGAAGGCCCAACAAGCCCAGAAAGCACAACAGTCCCAAATCACGGCGCCCAAGATACCAAGCAGCCCACAGATGCGCACCAGGGGTGCCTTTGGCCCCCTAGCCGAAGGCTCTAACTCTCACAGGAGGGCCAAGACAGCAAAACAAAGGTATTGGGAAAAACGGCGAAAATCAGTAGCCCTCGGCACCAAGGGGGTCCCCGGTACTCAGAGCCCTCGGCTAATCCTCTACAGCCCAGGGCACCTTTCCCGACATGATATCCGCACCACATGCGTACAGATCACCGTATCCTGTACAACGTCCCATCCAACAGCCGCATTAAATGCGGCCACATGCGGTTGCCAGCGCCAACCAGTTGAGGTGACCTCTCGGCCAATGGACGCTTGACACGTGTCCCTGTCTGGCATTTATTGCTACTATAAATAGCACCCCATTTCCCCATTTGTAACCACGCTGAAAACGCTGAACACTTCCTAATATACTTTCTCTCTCTATACTTACTTGCTTCGACTTCTCTCCAGTTACTCTCCGTAATAACCCCTCGGATAAGCTACCCCTCAGGTACACTATCCATCATTTTGGTGCTTTCATTGAGAGCTCGAACAATCAAGTAAGAACCCCCCCCCCCCTCGACCAAACACGAAACACCCATCTAAAATGGTGAGAACAACTCGTGCCAACTCGAAGAATGTAGAGGACAGGAACCTGGCCCTCGGCGAGGTCGACGTCCCCAAAGCCTCCAACAGGGCTCCCGGGGGCGGCGTCATCGCCGGGTTGGACCAGACGGCTGTCGACCTACGCCAGCAAATTCAACAAAATGCCCCCGATGCCCGCCTCAACATCGAGGCCAAGAGAAAGGACCGGAGCGAAAATCAGATTAGCCCTCCGGTCATCACAATTGACGTGCAATCGGCGCTCTCCGCCTTCATCCAGACGCTCACCCAAAACCCGGGTGCCTTCGGCACTTTGGTTCCCCTCCAACCTCAGGTGGGGGAGAATATTATGCCTCCCCCTCATCCACGACCCCTCGGTAACCCGGTCCTCCGGATGGGGAACTCCGAGGGGGTCGTGGCCCAAGATACGGCCTCCCAGGAAGTCCAGTCCCGGGACCGCCACAACGTTTACAAGGAGAAACTCCGGACCTCCGCCCTCGAGAGACTCGGAGGGGCGCAAGACCGCCGAGGGGTCCAAGACCGCCTCGCGGGGAAGGCGTTCCAAAGGCCTCAGGAAAGTGGTGGGTCCGTCTCCAGGGCCAATGAAAGGCGTCCCCCTCAGGACAAAGGCAAGGCACCTCTCCATGCCAACGATGCGCGCCACCAAATAAACCAGGCCCACTCGGCACGGGTCCATTCGCAGGGGGCAGAGGCTCTCCCGAAGGACCCTCGGGACGAAATCATTGCGGCCCTCCAGCGCCGGCTTGACGAGATTGAGGCCACCAGAGCCCACGTCACCACTTCCGCCCCTCATACAGACTTCAATTATGAGGCGATGATGGCCAAGATGGAAGAAATGCAGAAGAAGATAGCCGAGGGCTCCGGGGAACCCACCACACAGCTCCGGACCCGGACGCCATTTACCCCAAGGGTATTGGCGGCCCGGATCCCGGAAAAATACCGAGGACAGCTCATCAAGCCCTATGACGGAAAGTCTGACCCCCAAGAGCACTACAGCAGGTATCAAAACAGCGTGATGATGGTGGGGGCATCGGATGAATATTTGTGCCGCTGGTTCCTCTCCACCCTAGAGGGGCCAGCTTACGAATGGTTCAATCGATTTCTTGAGGGCTGCATTGACTCATGGCAAGAACTCGCCCAACAATTCTTGATGCAATTTGCGGGAAGGCGCCGCACAAGAAAACACTTCTCCCACTTGCTGACGGTGAGGCAGAAGAAGGAGGAGACCCTTCAGGACTTCCTGGAGCGCTGGAGGACGGAGGCTGATAAAGTTGATGGCGCTGAAGACGGGACCCTCCTGGCCCTCCTACAAACAGTACTTTGCCCCGGGAACTTCTCAAGGAGCCTCATCATCGAACCCCCCCGCGATTATATAAGGGCCCTACAGCGGGGGGACCGGTACGCCGAGGCTGAGGAGGTGGAGAAATGCCACCATGTCCCAAACCAGCAACGCCCTCGGCCAGAAGACAAATGTAACCGGGGGCCGGGGGCTCCCCGAAATCATCCCAGGGATTCTGCCCCCTCCGGTGATCGCCCCTGGCATGGCCAAGCCAAGCCCGGGGGAGGCTACAAGGGGAACCCGAGGGCTTGGGCACAGCCTGTCCTCCTGGAGAACCCTCGGACACCATTGACGCACCCCGTCAGCGTCATCCTGGATTTTGCTGAGGAGAGGGGCCTCGTGGAACGAGATTCACGCGCGCCCTCAGAAGTATTTGCCATCAATCCAAACTACCCCTACTGTCGTTTCCACCGACACTAGGGGCACAGGACCGATGATTGCCATCAGCTGAAGACAGCCATCGAGAGATTGATACAGGCTGGCCATCTGTCCCAGTTTGTCCAGGGCCCTCAGCAGCAAGGCCCCCCTCATCAGGGGCCACCCCGAGGGCAAACTGCGAGGGCGAATGCATGGGTCAACCCCAACACCATCCCCCTCGGCAAGAAGAGGGAGATTGGAAATCTGGAGGAAGAAGAGGAGGAGTACCCCCCAGCACCAGGAAAAGAAACGCCACATCCTCATGATTACGGGGGGAAATATCGGGGGTGATTCTACGAGTCAACGAAAGAAGTGGGCTCAATCACTTTACGTGGGGGAAGTCACTCATATGCCCCCAGTAAAGCGGCTGAGGGAGGAACCCATCGTCTTCACTAACGCTGATCTCCCCCCAGTATCCTCCCCACACAGGGATGCCCTCGTCATCTGCACAGAGATCAACGACACCATTATTCACAGAACTTACATTGACACGGGCAGCTCCGTCAATGTAATGTACCTCAGCACCTTCAGAGAGCTGCATCTGGAGAGGGGGTCCCTTCGGCCCATCAAGACCCCTCTTGCCGGCTTCACCGGCGACACCATTGATTCCGAGGGGGTCATAACCCTCCCGGTCATCTTCGGCGACGGCCTCCATCGAGCAGAGCTCGAAGTGGAGTTCGTCGTCGTCAACATCGACTGCGCCCACAACATCATCCTCGGCCGGCCAGCCCTCGAGGATCTCGAAGCCGTCATCTCCATGAGGCACCTCTGCCTCAAGTTCCCAGCCGAAGGGGGGATTGGTTACTCAAGGGGGAACCAAAAACTTGCCCGCGCTTGCTACCTTCATGTTACAAAGAAGGTTAGCAAGACGGAGTTCCGCGTTGACACCATCACCGGAACTGTGGAAGCGGAAGAAAAGAGGCCGAGGGCTGAACCCGCCGAGGAGGTAGAAGACTTCGCGCTCGATCCGGCCAAGCCGGAGAGAGTCGTGAAGATTGGAGCCAAGCTCCCCGAAGATTTGAAGACCGGCATCATCAGCGCCCTCCGCGCCTACTCCATTGTTTTTGCATGGGGGCCGGAGGACATGCCAGGGATCAGCCGAAGGGTCATCACCCACCGCCTCTCGGTGGACCCTTCGGCCAAACCAGTACAGCAGCGAAGGAGACCCCTCTCGGCCGAGAGGAGGGAATTTGTGAAGAAGGAGGTCACCATGCTCCTCTCTATCAAGCACATTAAGGAGGTGAAATACCCCTCATGGCTGGCAAACGTAGTCCTCGCACAGAAACCACCCTCATGGCTGCACATTGAGATCCTTGTGGACTACACGGATCTCAACAAGGTGTGTCCCATGGACCCCTTTCCTTTGCCCAATATTGATCAACTTGTGGATGAAACCACGGGGTGTGAAATCATGTCATTCCTCGACGCATTCCGCGGATATCATCAAATATACATGCATGAGGAGGACGCTGAAAAACAGCCTTCATGACTCAGGTGCCACCTACACTCGGATGGTGGCCAGGGTATTCTAAGCCGTCCTAGGGCACACCATGGAGGCATACGTTGACGACATGATCGTCAAGAGCAAGCAATCAGCAAGCCATGCTGATGACCTGAGGGAGATCTTCGCCATCATGCAGAAGTTTAGCCTTCGGCTGAACTCAAAGAAGTGCACCTTCGGCGTCCAGGGGGGCAAATTCTTGGGTTACATGGTGAGCCGAAGGGGTATTGAGGCCAACCCCGAGAAAATCCAGGCCATCATCAACATGGAACCCCCACACAACGTGAAGGAGGTCCAACGGTTGACGGGCCGCCTGGCAGCCCTCAACCGCTTCTTATCAAAATCGCGGAGAAGTCCTTACCTTTCTTCCAGATCATGAGGAAAACCGCCGGTTTCCAGTGGACTTCAGAATGTCAGGGGGCATTCGAGGAGCTGAAACAGTACTTAGCTTCACCCCCTGTTCTCTCTAAACCGAAGGTAGGGGAGATCCTGCACCTCTACTTGGGTGTTAGCCCGGCTGCCATCAGCTCAGTACTCATCCGGGAAGAAGATGGCATCCAAAATGTCATCTTCTATGTTAGTAAGACCCTCAGGGAGGTGGGACTCCGGTACTCCCCCGTGGAAAAAATGGTATTGGCTATCGTATGGACCGTCAAGAAGTTGGGCCATTACTTCCAGGCTCACCCGGTCCAGGTCCTCACTCACCAACCCCTCGGTGCCTTGATGAGGAGCCCCACCAGCTCCTCCCGAATGGTAAAATGGGCTGTCTTCTTGAGCCAATACAACATCGACATCCGTCCTAGGCCCGCCATCAAGGGCCAATCCCTAACGGACTTCGTGACGGAGTGTACGGCAATGGCAGCCACGGACGAGGAGCCCTCGGCCCTATCGGATGATTGGTGGACCCTCTACACCGACGGCTCCTCCGCCATCAAGGCATGTGGCGGAGGGGTGGTTCTCATCTCACCCGAGGGCTTCCGGGCCTATTATGCAGTCCGTTTCTCCTTCAAAGTCTCCAACAATGAAGCCGAATACGAGGCCCTCCTCTGTGGCCTTCGACTGGCAGCTAACATGAAGGCCCGACAAATCCACGTCAAGTGCGACTCCAAGTTAGTCGTCGGCCAAATCTCCGGGGAGTACGAAGCCAAGGAAGGGAGAATGAAGCAATACAAGGAGGCGGCCAAGGAATTGCTTAAGGTATTTGAGGCACACTCTCTTACTCAAATACCGAGGGCTCAAAACTCTGAGGCTGACATTTTATCAAAGCTCTCGGCAGAATCCCCTGAGCATATCTCGAAGATTGCCAAAGTGGAAGAACTCACCCTCTCCAGCATACATGCTAGCCCCGTCATGAACATACAACAACGACAAGAAGACTGGATCTCAGACATTGTTGCCTTCATCACCACAGGGCAACTGCCCGAGGATGAGGCCCGCGCCAAGCTGGCAAAGCTGAGGGCTCCCAGCTACGCCATCGAGGACGGAAGGCTCTACAAGAGGTTGATGCACACTAATTAGTAGTGCATAATTACATGTTTTTATGTTTGATTTATGTTAATTGTTTGACGTTTTATTTAGTTTGTAAACATTTATGTGATTTCAGTTGTAATTGTATTTTAGTCTTTTTTTGTAAGTTGTAAAGTTTAGTTAGGATTTGTGGTGTTGGAAAGGAAGACTTTGAAGTGAAGAAAAAGAAGATTTGGCTGCCCAGGAGCAAATACCCGACCGGGTATAACACTTGACCCGGTCGGGTAAGAAGTGAAAAACGAAAATGCAAAGAAAGTGCATGGCCCGGTCGGGCCCACTACCTCACCCGGTCGGGTGAGAAGTGACCGGAGACAACCCGGCGTGCAAAGATCACCCGAACGTGAAGAATATCCAATTTTTGCACTCACCCGGTCGGGTCCCTTACTTGACCCGGTCGGGTCTGACTTGACCCGGACACTTTAACATGCCAAAGATCACCAGAACATGGGGAAATATCTGATTTTGACCGGACCCGGTCGAGTGAGTACTTGACCCGGTCGGGTACCCGGCCAAAGGTGTTGAAAAACACCTATAAATAGCACACTTTTTCTTCACAAAAGATCATCCCTTCTTCCATACTCTTTAGCTCAGTTTAGAATAGCATTTCTTTATATTTTTTCTAGCTATGTTTAGTCTCCAAATGAGGAGCTAAACTTCCTTTCTTGGTGTTGCTCTTGAAGCTTGTTGATTATTAAAGTTGTGAGTTATTTTCTTAACTTCTTTCCTTGAATATTAATTAATAGTTCTTTCCTTAATACCATCTCTATATTAATGTTGGGGAGTGTTGCTAAGATGACAATTAGTTAACATCTCGACATTAATTAGAATGATATTTTCTTCCTCTATATTAATATTGGGGAGTGTTGCTAAGATGACAATTAGTTAACATCTTGATATTAATTATAGTAGGATTCATCTTCTTTAATAATATTCTACCTTGAATATTAATTAATCCCTACTTATATTTCATATTAATATTTTGAACATTACTTAAAGGATCAACTAGTTTTGTTTCATATATTAATTATTACTAGAAGCGATCAACGAACCGATGGTTAATCGTTGATGGTTTCACAAGTAAGTAACTTCGGTTTATTAATGCACGGTCGTGGTTAATAAACTTAAGAGGGATTAATTTTGTTGGTTAAACCGAAACCGCTTGTGTTGAGGTTATCAATCTCAATTGATTTCATCAAGGAGTTAGAAAATTAAATGCTACTATTAAATCGGTATAAGGCGTTGTTCTATATTTGATTAATAGTAAGGGTTATTAATGAACGGTCGTTGTTAATAACTACCCTCGATGAAGTGGATATACTCCCCGATTGAGTATTCGAGAGGAAATAAGTTATAGATATAACAATGATCGACTAAATTATATCAACAAGTGGAAAGTAGCAATGCCAAGTCCTTTTTATCTTTGAATTAAACACATATAGGTTGTTCATCTTAGTTCTTAATTAAATTAAATCACTCAATCCAAATCCCCCCTTTTTATTTACTAAGTATCATAAAAAGAGAATTATTCCTTTCCCTGTGGATACGAACTCTACTACGCTATACTACGTATAAGTGTTTAGTATTGAATTTATTTTGACGCACCGTGACAAAGTGTTCGTCAAATTTGGCGACGTTGCCGGGGAAAGGCAATTAATTTTTCTTTTCATTTTATTTCAAGAAAAATCAAAAAAAAAAATTATATATAAAGATTTCTATTTTGGTTGAGCTTTGTTTGAGTATATGGTTAAACACCGATCTATAAACCAAATCACCTACCAAACAAAGCCCGAAACAGAACAAGCCTTCGAGAGATTCAGGAATCTATTTCCGAATACTTCTTCGGAGGAATCCTCAAGTGCTAGTTCTCATTCTAGCGAATCCGAAGAGTCCTTCCACATGGCCTTGGAAACAAGAACGCTGAGGGAGCTCACGGCTCCGAATCTAAATCAACAACCCTTATGTATCACTTTTCTAACTCTTGATACGGGGGTCACATTCGAGCTAAAATCTGGGCTCATTCATCTACTTCCCTCTTTCCATGGCCTACGAGGGGAAGATCCAAATAAACACTTGTCAGAGTTCCATATTGTGTGCACAAGCATATGCCCCAATGGCGTGTCCGAGGAGCAAATCAAGCTGAGAGCTTTCCCATTCTCTCTCAAAGACACCGCCAAAGATTGGTTATTTTATCTTCCCTCGGGGAGCATCAACACATGGGCTCAAATGAAAAAGAGCTTCCTTGACAGATACTATCCCGCATCTATCTCTTCAAGTCTCAAGAAGCAAATCAGCAACATTGAGCAAGCGGATAATGAGACCTTATATGAATATTGGGAGCGCTTTAAAAAATTATGTGCTAGTTGCCCATATCATGGGCATTCAGAACAAGATCTCATCCTCTACTTCTATGATGGACTTGTTGATCAAGATAGATGCATGGTGAATGCGACATGCGGAGGGGGTATTGTTAACAAAACCCCTTCTCAAGCAAGAGACCTCATTTCGGAGTTGGCTGGAAACTCGAGACATTACAACGGAAGGTCATCATCGAAACGAGTCATGGCAGCAGAATCCAACAACTCGTTGGAGAGTCAAGTAGCCGGCTTGACTTCTTTGATTAAAGATTTCCTTTTAAATCCAAAAACCCAAGAAGTCAAGGTCTGCGGCATCTGTTCAACTCAAGGGCATCCCACAGATTCTTGCCCGACACTACAAGAAGAGAACTCCGAGCAAGTCAATGCTTTGGGGTTCCAAGGTCAAAGGAGGTACGATCCTCAAGGAAATACTTACAACCCGGGATGGAGGGATCATCCGAATTTAAGGTACGGAAATTCTCAAACAAATCCTCCTCCTCAACAATACAAACCACAAGGCCAAACATCGAACTCGAGTATGTCCACCGAAGACATGATTCGAGCGCTGGCCGTTAATATGGGAACAATGCAGCAAAGCATGGGGCAATTCCAACAAACAATGATGCAATTCCAACATGAAACCAAGTCGAGCATTCAAAATTTGGAAACTCAAGTTAGCCAAATTTCAAATGCCGTAAGTCGACTTGAAGCAAAAGATTCGGGTAGGCTCCCCTCCCAAACTGAGCAAAACCCGAGACAACATGTCAATGCAATCATGTTGAGAAACGGTAAAGAATTGCAACCACGGGAAGTTGAGGAGGAGAAGCAAGAGGTTGATCTTGAAGAAGGCTTTCAACAGGAAGAGGAGAAGCCAACGAAGACTAAATTCCCTCCACTGTCATCATATGAACCACTCCCTCCATTCCCTGAGGCATTGAAAGACACGAGGAAGCTGAAGAATGATCGGGACATCTACGAAACATTCGTCAATTCTGAGGTAAACATCCCACTCTTCAAAATGATCAACAATGTTCCCCGTTATGCAAAGTTCTTTAAGGAACTATGCACAATGAAAAAGAAAAATAAACTGGAAGGGAAACAAAAAGTTGAAGTGAGTGAACGTGTCTCGGCCATTTTTAAAAAGAAACTTCCCGAGAAATGTAGCGATCCAGGCATGTTCACTATTCCTTGCAAAATAGGGGATACCTTATTTTCTAAGGCCTTGTTGGATTTAGGAGCGTCAATAAATGTCATTCCTTATTCCTTATATAAATCCTTACAACTCGGCCCACTACATCAAACTGGTGTAGTGATTCAACTAGCGGATCGGTCTAATACTTACCCGAAGGGTGTAGTAGAAGATGTGCTAGTAGAAGTAGAAAATTTGATTTTCCGTGTTGATTTTTATGTTCTGGAAATGGGAGATGATAACCAAACTACACCCATCCTCTTGGGTAGGCCTTTTCTGAAAACCGCAAAAACAAAAATAGACGTGTCTAATGGTTCATTAACTTTAGAGTTTGATGATCAAAAGGTAGAATTCAACATTTTTTATTCTACGAAAAAACAAATTAAAGACCAATCTCTTTGTGCTCTAAATGTTTGTGAACCACAAACCCCGAATATTTTTGTTGAGAAAAAAATGAGAAAATCAAACTTTTTGAAAAAGAAGAATTATTCAAATTTTCAAAAAGAAAATGGATCCCACCTGGGATTAAAGTGATACCAGAAAAGAAATCCCGGCCTTACTGGAGAAGGCCGAAAAAGAAAAATGAAACAAGGGATGTTCACGATCCCACATAAAAGAAAAATAAATATATAACGTCGTGACGTGACATTAAATCAAGCGCTTCTTGGGAGGCAAACCAATTTCTACATTTTTTATTTTAAATATTTTTCCAGTAGTGTGTGTAAAAAAAACGAAAAAAAAAACAAAAAAAAAATGAACTGGGATTGGACCCGGCCGGGTATAAACCCTGACCCGGTCGGGTTACTTCTATAAACTAAACACCTGGGCAACCACCCGGGCGAGGCGAGGGAAAAACAAAAAATTAATTTTGCGCCCGACCGGGTAGACGTTTGCACCCGGCCGGGCAACCCAGCTAACCCATTCTGCCTCGGGTGAACAAGTTATACCCGACCGGGTAGACCACTTTACCCGGCCGGGCTACCAAACACAAAACCTTCTGCCTGGGGCAAATAGCGTTCACCCGACCGGGTAAACTACCCCACCCGACCGGGCGAACGGGAAAACACAGAATACCAGGTCGGGCTCACCCCCTTCCCCTCCCACTTCTTCTTCCTCCCAACACCAAAATTCCCAAAACCCACCATTTTCAAACACCCAAACCTTCGAATCTCCCCATTTCCTTAACCAAATCCACTAAAAACCCCATTTTCTTCATCTCCTCACTTCCCTCTCCATCTCTATACCCATAAAAATCCCCCAAAACCTTCCCAATCAACCAAACCCAAAAACCCTACCCAAAATTCGAAAATCCCCATTCTTGGACATTCAAGGTCCGAAATCTCCCCAAAAATCCTCAACCAATACCATATTCTTACTCTCCTCACCATCCTCTTCAACCTCATACCCATAAAAGCCATCCAAATCCCACCCTACCCCAAAATCCGAAAATCAACTTAAAAAAACCAAAAAAAATTCAATTCCAATGGCTCCAAAAAAATCCAAAGCTTCTTCTTCAAGGGCAATCTCACCGGTAGCGGGCTATGAAAGCGTGGAATTTACAACGGAGGCACAAAAGCGACTATTCGAGGGACAAGCACAAAGGGAGGTAAAGCAATCCCGATTCATGTGCATTACTACTCTAGCCCTCCTTTGGATTGATGTGATCATGCATGATATATTTGCAAGAATTGGAATGACTAGGTTGCTAGAAATGCAATATGTGACTTATCCTCATTTGGTTTATGAATTCTTTAGTTCATATGTGTATACAAAGGATGATGATGATCATGCAAATGACACCATCACCTTTCGTTTACTCAATGAAAATCGTTCATTGACCAAAAGAGAATTTGCACATCATTTTGGCCTCCCTCTATTTGATGAAGCTCGTGCTTATGATACGCTTGTGGGGTACGAGTTATGGAAAAGAATGACAGGACAAGGTGTGGTGGACCTCTCTAAGTTGAGTGTGAACTGTGTTCAACACCCGGTCTTCCGTATTTTTCTAAAATTCTGTTCAAATCGTTTCCTCGGAAGACCGAACAATCACCACACAAGAATGTGGGATGTGTGTGTTCTGGCACAAGCTGTTTTACCTGGACCAGAACCAGTTGACGTTGCCTCTATCTTATGGACCCATTTTGAAAATGTGGCAACGTCATCCGGACAAATTGTGATCGGGGGCCTAATCACACATCTAGCCACTTTATATGGTTTTGTAGACCCAGGCCCCATTACCCCGAAACAGCTCATTTGCACGTCATGGCTTGTGCAAAAGACCAAAGATTTGGCTCTATCTCACATGACACCTACCGGGACACCAATCTACAACTGGTTTATCATCCCACGTCAAAACATAACTATCCATATCCCGTCCCCTGACGTCCCCCTAGATATCGTGGGCCATGAAATCGGTGATGGTCATCACTACTGTCTCCCCGGGGCAATCCCAGCACACTATGCACAGGATGAACAGGATCAAGAACATGCTGAAGAAAACCCACCCCTGATACCTAACCCACCACAACAACAACCTGATGCCCCAGCCTACCAATACTCACCATTCGAGCAACAGATGCTCAATAACATGAACATGATCAACAACAACTACATCCAGCTTCAAGAGCGAGTTGATCAGTATAGAACTGAACAGAGGCATAGCTTTGAGAGGTTAGAGGAACAACGGCAGGAAGACTGGCGTAGATATGAAGAGGACCAACGGCGAACCTTTGGTCCAATATAATCCTATGTAGCACACCAGGGCTCCTTTTCCTCTAAGACCACTCCACCTCATGCACCATCATGGTATGACCCCTCTCAGTGGGGTTTCTTTGGAGGATCGAGCTCCGGTGGTGGAGGCTACGATGGTGGTTATGGCGGGGATCACATGGATGAGGACGGACACCAAGGTGGAGGTCTAGGCGGACACTAGGGACAGTGTCAGATCCTAAGTGTGGGGGTGCAGAGATTGTTCTGGTATGCTCACAATCCTACTTGTTTTATTTTATTTTCTTAAAAAAAATAAAAAAAATAAAATAAAGAGCTTGTTGAGTTGAAAACCCACAAAGGGCAACTCAAGCAAAAATTAAAGCAATAAAATAAAGAGTGAGGATGTGAGAAAAAAAATGTGGGAAGCTGGGATGAAAACCTGAAAGGGCACCTAGGCCAAACGAGAGAATGAGAGAAATGTCTATTTTGCAGGATCCTGAAGGTGATAAGTTCAAAAGAGAAATGGAGATAAAGATGAAGTTGAAGACCCCAATTTACTTTAATTATTATTGGGGATGCTTTGTATTGTGGTAAAAACACTCTTGGATGTTTTGTATTGATATTCTTGTCATTTAGGACTTCTTGGATTTGATTTGATTTACTCGAGACGAGTAAAGGTTCAAGTGTGGGGGTGTTTGATGCACACTAATTAGTAGTGCATAATTACATGTTTTTATGTTTGATTTATGTTAATTGTTTGACGTTTTATTTAGTTTGTAAACATTTATGTGATTTCAGTTGTAATTGTATTTTAGTCTTTTTTTGTAAGTTGTAAAGTTTAGTTAGGATTTGTGGTGTTGGAAAGGAAGACTTTGAAGTGAAGAAAAAGAAGATTTGGCTGCCCAGGAGCAAATACCCGACCGGGTATAACACTTGACCCGGTCGGGTAAGAAGTGAAAAACGAAAATGCAAAGAAAGTGCATGGCCCGGTCGGGCCCACTACCTCACCCGGTCGGGTGAGAAGTGACCGGAGACAACCCGGCGTGCAAAGATCACCCGAACGTGAAGAATATCCAATTTTTGCACTCACCCGGTCGGGTCCCTTACTTGACCCGGTCGGGTCTGACTTGACCCGGACACTTTAACATGCCAAAGATCACCAGAACGTGGGGAAATATCTGATTTTGACCGGACCCGGTCGGGTGAGTACTTGACCCGGTCGGGTACCCGGCCAAAGGTGTTGAAAAATACCTATAAATAGCACACTTTTTCTTCACAAAAGATCATCCCTTCTTCCATACTCTTTAGCTCAGTTTAGAATAGCATTTCTTTATATTTTTTCTAGCTATGTTTAGTCTCCAAATGAGGAGCTAAACTTCCATTCTTGGTGTTGCTCTTGAAGCTTGTTGATTATTAAAGTTGTGAGTTATTTTCTTAACTTCTTTCCTTGAATATTAATTAATAGTTCTTTCCTTAATACCATCTCTATATTAATGTTGGGGAGTGTTGCTAAGATGACAATTAGTTAACATCTCGACATTAATTAGAATGATATTTTCTTCCTCTATATTAATATTGGGGAGTGTTGCTAAGATGACAATTAGTTAACATCTTGATATTAATTATAGTAGGATTCATCTTCTTTAATAATATTCTTCCTTGAATATTAATTAATCCCTACTTATATTTCATAATATTTTGAACATTACTTAAAGGATCAACTAGTTTTGTTTCATATATTAATTATTACTAGAAGCGATCAACGAACCGATGGTTAATCGTTGATGGTTTCACAAGTAAGTAACTTCGGTTTATTAATGCACGGTCGTGGTTAATAAACTTAAGAGGGATTAATTTTGTTGGTTAAACCGAAACCGCTTGTGTTGAGGTTATCAATCTCAATTGATTTCATCAAGGAGTTAGAAAGATTAAATGCTACTATTAAATCGGTATAAGGCGTTGTTCTATATTTGATTAATAGTAAGGGTTATTAATGAACGGTCGTTGTTAATAACTACCCTCGATGAAGTGGATATACTCCCCGATTGAGTATTCGAGAGGGAATAAGTTATAGATATAACAATGATCGACTAAATTATATTAACAAGTGGAAAGTAGCAATGCCAAGTCCTTTTTATCTTTGAATTAAACACATATAGGTTGTTCATCTTAGTTCTTAATTAAATTAAATCACTCAATCCAAATCCCCCCTTTTTATTTACTAAGTATCATAAAAAGAGAATTATTCCTTTCCCTGTGGATACGAACTCTACTACGCTATACTATGTATAAGTGTTTAGTATTGAATTTATTTTGACGCACCGTGACAAAGTGTTCGTCAGAGGTCCTACAACGGGACATTACTTCGGTGCCTTCATCAAGATGAAACTGAAGTAGCAATGGAGGAAGTACACAGTGACACTTGCTCAGTTCACCAGGGACCCTTCTCCATGTCTCGAAGGCTTATAATCAAGGGCTACTTCTGGCCTACGATGGCCCGAGATTGTGCCGATCTTGCCCGGAGGTGTCCCGCATGCCAGCACTTCCAGAAAGCCCCCGGCAGGCCAGCGGTCAACTATGCCCCCATCAGCACGTCCATACCCTTCGCTCGATGGGGCATAGACCTTGTGGGCCCTCTGCCGAGGGGTACCTCCAACAACAGATACATCGTCGTCGCCATCGATTACTTCACCAAATGGGTGGAAGCTGAGCCCCTCGCCAGCATCACTGAGGCCAGGTGCCGTCACTTTGTTCTTAAAAACATCCTCACAAGGTTCGGCGTCCCTCAGCAAATCATCTCCGACAACGAGACTCAATTCGAGACAGCTCCCTTCTGTGCCCTCCTACAGGCATGGGGCATCAAACACACCTTCTCATCCGTTGCCTACCCTCAGGGCAACGGACAGGTGGAGAACGCCAACAGGACCTTGCTCGAGGGCCTAAAGAAGAAGCTGGAGGCCGAAGGGGGTGGTTGGGTAGAAGAGCTCCACAACATCTAATGGGCCTACCGTACCACCCCTCGGCGGGCAACTGGCGAGACACCCTTCTCCCTTTGTTACGGATTTGAAGCCAAAGCCCCTACTGAGGTAACTCTCCCAACCCAAAGGGTCACACAGTATGATCCAGAGGCCAACGACGCCAATATGGCCCTCGACCTCCACCTGATTTCAGAACGCCGAGAGCAAGCCTTCATGCGCGCAGAAAACTACCGAAGGCAAGTGAAAAGTTACATTGATGCCAAGGTTCGCTCCCGCGAATTCCAAGTGGGGGACTATGTTCTCCGAAGAGAGAAGCTAACCAACCAACCGAGGGCGGAAAAATGGCACCAAAGTTCGAGGGCCCCTACATTGTGGCAACCATCATCAAACCCGGAACTTACAAGCTAAAACGCCCTAACGGGACTGAAGTCCCTAGGCACTGGAATGTACATCACTTAGTTAAATTTTATCAATAACATCAGAGCGGCCAAGCCCTCATAACTAGTGAATGTATTATTTTACGGCCCAAGGCCTAAAAATTCTGAAGAATGAAGACATTTCGAAGAAACCGAAAACATTGAACAAGATTATTACAAGGGCCAAGCCCTCATATCACCCCCAGGCCCAAGGCCTTACCACAACGGAAGAACCCTCGGCACCAAATGCCGAGGGCAGACAATACTATCACCTACAACAAGTACCACCTGTCCTCAAATGAAGACCCCTCGGTACCTGGTGCCGGGGGACACACCACTATCAACTTTCAACAGATGGGGAGAAACGCCGAGTGTTTCACAGAAGACCCCTCGGTACCAAGTGCCGAGGGAAAACAACACAACACCTTCAACAAATGGGATCAAACACCAAGTGTTTCCACAGAAGACCCCTCGGTACCAAATACCGAGGGTAGACACCGCAGTCCCCTACGACAAGTGAAGAAAAAACACCAACTATTTTTACAGAAGACCCCTCGGTACCAAGTGCCGGGGGCCGTACATCGGAACAGACACCAAGTGTTGTTTCTTAAGCCGTACCCCTCGAGGACGCCTATACTGAAGGCGCCACCTCTCGGTGCCAGCAGCACGTAGTGCACCCGGCCATTTGCAACCAGTATGCAAATGAAAACCCTTCCCTGAAACGCTTTCCGCGTCATCACCCCAAGGGTATGACAGGTGTGAGAAATGCCCAGGATTTGACTTTCAAAAACGGAACGCTTTCCGCGTCATCACCCTAAGGGTATGACAGGCACGAGAAATGCCCAGGATTCGACTTCCAAACTAAAACGCTCCCCGCGCCACCACCCCAAGGGTGTGGCAGGCCACGGACTATGTCTAGCGTCGAGGGGACGACTTTCAAAACTGAGGCGCTTTCCGCGCCATCCCCCAAGGGGAGGCAGGCTAAAGACCACCATATCTTGTGCCCAGGAAACGACCCTCGATCCCCTCGGAACTCGGAAGGTTAACCCGAGGGGGGAGCTAATGGTGTATTCTGATCTGTTACCTCCCGATAGGCCAAGCCTTACCAAGAAACCAAGTTTCTTGAAGCCTTCCCTTCACTACTCAAAAAAAAGGGGTGGTGAAGGGGAGTAGACTCAGCGAGAAATCAATGAGTACATCACTCCAACAATTCATAGAAACATACCGAGGGCTCCCCAAGGGAACGCCTCCGGTACCGGGAAGTTCACAAGTACAAAGGATACCTAAAACCGAAGGATCAAATTCTACAAAACATGACATGCTCACTAAATGCCGAGGGGATATAACAAACAACCGAAGGCTTTTATTGCCACAAGCCAACATCACAAGGCAAAGGAAAGTATCCTAAACCTACAACGTATACAGCCGAAGGGCCCCCTCCCGAAGGCCAGCAGCAGGAAATACTTAGATAAAATAATCTAAGTCCTAAATGCTTTGCCCCCTGTGGAGCCACCAGTCAACCGAAGGTATATCTGAGACAGGGGCCTCACAGTCACCCGAGGGCTCCTACTTCATACATACTACACTTAGAAAAAATTTCTAAGTCCTACATATTTTGACCCTCGGCCAAATCTCCATGCTGCCCGAGAGGCCATACGGTTGAAGACTTGGTGAAGCTACACTTAGAAAAATTTTCCAAGTCCCACATACTTTGACCCCCGGTCAAATCTCCAGGCTACCCGAGGGCTCCTACTTCATACATACTACACTTAGAAAAAATTTCTAAGTCCTACATATTTTGACCCTCGGCCAAATCTCCATGCTGCCCGAGAGGCCATACGGTTGAAGACTTAGTGAAGCTACACTTAGAAAAATTTTCTAAGTCCTACATATTTTGACCCTTGGTCAAATCTCCATGCTACCCGAGGGCTCCTACTTCATACATGCTACACTCAGAAAAATTTCTAAGTCCCAAAAGTTTTTACCCTCGGTCAAATCTCCATACAGCTCGAGGGCCATACGGGTGAGGACTTGCAAAAGTATACTTAGAAAAATATTCTAAGTCCTAACTATTTCTGGGCCCTCGGTCATGCATCCAATCAGCGAGGGGTATCCACGTACCGAAGGCTACACAATATCCAAACACTTAGAGATTTTTTAAGTCCTAAACACCTCACCTCTGGTCATCTCATGAAGGCTACATACAACCGGAGGGAAGGATTAGCCGGGGGCCAACAGATGAACAAGCACTTAGAAATATTTCTAAGTCCTGAACATTGCGCCCTCGGTGAAAGGATCAACTGACTAAAAATTACTAATAGCTGAGGGCTACGAGGAGTACTACACTTGGAAGAATATATTCTAAGTCCTAAACATACATTCAGAAGGGCGAAGGCATAAATTTAAAAAAAACGGGAGCATACACTCAAAGAAAAACGATCAAGGGAAACACATTATACATCAAAAGCCCGAAGGCATGTACTCACTCATTAAAGAAAAGTAATTCAAATGTACATTACAGAGGGCCGAAGGCCAAGGGAATACAAGCATTCATTACAACGGGATTGTTCAAAACATGTTGAATTAAGAAATAACAAATTAACATCCCCGGGGGCCGTCTCCTCCGAAGGCTTTGTAGTAACCTCTGTACCGGCCTCAGGTTCATCACCCTCGGCCTCCTTCATCAGCTCGGTGTCCTCTAAGTCTGGCCTCTCGACATCGAAGGGGAGAGGAACACGGACGTCTGGCTGCAGGGGGGAAGTCCGTATGCTGCCGGGTCGAAATCCTTTTGCTCAATCTTCAGGTGGCGGGCCATCCTCCGGTAGATAAGGGCTTGAGTGAAAAACTCGCCCCCATCATAGTACTGTTTACCCTTTCGGGAAACCCACTCCACACCGGGCCCATCGCACCACTCATCGACCGAGGACTCGACGACCGAGGACAACCACTGCTTGTGCTCCTCTGCTCGCCACCCCCTGCCAAGAAACCAGAGATGGCGTCCCTTCGGGCTTTCTCGACGGCCTCCGCCTTGGCGGCCTCGGCCTCCCTAGCAGCTCACTCAAGGGCCTCAGCTGCGGACCTTTCAGCCTCGGCCTTGCCCCGGTCGGCGGCCTCCGCCCGCAGGGTCATCTGCCGAAGGCTCTCCTCCAGCATAGCCATCTGCCGGATGGCATCGGAATTCTGGCGGATGAGCTCCCGCATCTTGGCATCCTGCTCGGCCTTGCGAAGACGCCACTCCTCTAGCCTCCGGGCCTGCTCTCCGAGGGCAATGCAGGTCTACAAAAAATACAGAAGTTAGGAAGGCCGTACATATTTTCCTAGCACAAGGTAAAAACGGTAAACTGTCAAAAACGTACCGTGAGGGAAGACCGGAGGATCCTGTCCTCAAGGGCTTGGTCATCATCAGCCCCGAGGGCTGCTCTGTCAATCTCAGGGGTCATACCCCTCAGAAGCACCCTCGGGTCAGCCGTGCAATTCATCACGGCTGTTCCTACCGGGAGGGAAACTGTCAGGACCTCGGAAGATGGCTCCCGGACACCCCTCGGCACCTCCGCCACCGTCATCTCCGCATCATGCACCCTGGAGGCGGGACAATCGTCAACAATAACCACGGGGGGGCCTTTCCTCCCGGCATCTCCCGTCTTCGGCCTTTTGCCCTCGGGAGCCTTGCCCGCGCCTTTTCTCTTGGCAGCAGCAGCAGCGTCAGTGTTTGGGGCCGCCGACGGCCCCTCCGGCTTCTTGAAGAAGTCACCGGCGGCTTTTGGGACGCCAGCATCTGTTCCCTTCGGGGCCTTGGAAGACTTTTTCTTCTTTAAATCAGCGAGCCCCCTGACGTTCATCATGTTGATGGGATACCTGCAAAACAATACGGGGTTAAAACCGAGGGGTCACTAACCGATGGCACAAAAAAGGAACAAACAACAAACAAACTATGTGCTAAGGTACGAAAACGAGGGTGCCCTCAGCCACTACCTCTGGAGGCTCCCTCAAATGCCGGGAACTTCTCATCTGTTTCCCCCAGGAAGCGATACCGCCGGAACCCGAGGGTGTAGAGATCCTCCTCTTGGGTGCACTCCTTGATGGTTATGTTTTTGTCCCGCCCCTCCGGGATCTTTGCCAGGACCCTGTCATCTTTCTCGAGGGCGGCGCTCCTCCTCTTCTCATGCCTCCTAAACCGGTCACGCAATTCCCTCGGAAAAGGGCTCTCGGACAACTTCACGTAACACCACCGGTCTTTCCACCCTTTGTTCGAGGAGGGCGCCTCAGTAAAACGCTTAAACAATGCCACCTGCTGCAGGTTTGTGCGAAGCCCTCGGCGTTCGCATCCCCCCCCCCCCCCCCCCCCCCGGCACAGGTTGAAGCTTTGGAAGAAGAGATCCAGGCTAGGTGTCACCCCCTGGGATTTGCAGAGCAGGAGGAAACCCGTGATGTAGGAATGGCTGTTCGGGGTCAGTTGGCAGGGGACCAAACCCACGAACCGGAGGTACTCCCGGAGGAAGGGATGTAGGGGGAACCGGAGCCCCATCGACACGGAGAGGATGTGCACCGCAATGCAGCCCTCGGGAGCTCGGGAGAGGACGTCATCGGGACCCGGTGCGACCACGATGGCCGAGGGGCCCACGTGTAATTGGGTGACATAAAGATCCGCCGCATCAGCTTTCGACCTTATCTCTAAGGCGGCGGTATTCAAGTAAGAATACCCCTCAGGCATATCGAGGGGCTTCCCTGGGTCTGCAACGCTGCCCTTCTTCTTGGGGGCAGCAACCTTCGCCTTCTTTTTTCCGGGGGCCACCCGGATGGGAACCACGTTCAGCGGACGAGAGGTGCTGGCCTCGCCAGTGCCCCGAGGGGGGAGAACAGCAACAGTGACCCTCACGTCCTCTTTCTGCGCCTCTTCCTCAGCTACTTGCCAGGCGAGGGCCAGCTCTTCGTCTTCACACTCTTGTTCAAAGCCCTCGGCTTCCGCCTCAGCAACGAGGGCTTTCTGCAACTCCATTGCGATGAAAGCGTCTTGTCCTGCTGAGGGCTGCTCGCTTGTGGACTCCACGTCCGAGATGACTTCATCCTCCATCGAGGGCGCCCCCGAGATGTCCTAGGAATCACTTTGGGAAGACATCTTTGCACTAGTTCGAGGGCTCGGAAACACTAGAGTTTTCTAAAGTTCTAACTTCTAGCCTAAAGGCACAGGGCACAGCTAGCTAGGAGGAGAAGAGCAGGGGGGAACTAACCTTAAAAGCTGGGAATCAACCGAAGGCAGCTGTTTCTCTCTCTAGAAATTTTGGCAGAGCTTCGCTAACGGGTAAATCACACATGGGAAGTGAAGCCGGCCATGGGGTATTTATAGGCGCTGGGATCCGGGCTTGGGCCTGGAAACCGGGCCTCTGGTTGGACTGCCATCATTACGGACCGTGGTTTCGCCCAATCAGTGACGCCCGCCCACGGACAGCCAACGAGCACACACCACGTGGCAACCCCCCCCCCCCCCCAACGGCTATATTCTGACGATAGGTATTCCAACGGCTATATCTCCAACGGCTATGTTCTGGGAGCTCCCGGCTACACTTGACAAATCACTCCTTCATCAACCAAGAAAACACTAGCCCTCGGGCTTTTCACTTCACTCCACTTCATCACCAAGGCCCCACTTCAGAAGCCCACGGCTTCATAACAGGCCACTCCTCGGGGATCCCCCCTCAGCACCTTGAGGTCCGGGTAGCCCCCGGGGAATGCGCCTCATTGACGGGCAGCCTACGGCACACATGTTACAGGAGCCCTCGGATATCCTCCTCACCAACTAATCAACAAACAGGGGACACCCCGATAACACTTCAACTACTACTCTCATTCATTACGTCCTCGATCCCCAGATTGAGGGACCCCCATTCGGCACCTCCCAGGACATCAACAACAAGCCTTCGGCTAATCAACACATGAGCCCTCACAACAGGGAAAGCCTTCGGCATCATCCTTATTCTCCATTTCAAACCAAGGTTTCACATTTTCGATTCATCGTTGGGGGAATTCGGTGCACTCTTTTTCCCTCATTAGGATTTTTCCCACAGGGTTTTTCCTAATGAGGTTTTTAACGAGGCATCCCCCCAAAATGAAACGAAAAGCGTCAGCCTTCGGCCCAAAACAGCAATGCAACTACTCTACTCCTTTTCACCACTTTGCAAGTGCCTCAAGGAGTGGGGGACTGGAGACCCCCTCGGGAAAATCACAAAAATCACAAACATGACCCCTCAAGTCCCGACATGTGGGTAACTGAGGGACTACCCACAACTCTACAAACTACAAACGGAACAACGGCAGAGAACAAACACAATTACTCCTTTTCCCTCAAGTACCTTTCGGCAAAAGGAGTGAGGGACTCCTGATGGAGTATATGGCCCGGGAACCCCCGGCCCACAGACTCCTACTACTCCAATGAAGGCCCAACAGGCCCAGAAAGTACAACAGGCCCAAATGACCCTCATCGGCCAGAAAGAAGTCTACTCAGAATCTGATCCAGAAGCCAGGAAGAGCCGGGTGACCTCATCGGCCGTGCCCTCATCGGCCATGCCCTCATCGACCAGAAATAGCCTCCAGAATAGGATTATGTACTTAATCATTTCTATACACTTTGTATCCGGCCCAGTAGCGGCCCTATTGTAAATGGGTCTCCCAAGCCCAAGACTTGGGAGCCCAGCCCTAATTTTTCCTATAAATACTCCCTCTGGGAGTAGTTGTAGGGGTTCTGAAATTCATTAATACAGAGCAAATACAACACTTCTCTCTCTAGCTCTCACTTCTCTCTAGATATATACTCTATCACAAAGTTTCCCTTTTTATCAAACATTCAGCTTTTGATTTGACGAGTGTAATAATAATAATAATACAAGTAATAAAGATTCAAATTACTTTTTTGACAGTATTGGTTAAAGTCATTCTAAAAGGTCATTTTAGCTATTTTTAGTACGGAGTATATTTTTTTCAATATTATATTATTAAATGATAATTTTTTAATAAATTTACACTATGTATTTAAAACACATTTTACGAATGAAATAAAAAAATGAAAAATAGCTAAACTGATTTATTTCAATTTCACCTAAAATAGCTAAATTGAGTTTTGTACAGAACCACGATTTTTTTTGGACGAAAGAGTATAACAATAGCTTTCATTTGGTAACAATTGGATGGTAATATATCTAGAAAACATTTAATTTGATAACAATAATACTTGGGAGGTGACCTAATTTTACGCCTAACATATAACCAAAAAAAGTAAATACCAAATTCAAATCATGGAACCGTATTGTACTGTCGTGTGATATCAATGCCAATTCATACCTACTTTGCTAAAGAAAACTATTGAAACGCCCACGGATCCAACAAAACTAAGAAACTATGGACGTAAAAACAATTAAATTGGCTATCAAACTCAACCAGTTTGGTACCGAATTGGAAACATAGTTTGAAATTAATGTTTAAAATTGTACCCCAAAATGAATCATATAGGTTTCAAACTAGTACGTATTAAATAACTGTTTCTCACCGAATGAGAACCGATATTGGACAAGACCGTAGTATAGATTTAAAGTTCATTTGTACATAATACATTTCTTGTAATAAGTCCTTAATACTGATATACTCCCTCCATTCCGTATTTAAGTTTACACTGATCACTGCTATTGCACTCAACTTGGTTATTACTTTTTAGCTTAGCTAGTCCTTAATTGGTTGTGCTTTAAACTCCTTAATTTCACTGTTAAATTGGCAAATGTAAAACTTGAAAGTTTAGCTACCAATGGAGATTGAAAAAGATATTTCAAATTCATAGATTCTATCAACAATACTCTTTCTGGTACTCCGTATTACGACTATCATTGCGAGGTGGTGCAGCTTGATTTTTTAACATTATGATTTTTTTTATTTGAGATCAAATGATGTTAGGAGGAAATTGATACAAGGTGAGAGCATGTAGTATCTTATGTCTAAATATCCCTGCTCTTGATTTAATGTATTGTACTTCTAAAACACCACATAATTATACTCCCTTCGTCCCATAATTTACTTCCAACTTTCCCTTTTCGTCTGTCCCAAAAAGAACTTCTCTTTCCTTTTTGGCAAAGAATTTGTGGTTCAAAACGATTCTTACACATTTTTATACATTTCTCTCTCCTCTGCACAACTCTCCACCACACAATTCTCACTTTCTTAATCTGTGTGCCATTTGTACTATGGAAGTAAATTCTGGGACGGAGGGAGTATTAATTATGTAATTTGAAATTGATCGATTGTGTGAAACTTTGGAATTTGATGTTATGCATCCGTTATATGATGAACTTTAGTTTCCTTTTAAACAATTAGTATTATAAAAAATGGCATCGTTTGGCGTTGGTACGAGTGGAACCATATCGTTAAAAGTGAAGCGCTACAGAATGATTCTAGATTTAAAATCAACTTGTATCATTTAAATGGTCTTGGATGCAGCAACTCCGGCAGCCAGCTATTCCAGCGGCCCAACTTACAAAATAGCAAGTCATCGACTCATTTCGACTTTAAATGCCCGGTTCAAAGAAGGGAAATTGCCCAAAATAGGAGCAAATAAGATTTGGAATTCTAAAATAGAACTCATATGTTTTTCTTCTCAAAATTGGAGTTATTACTGTGATGTATGAAAACTACTACCATGATTGAAAAATGTTGTCATTAATTATAGGGAAAACTATCAAATAAGCCCTCGTACTATATCGAAAAAGTCGATTAGGCCCTCGTACTTTACAAACACTCAATTAAGTTCTCGAACTATTAAAAAACGTTCAATTAAGACCTTTCGGTCGGTAAGTAACCGGTTTCCCGGTTAAATGTAACCTGTTTCCCGGAACCCGCCGTTACTGGGGTTCGAGCACATCGTCGCCATCGTCGTCGTTTAACCGGGAAATTGGTTACTTACCCACCAAAAGGGCTTAATTGAACGTTTTTTAATAGTTCGAGGACTTAATTGAGTGTTTGTAAAGTACGAGGACCTAATCGACTTTTTCGATACAGTACGGGGGCTTATTTGATAGTTTTCCCTTAATTATAATAAATATTGTCATGTTAAATGAGTCGGTATACTGTACAGCCGGGGTTGTACAGTGATCGTGGCAAATTTGTAGTTTTTGTAAAAATCACGGATTCCCTTAAATGAGCATATATGCAATTTTTATGAGCATATATGCAATTTTGATGAGCATCAAGCATGTTCTTTTGAGTATGAGGAGCAATGGCGAGCATCATTGATCTCTGCTTCATACCCTATATATCACTTTCTGTTTATTATTTTTTTGTTTATTAAAAAGTGAAGTTATGTCTATAATCAATTTCAATTAATTTCAATATAGTATGATGTGTTTGAAATGTGCAACCTTTTAAAATGAGCATAAAGCATTATCAAATTAGCACACATAACTTTCAAAATGAGTATCAAAAAATTAAAAGCTCATTTGTGTGTGCGTATTCGTTTTGGGCGTTTTACTCATTTGTGTTTAACATAAAACTCATTTAATGTGAATCTAATGTAGTATTATATATTTGAAAGATGCTTAAATATGTTATTTGAAATGAGTATTACACCAATTTCAAATGAGCACACATAAACTATGAAATGAGCACCGAAATATTTTGAAAAATATTAACACAATATTAAAAAATACTCGTATAATATTAAAATACAAAGTTGAAATTGATCACCCTAGAATTTGAGAACTTAAGCCACAACGTGCACGATTCTCCTTCATCCAACTCCCAGGAGCGACACCTCCTTCACCAACCCCAGGAATTCAGCACGTGAGCACAGAAGTCATCAACGCCTCCTCCATCGATTCCCAAGACATCAACGAGCACCGAGCAACCTTCTCCATCCCTAATCTTTACCACCAGATTTGTAATTAATTGCAAAACTACCTGGTTGTACGGTGAGCACCGTACAACCGGGTGTACAGTATAATTTATAGAAATTGCCCTAAATAGGAGCAAAAATGTTTTGAAATTCCAAAATAGGAGTATCGTGTTTTTTATTCCCAGAATAGGAGTAATCTGCCAAGTTTGGAAAAAAATGTCATGTTTTAAAGCCTAGTAATGCCAAACTTAGCAGAAATTTACTCCTATTCAAGGAATAAAAAATATGATACTCCTATTTTGGAATTTCAAAACTTTTATACTCCTATTTAGGGAATTCTCTCTATAATTTACCGTTGGTTTTTAGATACTATATGACCCAATGAATTCTCAGAAGGATTCTAATCAATAGATTTCTGGATTGGTTTTGAAAAAAAAAGCCCTGTACTGCAACTATTTGACAGTCACGTCTACAAGATGACAGTAAATACTGTCATGTTAGTCCCATTTCGGGAACAAAATAATAATAGGCCTATTTTGGAATTTAAAACTTCATTTACTCCTATTTTTGGAAATCTCCCTTCAAAGGAATACTTTAGACAAAAAATGGTTAGCATGTGTGATTTTCTTATGCACTGAAATTTGCTGGTCTAGTCTGATCTGAACTGGTCTGGTCTAGTAAATGTCTGATCTTCGTGTATTTTATAACTACGGAAGTCTGGTGTAATCCGATTTAGTCTGATCTAATCTGGTCTGGTTTGATCTCGTCTGATCTGATCGATTTAGTGTGGAAGTGAAAACGGTCCAAAAGATAAAACATTTGTAGCCTACTAGCCCACAAGACAATACAATCCACTGCTGGACTACCGTAGTTAAGGCCGAATGGAGTACCATAGTTAAGGCCCATGGCTCCCCAAGAAAAATATTTTTTTTAAATACATACATACACTTCGGTATATTAACCCCCCCCCCCCCCCCCCCCCCCCCCTCCCCCCCCAGACAAATAAATTTCATACGCCCTCAAATTTTAATTACAATTTTATTGAGGGTGAAAATAGAAAATGAGAAAACCAATTAACTAAGTAATTCGTTTGTGTTGATTGCTGCTACTTTGTCAAGTTGAATTAAGAACTCCGAGAAAGAAAAGCGAAGGCTGAAGACAGAAACTCTGATTTTAATTTATGAGAATGCAAGTTTACCGCTACTCCCATCCGCATCATCACATTTACCTTCTCTAAATGTCCCAAAAAGTTTTCCAATTTTCTATTACGGAGTGATTTACATTTTTAACATTCATTAACTTTTTTTCTTTCGCAATTATGATTATACATTTTCATTTTACTCTCACTTTATTAATAAGTGTGTCAAGTGAAAAGAGTTTTTAGACGGAGGAGTATAATGCTTGAAAATGATGTGGTTTTCATTGGTTGTGATTTACTCATATATTGGTTTTATTTGTCGAAGGAACCATGAGCATAATGTTAAGGTATTAACACTAATTTGGAAAAATTAACTTTTTTCCTCTTGATTTTTTCTTATGCCTACTTCACACTAATTTGTGGATTCAATTTAAAACTTAAGGGCATGTTTACTAACAGAGATATTTTTCTAGTTTTCCATAAAATTGGAAAACTAGAAAACAAGAAACGTGTTTATCAAATAAAATTGGGGGTTTTGACATTAATATTACTAAAAAATAGGCAATGGACAAAAAAGATATCTTTTCTTTTAATTTCCAAAAATGTGACCAACAGGGAATTTCTTTACTATATTAACCTCATAACTATTCAGCACTGCATAAGGATGGCAATATACTTTGTTTTTCCATAGCATTTCATATCAAAGGCACACCCTCGCCTTGCTAAACTTCTAACAAGCTTCTAAATTACTACGTACATCGGTACATAGGATGGTAGGAGCAAAACACTTCGTAACAATGCATTTTGTAACACTGGATGCTTCTTTGATTTTAATATTCTTTGTTTATATTAAAAACAATGGAAATTGCTTAATATGTGTGCGAAAATTGAAAATGAATTTTGAGAAAACATTTTAAAGCTTCTATTTTTTTGGCAAAGTCTATCATCATCATTTAAACTTCCGACGTTCCATTGACTCATTCGCAGACTCGCAGTCATTTCTATGGCTAGTGATTAACTACTAGTGACCCTAGCGAATATTGATCATTGTTCCAATGACAATCGCCGCAATTAATATTACTTCAGTGATCATCGTCTCAGTTACTATCGCTACACTGATGTCACCTTAGTTACTACTAGTACGATGATAGTTACTACAACCCAGCGACCAACGTCATAATGATCACCGCCTACTGACCAAAACCATAGTGACCACCGCCTAGTGACCAATGTCATAGTGGCCACCACCCAGTGACACGTCGCCTCAATGACTACACCCATCACATCGGTGATTAATTAATACTGATTACCACTCGAGTTACTACAATTCAAGTGACTACCGTCCCACTTACTACCGCTCTATTGACAATTACTGCTACCTAGTGACCAACATCATAGTGACCATCGCTCAGTGACCAACGCCGTAGTGATCACCGTTTAGTTACTAACGACACAATGATCACTGCCATAGTGACCGCCCGGTGACCAACGTCATAATGATCACCCCTAGTGACCCGTTACCAGTGACTTGTCTCTTCCAATGATTCGTAGCCCTACCGACAATTATACTGCCGTTTTGGTGATCTATTTTTCAATTTAAGCTAGAATTTGCAAATGAGTTGTATACGAATTAGCAAAGAAAAAAAATGTTGTACTTCTTATTCTCCAGTTTCACAACTAACAAACACGATGCATAAACAACAGAAGAATCAGTGGAGTAAATCTAATCTAAGAACTTCTACGATACTGCTTAAATAGAGTCTACCAAATAGATCCTTTTCCAAAAGAGATTATGGAAGAAGCAGTATATGTCAAGAGTAACATGGCTGAATTAATGCATCTCCGGATCTACAACTTGGAATTGATTCATGCATTAAACTTTGGAGTCCACCCAACAATCATATAATCATCTTTTGGAGGCGTAATTTCTGGAAGACTCTAGCAAAGACCGACTTCAAAAATTATGCACATGAGCCACTTGAAGGTGGTATAACTTCAGTGCCAAACTCAAATTAGCATAGCTGATACTCTCATCGTTCAAAAATAGTCCATTTTTGTTAAGATGTTCATCAAATGCCTCCAACTCTTCAGCCAGAGACTGCTCCGTACCAGCCGCCATAGCTAGGTGTGCACTAATGATCTCGATTTCGCATATATCGTGAAATTCACCCTTTCACTACTTGCAATAGCCGACATATCAATTGCTTTCTCCGTTTTGTTGGAATTCGTCAATTTTCACACATAGTAAAGAGAAGAATGGGTGAGAAAAGAGAAATAGAGGCATATATACCTGGGGAAATCCGCGACGGAGAAGGAACGATGACGACAGTTCGAGAACAAGAAGATTAGAAGAAAGAAGAAGAAGAAGACCAGAGGAGGTATAGCGGCGGAGGCTGTTGGCGCTCTCGAGGTGTCGTGGCGGTGGAACTGATCCCGTCGACTTCGAGCGGGACAACGCAGAGACTCAGAGAGAAGGAGAGCTGGTCTTTTTAGTTAACTAAGGGCGTTTTAGTCTCATCGGTACTTTTGGGTCACTTTTTTGTCTAAATTTAGGATCGATCGTATTTTTGTCTATATAAAAGCCTACACTAGTATTATTTTTGTCATTATTCCATAAAATTGCTAGAAAAATGGAGAAAGGAAAACAGAAAAACACGTTAACCGAACTGTTTTCCAAAACAAAAAAAATGAGACATGTCTCTCTTTTTTCCTTAATGGTTTGGAGAAATGACTTTTACTAGTTTTCCAAATTTGGAAAACGTGGATTCTATAGGCCGCTGCAATGAATTTGCATACTTACACCTAGTGGTGGATCCGGTCCCGCTCCGATGTCGATTCTATTCTAGTAACTCTATCCTCGTACTTTACCCCTTACCCCTGCCCTAACCACCCAACCCCTACCCCGCATACCCTTTTTCCCTACATGACCCTACCCCCACTTCCTACCACATGCTCCTACCTCGGTCCCACCCCGATCCACCCTACCCTACCGCCACCCCCCTACCACCTCAACCCCACCCCAACCCACCCTACCCTACCCCACCTCGTATATTACCCCTTACCCCTACCTCACCCCTTCCCACATGCCCCATACCTCGGCCACACCTTACCGCCATCCTACCCCACCCTCGTACCGCCATCCTACCCCACCCTCGTACCGCCATCCTACCCCCACCCCACTGCCATCCTATCACCCACCCTACCCCTTCCCCTACCTCGGCCCCACCCTGATCACGTCCCCACCCTACCGTCATCCTATCCCAACTCCCTACCCAATCCCAACCCCAACCCTACTCACTATCCCCATCCTTACCCCTAACCACCATCCCACCCAACCCCGTACCCCTAGACCTTATCACCCCACTCCGACCCCTCGGGCCCACCCTGATCCCGGCCCCATCCTACCGTCATCCTATCCCAACTCTCTTCCGTAACCCGACCCCTACGAGTAGGTATGGGTGGGTATGAAGAGTTTTAGGGGAGTATGGGTAGTGTAAGATCGTTGTAGGGGTAGGTATAGGGGTCAAAGGTGTTTTAAACCTTTTGAAGTAAACATGATCTTATAACATTGCTTATTTTATGTGTCGCTTATTAACGTGAGTCTTAATAAGCACCATTTAGTAATCTGTGAAGTAAATGTGTCAGTCTTCTGAATGATCACAAAACTGGGTGAAAAAATTGATGAACATGTTTTCAGATTTGAAAATGGAAAACTAGAAAATATAAACAGAAAACTGGATATAGAAAAACTGAAAAATAAAAATAGAAAATTGGAGAATGAAAAACAAAAGTAGAAAACAAGAAAAATATCTTTGTTAGTAAATAGGCCCTAAATATTTAGGAAAGTTAAGTTTGAACTTATGGCCCACAAGAGATGAGCTTCTTGGGTCCACCATTGTACGACTGAGCCTCGTTCTTTTACTATTCGAGTGAACAGTACAATCTTCTTCCTCACACGATGTGCTGGCGTGCTGCAATTGCGCCTCGTTCTTCCCAAGCGGCAGGGTAAATGAATAACATGTTAAGCGGATTCTTTGACATAAGGCCTATCAAATATGGAGATCCCAAATTTGTTAAAGTTCAGTACTCCCTCCATCATTTTTTAATAAGCAAACGTTTACTTTTCAAGTGAGTGATGTTAAATTTTGATCAATTATATATCTATACATTGTATTGTTGATAATATAAAAATGTTCTTTGTTAAAAACATTGTCATAAAAGTATTTACCTGTCTAATCGGATCACTGTGATGTAAAGTATAATACTGAGTGTTAATAAAATTGAAAATATCATGGTTAAAATATCAAAATTTCATGTATAAAACTGAAATATTAAATTTTACTACCTCCGTTCCCATTTTAACTTCCAAATGGGTTTGGCACAAAGTTTAAGATAGTGGATATTGTGTGGTGGAGAGTTGTGCAGAGGAGAGAGAAATGTGTAAGAAATGTTGTGAACCACAAATTCTTTACCAAAAAGGGAAAGTGGAAGTTTTAATTGGAACGGACGAAAAAGGAAAGTTGGAAGTTTATTTAGGAACGGAGGGAGTACTATATACTATATGTGTAATTTTTACTATATGTATAAAAGTAAATTTGTTGTGATTTCGTTCGTTCTAGATAAAATTAATCCATGATCTGAAGAACGTTTGAAGTTTCGGAGAAGTGACTTTTACTAGTTTTCCAAATTTGAAAAACGCAGATGCTACAAGCCGTTGCAATGAAGTGGCGAGTCTGGTCCCGCTCCGATGTCGATTCCATTCTAGTACCTCCATCCTCATACCTTACCCCTACCCTACCCTACCCAAACCCAACCCTGCATACCATTTTTCCCTACAATGACCCTACCCCACCCTCTACCACATACCCCTACCTCGGTCCCACCCTGATCCACCCTACCTTACCGCCACCCCTTACCACCTCAACCCCACCCTGACACACCCTACCCTACCACCACCTCGTATATTACCCCTTACCCTTACCTTACCCCTTCCCACATGCCCCTTACCTCGGCCCTACCCTACCGCCATCCTACCCCCACCCTACTGCCATCCTACCCCAACCACCATCCTACCCCCACCCTACCCCTTCCCCTACCTCACCCCCACCCTGATCTTGGCCCCACCCTACCGCCATCCTATCTCAACTCCCTACCCTACCCCTACCTTACCCCAACCCCTACCCTACTCAGTACCCCCATCCACTACCCCACCCACCCCACCCATACCTTCCTTCCCTACCCTAACCACTACGAGTAGGTATGGGTGGGTACGAAGGGTTTTAGGGGAGTATGGGTAGAGTGTAAGATCGTGGTAAGGGTAGGGGTATGGGTAAATGGTGTGGAATTGGGTGTAGGGTGTAAGGTGGGGGTACAGGGTATAGGGGCAGTGTAGGGGTTAGGAGTATGGGTACACGTACGAGGTGTTTATATATGTATAGGGTTATTTTGGATATTTTATTGTTAAACGGTGTTTTAAACCTTTTGAAGTAAACATGATCTTATAACATTGTTTATTGTATGTGTCGCTTATTAACACGAGTCTTAGTAAGCACCATTTAGTAACACGTGAAGTAAACGTGTCAGTCTTCTAGATGATCACAGAACTGGGTGAAAAAATTGATGAACATGTTTTGAGATTTGAAAATGGAAAACTAGAAATAGAAACAGAAAATTGGAGATAGAAAAACTGAAAAATAAAAATAGAAAATTGGAGAACAAAAAACAGAAGTAGAAAACAGAAAAGTATCTCTGTTAGTAAACAGGCCCTTAAATTTTACTACATACTATATGTGTCATTTTTACTATATATAAGAGTAAATTTGTTGTGATTTCGTTCGTTCTTGATAAAATGAATCCATGATCTGAAGAACGCTTGAATATTCAAAAAGTTGCGCTTTGAAGATTCGAAAATCTGATGAACAAGGCTTTAATTTGAAGATTCAAAGATTTGAAGAACAAGTCTATGAAGATTTGAAGATATGCATATCTTGTGGAAGCGGTCCAACCCAAGTGGTCGCCGACTCACTCTCCCTTACGGGAGGTCTCGGGTTCGAAACTCAATGGAGTGAGTTTCAGCCTAGATTACTCCAGCCTCCCCTGGCCCCCTCCCCCAGACGCCCCCTGGAGTAAAAAAAGATATGCATATCAATATTGAATTTAGATTTAATTTATCACGCCCCGGACCTATCCGGACACGTCAACAACCCACCGTACAATACGAATAGTCAACCGCAGTCTAACACATCCATATTATACAAGGCATCTTGAATATCATTCACACATAAGTCATCCATAAACATACATAATAAGTAATTTAATATGCAGCGGAAAACATAGTTTAAAACAAATGTCACACGGGGCAAACATGAGCATGCAGGCTCTATAGTGAAAATATACATGAGCATGTTTATTAATGTTCAAAAACAGAATGGAGGAAGCACGAGCCAAGTCTTCTATCCAAGATGATCACTTGAGCAACGAGCACATGAAGCAAGCTCTACCCTTAACCTGAAATGGTGGTGGGACGCCCCCGAAGGGGTCAGCACTCTATAGGGCTATAAAGTGCTGGTGTGGATGACATCTAATAGAAATACAACAAGTATTTCAAAAACAAGACCCTCAAATAGGGTGCTATTATAATCTAGGCCGTAATCCCAAGTTACCCCTTTTCAAAATATACTTAATTTATACGAAGTATATAAAGTCAAGTAGTCGGCTCGTAGGCCCAAGGTTTGTTTACAAAACATAACCCAAGCCCCGTGATCCCTAGTCACGACAATACATAGGGTCCAACCCTAACACATATGTTTGCATTTCTTGAGTCCAACTCAACTACATCGCCATGCATCTTATATGACACAAATTAATTACCCCACCGTGCATTTCTTGAGTCCAACTCAACTACATCACCATGCACATCATATGACACAAATTAATTACTCCACCGTGCATTTCTTGAGTCCAACTCAACTACATCACCATGCACATCATAGGCTATAGCCTCATTTCTCCCATGCATTTCTTGTGTCCAACTCAACTACCTCACCATGCATGTCATCAATCACCACGTCATGTCTACCCAATGCAATTCTAGAACACGGGCTCAAGTACATCTCCTTACATTAGCATAGACCCCAATTCCTAAGCACTCGATATGCCTAGAATTGTAATATCAATAATCTATTTTGGGACATCCTTACGGGCTGCCCAATCATGATCTTAGCATCACATTACATCAATTTAGTCACTTGAATCACAATCAAGTACATCACTTACAATCAAATCCTTAGATTCAATTCCTTAACATTTACAAACAATCATTAACTAGTATTTCAATACTATTAAGATTATTCCCATCAATCATATATTTCATTTGTAAATCCCTACATATTTAGAGATATGTAGCAACAACTTAATCATCCAATGTAATACATAAACAATCATTTATGTATCTGCACAATTCACACATGAGTAAAAATATCTATTTCACACAATAGTTCATTTAACTCCATTTTTATCAATATGATTCCAAATCATTTCCAATTTTATTCCTTATCTAATAATTATATCAATATTTCACCAATAGACAGTCATTTTAATCCATGAAAAACATGATTTAGACATTTAGGTAATCTCATGCTTAACCTACAAGTCGTAAGCAACTAGATGTCGATCCTCACCTCAAATGAGCTTTAAATTGTTCCTTCTCAACCTAATGCTCATGCTTCGGCCAAGGGGGTTTGAGAATTTATTCCTTACTTATAAATGAGTGTTAAACAGCCTCCTCAAGGTGCTAGCTCAACTCCTAGCCGAAGACACGAAAACAGTCCCTAGAACGGGTGTTTTCCGGCGAATTCGTTCTCTAACCTTTCAAGGTTTTGTCTAGGTTAGTATCTAACATTTCCAACAATTAATGTTGCTTCATAATAACATTTTATACACTTTGACCAATGCATAATAGTTATTCAATCATTTATATGATTTAGACAATAGAGAGGAAGGTTTTGGATTCAAACTTACTTTGAATATCAAAAACGTATTCTGCAAGGTTGCATTTTGTTCGGACTATTTGGAGGCCTTAAACTGCTTCTTTTTCTTCAAACAGAACGTCTATGGATTCCTATTTTAGAGAGCTTTCATATGACACCTCACACGCCCTTATTGGATGAGTAAAACTCAAGATATGAGTCGAACAAGAAGACTTTTGCACTGGAATTCTCCCTGTTGCGGCGCCCTTATCTCTCTTTTTGGATTGTGAGTCTCTCCCTTATTTCTTATCCTTTGAGTTCGAATGGGGGGCGAGGGGGAGATGTTTAGGAGCTCTCAAGATGTTATCTAAACATGTGGCTCACAAAAATAAAAGGTAGGGTGTTTGATTGCAACCAAACATGGGATGAGGGTGTTTGATTGCAACCAACCATGGGATGGTCCTCCTCTTTTATTTCTCTTTTGTATTGTTTGAGCCCTCAACTCAATAGGTCCGCCCCATTTATGTGTTCTAACTTATTGTACCTGTTTTGGAGGTGCTAGGAAGATGTGGGGCACCCTCTTATGTCCCTAATTAATTTGGGTGCAAAATATCTACCAATACTTCCAAACATGGAAAGATGGGTCCTATTGTTTTTATCTTTTGTCATAAGATGTACATTTTGTACTTATCCTCTTTTATTTAGATCAAGTTAATCTTCTACATCATATTATTGATCTCTAATATGTGTAGGATGGTCCCAATAATTTATATGATGTATAATTATAAAAGAAAACCATATTCCCATTATTTAGCCTAATAATGCCAAAGATGAGACCATAGACATTTGTATTCTTCTCCAACCATTCTATCACTTATTTATGACATTAATATTCACATAGCTGGGCTACTAACCGTGTGGGTCACCCTCCAGTGGGTCTAGGACGTCATTCCTGAATAATTGCTATTTTTTGCAGGTTATGCCCAAAATAATCTTTGGGCTGCCCGACCGCTCTTACTTTGTAGCGAGGGGTTATATATTTTTATTTCAGAATGTTGGGTCCCAATAATAATAAGATGACCCAATTAATTATTTGGAAGTCGATTACTATTATACGAGCCCAAACAGTAATATGATTAATCACACTTTACATAAAACTTAATCGTTTTACAATTGTTCGATAATAGGGAAATTCAATACATAAGCTTTGAAATTTAGTTTGAATTTCAAGGACGCTTGGGTGCAGTGTCACATAATGGAAGATCAAATCATATATCTTGCGGAAGTCCTTTAACAGAAGATCAAGCTAACAAAAATGACTATTTTGAAAAAGATCAAATTAGTTGAAAACTGGAAGCCCTATAAAAGAATTGTGTACTCAAAAACGTTGGGAGATTCGATGAAGAACCTTGAGTATCCAAAGGATTAAAGATTTGAAGAACACTGAGTATTTGAAAGATTAAAAATTTAATTCAAAATTAAATTTTCAATCATAGAAAGTAATAGAATCATGGAGAGCAAAACTTCTATCAGAATTGAGCATGAATGGACACTCATTGAGCTACACACACGTTCTAGCCATTTTTTAGCTAGCTTCTCCCCTCCATTTGAGGCTCCATTCTAATCTGGTTGTCAGTGGTGTGGCTGTTTCTCATAGGGTTCAGATTTTGGCCTATTTGTGATTTTAGATGTGTTAAATTCGTCATGTGTGTTGGAACATCAATATTATCACTATACGTACTTAGCTTGGACCAAACCGATGGGAAGTTTTTCTGACTACCAATGCATATTTATTTGGGAAAGTTCCCGAAATAGGATTGTCATATTTTTATTTCCAAAATATGACTAATTACTGTCATGTTTAGAAAATACTGCCATGTTTGAAGTTTGGTACTGCCAAAACAGGGCAGTAGTTAGTCCTATTTTGGGAATAAAAACATGGAAGTCCTATTTTGGAATTTTCAAACTGCTTTAGTCCTATTTCGGGTAATATCTCTATTTACTATGAAGTATTACTCTCGATGGTTAGAAGTTCATTTTAGTAACAAAAAAATGATTACTCCGTATCTTATAGAGACATGCACATAAATGTGCAAATAATACATAATGTTGTATTTTCACAAGCAGAAACTCAATAACTTAAAAGTAGTAGCCATAAGCCATATATCAGTTTACAAAATTAAACAACATACATATCTATAAATATCGATCATAAGAACATTCCAACCATCCTTACCCAACAATAAGTAAGGTTATACTCCAAAATAATAATCTCACTCTATGGAAGGGTCAAGTTTACTCCTCTAACCAGTCATCCATCTATTTGGTAGTTCACTCAAATGTGATTGATATATAAATATAATCAAATGGATCAATACTTAGCAGATGGAATGGAATCCCAAGCGGAGTCTGCATTGGGGCGTAGCGGCATATCCAATGACATTTCCGAGACACTCCACACTTTTACTGACTTGTCAAGGCTCCCACTGTAAACAATCCACCTTTGATCACTCTCGCTCGATTCCTTATCCTCCGTCACCGCTAAACACTTGACGGGTTCGTTATGACCCGTCAAGATCGATAGACAAGTGTGGACCGACCTTTCTCTCTTCCACACGCAAATTGTCTTATCCGCTGATCCGCTAAACACAGTATTACCCGCTGCCGCGAGACAGAGCACGGCTAATTTGTGTCCCTTGAGGACCCCACCGTGTGACATCTCTTTCTCCCTCTCCCAGAAATTCACCACCCCGTCCGACGACCCGCAGTACAGAACCGACCCGGATTTGTTTACGGCTAACGCTGTCACCGCACACTCTTGACTAAGAAGTGTCTGAACGGAGATATGTTTGACACCTTTGCCGGTGGATTCTCTCCTCCATACCTTGACGGTCCCATCGGCGGAGCCGGTGTAGACCATCCCGCCGGAGCTCGCCACAACAGAGTTGACGGCATCGTCATGGGCCTTGACGGATTCAAGGCATTTCGAGTTCCCTGCCCTCCACACCTTAAATGTCCTGTCCCAGGAAGCAGAGTATAAAAGCCCTGCCTCCGGTTCCATGCTCAGGCAAGAAATGGCGTCACAGTGTTTAATCCACAGGGCGGTCCGGTTCCGCTTCACCTCGACGTAGTTGCTCGGCTTGATTGAGGCCTTAAATATGTCGAAGAACGTCGGGAAAGTCCCGGCTCGTTTGTGCACGGACGGGTTCTTGGGGTTCACCTTCCAGACCCGAACCTTGCCGTCCTGGTGGCCGGTGAAGATCTTGTCGCCGGAGATTATAATCGCTTTGACAAGCCCACTGTTTGATTTGAAAGCCCCGAATTCCTTCATCTCCTTCCAGACCCGAATGTTCTTGCTGTCGGAGCCGGTGTAGAGAATCCCGTCGCGGGCGGCGAGGGAATAGATGTGGCCCTCCTCCCGGACGAGGGATCCGACGAGGCCGTTGAGGGGGAGCTTCTGAGAGGCATTACCGTCGCCGTCGGCCCACAGGGTTTTGGTGAAGGCGGTGCTCTGGTTCCAGGGCGACATCATCATGGGAGAGCCCTCGCCGCTGAGGCGGCTGGCCTCGAAGCCGGAGTAGCTGCTGTTGCGGTTGTTGAATTCGTCTTCGGCGGCGGAGGAGGAGGACATGTTGGGATCGGAATGGGGCGCCGCCATTGCGTTGCCGGTAGCCGTCTCTGCGGGGGAATCAAAGTGGGCTTTGTGAATTCTGGTAGGATCATTCCAATTCCCAATTTAAATGAGGAATGTTAGTTGAGGATAAAAAATGGGAGGAAGATCGAAATTAAAGGGAAGAAGAAAAGAATGAAAGAAAAGAAAAGGCGTGGAGAAACAGACCGTACAACAGAGGAGTGAAGGAGAGCCTTTGTAGGAGGAAGCTCCTGGACACAGAAAATGATGCATCTATATATAAATGGAGAAGCATATAGTATCATTGTGTGCATGAGCAGGATGATTGGATGCAATATTCAACATTGGAACGTGCAACTCCTTTAATTTGGAAACATTAATCATATCCTCCCATCTTTAAATATAAATATAATCCAAATGTTTAAAAGTTACTCTCTAAATTTTATCGAGTCTAAAATAATATGTACATTATTAAAGTTGGTTACTCCGCCGATTTAACGGAACACAAGTAAACTAAAAAAATAAAAACTGTTTGATTGAACTTTAAACATATACAGTATGACAAAAGTAATTCGAAGTGTGGAGAATTTTCTAACTTGGAAGGAAAGTTTTTTGGACACCCAACTTAGAGAATTTTGTAAAGTGAGATGATATAGGGGGAGGTTTTAAAGAGTGCTCATTCAGCCCATGTGGTTGTGATTTCATAGAAGTCATATATGATTCTTTAATTTTTTTTGGTCATATAGGGGTACAAAAAACCAAATATTTGAGGATATATATACACACACGAAGTATATCACTTTGTAAATAGTACGGATTACATGTTTGAAATTTATTAAGAGCATGTTAACGTTCAAAGTTAGTTGTTCTGGTCTATAGCTATAACCTCTTCCTCATAATTTATTATTATTAATATTATGCGTACTATTTAATAGTTCTCTTTTTTCAAAGCTAGTAATTCGATCATTTTGGCTAATTATTTTGGACTTTGAAGCAAATCTTCTAAATCAACCATTGTAGCTACTCTAAGAATGTAAATTATCTAAGCTGAGACAGTGTTAGTGGGGGTAGCAAAATGGAAATGATGAGATGGACTTCATAAATGAGTTTGTTGATATAATCTTTTTCTAGTTTTTACGCAAAAAAATAAAACATGTTTATCGAACTTGGGTTGATCTCGGATAGGGCATGGCTCCGCTAGCTATGCCAGTGTGTAAATATTGTATGATGATATTAAATTGAAATAAATATACTCTTGAGATTTAAGGTTCTCGAATTAAGTATGTATTGTAGGGAATATTTATTTTACAAGTAAACATGGAAGTATCTATGCCTAATATGCTCATAACTGTGTTAGTATTTTTTATTTTTGTTTTTTACATTATGACCATGAACATGTTGTGAACTGTTTGTACATATTATATTCCCCTTTTTATTGACGTGGAATATTTTTTCTGAAATTCCAAATCCAGAAAGTTCTTTATTTTGTAAGTACTAGTAATTTTTTTGGAAGGTAATTTTAGGTTGTGGTAATTTTAGGAGCAAATGAGATTTGGAATTTCAAAATAGGATTAGTATGTTTTTCTTCCTGAAATAGGAGTTGTTGTCATGTATGAAAAATACTGGCATGATTGAAAAATATTTTCATTAATTATAATAAACATTGTCATGTTAAATGCATTGTACTGCAACTATTTGGCAGTCACGCTTTCAAGATGAAAGTAAATATTGTCATGTTAGTCCCATTTCGGAAATAAAAATATAATAGTCCTATTTTGGAATTTCAAACTCCATTTCCTCCTATTTTGGGTTTTGGGAAATCTCTCTTCATTTTATTGTGTGAAATGCGATACTGGATTTGGAATTCAATTGAACTTAGAACGCACAGGTCAGTTTCAATTGAATTTTGAGTCAGCAACTTGGACACATTCATATCATATTATCATGTGCTATTTTATTTTTGAATGTAACTTGTGAGACAGCAACTCGATCAACTTCTTGTATGAATGAAGACTTCTTTTCAATGTAATTAACACAAGAAATGTCATTTAATTTATTTTTCCCAATACTTCTTTTCAATATTTACTCCATATTTTTGAAGGCAAAAGAAGTATATGATCCATACACGTGCGAAGCACAAGATGCACACACCAGAAATAAGCTAAGAATAAGCATATCACATTTTAATTTCTCAAGAGAAAATTAATAAAAATACCCCAAACAACGGGTGTGATCGAGGTAAACACCCCTGAGTTGCATATGCAATTTAAATACCCCAAACCTTAAATAAATAGTTATTTTTACACCATTGTCATTTATTATTTCTTTCAAAAATGTAAATTTATGGGTTTAATTGCATAATTTAAAATAAAAAACTAAAAATGTTGCAATTATATAGATTGGGGGTAACATTATTTATTTCCTAAATGGAAGTTTAGAATGTTAATTATGTCTTCATGAATTCTAAAATATTTTAAATTATGCAACTTTGAAAGAAATAATACTTGACTATGGTGCTAAAATAACTTTTTATATAAAGTTTGAGGTATTTAAGTTACATATGCAAATTTGGGGTGTTCATCTCACACCCCTTCAAAATTTGGGATATAGTATTTTAATTGTTTTTCCCATTTCTCAATTATGAGTGTCTTTACTTTCTTTCCATATACTTCCTATAATAGGACCACCTCACTCAGCTCTTATTTTGGAAAGTTTAAATTATTTTATTAAAAAGATATTGACATTTAAGAACAAATAATACGGAGTATAATATATGATAAATTATAGTAAAATATATTATTATGTTTGTTCAATTTTATGTATTTGCCGGGACCATAAATATTGTACTGTATATAAACCATTCTCTATGTGAATAGAAGATGTTTTGCTGATAAAAATCACACAATCAATTTTTTGGGCCCGTGAAAGAAGTTTACTTTGGCGAATAGAAAAGCTATTGTGCAAATATATATATATATATGTATATATATATATGTGTGTGTATATATATATATATATATATACTACTATCATTATATTGTAAATTGATATATTTACAATATTTACTTGTATATATAATTAAAGGCAATTTTTTGGGCCCGTGCAAATATACATAATGAATTGATAAATGTTTATTCTATACCTATTGATTTGATTTAATTTAATCTCTTTCGATCTGATCTATTAAGACTTGTTTGGTCCGATCTTGTTTGAGTTTGATCTCTATACATGCATGCATGGAGAGACGTTTGTGAGAGTAATTTACATTTGGAGTTTACTTTTGGTGAGCTGATATAAGTGGCTTGAGATTGCCCATGCACGAATGACGGATGGGTTAAGATAATGACAATTAGAAGACAAGTGATTAGTGAGGGGATATATTATATACTCTCTCCGTTCCTCAATGTTTGTCCTACTTTGATTTTTGCGATCTTCTAGATAAACGTTTAACTGTAATTATCTATTAATTTATACCTATAAAATCTATAATTAATTAACATTTGAATAATACATATTATAAAGAATCACATAAAATTATTTTTTAAGGATAAAATATTATTAAAAGTTAAAGTAGGACAAATATGGAGGAGAGTATATCAGATAGGTTGTTGTATAATGCATAATTGCATGTTCTTGACTTCTTTCCCATTTGAATATAATGATGTGACCATTCCCTATATGGTGAATTCAGGTTTCTTAAGACATCCAAGCCGTCGGGTTCAAAGTCCCCTTTAACGGTCTATTCGGCACTGTGCCTGGACACGTCTCCAACTCCATGGCTGCCATCTGGCCTCTTTACAAAAGTAAAAATAGACCCACCAACCAATTTCTAGCTTTTCTTGGTCCAAAAGGTGGAATCTCCCACCCTAGGAGCTCTCATACCCCGATCCGACAGAATTTTTGGGAGGATGTTAATCACGGTGACTCAGTCGGCCCAATGATGATAGGTCTTTTTCCCGTGCGCACCAGAGGCCCAGCCTTATTTCAGGTTCTGTGACCTCCACACGGCCGCTGCGGGTTTCGAACCTTGGTCACTTGGTCCAAATTTCCCACCACTGAACCAACTGAGCTACCCGTGCGGGTAATTTCTAGCTTTTCTCAAGTCACTCGCATGTGTGTTTTTTTTTAATTTTACTTGCACTTTTCTACTAATGTTGTGGTGGTACATTATTCATCTAGCTTAGCTTGGGATTTAGTTTTTTATACTACGTAGTTTCGAAAAGTATATATGGTTGAGATCTAGCTAATTCTAGGTGAATGTAATGGGGTTTATTGGGAATTTAGTCTTGGGAATGAAATGATACAAGAATATATCATAAGAAGTACTAGTATAATATACTCCCTTCAATTCCTCCTTTAAAACTTTGTCATCTTTTCTTTGTGGGACGTTTCAAAAAAACTTTGTTACTTTCCTTTTTAATCATTTATTGTATGATTTTTGTTATTTCTCTCTCCTCTGCACAAACCTGAACCACACAGTTTTTACTTTATTATTTTCCATGTCAGTGAACTTTGGCAAAATCTTAAGGGATGGAGGTAGTATATAACAAGTATTGACAAACCACAAAAGATCAAATTGAGACAAATGATGAATTAGCAAGAATGATCGAGTATCACAAAAGTTATTGATAAGAATATGGTTTTTTCGTAAACAAAAGCAGATGAAAGTATTATTAGGCAGTCAGTTATCTACAATTAACTCTTACTTTTTATCTAGGATTAAGATAGTGAAAATTTAGTGACATGAAATTGTGCAGAAAAAGAGATAAAAGATGTGAGATATATATAGATTCTTTTTCATCATAAAAGGAGAATAGAACTTGTATTGAGCACGGGGAATGAAAAAATGAAATTTATTTTGTTATGGACAAAGTATTGTTTTATACTCGTACTTCGTAATTCATGTGAAAACAGTTTTTTCTAACTTAAATTGACTTAATTGAGTGAGGTTAAATGAGCTAAACAGAACTTGCGTAGCCTAACTAACGTAAGTTAAAACGATCATTTCACAATGGACATAATAATATACTCCTACCGTACTACTTCTAATATGATACTCCCTCCGTCCCCTCAAAGAATTCCCGCATTCCTTTTTTAGCAGTCCCAAATAGAAGTTCTTCTTTCCTTAAATGAGAAGTTATCTACATCAAAACAGTGTCAAACAGTGCAAAACAGTGTCAAACATTGCCAAACAGTGTCAAAACAGTAAAATTTACCCCTCGGTAAGTTTATTTCCTTAATACTTCCTCTGGTTCTCAAACAACTTCCCACTTTCCTTTTCGGAAAGTTCCGAAATTAACTTCACACTTTTTCTTATTTCCTTATTTGGCAAATTATCTACACCAACACAATGCAAAACAGTGTCAAACAGTTCCAAACGGTGCCAAACAGTGCACTCCGCAGTAAAGTCAAATTTATTTTCTTAATCTGTGTGACGTCAAACTATGAAGCTTTTTGAGAACCGGAGGAAGTATGTGTATAGGTCAAACCGTGAACTTCTTTGCGGGACGGAGAGAGTATTTATATATGCGATCAAACCAATTAATTAATTAACAATTACAAAAACAGAATAACAACCTTTAATATAAGGGAGAACTCCCTAAACATCAGTAAAAAAGTTTTGAAATTTCAAAATATGAGTATCATGTTTTTTATTCGTTGAATAGGAGTAAATTTCCACCAAGTTTGGCATTATCAGGCTTTAAAACATGACATTTTTTCCATATATTTGATAGACTATAAGTCTAGAGAGAAGTGAGAGCTAGAGAGAGAAGTAGTATATTTGCTTTTTATTAATGAATTCTGAACCCTTACAACTACTCTCAGAGGGAGTATTTATAGGAAAAATTAGGGCTGGGCTCCCACGTCTTGGGCTTGGGAGACCCATTTACAATCGGGCCACTAATGGGCCGGGTACAAAGTACATAGAAAAGATTAAGTGTAAAGTCCTATTCTGGAGGCCATCTGTGGCCGATGAGGGCACGACCGACGAGGGCGTGGCCGACGAGGTCACCAGCTCTTCCTGGCTTCTGGATCACATTCTGGGTAGACTTCTTCTTGGCCGATGAGGGTCATCTGGCCGACGAGGGTCCCACCAGGCGGTCTTGGTACCTTCTGTTCTTCCGCGTATGTGGGCCCTGGGGTCCAGGCCCATATACTCCATCAGGAGTCCCCCACTCTCCGAGCTGAGACATAGATGAAGTGAGGGAGAGTAGATTCCACAGTTTTGATGCTTTCTGGGCATTGCGGGACCGTTATGGGATTCTTTCTTGTTTTTAGCCGTCATGGGCACCCCTTGACCTGGCTCCTTGTCTTTTGGCCGCCGTGGGTACTCAGCGTTCTGGCCGCTGTGTGGCTTTCACCGTAGACGAAGAGGGCCCCAGTCATGATGTGTATCTTCTATTTAAGGACGTCGAGTGTCTTTGCTTGGTGGGAACGATGAGCGTACTCTGTCACGAATGGTCGGTGAAGGTCAGGCCCCTTCCTCTCTCAATGAAAGTACCAAATGATAGATTATAAGTCTAGAGAGAAGTGAGAGCTAGAGAGAGAAGTAATATATTTGCTTTGTATTAATGAATTCTGAACCCTTACAACTACTCCCTGAGGGAGTATTTATAGGAAAAATTAGGGATGGGCTCCCAAGTCTTGGACTTGGGAGGCCCATTTACAATCGGGCCACTAATGGGCCGGGTACAAAGTACATAAAAAGATTAAGTGTAAAGTCCTATTCTGGAGGTCATCTGTGGCCGATGAGGGCACGGCCGACGAGGGCGTGGCTGACGAAGACCCGGCCGACGAGGTCACCAGCTCTTCCTGGCTTCTGGATCACATTCTGGGTACAGGGCCGGTCCTGAGGAAATGAAGGCCCTGTGCAACAAAAATAATTGGGCCTTCTTTTAAAAGTTTCAACACAAGTTAAAAAACCGAACCGAAACCGCACCGACTCAAACAGGACCCGGAAGTCGGAACTTGAATATAAATCGGTTTAATGAAGGTTTTTTGAGTTATAAAATCGATTCAAACCGAACCGAATCAATTTTTATTAAGAGGTATTTTTAATTATTTATTTTGTAGAACAAATAGGTAATATAAAGCTTGTACGTTCTTATTTCAATTCAACAATTAGTTGATTCGGTCCCGTGGGTTGATGTTTAGAGATTCAGCGTTCATGATTTTATTTTCACCTAGGTTCGAATCCCGCATGCCTCGCTTCTTATCTTTTTAGTTTCTTAAGCTTAAGATTCCCACACCGGTGAAAACGGATGATTTAGTACTCCTTCGTTCCTATATATACGCTCCACCTCTAAGTAATACTACTCCCTCCGTCCCAAATTGTTTTGCAAAGTCAACATTTTTTTGTCAACCAATAAAAAAGTCAATGCTTCCTATCGATAATTAATTCCATTTTTAATAATTCGGAAACTATATTAATATCTCTTCAAAGTTGTAAATTCCAAATTAGAATATTATTAAAAATTGACATCCTAATTAAGCAAATAAAATGAAATTGTTTGAGCAAGAAAAGTTAAATTTGCAAATCAATTTGGGACAAAGGTAGTATATTATTACTACAAAAAAAATTGGGCCCTTCCAATTTTTTGGGCCCTGTGCGGTTGGACACCCTACACACCCTCAGGGCCGGCCCTGTCTGGATAGACTTCTTCTTGGCCGATGAGGGTCATCTGACCGACGAGGGTCCCACCAAGCGGTCGTGATACCTTCTGTTCTTCCGAGTATGTGGACCCTGGGGTCCAGATCCATATACTCCATCAATATTACTTCTAATCAAACACACTTGAAAACTGGTGTCCTCTATTTTAATGGGTTAAAGGCATTTTTTTTTCTATTTTAATGGGTTAAAGGCCACCTGGCGCAGCAATGGAGCAGCGGTCCAGTGAAGTGGGGAAGAGATCTCTTTAACTGCCAAACATATTAACGACACAATCTCCAATGCGCCTTTATAAACGTCCACGTAGTCTAAACTATACTGTTCCTCTTCCTGGTGCTTTCTGCGGTACAACTCCACTTCTTTAAACAGAAGAAAAGAAGTTTGAAACAGTAATAAAAGATAGTCTGATCATCACTTCACATGCATTGACTTTCGACCCATTATTGATGCATCTTAATGTGATTAGAGCTAATTATTCCAAGGTTGGACCCCAAGCGTAGCTCAATTAGTTCAGTGGTGGGAAATTTGGACAAGTGACCAAGGTTCGAAATCCGCAGCGGTCGTGTGGAGGTCACAGAACCTGAAATAAGACTGGGCCTCTGGTGCACACGGGAAAAATGCATACCATCATTGGATCGACTGAGTCACCGTGATTAACATCCTCTCAAAAATCCTGTCGGATCGGGGTATGGGGGGCTCCTGGGGTAGAAGATCCCACCTTTTTTTGGACCAAACTAATTATTCCAAAATTGTGTCTTATTTCTACTCGATCGATCGGGCACACTCATTGCCACGGAAGGAAGACGTATATTTGACACTTGAGTGAATGTTTGCCTATACATGACTCAATTTTGATGGTCTACTCTAATCTTGTCTGATCTGGTCTGAATTGATCTGCTCTAGTTTGGTTTTAATGTATTTTATAATTATTCGAATCTAATCTGGTCCGAACTGATTTGTTCTGATCTGGTCTGATCTGGACTGAAAACAGTCCAAACTAAAAACAATTTAAAGCCCCAGAATCTAATACTTCAAAGAGCTATTTTAAGGTGTTCAGTTGTAAATAGCATTTTGAGTGTCACGCCTTTAAACGCTTCGGCATTGTTTTCTAAGCCTCTAACTTTTGTGGTTGTAATTGGTAATCTTTTAGATCTTGAATAGTTGAATTTTCTCGATCCAAAATCTTGAATTTTGTGAATCTAGGATTTCTAAGATAGTTCACTATCATTAACGGTTCTGAATAATAAAATATCTCGATATAGTGTTCTCATGACTCCGTCATGATATCATTTTTGGTATCATACATGTCATGAGTCAGGATATGATTATGCTACAACTAGGTCATCGTTCGTAAGCAACATGTCATTCCTCTGCCTGGGGTGCAGTGGTGCCAAATATGCAAGAATGTGCTACACTTCATAGAATTGAGTATGATAAAAAGAATCTTAAAGTTGTTACAACGTGTCAATCCAATGCTCGAGAATGATGTCAAATAAATGCAAGGACATGGTGAGGTTCGATGTACGTAGTGTGAAGAAGAGAGAACATGGTGTTAGATTGCATTTTAGGATGTGGAATGTTAGATCTCTTGTGAGAAGATTATACGAAGGTTGATATTTATTTTATATACATATGATTTTTCAACTCAAATTTTGTCTCAAATTGTATTTGGCCAAGTTCTGACCCGTCTACCATGATTTTGTAGTAGAAGTATTAGGTTATGCTACTCTCTTACTAGTATCTCGCAAATCATTCCGCTTAAGGGTCAAGTGATCACTTCACATGCATTGACTTTCGACCCATTATCGATGGATCATACCTATTAACGTACACCATTTGCATCTTAATGTGATTAGAGCTAATTATTCCAAAATTGTGTCTCATTTCTACTCGATCGGGCACACTCATTGTATGTCATGGAAGGAATGAAGACGTAGTACTTCAAAGAGCTATTTTACATTGTTGAGTTGGGAATAGCATTTTGAATGTTATGCCTTTCAACGTTTCGGCATTGTATCATATGCCTCTAACTTTTGTGATTGGTAATTTTTTAGCTCTTGAATTTTGTCAATCCAGAATTTCTAATTTAAGACAGATTCACTATCATTAACAGACCTAAAAAATAAAATATCCGGATATAGTGTCCCATAACTACATCATGAGATCATTTTTGTTATCATGTATGTCTCAAACCAGGATAAAGGAGGGGATGTTATGGTAGGCGCGTGACGGTCAACGGTATCACTTAGTCACATTTACATGATATGAATCGAAATATGAATATCACTACAGCTTGGTTGTCACCCGTAAGCGACATGCCATCCTTCTGCCAAGGGGTGGTGTCAAATATGCAATAGCACGCTACACTTCAAAGCATGAGTGTGATGATAAGAATGCTAAGGGTTCTAGGTCGTCGTTGTAAGCAACGCGCCACTCAAATCCTTGAGGATGATGTGTAATATACAAGGGCATGTTAGGGATCAATATGGTGTGAAGAAGAGAAGAAATTGTGCTAGATTACGTTTCAGGACGCAGAATGTTGACTCTCTTATGAGAAGATCATTTGAGGGTCGATGTTTATTTCACATACATATGAATCATATGATTATTCAACTCAAATTTTGTCTCAAAAGGATTTGAACGTTACATATTGTATATGACCAAGTTTTGATCCCTCTAACATGATTTTCTAGTAGAATTACTAGGTTATGCTACTCTATTACTAGTAGTATCTCACAAATTATTCCGCTTAGGGTCAAAATTTGTTACTCCCTCCGCCCCAATTTGATTTGCAAAATTTCCTATTTTCGTTGTCCCAAAATGGTTTTCCACTTTCTATTTTAGGTATGTAAATAAGAATAAAGTGACAAATTTATCCTTACTTTTACTTTTCCCCCACTAACTTAAAGGCATCTACTTTTAAAAAGATGGGCAAAAGTGTAAAAAGCAAGTATCATTTATTGTCATTCCTTAATCCTTGTGCCGGTCAAAGTTTGTAATTCAATTCGAGACGGAGGGAGTAGAATATGTTACATGTTTGACTTTTCATTTATGCCCACTCGCACGTCAAAACGCCCATCATTCATAGTTTCTCACAAGTCTCAACTCTTAACAGCAGCCATTCAAGTAAATAATGTCACGACTCACGAGTAGTATTTTAGTTTTAGTCAATACACATTTCGGTTTAAAAAAATACTCTTTCAAGCTAAGTACCTTAAAATTTGATGTCCAAAAACTAGTTACAAAAGTAATGAATATACGGGCGGGCGTCTACATAAGTCTTTGAGAACGTACGCACCAGGTTCAAATTCCTCTACCAAATTACACTAACGTACAGTTTTTAGTAATTTGTTGTTTAAATTAGTAATTAAAGGATTCAGGGAAAGAAGGTGTTGGGCGTGATGGACATGTTCATTATACTCGTGTACACAAAATATGTACACTCTTTGTATACACCCTCGTAGTTATCTGTGTACATAGACAACTCGTTAAGAAATGTACAACATTTATCTCTCAATTGTCTGTGCACACAGACGGTGTACAAAAAGTGTACACTTTTTGTGTACACCAAGCACATCCCAAAGAATCCACAATCCACTTATTTCAATGAGGGTATTTTAGAAATTATATTAATGTGTTGTTATATTAGAAATATTAAAAAATGTGAGTTACTCCCTCCGTCCCAAAATAATTGTCATGCTTTCCTTTTCGGCCTGTCCCGAAATAATTGTCTCATTTCCTTATTTGGTAAACAAATCTATACAAAACAGTGTCAAACAGTGCAAAACAATGCCAAACAGTGTCGCTACAGTGCCAAACAATGTCGCTACAGTGTGAAGTCAACTTTGTTTTCTTGATCTGTGTGAATGTTAAAACAGGACGGTTATTTCGGGACGGAGGGTGTACATATTTGGCAATAACTTTTCCACAATTAACATTTAATCATTAATTCATTTTTATATTCCTAGAATAGGAGTAAATTATATTCTCTTTCTACTCTACCCTTACCATTAAAAAGGTACATTTTAATCTAAAATAAAAACATAAGATTAATATTCATTTCTTAGATGATGCCCTGTTTTACCACATACCCTGTATGTTATATAAGGATGTTTTGAGTTGAACGCAGTTTGAGAATGTTTGACAATTAATTGTTGGTTGTTGGCTCATAACAGTTTGTGTTGGCTGATAGATGACAGCTGATTCAGTTGACTGTTTTGATCGGTTAATAGTATTAGCGATTTGTAAATTAATGCTTAGTTGTTTAAACTTAACACATAATTTATGAAACGAGGACATAAATTTCCTTTATTTAATACTCTGTAGCACATTATACTCTTTACATATGACTATACTCCGTATTACTTAATTTTACATTCGTATTTCTAACGCATTTGCAATTCTTTGGTGAAGGTAACATTAGATTTATTAGCAACTTAGGGTACCTCAAAATACCTTTATTTGCCTCCACTCTGCCATTGCTATTTCTCGTTCAACCAAGCAGAGTCCTTAATTAACTTTGCCGCTATTGCAGCGTTACAGGTCATGATTTACTCGTTTAAAGCTACATTCTTGAAAGCCCAAAATTAATATGGAAAAATTAAGATTATCCGGTAATAAAAAAAGCATAGGTTTCTTGGCTTTTTTTACTTTAGCTGTATGTGACAAAATCCTTAAGTTAAAAAGCCACTTTACCAAACATGCATATTAAATTAGCTGATGGATCCGGTAAAAAAAGCTAAATCACGGTCACATAGCAAAAAATTGGCTGATCGGCCACCAACCAAACACCCCCTTTGTGTCTTAGACTAGATTAGCTGAGGACCAAACAAATTAAATCATACCTACACAAAGTATCCATAATATTATACTTTTATTCGTTCTAGAGCAAATATTTGACGATTTAATCCTACATTTATGAAATTCGATCATGAAAGTTAATGATACACTTATAAGATTTTATGTTGGGTGTTAGGACACTTTTTATGTATTAATATTATATTAATATACCAATTAATATAATTAAGGAGGGGTTAATCAATTTGAGTTGTCCGTAGTTTCTATGGCGGGTCTGAAACCGTCACAACAGACGAAATGCTCATAAAAAGCATTATTTACTTCTTCTATAAATAAGAGATTATCACATTATAAACACAAGACATTCTTACTTGAATATACATAACATACATAACACACGTAGTATTGCTCCAATATATTCTTACTCGAATATACATAACATATGTAGTATTGCTCTTGTTTTCTAGGTTAATTGGCATGATTTTCTTTTCGTTCTCGTACGAAACCCAAACAGTATACACTTTTTAATATGGAGTAAGTATTAATTTACGAAAAATAACATAAATAATTCAACATAAATAACTGAATTGAATTTTATCAAACTAGACCAAATCAAACTTGAATAAACAATATTCTGTGTCATAAGCTGATTTGATCAGATTCAAATAGATTAAATTAAACTAGAATGTTTGAATTTAATTAATTGAAACCATCCAAAATGAGTTGTACATCATATCAAACATGATGTTCAGAGAGACTGCGGTTTTAGGAAGCAAGATGATGGTTGGAGATGCCGCATCCCCAATGCAACAAAGCCACGGGGGGGCTAAGAATCTAATGAATGGACGGTGGTAAGCACTCATATCATTGAACCAAATCATAGAGCACATGGAGGGGGACTACGTTTTTTTATCTCATGAAATAGTCCAATAGCAGCTAACCCAAGCTAGCTAGGTGCACTTGCCACTACAGCTATATGAGAGGAAACTGATTTTACCTATGGGCGTAGCTCAACTGGTAGATAGGTAAGTCTCGGGTACGAATCACGACAACTTCGATGAAAGGTTACTATGCTAAAATGTATAGTCTCTACAAGTATCAAGGTCAGAACCCTACTCTCTATCTGTCAACTTGTGATTAAAATTCAATTTACACCCTTCCATCTAACTATCTGGTCGATGTTGGGGACCATGAAGGATGGGGTGTCATCCTTTTTGTTTTGAGGAAAATGATTGATCTATGGAATGGCTTTGTGAGATGTGGAATCGGATTCAATCTAATGTTTTCTTCAGGTTAAAGGGCATGCCACTTGAATCATTGCAACTCGCATCTTTGCAACACCATTTATGTGCTACCTCTCCTCTCATCTTGTCCCCTCCTAAACAATTATCATACCAAGTATATTCTTTCATGAGATTAATATCCACAATTTAGAGTCATTTAGTCACCATATTCTCACCTTATTAGAATGTTTTACTTGGACTAGTTTCACTTCCGGATTAGACCAAACTTAAACAGATCAGACCTCACCAAACTTAAACATACCAAATCAAAGCAGACTTCTATAGTTATAAAATACACAAAGACCGGACATTTATCAGATCAGACTTAAACAGACTAGACCAGACCAGATCATCAAATTATAATCCAAGTAAAAACATTCTTAATTTTATACTTCCATCCTTTCTTTTTTACTAGTACTAAATACGGAGTATATAACTTCTTGTAACAAGAAAAATAATTAGTTAAACTGGAGTTATTTTCCGGTTGAATAAACTGGAGACCCTGGAATTAGCTATCCTTTTACTGTAGGGTTATTTTCTTACCCCTTGTGTAGTGAAATTCCGAGTACTTAAGAAAAGAAGCAATACCTTACACCGTCTACACAAATTATTATTATACCTAAAGTGCACATATTACATCCAGTTCCCCAAGCTTCTTTGTTGATCTTGAACTTTATTATGGGTAAATTTCTTCTTGCTAATTTAATGTGTTCTTTTTTATCATTCCTTATACGGAGTATTACACATTACAACTTACAAGGAGTGCGTATGCCGTGCAACCGGTGCATGGTGAGCACCATGCACCCATTGCTATATGAGATGTAACTCGTGTGATCGCACATGTAACTTCAAGTTAACCAAAATGTAAAGGTAAAACTATCAAATAAGTCCTCGTACTATGCCGAAAAAGTCGATTAGGCCCTCGTACTTTATAAACACTCAATTAAGTTCTCAAACTATTAAAAAACGTTCAATTAAGCCCTTTCGGTTGGTAAGTAACCGGTTTCCCGGTTAAACGGTGACGACGGCGACGATGTGCTCGAACCCCCGCAACGGCGTCTGCCGGGAAACGGGTTACATTTAACCGGGCAATCGGTTACTTACCGACTGAAAGGGCTTAATTGAACGTATTTTAATAGTTCGAGGGCTTAATTGAGCGTTTGTAAAGTACGAGGGCCTAATCGACTTTTTCGGTATAGTACGGGGGCTTATTTGATAGTTTTCCCAAATGTAAATTACATTCATTCACATGTAACTCGTTAAAATGTAAACTGCATTAATTGAAACGTAACTTGGAAATAAGTTAGATGTAATTTGGGATATGTAACTTTAGACTGTTAAAATTTAAAACGTTTTTACAGAGATGTAACTTCATGTATTTATTACTATATATACACACACTGCATACTGCATATCTATATATACATATACATACATATATATATATATATATATATATATATATATATATACACACACACACACACACACACACTCCATATACTTGCATAAAATATGCTTCCTTGCTTCTCTTTAAAATGTATAAAACCTTGACAACCACGAAAAACAGGGAAAAACAGAAGACGGAGGGGAAAGCAGGGAAAAACAATTATGGGAAATGAAAAATTAGTGGAAGGGGAAGAATAAAAAACTGGGAAAGGAAACCTTGTGTCAGTTGCCTGGGAAGGGTGCTGAAGAAGAAAAATGTGCGATGATGGATCAGAGAAACGATTTTAATTACAGAAACGGTAGGTATTGGAATCTGACACACCATCCTCATGGATGGTGTGCCTGTCGTAATGTATAATTTGCCCTTACAAGAAGCTAGAAATTGACATAGAGAGTTGAACGCGTGACTTTTCTATTACTCCGTACTATTTCAATTGTTCCAGCAATGATTACCACTCTAAAACACGTAATAAAAATATAAAATCATGTGATCGGTATCAATTTAACTAGACTTGTTAATTAGTTATGCAGTCACTTTAGTGCAATTTTTCACATCTTTAGCTCAATTGTTGCCATATGACATTTCATTTCCTTTTTTTGTTTAAATTACAATAACTTTTTTATTTATTGTCCAACTTTTATGAAAAATATATTAGATTTAACAATTTTTTTAAGATCTTTCCAATGGTCTCAATATTGTATACAAAAAATTGAGAAAAAAATCAATTTTTTACATATTCAATTTTCGTTGGAATTTTTTAAAAAAAATTATATGCAATATTGGTATCATATGAAAGATTGTAAAACTTTAAAATTTTGATATATTTTTATAAAAAATTGGATTAAAAAATAAAAAGTTAAAACAATTGGAATATTATTACTACTTGCCTTGCCACATGGCAAGCAAATAGAGTGAAGGGTTATGCTTACTCTCGTTTCCTTTGAGGGGTGAACAAAATTGATTTCTAACCACTTGCATGGAAGTCTAGAGGTAGAGTAATATCAATATATTGATGGACTAATCCGCCAACATTACGCTTAGTTTTAGGGACAAGCTCAGGTGGATGCCTCACCTTTGGAGTGCAAAGCCTTCTTTTCAAATAAATTGAAACCCTTAGCTGCCACCTAGTTATATAAATTGGAGTATTAATTTTGGTAATAGTAAGATTGGCAAAATTTGTATGATTATAAGTTATTCTTATTTTAATTTTACTTTATCAATTTAATTTTACTTTATCAATTTAATATCAATCACATAATCTCATTTTTCTTAATAATTGCATTACCTTCTAGATCCACATTTATCAATGTCAATGGGAGAAATGTAATAATATACTCCATCTGTCTCACACTCGGTATCTATATATCTAAGTATATTTTTCACGTACATTAAGAAAATGAAAACTGTGTAATTAGGAGTAGTACAAATAGTGGTGGAACTAAGGGCGAACCGGCGTCGACGTCACCCGTTCGCCGGAATAGCTAAGGTAGGTATATGTAGTATTTGCATCGCGCCTCGGGCATTGGATCTTAGACGTCATCGTCTTCTTCCATGGATGCCGATCGCCTCTGTTTCTTTTACCCCGGCCACTAAAGAGTGTATCAAGTGATAGCCCGTATGCTTTTTTCATTTAATGGAACGATGGCGTTTTGCTAAGTCATAAAAGAAAAAAAATGGCCCATTTGTTACCTACAGCTTTTTAGATTCCAAACATATGACAACTTTATCTTTTTCCAAACATGTGACTCATCCATTCAAAATCTAATATCTCGCACCAGGCCCGAATAGATCTACGCAAATCAGACATCGACGCACGCAGCACCTTGCTCCACTGCCAATCATCTGCGCAGATGGCGAGGGCGGCGAAGTCCCGACGGGTACGTCAAGGCTTCAGTGACAGCAGTCAGTACTCAGCAGCAATGGTAATACTCCGACGACGACAACTCTCTCCCCCCGGGCGCCGCTCGAAATCCCCTACTTCCATACGAAGATTCATTTCTGGCGGACCTGACCTTCTTCATCGTCTTCGTCCTCGCTCTTCTTCTCCTTATTTCTTCTCGTTCATCGACGGAGAAAGGCGATGATAATGGCTAGAATCTAGTCGGCGGTTAGGGTTTGAATACATCGAGGGCAGGGGTTGAGGCCTAGGAGGCTAGGAGAGGACGGGATTTGAGGATAGGAGGGCTCTACGTGGTTGGGAGGGGGATGCGGAATAATGGTCGGGGAGAATGGGAGAGGGGGCGAGTGCAGGGGTTTGGGGCTAGGGAGGGGTAGGGGAGTAGAGGGGTTGGGCAGTTGGGGAGGGGACCGACTGTAGTGGTCTCCGACGATGGGCAGACCTGATGTTCTTCGATGGTGGTCGGAGGGTGCTGAGGAGGGTGTTGGGTGTGGGGCTGTTGCAGGGCAAGGGTGGGGATGGGATTGGGGATGGTGCAGTGATTGTGTAGGCTGGGGTAGGGTGTGCTAGGGATGGGGATGGGTGTGGGAAGCCTGGGGTGTAGGGGCCTGGGGCTGGGGCTAAGGTGTAGTGGCTGACCCGAGCGGTGGCAGCAACTGTTGCAGTGACGGTGGTGTGGGTGGTGGAGTGACGGTGGTGCGGGGCTGGTGTAACTGTGGCCGCAAAGCAGTGTCATTGACCGGAAGGTTGTGGTCATCGACTGAAGACGATATTCGCGGAGTAACTATGCCCAGACTCACTTTGGCGGTGGAGTCATTTTGGCGGAGTCACTTTCACGGAGGAGTCACTATGGCGGCTGTGTGGCAGTCACTGTGACAGTGGAGTCACTTTGGACTGCAAGGTTAATTGTGATGTTGATCATATTTTTGGAATTTTTAAAAATAAATCATTTTTTATTTTTTTCTTTTTTAGTAATATTTCCATGCAAAAAGGTCGTCATAAAATTATAGATGTAAGAGCACCTCCAATGCAGTTGTGCATTGGATCGGCGATGGCAAAATAATGAGCAGGGTGGATTCCAAATATGGGCCAAAAATTTAGAGAAAAGTAAGGTCTATTCAAATTCATCTACAATGCAAATGTAGAACAATAAAACCAAACAAGAAAGAAAAACTAAATAAAGAGGGAATAGAGCAAATGCAAGGCCAAAAGTTCTTGTTGTCTTTGTGAGAAGGTGAGACCCAAGATCTCAATATGGATCTTATCCTCGACTTTGTTCAAGATTTGAAGTGTCATGTCATCCACAATGCACCCATTTTATTTTGCATTGGAGGGTAGACTTCCATTTCAATTCTACATTTGATGATGTGGATGTGCAATGAACTTGTGCATTGGAGATGCCCTAACAGTTCAATGATTCATTTCGACCGGCCCAAATTCGATCAGCAAAAAGTCGTAGCCCTTAGTTTTCGGGAGTGACTAATAGAAAAGTCAAAGCAACGAACTAACTTCAAAACTTGATTTTCATTCAAAACTTTTAATTTATAGTCCTTATAATTTAATGATTTTTTTTAGAAATTAGGATTTGATTTGTGTGCATATTGTGTATGACTAATTTGCTATTTTTTATCTACTGACATCACATTTATGCTACAAAGTAGCTATTTTAATTAATCAAAATATACTACGGTATTAAAAATAAATTAGTTTGCAATTTGTAAGGTTATTTTATATCACAAAAATTACTTGACTAGGTTCCTTGAATGGAAATTAGTGAATTGTGTATATTTATTGGTAGTATGACTTTTATAATTTTATAATTTTATAATTTGTAAAATCTTTCAGTCATAATTCCTAATACTGAGTAGTGAGACTTCTTTTTCAATCAAAAAAGAAGAAGTGAGACATCTAACAATAAAGAAATAATAGGATAAAAAAATCATAATGTCTTATTTTTGATAAGTTTTTCTCAACAATGCCAATCATAAAGTTGAAGTTATTCGCATGAATTAATTGAATTTGATGAAAATATCCACTTTGGCTATTTTTCATATAACCTTTTATTTATTTTATTAACACATTATAATTTTTCCTCTCATTCTGTAGATTCAGGCAATTCAACAATTTCAACCTAAATTTCCCTAATTTCAACATATTCAATCAATTCCAATATTACCACAAATGTTCTTACTCTTTTTGTATCGAAACTAGCGTTTTACCCGGGCGTTTCCCGGGCGAGTGTTGTGAATGTTTGAATACTTTGTAAGATATATTTTATAGAATATGTTGGGATATTGACCTAGAGGCCCAATACCCAGATCGAGAAGGCCCAAGAGATCCGGCCTAAGCAACGGGCCCATCACTCTAGGATGAATAGATCCAGTAAGAAGACATACCGAACGGAGTTCGGTCCAAACAAAGGTTGGCCCAGTAAGAAGAAATACCGAACGGAGTTCGGTCTATATATCATACTTGGACCAATTTGACAGTATCTTCAGTACAGCCCAATATCCCGTTCGAGCAACGGTCAACCAGCAAGTGGCCAGGTGCAATTAATGTCAGACTGTGACATCAGCAAGTGGAGGCATGGATGACCACGTCGGTGGAACAATGGCCAATCAGCATGGGGCAGCCCATGCTCTCCATTAGTATAAATAGAAGGTTTTCAAGTCATTGTAGGGGTTAGCATTTCAATACTCAGGCTCTAGAATAGCATCATTGCTCTTATTTCTTGTATTAAAGCATAGTTTCCGACATACCGATCGGAAAATTCCTTGTAATCAGATTGGTTAATTAATACAAGTGAGCTTTCGAGTGTTAGTTAGTTCAGATCTTATATTTTTTACACGCTTTGATTCTGGGCCATTCCTGATATATCCAAAGTTCGTGTTGGGCTTTCGGATCTACGGGATTTACCCCCAACAGAATACATAAGTAATTCGTCATTTTACTTCAAACAAATGTTCGCTAATTGTGGATAGTAATTTAATTAAAGATAATATATTAAAAAGTAATATAGTAATGTAACACTGCACAAACCAAACACCACATTGTTAAGTTTTGGGAATCCTCCTTATAAACAATAGTCATTGTCTTGGTGAAGAAATTTGCTTCTTTTGAAAGTATGACTTTTAAGATGTCTTTACTCATTACTCTTGGTATTGCAATGCACAATTGGTCATTAATGAAACTTATCTCTCAAGCTATTAAAATATTTGCACTACTAGAAAAATGGTCTATAGTGACACTAAATTAGTCTCACTAAAAGTTTTAGTGACACTATAAAAGTGTCAACGAATGGTTGGAACTCTGATACTAAAAAATGTGTCACAAAAAAGTATCAGTAAATTGTGACACGTTAGTATCATAAAATATAGTGATACATTTGCATTGGTATACTTAACGACATTTTGATATCATATAAATTAGTGATATCACTGGTGTTACATATCAACGTGAAATGTAGTACCAGTGAGCGAATGAATAATATTAATTGAACTAATATATGTAACTCATAGGCCATCGATCAACGATTGCATGTAGTTGCTCGTGATGTTTCTCGATGTAAGGTCTAAAATCTTAAAACAAATCTCGTGAATCATCATAGCTTCATCCCATATAATCAAAGACGCGGCATACAACGGTTTTGCCTTCACACTTCCTTGATGAATATTGGAGGTAGTGCAACAATATTTATGGATATAGGATATCAAATGATGAGTTAAAATTAGTTTTGAAAGTATATATGTAGAAGACATGGATAGATTTTCATTAATATATATGACCAATAATCACTTGCACCATGCATTTTCTACAAAATTTTAGATCTTAATCTGCTTGTGTGATTCCATTTATTGAAATAGAATGACACAAATCAATATATATATATATATACTATCTCCCTTCCTATATAATTTCAATGCGTTGATTTTTACACTAATCACATGTCCTGCTTTGACTATGTTTTATTTAGGCCTTTTTTATCAATATTACTACTATCATACGGATTTTCAAGAAAGTGATTAGTGTTTAAAAAGTCCAAATATATGACTCTGAAGCAGTTTTAGACCACCGAAATAAAAGGCTAAAATGTAACTCCCATCCCAGCGTCACTCAATTTTAATGCAAAAAAATGGAAGTTTTCATTGACGATATATTACCATTTATGCCATCCTCAAATAAATGAAATAAGTAAATGTGAATCGTGACTAATGCAAAAACATTGCTCACCCTGCAACTCAAGTCAAACCTTGTTTTAGTGACTTTGTTATGTGGGGTTTACAGTAACTAAGTTTAGTGACTTTGTTAAGTAATTGATAGTTAGTTCATGGCCTCGCAATTACATGTACTAATCTATACGTTGGGTGTAAATTCATTAGTTTAGTTTAGTGACCGACTAGTTTAGTGACTTGGTTAAGTAATTTACTTTTTTTAAGTAGTCGCTATTTAGTGACCAGTTTACGTATTTATGATGTGAGGAGCATAGCGATAGTTTGTTCATGACCTCCCAGATTTAGTGACTTTGTTATGTGGACACCAGATAATATCTAGTGACTCTAACCTCTTCACTTTCGATGGTAGTGCCGTAGTCACTGCTAAACCTGATCACATCTGATGATAACGACTTTAGTTACTGCTAAACCGCCGCACTCCACACCACAAACCAATCAACAACTCTACCTCCTCCGATCAAAGAACCACAGCCGCTCATCCAAAAACCCATTTTAGATACTTTCCTGCAATCAAAGCCGTCAGCATGCACCCACCAAGCCCCTTGACCCCCTGCTCCTAAAACTTCTAAACTCACATTCATCGAACAACACCGATGAAGACGAACAATCTAAGACTCTGAATTTGGATCTAGCGGCGGCGGCATTTTGGGCCTTTTGGCAAAAGTAGAAAGGAGGGGGAAAAGATGAGCAGAGTTGTGGTTTCAGCAGCGGGTGGGCAAAGCATCTGCGGCGACGATCGTTAATACATAGGCCGAGATAGGCGGAGGTGTGGTAAATAGAGAGCCTTGTGTGCATGACTATTTCCAAAAGCTAAAACCTTTCATTTGAATGCATAATGTGAATACAGAGGTTCAATTCCAAGTAGGAGGGTTGAATGCAGAAAGAAAAGGACGAAATATATGGGTGAGAGAAACTCTTCTTAAATGATTTACACCTCAATAATAAATGTGCTTATGTGCTTAGTCACTTTTTTGGAAAACATATAAAGACTCATATTATTGGAAATGAAAAGATTATTAGTAATATAGGTGCCATTTTTTCTTTTATTTATTAATGTATTAGACATTTTTGAAAAATATTGTTCAATTCCTCTCAATTTAAATTTCCTATAATCTGTTTTTTTAGTTTTTTTTTACTTATAGTGAATTATATATATTAATAATCAAAGTAAGCTGAAAATCCTTCGGAAGAATGAAACTGTGGTGCCCAATCATGAATCAACAAAAAGTTCAATACACTTTGTCGCTTTGATTCATCCAAACATTTGTGTTGTCGTCATCCTGAATGCACGTGTGCCTGCCTTTAGATCAGGATTAAATGGAGGACAGTGCAGTTAGGCTATGGTTCTACTACCTCCAAGTGTATCATCTGTTAACTTTTCTAGCTACAAACACTCTTATATTGATGAATACACGAACTCAAAAGAGGGCAGATAAACTCATAGTTTCATTGGAATAACAAAGGGCTTAATATAGCCATTTTACATTGAATAATAGCCACATAAACAAAGAACCTAACTCCTAGATAATAGCCATGATCAAACGTGCACTTACTCAACTAATGATGCTCCTAAATACTAACTAACAACTGAAGACTCTTTCAACTAGATAATGCTCAAACATAATAATAATAATAATTAAGTAACAAATAACTTATTAAACCAAATCCTACGTGTGCATGTCTCAAAATAGCTCCCATGCAGCCTCATGCAACCTTCTTGTTTCAAGCTTGATCATTTTCAAGACCACCCTTGATCCAAGCTTGTATAGCCCAATTCTTCTCATGAAGTGGTTATGTTTAGTATGGTTTAGAGCCTTCGTAAAGAGATCTGCATTCTGCCATTCAGTTCCACAGAAACGAAGAGAAATTCTTCCTTGAGACACCAGTTACCTTATGAAGTGATATTGGACATCTATATGCTTTTTTCTTGAGTGATAAGCTGGATTCTTTGCCATAGCAATTGCTGATTTTTTGTCACACCAAAGATCAATTTGCTCAGGTTGATTGCACCCCACATCTTTCAATATCTTGCTAATCCACAATGCTTGTTTGGCTGCAGCTCCTGCAGCCACATATTCTGCTTCAGAGGATGATAATGCAACTATATCCTCCTTCTTTGCACTCAAAGTTATTGCTCCAGAACCCAGATCAAACACCGAGCCAGACATTTTCTTATCATCAATACACCCAGCCCAATCATTATCAGTGTAGCCCCTCAGTTTGAAATCCTTCACACTTATATACCATAGTCCAATGTTCCAGCCACATATTTAAGAATCTTCTTGTTGCACCAAGATGTTGCTTTGTTGGACTCTGCATATATCTTGATACAATGCTTACACAGTAAGCTAACTAGCTAAGTTAGGCCTAGAGTGAGTTAGATAGTTTAACCCACCTACCATACTTCTGTAGAGCTTTACATCAATCTCCTCTGTACCATCAAACTTTTGCAGCTTCTCATTGGTGTTCATAGGAGTCTGTGCAGTGTCACAGGTCTCCATATGAAACCTTTGAAGAAGGTTTAGAGCATACCTTTTTTGACTCAGAGAGATGCCTTCCACACTTTTCTTAACTTCCACTCCCAAAAATACTAAAGCTTCCCTAAGTCAGTTATCTCAAAGTGGTGTGTCTAGCATGGAGGATTTAAACCAATGCAGCAGGCTTTGTGAAGAACTGAGATAGATTATATCATCTACATAAAGGCATACAATGATAAAGTCCATACCTTCCTTATTGACATACAAGGTGGGCTCATTGTCACTTCTCTAGAAGCCAGCTGAACAAGATAAGGAATCAATTTTACTGTAACAGGTCCTGGGAGCCTGTTTGAGCCCGTACAATGCCTTTACATCTGACTCAGATCTCCATTAAGGAAAGCTGACTTTACATCTAACTTATATATAGTCAGTTTCCATTGAGCTGCCAATGCAAGGATAATCCTTATAGTTTCAAATCTGGCTACAGGGGAGAAGGTCTCCTCATAGTCTACTCCTTTTTGTTGTGCATATCCCTTTGCTACCAAGCGAGCTTTATGCTTAGCTATGCTTCCATCTGAGTTATACTTTGTCCTGTATACCCATTTCAGCCCTATAACATTCTTGTCTTGTGGCAAATCCACTAATTTCCAAGTTCTATTCTTCTCAATAGAGTTGAGCTATTTCTTCATTTCTTATGTCCATTCAGTGTATGATGAGGCTTCATCATAGTTTGCAGGTTCTGTAACAACTAAATCAAGACTACAGGACTCATAAATATCAACAAGAGATCTTACCTTTCTAGGTCTCTCATTGGATGAAGTATCTGAATCTTCATTGTTATCTTCATTGTGAGACTGAGTGCTAAGACTTGCTGAAAAGGTCTGAGGCTGATCAGGATCAGTGGAGTCTTCCAAACCAATAAGCTTTTGCATTTCTCTCTCTTTGTGAGTAGTAGTCTGCCAATCCCATGCTGCATCTTCATCAAAAATAACATTCCTACTGACAATGATTTTGTCAGTAAGAGGATTATACGACCTATAGGCCTTAGACTGAGTAGAATAGCCTATAAAGATGTATTTTTCTGCTTTATCATCTAGCTTGCCTCTCAGATTCACAAGTGTATATGCAATACACCCAAAGATTTTCCTATGACCTACTGAAGGTCTCTTCATTCTCCATACTTCAAATGGAGTGGAATTTGGTACTGCTCTGGTTGGTGAAATATTAAGAATGTACAGTGCAGTGGATACAACTTCTCCCCAAAACTTGTTTGGTAGACCCTTGGCTTTTAGCATGCTTCTAGCCATTTCAACTACTGTCCTATTCTTCCTCTCAGCCACTCCATTTTGCTGTGGAGTGTAGGGTGTTGTGAACTCTCTTCTTATTCCTTGTTCATCACAGAATTGTACAAAGACATTAGAACTGAACTCTCCTCCTCTATCAGTTCTTAGTGCCTTGATAAACTTGCCACTTTGCTTCTCAACTAAAGCTTTGAATCTTTTGAAATTTTCTAGAGCTTCTGATTTTTGTTTTTGAAAATAAATCCAGGACATCCTGCTAAAGTTATCAGTGATCATGAGGAAATACCTACTACCACCCAATGATTCTGTGTCCATTGGGCCACACAAATCAGCATGAAGAAGTTCTAGACAGTCATTTGCCCTCCATGAGCCTACAATAGGAAATGATCTTCTGGTTTGCTTGCCATAGATGCATCCTTCACACAAATCTAGTTCTTCAATGTTGGGTAGACCTTTTACAAAACCCCTGCAACTGAGCAGTCTCAGACTATTGATGTTGAGATGTCCATATCTTAAATGCCACAATTTGGCATTGTCTTCACCCTTCATCACAAGAGATCTGCCACAGTGATTAGATAGGTCCAAAGGAAAGAGCTTATTCCTCCCCATCCTAGCTTTCAGTAGAATATCACTGGTATGTACATCCTTAATTGTACACAGTCCCTCCTCAGAGATCACTGAGTATCCTCCAGTCACTAGTTGGCCTTCACTTAACAAATTATGAGCCAATTGAGGTACATACTGCACATTTGATATGGACTTCATCTTGCCTTGATCAGTGTGTACTGAAATAGTGCCTAGCCCTTCAACTGTTAGTTGTTTGCCATCACCGAGGCTAACAACTCCTTTTTTAGTATCATCAATGTCTTGAAACATGTCTTTTGTTCTAGTCATATGGTTTGAGCAACCACTATCAACATACCATACCATAGCTCCAGTTTGATCATAATTGTGTTGAGCAAGGAATAATTGCTTGTGTTCAACATAATTAGACCTTTGCTCAGTCTCACCGGAAACTGGTTTTCCATGCTTCTTCCAGCATTCAGCCTCTTTATGACCAGGTTTCTTACAATAGTAACACTTAATAGATGGGTTGTAAGTGTTCTTTGTATTGTCAAACCTGTCATGATTTGATTGATGTCTTCCTCTACCTCTGCCTCTGAAACCACCTCTAAAGCTTCCTCTTCCTCTTCCTTGTCCACCAAATGGATTGTCTTGTGGGGCTTCTCCTTTGGTTTGGAATGCTTTTTCTTCACAGGACTCTTCCATGCTAGTCTGCCTTTCATCAAAGGCTTGAAGAGAGCCTTTCAGTTCTTCAAAGGTATAGGTCTCCATATCCTTGGCTTCTTCAATAGATGTTACTAATTGGCTATACTTTGAGGTGAGACTAATTGGCTTCTTCCGTGTCGAGTTCAAACCCGAATTTTCGATTTGCAAATACTAAGCACAAATATTCAAATATTGTTTCATACTTGAGCTCGAGTTCAAACCCGAATTTTCGAGCTAATCAGACTTGTAACATTTGAATTGACGAACCAAAACTATCGAACCGAATCGAGCCGGATCGAACCATGTCGATATTTGTGAGTCGAGTTCGAGTCCAGATTTTTTAAGCTCTTTCGAACCGAGCTCGAACTATAACCAATACAATACATTTCTAGCCAATACAATATATTTCTAGCTCCAACCTACCTAAACTCGAGCTCTGCTAGGCTCTGCTCTTTTGCACCCTACATACAGCTCATCCCCGCAAAGAAGCGCGCGAATGGAGCTGCAATGTCCCCGCTCTTTGCTCCCCAATCGACTCTCTTTCCCCAACTTTTCTCCTTTCCGGCATCAGATCGTAAGCGTCTCTACTCTAATCTATCAATTCTTTTTCCTTTTCCTTTTCTGTGCCATCTAACTTGTCCATCACTGTTTTGCCGGCTTCTCCTTCATTTTCATTTGGGGAACACTCACACTCCAAGAGCAATTTGACATCGAGGAAGCAGGCTCTCCTTCGCCCTGAGTTGAAATGCACGTTCCCTTGAATTTTCTGACTCTTTGATGCATAATAAATGTTATTTTTTGTCGTCTTGATTATTACGTTTTATACTATTATTCATTTCATTTGCAGTGAATTCCTGGCTGAAGAATGGGGCAATTGTTCCCATGTCTAGGTCAAGCTCCTCTTCTAAGCAAAAGTTAAGATCTTCCGGAAGTGGGGACAGCAATGTTCTTGATAATGGCATTAGCAGGGTGAAACCACATCAGGGGAAACCAGGTTCTGTTTCTTTTGTTGGGCTGACTCACCAATTGGTTGAAGAAAATAAATCAGAGTTGGCTCCTTCCGAGAGAGAAATTGGATCTTTTCGATGGGTTATTGCTCCTCTTGCATTAATATCTTCTTTTGTTTTTCCCCGGTTTCTTGTTGATATTGCCATTGATGGTCTCCAGAATGATGTTCTCTCAGGTTGTATGACTACACTCCATTGGAAACTGATAGTTTCATTTTGTTTCATGGTTAGCATGGAATTAGAAAAGTTAGGGCAATCTTCCTCACCTGATGCAATTCAGCCGATTCTTTATTTTTAAAAAAAATTGCTTATATTTGTCTTACATTGTAAACTCACCGATTGTGAAACTTTTTCCTACTAAGTATGTTGTTGATGTTTGTCAACGCAGAAATTTTGACTTCATCCATCACAGAGGTCATCTTCTACATTGGAGTGGGAGTATATCTTTCTGTTACTGGGCATGTTCAAAAGCCATACCTGGAGTTTAGTACAAAGAGGTGGAGTCTAATAACCGGCCATCGAGGCTACTCAACTTCTGCAGTCCTTATAATGGGCTTCAAGACACTCCTTCCTCTTTTTGTACTTTATATCACATGGCCAGCTCTTGATACAATAGCCTTGGTTGCAATGGCTCCTCTCTTGCTTGGCTTTCTTGTTCAATTCGCATTTGAGAAGCAACTTCAGAAAAACAAATCCTCTTGTTGGCCTCTTGTCCCAATTATTTTCGAGGTATAGTTTTTCTACAATTCTATCTTAAAGTTTCTTTCTTTTGAAAGTATAGGAGAACACAAAAGGGTATGTTTGGCATTCCCTCAAAACATAAAATGTGGAATTAAATACTATGAATCTTTTTAAATTTTACATATATTAAGATTTCTTAGTCTTTATATTCTGAAATAAATACACCAAGTATCATTGAAAAATTATTAATTGAAGTTTGAGCCTAAAGAAATTCTGGTGGTATCCAGGTGTATAGGTTCTACCAGTTGACCAGAGCTATTGGATTTGTTCAGAGAGTAATGTTTGCAACTAGAAAACTTCCTATGACACCGGATACTCTTCAGAGAAATGGAGCATTTGTTTCCTTGATTGTAACTTTCCAAGCATTAGGTTTGGCTTGCCTCTGGTCGTTGTTGTCCTTTCTTGTAACGCTCTTTCCTTCTAGCCCAGTAGATGAGAACTATTAACACTCTCCTGATCTATCTCCCCTTTTTAGTACATTTTCACAGAAAAGATTGTTGTGTATCTTTTTGGTAGTGCATTTTGACAAACTGGAGAGTGTTGAAGAGCTTAAAGTGGCTGGAGTTTAAGAATGACATGCTCAATTAGAACCGTGCTGAGTTTAGTTATTTAAAAATGTAATTTTTCTCCTATTTATTACGAAGTATGAAGCAATGGTTGATGCTTTTATACCATAGTCCAATTAAAGGCATTGGTAGTTATAAGATACCACAGGACCATGACCACCTTCAACCATATTTTCCAGTTACTTAACTTTGCAGTTTTTGAAGTTTACCCTTTTGTATTTGACATGTTGACTCATTTGCACGATTATTTATAAAAGTTATCCAGCACTTTAAATTTCAGATATGCAAATCAGTTGTTTTCATCTGTTTCTAATATCCAAGCAAAAGCCCTTGAGAGTGACACTTGAAGCAACCCCAATGCAAAACTTTCTGGTGTGTGTGAAATGTGCCAAATTTCAATTAATTAAAAGGATTTCTATTATACATCATACAAAGTGGACTAGTGGGGCTTTGAGTTATTAAAACTTCCTCCAATGCATAAAGTCTATGGCCCAAGTCAATTATACATGTGGCTTTTATTTAATTAACAAAATATTATTATCCGTATGCATTAGTTAGGTTTCAACGAAAAACAACTAATTTATGAGCCCGTTTGGTGACCCCTTTTTTGGCTTATCAGGTTTATCAGACAGCTTTCACCAAACACATAACTTTTGATTTCGTGCGCTGAATTTTGTAATAAGCAAAAAAGTAAGGTTGGAGTTACTTTTCTGATTGTATTGGCTAAAGTTACTTTAGAGGATCATTTGAGCTATTTTTTTATATAATTTTTTATTTAATTTATTAATAACAAATATTTTAAATATAATTTTTTCATGAATCAGCAGAATCAGCCAATACAGCCACTACGGCCAGAACTTCATAAATTTCAGCAGAATCAGCCAATTCAGCCAAATTTAGTGTTACTAAACGGGCTCTATATTGTTAATGAGTTATTCAAATTGAATGCTTTTCGTTGAAGAACAGGTAATACGACGGTAAAATACACCGTACGACCGGCTATGCGGTGCCGTACAGCTGGGTTTTTTTGTAATTAAACCTCTGCGATTCAGCCCTGCAACTCGCGATTCAGCCCTACAACTCACCAACGACGACGACGAAGGACGGCAGATCGAAAGTCTGGTGAAACTCACGAACGCAGATCGTTGATAGCCAAGCTTCCAAGTGCAACTCACGAGTCACGACTGAGATTCTTAGCCGACGCAGAGACGGCTCTACCCCTGCGAGCGATTCCTATTCTTCACACTCTATTTTTCCGTCTCTACTAATTACTGGTCTGGTACATGGGTTGCCACATTTTTTTATACAAAATGAAATTATGAGCATAGTAGACATTTCGAATGAGTTTTATGATTGCTCATTTTGTAATTTATGTATACTCATTTGATATTTGCTTAATACTCATTTTAAATGAAATGAGTTTTATGTTAAACTCATATGAGTATAACGCCCAAAAAGAATGAGCACACAAACGAACCTTTTAGTTATTTGATACTAACTTGTAAGTTATGTATGCTCATTTTAAAATGTTGAACATTTCAAATGTATCGTACTAAACGAAAAAATAATAACCAAAAATGATATATAAGATTTGAAGCAGAGATCACTGATTCTCACCATTAGGCTCCTAATACTCAAAAGAACAGGATTGATGTTCATCAAAGTTGCATAAATGCTCATTTAGGAGAATCCGCAATTTTCACAAAAATTACAATTTTACCACCGACTGTACAGTGATCACTGTACAGCCGACTGTACAGTATACGCGTTCGTAATACAACCAACTTTATTAAGATTTTTTATACATATGAATAGGCAACAATAATATTTCATACTCAATTATTTCACTCGTATAAAACCCAATTCACAATTATATATACGTATATATGAATATATACTCAATTATTATATACGTGAAATAACTGAAATGGCTGTTTGTAGTTTTGAAAATAGGTATGTTACATTATTATTAGTTCCCAGAAAAAGAAATGCATAACTTGTGGAAGGCACTACCTGAGTTTGGTTGATGCATAATTCTTGAAGTCACATGCTTATCACCCCCCATCAAAATATAATGGTCTTTTTAAGGGCCAATTAGGCAAGTGTTATATGGGTGATTGGGTGAAATGAGTGAATCTCCTGATTTTTTTAGAGGAAAAGCATTTGGTAACAAAGCAAGGTGAGAGCTACAATTGAACCTAATTTTTGCTTTTGGTGTCAATAATCAGAATAAGCCACATACTGATATTAACCAGAGCCTAAATGTTTATTTTTCATGATCTCTATGTAAAAGCCTAAACTGTTAACTCTATATCATATACTCCACAGTTTCCCTTTATTAGATAAGCCATAAGAATCTTTGTGGTTTTGTCTTCCCTGGAACTTACAAGTTACAACCTCTTATTCAAATTGTCAGGCTAATGACAATATGGCCTGAAAATAATTGGTGTTAATGCTGTAATTGATCTACTAAGCATATGATTCATTAGAATACAAGACTATTTTACAACATACATCAAGTACAATGTTAAAAATTAAAATTTGACCAATAGAGTGAACAAAAAGAAGTATAGTCTAATTGTATTTAAAGAAATCATATTGTCTCAAGAAATGCTTCACCCAATAAACTGATAAGTATTAATTATTTCACAACAAGTCATACTTTTCAGTTTTCATAACGCTGGTTAATTAGCTAAAGCTGTTGTTCAAGCTTTTCCACTGTCCAGATTAAGTGTAAAACATTAGTCTTTAGTTGTGATGATACTCTGTTAGGGGCAGCTCTAGAGTTGAGGCAAAATGTTACTCCCTGGCCTGGGAAGTTGGGGAAAAAAGCTCCAGGCCACCACAGTAAAGAGGGTCACTTTAGAATAATGAGAAGTTCTAATACTCTTCCACAACGCATATGGTATCTAATTCATCGTAATGTCTTAATAAGTGCTCAATGTTTTTATATTTAATTAGAATCACAAAAATCTAATTTAGTGACAAAAAATTGTTCAGCTAATTATCTAATAAACTCAGATTCTCATATCGCAGCAACTAAAAGGAGCTATTCCATTTCAAAATGATAAAAAGTACAGTAATTTACTTCTCATATCACATTTCAGATTATCAACCGGCACCTACAAGGATTGTTAAAAATCACACCACGATATCAATTGAACTTATGTTATCAAAGTTAAGTTTAGTATCAAACACAAACACAATTGACCTGGCTTTTTAGGGAGCTCGGAAATTAGTAAAATCGCAAAGGAATATTTGAGGGGGCTCGAAAAATTGACCTGGTTTTCCCAAAAAAAAAACAGTATGAATCCACAAATATAAACACAATTACTATGAATTTGGCAAACATAAACACAATTAGTATGAATCGGCAAACGTAAACACAATTACTATGAATCAGCTGGGTTTTCCTGAAAATTTAAGGTTAAAAACTAATTATTGACATACCAAAATAAATGTTTTTGTGAAATCCCAGAGCTTCTTCTATGATAGAAAAACCAGAGAGAATGATTTGTGGCAGTTTGGCAAGGAGAATTCACGGTAGCTCTTGACTTTTCGATTTCCCTCTAATTTTTTGGTGAAGCCGCACCTATTTTTTGTTGAGTCAACAAGTTTGGACGGCTTTCTACGCTCAAATGTTGGCCTTCACAGTGTTTATTTTTTTTTTTGCCATGTCAGCAAAAGACTACAAGCATTGGAGGGTTACATACAAAGACAATTTCTAATTTTAATGACATGACACACTTAACCTATACTAGAAAGGGAGCGTTATGGTTGCTCGTATAGATTGGGAAATAAGTATTTTGAAATTAAAATGTAGTTGGCAAACTGCTGCAAAGTTCGTATCAACCAATGTTTGTATCAACTATATACTTCATATGCATCTAAAGAACACTAAAAGCTTTATTGAACTGCTACGACTAGATTTGAATATGATAATGAATATGATAAAAAGTATTGCAGAGTTTTTTTTTATCCCGGAAAGCAAACCACCCATCGGTGGGGCAAATGCCGGGGAACATTTGCCGTTATTTTATTAAAAAAGGAATGAAGTACAAAAAGAGAGGGGGACCATACCAATACCTCTCCCGAAGAAGCATACCTCTTCCAATATTGCAGAGTATATTAAATCATATATTAAAAAAGAGTTGAGTTAACCTGCATGATGGTGTATGGAATCTTAAATTTGGGGTGGAGGAGTGAATATATTATTTATAGTAAAGGTCAACTTGGAACAGTTCACAAAATTTTTGAACAAGTGAAGTGTAAGCAATATCCATAAGCTCAGAATCATCATATACAGTTTTATAGCATGACGAAGAAGAAGCCCCAGCATTAGGAGGACAAAGAAGCTCCTTTATGCTTCCAACTCGACGACCTTTGATCCCACAAGGCACAATCTGCTGAAAAGCAGCTAAATCTGTGCTGACATTAAGTGCTAACCCATGGTATGTGATCCACTGAGAGACCTTAACACCAATCGCAGCTACTTTCTCATCTCCTGAGATAAGAAGTTCCATAATCAATCCACATACCTCAGACTAGCATACTACATACTCCCCTAAATAAACCCAACAGACCAGAATATTGTGGATTGTTTATAGACATAGAGAGTGTATTATAAAATTTTGGAGGATACCATTACCAAGCCAAACACCAGTCAAGCCATCAATTCGTGAAGCTTTAATGGAAAAAGATGAAGCCAGAGCTCGGATTACCACCTCTTCGAGTGCCCTCAGGTACCAATGAAGGTCCATCTTTTGATAACGGAGGTTCATTATAGGGTACATCACTATCTGCATACAATAACAACCAGACGATATATACACATTATGTATACGCATTTCATGGGAAAATATACGTCAAACTGGGATCTAAATCGCCTAATGCCTTGGCTAGATCTGTAAGTGTAAAGAACAAAGCCCATGTTTGGGGGATATCTTTTTAATAGAATAGAAGAGTAGTTACCACATTACTGAAGTAAAAAGTAAGGCTTTTTAAGTTAGTTTTTTTTTGGATTAGTTGATTCATATATTAAGTGAAGTTTTTAAGTGAAAATTTGAAACAACTGTGGGCTCAAAGATTTCAATTTTATATGTTTACTTTTTTAAATTATTTTGATTTGAAATAAAAACAAAAATGAATGATAAGTTAGATGCTTAATATAAATCATATACATCCAATTTATCAAGGAAACGAAAATAAATGGCACACAAATACAAGTTTAAACTGTGGTGGGAGGGGGGGGGGGGGGGGGGGGGGGAGAATAAGGTACCTGACCAGGGCCATGATAGGTAACCTCACCTCCACGCTCAGTACGGTACACAGCAAAAGGAGCATTCTTCTGATCAAAATGTAAATATTCTTCTGAACTCCCAGTTCCCAAAGTATATACCGGATGGTGTTGCAGGACAATTAGGCTGTCTGAAAAATCTTCATTTCTTTGGACCAATGCTTTTCGCTCCTTGACAATGGACTTCTGTAGAGACCATGCCTCAGCGTAGGGTACAAGCTCTTTATGCATGTCATAGCACACACAACTAAGATTTTTTAAGAAAGTTAAGAAAAGAAAGAACAGAAACAACTAAAAAATAACAGACCCATCAATTGTTTGAAAAAAGTGCTGAGAGAAACTTCACCGTCTCTTAGTAGCTTCAATCTTGGTTGGTGTTGATCTTGCGATGATGGCAGGATTGGTGCTTCCATTTTTCTTATATCGAGGTGTAGGTGCACATGCTAGAGTTGAGTAGAGTAGAACCTTTGGCAAGACAGTCATTTTCCTAAGGTATAATCAATCAAGATTGAGGGAACTAAAATCCCATCTGGTCTGCTCACATAGAGATAACAGACACACCAAACTTGAAACTAATCAACTTTTACACCGATAGAGAGCAATGGGTTTTCATTGGGGAGGCGGATCTTTCAATGCAATGGTGGGCCCTTTGACATGAGAAAAGCAGATATTAATGCTACGTTTGTTAAAAAAAGTAGAAAAGAGAATGAAGGGAAGAGAAAATTGAAGGAGATAATAAGTTTGAGGTTTGTTTTTTGGAATTGTGAACCGGAGATAATCTCATGGAGCAAGGTCTGAACCGGTATATTCAAAGTTTCGGACTGTCGCGATGCCGCCTTCAGGCACTGAAGCTCGAAGCAAATTCGCCGCCACTGGAGTCGTCACTTGGTCACTGATTGGTACTGAAAATTATGATCGCAGAATAACTATCGTCGCTAAGAATAACTATCGTCGCTAAGATGCTATACGGTGAAGAAAGGGGAAGACAAAATGCGAAGGATTTCAGCAGGCTAAGGAGTTTTGAAGACATATCTATGTATGATTGACAGTCTTCTTTATCCTATTACTCTTCAATAACCCACAAGAGTACTATCTCAATACAGTTAAACTCATCTTAAGATATATTAAATGCACAAGCATTACATGATTATGATACCCTACAGGTATGTTTGGGAGTTTGGAGGGAAAGGGAAGAAAGACTTTGGAGGTATGTTGTTGGAGGGGAAAGGGATGGGAGGGTGAGGAAACCCTCCTTTGTATTTGGGAGTAATAAATTTGGAAGGAGAGTTTTTGAATGAATTATAATTAAAATTACTTTGAGATATGACGAGTTTAAATAATTGAACTTATATTTATTTTTAATTGAGCTTAAATTAGCATTTCATTAATTATTCTTCAAAACCTTCCAAATTGAGGGAACATAAAACTTGAGCATTGAGAGGGTTTTGGAGGGTCATGAAAGCCCTCCAAAACCATCCCCTCCAATTTTATAAACTCCCAAACATGAAAAGGAGGGTTATAAACCCCATAAACCTTCCTCTCCCCTCCAAAACCCAACTTCCAAACACACCCTAAAAGTACCAAGAAAAATCTAATTGGTTATATTGGTGCAGACATTGGATGTCATATTGATAGGAAAAACACTTAAAAGCACTTTTTCATGATTTTACAGGATCTAACTCGTATATATAGTAGTGGAACTTGGTGTTGAATGATCTCATGCACGTTCTATATTGGTAATGATAAATTGAATAATCTGTCCACCACTCCACCTACAATTATATGGATGAAAATTATATTTCTGCAGTTATTAAAAAGGTGAATGATATGTAACAGAAAAATAGAAATCAACGGGGTGAACCCTAGCGAGGGGTATAAATAGCCTTCTACAAGAAACCCTAATCAAGCCCATATTAATTAAACCCTAATTAAGCCCAAATTAACTCAATTAACTACTCTACTAATAATAGGCCAAACTAAAACATAACATTAACTTAATAATAATAATAATTAAACTATAACGATAGCCCTAACTCGGCCCACGGAAGTGGGCCCAAGCCCGGTCCCGCCCCATGCTCTTCCCGCTCTCTATCAATCCATCCTCCTTCAAAATAACCTTGTCCTCAAGGTTGAAAGATGACAGATGGGGAGCTGAAATTCCCTGGAAAATATCCTTTCTCTCTTTCCTGGCCGGTTATTTCACAGTACTCATGCTGTTGGAGGTCTAACTCTTCCTCCTCCTCGGCTATCATTACCCGCAGCTACTTAAAGGGACAGTCGTGCCCTGGTGTAAATGGTTTCTTACACCTAAAGCATAATCCTTTCGCCCTCAATTCTGCGAACTCCTTTGGCGGAAGACGAGTGAACTGAGAGCGTGTCGTAGGTTGCCCGGACAACCCTGACTTCATCCCCGGAGGCTGTCCACTATCCTTCGCAAAGCTGCCCCTTGATCCCTGCAAGCTGCCACCACTGGTAGTCAAAGGAGGACCCATGTTTGCCATTAAAAAGCTGCTGGAACGTACCCCTGCAGAATTATAATTCGGGCTGCCACTTCCTCCACTTTGGACGGACAGATTATGCTCCACATCGCGAGCTAATTCCATGGCTGTCTCCAGGTTTTCTGGCCGTAATAAGCGCAGCGAACTTCGGATTGCTTCCCCAAGTCCACTCATGTAGTAGCCCAAATAATGATCGTCGGTCAATCCCGGAACTTGGCTAGCCAATTGAACGAACAAGGTATTGTATTCCTCCACCGACCCAATTTGTTTGACGCCGGACAACCGTTCAAACCTGTTTCCCTGATATCGGGAATCAAATCTGGCCACCAAGGCTTGCTAAAATTCCTCCCAAGATATGCCAGGTTTGCGCGCCTTTAACCACGTCACCCAATAGAGGGCAGCCCCTTCCATAGAAACCCTAGCCGCTACAACTTGTCTGTCTGGTGGGGTCCTGTTGAGCTCGAACTGCTGCTCCACTCTCGCCAACCACCCAATTGGGTCTTCGCCATCGAACGAGGGAAGTAGCGTTGTGGCTGCGGTGCGCAGTCCGCCATCATCGGAGAAGACAGATGCGACGTGGCCGGAGGAATCGCTCTCGATGGTCGCGATGGGAGATTTCTGCGGCGGCACCATGGCCTTAGCGATTGCTGCAAGAGAGGTTGCGATTTCCGCAAGTTGGGCGGCCTGCTCTTCCAGTTTCTGACCTTGTGTGTCAAGTTTCTGTCCCTGCAGATCAAGTTTCTGTCCTTGCGTGTCAAGTTTTTGATTGATTAGGGCCTGTTCAGCCTCCAATTCTGATAAACGTTCGTTGGTTGATCTCGTCATTCCGGCGGGACGGGATCCGGCAGGTCGGACCAATTGATATGTAACAGAAAAATAGAAATCAACGGGGTGAACCGTTGACCAGATAATCAACGATAAAAATATCGTTGCCCAAAGCCAAAAGGCTAAACTCTAACTTTATTCCAAGATAATAAGAATGAACCCTGGCGAGGGGTATAAATAGCCTTCTACAAGAAACCCTAATCAAGCCCATATTAATTAAACCCTAATTAAGCCCAAATTAACTCAACTAACTACTCTACTAATAATAGGCCCAAACTAAAACATAACATTAACTTAATAATAATAATAATTAAACTATAACGACAGCCCTAACTCGGCCCACGGAAGTGGGCCCAAGCCCGGTCCCGCCCCATGCTCTTCCCGCTCTCTATCAGTGAACGATTCATAATTGTCATATTAAAAACTTTAAAACTAAAAGTTTTTTAAATAATCAACAACAATTTTCGTCCAGCGTGCAGGTGCGGTGGACAGACGCAGTCGGCAGTCAGCAAGTGATGGCTTGCAGGCTCGCAGGGGTGAGGCAGAAAGTGGTGGCTGGTGCGGATTCGCGTTGAAGAAGATTGATCGTCGCCTTGTCGATTGTGTGAATTTGCTATGGTGAGAAGGGACGACAGACGACGACTTGGTCGCCTGACTAGCGCTGGTAATTTCTAGAATTAATACTAGTATAAAATTAATAAAAAAATAAGTAAAATATTAAATAATTTGAATAAACATCTAAACTACTCCTGTTACTCCGAATTTCTTTAAATCTTGATACACCAATGAAATAACTTTTCAACCTAAATCATAAAATATTCAAAAAAATATTCATAACTATCATAAATCTAATAATTTAATCTTAACATCCAAAGATATTTAAATAACTAATCTAAAAAATTTAGTGTGCGTTGTGTCTTGTTGCATAGGTTTGAAATCCAAAACTATAAATCTAGGACCTAAGTTGTCATGAATTTTATTATTTTTTATTTCAAAAATTTTAAATATCATTTAGTTTTATTGAACTAATAAACTTTTGTGAAGAAAATCTTATAAAAAATTAGCAATGGAATTAATACAAAATAAAATAAATAAAAACCAATGAAATGTTAGGTCTTAAATTGATAATTTTCCATCATTCGGATCCTTTACCGATACAATTTATCTATCAGGTCCGGAATTGATAATTTATCTATCTTTCGAGTCCTGAATTAATAAAATTCCTAAAAAGAAACGACCAAAACGACATAGTTTTAGTCTTTGAGTAATAAAATAAAGAGAATATTACCCGAAATAGGACTAAAAAGGTTTGAAAATTCCAAAATAGGACTGACATGTTTTTATTCCTAAAATAGGACTAATTACTGTCATGTTATGGCAGTACCAGACTTCAAACATGGCGGTATTTTCTAAACTTGGCAGTAATTAGTCCTATTTTGGAAATAAAAAACATGACAGTCCTATTTTGGAATTTTCAAACTCTTTTAGTCCTATTTCGGGAACATTCCCTAAAATAAAATAAAACTAGTAGTGATAAAAAGCAAAAAAGGCGCGACCAATGGAATCGAACCCTATAACCTCCGCGAGCATGAATATTAAGGGCATGTTTACTAACAGAGAGTTTTTTGTTTTCATTTTCTATTTTCAGGTCTACAGTTTTCTGTTTTCATTTTCCTGTTTTTTGTTTTCCAAACCTAAGTTTAGCCACAGACTAAGTTTAGACTTATGGGAACCAAACATCAAGTCAACGTTACCAACCTAAGTTAAATATCATGTATGAAATATAAGCTATGTTTAAATAAAGAGTTTGAGTATAGACCATACATACATCCTATTCCCATACAATGAAGATATATACTTTGTACTTGGTTGCATTGTTTTCTTAGACTTTAAAGTTGTTTTACCTATATGTGTAATGTGTTTGGTCTATTCATCTTATTAATATTTCAGTATTGCAGAAATTGGTTCCATGTGCTCCGTCTCTCTGTGAGTTTTAAGGAGATAGAGTGTATATTGTGTATTGGAGAAAATGTGATGAAAGTGTATACAATGAGTGGATGTGTTGGGTGTGTTTCGGAAAATAAAGGAAATTAATTAAAATAAATTAATTAAATAAAATGACTAGAGAAAAACAAGAAAGGAGATGAAGCAGAATTAGTCAAAGCTCGTGTTACGCACGATGTCCTTAAAACGTATTTGTTGCCTCCCACGGTGCTAGGAGCGTTGCAACAGTCGTTTCCCAGGATACGATGACTACGAACTAATGTTTCAGCACACAAACAAGAGTTCCAGCGAACGAGAACCAAGTATGAACACAGAAGGAATTTGCAGAGTAGCTGTAGGTGTTTTTAGCTTAACAAATTCGTGAGGAATGTATTGTGCGTTGTGTCTTGTTGCAAACCACCTGCCAGCCTTTTATAGGAGGATTTGTTGTGTGTTAAATGGGGTGTTAATGGACCTGAACGTTGGACATCAATGACCAGTCCGTTGGGCATTGAATCGTCCATAAACTGTCCATTTAACGCAGCATTAAAAGAGAAGAACGTTGGGCATTTATTGCTGTAACGGACCAGAAGACCTTCTGTTGCGAACAGAAGGCCTGGAGCGTCTCTGTTGCGAACAGAAGGCCTCGAGGGTCTCTGTTGCGAACAGAAGACCTCGAGCGTCTCTGTTGCGAAGAGAAGACCTCGAGGGTCTCTGTTGCGAACAGAAGACCTCGAGCGTCTCTGTTGTGAACAGAAGACCTCGAGGGTTTCTGTTGCGGACAGAACTCGAGCATCTCTGTTCCAGACAGAACTCGACCCCTTCTGTCACTGGGAAAAATAAAACGTTACGGCGGGAAGAAACAAAAATTAGACCGTATCTTTGAATGATCGGCACCCCCCCCCCCCCCTGCGCGTAAAAGAGAGCCTTTACCTTTAGGAATCTTAACTCCTTAAAAGAGGTTTCCCTTTATAAAGGGGTGAAAATCCCTTGAGTTTTCCGATGTGGGATGAAACACACTAGAAACTCATCATTTTCCCAGTTTTCCATTTCAACGAGTGAACTTCGAGAATCAATTTCTCATTCACCTGTTATCCGTTTTGAGCGTACCATATATCGAATTGTAGCGTTAACAAGGACAATCCGAAACCACTTTAACCCGACCCAAATCGGAAGTGGACCCCACTCAAATAATTGCCCCAAAATGACCATTTAATGCAATTTTTAACACATTTTTCCAACAATCCCCCACATGAATGAAAATTGATTTTCGAGACTTAAAAAGACACGAAGATAGGAGGACACGTTGTGTTCACCGGATGATCCTTACATACGGAGAGGTAGGTTTTATCCTTTGAACCTTCCGTTGTAAAGACACGTTTATTTACTGGTTGTTTAGTAGACTCGATGTCCTTGAACTATACTGCCGTCGTGTAAACATTGACTTATCTTTACACAAGAACCTTCCAACTTTGTTCCGTTCTCATGGGTGTGCCCGTTTTGGCCATGGGTCACCGTCCTGGTTCTGCAAGAGTTTCTAAAGAACTGAGCCTTTACAGTTCTCCTTTGAAGCGACCCTCTTCTCTCTCACATAGGTGATTCTTTCACGAGTATCCCGCATACTCTTCCAATGTTATCGAGTAGATCAACATTTTAGAATCATTAAAGCAAACGTTTTTGCTAACCTCGTGCGGGAGTCACTGTTTTAAACGAGGAGTGGGTAGGAGTCCGGGACTCCCACAGTGACCATCCTTCGCTCTATAATTTAGTTGTCCCTTTTGAACCTAGGACCAACTAGGTTGGGTATCCACTATAGAACTATTCAATTCACGAGCTTTAGTCCCATTTCTCGTGACAACTTCTCCAACAATTCTCTATCCAATGCCTTGGTTAGCGGATCCGATATGTTATCATTTGACTTCACGTAGTCAACAGTGATAACACCCGTTGTGAGGAGTTCTTTAATGGTGTTGTGTCTACGACGAACGTGTCTAGACTTACCATTGTACATATTGCTCTGTACCCTTCCAATTGCCGCTTGACAATCACAATGTATGCATATTGGAGGGACATGCTTTTCCCAACTTGGAATATCCTCGAGAAAATGGTGAAGCCATTCAGCCTCTTCAGTGCACTTATCCAAGGCTATTAGCTTTGACTCCATCGTGGATCTAGCTATTAACGTTTGTGTTGAGGATTTCCATGACACGGCTGCACCTCCCAAAGTGAAAACATATCCACTTGGGGACTTAGAGTCCTTTATGTCGGATATCCAACTAGCGTCGCTATACCCTTCAAGTACAGCTGGATATCTTCCATAGTGCAGCCCAAGATTTTGGGTTTTACGTAAATACCTCAAAACCCTTATTATTGCCTTCCATTGTTCATCACTGGGGTTGCTAGTATATCTACTTAGCTTACTAACCACAAAGGCAATATCAGGCCTGGTACAACTCATTAGATACATCAAGCTTCCAATAATCCTAGTGTATTCTACTTGAGAAATACACTCTCCACGATTTTTGGTAAGTTGTACGTTTTTATCTAATGGAGTCCTTGCCTCTTGATAATCATCCTTATTAAATTTCGTAAGGATTTTATCAACGTAATGGGATTGGCTTAGTGTAAGACCGTTTGGTCCCCTAATTATTTTAATCCCAAGGATTAAATCGGCCAGCCCCATATCCTTCATGTCAAATTTAGAATTTAACATGCTTTTGGTAGAATTAATCATTAGATTATTGTTACCCACGATGAGTATATCATCCACGTATAAACATAAAATGACATAGCCGTCTACCGTGCTCTTCACATAGACGCATTTGTCACTTTCGTTTATTTTAAACCCATTAATTAACATTGCATGATCGAACTTTTCATGCCACTGTTTAGGGGCTTGTTTCAATCCATACAATGATTTAATTAATTTACACACTTTCCTTTCTTGGCCTGGAACACGAAAGCCCTCGGGTTGTTCCATATAGATTTCTTCGTCTATATCGCCATTTAGAAAAGCGGTTTTTACGTCCATTTGATGAACTTCCAATTTTCGCAATGCAACAATTGCTAGTATCATCCTAATGGAATTTATTCTCGTCACAGGAGAATACGTGTCAAAGTAATCATAGCCCTCACGTTGCTTGTATCCCTTGATTGCAATTCTGGCCTTGTACTTATCGATGGAACCGTCAGGTTTCATTTTCCGTTTAAAAATCCACTTGGATCCCAAAGGTTTATTTCCCGGAGGAAGATCAACCAATTCCCATGTGTGATTTTTAAGGATAGAATCCATCTCACTTTTGATGGCTTCTTTCCACATAGGACCTTCAGTAGACGTCACGGCTTCCGTATAAGTACGTGGCTCATTTTCTACCAAACATGTTAGAAAATCCGGTTCATTTTCTACCATACATGTTAGAATATCCGAGTCAAATTCTATCAGGTAGGTGAGAAAATCCGGTCCGAAGGATTTTTCAACTCTAGCACGTTTGCTACGTCTGGGTTCGGGTTCTTCTCCGGATCCCTCGTTAGTATTTTCCATAGCCACGTCAAATGTTCGTTTTGACGTGTTAGGTCCTTCGTTGGACTTGCATGGAAATACATCTTCAAAGAATGAAGCATTCCTTGATTCAATTATTGTGTTTTTATGTACATCTAGATTATTCGAATCGTACACTAAAAACCGATAAGCACTACTATTTTGTGCATACCCAATAAAAATACAATCCATCGTTTTTTGATCTATTTTTATTTTCTTAGGTGTTGGTACAAGCACCTTTGCAAGACACCCCCACACTTTTAAATATTGATAGGAAGGCCGTCTGCCTTTCCACAACTCGTACGGAGTTTTATCATATTTTTTCCGGGGAACCTTATTTAAAAGGTAGTTGCTTGACAAGACTGCTTCGCCCCACATATTTTGTGGCAAGTCGGAACTTACTAGCATCGCGTTCATCATATCTTTCAATGTGTGTTTCTTTCGTTCGGCAACACCGTTTGATTGAGGTGAATAGGGTGCGGTACGTTCGTGTACTATACCCACACTAGCGCAAAAGTCACCAATTGGTGCATCATACTCACCACCTCGATCACTCCTAACCGTCTTAATCCGTCGATTAAGTTGGTTTTCCACTTCATTCTTATAAAGAATGAATTTATTGATTGCTTCGTGTTTATTTTTTAATAAATAAACGTAGCTATAGCGAGTGCTATCATCGATAAAGGTAATAAAATATTTATTACCGCCACGTGTTTGTATTGATTTAAAATCACAAATGTCACTATGAATTAATTCAAGTGGTTCTGTTTTTCTTTCAACTGATTTGAAAGACGTTTTCGCTAGTTTTGCCTCTACACAAACTCCACATTTGTGATTCACATCAATTGTGAATTTAGGAATGTGTTCCATGTTAATTAATCTACGTATAGAATTAAAATTAACATGTCCTAGTCTACCATGCCACATATTAGAAGACTCAAGCAAGTAAGCAGAAGAGATTTTATTATTATTATTATTATTATTATTATTATTCATTACATTGAGCTTAAACAGCCCATCACATGCATACCTCTTGCCCACATACATTCCCGATTTAGACAAAACTAATTTGTCCGACTCAAAAACCTTGCGAAAGCCATGTTTGTTCAACAACGAACCGGAAATCAGGTTTTTGCATATTTCCGGAACGAACAAAACTTGGTTTAGAGTCAGCTCCTTGCCCGAAGTCATCTTCAGGACCACTTTGCCCACGCCTTCAACCGCGGAATGAGCTGAGTTTCCCATCCACACTTTCTCACCATTTGATGGCTCAAAAGTACTGAATAACTACTTTTGTCGGGTTGCACCGATGTCCACAAACCACTCCTTGGAATTGGATCCAACGAGGTTGACTTCCGTAACCACAGCCGCTAGGATGATGTCTTCATCCTTTTGCCCACCTTGCACCAAGTTGACATGGGAGTCTTTCTTCTTCCGTGGTGCCTTGCAATCCGAGGACTTGTGTCCATTCTTGTTGCAATTGAAGCATTTTCCATTAAACTTTGTCTTGGAAACGCCTCCCTTGGGACCGAGCTTGCTCTTCCCATTATTCTTGGTTTTGGAGCCTTTTGCATGCTACACCATGTTTGCCTTGGCGCCGTTAACGATTGGGAGTTTCTCATCGTTCTTCCGGTTATCCTCTTCAATCCGCAGACGGAGGATCAATTGCTCCAAGTTCGTTTCCTTTGGCTTATGCTTAAGGTAGTTTTTGAAATTCTTCCAAGCTGGCGGCAATAAATGAATAATTGACGCCACTTGGAATGACTCACTAACTGTCATTTCTTCATCTCGAATTTCATTGAAGATCATTTGCATCTCCTCAACTTGACTCAAGACCGTCTTCGAATCTACCATTTTAAAATCAAGGAATCGACCAACAACAAATTTCTTTGCGCCGGCATCCTTGCTTTTATATTTGTGGTCCAAAGCATTCCATAGCTCCTTAGCCGTAGCTAGTTTGCTAGATTGCGCATCCACCTCACCCCCGGTTGCTATCGGCGCATCCTCGGTCAAGAACCTCGCAAGACCGAGAGTAGTGAGATAGAAGAGCATCTTTTGCTGCCACCTCTTGAAGTTTAACCCATTGAATTTTTCGGGTTTCTCCACAGAGTTGCTTGGCACGGTCACCATAGGGATAGCCCTTTGGTTGGCCAAAGTAGATGCACCGCATTGTGAACCATTGTTCACCGGTGCTCCACTTTCAGAGTGATTGTCGTTCAGAACATTCTGCCCAACATCAATCTCGTTTTCTTGAGAAGTCATTTTCGTTTCTTAACGTTTTCCGAAAACACAAAAAATAAGTTCATTCACCAAAGTGACAAACTACGATTTAAGATTGTTTACCATAGTAGAACAATCAGCAAATACGTTTTAAGATTGTTGGGTGTGTTTCGGAAAATAAAGGAAATTAATTAAAATAAATTAATTAAATAAAATGACTAGAGAAAAACAAGAAAGGAGATGAAGCAGAATTAGTCAAAGCTCGTGCTACGCACGATGTCCTTAAAACGTATTTGTTGCCTCCCACGGTGCTAGGAGCGTTGCAACAATCGTTTCCCAAGATACGATGACTACGAACTAATGTTTCAGCACACAAACAAGAGTTCCAGTGAACGAGAACCAAGTATGAACACGGAAGGAATTTGCAGAGTAGCTGTAGGTGTTTTTAGCTTAAGAAATTCGTGAGGAATGTAGTGTGCGTTGTGTCTTGTTGCAAACCACCTGTCAGCCTTTTATAGGAGGATTTGTTGTGTGTTAAATGGGGTGTTAATGGACCTGAACGTTGGACATCAATGACCAGTCCGTTGGGCATTGAATCGTCCATAAACTGTCCATTTAACGCAGCATTAAAAGAGAAGAACGTTGGGCATTTATTGTTGTAACGGACCAGAAGACCTTCTATTGCGAACAGAAGGCCTGTAGCGTCTCTGTTGCGAACAGAAGGCCTCGAGGGTCTCTGTTGCGAACAGAAGACCTCGAGCGTCTCTGTTGTGAAGAGAAGGCCTCGAGGGTCTCTGTTGCGAACAGAAGACCTCGAGCGTCTCTGTTGTGAACAGAAAACCTCGAGGGTTTCTGTTGCGGACAGAACTCGAGCATCTCTGTTCCAGACAGAACTCGACCCCTTCTGTCACTGGGAAAAATAAAACGTTACGGGAAGAAACAAAAATTAGACTGTATCTTTGAATGATCGGCACCCCCCCCTGCGCGTAAGAGAGAGCTTTTACATTTAGGAATTTTAACTCCTTAAAAGAGACTTCTCTTTATAAGGGGGTGAAAATCCCTTGAGTTTTCCGATGTGGGATAAAACACACTAGAAACTCATCATTTTCCCAGTTTTTCCATTTCAACGAGTGAACTTCGAGAATCAATTTCTCATTCACCCGTTATCCGTTTTGAGCGTACCATATATCGAATTGTAGCCCTTAACAAGGACAATCCAAAACCACTTTAACCCGACCCAAATCGGAAGTGGACCCCACTCAAATAATTGCCCCAAAATGACCATTTAATGCAATTTTTAACACATTTTTCCAACAGGTTGTTCTAGATCAGACTTAGCTTTTCCCCCGCAATGTTCCCAGTTCATGGTATTCATAAGAAAATAAAGATCGGGGCTATAATATATATATATGTGTGTGTGTGTGTGTGTGTGTGTACAATTGGTTTTGGTTGATCTGTCCATAAACTGATTAAGCAATAATCTCGTCTGTTGATTTTGTCTCTGATGGAGTATATGGGTCTAGGCCCCAGGACCCACATACTCAGAAGAACAGAAAGCACAAGCCACTACGCAGTGCCCTCATCGGCCAAAGGACCCTCGTCGGCCGGAGAGGGACCAACTCAGAATATGATCCTGAAGCCAGGGAACCAGGGTGTCCTCATCGGCCGTGCCCTCATCGGCCGTGCCATCGTCGGCCAGACCCTCGTCGGCCACGGAGGTCTCGCAGAACTAGATTTTACACTTATTCATTTATATATCCCATCATTTACTTTGTATTCGGCCCAATAGCGTTCCAGTTGTAAATGGGCCTCCCAAGCCCAAGACTTGGGAGCCCAGCCCGTATTTTTCCTATAAATACTTCCTCTGGAGGTAGTTATGGGGGTTACAAAATCATTCTATTGAAGCATTTACTTGCACTTCTCTCTCTAGCTCTCACTTCTCTCTAGATATATACTCTATCATTTGGTGCTCTCGTTGAGAGCTAGAACAATCAAGTTAGCACCCTTCGTCGCTACCAAGCACAGCTAACCACTGATCATGGGAAGAACTAAGTCAAACTGCAACCTCGTCAGCAAGGCCATCCCTGAGGATCAGGAGACCAGGGAGCATGAGGAGGACGCCACGGCTGACCAGGTCGGCGGAGGGGACGTCTTCTAGGAGGCAATCAACCTCACGACGGACCTCCGCAACCAGCTCAACGGCGGTGCCCCTGACGCCCGCATCGGCCTGGACAAGAAGCGCACAGAGAAGATAGACCACGCCCCGGCCCAGCCTATGGCCGCGGCTTCTCCGTCTGTGGATCCACAGGTCCATGCCGCGTTATCGGGCATCATAGCCAGCTTGGCTCAGAACCCCACCGTCCTCAGCGCACTCTTGTCAAGGACTGGGGGGAACGTCACTCCACCTCCTCAGCCCCAACCGTTGGCCGTCAGATTAGGCAACGGTGAGGGGGTGATAGCCCGGGACACGGCGTCGTCCCACTCCCACCCCGCTTCCCCCCTTCGGCCCGGACAGACCCCAGCGCATGGAAAAGCCTCCGCCTTCAATAAGCTACATGACACGTGCCGTCGTCCGGTTTCAGAGAGGATGGCAGGGCGGATTGGTGAGCGTTGGCCTGGCTCGCCAAGAGAAAGCTTGGGGTCTGTGTCCCGGACAGCGGACCAGCCCCGCCTGGACAAGGGCAAGGGAAAGTTGCACGAGGACGACGTGCGCCACCAGATCAATGCGGCCCACGACGAGCGCATGAAGAACCAGCAGGGCGCCGCTGCGGCCGCCAGGGATCCCCGGGACGAGGTCATCGCCCAGCTGGAAAGGAGGCTGGTCCAGATGGAGGCCAGGCAATCGGCAAACATCCCTACGGTCGGCGCCTCCAACGATCCTGGCCTCAACGCTCTCATGAACAAGGTCAGCGCCCTTGAGAGGGAGTTGGCCGAAGGGCGAGGTGACCCCGTCATCCAGGTCAGGACCAGGACCCCTTTCACTAACAGGGTGCTCTCGGCCCCTATCCCGGAGAAGTACAGGGGAAACGCCATCAAGTCCTACGACGGCCGATCAGACCCCCAGGAGCATTTCAGCCAATATCAGAACAATATGCTGATGGTGAACGCGTCGGATGAATACCTCCGCCGTTGGTTCCTCTCCACTCTTGAGGGGCCGGCGTACGAGTGGTTCAACGCGCTTCCCGAAGGGAGTATAGACTCATGGCAGGACCTTGCCCAGCGCTTCCTCACCCACTTTGTCGGGAGGAAGCGTGCGTAGAAGTATTTCATCCATCTCCTCTCCGTCAAGAAACAACATGACGAACCCATCCGGTCATTCATTGATCGGTGGACGAGGGAGTCTGAAGAGGTCGAGGGGGGCGATGAGCGCACCCTCCTCGTTCTATACCAGGGAGCCCTCCGCAGCTCCCCGTATGCCAGGAGCCTCATCACCGACCCACCAAGGTCATATGCAAAAGCGCTTCAGCGCGGGAGCTTGTACGCTAACGCCGACGAGCTCCACAACCACAAAAAAGACGGAGGCCATCCCTCCAAGAAGACAAATCCTTCGCCGGCCCCAGGAGCATCCCCGGCCGGCCAGGGTGCCCAGGGCCATCACGGCTCTGGTGGACAAAGCAAGAAAGACCGCCACTGGCGGCCGAGGTTGGAACGGGCGGGGATCCCCCTCACCCACCCGGTCAGCACCATCCTCGACTATGCCGAGAAGCATGGCCTCATTGAACAAGCTCCTCGGCCGGCTGAGGAGGTCCTTGCCATCCAGCAAGGCGGGACACATACTGTCGGTTTCACAAGAACTCCTCACACAACACCGACGACTGCATCACGCTGAAGAAAGCCATCGAGCGCCTTATTCGTCAGGGGGAACTCTCCCAATTTGTTAAAGGTGGCCCACGCAAAAATACGTGGGTAAACACCGGCAAACCTGGGGGCGAACCCTCTACGAAGAAGCGGGAGATTGGTAGGCTCAGCGACGACGACGATTTTGAAGAGCCTCAACCAAAGAAGAACCATATTCACCTCATCGTAGGTGGGAATACCGGGGGGGACTCCGTCACCCAGAGGAAGAAATGGGCCCAATCCCTTTACATTGGGGAGGTGTCCCACGTTCCCCCCCAGCCGAAGAAGCAGCGAACGGAGGCGATCACCTTCACCGATAAGGATCTGCCTCCGGGTACGGAATCACACAGGGACGCCCTCGTCATCCGGTGTGAGATCGGTGACTCCGTCATCCACCGCACTTACATCGATATGGGGAGCTCCGTCAACGTGATGTATCTGGACACCTTCAAGCAGCTGAAGCTGGACAAAGCTCTACTGAAGCCGATCAAGACACCGTTGTCCGGCTTCACCGGGGACTCTATCGACGCCGAGGGCACGATAGTCCTCCCCGTGGAGGTCGGCGACGGCTCCCACCGTGCCAAAATTAACATGGAGTTCATGGTGGTCAACCTTCAGTGCGCCCACAACCTGATCTTGGGGCGGCCAGCACTGGAGGACTTGGAGGCCGTCATCTCCATGAAACACTTGTGCCTGAAGTTCCCCACCAACGGCGGCATCGGCTACGCCAGAGGAAACCAGAGGATAGCCAGGGCATGCTACCTCAAGCTAACGAGGCTGGCCGTGAGGGAAGGGAAGAGAATAGCCAACGTCGTCCTCGCCCAAAAACCGCTGACATTCAGAATGTGTGTTGAGTACACTGACCTGAACAAGGCGTGCCCCATGGATCTGTTCCCTCTCCCCAACATTGATCAATTGGTGGACGAGACGGCGGGATGCGAGTTGATGTCCTTCCTCGACACCTTCAGAGGTTACCACCAAATTTTCATGCATGAAGATGATGCTGAGAATACGGCCTTCATGACCCCGGGGGGAATCTTTTGCTACCTCGTCATGGCCTTCGGGCTCAAAAACTCCGGCGCCACCTACGCCAGGATGGTGGCCAAGATCTTCAGAGCAGTCCTCGGCCGGACGATGGAGGTATACGTCGATGACATGATTGTCAAGAGCAGGCGAGCCGCCACACATGCTGACGACCTCCGGGAAATTTTTGAAATCATGAAGGAATTCAAACTCCGCCTCAACCCCAAGAAGTGCGCCTTTGGCGTCCAAGGCGGCAAGTTCCTTGGCTACATGGTCATCCGGAGAGGCATTGAGATAAACCCGGAGAAGATACAGGTTATCATCAACATGGAGCCACCCCGCAACGTCAAAGAGGTACAACGGCTAACAGGGCGGCTGGCGGCCCTAAGCCGCTTCCTCTCCAGATCAGCTGAGAGGTCACTCCCTTTCTTCCAGATCATGCGCAAAACAAACAGCTTTAAGTGGACGACGGAGTGCCAGGAAGCATTTGAAGAGCTGAAGAGGTACCTTTCGTCCCCACCAGTGCTCTCCATGCCCAAGGCCGGCGAAACCCTCTTCTTGTACTTGGGGGTGAGCGCGTCGGCCATCAGCTCCGTGCTCATCCGCGAGGACGAAGGGGTACAGAAGGCCATTTTCTACATCAGCAAGACACTTAAGGAGGCCGAGCTCAGGTACTCCCCCATTGAGAAGACGGTGCTAGCCATCGTCCATACGGTGAAAAGCTGGGGCACTACTTCCAGTCCCATGCCGTCCACGTACTGACCCAGCAGCCCCTTGGCGCACTCATGAGGAGCCCCACTAGCTCCTCAAGGATGGTGAAATGGGCGATCTTCCTCAGCCAATTTCAGATTGAGATCAAGCCAAGGCCATCTATCAAAGGGCAAGCCTTGGCCGACTTCGTCACCGAATGCACGGCAAGGGAGACAACCACTACCACCCCCAGTCCAGAGCCTGATGACACATGGATCCTCTTCATCGGCGGCTCGTCGGCCGCGAAATCATACGGCGGTTGCGTCGTCCTCATATCCCTTGAAGGATTCAGAGCTTACTATGTCATCCGCTTCAACTTCAGGGTATCTAACAACGAAGCCGAGTATGAAGCCCTCCTCAGCGGCCTCAGACTGGCTGCTGGCCTAAGAGCCAAGCACATTAGAATCAGGTGCGACTCCAAGTTGGTAGTGGGCCAGGTTGAGGGTACGTACGAAGCAAAGGAAGGCCGGATGAAGCAATACAAACAGGCAGCAGAGGAGTTGCTGAAGGCGTTCGAAACCTACGAGATCACACAGATCCCAAGGGCCGAGAACGCCGAGGCCGACATCCTCTCCAAGCTCAGCTCGGATACTCCGGAGCACATCTCCAAGCTAGCCAAGATCGAGGAGCTGAGCATGTCAAGCATCCATGCCAGCCCCATCTTGTGCATCCAACAGCGACCGGAGGACTGGATCTCCGACATCACCACTTTCATCACGACGGGGGAGCTACCCCAGGACGAGGAGAGTGCCAAGCTCGCCAAGCTCAGGGCCCCAAGCTACACTATTGAAGATGGCAAACTCTACAAACGATCCTATAATGGTACTCTCCTCCGATGCCTACACCAGGACGAGGCCGATGTGGCCATGGAAGAAGTTCACTGTGGTGTTTGCTCCTCACACCAGGGCCCCTTCAGTATGTCCCGGCGTCTCGTCGTCCAGGGCTATTTCTTGACGACGATGGCGCGGGATTGTGCGGATCTAGCCAGGAAATGCACCACGTGCCAGGTGCTCCAGAAGGCGCCTGGTCGACCATCCGTCAACTACGCCCCCGTCAGCACTGCCATTCCATTTTCGAGATGGGGGATTGACTTGGTCGGCCCTCTACCCAGAGCTGCTGGCAACAACCGCTACATCATCGTCGCAGTCGACTACTTCACCAAGTGGGTCGAAGCGGAACCTTTGGCCAGCATCACGGGGGCTAGGTGTCAAAAGTTCGTCCACAAGAACATTCTCACCCTGTAACACCGCCCCTGAGTATTTGTACTGTACCAAATTATGTATTGAACCTTGAGAAATGTATAAAAGCATTTTTACGTGATTGTAAATTTTTATCATTTCTATTACGTGAATAGTAGAATTCATGTGGGGCCCACACCGGATGTGGGGCCGCCCGATATTATAGGGACTACATGTGATATTAATCTTGGGTTAGATAATATGAATATGGTGGTAGATATCCTAATTGGGCCATGGCGATGGCATATAGTTGACCGGTTGGTCAAACGGGGCCAAATTATCGGTATCGGAAATTATCAGATAACAGCCCAAAAAGGGATTTCGGAGACTTCTAAATTAAAGTTGGGGAATGCATATTGTTACTAAGGTCCAACAAGGATTGAGAACAAGTGTTATATTTTATTTGACCCGATAAAATAAAATATACTTAAAACAGTCCGGAAAATACAACTTTCGGGACCGATTGTACACTCGGGTACACAAAGGGTTGACCTCCCGCATAAGTGGGGGCCAACCCACGTCCTTAGCTCTGCAAGTATTCAAGGGGAGCCGCACAAACATAAGGAAAAAGGGGCAAAAGTTGATGGGGGGCCAAACCAATAAATGGAGAGGGGTCCCTCCCCCATATTATTGGTGAATAAGCCAAAAAGGCTATCCCTCTCACCCCCACACCCCATATTCTCGGCTCAATCATCCAAGGAAGGGAGAGGAACTCTGAAACTACTCCATTTCCTCATCCATACACGCACCAAGAACAAGGGAGGAAGAAGGAGGGGAAAAGAGAAGAGAAAAGTTGGTTTTGGAGAGGAAAAACTTGTGTTTAGCAAGGTAAGGACTCCATTAACCCCAATTCGTTTTCTTTAATCATCTTATATGATTATTCAATCATATTTCACACCCTAGGATTGTTCTACACGTTTGGAAGTGTAGAACGAGGGGTTGGAAGGTGGTTCTAAGCCCAAGAATGGACTTAGAAGCCAAAGGGACCGGTTCGCCGAAAAATAACCTTTTTGAGGTTATTTGTATTACTATGGGTTTTATGATGATAAAACCTTGTTAGTAACTTGTCTAAGGTATTCAAGGAACTTTCAAGGAGTTGAAAGAGTCACCGGAGTTGTCGCCGGAGTTCATTGAAGTTCGCCGGAGTTTCGCCGGAGCTAAATCGGGAAGGCTAGAACTTCACAAGCTTCATTAAGGTGAGAAGACGGCTTTATGGTTTATAAATTTTGCGTGAGGCATGAGATTACCTAAAGTAATCAAGGATATGTTTTGTGGAATGATTAAAGATAATCAAGTATTTGCTTATGTCATAATTTTGCATAAAACATAGTTGAAAAGCATGTTATGTAGGTTTGGTGATTAAAAATGTGATAACATATTTTGTGTGATGATACAGGGATCCAAAACGGTATTTTTAGATCAAGGACATCAAGAAGTATATGTGTATAAAATTTCAAGTTAATCGGACTCCGTTTGGGGGGTCAAAAGGGGCATTGACCGCCAAGTCAACTGCCATACCCGACCGGGTATTGACACATACCCGACCGGGAATTTGCTGAAAAATTGCCCAGGGGGCTACTGTCTCCTATACCCGATCGAGTATAGGTAGATACTCGATCGAGTATACACGGAAAATTAGCTTTGGGGGCTACCGCCTCCTGTACTCGACCGAGTATGGGTAGATACTCGATCGAGTATTGGTTTATGCTCAAAACGGGCAATTTTGAGCGGGTTAATGTGGGCCGTTCAGGTGGGACCCACCCACATTGGTTCCTAAGGATGGTTATATGACTATAGGGCTAGGTATTGTCCATAGTTGAAGGAACGAAAGGTTAGCCATATCCAGGTTAGGGTTTGGTAAGGATTTAGTTTGGGGTTGAGTATCCCCGGGACATGCAAATGATCCTGAAACTCGGTTGGGGTTGAGCATCCCCGGGACTATAACTGATCCTGAAACTCGGTTGGGGTTGAGTATCCCCGGGACATTAAATGATTCTGAAACTCGGTTGGGGTTGAGCATCCCCGGGACTATACATGATCCTGAAACTCGGTTGGGGTTGAGCATCCCCGGGACTGCAAATGATCTTGAAACTCGGTTGGGGTTGAGCATCCCCGGAACATTTAATGATCCTGAAACTCGGTTGGGGTTGAGTATCCCCGGGATGCTAAGTGCTCCCAAAACTCGGTAGGATATTATGAATGTAGAATGTAGCTGGTGAGCTAGGCATTCGGCAAAAGGGTGAGAAAGGTCAGGTAAGAACTTTATCTCTAAAAGACTCTTTGAATGAAATGACCTACGGGTCGAGTATTTTACATATATATATATATACAGTATGTATCATCAGATGAATGAGTCATATATATATATGTATCACCCTATTTTTGAGTCTCGTGTCTGAAACATTAGTTATTCTTCATATAGCCTGCTTTTCACTAGTACTTCTACGGAGTACTGACCCCTCCGGGGGGCCTCACATTTTTCAGGTTGAGGCTAAAGTCCTACTACCTGCACCTTTGCCTAGGGTGATTGATCGAGAAGGGAGACTTGGTTCGTGCTTCCATTCTTATTTCAAATATATAAACTGCTCATGGATTTTTGAACAATGTTTTCATTAAAACAGTTGGGGCCTGCGTGCCCGTGTTTGCCACGTGTGGCTAAGTATCAAACATTTTATTATTTCCGCATTTGTTTGATTTTGATATTGATGTTGATTGTATGTGTTTACTAATCGGTTTGGCAATAGAATCAATCGGACGCCTTGTACAACTCAATAGGGATGAACTGTTGTTGTTCTTATCGGGTTGTACGGCGGTTGTCTACGTGGCTCGGATGCGGTCCGGGGCGTGACAATTAATTGGTATCAGAGCCATCGATTTCTAAACTATATAATTAACCTCTCAATATGGTTATCCTCAAAAAGTTTTGAATAAAACCATGAGCAACAGTTTTTGTACTTAAGGAACCGTTGGAAACCAAGTTGTTGACCTCTTATTGTTAAGACGGTACCCTTAACAGTTTGTTGGCCATAATGTTGGACCAAGTGGTGTCTTTCGTACTAATCCGTCAATTGACATTGAAACGAGTCTAATGACTCATTCCTTATTTCTTTCAGAAATGGAGGGTGGACGCAGGATAACTAGGAGGAACCCGACAGGGCATGTGCCGGGGGCCATCGGGCATGCCACTCGAGCGGAATCACGGACCTCTAGGGGTAGAGGTCGGGGCCAAAGCCGAGGAGGAGGCCGAGGCAGGGGTCATGGGCGTTCTACCACGCCGACGACAAGTAGCACACGCGTCGGTTCCGTGCACCCGTCATCGGCCACCGAACCGGACGACTTCACCTATGCTCCAAGCACGGAGCAAGAGGAGACCCCGTACAACGGGGAGGACTTTGAGGAAGAAGATGAGGATGATGATCCTCATTATGACCGTATGAGTGAGGTACTAGAGTGGTACCTCGAGAATAAAGCAAAGAGAGAGCAGCGGCGCCAAGCTAGACAGGCTAGGCAAACCATGGGGCAGGGAAGCCGAGGTGCTTCTAGTGCTCCATCTGGAGCATTTGGGGCAGACACGATGGTGCGTATCTCCAAGTATCTCAAGGAGGCCAGGGCCTTGGGGTGCAAATCATTTGATGGCAAGGGCGACATATCCGAGGCCGCCGACTGGATTAAGAAGCTGAATGATGCTTCTAGGGATATGCAAATTGGACTCGACGTGAAGTTGAGGGTTGCCACCAGGCTACTAGAAGGGGTAGCTGTTGTATGGTGGGAAGGCGTGGAAGGAAAGTTCCACGGTGAGGCCACTTGGGAGAAGTTCGAAGTGGAGTTCTATAATCAGTACTACTCAACTTTTAAAGTCAATCTCAAAAGAAGAGAGTACACAAACCTGAAACAGGAGGATGGTTGCTCGGTGAGGCAATTGGAACAAAGGTTCCGTGACTTGGCCCGATTCATCCCAGAATACTCTTTCGATGAAAATTGTATGGCCAATCATTTTTGGGATGCTCTACAGTTGGACATCCGTGACCGGGCTACTTACCATCACAACATGACATTTAGCCAGATTGTCGATCAGGGGCTCCTTGGGGAAGCCCAATGGAACGAGAGGAAGTTGAGGGACGCCGAGGAGGCGAAGAAGAGAAGATGGGGAAACTCGGGACCCCAAGACCCCTCCCGGAAGCATCACGCTGGGGGTGGCAATTCATTCAGGGCACAGGCACCACCGGCGAAAAGGAATAAGGGCTCAGGAGGGCAAGGGCCCAAACCCGGGGGTGTGGGACCACCCAGGTGCGCAAACTGCGGTAAGAACCACGGGGGAAGGTGCAATGAACCACCCCGGTGCTTCAAATGCGGTAGCACGAGCCACCTCAAATCCTCTTGTCCAATGCTGAACGGGGGAGGACCATCGGGAGCCATGGGAGGACCTACGACTAGTAGGGGACGTACGGGGCCGTCTCAGGCCGGCACGGGAAGGAGCGGACCCACGGCTAGCAACGCCGCGTCCGTTAACCAAGGGAGGACCCAAGCACGGGTGTATGCAATGACCGAGGCTGATGCTCGGGCCAACCCGGACTCCATTGCAGGTAATCTCCTGATTTCACATGTATTTGATTATGTAATTGGGTGAAAAATCTTCAAAAATATGAAGGACCCGATCGGGTACCCCTATAGACCCGACCAGGTATAAGCCACGCTTCGAGTTTGAAGTGTGCACCCGTTCGGGCAGCCAAGGCAGGATGCTTCATTTTTGACATTTCGAGCAATACCTGATCGGGTATGGCTATATACTCGATCGGGTATGTGTAGATTTTGAGCTTCGAAGTGTGTACTCGATCGAGCGTCGAAGACAAGGAGCATTTATTTGAGGATTTTGAGTGATACCCGACCGGGTATAGGTATATACCCGACCGGGTATTGACATCTTGTCCGAATTCGAGGCTGGTACTCGACCGAGCAAGGAAGACAGGGGGGTTTCTCCTTAAGAACTCGAGTGATACCCGACCGGGTAGAAGACCCTACCCGACCGGGTATAGGGTAATTCTAGGCTGAAATTTTTCATCCGGTCCTTTTCAGTCGGGATGTCGAATAGGGTGCCTTACATGACTTATATATGTAGGAACACTAAAGATCAACGATAGGGATGCGAGAATTCTCATCGATACCGGGGCACAACGTTCATTTGTGAGCGAAGCGTTTGCCAAGGGATTGAACACGCCTTTGGTAGCAATGATGCAACCTTTGCTGGTCTCTACGCCATTGGGAGATGATGTAGAGAGGAAACACTACTATCCCTCGTGTGATGTAGGGATAGGGGGGCACTGTCTAACGGGTGACTTTGTGCCGTTAGATATGCTCGAGTTTGATGCTATACTTGGCATGGATTGGCTCGAAAAACACCATGTGAAGGTAGATTGCTACACCAAAGTGTTAGAACTAAAGGATAGAGAAGGAAACACTCTATGCTTCGAGGGAGATAGAGGGAAATTCAACCCTTGTATCATATCGGCCATAAGAGCAAGGCGTATGATGAGGAAAGGGTGTCAAGCATACTTAGCCTATGTCATAGGCAAGGAGGGCAAGGAAAAGAGTCTCACTGGGGTGAGAGTGGTGAGTGAGTACCCAGAAGTTTTCCCTGAAGAACTCCCGGGACTCCCACCAGATCGAGAAATTGAGTTCACCATTGAAGTAGAACCCGGTACAAAACCCATCTCGATTCCTCCATATAGGATGGCACCGGCTGAACTTCAAGAGTTGAAGGTGCAATTGGAAGAATTGCTGGACAGCGGATTCATCAGGCCGAGTCATTCACCATGGGGAGCACCGGTACTATTTTTAAAGAAGAAGGATGGTACACTCAGAATGTGTATCGACTACCGTCAGTTGAACAAGGTCACGATAAAGAACAAATATCCTTTGCCAAGGATAGATGACTTGTTTGATCAACTACGGGGGGCAACGGTGTTCTCTAAGATTGACTTGAGGTCAGGCTACCATCAACTGAAGATCAAGGAGAGTGACATACCCAAAAGTGCATTCCGTACAAGGTATGGTCACTATGAGTTTCTAGTAATGTCGTTTGGGCTTACGAACGCCCCCGCGGCATTCATGGACCTCATGAACCGAGTATTTCACCAATACTTAGACCAGTTCGTCATAGTGTTCATTGATGACATTTTGATATACTCCATGAATGAAGAGGAACACGAAAAACATCTAAGGCTTGTGCTTGAAACACTGCGGGAGAAGCAACTCTTTGCCAAATTCTCTAAATGTGAATTTTGACTTGGGGAGATCGGTTTTCTCGGGCATGTGGTATCGGGCTCGGGCATTTCAGTTGATAACTCAAAGATTGAGGCGGTCACTAATTGGGAGAGGCCCAAGAACGTGAAGGAGATAAGGAGTTTCCTCGGTTTAGCGGGGTATTACCGCAAATTCGTGGAAAAGTTCTCGGTGATAGCATCCCCACTCACGAAGCTCACTAAAAAGGGGGCTAAGTTTGTGTGGGATGAAAAGTGTGAGAAGGGGTTTCTTGAGCTAAAGAAACGTTTGACCGAAGCACCAGTGCTTACCTTGCCCGTGTAAGGGTTAGGGTATGACATCTACAGCGATGCTAGCATTCAGGGACTGGGGTGTGTACTGATGCAATCAGGGAAGGTAATTGCTTATGCTTCTCGGCAGTTGAGGAAGCATGAAGTAAACTACCCCACACATGATCTGGAGCTAGGTGTTGTGGTATTTGCATTGAAGATTTGGAGGCACTACCTCTTCGGGGAGTTGTGTCACATTTACACCGACCACAAGAGCTTGAAGTATGTGTTCACTCAAGAAAGAGTTGAACATGAGACAGAGGAGATGGATGGAGTTGATTAAGGATTACAACTTGATCATTGACTATCATCCAGGCAAGGCTAATGTTGTAGCTGATGCACTGAGCAGGAAGAGCTCATCATCAGGGGTTTTACTCACATGCTTACGGGCACTGAGGGCACGCGTGGAGGTATCCACGGATGGGGCGCTATTGGCCAGATTTGAGGTGAGACCCACCTTGTTAGATGAAATCAGAACATGTCAAGGAAATGACGAGGAATGTCAGAAAATCCGGGAACGGATGCTTGTGGGGCCCGTCGAGGGTTTCCGGGAGAGAGAAGATGGACTTCTACTGTTCAAGGAACGAGTGTGTGTGCCATCGGATGAGGAGCTCCGAAAGTCTATCCTTGAGGAGGCCCACTCATCTGCGTATGCCATGCACCCGGGCGGTACAAAGATGTACCGGGACTTGAAGGAAAGTTACTGGTGGTCGGGGATGAAGAGAGAAATTGCAGAATACGTGAGCCGTTGCCTTACTTGTCAACAGGTTAAGGCAGAGCACCAACACCCAGCAGGGTTACTACAACCACTTACCATTCCAGAATGGAAGTGGGAACATGTTACCATGGACTTCGTGGTGGGTCTACCACGGACGGTTAGGAACTACGACGCAGTATGGGTGGTAGTCGATAGGCTGACCAATAGCGCTCATTTCCTACCTATCAACACTACCTATACGCTCGAGCGGTTGGCCAAATTGTACATAGATGAGATTGTGAGACTGCATGGGGTTCCGGTTACTATAGTATCGGATAGAGACCCACGGTTCACATCACGGTTTTGGCCTAAGTTCCAGGAATCCATGGGTACGAAATTGAGGTTTAGCACTGCGTTTCATCCTCAAACGGATGGGCAATCTGAACGGGTGATTCAGATCTTGGAGGACATGTTAAGGGCATGTGCCTTGGAGTTCCAGGGGAGCTGGGACAATCAGTTGGCTTTAGTGGAATTCGCCTATAACAACAGTTATCAGGCAAGTATAGGCATGCCTCCATACGAAGCATTGTATGGGAGGAAATGCCGGACACCATTGTGTTGGGACGAGGTCGGCGAGGCTAAGCTCGAGGGCACCGAGTTAGTTGAGATCACTAAGGAGAAGATAAAAGTCATACAGGATAGGCTCAAGGCTACTCGAGACCGGCAGAAGAGCTATGCTGATAAACGTCGGAGGACGTTGGAGTTTGAGGTTGGTGACGAGGTATTTCTGAGGGTATCACCTTGGAAAGGGATCATCAGGTTCCTCAGTCGGGGTAAGCTTAACCCACGTTACATAGGTCCGTTCAAAATCCTTGAAAGGATTGGGGTTGTAGCTTACCGACTTCAGTTGACTCCAGAGTTAGAAAAGATTCATAATGTATTTCATGTTTCTAGGCTCAAGAAGTATGTGCGGGACCCGTCACATATTCTTGAGAAACCACCGGTGGAAATCCGAGAAGACCTACACTATACGGTGCAGCCGGTGAAAATCATAGACCGACAGGTAAAGAAGCTAAGGAGCAAAGAGGTGCCGATGGTAAAAGTGCTTTGGAAGAGTGACCGTGTCGAGGAGCAAACTTGGGAGGTGGAGACCCTGATGAGGGAACAATATCCATTTCTGTTTGACTAGACGCGTGGATTTCGGGGAGGAAATCCCAAATAAGGGGGGTAGAACTTGTAACACCTCCCCCGAGTATTTGTACTGTACCAAATTATGTATTGAAACTTGAGAAATGTATAAAAGCATTTTTACGTGATTGTAAATTTTTATCATTTCTATTACGTGAATAGTAGAATTCACGTGGGGCCCACACCGGATGTGGGGCCGCCCGATATTATCGGGACTACATGTGATATTAATCTTGGGTTAGATAATATGAATATGGTGGTAGATATCCTAATTGGGCCATGGCGATGGCATATAGTTGACCGGTTGGTCAAACGGGGCCAAATTATCGGTATCGGAAATTATCAGATAACAGCCCAAAAAGAGATTTCGGAGACTTCTAAATTAAAGTTGGGGAATGCATATTGTTACTAAGGTCCAACAAGGATTGAGAACAAGTGTTATATTTTATTTGACCCGATCAAATAAAATATACTTAAAACAGTCCGGAAAATACAACTTTCGGGACCGATTGTACACTCGGGTACACAAAGGGTTGACCTCCCACATAAGTGGGGTCCAACCCACGTCCTTAGCTCTGCAAGGACTCAAGGGGAGCCGCACAAACATAAGGAAAAAGGGGCAAAAGTTGATGGGAGGCCAAACCAATAAATGGAGAGGGGTCCCGCCCCCATATTATTGGTGAATAAGCCAAAAAGGCTATCCCTCTCACCCCCACACCCCATATGCTCGGCTCAATCATCCAAGGAAGGGAGAGGAACTCTGAAACTACTCCATTTCCTCATCCATACACGCACCAAGAACAAGGGAGGAAGAAGGAGGGGAAAAGAGAAGAGAAAAGTTGGTTTTGGAGAGGAAAAACTTGTGTTTAGCAAGGTAAGGACTCCATTAACCCCATTTCGTTTTCTTTAATCATCTTATATGATTATTAAATCATATTTCACACTCTAGGATTGTTCTACACGTTTGGAAGTGTAGAACGAGGGGTTGGAAGGTGGTTCTAAGCCCAAGAATGGACTTAGAAGCCAAAGGGACCGGTTCGCCGGAAAATAACCTTTTTGAGGTTATTTGTATTACTATGGGTTTTATGATGATAAAACCTTGTTAGTAACTTGTCTAAAGTATTCAAGGAACTTTCACGGAGTTGAAAGAGTCGCCGGAGTTGTCGCCGGAGTTCGTTGAAGTTCGCCGGAGTTTCGCCGGAGCTAAATCGGGAAGGCTAGAACTTCACAAGCTTCATTAAAGTGAGAAGACGGCTTTATGCTTTATAACTTTTGCGTGAGGCATGAGATTATCTAAAGTAATCAAGGATATGTTTTGTGGAATGATTAAAGATAATCAAGTATTTGCTTATGCCATGATTTTGCATAAAACATAGTTGAAAAGCATGTTATGTAGGTTTGGTGATTAAAAATGTGATAACATATTTTGTGTGATGATCCAGGGATCCAAAACAGTATTTTTGGATCAAGGACATCAAGAAGTATACGTGTATAAAATTTCAAGTTAATCGGACTCCGTTTGGGGGGTCAAAAGGGGCGTTGACCGCCAAGTCAACTGCCATACCCGACCGGGTATTGACACATACCCGACCGGGTATTTGCTGAAAAATTGCCCAGGGGGCTACTGTCTCCTATACCCGATCGAGTATAAGTAGATACTCGATCGAGTATACACGGAAAATTAGCTTTGGGGGCTACCGCCTCCTGTACTTGACCGATATGGGTAGATACTCGATCGAGTATTGGTTTATGCTCAAAACGGGCAGTTTTGAGCGGGTTAATGTGGGCCGTTCAGGTGGGACCTGCCCACATCGGTTCCTAACGATGGTTATATGACTATAGGGCTAGGTATTGTCCATAGTTGAAGGAACGAAAGGTTAGCCATATCCAGGTTAGGGTTTGGTAAGGATTTAGTTTGGGGTTGAGTATCCCCGGGACATGCAAATGATCCTGAAACTCGGTTGGGGTAGAGCATCCCCGGGACTATAAATGATCCTGAAACTCGGTTGGGGTTGAGCATCCCCAGGACATTAAATGATTCTGAAACTCGGTTGGGGTTGAGCATCCCCGGGACTATACATGATCCTGAAACTCGGTTGGGGTTGAGCATCCCCGGGACTGCAAATGATCCTGAAACTCGGTTGGGGTTGAGCATCCCCGGAACATTTAATGATCCTGAAACTCGGTTGGGGTTGAGTATCCCCGGGATGCTAAGTGCTCCCAAAACTCGGTAGGATATTATGAATGTAGAATGTAGCTGGTGAGGTAGGCATTCGGAAAAAGGGTGAGAAAGGTCAGGTAAGAACTTTATCTCTAAAAGACTCTTTGAATGAAATGACCTACGGGTCGAGTATTTTACATATATACAGTATGTATCATCAGATGAATGAGTCATATATATATATATTTATGTATCACCCTATTTTTGGGTCTCGTGTTTGAAACATTAGTTATTCTTCATATAGCCTGCTTGTCACTAGTACTTCTACGGAGTACTGACCCCTCCGGGGGCCCTCACATTTTTCAGGTTGAGGCTAGAGTCCTACTACCTGCACCTTTGCCTAGGGTGATTGATCGAGAAGGGAGACGTGGTTCGTGCTTCCATTCTTATTTCAAATATATAAACTGCTCATGGATTTTTGAACAATGTTTTCATTAAAACAGTTGGGGCCTGCGTGCCCGTGTTTGCCACGTGTGGCTAAGTATCAAATATTTTATTATTTCCGCATTTGTTTGATTTTGATATTGATGTTGATTGTATGTGTTTACTAATCGGTTTGGCAATAGAATCAATCGGACGCCTTGTACAACTCAATAGGGATGAACTGTTGTTGTTCTTATCGGGTTGTACGGCGGTTGTCTACGTGGCTCGGATGCGGTCCGGGGCGTGACACACCCGCTTTGGTGTCCCCCAAGAGATCATATCCGACAACGGCACCCAGTTCAAAGCGGCACCCTTTCAGGAGCTCCTTCGAGAGTGGGGAATAAAGCACCGTTTCTCCTCCGTTGCCTGCCCTCAAGGCAACGGGTAGGTTGAGAACGCCAACAGAACTATAATGGAGGGGCTGAAGAAGAACCTACAGGACGCAGGAGGGAGTTGGGTCGACGAGCTCCCCAACATCCTGTGGTGCTATCGTACTACGCCGAGGAGGGCAACGGGTGAAACACCTTTTGCCCTTGCTATGGCATTGAAGCAAAGGCACCCACGGAGGTCACCATTCCCAGCTGACGGGTGGGGAGCAGTACGACCCTCAGGTCAACGAGGAAAACATGAAGATCGACCTCCACCTGGTCGAAGAAAGACGTGAGCAAGCATTCATCCGAGCGGAGAACTACCGGCGTCAAGTAAAATCATACTATGACGCCAAGGTACGTTCCCGGGAATTCCAAGTGGGGGACTACGTCCTCCGCCGAAGGGAAGCAAGTCAGCCGACGGAAGGGGGCAAGCTAGCCTTGAAATATGAAGGTCCCTACATCGTCAGTGTCGTGGTGAAACCCGACACCTACAAGCTTAAATGCCCAAACGGGACCAATGTACCACGAACGTGGAATGTACACCATTTGGTGAAGTTTTATCAATAATCCGATGGAGGTGCAGCCGGCAGAGCCCTCACCCCTTGACGGGTTATTGATTGAACATCACCCTCGGCCTTGAGCCACTTATGAATGAAAATCATGTTTCCTTTAATTTCTTGGAATTCGAGTAGCACATTAACAGGCGTCCTCATCGACCACCTTAGAGCGAAAGGCTCAAGCATGGTCGATGTGGCGCTTCACATCTGCAACCTTAGAGCGAAAAGCTCAGATATGCCCCATTGTATTTTGTATCAGCAAAAGGTTTAGGCCCAGCTGAAAGAGCACGTCGTATCGGCCCTTCAGAGCGAAACGCTCAGGCAGGACCGACGACGTCCCCAGGACGATGGGCCCGCAAACGGCCCGCGTCTTGAAACGGGAAGTTCACCGCGTCGTCCGCGCGCCCGATCGCAGGACGACAGGCCTGAAATCATGGCCGAGGTGACAAAATCCCCAAACTCAGGGATGGGCAACGGCAGCCGTTGGAAACCAACCAAAAGTCTAGCCCGCGTCATAAATAGGCGACGGGACCCCCCCTGAGATCATGGACGTTATAAACGAAGTCCAAACCGGCCGAAGGACTATCGACCCCTTCGGCCGAAGCCTGAAAGAAGGACACTCCTTGAAATAGGGAACGAAAAAAAAAAGAAGGAAGCCAAGGACTGCGCGCACTTGCCGGCCTCGAGCACTAAAGATAAATCCCCACAAATCAGCCACACATTTGGCTAAGTACATATCAGTTGAATACAAAGGTAACACTACCAACGGGCAACGCGGACGAAGCGGCCACCCACTACGAGGAAAGCGTCAAGGACGGAGCATCCGCCCATAAAATCCTAACCAAAATGGTTGGGTGAAACGAGGGTGGTAACCTTCATCGGCCATGACCACCTGAAGTGCCAACACTTAGCATGAAAAACAAAGAATCGTAGCTTGACACTTAAACACAATCCTGAAGTTGAACACCGGAAAGGAGGCCCAGGACGAAGTGGGCAATAGAACACCCGCGGGAAAGTTGAACACACGGGTGGCAACCCTTACCGGCCACAACATTCTTGCCGGCCGTTAAAGGCGCTAAAAACCTGGGCGGTTGCTTAAGCTGAAAAATATTGAAGAAAGTTGTCTAAGTGATTTCCAAACACTTAGAAAATTTCTGAAGAAAGTTGCCTAAGTGAACTTCAAACACTTAGAGAATTCTTTGAGGAAAGCAAACGCGAAGGAAAAGGCAAACACTCGGGCACCCTCATCGGCCACACCGCCCAACTTGGCCAACAACGGTACCACACAGAAGAAAACTACATGGCTCAGCACTTAGATAAATCCCCAAAGTATTGAATATCGAGGGGACAGCCTTGAGATGAAGCGGGCACTCGAATACTTGTAGGTGCCCGCCTCGGTCCCAGCAAAATGCGGTAGTTACCTATGTTTTGGTTTGACACTTAGATAAATTTCGAAGTTGAAATAACTAAGGCAAGAAACAAAACATTCAAAGCCGAAGGGACAAGCAACCCGTGCACTCCAAAGGTCAAGTCCCATAGGGGAGCACTTCGGCCACCACACTCAGACGGCAAAGGTCAGGTACCCTTATCAGCCACAAGCACAGAAATCGGATGTGACCTCCTGTTTAGATAGGGGGCAGGGGAACGAAGGGGCCGAAGAGAACGCCGGGCCGACAAGAACGCCACGTGTGGCATTTGGTTCAAACACTTAGGGAATTTTCCAAAGTATCGGGCAAAAGTGAAAGGGGGCGTAACACCAAGACGACGCGAACACCCACCCACTTGAAGCCCTAATACTTAGAGAATTTTCTAAGTCCCAATTCCAAAAACACTTAGACAAATTTTAGAAAAAATGGGAACAAAAGTAAAGGGGGAACAAGACGACGACAAGACAAAGCAGGGCCGGGAACATGTTTTATTAATGAATTCATTACATGGAGGGCACTTCGGCCATTACATTCAGACGATGAAACACAAATGACAAATTACAAGTTAAGCAGATATGGACGTATCAGGCCTCCAGAGCGCCCTCATCAGCAGTGTGACCCGCAACACCCTGGTTAATGACGAGCTCAGCACCCTCCTCGGTCTCGGCATCCAAGCCGGCCTCTACGGCGGAAGTGGCGGTGTCGTCCAAGAAATCATCTTCCTCGTAGTCCGGTTCGCCGAGGCCGGAACTCTCTATGGGACCCTGCCTATCGCACAGAGGAAGGTTGATCTGCTCCTCCGGATCCTTCATCAACCTGGGAAGCTGCAGGTTCCGCCTGGCCAAACCCCGAGTATAGCTCAGGGCTCTGAGAGCGCGACTCAGCCGCCGATAAATGAGCCTCTGCATCCGATGTTGGCCCATGTTGTAATACACGGACATTTCACGTTCGAAATATTCCTGGCCGGCAGGGGAGTTCTGCCCCCAGTCTTCGAGCTTGGCCGCTACGAACTCATAACATCAGGGCAGGCGCTCGTCGGCCTCCTAGCCTTCGACCAGGAACTTCGCCACTGCATCATCAGTGGCCTTCACTGCCGCAACCTCAGCTTCGGCCTTGGCCCTCTCGGCCTCATCTGCCCGCCGACGATCAGCCTCGCGGGCACCCTTCTCTTCGGCCAGTTTTGCCAGGGCCTCTTCCTTGGCCGCATCGGCCTCATCGCCCCTTTTCTGCAAGGCTGCAAAATCTTCCCGCAGCCTCCCTAAGCAGCTCATGGCCTCATCGGCCGAGGTGCCTTCTCCTCGAACTCCTTCAAGCGGGCAATCTCCCACTGTTGCCTCTTGTTGCTCTCCATGAGCATGAAGGCACCCTGCAACGGAAAAAGCTATCAGGCAAACGTGCAAAAATGTCAAAGGAAAACAATAAGGCTAAGGATGAAAGGAATTACCTGGACGACAAGGTCCATCCCACCGTCGTATATCTTGACATCCCCTAGCTTGTCAAGATACACCCGGTCCTTGGTCGGGATGGCCTGAGAGAGCACGTTGTGGCCGTCAACGCCATCATTGAAACCCCCCCGTCCTTGGGGTATTCAACCTCCATCTTATAAGTGGCCGTAACCACCTCCTTGCCGGACCGCTTCGGCCGGGAGTCCTCAGCAAGGGAAAGGGGTTGAGAACCATCTCCGGAAAGACCATAGGTAAGGTCCACGAGGGCAGCAGCAGCACTGGACCCTCCTTCGTCCGCAATCGGGACGGCTAGTACGCCGGCCTCATCGACAATGGCAGAGGATGAAGCTTTCTTTGACTTCTTGGCGGGTTGCATACCGGCCTCAGTCAGCTTCCTCTGGGATTCCTCCGCTGGCCGTTTTTTCTTCGGTGGGGGAGGTGGCCTCTTCGTCGCATCACCACCAGCAGCTGCCTTCGCCGCAACCTCCTTGGCGGCCAACTCCGTCTTGGCCCTCGCAGCGGCCTTGTTCATCACGGATCGCCGATCCATTACGAAGTCTGCACAACAAAGAAACAAGTCAGCAAAATAAAAAGACAAAGTAAAATGAGGACGCCGTAGGGGGTATTACCATCAGCTTCGGCAGGAACGCCCAGATCGGGGCCGTCGGCCTCCTCGAAGGTCGTGGTCATCTTCGGCCACAATTGGAGGTCATCTTCCTTATCACCATACACGAAGTATCTAAAGAAGCCGATAGCGGTCATCTTGTACTCCGTGATGTAATCCTTCACATTCCTCGCACCCCCCCCCTCCAAGAACGCCGCCACCTGAGCATCTAGGATTGAACTCTTGGGCGGGTCATGAAGAGTAAACCTTCCATCATGACCGACGGAGGGGGGGAACTCAGTGCCACCCTCGCCCAGGGACACGAAGACAAACTTGCTCTTCCAACCGTGTATGGATGAAGGCAAGTCCGTGAAGGTCCTCTTCTTCGGCAGCTGCTGCAGAGTGGCGTAGCAAGCACAATTCTTGTGGCTCCCTCGGCCAATGTGATAGAGGTTCATGAAGAGGGCCGTTGTCGGCCTGTAACCCAACTCAGCACAACGGAGAAGGAACCCCACCATCAGCGAGTAGCTATTAGGGGTCAGCAAGGCAGGAGGGAGCCCCACCATGTCCAAATACTCCTGGATGAAGGAATGAAGGGGAAACCTCAGCCCCTTGGCGAAGCTCATCGGATACACTCCGAAGTATCCTGGTGGCGGATTAAGCACGTGGTCCGTCGGCCTAGGCGCCCTAACCCTCCCAAACGGCCCCACATACATCTGTGCGACCAAATAATCAGCGGCACTGCTCTCCAGCTTGATGAGGAAAATGTTGGTAAGGTCCATGTAAGAGAAACCGGGCCCCTTCTTCGGCCGCCTGTTCCTCTTCGGCCGCGGTAGCCCCTTCACAGCAGACACCGGCTTCGGGCACAGGATGGTAGTAGAGGCGGACGCCCCTTCCACTACGCGGGTAACCCCTGCGTCCTCACCCTCGGATGACGAAGCGGACCCTTCGGCCTCGTCCTCCTCGTCCGCATTATCTCCGGATTTATACGAGCTCAGGTGTTCGATCTCTTCGGCGCACTCCTCGATCACATCGTAGTCAAGAGACTTGGCGGAAGGCTCATCGTCGTACGGGTAATACTCCTCGTTTAAGGATTTCATCTTAACAACTCCTAAGGCACTAAGGGGAGCTACTTTAGATCTAAAGTGTTTTTGTGACTAACACCGGATCAAAGCCTAGAAAGAGCAAAATATGTAAGAAGTAGAAGAACGGATTGAAGAACTAACCTTGAAGTTTTGAAGAAGGTGAAGAACACTCAGCAAAGGCTTTATCTCTCTAAACATTTTGGGCAGCACTTCGTTACTAAGAATGCAAATGAAGGCAGTCCTCGGAACGGGAGGGTATTTATAGCCCCCCTCCTAACGGTAACTACACGTGGCATCACCTTAGTGGCCACACCAACGGCCACCAATGGGATGCCACCATTCTGTCTATAGGCCAAACCCCCTCCACAAATCAGCGGCCCACCAACGAAGCAGTCCCTACGGATCAAGGAGGGAAGAATAGCACCCACGACGGCCAACACAGCCAACGGCCATCCACATTGCACCTGTATCGGCCATCTAAGCGGCCACACATATTACGCAAAGGAACGCTTTACAACGGCCACAATACCCCAAAGGAAGGGAACCTAACGGGCATGAGGCCCTCACCCTAAACCCTTGATGATAACCCTTTGAAAGCGACCTGCATCCAAGGGTTCTCCCACAGGGTTACCTTGGTCAGGAAATCGCCAAAGGGTTGGATCCAAGGGCAGTATGAGGACCCCACTTCGGCCTAAGTTTCAAGCTACTCCTTCACCCCTCACTCACTATTCGGCCTGAAGCAGTGGGGGACTGGGGGGACTACACCGGCCTCAAGAATAGCAGGCAAAATGAGAAAATAAAAATATACCAAGTCCACAACTACAAACATCAGACATGCACCACAACGTCAATAACATCGTGATGCACCATCGGCCGCAGCAAAGCTTGAAATCACAGGACACTTATCGGCTTTGAGACCACAAACCACTCTCGACCAGGAATCAAAGAAGAGGAGGATGACGTACCTGAATCACCATCGTCCATGTACCACAACGGCCAAAAGGAATGCACAACACCCTCACCGGCCACCCAAGACAATAGACGTCCGTCGTCCTCAAAACAAGACGCAACCCCAACGGCCTCATCAGCCCAAAAGGGAAGTTCAACCATCAACGAACAAGGATAGACACTACCTTCATCGGCCACTCATGCCGGAACACTCATCGTCCGCAAACAAGCGCACCAAAGGAGTAACAGCCTTCCTCGTCCACATCAAGGAACGGGTAACGGCCAAACTCAGAACAGGGCCACCAAACGCCACGATAGGGAACGGCCAACGTGGTCCCGCATCGGCCAAGAGCATCAAACACCGAAATCTACTCTCCTTCACTTCGTCTACATCTCAGCTTAGAGAGTGGGGGACTCCTGATGGAGTATATGGGTTTAGGCCCTAGGACCCACATACTCAGAAGAACAGAAAGCACAAGCCACTACGCAGTGCCCTCGTCGGCCAAAGGACCCTCGTCGGCCGGAGAGGAACCGACTCAGAATATGATCCTGAAGCCATGGAACCAGGGTGTCCTCATCGGCCGTGCCCTCATCGGCTATGCCCTCGTCGGCCAGACCCTCGTCGGCCACGGAGGTCTCGCAGAACTAGATTTTACACTTATTCATTTATATATCCCATCATTTACTTTGTATTCGGCCCAATAGCGGTCCAGTTGTAAATGGGCCTCCCAAGCCCAAGACTTGGGAGCCCAGCCGGTATTTTTCCTATTAATACTTCCTCTGGAGGTAGTTATGGGGGTTACAAAATCATTCTATTGAAGCATTTACTTGCACTTCTCTCTCTAGCTCTCACTTCTCTCTAGATATATACTCTATCAGTCTCAACTCATGGAGTAAGTTGATGAAAAAGAACTATGGAAACCAAATGAAGAGAAACAGAAGAATTAATTCATTAATTCATCACATAGTAATCAGTTTGGGCTCACAAGTCACGACATTCCAAAAACAATATTCAGATATCTCGAGAGATTTTTTTCAAAATCAGACATCTTAAGAACTGTGTAGTTAGACACTTTTGATTATTATGGCATTTGAGTATGCATTACAAATTAATTAAGCTTATTAATGACTATCGAATAATATAACTATCATGGATAATAAGCTTGAATGGGGATAATAAGCTTAGGTGAAGAGTATGGAGCAGAGAGCTTAGCTGAATAAATTGTTTTTACTTTCACATTTCACTCTTCTAAAATTCATGTTAACCAATTTCAATATATTAACAACTGAGAAAAAATAATTCATTTCTAGTCTCAACTAAAACTATTCAATGACAGTCAATAGTTTAATATAGGCACTCCCTTTTGCTGTAATCTTCTCCTCTTGTGCCCTTCCTCATCCTTTAATAATTTCCATTTCTTTTTTTGTTCTTTCAGATTAATTCTACCCTTTGTTTATGAAAAACTTACTTCATCCTTCTCTATCTAAACTTTCTCATTTGAATCACGTGCATTTTAAAGAATGATGTTTCAGAATGTTGTTTCATAACTAATGAAAAAATTACTCCATCCTTCCCTATCTAATCTTCTCAAAAATTGTCAGATATTAAAAAAACAAAGCTCAATTGGCCTTGAAGAAGATGTTAAGACTCGGGGTTCCATCCTAAAAGATCAACCTATTAGGAGGAGTAGCCTAAAGCTTAATATAGCACTCTAATGCTTCTCAATTTTCCGGTGTGGGACATTTAACACCCCTCCTCACGACCAGACACTTCGTCTGGATCGTGTCGTCATTCATTTTTTCATCGGTTCGTCAATTTTTTTATCATGTCGTCATTTTTCATAAGGGGTCCACATCATGGATCGATTTTGCTCTGATACCATGTTAAGACTCGGGGTCCACATCATGGATCGATTTTGCTCTGATACCATGTTAAGACTCGGGGTTCCATCAATTTTTTTTATCATGTCGTCATTTTTTATAAGGGGTCCACATCATGGATCGATTTTGCTCTGATACCATGTTAGCCTGAAGCTTAATATAGCACTCTAATGCTTCTCAATTTTCCCGTGTGAGACATTTAACAGAAGAGGCGGAGAAATAAAAAAGCTCATTTCCTCTTCAGATTCCAATCACATTCGAAATTTAAACAACAAAAAGTGAAAATTCCATTTGATTAAAGAGCTTACCTTGAAGTCGTTGACAGATGACGAGCCAACCGAAGATTTGGGAGATTCCGTATTGTTGAGGTGAAACCCCTAGCAGCGATTCCCTAACTAGAGAAGCTGGAGCATGGTTGACATGTGAAGAAGGAAGATGGTCTTCAGTAAACCAAGGAGTTGTAGCGTGTTGGAGAAGCGGTTGTTTGGCGAAGCTTTGCAGCGACTGTAATAGCTACGGAAGTGGACATATGTTCTTCAAATGGCAGCGGTTTGGCGGAGATGTAAAGAGGGTAAGCGCAGGAAGGTCGGCGGAAGAAGCTTAGGTGCAGTTAAGGCGAGAAATCACAGAAGGACGGGGAGGAAGGCGAGATATGTTTGGGTTTTAGTTTTTTAAAAAATGGTTAGGTAAACACCTTTTTTTTGTGTTTGAACCGATTATTCTGCTTGTGCTTCTTTTTTAAAAGCAAAAGCAGAATCAGTTTTCCACTTTCACCCAACACTCCAACTTCTGCTTCTGCTCCCCAAAAGAGTAAAAGCAGTTTTAAGAATCAAATCCAAACATCCCTTATACCAGCCTAGTTGATATCTATTAAGTATTAACATATACGTATAAAAAAAGAGTATTCATTTTCCTTACTGAATATCTATTAGAAAACAGGTCCTAAATCTTAATAGTTGGTCGTTCTTCCGTTGCATTCTTTAAAGGGGTATTTGCAAATGTTTTTTTTATTTTGTTTTTGTGTATTTGCAAATGTTTTAAAAAACACTTTTTCTGTTTTTAACTTTCAAAAAGCTGAAAGTGGTGTTTCAATTCAAGCTTTTGCTTAAATTCAAGTCCTTTTAAGCCAAAAGTTAAAAGTTGGGCATGTCATGCTTTTATGTGCTCCTTGATTTTTTTTTAAATAATTTAAACTTTTAGACTAACAGCTGAAAGTTAGGATAGTTAGACTAACAGCAACCTTGGAGTGAATAAGCCATATTTGAGCTTTTGACCCCAAAAACTACTCCAATCCAATGTATAAGAGGGTGTCAAAGTGAATATATATGGTACTTTGGGAGTGGGAATTAGATACTTATTCACTGAAGAGAGAGGGTAAGGAAGGTTGTGTGCGCGGGAGAAAAACAGACATCATGCGTACGAAAATATGTGGGCCTAAGAAAAATAAAAAAAACCATTTCCTTTGTAGAGTAATACTTTTTTATTTGAATTTAAATTTTTACAAAAAATATATCATATTTCATACTTTTTTATGATCTTTCATATGACATCAATATCAAATATATAAAGTAAAAATTAAAGGCCAACATTTAAAGGCTTGCTAAAATTAAAAAAAAAATTGTAAAAAATATTATTTTGTAAATTTTTTTTTTTGCATCGAAATGTTTGACTTTTTAAATCATAAATATTTGTAAAAAAATGTGTCATATAATTGATGTGTGATAATAAAAGTAAGGATTTATACATTTATTTAAAAAAAACTGTGGTGAGTGAATATATTGACGATGCTGGGTTGCAGAGAAAAACTGCTTGACTGAGTGATACGTATGAAATGATGGTAAATTTGATTTATTGACCGGTTGTGGGCAGCGTTATTGAAGTATTAGGTCAACATGTCCCATAAACCCCAAAATACCCATTCCGATTAACTATCAGTCCGTATGAAAATCCAGACGCGTGTCACGAATTTTTGTTGCAGACCGTCTGTCACCATCCGTATGTCGGCGACATGCTATCCGGCACCATCCTTGACGTGGCCACCCGCCAAGGCCCTCATCTGCAAGCGGTAGGCTAAGGCTATTAGCTTAGACTATCGGAGCTCACCTCTCTTCCGATGTGTGTGTGTGTGTTTATATTGGTGCTCACTTCTCTGCAATGCTACAAATCGGGGAGAGAGGTAAAGGAGATGCGGCAGTGGCCAGTGGCTCGGCCGTGCCTCCGATGAGTCCTATCCATTTATCTCATTCGTTATTCATTTTAATTTGGGGGCATTTTTATATTTTTACAATCAGCCCGTTTGGCAGCACGAAAATCGGCTGTTCTGGCTGATTCTGCTGAAATTTATAAAGTTCTGGCTGAAGTGGCTGCATTGGCTGATTCTGCTGATACAAGAAAAAAATATTTTTAAAATATATTTTATTAATAAAATAAAGAAAAAAATATATGTAAAATTAGCTAAAATGGTCATCTACAGTAACTTCAGCCAATACAGCCAGAAAAGTAACTCCAACCTTACTTTTTCGGCTTATTACACAATTCAGTGCGCGAAAGCAAAATTTACGTGTTTGGTAAAAAAGTTGGCTGATAAGCCTGATAAGCCGAAAATGAGGGTTGCCAAACAGCCTCAATATATCACACTTAAAACCATTTTTTATCAAACACTCTAACTTTTACATATTAATTAAATTCGCTTCTAATTTTAAAGATATGTGCCTACCTTCTTGTCTAGGGTTTTTTGGTTTATGACCGACGGCTTACGCCATTTTGTGCACGAATTTAGGGTTGTAAATGAATCAAATAATCTGTGTTCGATTCGCGATTCGAATTCGTATAAGATGATTTGAATTCGGAAAATTCAAATATAAATACAAATACAAATAAGAATATTAAGTTTGATTCGAGTTGTTATCAATAAGAATATCAGTGTATTCGATTCGAATATTAATCAAATATATTCGATTAATAATAATGGTAATATTAATATCAATATTAATAATAATAATAGTAATAGTAATAGTAATAATAGTAAATAGTAATAACACTATAATAACTTTTAAAAGATAGCAATACTCTCAAAGTGTAACCCATATAATATACTTTTGCATACAGATTCCAAACTCATTTGTAATAAATGAGAACATAAATACGAATACAAATCAATTTTTTGGTTTCAAATGTCTTTCAAATGCGATACAAATAATTATGCATTCGATTTGAGGAATAAAATTAGAGTTGTTTGACTTTGATATATACAATTATCAACTTATTTCACACATTATAAGTATAATTTCTAATGTGTGTGTTAGTGTTTATTTCAAAAAGTTTGAAATAGATTTATATTTATTAATCATAAAATTAATTCACTTTAGCATACTGTGCACCATCTAAAAATGCATTGATCCATTAAATTTAAATTCTAAAAATACATACCAAGTCATAACATGCATTTACAATATAAAAAATAGGGAGTATAAGAAAAGTTATTTTATAGTGATATTTGACTAATATTTAACATATACTCAAATCGATTCGATATTCGTATATGATTCGTTAACTATTTGTATTGTTAAACAAATACAAATACAAATCGAAATTAATATTCGTTTCATATTTGAATTCGAATTCGTATTTGAAAAATTAAACAAATACAAATACAAAATCTCATTATTCGACTCGATTCGATTCGTTTACAACCGTATGCACGATGCTAGAGTTCTGATGGGGGATGCGAGATGGTGGGATTTGATACCGGACTTTCTCATTCTCACAGTTTTCTGGCACACCAATTTTATACTCCCTCCGGTCCTAAATAAACTTCACACTTTTCATTTTTGGTAGGTCCAAAATAAACTTCACACTTCTTCTCTTTTCCTTATTTGACAAATTATTTACATCAAAACAGTGCAAAACAGTGTCAAACAGTGTCAAACAGTGCCAAACAGTATAGTGTACTCTACAGTAAAGTCAAATTTATTTCCTTAATTTGTGTGAATTGTTACCGGTAAGATGCTTGGTTTTGAGAGAACATGTCGATGAATGAGGCGGTGTTTATGGTCGTCTCTCAGGTGGGGTAGCCGTCGACAAGATCCAGCGACGATGCAAGAGGTCTCGATACTCATCCGCCACCGTTGTGATCGGTTTCGGAGACTGGGTTTACAAACATGGGATTCATGTGCTGAGTTCTGGGATTCGGAACACTTTTTTGTGCGTTGCAGGAGGACGGCTGAAGGATTTGGAGCTGCATACTGCTATTGTTTATGATGCTCGAGCTAGGGAGCGAGTAGCATATCTAAACCGGATCCTTGGGAGGCTTATGCAAAGAGAGCATGTGAGAGTTGAATCAAAGATGATGGAAGATGTTTTGGTGTCATCAATTGAGATCCTTGAGATGCTGGCTGGGAAGTGGGATGCCACAAAAACTAGCACGGATGCAAAAGCTCCAATGGACATGGCTGATCTGGAGTCAAAAGGAAGTATGAGTTATGTTTTTGTTGGTGTCACAGGCAAGGGCACGGTAAGGGAAGGAGACTCGGTGAGTAAGGAGGCCCAGGGTGACCAAAAGCCTAGAGGCTTTGGGAGGAGCAGGAACAGGTGGATTCAAGTGGGGATAGCATGACTCTTACCAAAGCAAAAAACGGGGAGGTGACGGGTCTAGAACTCCAGACCCGTCAGGATTTCTGAAGCAAACTTGTTGGTTTGGAGCATAGAAGGTCCTCGTGTTCTTGAGGACGGAGCATAAGTTTAATTTTATTGTTCTTATTGTTGTTATTTTAATTGATCAGCTTGTTTACATTTTTCGTTTTTGTAACTCTTTCATTAGGATTGGGTGATGGGAGGTCTGCTTTGATGTCTTTGGCTCATTTATGCCTATTAAATTATAGAATCAACGAATCATATTGCTTTTTTAAATGTGGTTAACTCTAAGTCTGGTTCGAGGGTTGACGGTTGGTTGTTGTCTTTTTGTTTTGTTTACTCCCTATCTGAATGACGTGATAGCAATTTAAGTCTCCTTCTTCCAAACAAAAATCATTTCCAATTTTCAAACACTACCAACTTTTACTACAAAACACTTTTTCAAAAAATCACTTTTGAAAAGTATAAGCAATTGCAAACACTCACTAAATTTTCTTCTGTTTTTTTCTCCACATATAGATTGGAAAAAGGGCAAATAAGCCCACATACTAACCAAAAATGTCAATTAAGCCCTTATATAGGAAGTTCTATCCGGCCGTTGCAATTTGGGGCAGTTCCCGGTGAAATTTTTTGATGAAATTTTTTGAGAATCTTATTTATTAAGTCTAGTTTACTCATACCAAATTTGAGCTAACAATTTAATTGGGAAGGCATTCAAATAAATTCTTGAAGATAATTGCGCTTTTAACTGCGCAGTTATCTTCAAGAATTCATTTGAATGTCTTCCCGGTTGAAGTTTTAGCTGAAATTTGGTATGAGTAAATTAGACTTAATGAATAAAATGCTAAAAAAATTGCATAAAAAATTCTACCGGGAACCGCACCAAATGATGACGGCCGGACATAGCCTCCCATATAAGGGTTTAGTTGACCTTTTTTTATTAGTATGTGGGCTTATTTACCCCTTTTTCCCATATAGATTTATTAATATGTTTTCTTATAAGATATATGCTATATATAATACTCCCTCCGTCCCATAAAATAAGTCTCATTTCAATTTGGATCGGAGTTTAAGAAAGTGGGAATGTATGGTTGTGGTTGAGTAAGAAAAATGTAAATGAATGTTAGCCACACAAAGCTTTTCAAAAAGGGAAATAGGAACAATTTTTTGGAACGGTCAAAAAAGGAAAATGTGACTTATTTTATGGGAGGAAGGAAGTTTATAAGTATATTTTTGAAAGTTCGTGGGGTTCCGAAACCCCGTGAGACACAATAAGGTGAGTCCGCCACTAGCGGTGGCAATTGGGAGCCACTCATAAATATTGAGGCAATGATGAGGATGTGAAAGATGTGCGAAGGAAATGTAGAGTAGGGTTTGGGTACTTATATTAAGGGAGTTAAAGACAATTAAAGACAATTTACTCTTAAAATGGTCAGAGTTTCGTCCAGAAGAGAGTTTAATCCTATTTTTGTCCATACAAAGTTGAGATGTAATATTGTTGTCAGTATATATTGAAAAAATGACATGTATATTACTATTGGAATTTCTCCGAACAAAAAATATGACTAGTTATGGTCAGGACCGATTATAGTGGGGAGACACCTACGCATATGTCTAAGGTCTCACTATCATATAGGGCACCAAACTTTCAGGAATAAAAACTTAGTCATTACATAATCTGTAGATAGTACTATGGGTAAAAAGAGGGAAACAGTTGCAAAAGTGCAAAACTTAATACGTAGTACGACTTACTCCTGAAAAAGCACTCTGTATATGTATGTTTCACGTGGCCAAAACCTTATGTAGCTCATTATGAATTATTGCCTTATTGGTAAACATTTTATTTTTAACGTTTTTAATATTAAAACAGCTTCACATATTTTCTTTTTAATATTTTAAATCAACTATTCTATATATAATCTACTTCTACCTCCGTCCCGTTTTAGTTGCCATTTTCGACTTCTCCAGTCAAAGATGGTAAAATTTGATTATTTATTTTAACTAATTTATTTATACAAAATCTAATAATTTTATACTTTTGTGATAATATATTTTTTGAAAAAGAATATTTTCATATCATTTTGATATTATCAATACTTCTATATATAAATCTCTAATCAGTCAAGTTATATATCATTGACTTGAAAAATCAAGTTCAGTGAACTAAAGTAGGACGGAGGGAGTATTATTACATGTGTAAATTTATCATTTTTTTAAAATTATTGCGTAAACATTATTGTCTAATATGAAAATGAAATTGGGAAAATTTTCTAAATAGGAGTAAAAACATTTGGAAAAATTGAAAATAATAATCTCAACTATTGCTGGTCCGCTAACAATAATCCCAACTATTGATTATTTTTGTATAATCCCAACTATATGGACCATCTGCCAATAATAGTCCATGACCGCATATTACATGCTCTAACAAGTGAATTTTTAATAGAAATTAAGCGTAAAAATTAAAATTTGGGATTATTTATAGGGATTACATGCTATATCTCTTTAGAAACTATATGAATTTATTTATAGTTGGTCACGTCGGACCATTATTGGCGGAAGGTCCCTAAAGTTGGGATTATTCTGAAATAATCGATAGTTGGGATTATTATAAGCGGACTGTCAATAGTTGGGATTATTACAATCAATTTTTCCAAAACATTTTGAAATTCCAAAATAGGATTGCCATGTTTTTATCCCTTAAATAGGAGTAATATTTGCCAAGTTTGGCAGGCTTTAAATATGACAGTGTTTTTCAAACTTGATAGAAATTGCTTCTATTTAGAGAATAAAAACATGAGATTTCGACCGATCCTATTTTAAAATTTTGCAATATTTTTACTCCTATTCGGGAAATTTCTAAATGTATTTTTAATTTTTGTCTAGGGCACCAACCCAACTCAAGACAACCCTGAATATGATTTTGAACAAAAATATGACCAGTCATTGTGAACTAGTCACTATAGTGCGTTTTAGAATGAGAAGTCATCGTAGATGACGAGTCACTAAATATGTCACTTTTTGTTTTTTTTTTAAAATAAGTCATATTTTTATTTTTTGAATTTAATTTAGTGATATTCATGGGAAAAGGTCTTATATATTTAAGTTGGTAGGTGTTAATAGTAATTTAGTGGTTGTGAATAAAAACATCATTTTGTTTCTTTAGTGAGGTGATTATTTTACTACATATACTCCCTCTATTTTTAAATCAAAGTCACACTTTGATTTCACACTTATTAAGGACATAAATATACTGGGGTAAATTCTATTGTAAAGTACACTGTTATGCACTATTTTGCATTGTTTTGATATATATTTGTTTGCCAAATAAGAAAGTGTGACTTTATTTTGAAACGTCCAAAAAAGGAAAGTGTGACTTTGATTTAGAAACGGAAGGAGTATAATACTTTTTATTATTTCACTGTGGGCTTAGGATGTTTCTACTTAGACTGTTTTCAGTCCCAGACCAGACTTAAACATATCAGACCAGATCAAACTTAAACAGACCAGCTGACCAGATCAGACTTGACTTCCGTAGTTCTAAAATACACAGAGACCAGACGATTACCAGACTAGACCATATTTAAACAGACCAGATCAGCCCATATTTAAACAGACCATACCAGACTTAAACAGATCAGACCAAACTCGACCAGCAAATTACAGCCCAAGTAAAAACACCCTTAGGTTATAGCCAGTTCAAGGCCAAATTCATAACTGGGCAGAACTTCACATATGCTAGCACATACTTCATTCGTTTCTTAAAACTCTATCAACTTTCCTTTTTTGATCGTTCCACTAACTTTTCCATTTTCCCTTTTAAATAAAAAATTTGTGGTTCTAACTGATTTTCTCTCCACTGCACCAATCTTAACCATGCAGTTTTTACTATATTGATCCTCGTATCGATCAAACCTGGTTAAGTTTTAAAGGACGGAGGGGGTATTAGTTTTTACTACTCAAATGTTTCATAGAAGAATTTAGAGCTATGTTGACCGAAAGTATAGGGAATACTTATCTGTTTGTTGAGTTCGTCTAATATTTATTGTTTAGTTGGTTATGATTTGTTTTTTCTTGATTCGATACAAATCTTATTAACTTATGCGGTACTCCATAATGTGATCCGGTACTCCCACCTTAGGAGCTCCCATCTCGACCCGACAGGATAGTGGGGAGGTTAGTCAGGGTGACTCGGTCAGTAGAATGACAGTAGGTCCATACACCCGTGCGCACCAGAGGCCCAGCCTTATTTCAGATTCTGTGACCTCCACCCGATCGGTGTGGGGATTCGAACCTTGATCCGTTGATTCAAATCTCCCACCACTCGACCAACTGAGCTACCCGTGCGGGTTCTGTGCCTTTTATCATCAAGTATGATGACTAATGTGGTTAATGGTTTCTTCAATCTACCTTTTCCGAGTTTCCGTGGTCTGCTACCCAAGTTGGTGATACGTGGTGGTCGGTTCCGAGTCCAACTTAGTATTACTCCTTGAGCCGATTGGTCTACATTGATTTTAATTTTGGATGCTCTCTTTATAGTACGGATGACGGAGTAATATACTACCTCCGTAACACAAAAATCTTCTCATTTTGACTTTTCACGGTCTTGTAAGTTGAACTTTGACTCTAAATATCTACATATCTATATGTATAAAATTCATAATAAATTAGCATTCAAATAATATGTTTTACAATGAGGTATATGAAATAAATTTTTAATCATAACATAATGTGAGTTTTTAATAATTAATGGTCAAATTTTATAAAGTTTGATTCAAAAGAGTCAAACTGGAAAGATTCTAGGATTACGGAGGTAGTAAGTTTTTTATAATTTAAAAACAATATATAATGACGTGTGTTGTATTTTTAATCTTGCATTACCATTGACAAATTTGACCCGCCATATAGGATCCACTTTGACCAATGATCTAGTTACTGGTCGCATTAGGTTGCACTAACCCCCGATCCAAATATCTGACTTTGTAACATTGCCCGATCTCATGTTATATATCGTTCTATTTAATTAGGGAGTGTTTGGATCTGATTCTCAAAATTGATTCTGCTCCTTCAGGGAGCAGTAGCTGGAGTGTTTGAGTGAAATTCCAGAAGCACTTCCGGTGCTCTAATTTACTCTCAGAATCAGTTTTTTTAGAAGCTGGGGGTACCAGCTTCTGAAAACTGATTCTGATTCTGATTCTGCTTTAAAAAAGAAGCAGAATTAGAATCAGTTCCAAACACCCCCTTAATTTATTCCGAACAACATACTTCATCCGTCCCGGAAAATTCTTCTCATATTAGTTTGGATCGGAGTTTAAGAAAGTGAGAATAAAGTGGAAATGTATGGTTGCGGTTGAGTAAGAAAAAGGTAAATGAATGTTAGCCACACAATACTTTCCAAAAAGGGAAATTGGAAGATTTTTTTGGGACATCCCAAAAAAATGTAAGTGTGAAGAATTTTCAGAGACGGAGGGAGTATTATTTAGATTAGAAAATCAATACATATATGGTTGGGTGGTTGCTAATTTCTCAAATTTCCCCATTCTAATTCTTCAATGATCAGAATTCAATTCAAAGATCATACCAAGTTCAAGCATTTTATTGGGAACTAGTTGATGAAACGATCAAAGAAGTCCGAAATTATGTCCACCCGATTGTGGACTCCGAGGAGAAGCGGAAATACGTTATTGAGTTCATGCAGAATCTCATCAGAGGTTGTGCTCCTTGTGAGGTCTTTCCGTATGGTTCAATACCACTGAAGAACATATCTTCACAATGGAGACATTGTTTAACTGCTCTAAGCGATCCTACCTTTGAAGAATCTTTGACACAAAATATCCAAGCCAGTTTGCTGGCAGAAGAACAGAAACAAAGCACCGAGTATGATGTCAGGGATACTCACTTCATCAATGCTGAGATAGATCTCCTTGTTGGAAATAATCGTCTTTTCAAGCGAACAATTGATGGAGTATATTGTCACGCCCCGGACCTAGCCGGACACGTCAACAACCCGCCGTACAGTACGAATAGTCAACTGTAGTCCAACTCATCCATACTATATCAGGCGTCATGAATATCATTCACGCATAGTACATCCTTAAACAACATAATGTAAAACATTCATTTAAAACAGCGGAAGCATTTAATAGAAGTGTCTTAGCCACACTTTGGCAAACATGGGCATGCAAGCCCCCATATAGTTATTCAAAATAATATCCATGAGCACTATTATAATTGTTTTGAAAACAGGAAACAGAAGAAGCACGAACCACGTCTTCTCCCTTGAAAATCCCCGAAGCAACGGGCGCCGGTAGCAACCTTCAAGTTCTACCTGAAACTGTGAGGTGGCCTCCCCCGTGAAGGGGAGGTCAGTACTTGGAAATATTTGACAAGTACAATAGCAACTATACTAAGTATAATCAACGTTTTAATTTCCAAGACCCTCAAAATAGGGTGATATCATAATATAAATAATAATTTATATTTCCCACTTATTATCTTTATAATAAGTAAATTTATTTATTTGTCGGCACACGGCCCTTCTTATATATCCTTTTTCATTTATCATTTGCACAACCCAACCCTTGAGTCCTATTATTTCTACGGGACTTGCTACCGCTGTCCGAGACCTCATGAGGCTCCCGGTTCGGACTCCAACATCCCGCCCCTGGACTCGTACCCATCATCCCGTAGGAAGGTAAGGCCCTTCGGGGTCCTATCTTATGTGTTACCGCTACCGGAACCTAGTTAGGTCTCCGATTCGGATTCCACCCTAACCCGTGATCACGATGTAAGTCCATGCTATCCAACCCCGCTCTCTAGAGTCGGGAAGGGCCATGGTCCTTACTATTTCCATAATTCAACCGGCTATCCACGAGAATCGCCGATCACACCCGTAGGCCAATCCTATATTTAGGATCAATTTAATATTCACACTATCTTGGGTATCCCTTAAGGCCTACCCCTAGTATAACTTAAAGTTCATACTTTCCTACCTTAAAGCATCTCTTAAGACTACTTAAGGCATAACATTTCACAATCCAACCTTTGGATCAATCTTAACAACATTTCATTTTAATGTCCAACTAGTATCTTAATACTAGTCAAATTAATATCAACAAACCAAGTTCTCAAATCATAGTCATATAGACAATCCCAACTGATTTTCCTTTGAAAACATCATTTATCTCAATATCCAAAATCTAACTTTTAATCACTCATATATTCTAATATGAAGAAAAAAGTATATTTCAACACATGTTTCATAATAAATTCCACTTTCTAGTCAACATAGTCATAACACATGAACATACACAATTTATTCTTAAATTTGTATATCATGATCCTTTTTCTCTAGACATTTAGTCTTTTCATTCTTAGGCATTATTAATCATTAATAATCCATAAAAACACATTTAATTACCTTCGGTAATCTCATGAAATTAACTCACTAATTATACGCAATATAGTCAGCCATCCTCACCTTATGAAGTGCTGAAATAGTTGCCTTTGCTAAGCCCCTCGATCAATCCCCGTTCTAGGCCGATTGAAGGTGTAAAACTGAGCTGCTGGGCAAAAGCCGGGCGGCTTTCGTGTTCTGCAGAAACGGGCAGCTTCCTTAAAGTGGCGGTTTCCGGCGATTTCGACTCCTATCGATTCACCAACTCTTCTAAGTTAAATATCACCACTTTATATCAATATTCTACACTTTTAAACGTGTAGAACATCATGTTTAATCCACCATATGATTTCTTAAAAATCATACACCATAAAACTAGTTAAAAGAGGGTAGATGAGTTTTTACCTCCTTCTTAGCTAGTTTTCTCCTAGGATTTCTTCCTCCTAGCTTCCTCCAACTATGGCCTGCTGAGATAGCTTCCTGGAGCCCTTCTCTCTCCCCTTGTGTTGGCTGAATGAGTGGAATGGGAAGGGGGGAGGCACCTCTACTCAATCAAGCAAAATAATGCATGAGTAGGGTCCTAAAATGGCAATTTTGACTCATGCCATCCCCTCACTTAATGACTCCGCACACACACACTTTCCATGGTCTCCTCCAGCTCCTCCCTTGTCTGCTGGAGTCTAAAGGAACGTGGGGTGGCCCCCACTTAGGTGGGAGGTCATCCCGTTATGTCTCGGTGTGTACAATTGGTCCCGAAAGTTGTATTTCTCGGTCCGTTTTGATTATATTTTATTTTATCGGGCCAAATAAAATATATCATGTGTTCCTAATAATTATGGGCCTTTAGAATAGATGTACATTTCCCAACATTAATTTAGGAGTCTCCGAAACTCGTTTCGGGCTGTTATCCGTTAAATTACCAATACCGGTAATTGGGCCCCGTTTGACCAACCGGTCAACTCATGCCTTTCTTATGGCCCAAATAAAATATCCACCACCGTATACATATTATCTAGGCCAAGATGAATATAATATGTGGTTCGGGAATTATCGGGCGGTCCCCGTCCCGCTGTGGGCCCCACATGCAATTTACTATTCACGTAAAAGAAATAGTAAAAATTAACAATTACGCAAATTCATAAATCATCTTTCAAGGTTTATTACATAATTTACTAAAAGTAAATATGCTCGGGGTCGGTGTTACATATATAGACTCAGACCCCCGGGTCTCACGACTATTGGACCCGGACATCGGCCCACTCATACTTAGCGGATGTCATTTATATCATTTGTATGTGCTAGATTAGTCTTTTATGTAGTTGGGTCTATCGGGCCCATATTAGCGAGCCAACCCATTATTTCTCTATATATACTCCTTTGGGAGCTTGTAAACCCTAGAACACAATTCTCAAATTCTACATTCATACACTCTACTATTCATCTTCTTCTCCGCATTATTAAGCTCAAATCTCTCCTAATTAATATACTTTGGATACCCTATAATCCATCAACAATCATGTTAATAAAGTGTTGGTGTTACTATAAAAGCCGAATACTCGTTGCTCATCATGGCCTGCTATCGATATATGATTGGAGATACTTGTCTGGTATATCTTACAACTCCTCCATGCATCCTTAAACACTCTTGTCGCGGCTCTCTATAGATTTTTGGACTACTACAACAAATTTGATTGGGGGATGTATTGTGTCAGTCTGAATGGGCCAGTTCGTATATCGTCCCTCTCTAACATAGTGGTTGAATTGTCTGGCGATGGAAAGAAGAATCCATTGCTTGATGAAGAATGTTTGAGGGACTATATGGAAATGTTCTCAGTTCCATCAAGCCCCCTGAAAGTAACAAAAGGGTATTTCAACAAAAATATCTTAATATAATTGATCTATTAAAGGAAAACAACAATGTCGGATGAAGTGTTCATAAAGGTAATTACTACCGCATATGCTTTGCTTTTAAGTAAGGGGTCTGGAAGATGGCCAAATCCTTTTATTACCACCTCATAACATTGGAAATGTGATGAAAAAGACCTTTTGGAACAATACCTTGATGGATCCATTGACTTATTTTGCTAACCTAGAGAATTCCACTAGAAGTATTAGCGGTGACAACTCTATAATATTGTTTTCATCTTCACTTTCACCTACTCACTATTTCTCTGACAATGATTTTGAGCATGATTGATACGTTTGTAATTTCCATGTTTATGTTTGTATTTTTAATTAGCTTTGATTGATTTTTACCTTGGAAATTACACACTTTTGGTGTAATAGTTTAGTTTGTTAAATACTTTTAAATTGTCTAGATTAGGTTTATTCTGAGCTCAAACAGGTCTATGATCACTCAAAGGACAGTTGGTGAACCCTAAAAGTGGAAAGAAGGTGCAAAATCACAAGACAAAATGAAGATCTTGATTTTTGGTCTATACCCGATCGGGTATGACCTATACTCGATCGGGTATCTTGTTGAAATTTCAAATTGGATCGGATCCGAAGACAAAGGAACATGCATGGAACATTTTTGACCACGATCGAGTGTCTATACCCAATCGGGTACACCGACACACCCAATCGGGTATCCCTTCAAAATTAACCATGAATTCATCGATCGAGTATACCTCGAAGATGAGGTATTACACATACCCGATCGGATACAAGGAGACCTGATCGGATATGCCTATAAAATATATCCCTTAATCGATCGAGTATACCTCGAATCTAAAGTTTTACACATACCCGGTCGGGAATCGTGTATATACCCGATCGGGCACTCGAGCTGCACTCCCAAACCCTATAAATACACCTCCTTCCCTTCACAATTAGACCACCAATTCACATATACTTCTAAGCTCAGTCTAGATAAGTTCTTTCTTTATATTTTCATAATGTTTAGTCTCGAAATAGGGAGCTAAACTCTTCCATCTTGGTTTTGCTACTTTAAAGCTTAATGAATTGTAAGTTGTGAGTTATTTTCTTTAATCTTCTTCCTTGAATTTTAATTAATTCCTATTCATATTTCATATTAATATTTTGAGCATTGCTTAAAGGATCAACTAGTTTTGTTTCATATATTAATTATTACTAGAATCAATCGATTAAAATTCTTGTTATTAATTCGGTTCTTTCAACGGTAGTAAACTTGGATTATTAATGCATGCATCTCATGGTTAATAATCTAAGGGGAATTAATTATGTTGATTAAACCAATAAACCGCTTGTGTAGAGGTTATCAATCTCAATCATTTTCATCTTGATTTTATTGCTGCTATCAGGTTAATATACGGCGCGTGTTCTATATTAACTCGGTAGTAAGTTTTATTAATGAATGTGTCTCGTTATTGATGACTACCCTCGATGAACTGGATATACTCCTCGATTGAGTATTCGAGAGGGAGATAGTTAATGATATATCCGGGATCGACGAACCTTTCATTAAGTGGATAAAAGCAAAACCAAGTCTTCATCTCTAATTAAGTAAAACACATAAGTCGTTCAATTTAGTGTTGAAATACTTTAAAGATCATCAATCAATCTAACCCCCCCTTTTTTGTTACTAGTTACATAAGAGATAAATATTCCTTTCCCTGTGGATACGAACCTTACTTCGTTATACTGCGTATAATCGTTGTATTGTATTTATTTTGAGTGCACATCACGACAAAGTGCACGTCAAATTTGGCGCCGTTGCCGGGGAAAGGCAATTATTTTTCTTTTATTTTATTGCAAAGAAAAATAAAAAAAATATATAATAAACAAAATATAAAGAGTTCTTATTTCTTTTATTTCTGAGCTTCGTGAAGTATATGGTTAAACAACGTTCCATAAACGAGAACAACTATCAAACAAACCCGGAAATAGAACAAACTTTCGAGCGGTTGAAAAGTAAAATTTCAAATTCCGACTCGGAGGAATCATCTACCGGAGATTCATCCAACGCTAGCTCTAGTTCTAGCGAGTCCGAAGAGTCCTTTCACATGGCTCTTGAGACGAGAACATTAAGGGAGCTCACGGCTCCTAATCTGAACCAACAACCATTGTGTATTACCTTCCCTACACTCGATGAGGGTATTATGTTTGAGCTGAAATCTGGGCTCATTCATCTACTGCCATCCTTCCATGGCCTAAGGGGAGAGGATCCAAATAAACACCTCTCAGAGTTTCACATCGTTTGCACAAGCATGTGTCCAAACGGTGTGACTGAAGAACAAATTAAACTGCGGGCTTTTCCATTCTCACTCAAGGACACCGCAAAGGATTGGCTTTTCTATCTTCCTTCGGGAAGCATAGATACATGGGCGGCTATGAAGAAATGCTCCTTGGAAAGGTACTACCCCGCCTCCGTCTCTTCCTCTTTAAAGAAGCAAATAAGCAATATCGAACAAGGTGATGATGAATCACTTTATGAGTTCTTGGAACGCTTCAAGAAGCTCTGTTGTAGTTGTCCATAACATTGATATTCGGAGCAAGATCTCATCCTTTACTTTTATGATGGTCTTGCGGAGCATGATAGGAGAATGGCGAATGCAGCGTGCGGAGGGGGTATTGTCAACAAAACACCCTCTCAAGCAAGAAACCTCATCTCGGAGTTGGCCGAGAATTATAGGCATTACACCGGGCGGTCCTCAACCCGAAGAGTTGTCGTGGCTGAATCTACATCATCTCTTGAGAGTCAAATGGCCGGCTTGACTTCCTTGGTTAAGGATTTTCTCTTAAATTCCAAAATCCAAGAAGCCAAGGTCTGCATCATATGCACACAACAAGGACATCCCACCGATTCATTCCCAACTCTTCAAGAAGACAATCTTGAGCAAGTCAACGCTTTGGGATTCCCAAACCAAAAGAGGTACTATTCTTATGTCAATACTTATCACCCCGGGTTTAGAGATCACCCCAATTTGAGATATGGGAATCCGCAAGGAAACCCACAACAAAATAACCTTCCACAGAACCAATTTTCTAAAAAACAACCATACTCTAAACCCCAAGGCCAAGGCTCAAATATGTACGTCCACCGAAGACATGATCCGAACACTCACCTCTAATGTCTCAACCATGCAACAAAACATGGTTCAATTTCAACATGAGACCAAGGATTCGACAAAGCTTCCATCTCAACCGGAGCCGAACCCTAGGCAACAAGCCCATGCGGTGACATTAAGGAGTGGCAAAGAGTTGGTCATTGCCAAAGAAAAAGCAAGAAGCCACATTGGCGAGGAAGAGGAAGAGGAGTTTGTGGAGAAAGCTCAATCGGAGGAGGAAGAAGCTCACATCCCAGCTCCACCCCCGATGAGCCATGAAGTTGAAGCACCGTTTCCCGAAGCTCTAAGGGAAACACGAAGGGTGGAGAAAGACAAGGACATCTATGAGACATTCTTCAAATGTGAGGTAAATATTCCTCTCCTTAACTTGATAAGGGTGTTCCTAGATTTGCAAAAAATTTCAAAGAGCTATGTACAATAAAAAGGAACATAGACTCAATGGAAAACAAAAAGTCCAAGTTAGTGAATGTGTTTCGGCGGTTTTTCAAAAGAAGCTCCCAAAGAAATACAATGATCCGGGCATGTTCACTATACCTTGTAAATTGGGAGGTACTACGTTTTCAAAGTCCATGCTAGATTTAGGAGCATCAATTAATGTCATTCCTTACTCTTTATACAAATCACTTGAGCTTTGCCCTCTAAATGAATCCGGAGTAGTCATTCAACTTGCAAATAGATCAAATGCTTATCCTAAAGGTATTGTCGAAGACGTACTAGTTATAGTTGATAATTTGATCTTTCCCGCCGACTTTTATGTTTTGGAAATGGAAAATGATAAGAATGCGGTTCCTATCCTTTTAGGAAGGCCATTTTTAAAAACCGCTAGAGCAAAAATTGATGTCTTTAGCGGATCTTTGACAATGGAATTTGATGGAGATAAAGTTGAATTCAACATTTATGACTCCATGAAATACCCAAATGAAAATCATTCTTTATTTGCCATTGATATTCTTGATCCTTTTGTACAAAATTCTTTTGAAATAAATGGAGAGGACAAATTATTGAGCGTGATAGAAAACAATGTGGGGGAAAATCATTTGGAACTTGCCTTGACCCCTAAAATACAAGCTATGATGGTGGAATTGGATAATCACTTCCAACTTCCACTTATGCCACCGAGGTCAACAGCATTTCCACTAACCATCCCTAAAGAAAGCCTTTGCCTTCAGTTTTGCAGGCACCTGAAGTTGAGATGAAACCACTCCCAAAACACATGAAATATGTGTTCTTGGGGGAAAAAGAAACACTACCAGTCATTATTTCAAACAAATTGACCGGAGAGCAAGAAAGCAAGTTGATAACGGTGTTCAAGGAGCACAAACTAGCAATCGGATGGACTATGACCGACATCAAAGGCATTAGTCCATCTACACGCATGCACCACATCTTGATGGAGGATGAAGCAAAACCGGTGAGACAGCCGCAAAGAAGATTAAACCCACCTATGATGGAGGTGGTCAAAAAGGAAGTCATCAAGCTACTTCAAATGGGGATAATCTTCCCCATTTCCGATTCAAAGTGGGTTAGTCCAACCCAAGTTGTTCCTAAGAAGATCGGAGTCACGGTGGTGGAGAACAAGCATGGAGAACTTATGCCCACCCAAATTCAAAATGGATGGAGGGTATGTATAGATTACCGTAGACTCAATGCGGTAACTAGAAATGATTTCTTTCCTTTACCCTTCATTGATCAAATGCTTGAGAGACTTGCGGGGCACAAATACTATTGTTTCCTTGATGGCTACTCCGGGTATTTTCAGGTACCCATAGCCCCTGAAGATCAAGAGAAGACCACTTTCACTTGTCCATTTGGCACCGGGCATACCGATGTATGCCATTTGAACTATGTAATGCCCCGGCCACATTCCAAAAATGCATGATGAGCATATTCCTTGAATATGTTGAACTATTTATGGAAGTTTTTATGGATGATTTTACAATCCACGGAGACTCATTTGATTCATGCTTACTCCATCTATCTCTTATTTTGAAAAGTTGTTTAGAATCAAATCTTGTTCTAAACTCTAAAAAATGCCATTTCATGGTAGAGGAAGGAATTGTCCTACGCCATGTGATCTCATCCAAAGGAATCGAGGTGGACAAAGCAAAAGTGGATGTCATCCAATCACTCCCTTATCCTACTACGGTTAGGGAGATACGGTCATTTCTCGGAAATGCAGGTTTCTATCGGAGATTTATCAAAGACTTCTCAAAGATTGCATCTCCTTTGTGTACACTTTTGAAAAAGGAGGTGGAGTTCATATTTTCCGAGGAGTGCAAGAAGGCCTTCAACACTTTGAAGGAGAAGCTAGTTACTTCCCCTATCATTCAAGCACCCGATTGGTCTCTTCCTTTTGAGATCATGTGTGACGCCATCGATTATGCGGTAGGGGCCGTCTTGGGCCAAAAGGTTGGAAGAGCCTCTCATGTGATCTGTAAGGAATAAATGTATTTAGATTTTGATGATGCTAGGTTAATTAGAATTTGAAAGTACCCCATTAGAAATTATGTATTAGAATTTCTTTTGTAAGTTTTAGCTTAGTCTGCCTGCCAGAGTTCCATATTGCCTCTACCAGAGTTGCTCCCAGAGTTGCTCACCAGAGAAGCTCTCAGAAACTGGTTATCAGAAAGATACCAGAGTTGGCACCAGAGACGGACTTCAGAGACTGGACCAGAGAACCTCTTGAGACTCTGCTAAGTATCATCAGATTCCGGAAGCCCTTCCAACGGTCGTTAAACTAACGGGAAATCCCCTAACGGTTACGAACCTTTCAACGGAAGCATGGCACTGTACACGCATTAAATGCACATTTAATGCTGTACGTACGAAGAGATATTTAAAGCTGATGATTGACCATGCGAATATCTTTACGCCCCCAAAATAGCAAGTCGGAGGACCAAACGGTCAAGTCAAACAGTACATGCATTTAATGAAGCTGTCTTCTACACTCCAACGGGAAGACCGCTCCCAGTATATAAGATACACTCTGAAGAACAAAGAAGATAACTTTTGCCATAACCTTTACCAAGATAGATTTGCGTGAACAACTCTCTTGAGATAAAAACTCCATTTCTAACAAGAAAAAGCCACAGTTGGAAGATAAATATTCCCATCCTTCATCCAACTAGAAAAGGCAAAGTTACTCAGTTCTTCAACACTTCGAGAGCTTCATATACTCATCTTTTGTGAAGAAGCAACGTTGGAGAAAACTGATTCTATATCAAACACTTCTTGAAAAGGAAGGGACGTCTCAAATTAGCTGGAGTAAGTGAAGTGGAGATACTTCAAGAGACTCAGTGAAACGAGACCAGCCATCAGGAAGCAGGACTGCATCCCGGGTGGCAACTAGACTTGAAGAAGACGAGGAGTGCCTCTTAAGTTCTAGGGACTAAGGCGTTGTAAACTGTCGTTTTTGCAAGCTTAGTGGAACAGTGGACTAGAGGAACGAGTTGTTCCTTGAACCACTATAAAAACCCCGGTGTCATTTACTTTCAGCTTTTACTTTCTGCACTTAAGATTCTACTGACTAACTCTTTAGGTTGGAATCTGTGTCCAGCAGATCTTCCTTCAGAGTTATCAGAAAGGCATTTTGCCTTAGCTTTCTTCTAGAGGCTACCCGGACAGAAACTTATCCGCTGCCTGGTCTAGTTCTGCCATCAGAACTTGACCATCTCTGTCACCAGATTTCGACCATCTCTGTTAAGTCAGACTTGACTTGGAGAAAAGTTTAAATTCCTGAACAGTCTATTCACCCCCCCCCCCTCTAGACTGTTCCTATTACAAACGGACCAACAAGTGGTATCAGAGCCTCCTTGTTCTTGTAATCTTTTAGGTTACTTACTAAACAAGAGATCCACTTGTTTTAGCCTCTTTAATCTCATATTATGGATAACACTCTTTCAAAGAATCTTATGTTCTCAGTAACAAAGTTTGATGACTGGAGGATCCGCATGAAAGCTCACCTCTGCGCACTCCATGACGAAATGTGGGAAGTTCTTGATGCAGGACCTTTCACAGAGTTCACCAAGGTCAACCCTGAATACATCACTGGTAGTGGTCAACCCCAGATGATCACCAAACTGCGCCATGAATGGTCTAATGAAGAAAGGAGAAAGTACAACCTTGACAACATTGCCAAGGATATCCTCTACAAGGCCATTGATGACAAGTACTTCACCAGGATCAAGAAGTGCAAATCTGCTAAGGAAATCTGGGATACTCTCACCCTGATAGGAGCTGGAGATGAGCAAGAAAAGGACAACAAACTTACTATTGCCATGAAGAAGTTTGAAGATTTCAAAATTCTACCCAAAGAATGCATAGCTGAGATGTATGCACGCTTGCTCACCCTCACTGCTGAGATATCAGAACTTGGGAAGGAGCTCACTCCCAAGGAGATCAATCTGAAGGTTCTCAGAGGTCTACCTTCACCATGGAAGATGAAGGTCACTGCCATGAGAGATAGCAAGGACCTCAGAACCTACAGCACTGAGAAACTCATCTCTGATCTCAAGTCTTATGAGTTTGAGATGAATGAAGAAGATAAAGAAGAAGTTGAGGACAGAACAACTACTGCCCTCACGGCCAGCACCTCTCAGGTAAATAACTTTGACCCTTCTATTCTTTTAACTGACGAGTATATGGCGGCTTTTGCTAGGAAGTTCAGGAAATTCTTGAAGCCAAAGGATAGCAGAAGTCCACACTCTAGCAGAAAGCCACACCAGAAGTCCAAACCATCAGAAAGTAGTGGAGAGCTTCTCTGCTACAACTGCAGACAACCAGGGCACTTCAAAGTTAATTGTCCACACCCCATAGTCTCCAAAAGGCAAGGCCAGGAAGGAGAAAAGAAGTACGAGCACCGAAGAAGGAAAGCACTCATCACTGAACAACCAGAGAAGGACCCCCTCTCTGAGACAGAATCCAGCTCGGAATCAGAATCTGATGAAGCATTCTGTTGCTTGGACACAGAAACTGAAGACCTATGTCTTATGGGTCAATCTGATGATGAGGTATCTTCGACTTCCAACTCTAGTTTTTCTTCGGTAGACAGAGCCTTTGATTCTGATTCAATGTCAGAATTTTGGGAAGAGTTTCAAGCCATACAAACCACTTATTCTTCTGTTAAAGAAGAAAACAGTACGCTTAAGGCTGAGATTCTTGACTTAAGAAAGGAGGTTGAGATCAAAATCAATCTTCTTATTAAGGAAAGAGATCAGCTGAAAGCTGAAAATGTTTCTCTTCTAAAGAGGATAAGAGAGATAGAGCCTCTTGAGATTAAGTACAAAGCTTACCAGAAGGCCCAGTCTTCCATGGAAAAGATTGTGCTTGATCAACAGATTGGCACTGGCTTTGGTCTTGGTTATGGCTCAACAGAATCAGGTGAGCCTTCTGTAATGCCTAGCACCAGAGTTGCTAAGGAAGATAAGGTCATAGAGCCACTGATTTCTAGCCCCATTTGTCAGGCTGGTGTATCTGGCACCAAGGTTACTCATGAGAATGTCAGACCAGAAAAGGAAAAGATAAAGGTTCAACAGAAACCCATTTTAAAAGTTAATAAATCTGGCAGAAGAACTAACAACAGGAAAGATTTTCAGAATACCAAAAATCAAAGACAGAACCATAACAGACAAACTCATGATAATCGTGTCAGAGATGATCACCAGAAAGGCAGATATCAAGAGAAAATTAACTTTAGGCAGAAAAGGTTGGCTGGTCAACTTAAGAAGCCCAAAGTTAATCGCTCCTCTGATCTTGATAGTATATGGGACTTCTACCCAACTAAAAGGGCTATGCAGAAGTATGTAAACCGGAAGCATGATCCTCACAAGCATCTGCCCAAAGTGAATCACACTTCCGTTTACTATGACTACCAGGTGGACAATGGGTACCACCCACCAAGGTTTCACTTGATGAGACCAAAGTGGTACCGGCTGCCAAGACTGCATAACCCCCTAGGACCCAACATTGCTTGGGTACCTAAATCTTCCTTTTAATTTTGTAGGAACTGTGTGCTGGAGCCATCTCTGAGCAAGATTGGTACATTGATAGTGGATGCTCCAGGCACATGACAGGTGACAAGAGTTGCCTAACAGAGTTCCAGAAAGTCAAAGGGCCCAGAGTTACCTTTGGAGGTAATGATAAAGATGGCCAGAGAAAAGGAAGAGGGAAGCTGATAAAGAACCAGATAATCATTGATGATGTCTCTTATGTCAAGGGATTGAAATTCAACTTGCTGAGTGCCAGCCAATTCTGTGACAAAGGCTACACAGTTGAATTCTCCAAGGAAGGATGTTCTGTCAAGCATGAGACAACTAAAGAAGTGGTTCTAACAGCAACAAGAAAGAAAAACATCTATGTGGTCGTTTGGTCAACTGCAAAAGATGGAACTTGCCTGATAGCCAAAGGAGATTCAAAACTCAGTTGGGAATGGCACAAGAAACTGAGTCACTTGAATTTCAAAACAATCAACAAACTGGCAAGGGATCACATTGTTGAAGGTCTACCCAACCTTGTATACAAAAAGGAGAAACTATGCAGTGCATGTCAGAAAGGAAAACAAGTGAAGAATTCCTTCAAACCCATTGCTGGAAACCTATCTACTGGTCCTCTGAATCTAATCCACATGGATTTGTTTGGACCAGTGGAAACCCCAAGTGTTGGTGGCAAGAAATACACCCTAGTCATGGTGGATGACTACTCCAGATTCACATGGACTATTTTTCTGACCAAGAAAAATGAGACTCTGCAGAAACTGCCATCTCTGCTAAAGCTATTACAGAATGAGCAGAATCAGAAAGTCAAAGCCATCAGATCAGACAGAGGAACAGAGTTCGTCAACAAGGTCATTCAGGATTTCTGTGACCAGAACGGTACAATGCATCAACTCTCTGCAGCCAGAACTCCACAACAGAATGGAGTTGCAGAAAGAAGAAATAGAACATTAAAGGAAGCTGCAAGGACCATGATTGCTGAATCAGGTCTACCCTACAGATACTGGGCTGAAGCAATCAATACTGCATGCTACACCCAGAACAGGAGCATGATTCACAAGACTCATCAGAAAACTCCTTATGAATTATGGAAAGGACGAAAACCCAACATCAGCTACTTTCATGCATTTGGATGCAAATGCTATATACTCAACAATGGGAAGGATCACCTCAAGGTGTTTCAAGAAAAAGCTGATGAAGGAACATTCTTAGGCTACTCTGGCACCAGCAAAGCCTATAGAATACTCAACAAAAGAACTTTACTTGTTGAAGAATCGATTCATGTCAAGTTTGATGATCTCAACTCTGTTGAGAGCATAACTGAAAACTTGGAGAAAACGAATCTCAAAGAATCTCCAGAACTGGATCCACCAGAGGTAGATACACCAGAGTTGCTGACCAACTCTGTCATACCAATGAATCATCAGAATCTCATCCTGCAAAGCAAGGATAGTGATGAAGAATCAGAAGAAGAACAAGAGAATCCAAGGCAACCCCTATCAGAACCTGATCTAACTTGGTTAAGAGATCATCCTCCTAATCAAGTAATTGGACAAATCAGAAATGGAGTCCAAACCAGATCCACATCAAGGAGAGAAGCAATGCTTGCCTGCTATATATCTCAGATGGAACCTATGACAGTTGAGGAAGCTCTTGCAGACTCAGATTGGATCAATGCTATGCAAGAAAAGCTCACTCAGTTTGAAAGGAACAAAGTGTGGGAACTTGGTCCTAGGCCAAGGCACCAGAATGTCATTGGAACCAAATGGGTATTCAAGAACAAAGCAGATGAAGATGGCAACATTGTAAGGAACAAAGCAAGGCTAGTGGCTAAAGGATACTGCCAAGAAGAAGGAATAGATTTTGATGAGACCTTTGCACCAGTTGCCAGACTTGAAGCCATCAGAATCTTTCTAGCCTATGCTGCCTACAACAACATCAAGGTCTACCAGATGGATGTCAAGAGTGCATTTCTGAATGGAGATCTTGAATAAGAAGTTTATGTGGAACAACCACCAGGTTTTGTCATTCCTACTCAATCTTCTTGTGTCTACAAGCTTAAAAAGGCCCTCTATGGTCTTAAGCAAGCTCCCAGAGCCTGGTATGACACATTGTCTCTTTTCCTAGTGAACCATGGGTTTACTAAAGGAAAGGTTGACAAAACTCTATTTCAAATCTCTGTTGCTAATCATATTCTGTTAGTACAAATATATGTTGATGACATTATATTTGGTAGTACTAATCCAGAACTGTGCAAGAAATTTTCTCAAGTGATGCAGAGTCAATTTGAAATGAGTATGATGGGAGAACTCAGTTACTTCCTAGGACTTCAAGTCAAACAAGTTCCAGAAGGGATCTTTATCAATCAAGGGAAGTACACCAGAGATCTGATCAAAAAGTTTGGAGTGGAAGGCAAATCATCAGTGAAGATTCCCATGAACACTTCACAAGGGATTGGTCCAGATGATGAAGGAAAAGATGTAGATGCAACAACATACAGAGTGATCATTGGATCTCTGTTGTATCTAACCGCAAGCAGACCAGATATCTCGTTCTCTGTTGGAATCTGTGCCAGATATCAGTCAAAACCCAAGGAAAGCCATCTAAGTGCTGCAAAGAGAATCATCAGATACATCAAAGGAAATCCAAATGCAGGCTTATGGTATCCCAAAGGAGGTAACTTTGAACTAATTGGTTATTCTGACTCAGATTTTGCAGGTTGCAGACTAGACAGAAAGAGCACCTCTGGTCACTGCCAATTGCTAGGAGGAAGGCTTGTTTCCTGGTTTAGCAAGAAGCAGAACTCCATCTCAACAAGTACAGCTGAGGCTGAATACATTGCAGCTGGGAGTTGCTGTGCTCAGCTACTCTGGATGAAGCAACAACTGAAGGACTATGGAATTCAAGCAAAGGAGATCAAGCTGTTGTGTGACAACACTAGTGCCATTGCTATCACTCAGAATCCAGTTCTTCACTCCAGGACAAAGCACATTGAGATCAGACATCACTTCATCAGAGATCATGTTGAGAAGAAGCATATCAGTATGGAGCATGTACCTACAGAAGATCAACTTGCAGACATCCTAACCAAGCCTTTACCGGAGGCAAGGTTTAACAAGCTTAGGGAAGAATTGGGAATGATGGATGATCTTCCCAGAGATGCATGAACCAGAGATTCACTGAACCAGAACTCCATTCTTCTGCACCAGAAACTCAGATCAGAGAACCACTATCTCTGATCATCAGAATCTCACATCAGAGAACCTCCCTTTCTCTGACCAGAGTTCCTCAACCGAAGACAACAGATACGGAAGTGGACTTAACAATATTTCGAGGTACGGGTTAGACCTAATTAATTGAAACGGTCTTTCACCAAAATACCCCTGATCGTTACTCTTCTAACGGAAACGTTTCCGCCCGCATTTCTTTAAATGCTGCCTCGAAACTGCCAATATACCAAACGTCCACTATTCCTAACTCTTTTATATCCACCGTCTTCGACCCAAATCCCTTCTGCAACTTCATCTCTCTTAAACTGCTCTAGCATTCAAAGCTCTCAGATCCCAAAAACTTTCCAATACCCAGAAATTCTCTTAACCGTCACTCAAGATGAACTTCCTGAGCATCAACGATCTTTCTAAGGAAGAAGCAAAAACTCTCATCGCCAAAGATTGTTTCAGGCATGAAAGTTGACATGTCCTCCCTACCCCTCCTGGCAGAAAATCAAAAGAGGATGAAGAAGATCATCCAAGGGATGACTGACTCACAACTTTCTAAGGTTGTTGCTCATCCCTATGAGCATTTCAGCATCAAAGATGTGGCTGAGTTCTACCTCAACGCCACCATCTCCAGGACCGGAGTTCACTCATCCGTACAGGGTCAACGCATCTTCTTGAATGCAGATGCACTGAATGAATTCTTTGGAGTTCAACTTGACTCCCAAGACCCAGAATCCAGCAATCTCATTGCTCTTGACTCAGTGGAAGTCTCCACTGAAGGTTTTGTCCAGACTTACTGCCGTCCGGAGGCTGCCGGACTGGATAAACTCTACATGAAGAAATTTCAACTCAAGAAGGACTATGAGAAGCTTGTCACCATTCTGCACCGTTGCTTGTGGTGCAAAACTGCCTCAACGGACGAGATGAACACAAGCAATGCCAAGGCAATCTTTGCAGTGCACCATGGCATGAATATCAACTGGGGAGAGGTAACTTTTGGCTCTATAACTGAGTTCATCAAGAAGAAAGACTCTGAAACAGGTCTTTTCTCAACTAAGATGGGACATGGTCTTCTTATCTCTGCCATCCTTGCTGCAAAAGGAGTTCAACTCAGGGATCCTATCCCAGTTGACCACACCAAGACCATCTTCCTCACAGCCTCTCCAAAATTCAACATTGCCATCTCTTCTGAACTTAGGAGAGAGGAAAGACTGGAAAAGAAAAGGGAAGAACAGGCTGCTAAGGCCAAACCTGCCAAGAAAGTTGTCAAAAAGCCCAAACAATCTGAGCAGTCACAGGTTGTAAGGGAGGTCAGACAGAAGAAGAAAAGTGACACTCTGTTACTACCAGAGAAGGAAACAGCAGAGGAGGCTGCACCAGAGATGCCCTCCCCAAAGGCAACCAAGAAATCTGCTACCAGAAAACTGAAGCAGAAGAGGAGAAGAAAGATGGTTGTGCAAAGTGGTGATTCTGACAACTCTAGCACCAAACCAAGGCAGAAGAAGAGGAAGACTAAAGTAGTCTCACCTGCCAAGGATTCAGCAGTTCAGGGGGAACTTGCACCAGAATCTGGCACTCTACCAGAAACTCACCAAGATTCTGCACCAGAATTGCCCAACTCTGCTCTCTCACCAGAGCGTGAAGCATCACCAGAAATGGACCAAGAAACAGACTTCAACATCATTCTGCAAAAGCAGTTTGACAGAGTTCTAGCTTGGAGAAGATGGAGAATGGGTCCTCTTCAACAAATCATCCAATTCTTTGATGCCTATGAAGAAGAAGAAGCTGTTGTTCTTCACTGGGTAGGCACAGATGATGTGTCAAAATGCTTCAATCTTACCTTTCTGATTTCTGTGCTACAAAAGAAGAAAGACAGATATCAAGGAAAAGCTCCCACATCTGACCTATCTCCAGAAAGGCATGTCAGAGCCTTAGAAGAAGAAGAAATGGAAACTTTTGATGCTTGGCTGATGGAGAAGAAAAGGAAAGAGTCAATGATCAAATTTCGCCATAGTGCTCTTGAGGAAGGAGAGCCATCCACTGCGAATGACATTGCTATTACCATGGAGCAGCTGATCAAGGAGTGGAGAGAATCTGTGTACTCCGAAATTGTACTTGAGGTAATTCCTACACCTCCTTCTTCCCCTCCCCAATCTCCTATTACTCTACCCTCACCCTCAAAATCTGCATCTAAACCTTCATCCCCACCTCACCAGAAAACCCCTTCACCAGAACAGAAAACCTCACTCTCTACCAGAACATCACCTCACCAGAAACCCAACTCAAGATCATCTTCACTCAAACAAAAAATTGCATCTCCATGCAGAGCAATTGTCCCTTTCAGAAACCATTCACCCTCACCTCCACCATCCCCTCCTCAACAGAATGCCTCACTTACTCACTCCCCACCACAGCACCAGAACTCTTCACCAACATCCAAGTCTGCCTCACCTCAGAGATCTTCACATCACTCTGCAGCATCTACACCCAAGAAGAAACCTGTCTTCAGGGTTCCCTCCTCATCAAGTGACAATGATGGATTCCTCACCTCCTCCATTGCTGCTGATGAAACCTCCAAAAGGAGAAGGACACCCCCCAGAGTTCCTTCCCCTCCACCATCCAACAGAGCTCCTCCATTACCAAAAGGCAGAGGATTGGAAACACCTGACTTTACACCTGAAGAATCCAAAATCCCCTTCACCCAGTTTGTGAAGTCTGCTGAAACTTTTGGTGGAATATTGGTTCAAGATCTGAGCAAGATTATTGAATTAAATGACAAACAACATGAAGAACTCACCCATACCAATCTGCAAATAACTATAGGTTTTCAACACCTGTCAGATAAAGTTGCTGCTCTCACAGAGAATCTGCACAACTTCATGCATTCCTCTAACTCAAGGATTGATTCTGTCTCCAGAGATGTTAGTGGACTCAACTCTGTTCTCCACTCTCACTCTCAAGCTCTGCTTGCCCAGAATCAGACAATCAACAGGATCTCAGAATCTGTTCACAATCTTCAGAAATCTGCTGATAGTTCCTCCCAGAAACTCAACATCTTACATTCTCTCTGCAAGGAACATCAAGAGCAAGGCCTAGCTCTTCTCAAATCTGACAGAGAAAGGTACCAGAAGATGGTGCTTTTAGAGGTCAGCACCAGAGATCTCCAATCTGCAGTAAACAAGCAACAAAGCCTGATTGAAGGTCTTGCCTCTGTCACTCAGACACTGCCAGAAACCCTTGATGAAATCAGAGATGCTCAAGCCTCTGAGTTTTCCAAAATTGAACTTCTCCTTGGTGATCTTTGTGATGCCAAAAAGGGGGAAGATACCAGAGAAGGAGAAGGCACCAGCACCAGAGCTCTTTCTATCAGAGAACCCTCCTCTGTTGATCCTACTCCCTACTTTGATGCTACCAGAAAGAAAAGGCTAGCTGCTACAGGCACCAGACCTCCTCCTCCTCCTCCCAGAAGCTCAAAGAAAAAGTCTTCATCCTTTTCATTCACTGATTGGATGAATAGTGGTCTGTCAAGGCCAGACAGAGTTCAGTTTGAACAGATGAGAAAATTGATGACACCTCTTCAAAGAGAGAATCTGTTCATGGACAGTGATGGACTTGTCCAGATCAACCATGGTGGTTCGATAGAAGAAGCTGAGATGTGGTACGGAATGAAGATTCTGAATGGCAAGAATTCTGCAGAAGCTGTCAGAAACTACCTGGATTGCAAACTTGCACCTCATTGGGCTGACTATCAGAATCCGAGGGATTTAGCCTCAATAAGAGCAAAGGTAAATGCTGAGCTGGAAAGAATTGACAGAGCAGGACCACAGGTAGATGAAGAAGATCTCTAAATTCTTTATCTAACTCTGTAATGCTTTACTTTCTCTAACAGTTTAATAAGATACCATCTCTACCTCTCTGTTTGATTGGCTCTTTATCTGTTCTTATTTACTTTCTTGTGTATATTCTGTTATACTTGATTATTGCTATCTGAATGTATCGTACTCTTACTATTTTCCTATGCTAAGTTGCCCACCAAGACTCTAATGAAAAGTTTTTAACTTTATACTTTTATGGTGAAAGGCACTTCTCTGGAAATAGTTAAAGGGTTTTGGCATCATCAAAAAGGGGGAAATTGTAAGGAATAAATGTATTTAGATTTTGATGATGCTAGGTTAATTAGAATTTGAAAGTACCCCATTAGAAATTATGTATTAGAATTTCTTTTGTAAGTTTTAGCTTAGTCTGCCTGCCAGAGTTCCATATTGCCTCTACCAGAGTTGCTCCCAGAGTTGCTCACCAGAGAAGCTCTCAGAAACTGGTTATCAGAAAGATACCAGAGTTGGCACCAGAGACGGACTTCAGAGACTGGACCAGAGAACCTCTTGAGACTCTGCTAAGTATCATCAGATTCCGGAAGCCCTTCCAACGGTCGTTAAACTAACGGGAAATCCCCTAACGGTTACGAACCTTTCAACGGAAGCATGGCACTGTACACGCATTAAATGCACATTTAATGCTGTACGTACGAAGAGATATTTAAAGCTGATGATTGACCATGCGAATATCTTTACGCCCCCAAAATAGCAAGTCGGAGGACCAAACGGTCAAGTCAAACAGTACATGCATTTAATGAAGCTGTCTTCTACACTCCAACGGGAAGACCGCTCCCAGTATATAAGATACACTCTGAAGAACAAAGAAGATAACTTTTGCCATAACCTTTACCAAGATAGATTTGCGTGAACAACTCTCTTGAGATAAAAACTCCATTTCTAACAAGAAAAAGCCACAGTTGGAAGATAAATATTCCCATCCTTCATCCAACTAGAAAAGGCAAAGTTACTCAGTTCTTCAACACTTCGAGAGCTTCATATACTCATCTTTTGTGAAGAAGCAACGTTGGAGAAAACTGATTCTATATCAAACACTTCTTGAAAAGGAAGGGACGTCTCAAATTAGCTGGAGTAAGTGAAGTGGAGATACTTCAAGAGACTCAGTGAAACGAGACCAGCCATCAGGAAGCAGGACTGCATCCCGGGTGGCAACTAGACTTGAAGAAGACGAGGAGTGCCTCTTAAGTTCTAGGGACTAAGGCGTTGTAAACTGTCGTTTTTGCAAGCTTAGTGGAACAGTGGACTAGAGGAACGAGTTGTTCCTTGAACCACTATAAAAACCCCGGTGTCATTTACTTTCAGCTTTTACTTTCTGCACTTAAGATTCTACTGACTAACTCTTTAGGTTGGAATCTGTGTCCAGCAGATCTTCCTTCAGAGTTATCAGAAAGGCATTTTGCCTTAGCTTTCTTCTAGAGGCTACCCGGACAGAAACTTATCCGCTGCCTGGTCTAGTTCTGCCATCAGAACTTGACCATCTCTGTCACCAGATTTCGACCATCTCTGTTAAGTCAGACTTGACTTGGAGAAAAGTTTAAATTCCTGAACAGTCTATTCACCCCCCCCCCTCTAGACTGTTCCTATTACAAACGGACCAACATGATCTACTATGCATCCATCACCCTCAATGATGCCCAACGCAACTACGCCACCACCGAGAAAGAAATGTTGGCCGTCATCTATGCACTTGAAAAATTCAGGTCATACTTACTTGGAACCAATATGATCATTTACACCGATCATGCAGCTCTTAGGTTCTAAACGACAAAAAGGAGGCCAAACCGAGATTGATACGATGGATACTTCTCTTGAGCGAGTTCGACGTGGAGATCAAAGACAAGAAGGGCATGGAGAACTTGGTGGTCGACCACTTGAGTCGTTTAGTTCTTGATGAAGGATCACATCAAAGATGATATCCGAGGGGAATTTCCCGATGAGACTCTATTCTCTCTAAAGGAAATTCGCCCTTGGTATGCACATATTGTTAATTTCCTTGTTCTAAACAAGTTCCCGCCAAGCTTCTCTAAAGCTCTAAAAGAGAAGCTCCAACACGATGCAAAACAATATGTATGGTATGAACCATACTTATGGAAACATTGCAAGGACTAAGTAATTCGAAGATGCATTCCCGAAAAAGAGATAACATCCATCCTCTCATTTTGCCACTCACATGCATGCGGTGGTCATTTTGGAGGAAAGAGAACGTCAATGAAGGTGCTAGAGTGCGGTTTTTGGTGGCCAAGCTTATTTCGAGATGCCCATGTCTTTTGTCGATCTTGTGACAATTGCCAGCGCATGGGCAACATCTCTCGAAAACATGAAATGCCGCAAATTCCTATGCTTTACGTGGAAATATTTGATGTGTGGGGAATAGATTTCATGGGACCTTTTCCTAACTCTCATGGAAATCTATATATTCTCTTGGTGGTGGACTACGTGTCAAAATGGATGGAAGCAAAAGCCACCAAGAACGATGATGCCAAAATAGTGACGGACTTCCTCAAAACCCGCATTTTCTTATGGTTTGGAGTTCCACAAGTTTTAATAAGCGACAGGCGCACTCACTTCTACAACAAAACTGTGAGTGCCTTGTTGAAGAAGTATGGCGTCACTCATAAACTCTCCACCGCCTACCGCCCACAAACAAACGGCCAAGCCGAAGTCTCAAACAGGGAGCTGAAGTCTATACTCCAAAAGATGGTGAATCCTAACTGCAAAGATTGGAGTCTTCGCATGGATGATGCTTTATGGGCATATGGAACCGCTTTCAAGACCCCAATTGGAATGTCACCCTATAGACTCGTGTTCGGGAAGGCCTGTCATCTTCCGGTCGAACTCGAACACAAGTCTTATTGGACAGTGAAAACATTCAACATTGACATGGAGAAAGCAGGTGAACAAAGGAGGCTACAACTTCAAGAACTTGAGGAGCTCTGCCTTGAATAATATGAGAACGCCGCCATCTACAAGGAGAAGACGAAGGTATGACACGATAAATAATTATAAGGAAGGACTTCCACATTGGAGGCAAAGTCCTTCTCTTTCGATCACGCCTTCGTCTATTTCCCGGGAAACTCCGTTCAAGATGGGAAGGACCATTTGAGGTAGTTAAAATCTATCCTCACGGAGCGGTGGAAATCAAGAGCCTCCACACTGACAAAGTTTTCAAGGTCAACGGTCAGCAACTGAAACTGTTCCTTGAAAATTTTAAAACAGAAAACGTTGAAAGTATGGATCTATGCGATCCAATCAAGGGAGAATGAGCACAATCATGGCGTCGTGCCGCGACGTTAACTAAGGCGCTTCTTGGGAGGCAACCCAAGCAAGGTACGTAGATTTTTGTTATTTTTCTTTCAAGTTTCATTTTCTATTTTGAGAGAATGAGAGAGAGGGCACTAACCACATGTTTTGGAGGAGAAGAGAATGCAGGTTTTTGACAATCTGGGGATATACCCGATCAGGTACCATTTATTTCTCGGTCGGGTATGGCTAAAAAAGAGGGACCGAGTTCAGTACTCGATCGAAGCAACATTTTTTCCCCCAAATATTCATGAATATCCAATCAGGTGCAATTACATACCCGATCGAGTATTTATAGAAAGGTGAAGCTAAAATGAGCCTGCCTCCAGCACTCGATCGAGTACAGAGCTCAAAATGTGCAAAAAGAAAAATACCCGATCGGGTACTACTTCCTACCCGGTCGGGTAATGCTGGAAAATCAAACACCCAAAACCACTGCCTCCAGCACCCAGTCGGGTATAACAATATACTTGATCGGGTATGCCTGAAAAACCGAATCCCAAACCCACTGCCTCCTATACCCGATCGAGTATAGCAGGATACCCGATCGAGTACACCTGCGATTTAACCCCAAACAAGACCCAAACACTCCATCTTCTTCACCTCCCAACCCAAAATTCGAACCCCTCTCCCCCAAACCTCCATTTTCAAACCTTTTCTCTACCATATCTCCCTCATTTCTCCATCAAATCACCTCATTCCACCACCAAAATACTCCCCTCACTCTCCTCTACACATCCATACCCAATAATCCAATTTCCCCCCCACATCCCCAAGGTCCGAAAACCCTACCCCCACTCCGAATTTCAGACTTTTCAAGCTCTAAATCCACCAAATGGCACCAAGGAAGAACAGAGGAGACAGCTCCAACGCCATGTCACCCATCCCGGGCTATGAGGACCTCCATTTCACCAACACCGAACACCGGGCTCTATTCCTCACCACAATAGCAATGCAAGTTACACCATCCCATTTTCTATGCCATGAAGCTCTTCGTGAATTAGGAATTTATAAGAGCACTATTTTTTTTTTCATTAGTTGGATAGGGACCTTATTTTCAAAATGAAATACAACTCCAATGAAAGAATTATCTATGAGTTCTTGAGCTGTGTTAAATTTGAGAGCGATGAGGCTGATTTTAGGGATGACAAACTCACGTTTCGTCTATTTAACCAAGAATATTCGATAATGAAACTTGAGTTTGCCGAACACTTTGGCATCCCCGTCCCCTATGAAAGAGCCATTTCCGATAATACTATATTCAGTCATACACTTTGGACAAAAATGACCGGTGAATTGAAATTTAGCTCCTCTCAACTATACATAAGCCATGTCCAACACCCCATTCTCCGGCTATTTTTGAAATTCTTGGCAAATTGCTTGCTTGGGCGCCCCAACAATCATCATACTAGGATGGGGGACGTGTGCTTGATTTCTGTGGCTTTGTTCCATCGTACTGTGGATTTTAATTTATGCAATTTGATGTGGGCGCACTTGAAAAAAGAAAGCACGGCAAAAGGGTCAATCGTTGTGGGTGGGGTAATTATGCACTTGGTAAAAAAGTTTGGGTATACGGATAACTCTCTTATACCCGACTATTGTTTGATGAATATGGCTTGGTTAAGCCACTCGGGGTGCACATCTTTTTCCCACACGGTGTATGGTGATGAACAACCAAGAAATGTGTACAACTGGCTCATACACCCAAAACCTATAAAACACTTCCCCTTGCCTAACCCAAACCTCCCCAAACTGTTGTACAAAGTAGATGTACCCCACTACTTGTTCCCGAATGCCCTTCCACCACATCTCCAAGATCCTCAACACGACCACCTCGAGGACGAGCCTCACGCCGAACCACATGATCATGAGGACATGGACGCGGGCATCCTCGAGCAGCCCCAGGACCCTCCACCACTCAACTTTTTCCAATAACTTTTGGAGGGTCAACAACAACTACTTGCGGGGTACAACCAAATGAACATCAACTACACGGCCATGGGAGAACGACTTACCCATGTTCAGGAGGAGCAAAGAGCGGGTTTTCAACGGATGGAAGAGCTCCGGGAAGCCGACAACCACCACTATGAGGAGGATCAACGTAGGTTTTATGGACCTATGTACTCCTACATAGCTCATCAAGGCTCTTTTCATACTATGGAAAATCTCCCTCCACCACCCTCTTGGTATAACCTCACTCATTGGGGTAGCTTTGGCGGCTCTAGTTCCGGTGGTGGAGGATATGACGGCGGGGATGGCGGCAATGCAACAATGGGTGATGGTGGCAACGGGAGCGGCTTTGGAGGTGGCTACTATGGCAGCGCAGGTGGGCACTAGGGACAATGCTTGGGCTATGTGTGGGGGAGAGACTCCTCATGGTATGTAATTTTATTTCCTACCTTCCACTACGCATGAATTTCTTTTACCCTTGGTAAACACAAAAAAATATTAATAAATAAAAGAAAAGAAATGCTAGTTAGGTTGAACCCCCCCCCCCCCCCCCCCAAAAAAAAATGGGCAATCGAAGCAAAAAGGGCTTATAAAAAAATGAGTTAGTTGGGGAGAATGGAAAATAAAAAGAGATGCTAGGATGAAAACCTGAAAAGGCTCCTAGGCAAAATGAGAGAAATGAGAGAAATGAGAGAAATATTTGTTTTTGCAGGACCTCATTTGATCTCTTTGGGGAAGAGGAGGGAAGAAGAAGAAGAGAAAGAGGAAAGAAGATTGAGCATAGAAGACCCAAAAACCCAAGAAGAATGTTATCTTTATAAAAACATTTATGATTCCTTGGTGGTTTTTATGTTCTTTCTTACTTGAACTCATGGAAAACTCTTAGACTATTTGGAACATTTTACTTTACTTGAGGTCGAGTAAAGAACTATGTGTGGGGGAGTTGATACGCTTGTAATTTCCATGTTTATGTTTAAATTTTTAATTAGCTTTGATTGATTTTTACCTTGGAAATTACACACTTTTGGTGTAATGGTTTAGTTAGTTAAATACTTGTAAATTGTCTAGACTAGGTTTATTCTGAGCTCAAACAGGTCTATGATCACTCAAAGGACAGTTGGTGAACCCCAAAAGTGGAAGGAAGGTGCAAAATCACAAGACAAAATGAAGATCCTGATTTTTGGTCTATACCCGGTCGGGTATGACCTATACTCGATCGGGTATCTTGTTGAAATTCAAATCGGATCCGAAGACAAAGGAACATGCAGAGAAGATTTTTGACCACGATCGAGTGTCTATACCCGATCGAGTACACCGACACACCCGATCGGGTATCCCTTCAAAAATAACCATGAATTCGATCGAGTATACCTCGAAGTCGAGGTATTACACATACCCGATCGGGTACAAGGACACACCCGATCGGGTATGCCTATAAAATATATCCCTTAATCGATCGAGTATACCTCGAATCTGAAGTTGGATTACACAGAATTGGTTGGAAAGTGAGAAGGGCTTGCCTAACATCCTTTGAGCAAGACAATTTCAGACAACTGAGTATGTGATTTCTAAGAGAGGAAGTGCCATGCTTCTTAGACTGACAACAACATGTTTACCACAATGTATGCATTTTCCTTTGATAACAACACCATCACTATCTTTGATCTTATCAAACTGATCCCATATTCTACTTCTTGACTCTACCTCCTTTCTCTTATTTCCAGGAACATTTGTCTGTTGTGTGCTGGTGTTAGCCCTAGCATCATGAGCTTCCACCACAGGTTCTTGGGAAATAGGAGTCAGAGGAGGTTGAGAGCTAGAGGCACATATGGTATCCATACATTCAACTTCCATTCTGATAAGTCATATACTCATATGAATATATAGTTCAAAAACTCTATGCAATTAACAAAGTGAACAACATCATACATTCACAAATGACAATAAAGTCTGGAACAATCAGCAAGCTGATCTACAGAAGGATATAAGCAGTAGGCCTATTCACTTCTCTACAGACTTAGAAGATACCAGTTCACTCTAACTACTCGTTTGAGTGTTGGAGTAGAAAAAGGTAACTTCAATCATCATGTTTACTCAGCAAATTGTATTCACAAATCATCAGAATTCAGAAAATATGTGTATGAAAGTATGAAAGCATCATAATTCTGATGTGTACACATTACAATTTACTCATATATGAGAGACAGGCAACTGGGAATCAAAATATCTGAATCAAAGGCATCACTACTCACTTAATGCAGCTTCCACCCATGAATATGAACATATGAGAGAAATATGCAGCTTCCACCCATAAACTCATTAAACTGTGAATCACATATTCACAAGCATCATATATAGTTCAAAACTAATGCATATCAATATCTCAGAAACACATGGGCATGAGGCATCATCGAGGCATCACATATTCAGAGGCCATCTATATCAAAAATTCAAAATATCAGAATCATAGACTCACAGGCATAACAGATTAACATGTTGTTCATACAAAGTGTTTCACAGGCCGGATCTAGGGTTTAATGCTTCCACCAAACACATTTAATGATAACACAGGTAAGTCATATACAAAAATGATAACACATCACAATTAGGGACCAGGCTTCCACCAAAGGCCAATTCAAAGCCAATATTAGAGATCGGAACATGCAACAAATTGTTTATCCAAGCAAACAAAGCATACAATTTCAGTATTTAACGATTATACCTCACTACCTCAGTAAGAATTAAGATAATCGAACAAGTTGGAAGCTTCCACAAATCCACAAGACAAGCCCACAATAGCGATCTAGATACTGCTTCGTAACACTGGTAGGCTATGATCGGCTTCCACCAAGGCAGAGAGGCACAAACGTACAAACTACATGTGGATGGACGAGAGAGAGTAGACAGGGATGACCGGAAACAACAGATGAGAGGATGAGTTAAAGAGAGGTCGGAGTAGAGGAGAGGGTCAGAGGGAGTTGCCGGTTGCGAGTGAAGTGGTAGGGGTTAGGGTTAAATGTTTAGTATATATACCTAGGGCTATTCGGGTTTTTCGGGCGGGTCGGGTAGCCAATTTCTAAACCCTATCCGTAACCCATTCCCTTAAATATTGGGCTGGGCATATTCGGTTCGGATTTTCGGGTTCGGGTCAACCGACCCAGGCGGGTAAATGAGGGTAAACCCGATCGGGTTTTCGGGTGGGTTCGGGTTATGCTCACCCCTACCCAAGACCCCCTCATGCCGACGCAGTCACAGGTGGTAGGCCTTATACACATGCACACAGGTCTGTTAGTAACCTCTACCCAAAGAGGATTTCAAAACTTGGTCGGTTAGTCCAATTTTCCCCTCTCCAAAGTCCAATTACTACCGGGGAGTTGATTCTGTTTCTTTTGTCGTCTCAAGTGGTCTTCAATGACTTGTTTAGACTGAATTTCTCCTTGAAGATACAGGGCTGACCTTGTTCATTTCTTCTTAGCTTTCAGTTCTTGTAAGTTTGAGAGGGAGATAACAAAATGGCGAAATCCAGCGCGGACGATGAAGAACTCCGGAGAGCCTGCGAGGCGGCAATTGAAGGCACAAAACAGACGGTCTTAATGTCGATCCGAGTCGCCAAGAGCCGCGGGATCTGGGGAAAACCGATGTTAAGTAGATGAGAGGGTCAGAGGGAGTTGCCGATTGTGAGTGAAGAGTGAAGTGGTAGGGGTTAGGGTTAAATGTTTAGTATATATACCTAGGGCTATTCGGGGTTTTCGGGCGGGTCGGGTAGCCAATTTCTAAACCCTATCCGTAACCCATTCCCTTAAATATTGGGCTGGGCATATTCGGTTCGGATTTTCGGGTTCGGGTCAACCGACCCAGGCGGGTAAATGAGGGTAAACCCGATCGGGTTTTCGGGTGGGTTCGGGTTATGCTCACCCCTACCCAAGACCCCCTCATGCCGACGCAGTCACAGGTGGTAGGCCTTATACACATGCACACAGGTCTGTTAGTAACCTCTACCCAAAGAGGATTTCAAAACTTGGTCGGTTAGTCCAATTTTCCCCTCTCCAAAGTCCAATTACTACCGGGGAGCTGATTCTGTTTCTTTTGTCGTCTCAAGTGGTCTTCAATGACTTGTTTAGACTGATTTTATCCTTGAAGATACAGGGCTGACCTTGTTCATTTCTTCTTAGCTTTCAATTCTTGTAAGCTTGAGAGGGAGATAACAAAATGGCGAAATCCAGCGCGGACGATGAAGAACTCCGGAGAGCCTGCGAGGCGGCAATTGAAGGCACCAAACAGACGGTCTTAATGTCGATCCGAGTCGCCAAGAGCCACGAGATCTGGGGAAAACCGATGTTAAGTAGAGGAGAGGGTTAGAGGGAGTTGCCGGTTCCGAGTGAAGAGTGAAGTGGTAGGGGTTAGGGTTAGGGTTAAATGTTTAGTATATATACCTAAGGCTATTCGGGTTTTTCAGACGGGTCGGGTAGCCAATTTCTAAACCCTATCCGTAGCCCATTCCCTTAAATATTGGGCTGGGCATATTCGGTTCGGATTTTCGGGTTCGGGTCAACCGACCCAGGCGGGTAAATGAGGGTAAACCCGATCGGGTTTTCGGGTGGGTTCGGGTTATGCTCACCCCTAGCCAAGACCCCCTCATGCCGACTCAGTCACAGGTGGTAGGCCTTATACACATGCACACAGGTCTGTTAGTAACCTCTACCCAAAGAGGATTTCAAAACTTGGTCGGTTAGTCCAATTTTCCCCTCTCCAAAGTCCAATTACTACCGGGGAGCTGATTCTGTTTCTTTTGTCGTCTCAAGTGGTCTTCAATGACTTGTTTAGACTGAATTTCTCCTTGAAGATACAGGGCTGACCTTGTTCATTTCTTCTTAGCTTTCAGTTCTTGTAAGCTTGAGAGGGAGATAACAAAATGGCGAAATCCAGCGCGGACGATGAAGAACTCCGGAGAGCCTGCGAGGCGGCAATTGAAGGCACCAAACAGACGGTCTTAATGTCGATCCGAGTCGCCAAGAGCCGCGGGATCTGGGGAAAACCGATGTTAAGTAGAGGAGAGGGTCAGAGGGAGTTGCCGGTTGCGAGTGAAGAGTGAAGTGGTAGGGGTTAGGGTTAGGGTTAAATGTTTAGTATATATACCTAGGGCTATTCGGGTATTTCGGGCGGGTCGGGTAGCCAATTTCTAAACCCTATCCGTAACCCATTCCCTTAAATATTGGGCTAGGCATATTCGGTTCGGATATTCGGGTTCGGGTCAACCGACCCAGGCGGGTAAATGAGGGTAAACCCGATCGGGTTTTCGGGTGGGTTCGGGTTATGCTCACCCCTACCCAAGATCCCCTCATGCCGACGCAGTCACAGGTGGTAGGGCTTATACACATGCACACAGTTCTCTTAGTAACCTCTACCCAAAGAGGATTTCAAAACTTGGTTTGTTAGTCCAATTTTCCCATCTCCAAAGTCCAATTACTACAGGGGAGCTGATTCTGTTTCTTTTGTCGTCTCAAGTGGTCTTCAATGACTTGTTTAGACTGAATTTCTCCTTGAAGATACAGGGCTGACCTTGTTCATTTCTTCTTAGCTTTCAGTTCTTGTAAGCTTGAGAGGGAGATAACAAAATGGCGAAATCCAGCGCGGACGATGAAGAACTCCGGAGGGCCTGCGAGGCGGCAATTGAAGGCACCAAACAGACGGTCTTAATGTCGATCCGAGTCGCCAAGAGCCGCGGGATCTGGGGAAAACCGGGAAGCAAATTAGGCCGCAGTCAGATGGCCAAACCTAGGGTCCTAGCTGTTTCCGGTACGATCTTTTCATCTTTCTATGCTCATTAGCGTATGCTTCGCAGTGATCCTACTCAATTCCAGCTGTGCGAGCCTGAAATCTCTTTTAGCGTTAAGTTTCACTTGACATCAACTTAGGCGCACTAGTTTTATTAAAATGACACTGAAAATTAAAACCTTTTGTTTGCTTGGTGGTTTCTACAATAAAATGCTTGAACTTGGTATGATCTCTGAATTCTGATTTAAGTCCAAGAATCTGCAAAAAATCCCTCCCTTTTTATTTTTGTTTATCAGTGTCACAGTGTGGGGTGGGGGCTATATTTTAAAAGAAGAATAAACAGTACACTTTTCAACGTAATTAAACCTTTATCATAATTTAATTTGACTATGTTTGGGGGTGGGAGCTTGCATTATCTTGATGCAAAAGATTCGTCAAACAACTCATTTCAAAAATTTTAAATTATGAATTGAGAGAACTATTTACTCCCTCATGAACAAATCACATAGTTTAAGAAAGTGTCTTAAGGTGATGAATTTAATAAGAACTTTTAATTTTATCTAAAATTCCACATTGGACGAAGCCCAGGTTAAATTGGGGAAGAAGCACAAGATTTCAAAGTTGGAAAGATAAAAAGGAAAAAGAAAAAAAATGCTCACTATAGACAGATAAAGGAACAATAAAAATTGGTCACCATAGACAGATAAATAGGAACAGATGGGGCATATTTACTTCTTTTAGCGTTTATGCTCTATGGCAATGTTGTAAAACCGCTAGGCACCTTCTAAATGGTAGAGTGGGGCCTAGATCCAAGTAGGGGATCATATGGATTAGGCGAAGAATCAAGAAATTAGGCTATGACTATTGACTAGGCGAAAGCACACCAAGGGACCAAGGAGCACCTAACGCCTAGGCGGGGGATTAATGGCCTATGTGGAGATTAGTTGGGCTTGGACAGGATTTTTAATACAATGCATTACTCTAATAATACACTCTAGAATTTATGTTGATTTGTCTTTTCATATATTTTATTTTGAAAATTGATTAATTTAGAATAGTCTGTTCTAAAATGAAATTTTTACCCCCACGCTTCCCCTCCAAAATATGTTCCCAAAACTGCCAAACACACTCTTAGGCCTACTACCAGGATGCAATGTTCCCATTCAGTTCTATTTAGGTTGAAGAACTTGAACCACTGAACTCATAAATCTTTTCCAGTTATCTCTATCTATCCAAGCTAATATTCCAATCACTCATCATTATATCTTGCAAGCTGGCATATCTATAAGACTACATTTTTGTGATGCATTTATGCATATCTATAAAGCAAAATGGCTCACTAAACTGTTTGCGCTTCATTGTTTGCGTATATCCGACCCCCCCTTACCCCACCTTAGGTGGGAGCCTTTGGGGTAATGATGATGATGATGATCTTAAAAGACTCTCTTTCCACTTTTTCTACACAGAGCCACCAGTGCCTTACTAAGTGAAGTCATTTCCATTTTTTTTCTCATAATCCTATATGACTACATCCCTAAATTATATATACACTTTGTATATTTCCTTCCCAAATTATTGAGTACTTTCTGCCTTGATGTATTTCTTTTCTACAATTGTATCAGTACTAAGTTTCTAAGTTTTGGTTCCATTTATCTGGATATATTCCTTCCTTGCGAACTATGCAGCAAAAGAAGAAGGTCAGCAGACTAAAGCTTTTCTGCATGTGCTGAAGTATTCCACTGGAACAGTTCTTGAGGTAAATACTTATTTTTATTTGGTGCTTCACTGCTTCTCTTACTTAGTACTACTTAGCTACTCCTCCTAAGTCCTATGACCTATCACACAGTATAATTTATAGCCATTTATAGCCTTGATATATGTTATTATGCAGTTTCCGGTTATGCCACATGTACTGTTATCAACCTGCCAAGTAGGCTGTAAATTTTTAATATTGCTGATGGTTGCTTAAGTTATGATGTAAAATCTGATATTAATTTTATTATTCATATAGTTAGTTGGTTCAGGAAACAGATACGTGGTATCTCTCAATACAAATAAAATAATGAACCAAGATGCTATCTCCATGTTTGAGATAGAGCTTTTATCTTTTTAAAACGCAATTAGAGATTTGAACAAATAAAAAGGCTATATTGGACCAAAAGTTGTGTTACAAGAACCGGACTGGACCAGACGGCGTGACCCGGAAACCGCTATTAGGTATAAAACCAGAATTAACCGGTGGCCCTCCTTAAACCGGACTAAAAAATCGACCACCGAGAGCCTGAGAGGTTTTGAACCCTGCCTGCCTTCCTGCTAAGCAACATGGACAAATCACCAACTTGGCAACTTGGTGGGTTTGTGAAAAGCCTTCTTTAACTGCTCTAATACTTTATTCGCATAACATTTTTGGCTGACAATGTTATTATTAATTAATAATCATAATAATAACTATTATTATTGCTATTACGTAGTATTACACTAATTAACTATTTATGAATTATTCATAACATCTATCAATCATATTTAATTCTTTTATATAAATATTATGTTAACACATATTGTCTATCTAATTCCAAACACATTTTGAATTTTGTTATAAACTTTAAATTTTAATAGAAATTTTATCAATTCAGGACCCGAAAGATAGTTAAATTATCAATCCGGGACCTGAAAGATGAAATGTATCGATATAGGACACGAATGATAGAAAACTATCAATTTAGGACTTGAATGATTGAAAATTATCAATTTAGGACCTAAGTTGTCCGAAATTTTATTAATTTTTTTATCTTAAATTTTTTAAATATTATTTAGTTTTATGAAACTAATAAACTTTTGTGAAGAAAAGTTTATCAAAAATTAGCAATGGAATTAATAAAAAATTAAATAAATCAAAACCTATGAAATTTTAAGTCCTAGATTGATAGTTTTTCATCATTCGCGTCCTATACCGATAGATCTCATCTTTCAGGTCCCAAATTGATAATTCATCTATCTTTCGGGTCCTGAATTGATAAAATTCCATTTTAATATGTTACTTTTTTAACTCTTATAACCATTATTAGTTTTGAATTAGAATAGTTCTTAACGATACAACTTTAATCTAATATATAATTATACATATCTTATGTTTTATTTTTCAATAAACATTGACCAGGTTGACCCATAGTTGACCAGGTTGACCTTTGACTGTATTGCTTACCTCGGTGGCCTCCCAGTCCGGTGTTGACAACATAGCTCAAAAGCTGCTTAAAAAAGCATTATGGTGGAGTTTAAGGTCAATTATTTGTCAAGTGACAAGTATGGTGTAGGTGTAGTGGACTAGTGGTTAGACATTGCTTCTTGCAAAAGGTTAAGAGTTCGGCTCCTTGGGGAAACAAACTATCCACACTTTTTGTGTGAGCGATTTACATAGGAGCACTTTGTGTCCTTTCATCTACAGTCTGCACACCCATTTTCACAGAGTAACTCTTAATTCTCTTAATTTTAAATGAGGGACATACATAGACCTCTCCTACAAAGTAGATCACACATGTTAGACTAGGACTTGGTAGATTATATCTAAACTTAAATGTTTATTTTTTTCAAATTTAAATCTATCTATATACAAAGCAAGGTGGAAACAAGGTTGAATTCCCGCTCAAAAATGTCACTATCAAGGTAAAATATCTGTACAAACCAAATTGGGCTGCAAGTTGACAAAGGTTCGGGTGGTCTGTTCAAAGCAGTCCGAGTATGTAATAGTGATTTAATGGGCTAAATGGCTAATGACTGTCAATTTGTCGGTGTTGTCCATTCCCATAGACTCACCGTATTGAGTATTGGGTATTGGTTTTCCATTATAGAAAAAATCAAAATAATACTCTGTATACTTACTACCCAATATATATATATATTTCTTAGCATCTTAAGAGTATATCACCAATTTCATATATTGCATATAAAATTAAATGTGTTTGTGCCGCACTAGATTGCGTCTATTTATTATTTTGATACATCCGAAAGTGTGGAGTGAGTCCATCTTAATTCATATACAAATCGCTCTTTCTGTCTTCTTAAGTTTTGAATTGTATTCTACACTTGGAGAGACTTTCTACACACATCTAGCTATGGATATGGTGGGTTGGTGGTCTAAAGTATACTACACCAGATTCAAATAAAATGACATTCAATGAAAGCTTGAGAAATGGTTGTGGTAGAGATGCTTAAAATACTATGACCATTTTTTACAATGATATATCTCCGCACTACAATTCTGTGATCTTAAAAGCATATTAAAATATGAATAGTTTGTATTTTAGATGCTTATGAAGTGAATTGTTTTGTATTATTCGCCTTTACGTTCAGAACTATAACAAACAAAATGTAATTCATATTCAACATCATCACATATAAATCACAAATGAATAAGTGACCTACTCTATATGCTACGGTGAAGGGAAAATTAAATCTCATGTGTATCATAGGAAGAGCTCGCATGTCAAATGCTAACACATGGGATTCAACATCCAAGTTTTAGTCCTACACCATTTTTGAATATTGGAAATAATTCTAAAATTTCAACATTTTGCTAAAAAAGTTTATCCTATTTTCAACAATTTCTATAAAATATTCTCATCATGTTGACTATAGAATTGCCATATGTATACTCAAATATTTATTGTAAATAATGATCAACAAACCAATTGTAAGAAGAATATTTTGTGCAAATAAGTGTTTTAAAATGTGTCAAACCTCATTATTATTAGTCATTACATCTTTTTGCAACTCTATTATGTCATTAACTTTATTTATACAATTATAATATTTAATTTGAAATCATAAATTATATTAATTTCTTTTGTTTAGTTTTTTAAAATTTCTCCATCACATTAAAATCATGGTAAAAGTCCCGAAATAAAACTAAAAACAATGTAAAATTTATTTAATACATTTGTTTCTAAGAATCCTTTCCATCATTTGCAATGGAGCCAAAAACTCACTATTTTTGGCTTGAGAATATGATGGAATAAAGCAAAATGGCCCACTAAACTGTCTGCGCTTTTTTGTTATGAAGTAGCGGCCAGTCCAAGCAATTTTGTTATGTGACCGAAAACAGTCTCTCTGTGCTTTAGTACAGGGGTAAGACTGCGTACATCCGACCCCCTACCCCACCGTAGTTGGGAGTCTTTGCGCCACTGGGGTAATGATGATGATTTGTTTCTAAGAATCCATTCGTTGTGATCAACCAACTAGATGCATTACTAATGTGCACAAAATTAGGCTTTCCTTTATCCATTATTTCTACTTAAATTTAACATTATGCATTCAATGTATCACAAATTTTTGCTTTCTAGATAAATTTATGATTAAATCTATACAATCTAACTTTTTATAACTCTCACGCTTTTATTAATATTTTCGCTCACACAAACTTCAACTTCGTAAATACCATAATAGTGAATAATTACTTATGTTAATTTTTCAGTATTAATATTGCCCGTGCATCGCACGGGTGAAAATCTAGTTAGTATCAAAAGTAAGTGAAAGAAGATTGATTAAAAATAAAGATCTTTTAATTAACAATCTATTGTAACATATATTCATAAATTATACTACCTCCTTCCTTAAATAAGTGCGACATGTGAAATTTTACCCTATTCACATGTTCTACTTTGACTACATTTTATTTATTGATGTATTAATATATTTTTTTGAAAAATATATTATTAAATATGTCTCATTATAAATTTTCAAAAACTAATTTTTTTAAATTTTTTACTAATAGAGAATTATATATATTAATGGTCAAAGTTGTGTCTCGACAAGTGTGAAATGTTGACTGTTGCACTTATTTAAGAACGGAGGAAGTACTCCTTAAGCGTAACATTCATATCTTCCCACTTTCCTTTTTTAACCGTAACATTCATATCTTCACATTTCTAAATCATCCCATCATACCCTCAATAATTTTGAAAACAATACACTATTATAACTACTTTTTGGATCTATCCTTAATTCCAACACACTATTTCATTATCTTCCCATCATAGCCTCAATAATTTATATCACCTTTCACTATTCATAAATGTTACGGAGGTAGTATATGACAATATCTAAAGGTGTTGCTAAAAATGGTATGCTTACCAACAATTTCACACACACACATATATAGGGGTGAGATCACATACAAACTATTTCTCCCATGCTAACCTACAAACTGTCACAAAGTGTGCATTTTTACATTATTTGTATTGCATATTGAAGTTCAAAGTGTTGCATATTATTTGTATTGCATATTGAAGTTCAAAGTATTGCATATTATTTGTATTGCATATTGAAGTTCACAGTGTGTATCTTTACATTATTTGTATTGCATATTGAAGTTCAAAGTGTTGCATATTATTTGTATTGCATACTGAAGTTCACAGTGTGCATCTTTACATTATTTGTACTGCATATTGAAGTTCAAAGTGTTGCATATTATTGAGTTTGTAGGTTATTATTTTAATCATGGTTTGTATTTGATCTCTTATCTATCTATATATATAGGGAAGAGTTCAAATAAAAAGACCTCTTCTCATGCAAATTGCGAAGATATGCATTTTTTCATGTTTCGCTTGCACGTTTTCGTGTTTCTGCTGCATTTTTTCGCGGTGCCGAAAAAGTGTGGTTTATTTACGAAATTGCTACCGCGATTTTGGTTGAATTTAGTACATTTTTGGATCATTTTGAGTCATTGGATGTGGAAATGAATGCACAAGATTCATTCTCACTATGCATGGGAAGAACTCTTTGTATTTGAACCATCCCCTATTATATATATATATATATATATATATATATATATATATGATACGGAGTATATGATATCATTCTACAAATTTAAATGCCAAACATATAACTTTACAAAGAATGTTTTTAATAGAGCAGTGTTGAACCGGCTAACTCAATCAATAAAAGAAATTGCCCTAAAGGCCTAAACAAGAGTAAAAACAATGCACTCCCCCTAAATAGGAATATCATGCCCCCCAATTATGAATAATTACTGTCTTTTAAAACGGCATTGCCATATTATGACATTAATTAATACTGCTAGATGAATGCATGGTCATGCCATAATATGACAGTCTGATTTTAGGATGAGCTCATGAGCGTACGCTACTACTATTTCATGAAAAAACACAGTTCTATTTAGGAAAACTGTATTGTTTTTACTCCTATTTTGGGAGGGTTCCCAATCAATAAACCTCTAAAGCCCACGCAATCAGTTAAACTAACATTAACGACTTCTTAAATAGGGCCTATGTCTCTGAATCCATATATAATAATTGTCAGAATTCCCAAAAGCTAAATAGCTAATACAATTAGTTAATGGCTAACACAGGCTAAGTGGCTAATATGTAATAACTATCTCTAAATAGGGTCCATGTTACTGAATTCATCAATAATACGGAGTATTAGTTAAAAGTTGTTTATATCGATTGATTTGCTTAAAATGATTCATATCTTGAGATGTTTTAGACAAATTGCTTTTCAATTTTAAAATATATTTTCTTTAATTCAACAGTTAGCTAACGGTACAATTATTTGCATGTCCTTAGCCTGCCAAGTTATATAAGCTGATACATCTCTCTAAGGTGGAGGTTGTAACTAATGATCCAAGTGGCTGTACATTTACACTGGTAATTCCTACGGAGTATTTCATAACCATTTTCCTTTTTCTCCTGAGAAATTTAGCCTAAATAATAATATGATTAATATCCATAAGTAACTTGCAGTAAAAAATCTTTAATATGATAATGTGGTTGCTATAGGGATTTGATAATCTTCGAAGTGCATCTGTTGCTCCTCCACAATGGACTATGCGAAACATTGATGACAGGTGCAGTATGTCATTTGCGTGGCTGAGTGTGTCTTGATAATGCCATGTGTTGATCTTTTCATTAATTAAGCCATATTTTTTTACTCAGGAATCGCCTTTTGCTTTGCATCTTAAACATTTGCAAGGATGTGTTGGGTCGTCTACCAAAGTTTGTGGGTGTGGATGTGGTAGAGATGGCTCTTTGGGCAAAGGTGCTCATTAAAGCTTTCTTTTAGTGCTGCATTTTTTGAACCTTTTAGACTATCACTTCCTTAAAAGACTCTTTAATGATTGATTATTTATTCTCCACCTGCATGTAGTTACTAATAAATGTAACTAGTCTCGACCATAGGTTAAATAAATACACATCTAATGCAGGAAAACACATCTGCAATTAGCAAACAAAAAGATGGCAATATTCAAGTCGGGCCTGTGGCTGATGTGAAGGCAGAAGCTGACATGAAAGTGACTGTTGAAAGGGAACTTGTGTCGCAAGCTGAGGAGGAGGACATGGAGGCTCTTTTAGGCACGTACGTAATCTCTCTCTCTCTCTCTCTCTCTCTCTCATAATAAGAATTTTATTGCCAGGATTTATATAGACGTATAATCCAAACTTGTGCACCATATTCTTCAGAGTCAAGTTTATTGCTGAACAAAGGAGAAAATGATATAAATGCATTTTAAAAACGTTGAGGAATATTCTGTGCTTGGCTGTATCTGGGTCGTTACCCTATTCTACATATTTATGCCAGTCTTTCTTGACACACACATGCACACACTTGCTCTGCAGATCCCCAAACATTCTGTTACTTGTCGCGAAGTCTAATTCCTCAATCCATTGTTTCTTTTACAATGTTTAGTTTTAAAATTTGGATAGGAGCTAGCAATATTCTAGACACATCAATTATCAATTTTTCTTTGCCATTAGCTTTTGATATTAACTTGGTTCTGAGTTCTGACATTGCCTAGTGTTTTATGGGTTGTAGTTATGTAATGGGAATTGGCGAAGCTGGAGCATTTTCTGAGAGGATGAAGAGAGAACTCCAAGCTTTGGAAGCGGCAAATGTCCATGCTATATTGGAGAATGAGCCTTTAATAGATGAGGTGACTATTGAACATTTTAATATCACTTTATGTATTATGGGGTTTATTTGTAATTTATTTTTTTCCCTTGTATTATAAATACTCGGTCATAACTCATAATACGTTATTATGGGCATGTTTTCATAAGTTTTCTGCCATATTTTAGCTCTATCCTTTTGTATATATGTAAGCGTTCTTATTCACTTAGTTATGCACACATAGTTATTTTGGTTCATCTTTGTGCCTTGCAGTGTACCCGGTTTGCAAAAAGTTGCTAAAGGAATCTTGTTAGCAAGAACATGAAATGCTTTTAGTTTTAAAATGTTCATGTGATTTTTGATAATTCTAATTTCCTCACTCTGATTTTCCAACCTTGCTATTTCATCAGTGTAGTTAGCAGAACCCCATATTCCCATAGTGAAGAGTAGGATTGAAGATTTAATCTTCCACTTTCTCTTTAAAGATATTCTTCACTCCTTTCTCATAGATTTTCCAAGGAATTTCAATGTCTGTATTCTGCTAGAATACAAATTATTTTCGGAAGAAACGAAACGTCCCATGCCCTGCTGTGTTTGTCTAGTAACTGATTTGGTTAAACATGGAAGGTGGATGGGAGATATAGTCAAAGAAAGAAGAAATATAAATATTAAAATGCCCACTTGGTAGCTAATTGTTGAAAGGACAAGTAGTGATTTACTTACTCAGGACTTCAGGAGTACTTGGGGTAGGTACAGAATAAATAAAATTGAAAATGTATGTGGTACCAAGCTCTAATAAAATTAGTCTCACTAGTCTTATGCTGCTCTTGCACATAGCTGAAATCAATGAAGGGTTGTATTTGTAAACCTTAGTCATGTAGATTTGGTAGATAGTAAAGGAATTGATGGAGTGTCAAATTCAATTGCTTTCTTCAATTTTATAATGAAATATTTGAAATTTGGCCCCAGTCGGGTTAATTGCCTAGTATAACGAGTCACCTTAGAAATGTAAAGGGCCATGTAATTGCTGAGTATCTCACCTCTGTAAGTCGTTCGCATCAGGTAGCCTATTGGCATGGCCGCACAGTCTAGCACCAAGTAGCGAAGTTCTCATCAAGTAGTTGGCGAGTACGCATAGATTAGGTAATACATAACTACTATATGAATCGATGAAATATGGATGGTGAAGGGGAGAGATAAGAAAGAATTAAACAGAATTACTGAAATGCCACTTAAAATTTAGTACTTCCTCCGGTTCTTATTTAAGTTCCCAGTTTGACTTCACACATATTAAGAAAATGAATTTGACTTTACTGTGGAGTGCACTGTTTGGCACTGTTTGGCACTGTTTGGACACTGTTTGGCACTGTTTTGCACTGTTTTGTTTCCTAAAATGGAAGTGTGAATTTAAATAAGGGACATCCCAAAAAGGAAAGTGGAAACTTTAATAAGAACCGGAGGGAGTATTACACTATTGTTACACATATATGGTTTTGCATTTTGGGGACCACCTTGCAACTCCTTTTTTTTGCAAAGCTAGGAGTATTTTGCAACGGAAAAGAGAGGGACCAGAACAACCATCTGTGTATAATTTAGTGGCTAAAACATGTATTTACACAATGGCTTAAGCGACTTTATATCTTCCCCTAGATTTATTATTTTTTAGATCTTACGACTAGACTATGAAACAATATTGCTAGCATTGAACTTAATTTATTATTTTTGGTTCTGCAGGTACTGCAAGGACTTGAATCTGCTTCTAATTGTGTTGAAGACATGGATGAATGGTTGAGCATCTTTAATGTAAAACTAAGACATATGAGAGAAGACATTGAATCGGTAAAAACCTCTGAAGTGCATTTTTATAACCACTCCCCCCAAATGATTTATCTGTTTGCTCTTGCTCTCCTTTGTACTTCATGCAGATAGAAACCCGTAACAATAAGTTGGAAATGCAGTCGGTAAACAATAAATCATTGATTGAGCAACTCGATAAGCTTCTTGAAAAATTACGAATTCCTTCTGAGGTGTTTCTCTTTTTCTTTCAGTCCAAAACTGATTTGCAATGATTTAATGTTTTTTCCTAATTATTTTCTTGTCTCAGTATGCAGCAAGTTTAACCAGTGGTTCATTTGATGAAGCACGCATGCTTCAGAACATTGAAGCTTGTGAATGGCTAACCAATTCTATACGTGGTCTTGAAGCTCCTAATTTGGATCCTAGTTATGCCAAAATGCGAGCTGTACGTATATTTCATATTAGTTCTCTTTCACCTCCTTAGAAGGCAACATTTCTTAAAGTGTGGGTGACTTAATATGCATCGCCTCGTTCTAAGAAAAGCTATGATCAGAAAGTCATGCTTTTCAAATTGGGTAAGAATATAAAGAGCATAGAAAATATAAAGATCTGGGTGGCATTCGTTGAATTATTTAGTGTGGTGTCGTTCATAGAAGCATTTAGGGAAATAAGCGCTGATGGAGTGATAGTTGTGCTTCTATGTAAAATATTTGTAGACGTTTTATGTATACATGTTTTGCAGTCAATTCCTAAAAATCAATTGTCATACCAGAGATCTGATTTGCCTGTCTCATTTTATTTAGAAGATTTTGTTTTGCTTATGAAAAAGCTTTTGTAATGTCTAAATAGGTAAAAGAGAAGCAAGTGGAACTCAACAAGTTGAAATCTACTTTTGTCAGGAGAGCTACAGAGTTCTTGAGAGACTACTTTTCTAGTTTGGTGGATTTCATGATTAGTGATAAGAGTTACTTTTCTCAGGTACTCGGTATCTCCTAAGATGACATATTTTAAGGTCCTGAAATTTATGTTTTATATGTAACATATTTATTACATACGTCATGTCATTTAACAGCGTGGACAATTAAAAAGGCCTGATCATGCTGATCTACGGTATAAGTGCAGGACATATGCTCGTCTTTTACAACACTTAAAGGTAAGATTAAGACACATTAGACAAGTATGCCAAGTTATAGAATGCTTATTCTTTTATTTAACTATCATCTCTCATGTGCAGAGCCTCGACAAGAATTGCTTAGTCCCTCTAAGAAAAGCTTATTGTACATCCCTTAACTTACTTTTGCGACGTGAGGTTAGCTAGCTCATGAAGTTTGTAAATTATCTTGAAAGTTATTCATTCATTATATTTTATTAATTAATTTACTTACTTATTTATGTGTTTATTTATTTATTACTTATGAACACACCTATTTAGTTAGTTATTTAGCTATTTGTCTGTTTTAATTTGTGATTTTGTTCAATGAACTTTTATTTATTTATTTATTTATAAAATATTAGTGTTGATGGACATTTTTACACATGAAGTCAAATATATTGCTCAAAGTTTTGAAATTTTCATGCACAACTAAATGGTTATCTTACTATACCCAATTTAGATCTTACTACTGTTATAATGATGGTGATGATGATGAACTGATGATGGTACTAGTAACAGTAACAACAACAACAACAATAGTAACCATACACAACAACATCTAAGCTTTATTCTCACATGAGTCGACATATGATGTCAGATTTAAAAAATAAATAGAGAAAAAGGGAGAAACAAAATCAGATCTGTCCTCCGGTCCTCCCCCGTATACCCTCCCTCCCTCCACTACGCCCTCTCCAAAGTTACTCTCATCTAACCCAGTGCCATGTCATTCTTGACCACTATGATACACAGATGTCTAGGTTGTCCCCTTCCTCTCTTTACTGCCTCCTTTCCCCACTTTTCAATTCGTCGGTCTGTACACACATGGTAAACCACCGCAACCGAAACTCTCGCATCTTATCTTCAATAGGTGCTACGCTTTTCACCAGATTGTCTCATTACTCGAGCGGTCTTTTCTAGTATTCCCACACATCCGGAGCAACATGCTCATCTCAACCACACTCGCAACAACAATAATATTACTCTTCACCGCCAACCAAAGCCCGCCCGCCTGCCTGTGGACACACACATATATTTTCATAGATATACTACAAGTAGAAAAAGCAACTCTGAGTGAAAAGATATAGATGATGCTAAAATTTATTAACTACACTAATAGTTAATCCCCATAGTTCATTGCCACTTTTTGTCAACTGTATATTTTCACTCTAAAAGATGAACTCTAACACAAAATTATCGACTCTGACAAACCAATTACTCCGTAATATGTATCAACATAAAAAACAAACCAACACGGAAATCTATTAACCTTACTTAATATTTGTGAACAAATATATTGGCAAAAAAATTTTTGAACTAAAAAAATAGCCAGATGCTTGCCGGAGGTTGCTATTGGGTAGGTGTGTTTTGGAACCAATCTTTTGTTTCTATAAATAATGGTAGTTATGTAATTGACTTTATTTTGAAACTCTACTTTTTGAAATAAGCTCTAATCTCTTAATTAATGGAAGTTAATTACATCTCTCCAATTACAAGGCTCCAACGTGTCTATATGCCTCTTTAATGCTTTATTTTTTTATATTTATTTGTCTACGTTTTTCCTGATCTTGAGAATTGAACCAAACTTCATTCTGGTCCTGAATGTTTTTCTGAGGTTATATTTGTTAACTGATACAATGGTTAAAGTCCACACACCTTGGTGTCTCTTGTGTATAGGAAAACATTGGTGTACTGTACTGTGTTTTTTGTTCTTTGTAGGCTCGTGAGTTTGCAAATGAGCTTCGTGCTAGTACAAAGGCATCTAGGAATCCAACTGTATGGCTTGAAGGTTCCACAGGTTCCAACCAGACATTAAATAATGCAGACACGTCTACCGTTTCTGAAGCATATGCTAAAATGCTTACAATATTTATCCCACTACTTGTGGATGAGGTTACCTTTTGGACTTTCTGCTCATTTTCTGTGGGGTGCATCTGTAAAAATTGACTGGTTTGCTGCAAATATATCTTCTCTTGATTGAGTACTCTGTATTTTAAATTTTGCAGAGTTCTTTCTTTGCACATTTTATGTGCTTTGAAGTTCCTGCACTTGTTCCACCCGGAGGACTTGCCAATGGCAATAAAAGTGTGAATGATGATGATGACGATTTAGGCATCATGGACATTGATGACAATGAAACCAAAGGTATTACTTGCTTTTTTTCATATTTTATTCTTAATTTGCATTCACTTTATTTACTTTTGTAAATAAGGTCCTGCTTTGAATGTGACCTATAGTGTTTTTAGCTCTACAATAAAGAGCTTATTTAGCTGGGTAGGATAGCCCGTTGGATAAGGAGCTTAAACAAGCACTTTTAAGACAAATTATTTTCTGTTAGCTTGAAACAAAAACATTTTATGTGTTGGCAGCAGAGTGTTGTCATGAAATGTGCATGTCTTTATTGCTTGTGTATATGATGTAGTTCATTCTATTATTCTGGATAGTATCATGGACTCATGGTGATTCTAGAAGAGATAGAGAATATGGGGGAGACGCGTGTAATGCCAGAAGAGAATAATGGATTCACTCTGTCCAGGGCTCAGTCTGGATAGAGTTTAACTTGGCACTTTGAAGATTATTTTGAAAATGGTTTAGAACTGTTTATCTGGGGTGTCCATGCAAGAGGCATTTGAATAGCTGTTTTCCAGATTCAAACAAGCTTCTTGAAGTAGATTATGGATTAGGATGTTTTTTTGGACTGTTTTCAGTCCCAGATCAGACCAGACCAGACCAAACTTCCACAGTTATTAAATACACAAAGACCAGACATTTACCAGACCAGTTCAGACCATACCAGACCAGCAAATTTCAGTCCAAAAAAACATCCTTAATGCTTATGAAAGCAGCTTACAAAAAGTTTTCAAAAATGCTGCTTTTTCAAAATTGGATATAAAATTTAGCAAATGTGCTTGTAGTTGAACACCTGAACTACTAAACTGTGACCCCCCACCTCGTTATCGTATTGAAATTAATTCCCCCCATGTTTTTGCAGGCAAAAGTTCTTCAGAGCTAGAGGCATTGAATGAATCACTTCACCATTTGCTTGATGGAATACAAGTGACTTCCTTATGTTTCTTTATTGGCAGTTTCTTAATTTGATATTGGTGAATATTCTTTTCCAACAATGCATAAATTCTGAGAAGAATCTCTGTTTTCTTCATTTTTATGTGCTTTAGGAAGACTTCTATGCTGTTGTAGATTGGGCATACAAGATTGATCCTCTGCGCTGCATTTCAATGCATGGTATCACAGAACGATATATTTCTGGTCAGAAAGCTGATGCAGCAGGGTTTGTTCGCCTCTTGCTAGATGACCTGGAGTCTAGAATTTCTATGCAGTTTACCCGTGTAAGCTTTTGTTTCAATCATTTATGCATATACCAAAAAACACCCACAGTCTCATTTGTACCCACAGATATATGTAATGCACTTTTGTTGTTCACTTGCATTGCAGTTTGTAGATGAAGCTTGCCACCAAATTGAAAGAAATGAGCGGAATGTTCGGCAGTTAGGGGTCTTGTCATATATACCCAGGTAAGCTATATTCCTTTTAGTATTCAGGATAGATGCGTATGTCAAACTTTGGTTACAGTTTTTTCTCTCGCTTGACTAGATTAAATTCAACAAAAAATGTTACCTCAATAAGGTCAACAAAGTTTACAAACACATAACTGAAGATATCCTTGTGAACTTTTAATGAAGTAACTACTCAGTTATTAGGTTGGTACTTTTATGGAAAGGCCAGGTGGAAATAACTCCTACTCAATTAATTCTCCAGATTGGACTAAATATACTCCCTTAAAGCCCTGTGTCCTTTCGTAACCTATTACAGCTTTCTTTTGTTGGGGTGAGGGGGGTAATAAATATTTCCCAATCCCGTTTATTCTTTTTAATACATTGGCTTGAAATGGGGCCATCAGGCTATGTGGTAAACTGGAAATGTTCATTATGCGCTATTATTGACTGTATAGTAATACAGTCAATCAGTGAAGTCTGTATTAGAAATTGGATGTTTAAAATCATATCCTGATCTGTGATACACTGAATTCCATTTAAGTGTAATTTTCAATATAGATTTGCTACACTTGCAACCCGAATGGAGCAATATATCCAGGGGCAATCAAGGGACTTGGTGGATCAGGCATACACTAAATTTGTGAGTGCTCTGATATTCTCTACTCTGATCTCGTAATGGTGCCATAAGCCCATAGCTTGATGAGCTACAGTGGTGGTTCAGGGGGTTGAGTAGTCATTGGCCAGTAATTGGATTACAGTGGCAACGACTCACTTTTTCCTTCAGTGGTTTACGGTCCTTTTGATAAGGGTTATTTGGTGAATGTGCTGAATTTTCAAGGAGAAATATTTAGTACGTCAATTTCAGCTAAATAAGTCATGTGATTCAAAAGCTACTTATTTTGAGGCTACCAAATGGAGCCCTAGTTGCTTGTAAACTATATAAATTGATCCTTTCTATGGTCTTAGTCGTGTAAACATTTTATCATTGCAGAAAGCATATCTAGCCTTGATCCTTACTCTATTTGAAATACTTTAATTCTTTTTCATACTCACACACACCCCACCCCCAAATGCCCAGTAATGTATGTTTGACAAGAAATAACCCTGTGGAAGACTGTGCCTCTCTTGCTGCATTGAGTAATTAATTACTCGTCCACATTGATTAAACATATTTACTCCGGATGAGCTGTTCTTTTTATTTTCTTTATTTTAAGAGCATGTTCATCACAAATGTATTGGATGTTCACATTTGACAATGTTAACATCATTTTCCCCGTCTCACCAATGTCAGAAGATATATCTTTAGCTTGATTTTAATAACGCTTGCATTGCTCAGCTTAACTTCTATTTCTGGGAATCTATTTGGCAGGTTTCTACAATGTTTGCAACTTTGGATAAGATTGCTCAGGCCGAGCCGAAACATGCAGAAATAATGCTTTTAGAGAACTATGCTGCATTTCAGAATAGGTAATATCTTAGTGATGGTTCTTGACATTTGGGCAGTTCAATGCTGTCACTCCGGTATTGTTATCTTAAAGACACTGACGAGAGACAGTTGCTTGCAGCCTGTATGACCTGGCCAATATTGTGCCCACTTTAGCAAAGTTTTATCACCAAGCCAGTGAAGCTTATGAACAGGCCTGTACACGCCACATCAACATGATTATATATTATGTAGGTTCACAAATTTTTAATGCATAATTGTTTATTATTTCCTTCCACATAATGTTAATTGCTCCATAGTCCATACTTGTACAAGTTTTTTGTGTATTTTTTTTATAAACATGCCTATTAAAATATTTCTGTGCAGCAATTTGAGAGACTCTTCCAATTTGCTAGAAGAATTGAGGATTTAATGTACACAATTCCCCCGGAAGAGGTCAGTTCAATTTGCAGCCCATTTCATTCTCCTTAAGTTATGGACATTAGTTTTTCAGCCAAATTGCATCCGAGAGGACTCAATTCCCTTATCAATATTCTTTAAGGGTCTGTTTGGATCATGAAAAATGCTATGGGATGGGGGAGGTCAGTTTAAACTCAATAAAGAAAGTTTAGATCTCACGCTTCTTTATTCATACTCCGAGGGTCTCTACTCTCTAAGTTTGTCTCATACAAAATTTGGTAATATTTTTGCAACCTCTAATTTATCCTTAGTTTATCGATACCAACCATGTGACTCCTTTCTTTAAAATTACACCACTTCCTCATGTCCCAGTCTTAGTGGGGTAGAGGTAGTACTATATATCTACTATATAAAGACTACGAATATAAATGTGTAAAATTACAAACTTTTAAATCAAATTTGATCCCTTTGGATTTTCAAAGGTAATACCAAGCATTAATAAAAACTACGCAGTCTTTCAGTTCTTTCTCATTTCCCTATCATTTTTATCTCATTCTAAACAAAGGGTAGCGTAATGGTGCTCTTCCCTAGCTGGCTCTTAGCTAGGCATAATTTTTATCCTTTTGTCCAGATTCCATTCCAACTTGGATTGTCTAAGATGGATCTTCGAAAGGTGGTCAAATCTAGTTTATCAGGGGTGAGTGAATAACTGTAATGAACTTTTTAGGGGGAGATAAGTGGATCTGGGTAGTGATGGATGAATTGGTTGTGCAGGTTGATAAGTCCATTACTGCAATGTATAAGAGATTGCAGAAGAACTTAACATCAGACGAGTTGCTTCCTTCATTATGGGATAAATGCAAGGTATTATGCACTGTTTATCTACCTATGTGTACATCTCTCATCAGTCAGAGCTGTTAAATTTTAGCTACTCAATTGTTTGGCGTTTCTTGTGTAATTAGGGATCTGTTTTTTGGGATTTGTAAATTAAGTCTCTTAATGATATAATCCATGATTCAAATACAAGTACAATTGTCCTAATTAGTCCTTCCTGATTTCCTGTTAACGCGTGTTTCAGTATTTAGGTTTATGGGACATTCTCGATAATACAGTGTCAAGAATGCCCCTCATAAGCCTTGGTATTATATGTGATGGATTAATTGGATCTAAATTATATCACAATTGAGGGACTAAATTTACAACTACGGAAAGGCAGACCCTGATTACATGCTTTCAAATGTTGAGGGACTTCACGTATAATATGGTGGTTTCCCCAAGTTAAATGTTACTTTGTTTGTTTATCATTTATACTGGAGAAGAGTGTTTGTGTTATTGGCAGAAGGAGTTTTTGGACAAGTATGACAGTTTCCATCAGCTTGTAGCTAAAATATACGGTGACGAGGGCATTCCATCTGTCTCAGAAATGGGAGGAATCCTTGCCTCGATGTGATAATGTGCACCAGATGCCCCTTCCGTCTCTATGTAACATATTGACTTCTCTTTTTCGCTACGAATTGGAGTGCTGGACTACATGTCTACATCAATGCCAAGTTTTTGTGTGTCGTGAAAAGGAGCGTTTGTAAAAATGAAAGACTGACAAGCATAGCGAGCAAGAAAATTTGAGCACATGGGAAATGTAGTTGAATTTATTTTTTGTATATTCAAGTCCAGGTTCATAATTTCAAAATCAACCACTCAAATTCATTAAAAATGTAGAAGGTTACAAAAATAAAAGAATGCCGAGTACGACTTAAATCTAATCATGCTATAGGAGCAGTATAAGCTTATATCCATTCATTTATATTGTGAAGCCAAGAGTGTCGGTCTCGTTACAAACTGGACTACTCGAGTAGTCGAGTGGTCAAATTATGTTTGTGTAAAAATACTCCAGTTAAAAGTTGACATCCTTTGGAAATCACCCGCTAGCTCTGAGGCTTTCACTGCACCACTTGATTGATAAGGAGAGATGGTGTGGTTGAACCGAAGATGAACCAGTAAATCGTTGTCGATGCATTCATACCTGCAAAGTCGCCATATCAATAGGTGAGATTCACTTAATTGCAACAGAAACATCTATGCTTTGAAAGTTTGAATGAAAAGCATTAATGATTAATCGGTCCATTAATCGGAGCCAATTTGAGCAAGTGTTCTGTGGCTGTTGAATTTTCTTAAGCAAAAGCGTTTAGTAAAATGTAGTGTTACAAGCTCCTTTATCCTGCACGATAAATTCCACAAAGGGGAAGCAACGTATGATGGTATGACTTATCTCGCTGAAACTAATTTTACCAAACGCCCTGCATTTCACAAGCTCTCTTTATCTGAAGTCAGATTTTTCTAGAAATAGCTGTCCATGTGTATGAAATGCAAAAAGATTTGAAAGTGCAGAATCATACAATTTTTTGCAGAAATTATCAATAACAGCCGAGAGAGTGACGATCTTGAGCCGCATCTCGACAACCTTATTTTCTGGGAATTCATCAAACTGGGTTTCCAAAAACATTGAGAGCCTCTCGGTATTGGTTTCAAGCTGCTGTTGCTGGTCCTCAAAAAGGTTTTGTTTTATTTCTCGTTCTCTCTGAGTCATTTCATTCTCAACCAGTTCTTCACCAAACATGTAATATGCAAATGGATAGGAATGTGAGAGTATCTGTCTCGATTGGAAAAGCCTATAATACCCTTTCATCACCCAGCTGAAGTCTTTTAAACTCAACAATACCCTTGATTCAAGATTTAAAACCTTTTGCTGCAACCTTTGCTCCAGACCTGCTTCTGCCTTCAAGGAATCAGTATGAGCTTTGTAACGGTTGTAGTAGTGAGTGTACCGCAGTAGCTTCTTTTTTGCATTTGCAATGTCTTCTTCCTGGTTTTCTTTGTAGCGGCCACAAGTGTGGCCGTCAATAGTTTGCCACGTGTGCTTCACACCAGTAGCACCACCACAAAGCCAACTAAAATGTTATCCATTAACACATTAGCAGGTTTAAAAGAAACAACCAAACATTTAATTTAAAGCAGGAACATAAAAGCTGTATATAATGCATAAACATTTTCTACCAAGAGCCCATTTTGTTGGGTTCATTTTCGGCTTATCAGCAAACTTTAATTTGTGTGAGTGTTCTGCCGGAAATGATGAAAAAACTATTGGAAGAGTGATGTTGCATTTGTTGTCATCATCATTACTCCGGTGCCGCAAAGGCTCTCACCACACCTTCGATGTGGTAAGGGGGTCGGATGTAAGCAGTCTTACCCCTGTACTAAAGCCATTTTTCTTTATTCCATCGTATTCCCAAGCAAAAAAAATGGGTAACATTTTAGTTGCGTATAATGATGGCCAACTAAAATGTTACCCGTTAACACATTAAATGTTCCCAAGCCACAATTGCGTTTGTTGTAATGAACAAAATCGATCCTTCATCTTTATTTTAATTTAGATTTAAAACCTTTTGCTGCAATCCTGTAAATTTAATTTTTCAAGTATCTAGTTACCATTGTCTAGTACTGCACTCACCAAAATGGTTGTCCACATATGCATTGCACAAGGTTGCATCCCCCATTTTTCACTACAGGTTTCTTGCATTTTGGGCAATCTTTCGTATAGGCCGAAATCCAATTCACTGTCTCAGAATCATCACTGCACTTCTTCATCCACATCTCCCACATCAGACACGAGCAGGGTGAATGCGTTTCGGAGGAGCAACGAAAACAAAACTGCAGGCCACATTCACATTCAACATCACAACACTCATCAACCTGAATACGGATTGCATTCCCGCAATGTGGTATGCTAGGACACCATTTGACCATCTTGTTATCATCAATGTATGACTCCAAAAGAAAACGTTCAAATTTCCCTGCCAGATCCGGATCCCTCTCACCAACCAGATCCCTAATCTTTCCTTCATCACAAATAGCGTTACACTTGTAGGCCATGCACTTTATGCGCTTACTCTTACCCTCATTTATTTGCACCATGAAATGCTCTGTCCAACCTACAAGAAACAATTTTGAATTAGAAAAACTTAATAGATGCAACATATCTGTCAAACTCCAGCCATATCCTTTAGCTATCATTGCCAACCGAATATATGATGGTAATAATAAGTCATTAATAAATATTTTTAATTCATAATAATAAATAATAATGATAATGATAATGATAATAATATTATTATTGGATGTTGTTGTTGTTGTTGTAGAGTCCAAGTCGTGTCCAAAGCCAGGACGAACATGGTTCTTTTATGAACCGGTATCAAATTCAGCGTGAGCTTGATCCGAGTTTGATCCATGCTCATTTTGTATAAAGGCACTAATCATTGGTTATTTTGCACAAAAAATAGTCAAATACCATGAGATGGCAATCCAGGTGCAATTTGTGTATGGAGAGTTAGAGTGTGTTACTCACAATCATTGCAAAATGAATGGCCACAATCCATTATTGTTACATTTGCAGCGGGAATATCATCAAAGCATATTCCACATGTCATGTCCACAGTAGACTCATATAAGGAAGTATCATCTTTGCATTCTACTGTTACACCAGCTTCAGCGTATAAGCTTTCCTTCCCTTTCTCCACGAAGATTGTTAAAACCTTGTCGACATCCCAACGATAGTGGATAAGTAAGGTTCGCGCATGATGTTCCTTAATCGATAGCAAGTCTTGTACTCTTTGCAAGTCCTCTTTCTACAAAAACAAATTACCATTTGCATGATTTAATATCAAAATCCATTACACTTGTGTCTTTAAAGATTATACATTCAAATTGACGAAGTGCAAGTGTTCTGAAGCTATTAAATTTTACCTGTGCTGTCAAAAGAGAGTCTTTGGTGATCACCTGAAACAAGTAAAAAATCATAAACCTCAGGAGATTATAAGATTACTCCGTATAATATTTCTCCATGATAATCCAATATTTCGAGGTTGAATTAAAATTTGTCCTTGTACGTCCTTCAACATACACATGTGGATTCGTGTAGCCAAGGCAGGGCAATCCAGACTCTGGCTATTTTCGGTTAAAAACTTGCGGAGTATTTTTGTGAGTAAAAATGTTCTGATATAATACGTAATTACGTAGTATGTTATACAAAGAAGTATCCTTTCTGGCCGAGACCTAATTAAAGTTTCACGAGCCTCTGGCTATACGTGTTCCCACAATATAACAAAGATCTCCCCTGTAAGTTCCACTGCCATTAGTTGTGGTTGACAATTCATTGACCATTGGTAGCTCAGTAACATAATATGACAAATTCTAGCTACTAGGGTTCAACAATAAAATCTTCTACCAGAAACAACAGGTAAAATTAGTATGACATACTCAAGGGAACATGGCCTAATAAACAGGGAGATGGGAAGAACTAAGAAGCAACAATTGGTACAGCGAAAACGCGCGCCCGCCAACAACAAAATAAGAGATGATCTCTGACCCCGTAAACGACACCAATTAAGTAAATCTGTTAATGGAAGACTGAAAGACTGCAACTTGGTCACTTGATCAGACAGATAGATATGCTATGCAGAAAATCAATTCCGTGTGATCATGGGGAGCACTTTTTTTGTTGTTTAACAGCAGCAGGTTAAGATGCGGCAAGAACAGATGATATTAATCAAATACTCCATAACTAGTGATACCTTGCATGATGGAATTCTATCGGTTTCGAAATCAGCGTTGTCGTAGTCATCGTCTTCATAGTAAGCTTGATCGTCATATTCATCACCGCTGCTCCCTTCGGAATCCATGATCTCGATTTCTTAGAATGATATTTCTCAAGGTTTTCAGGTTCGTCTAGATACATACTTCGTACGTATATAGCCTCAGCATTATTCTCCACCCCAAACTCCTCCCTCTACTAGTAGAGTTGAAGTCTTCCTTGGATTTTTCAAATAATAATAATATAATAATAATAATAGGAATAGGAAAGTAAGGAGGCAACGTTTCGAACCCGCGGTATTAAAGCCATCTTTTATACTCTTGGGCTGTGTATTAATGTTGGTCTACGTGTGATTACAAAAAATATTAATGTATCCACTCTTATATCCACTTTTATACTCATCCGTGTTTGTGAAAGTTTTTTGTTGTTGTCTGTGAACATCGATTCACATACAATATTTTGTACAAACAAAATATAGTCTGTGAACCGGATTCACAGACAAAAAAGCTTCACAAACATGATGAGTATAATGTGGGTATAAGGGTGAGTACATCAAGCATGGTTAAAAAAAGTATACCACATCCGTGAGGATTTCCACCATCCGCCGCATAATTAAGTGAAAAAATATAAATTGAATTTTAATCAGAGATCGATAGATAGCGAATGAAGCTCTATCTCATGTATTTGCAGATGATCATGCATTTTGCATAGTATCTTCCTCATCGTAGTTGTTAGGAATCGAATCCGAGAGGTCTCTTGATACTCCCACGGGCTCTGGCCCGATTACAAAGCTTGGTTGGTTTTTATCTTGGTTACTATTACTCGGTATTTATTCATACATAAGGGAGTAAAGGGCAAAAAATGACATTTTTAATGAAGCTCATATTGGACACTAAGGGTATGTTTGGGAGTTGAGTTTTGGAGGGGAGAGAAAGGTTAATGGGGGTTTATGACTCTCCTTTTCATGTTTGGGAGTTTGAAAAATGGGAGAATTGGTTTTGGAGGGCTTTTGTAACCCTTCAAAACCCTCCAAATGCTTAATTTTTAAGTTCCCTCAATTTGGAGGGTTTTGGAGGATAATTAACAAGATGGTAATTTAAGTTAAATTAGAAACGAATATCAGCTCAATGATTTGAATTCGTCATATCTCAAAGTGATTTTAATTATAATTTCTTCAAAAACATTCTTCTTCCAATTTTATTACTCCCAAATACAAAGAAGGGCTTCCTACCATCCTCTCTCTTTCCCCTCCAACAACATACCTCCAAAGCCTTCCCTTCTCCTTCCCTCCAAACTCCCAAACATACCCTAAGATTTCAAGTAGATCAAATAAACATAAATGTAAGCTTTTTGGTTCCTTTTCAAACACCATTTAAAATCTCCGTTAAACAACCTTTTCCCATCATTAACATATATCATCTCTTTCCATCCGATTAAATAAAACAATCCAAATTCACTACCCCAATTCTTTCTCCACGTACTATAAGTGGAGATTGTGTGATTTAGTCGTGAGATTTATAAGACATTGAACTCCACTAACAAGGTTAGAAGATATGCAACTGCTCTAAGGCACTTTTTGTGTGTTGACTTTGTTCTATACAATGAGTGGGTTGGTGAATATAAGATTTAACCATAGCAGGAAGCACTATTCTAACAATCGTTCTAGGCATCTGACTAGTCCCCGCCTAGGTTAGGCGGTGGTCGAGCGCTCGATTTTTGTCTAGGCGCCCCGACTAATTGGTTTGGTGCCTAGGTGAATTAGTCGGCCGCCTAGGGCGCCTAGTTGCCCGCCCAGAGCGCCTTGTCTCCGCCTAGGGTGTCTAGATTCACCGAACAATTTTTTCTTTTTAATTTTCTTTTTGTAAGAAATATATGTATTTTTAACTTTAATCATGAATATGTAGAAAGGTACTTGTAAATTAAGATAAAAACTATATATCTTTGTATATATACTTAAATTTGTTGTATTATTTAATATTTATTATATAATGCAGTTAAGTGATTAGTTATCATATACTACGTATTAATAAATGTGACAATTCTACCATTCATGCATGTTAATGTGTGTGTATATATTTTTCACACACATAACCACAATGCTACCGTTTTACTACATACTCCCTCCGATCCCTATTAAAGTTCCCAGTTTGACTTCACACAGATTAAGAAAATAAATTTAACTTTACTGTGGAGTGCACTGTTTGACACTGTTTGGACACTGTTTGACACTGTCTTGCACTGTTTTGTTTCCTAAAATGGAAGTGTGAACTTAAATAATGAACATCCCAAAAAGGAAAGTGAGAACTTTAATACGGACCGGAGGGAGTATTACTTATCATATTTATGTAAAAATATTGATAAAAATAGAACTTATGTGTCTCTGACTAGTCCCCGCCTAGGCTCCCGTATAGCCGCCTAGGCGCTAGGCACTGTGCTGACGCCCGACTAGCGCCTTTTAGAACATTGGCAGGAAGTGGATCGTGAAGCCTTAGTTACAATATGATAATAGGGACATGGATATAAAGTATGGTTTTGACCCTAATTATACGTGTTACCATGACATACCAAGAAAATAAAATAAAAGTATGATTTTGGTTTAAGAACACTGCAAAATATATGTGTTAGAACTTATAAATATTTGGACAATGGTCTTTTCTTAGTTGAGGATGATGATATTATAAAGAACATGTTAAATCATATTAGGAGATTCTGTTGGATTGATGTTCATGAATTATACGTTGAAATAGAAGGTTCGGTTTCTGAAACCGATAATCATATATGACAACAATGGTGGGTTTAGTGTGAGAGACCAAAGTGTTAAAACTGCCAATTGGCTGGGTGATGAGTCTTCCAATGCACATGTGAGAGATCAAAGTGGTGAAGTGAACACCAATGATGTCCCAAACAACTATGTTACAAATGAAGAATCAAAAGATCATGGGAGCAACAATTCTGATGACTCATCCGAAATGAAGCTAAGCTAGAATGAATAACACTGCAACAAATGGGTCAGGATATTTTATGAATGGAATGGCATTTGAAGATGCTCAAGAAGCTCAGACTGCAATTGCTAATTATGGTGTTAAATTTGGTTACAAGGTGAAAACCCCAAACGAGAAGAACATGTTGGCTGTAAAATGTTTGAATGAGGAAGGATATCCATTTAGAGTGTGGATTGCTCAAGATGTCCATTTAATGTATCTGATGCACTATTAAATTTGTCTATGTACTTTTTGTAGCATTGATTTTTTTTTAAAATTATTTAGAAATTTGAGAAATGGCGCATAATGCATAATTATCGTTCCATTTTAAAATGGGACGGTACCATACTATATCGTGTCAAAATCATTTCAAAAAATTTCAAACATCTAGATACTCTTGGAGTTGATTTTTCAATCAAGCTATTAATTATTATAAGCATAACATAAATGTAAAAACTAAGTATTATATGCCTAACATTGTAATTGAAACATAAAATGCATAATAAATAAATTCTTACAAGTCCACCTCTCATATTTAAGCAAACAAATAAACTAAATTATAAATTATCTGTCTTCTTTATAGTTACCCCGTATTTTTATCTAAAGATTTTTTTTTGAAAGAAAATCTATCATATGCAATTTATCGTTTTCGAACTGACTAGCAATACATTCAGGAGCCACAGAAAAAAGAACTAAGCCATCCGACAAAGAAAGAGCGGCCCTAGCTAATTTATGAGCCACCACATTCACGGACCGCATACAATGAATGACTTCTATACTAGCTTCATTCCGAAGATTGTGTCTTATATCATCAAGGATTGTATCAAAATAGGAATCCCCCTCCCAGTTCATGAAGTTTGAAACCACATGTAAGGAGTCCATTTCTAACTTGACATTTGTCCAACCCTGGGCTTTAACCCACGATAAAGCTTCTCATACCCCCACTGCTTCGGCCACCACTGCGGACCAATCTGCTGTCACTGTCTGGTAGCCACCATGTAAGAGTTCCCCTAGCTCATCTCTTTTGCAATCCATGCGTAGGTCCTCTTGCTTCTTGCAATACTAAGTGTCGCGTCTATGTTCACCTTTATGCTTCCCGGCAGTGGTCTCTTCCAAATAGGTCTGCTCCCCGCCGCACCTGGTTTCACTCCTTGGTCACCTCGAGCCCACCTCTAGGATTTGTCTCCATCCAGTCGCCTTTTACTTCCAGACTTTATCATTTCGATCCTTCCACAGGTTCCACAAAGTCATGATAAAGCTGCACAACTCATCAACCTGCAAATTATCAAAAAAACATTGAACCCAATTTGATAAAGTATTTCCGATTCTCACAAATCGGACACCAATTTTCCTCCAGACAGCCTCAGCAATGTAGCAATTCTAGAATAAATGAATCTCAGTTTCTTCTTCATCCTCGCACAATTTACATTCGTTATTCACGTCTACTCTTCTTCGTTGGAGATTATTTGTTGTGGGCAATACTCCTGTCATTAATTGCCAAAAGAAACATTTTACTCTTGATGGAATTGCGAGATTCCACATTTTGGTCCACCCCATCCAGCCTCTAGCCTCATACTCACCCGAAGTAATCTATACCCACTTTTAACCGTATAAACTCCCATAGGGTTTCCTTTCCACCAAATCCCATCTTCCGACCTTCTCCTGCTTATCGGTACAGAAAAAATTGCTCTTCTCTCTTCTTCTGAAAACATGGTATTAATTTTCTGAACATTCCAGCCATCCCCGTTCTCTGTCATCAAGGCTACCACATTCATGTCAGCTATCCATGCTGGTGGAGCCATATGTATTAACCTAGTTCCTTCTCCCAACAATCATCTTTCCATCCATACTGAAAGTGATATCCCGCTACCCACCCTCTTGCGAGTACCATGTGCCATCATATCCTGTGCCTGAAAGATACTACTCCAAATGAAAGATGGGTTATTCCCCTATTGAGCTTGCATGAATGAAGAGTTAGGAAAATACTTAGCTTTTAAACACCCTCCCCACCAACGAATCAGGATTTTTTATTAACCTCCAAGCTTGCTTTCCCAGCATGGCTATATTAAATTCTCTTAAAGACCGATAGCCCGCCCACCCTTTCTGTTTTGGAATGCATAAAGCTTGCCACGTTTTCATCGAACACCCCTCCTCGTTTGCCCAGAACCCTGCCACCAGTAATCATTCATTATCACCTCTACCTCTGAACAAGTTTTCTTCGTTAGCAAAAAAAACCATTGCATATGTTGACATAGCCTGTATCACTGTTTTAAGCATAATTTCACGCCCAACTTTAGAGATAAACCTATTATTCCATCCTCGAATTCTCTTAATTATTCACTCCTTCAAATAATTCAAAATATCATGTTTATTCCTCCCGATTAGAGCAGGGAGTCCGAGATATGTTAGATTATCCCCCTCCACTCTAACCCCAAGTAAACTGCAAATATTGTCCCTACTTTCCTCACCCAAATTTGGACTGTACATTACATAAGATTTTTGATAGTTTACCTTTTGACACGAGAAGCCCTCATATAAATGTAACAAATTTTTGACTGCCTCACATTCTCCTGGTCGAGCCCTGAAAAACAGGTAACTATCGTCAACAAAGAAAAGATGTGATACTCAGGAGCACCCCTTGCCACTGCTATGCCCAATATATTGCCCATTCGCTCCTGCCTTCTGATTAGAGCACTCAGACCCTCTGTTACCAAAATGAAAAGGGATATAATATTCCACAGTAGAAATACATTCCCGAATTAAATTTATCCACTTTGTATCAAAATCTAGCTGTCATTACTATCTTCAGGTACTTCCATTCAACTCTATCATAAGCCTTCCTCATATCCAATTTGAGGGCCAAATAACCATCCCAACCGTGCCTTTTGCGCTTTAACCAATGCAAGGTCTCAAAAGCAACCATAACATTATCCACTATCGATTTGCCCATGACAAAAGCACTCTGGTTCATTGAGACTAAGTCATTTAAAATGATTTTTAATCCATCAGCGAGAACTTTACCAAAAATCTTGAAAATCACATTGCATAGACCAATAGGACGCAAATCTCCTATGCTTTCTGGTTTATCCTTTTTTGGAATAAGAATTAAATTAGTCCTATTTACCTTCCTGGGAATTTTCCCCTGAGGACATCTATCTCCCAAGATATCCCAATAATGCTGAAGAAATGCCGGATTTAATCCATCCGGTCTAGGGGCTTTACCCGGATGCATAGAAAAACTGCTCTCTTCACCTCCAGAGCAGTAATCGGCCGAAGTAATTCACAGTTTTGAGCCGTGGTGACCTTCGCTAGTCCAACAAGCATGTCTTCCTCCACTACTGAATAACTTGATTCAAACAGCTCGTCGTAGTAATCATGGATCATCCTGCTCATTTTAGCGCGATCCACTTCCCAGCCCCATTTGGTAAACGTAGTCCCTTCATTTTATTTTTCCTTCTATGCTGTCTAACCGCATTATGGAAAAATTTAGTGTTCCTGTCACACTCTGTAAGCCAAAAAGTCTTTGCACATTGTTGCCAAAAAATATGCCGCCTTTGAAGCAGGTCGATCAAGACTTCCTTTATCTTTTGAAAATCGGCACCGTTCCATCTCCCATCTTCTTCCCTTAAATCTGCCAGGCGACGTTTACATATTTCAATCCGGGTCTGAAACCAAACCCTACACGTTTTGCTCCACGTTTTTAGCTCCATCCCGCGGTCTCTGCCAGATAGCTAAATTTGATGAGTTTAGCCAATCTCTCTGTACACGTCCTCCTTTAACCAAATATTTTCAAATTTAAACTCTCTTTTCCTTCTGGCATTGTCGTCTCTAGCTAATCACTAGAACTCGCAAAGTATTCGGTAAACAGTGATATCCAGCCGCACACTGATCCTGGAAACCTTCGTCTCCATCAGAAATTACAACCCCGACCTCTTTGACTAAACTAGATCAACAAGGACCTGCACCGTTGCTAAATTGCCCAAGCCGCGGCAATTTCAACTGACCACTACATAGCTTTGTTCAAAGGACCCCCTTGCGCTACGGGGTAACACCTCTTCAGAACAACCAGTGGAGTTTGCACATTCTCCAATTCTTTTTTTTTTTGATAATCCAGATGTCGGAGCTTACGCTCCCATAATCCTGTAGTCTATGAACTACCCTCCAAAGCCCCTAGACACTTAAGTCCGGATCTGATCACAGTCAACCTCATCAGTACTGGCTCCAAAGGACGAATCCAGCAGGACTTACATCACCTTTCGGGTTGTTCCTCTCACCACACGAACCCGCTACCTTCATTACCATCTTCTCCCTTCTCAGCCGCTGAGCAACTCCCTCATCTCCGTGGGAATTGAACCCAAACCTCCCACAAAGGAGAGACTTGGGGGTGGACTCTCCAACTCTAATGTAATTTGGATCGACAAACTACAACTGCTAAGCCACACCAACTCACACCAGCAATTCCAGAAGCAAATAAACTAAACTGTAAATTATCTGTCTTCTTAGTATTTTTATCTAGTAAATCTACTTAATTTTGTATGCCTGCTAACTTGTTAGAAAAAGTAATAATAAAAGAAATTATAAATAAGTTAAATAAAAACAATCCATATATATAATACGGAGTAATAAAATAAGGCTAAAAATATTCTACATATTACTTTCGTTCTATTGGACATTGCAAACTTAAGTTTGGTGTGAAATAAGAAAATTAATTTTTTTTTGTGGTTGAGATTTGTACAAGAGAGGAAAAATTAAGTGAGTGGAAAAATTATTATATGAACTCTCATAATTAATGTGTATAGATATTAACTAAAACAGTACTACGGGTATAAGAAATAAATAGATATAAAAACAATATAAATGTTATTTTACGTGTATGATTAATCTCACATATGAAATACTTAAGAAAAAATGACATGTATATTAAAATAGAGTTTCTCCGGACAAAAATATGACTAATTATGTTTTTGGACAAAAATATGACTAGACACTGTGTTTGAGTCACTGTGAATTAATCACTATAGTATATTTTAGAATAACAAGTCGTTATAGATGACGAGTCACTAAATATGTCACTTTTATGATTTTTTTAAAAAATAAGTCATATTTTTATCTTTTGAATTTAATTTAGTAATATTCATGAAAAAAGAAGGATGATTAACTCTTTGAATCTCTTTGACAATCAGAATTTAGCAAATTAATTATATACAAAAAATTATTATCCATCAAATGAATTAAGAGCCCGTTGGTGATTATGTTTTTTGGTTTATCAGGCTTATCAGCCAACTTTTCAAGCAAACACGTAAGTTTTGATTTCACGTGTTGAATTGTGTAATAGTAAGAAAAAGTAAGGTTGTAGTTACTTTTCTGGCAGTATTGGCTGAAGTTAACGTAGATAACCATTTTAAGTATTTTTTCATATACTACTTTCTTTATTTTATTCATAAAATATATTTTAAATATAATTTTTTCATAAATCAGCAGAATAAATTGGGTCTTTCATTCTTCCGGTTTTATTAGATTTTTCGCCTTCTTGTTTGACTATTCTCGAGTCAAGTCTTGCGCCCCCGAGATTTTACATTTTTTCGGTTCAGGTTGTATTTTGAGAAGGTATGCATGCCTTCTATTGAGGGGGTTTTGGTGTTGTCCCCCTCTCTTATTGTTTCATTTTCTTTATTATTAATAAAATCTGGTAAATGTTCCCCGACGTTTACCCACTGATTTTGGTGGTTTACCTTCCAGGTTAAAAAAATCAGCAGAATAAGTTAATACATTCACTTCAACCAGAACTTCATAAATTTCAACAGAATCAGTTGATTCAGCCGATTTCAGTGTGACCAAAATAGGCTCCAAATCCATATCCGGTCGTGTAACGCATGAGTCTGATTGAATAACATTAACCATGTAAAATTGTAAACGTAAAATACATGGTACAGTCAGTTGTACCGTGCGCATGGTACAACCAGGACTTTTCTTGATTGCTGCGCTTCTTCAGCCTGGCCTTCGCATCCCTTTCTATGTTCCGGCTTCATACAAAGCTTCACACAAGACTTCTCCGATTTAGCTTGCTTCTTCGATCTGATTTCACATCAAGCTAACTGTCGCCGACGTTCACCCCCTTCTCCTTCAGCTCGCTGCTGCTCGCCGCCTCTCACCACTCACCTCTTCTCCTCCGGCACAAACGCAGCGGTTCCGATGTAGTTACCTCTCCTCCTCTGTCTTTCTTTCCACTCTTTTTCTCTTTTTCTCACACAGTTTTATTGTTTGAGCTTGTGATTTTCGGAGACAAATGGAGTCTACTTGGTTGCTGAGGAATTCTTACTGCTACTCATCTCAAATGAGTTTTATATTAAACTCAAATGAGTATACACCTAAAAGAAATGAACACACAAAAAAAATATTGAGCGCATTGGAAATGGGTTTTATGTTAAACTCAAATGAGTATAACGCCCAAAATGAATGAACATACACAAATGAGGTTTTGAATTTTTCATACTCATTTCGTAAGTTATGTATGCTCATTTGGTACTGCTTTATGCTCATTTTAAAATGTTCCACATTTCAAACGTATCATACTACATTATATTCACACAGTGAAATTAAATGAAATTGATTGTAAACATAATTTAAGAATTTTTTATAAACGAAAAAATAATAAAAAGAAACCGAATTAAAAGATATGAAGCAGAGATCAACAGTGCTCATGAAAACACTCCGAATACTCAAAAGAACAGACTCGATGCTCATCAGAATTGCATAAATGCTCATTTAAGAGAAATCATGATTTTCACTAAAATTACAAAATTGCCACCGGCTGTACGGTGTCAACCGTACATCCGGCTGTATGATATACACTTCCAATAGTTTGAGATCGTTTTGACATGGTTTACGAGAAAACCTCAGTACTCACTATATTAAAACACATCAATCAGCTTGGCCGGACAGGAAGGACCATTCATTTTTAAGCTTAAAGATCTTGAGTCTTTTCCCAGAATAATGCTAATTAAATAAATAATTCCCAAAATACTGTTGGGTTTAAAATAATTCCCAAAAACTGCTGGGTTAATCGTGGTTAAGAAAAGCCGCCACTTGAAGTGACGGCTCTTCTCTTATACTCCCTTAAAACTTTGCCAACTTTTCTTTTTTGGATGTCCCACTAACTTTGCAACTTTCTCTTTTAAGTAAATAATTTGTGGTTCCAGATAATTCTCTCTCCTCTGCACAAACCTCAACCACACAGTTTTTACTTTATTAATCCACGTGCCGATCAAACTTGACAAAGTTTTGAGGGACGGGGGGTGTAGTACAAAAGCCGCCACTCCAAGTGGTGGCTCTTCTCTTACGGCCCATTTTGTACATATATAAAACGCAATATGTTTCAAGAATTTGTTTAACTACCTTTCGGATTGAATTTTGAGCTGAACTTTGATATGCATAAACTAGACTTAATGAGGAACATGCTCAAAAAATGTCATCAAAAAATTCCACCGGAAACACCCTCTTATGGTGTTGTCCGCGAGGGGTTTCGGTAAGGACGTCATGACAAAAGGGTGGTCCGGCCACCTCAATTTGAGGTGGTTCCCGGTGGTATGTTTTGATGAAACTTTTTGTGTATGTTCATCATAAATTCTAGTTCATCCGAAAGGCCGTCAAATAATTTTTCAAAGATAACTACGCCGGATTATACATATAAAACGCAGTTATCTTTAAAAAATCATTTGACTGCTTTCCCGATTGAAATTAGTTCTGAAATTTGATATGAATTAACTAGATTTGATGAATAACATACACACAAAAATTCAGCAAAACATCCCACCGGGAACCACCTCAAATTGAGGTGGTCGGACCACCTTTTTGTCATGACGTCCTGACCGGAACCCCCCGCGGACAACACCATCAGAGGGTGTTTCCGGTTGAATTTTTTTATGAAATTGTTTGAGCATGTTCCTCATAAAGTCTAGTTTATGCATATCAAATTTCAGTTCAAAATTCAACCGGGAAGGCAGTTAAACAAATTCTTGAAACATACTGCGTTTTAGATATGTACAAAATGGACCGTAAGAGAAAAGCCGCCACTTGGAGTGACGTCTTTTGGACTATAAGAGAAGAACCGCCACTTCAAGTGACAGCTTTTCTTAAACACGGTTAACCCGACAGTATTTTAAAAATTATTTTAAATTCAAAAATATTTTGGGAATTATTTTGGAAAAAAACTCAAAGATCTCAGGAGACCGGAAAGGTTCATTTAACTTAAAGCTAATGTGGTTTCAATGTTTCATTATAAATTTATAATTATTATTACTACTCGTTAAAAGCGTGTGGTTTGTTTCGTATGGTCTTCTTTGACTTCAAAATGGGGTTTTGCGTATAATCCAATTCTCTGTTCACACCTGACATTTTCTTTCTAAGGCATCCATTGCCCCCCCTGCACTAAAGCACATTTTTTCACAATTCGCTCGATTAAAATAAGATTTCTCGTTGTTGTGGGTTTGAAAACGAAGAAAAAGATTCCTTTCTAGTTCAGGGAAAATTACATATAAAAAATAAACTTTTTCTTTTGTTGGTTTGCCCGTTTTGTGTTGGAAAGGTTAAAAAGGGCAGCGTGGAATACTTTTATGTTTGTTTATTTGTTGCGGAAGGTGTTGGTTTTTGAGCTTTTAGATTTTTTCATCTGATCAAGCTTCTCATTGGGTTCGTTAGCTGCTGTATAATCCCCTCTATGAAGCGAGTAAATTTTTGATAGAGCATTTCAGCTTGAAGCTTTTATTTGGTCAGCATTGTTTTTTGGTAATTGCTATATACTCAATTGATTCACATAGAATAGATGCATTTGAGATTTGGAGCCTTCTTCAGTCTTTGACTCTTTCTAATCTATTGTTTGGTAAATGCTGTACTCTTACTGCTTTGAATTAACTCTTGCTTTCAATTTACTGCTTAGGCTTGTGATTTGTCCATTAATTTTTGATTTCATGATTTAAGATTCTGAATTCTGAAAATGGTGCCTTGATTCCATAATTTTCAGGTTGGATCATCTGTGATCATGAGACAGTAGTTTGTTTCAAAATGGGTTGGCTGAGCAAATTTTTTAAAGGATCTAATCACAAGGTTTCAGAAGGACAACATCATTTGAGCTATGGTGGACACAAGGAGGAAAATCAACCATCTACTTCATGGGTATGTATTGTTTGCAAGTTTAGTGTTTTATTTTAACCTGTTTGGTTTTCAAAATGAATCTAAGCAGATTTAGCATATCAGGTTAATTTTTTAAATTTGGGGGTCTTCTAGGAAACATACTATCTACTTCTCGGGTAGAGGTAAGGTCTGCATACATGTCACCCTCCCGAGACCCTGTTTGGGAATGGGACATACTTGGTATGTTTGGTTTGGTTTGGTTTAGGGTTTTTAATGAAACTTATACTCAAGTTTTTGGTCTTGGATGGAGTGCTGAAGGTACCAGAAACTGTCCAAATGTATTTAATGGAGAAACAAATTCACTGTTTGTTAAAGCTCAAAATATCAGAAGTTGCTTGTGAAAGACATTACAATATTCTTTAGAATATGCTTTAGAATATTCTTCTATCATTAGAATATGCTTTAGAATATTTTAGGAATATACTCTAGGATATTATTATTGTATAGAATCTTAAAGGAATATTCTATCTTTGTAATGTATATATATATATGGACTTAACCCTCCAATGAAATACACAGAAAATCATTTTCCTTCTCTTCACTATTATCTTTGTATCGATTCATGTTAGCCGACCCCAATATCTTTTGGGACTAAGGCTTGGATGTTGTTGTTGTTGTTGTAAGTCTGATAACATTGCTGAATCAAGAGACATTGATGAAGTTGTGACATATAATAACTGAATTATCAATTTTTTAAATTTAGGATTAAAAAATAAACTAAAATAAGATAAGAGGCCTTCTAAATACAGACCTTAGGGATATTTAAGCTCAAGTCAGAGAAGAGTGTTGTTAATATTCACTAATTAACTAAATCGTCAAAGAATATTTTTATTATTTGGCATTTCAGCAAAACACTCATCAAAGAACTACATTAATCATTCAGATAGTGAATGTCACTTAAAAATACATAGTGCATTATATCATTATTAATGCTTAATGTAGACCTAAGGACTATGATTAGCATTTGCCATAAAAATAATATGTAAAAATTAACGTGAGACAATACTGATGTCTATTGAACAGGAACTTATTGTGAGAGTTCTAATGTTAAATAGGTTTCATAAATTAAATGAAGGTTGCATCAGCCTATAGTCTAGACAACTACCTCTTTGTGATACTAATAATGTGAATTGATGATTAATCAGTGTTCTAAGAATGCTAATTGATGATTTGTTAGTGTTCTCAGCCCTTTTTTATTGCTGGTATAACACTGTAGGACCCATTGTCAGAGATTGAAGATATAGACCGTGCTATCGCATTGTCGCTTTCAGTAGATGACCAAAATCGTAAAAATGTACCGGGTTAGTGCAATGCTCATTGTCTCATACTCATCATAGTGCCTGCTGTTCTTCTATTGAAATCTTATTAGAACTATAAAAAGACTTTGGGAAAGTTTCTTCACTGTCTCATGCAGTATACAAATTTCTTAGTTTTCCTTGTACTTCTTTTGCTGATACAAGGTTTATTTTAGTGTTCAATATAGTTGATTCAATGAGAACTCATATGTTGGGCAGATAAAGAAAAACAGTTAAATGAAGATGAACAGCTTGCCAGAGCTCTTCAGGAGAGCTTGAATCTCGAGTCCTCGTCACTATGGAAAGGAAATATAGATAATCATGTACGTGGGGGTCGTTATGGAAATGGAAACTATTATCAACCTATCCCTTTCTCCAATGCAGGAAGTTTCAGGTTTCTATTCCAAGTGATCTTATATGTCATATTCTTTTTTCACTTCCTGCACTAAGTGATAGAACCAAACAATTCCTCTAGTTGGTTTTTATTTATCCTTGCACAAATGTTTTAATATGCCCTTTCTCTTGTTCTCAATGTACTGCTTTGCAAAGTGCCAGTCATGAAATTTATTCCCTTTCTTTCTCAGTGCCAATGTTAAGACCCTATATTTGTCTTGTCCATGATAAAGCTCTTTTTTTGGCTGAAATTAGTGAAATGAATGAAATGACAACTTCACCTTAAGTCTAATTTATTATTTTCTCTATTTATGAAGAAACTATTTTCCTGATATTTATTTTGAATTTGCGATAATTTGTAAAGTTTAACAACATTCATTTTGACCACAATTTTAGACTTTCAGTAACTTCAGCCAAATATACCCTTACCAAACAGGGCCTTAGTGTCTTGATATACGTATTACGGTGAAAAGTTTTTCATTATGGTAGGATATGTGGTGGGTGCAACAATGAGATTGGCCATGGGAGATTCTTGAATTGTATGAGTGCTTTATGGCATCCAGAGTGTTTCAGGTGCCATGCATGCAACCGAGCAATATCTGATTATGAGGTATGGAATCATGTAATCTCTTTTCCTGTGCCAAAATCAGTTCTATTAGCAGCGGGCCATTGGCAGATTTGGAACATTTTTCTGCCTAACAAATATTGTGTGTGTGTGTGTGTATACACACACACAGACACATAATCTCTTAAACTACTAATCACGCACACACTTAGTCTCTTAAAGTACTAATCTTTCATTCTATATACACAAAGTATTTGAAAATGTCATTATAAAAGTACTTTACCCACATAGAAGATCATTATTATTTTCAAATTTCAAATGTATGTACAAGGTTCACTAGCGCCCTTCTTTTTAACTTTCTGCATTCCATTTTTTTCCAGTTCTCTATGTCCGGGAACCATCCATATCACAAGACTTGTTATAAGGAGTATTTTCATCCAAAGTGTGATGTATGCAAACACTTTGTAAGTATCAAGACTACATATATAATATATTATTTCATTGTTAATAGGTTATGTATAATAGTTTTATATTTTTGCATATAAATATGGCTTCTCCTGTCACCTGCAGATCCCAACAAATGCAACAGGTCTTATTGAATACCGCGCACACCCTTTTTGGTCCCAGAAGTACTGCCCATTTCATGAACGTGATGGAACACCACGCTGTTGTAGCTGTGAGCGGATGGAGGTAAATCCAACAAAAGAAAACTGTAATATGTAGGGGTCCATTTTGAATGTGGAAAATGCCAGGGAAAGAAAATGGGAGGAAAACTAGAGAGCAAACATTATTGAAAGAAAAAGTGGGGGAAGAAATTGCTCTCAATAATTATGTTTTAGATCTTTGTTCGAACTTAGTTGATTTAAATAATTCTATTATATAAAGACATAATCTACCTTTTTTTAAGAAAAGGTAGTCATATTCGGGTTTTCTTGGTATTTCTATTGTATACCCTAACAGGCAAACATAAAAACAAACATTTCCTTAGTTTCCCTACCATTTACTGTGAGTTTCATCTCTTCACAGGCCCACCTCATCATCATGTTCTTCTCATAAATTTGGAACAAAATGTGTTTTGTATTGTATGCAGCCACATGAAACAAATTATGTTGCTTTAGGTGATGGTAGGAAACTCTGTTTGGAGTGTTTGGAATCTTCCATTATGGACACCAATCAGTGTAACCCCCTTTACCTTGATATACAAGAATTCTATGAAGGGCTAAATATGAAAGTGCACCAGAAAGTCCCATTGCTATTGGTTGAGAGACAAGCCTTAAATGAAGCTATGGATGGAGGGAAACATGTAATACTATTTTCAAATTTCAAACAAATAAATTTGTTTTTTTTTAATATTCTTTTTGCACAACAGAAGTAGCTAACTTTTTGAGTTCTTTTCAGGGGCATCATCACATGCCTGAGACAAGAGGACTCTGCCTTTCCGAAGAAAGAACAATCAGCACTGTAATAACATCTTCGCCATTTTACTTAAGCTATCTTTGGAGTTTTCGGGCCCGGTTGGAACTGGAAAGTGTTATGAAAAAAAATTGGAGGAGGATTAGAAGGAAAGGAAAGTTGAGGGAAGATAAACGATAGATTCAAACTAATAAATCTATTTTGGCAATTTTTTCAAACCCATTTTCTTTATTTATCATCATTTGCAATGGAGGCAAAAGACTCACTATTTTTGGCTTGAGAATATGATGGAATAAATCAAAATGACTCACTAAACAGCAATAGTCACTATGGGTCATTCCATGTACACGTAATTTTCGACGCGATTTTCACTATGGGTCATTCGGAAACAGTCTCTCTGTGCTTTAGTACAGGGGTAAAGCTGTACAGCCGTGTACATCCGACCCCCCTTAACCCACTGTTGGTGGGAGCCTTTGCGGCATTGGGGTAATAATGATGATGATGATTTCTATGATATAAAAACTAAGAAATATGAACATATTAAAATAAAATATACAAAAAATAACCTTAGCTTTTTCCATAAGATTACTGTATTTTACCAAATAAATAGTATGGGAACCCATTTTATACATTTATTGCTATTAGTGTATTCCATTTTCTTCTGTATTTTCAAGGTAAAACAAAATATACAAAAAATAACCTTCCTTAGCTTTTTCCCTTTTCCCTACTATTTTATTTTTCCAGGATCCAAAGATGCCCTAAGATGCCCTAAACTACTGTCATCATGTTTAACAGTAAAGTAACATACCGTTTACACTGCATTTTCTAGATACTGCGTGGGCCAAAGATAGGGGCTGGAACTCGTACCATAGAGATGAGAAGAGAACCATTTAAATTAACACGCCACTGTGAAGTGACAGCAATACTAATCTTGTACGGTCTTCCTAGGTATTTTCATTTCTATACTTCTACACCTCCAACGTATATTATCACTCAAATTTAAAATGAAAAACCACTTTTCTCTTGGAAAATGTTTCATTTTGACGATAAACTTGAATGCTCTTTCAGGTTATTGACAGGATCCATCTTAGCGCATGAGATGATGCACGCGTGGCTTAGACTTAAAGGTATCCATTTTCTTCCTACAATCAATTTCATTGCCTTCGATTTCATATCATTAAGATTCTTTTTGGTGTGTGACTGAGAGGTCACAGGTTCAAGTCTAGGGAGCGGCACTTGTCAAAAATGACAAGGAAAGCCTTGCTCCTTAAACACCTTGTGATGGGACACTTCCCCGGAGCCTCCCTCCATAATTTTCCATCTGAACAGACCCTAATGGAAGAAATAACATAAGTATATTTTCGATAAGGGTGCGCTTTGGCGGAAGGTTGTGAACGGCTAAGTCTATATCATAATGTATATTAAGATTTTCAAAATGGAAGAAATAACATAAGTATTATCATACGGAGTAACTTTTCAGTGACTTTCTATTTGTTTTGAATAACATTTATTTTTCAAGAAGATATAGTCTAAACCCTCCAAAGCCGTCACCCTGAAAACCCCTAATCCCTCATCAAAACAGACCCTGAAGCACTAACAATAACACATTCCTGCCTTACTCTTTAGCTTAGCTTTTCACAGTGCTCATATTAAGCTGCCTTTCCATTTTCTTGAAAGGTTATCAAACTCTTAGCCAAGATGTGGAAGAAGGCATATGTCAGGTTTTGGCTCACATGTGGCTGGAATCACAAATTTTGTCACTTTCAAAAGTCAATGGAGCATCATCATCTTCAGCACGCTCATCGCTGACTGGACCACAATTTGAGTTGAAACTTGGCGAGTTCTTTAAACACCAGATAGAGTCAGACACGTCTCTGGTATATGGAAATGGTTATAGAAGCGGTAACCAGGCAGTACTTAAGTATGGTTTGGAGAGGACATTGGAACATATTCGGATGACGGGCACCTTTCCTTGTTAAAATAGTAATTTATACGTAGTATATCTTTTTTTACTTTGATTCTTCATAAATTTTTTTTTATTTTATTTTTAAAGTTAAACATGAGCCTGTGACTGGTTCATATTGGATTCCTGGACTCACGTGTCACCATGCCGCTACTCTAGGATTTAGAAATTCTTATACCTTTGTGCTCTTCCAAAAGGAAAGATTGTTTTGTCACAAATGATCGGATAATAGGAAATACAAAAAAAAAATGTTTTTTAACATATAGATAATTCAACAAATCCCAGTCCTGATTTTTTTAGCACAACTGCAGCAGTCCAAATGTGGGGAGAAAGCCATGGAGTGATGTAGGCTTACAAGGTTGAAGAGTTGAACTAGTTGATTGGGTTGAGCCGTTGAGCTTATCGGTAAAGGAGAATTAATCAAAAGACTGAATCTATGCACAACCTTTAATCAATTTGTTAAAAAAAGATGCAACTAATTGATGAAATATTATACAGATTACAGAGTAGCTTGCTATTAGAATGATATTTCATATGAGATCGTATGATATTAAGCATCAGACTTTGATTTGTAAAAATTCCACGATAAATCTTAAGCATTGTGTGATAAAATTCGTAATATAATTGCAACAACAATAGATCAAAAGGTTGCTTTTATTCATATGTAGTCTTGTGTACAAGAAGTTGTCCCCCCAGGCTCCAATGAGAGCTCATTGCCCCCTCTTATAGTGAGAGGATATTACTCATAAATGAGCCAACGAATACAATTGAATAGGTTGATAAATAAATAATTGTTGGATAATAAATTTAGTTAAATATGTGACCATAAATACTCGTCTATTTGCCTATTAGGGCATCCTCATCCATAGATTTATTTGGAGTTCATTTTGCTGATGAAGACTATTTTAGAGATCATTGTTGAGGAGCTGAGTTTATTTGAAAAGATTATTTTGAAAAATAATCTGGTATCAAATATCAAATCTGGATTATTCTCAAACTTCTAAGCTTTTTCTCCAACTTTCAATACATTTTCACGCATGGTACGTTGGTTGTGGAGCAACTCATGGGATTCTTTTACGGCGAATCAATTTTGACCGGAGTTCCAAACTATGGCCGGTCATTTACTATCAATCCAGCTGACTCCACTAGTTTGCATATACGAAGTAGTTTAAAGTTTTGACCGGCTGACCTGCACGGGTAGCTCAGTTGGTTCAGTAGTGGGAAATTTGGATCAAGTGACCAAGGTTCGAAACCCGCAGCGGCCGTGTGGAGGTCACAGAACCTGAAATAAGGTTGGGCCTCTGGTGCGCACGGGAAAAAGGTCCACCATCATTGGGCCGACTGAGTCATCGTGATTAACATCCTCCCAAAAATCCTGTCGGGTCGGGGTATGGGGGCTCCTGGGGTGGAAGATTCCACCTTTTTGGACCAAGTTTTGACCGGCTGGTACGTTTCCAATTTCTAGGTTATATTTAGGTTAGTAAATTTTAATACTCCCTCCGTCCCTTAAAACTTTGTCTCTTTCCCTTTTGGGACTTCCCAAAAAACTTTGCCACTTTCCCTTTTAATCAATTATTTTGTGGTTTCTGTTATTTCTCTCTCCTCTGCACCAACCTCAATCACACAGATTTTACTTTATTATTCTCCGTGCCGGTCAACTTTGGCAAAGTTTTAAGGGACAGACGTAGTATGAATTACTAAATCTAGTTAAAATCAAACTAGTAAAGTTTAAATTTATTACAATTAAAATCCGTATAGTCAGCATAGAAATAATTAATATATAAGGATTATGATATATAAATGTTTGAAATATTTTATAAACTAGTATTTGAGATGTTTAAATTCGTAAAATTTGTAATAATTTATTCATTAATGCGAGTTGTTTATATACTCAATATTATACGGACTAGTAGTTTGCTTCAGTATACAAAACATGTGTGTATTTTTTTTCTATTCTTGTGTCTGTATATATATGTATATTAAATAGTACTTCGTATATGTATACATATGTATGTGTGTATACATATAGTACTTGTGAATGTGCATATGGTGCTTGTTAATGCGTGAGTGAATTTATATGAGAGATTATGAGTTTGAGTGTATGTCCTATAAATAATCTGGACAAATTGAGATCATTGTTGAGGGAAGTTTGTAAGTTTTGAGATTATTTGACATGTCAATGACATGACAATAGTAAATTATAAAAAACCGTTAATTTGAGTAGCCTGGATAGAGCTGCTCTTAATAATTTTTTGACAATGACGGTTGGAGCTACCCAAATGAACACATATAGTTTGATCTTCCTCTAGGTACAAAATAAATGGAGGATCGTCTCGGTTTGTTTTTAGTAATTGAAGCCTAAAATTGGTTTATCTGACCATCAATTTATATACACCAATAAGTCTCTCACTTTAGTGTGCCCCTGAATATTATGATGCATCAAGTGCCCTGCAAAGATCCAATCAAACGTTGAGTCCAGACTTCTTCTAAGAATTTAGATCGTTTCCGGTTTCAAACCAGATCATATCAGATCGGACTTAAACAACATAGACCAGACCAGACCTGACTTGGACATTTATAAAATACACAGGGACCAGACAGTTAACAGACTAGTCCAGACCAGTTCAAACAAGATCAGACCATACTTACACAGACAAGACCAGTTCCC